>OY728148.1:530012451-532512451 GCA_963277665.1 Viscum album
GAACACCCCCACCACTGGAAATCCCCCACACCCACGAGACCCCCCTGACCCCCTAGACAGCCCTACCACCCCCGTGGACGGGCCGTCCATCCCCTAGACACCCTGTACCCCCTGGGACATCCCCCCCCCCCCCCATGGACATCCCTCCCACCCCCGGGACACCCTGTACCCCCTGGGACACCCCCCCCCCCAAGGTCAACCCACCTACCCCCTGGACACCCTCTACCACCTAGACAGCCCTGCCACCCCTGTGGATTGCCCATCCACCCACCCCATACCCCCTAGATAGCCCCGCCCACCCCCTAGACACCCCCCTCCCCCCGTGGAAATCTCCCCACCCCCGTGGACATCCCACCCACCCCCCCTGGACACCCCCGTACCCCCTAGAAAACCCTGCCACCCCAGCGACCCCCTGGACAGCCCACCCACCACCTGCACACCTCATACCCCCCTGGACACCCCCCACCCCTAGAAATCCCCCCAACCCCATGGACACCCTTGACCCACTGGACAGCCTCGCCACCCCTATGGACATCCCACCCACCCCCCTGGACAACTCGAACCCCCCTGAACAGCCGCACCCCCACCCTCGTGGACACCCCCTAGACACCCTCCCACCACCCCCGGACACCACCCATCCCCCCGAACACCCCACCACATTGAAATCCCCCACCCTCTTGACACCCTCGACCCCACTATATTGCCCTACCACCCCTGTGAATTTCCAGACCACCCCCTGTGGATAGCCCCCCCCCCCCACCCCCCTAGATAGCCCGACCACCCCCTGGACACCCCGTACCCCACTAGATAGCACAGCCACCCCAATTGGCAGCCCACCCTCCCCCTGGACACCTCGTACCCCCCCCCCCCCATGGATAGCCACTCCCACCCCCTAGACACCCTGGTCACCCCCTTGAACATCCTGCCCACAGCATGGACACCACCTACCCCCTGGACAACCCGTCCACCCCTGTGGATAGCCCGCCCACCTAGACTCCACGACACCCCTAGATAGCCCCCACCCCTTTGACATCGCCGACCATCCTAGATAGCCCCACCACCCCCTGGACACCCTGCACCCCTTTGTACACTCTCTCCCCCTTGGGAAATATATGTGATCAGTCAAATTATCTACTAAAATATACAATTTCTTCGATCTAAAAGTTATTCAACTATTGAATATTTCTCCTTCACAAGTGTACATGATCTTGGGAACTCATGTACAGTTCTTCAAAGATATTTCGTTATAAATAAAGTATTTATTTTTCATTTATGTTATGATTCTCATAGAGAGTAGTGTGTCAATTATGGTTTCATATAAAGTTAACAATTCTCTTTTACATAAATATATTTCCAATGAAACATCAATCTTATTGAATTTATTTTAACGAAATGACTTATAACAATTAATTTTTTTAGAATGGATAGAAGATGGATGTATGAAACTGATCGTATCTCAAGTAATTTTCAAAACAATTTGGAGATCTTTTTAGATTTGTCATTTCACAATGCTTCAGATAGTGGTGGCATACACTTCCCATGTTCCATTTGTGTTGGTAGTAGTTGGATGAGCTGTGAATAAGTCAGCTACCACATAACCAAATATGGTTTTCAAGAAAACTACTATGTGTGGTATAACAATTGGGAGAAAATGAAATCTCAAATTGCTAATGACCAAAATGAGAGGACTAGAGTGGAGAATGTTTTATATTACCGGTTTCTGTTTGCTCATCATCATGAAAAATAATGGATTACAACCCAAGAAGAATTCGATATGAGAACACATGATGTGTCTGATGGAAATGATGATGTTGTTAGGGTTAAAAAATTGAGTAATGCTACTATGACCCCAATATATCGACAATACGATAAAAAGAAAATGTTGTAATTTTTAATCTGATTGCTTCATAGGAAAACTATGTATGGTATTACTAATAGTGCAATCGATTACATTATTACCTTCATGAAGGATTTACTTCCAGATGATGCTGATATTCCCTCAAAACACTATATGACATGAATGTTAGTTGAAGAACTTGGATTTTCAAGAAAAAAAATTCATTCATGCACGAATGATTGCAGTTTATTCTTGGAGGAAACTGCTGAATGAAATGATTGTATAGAATGTTTCACATCCTTCTGAAAGTCAAAATCTAATGGAACACCATCCCGAATGCCACATAATGTAATGTAGCACTTTATATTGATCCCTAGACTCTAGAATCTTTTTATGTCTGATGAAATATCAATAAAAATGAGATGGAGTGATACCGTGAGGAAGAAGACTAATATTGAGTTGGTTCACCCTGTAGATGTATTTTCATGGAATATATTTGATGCTCGATATCATGATATTTCAGCTGACGAGTGTAATATGATTCTAGGTCTTTCATGAGATGGTTTTAATCCATTTGGGAATATTCTTACTTCACACAACACATGGACAGTTTTTATACACATTTATAATATTCCCCCATGGTTGTGTATGAAAAACCCTTTCACATTCATGCGTATACTCATATATGGCCCTTTTGATCGTGGCATTGAAATTGACGTATACATTGAACCTTAAATAAAATAGTTGAAACATATCTAGGATGTGGGTGTGTGCACATATGATCCATATTTGAAAGACATATTTCTGATGCGTGTTGCGCTTATGTGGATGATCAATGATTTTTTAGTATATCCAATGATGTCTGGATGGAGAATGAAGGGAAAACTTTCATGTCCAGTTTGTGGGAAGAATACAAGATCCAGAAGACTGAAACATTATTGTAGTTTTGGTTTTATGCGACATCGATGATTCTTTCCAATGGACCATCCATATAGAAATAATCATATATGATTTGAAAATACCATAGAGACCAATGATCAACCTCACCGTATGTCTAGACAGCCCCCACCCTCCTCCCTAGACTCGGGACATCCCCCAGACAGCCCTCAAGTTAGCCCCCCAGACAGCCCCCCGAACAGCCCCTGAACAGCCCCCACCATCTTCCCTGGACCCCGAAAACCCCCCGGAGAGCCCCCCACCCTCCACCTAGACCTCGGACAACCCCCCCAGCCCCCACCCTCCTCTATGGACCTCAAACAACCCCTTGACCCGATATCCTAACATTGGGCAAGAGACGATTCAACATATATAAAACATCACGATAATTTACCAAAGGCTAACGACCACATACCATGATTCCGGAGACAATCAAACTCTTTATTTGGTGTCTTGGATCCCAATCTATGATCTCTTTAAAATAGACACCCTTTTATGTAAAACCTATTGGCATATGGAAATCTAGCCAAATGTATTGGGATTGTGTTGATATATTAGAACAAGGATCCATTGGTCATTTGTGAATGAACGAGTCAACCCCGCCTCAATCTAAGGCATGGTGTGGCCGGTACCACTCAAAGTGTCTCACTTTTATTTTAATTGGACAAAATTTTAAGTGAACACGACAACTAGAATATAGAAAATTGACCAAACACATTCGTATTCTATTCATACATTAGAACAATGATCCATGGGTCATTTTTTACGTGTATGAGTCAACCCCACCTCAATACGAGGAACGGTGTGGCTAGTACCAATCAAACTGTCTCACTTTTATTCGAAATGAACATGATTTTAAGTGAAAACAATAACTTGCATATAAAAACCTGACCAAACTTATTTGTATTTTGTTTATACTTTAGCAAAATGATTTATGGGTCATTTGTAACATGTATGAGTCGGCCCTACCTCCATACGAGTTACTGTGTTGCCAGTACCACTCCAAATATCTTACTTTTATTTTAAATGAACATGATTTTAAGATAAAACAACAAATTTCATATGAAACACATGGAAAAACACATTCTAATTCTTTTGATACTTTAGGACAAAAAACCATGGGTCATTTTTTATGTGTACGAGTAACCCTCGCCACAGTCCAAGGCATGGTGTGGTCGGTATGACTCAAACTATTTTACTTTTAATTAAAATGGACAAGATTATAAATGACTACAACAAATTTCATATCAAAAACTGACCAAACACATTCGGATCATGTTGATACTTCAGGAAAATGATCCATGGGTCATTTGTGACATGTATGAGTCAACCCCACACAAAACTAAGGCACATTGTGGCCGATATCACTCAATGTGCATCTCTTTTGTTTCAAATGGATTATGTTTTAAGTAAAAACTACAGACATACATAAAACTAACGAAACATATTTTGATTGTGTTGATAATATAGAACAAGGATCCATAGGTCATTTGTGATGTGTAAAAGTCAACCCTGACTCAATTTGAGGCACGGTGTGTCTGGTGCCACTCAATGTGTCTCACCTTTATTTGAAATGAACAATATTTTTAGTGAAAACGACAACTAGCATACGGAAAACAAACCAAACACATTTGAAATGTCATGGTATTTTAGAAAAACTATCCAAGGGTCATATGTGACGTTTATAAGTCAACCCTTCCTCAATCTGAGGCACAATGTAACTTGTACAACTCAATGTGTCTTGGTTTTTTAAAATTGGACAACATTTTAAGTGAACACAACAATTGGCTTATGGAAAAACGACCAAACACATTAGAATTTATTTGATACATTAGTAAAAAGATACATGGGTAATATTTGATGTGTGTGAGTCAACCCTGCCTCAATCTGAGGCACGGTGTGGCCGGTACCACTCAAATTGTCCTACATTTATTTGAAATGAAAAATATTTTAAGTAAAAACAACAACGTGCATATGAAAAAATGACCAAAAGCATTCGTATTCTATTGATACTTTAGGAAAACAATCCACGAGTAATTTTGGATGTTACGAGTCAACATATCCTCAATCCGAGGCATGGTGTGGTAGGTTCCACTCAAACAATCTCACTTTGATTTGAAATGAATAAGATTTAAACTGAAAACAACATCTTGCATATAGAAAACTGAACAAACGCATTCTGGTTGTATTGATACATTAGGAAAAAGATCCATGAGTCATTTGTGATGTTTACGAGTCAACCCTACCTCTATCCAAAGCACGGTGTGGCCCATATAACTCAATGTGCCTCTCACTTTTTTAAACTGGACACTATTTTAAGTAAAAACAACAGACATACGAAAAAATGACCAAACGTATTATGGTTGTGTTGATAATTTAGAAAAAAATTCATGGGTAATTTTTTACATGTAGGAGACAACCCTAACTCAATATGAGGACCAATGTGTCTGGTACCACTCAAAGTGTCTCAAATTTATTTTAAATGGAATACATTTTAAGTGAAAACAACAATTGGCATACAGAAAACTGACCAAACACATTCATGTGGTGTTGATATGTTAGGAAAATGATCCATGGGTCATATTTGATGTGTATGAGTAAACCCCTCCTCAGTCAGAGGCACAGTGTTGCTTGTACCACTCAAACTATCTCAATTTTATTTGAAATGAACAATATTTTAATTGAATACAACAATATGCATACAGAAAATGTACCAAATTCATTTTTATTGTATTATTTCTTTAGGAAAATGATCCATGGGTCATTTGTGATGTGTATGAGTCAACCCCACCTAAATATAAGAAATGGTGTGGCCAGTACCACTCAAACTGTCTAACTTTTATTTGAAATGCACAACATTTTAAGTTAAAACAATAACTAGGATACAGAAAACTGGAAAAATGAATTTCGATTCTATTGATACATTTTAAAAAATACACCTGGGTCATTTGTGACGTGTAAAACTCAACCCCGCCACTATATGAGGCATGGTGTGGCTGGTACCACCCAAACTGTCTCACTTTAATTTGAAACGGACATGATTTTAATAGAAAACAACAACTTGCATATGGAAAACTGACAAATTGAATTTGGATTCTCTTGGTACATTAAGAAAATGATCCATGGGTCATTTTGGACTTGTAAGAGTCAACCCCTCCTCAATTTGAGGCACGGTGTGGCTGGTACAACTCAAACTATCACACTATTGTTTGAAATGGACATGCTTTTAAGTGAAACCCACAACTTGCATACGGAAAACTGATCAAACACTTTCTGATTGTATTGATATTTCAGGACAATGATCCATGGTACATTTTCCACGTGTAAGAGTAAACCCCACCTCAATCGGAGGCACAGTGTGGCCGATATCACTCAAAGTGTCTCTCTTTTGTTTAAAATGGACACTATTTTAAGTAAAAACAACAGAAATTTGGAAAACTGACCAAACCTATTCTGATTGTGTTGATACATTAGCACAATGATCCATGGGTCATTTTTGACATATAAAAGTCAACCTCATCTTAATCAAAGGCATGTTGTGGCCGGTACCACTCAAAGTGTCTCAATTTTATTTTAAATGAAAATATTGTTAAGTGAAAACAACAACTGGAATACAGAAAACCAACCAAATACATTCGTATTCTGTTGATACTTTATTAAAATGATCCCTGGATCATTTTTTGAAATGTAAGAGTCAACCTCACCTCAATAAGAGGCACATTGGGTCTGGTACCACTCAAAATGTCTCGCATTAATTTGAAATGGATGGGGTTTTAAGTGAAAACAACAACATGAATATAGAAAACCGACCATACGTATTCGGGTTGTGTTGATAATTTAGCACGAGGATCCATGGTCCATCCTTACACAATACACTTCTCATGTGAGGAACTCATGCCCCTATTCTAAAGCACATGATATTTAATACGCTAATCCCATCCTCAGAAATTAGTTTCTAGGACAAAACCAAAGTCCCTTTGGGAACCCAATAACAAATACATAATTGAATATTCATACCCACTACCCAAACTGGGGATTCATCTCATATAACACCCAGGAGACCAAATTACAATTATCCACATACCCCTTTAATTCAATGGAAATTTCTATGAGAAACATGTTGGCTATTCTGGTAACCCATCTCATATGTCGAGATTGGCCAACGTTTCCCACTAACACATCAGGAACCATTTATACATGGATACATAGACATTAGAGGAATATAAACATCCCATGCACTTCCTGTTAATCATTCTATGTCTATGAACATGACCACTTCCATTTTTTATCTAATGGGTATCACGATCTATTTCCACTCTACCAATGTTTTTCTGTTGGTTTTAAGATAGCCAACCCGAGACCATGAGTAAACATCCCATGTGCTTTCTATAACATGTTTGTTTTTTCCCTTGTGTGTATTGGTGTTGTGGTTTGAGTGAGGAGTGAATTATAAATTTTGAATACTGTTATGGGTGTTATTGCATTTCAATTCTAAATTAATGAATTCGGGATGTTTTTGATTCTGGTTGTATTGGTAATGAATTATACATTTTTAATACTGTTAAGTGTATTGGATTCTGGATGTATTGGATTCTAATTCGTTATTGGTGTTTGGGGTGTTATTTCCTTTCAATTCTGGATGTATTGGATTGTGGATGTATTGGATTCTAGATTTTTCTCTTGTGTTAGGGTTTGAGTGAGGAATGAATTTGAAATTTATAAATTTATAAATTCTGGAAGAATTTTAAACATCCAATGTATCCTTTTGGAGTATGGGTGTATGTGTTCCTGGAAGTCTTGGAGAGTTTCAGGTTGCAGGTTGGAGGTGGCTGCTGGCTGATGCTGTTGTGAGATGTAGAATATGTATACCAATGGTTTTCAAAATCATTGGTATAGCCCATTGATGTATATTATACCAATAGTTTTACTATAACCATTGGTATAAACATCTACCAATAGTTTTTAAAACCGTTTGTATATCCTTTGGAAGTATATTTTACATTATATACCATTAGTTCTAAAATGTTGGTATAATGGTATCATATACCAACAGTTTTTGAAACTGTTTCTATATATTTTACTTTAAAACATATACCATTGGTTTACACAGAACCGGTGGTATAAGCCTATACAAATGGCTTGTTTGGACATGGTTTGGGAAACCATTGGTATATAATATACCAATAGTTTCACAACCATTACCAATGGTTCTGAACCATTGGTAAAGGGTAAAATTATAGTAGTGCAATGTAACAAAACCCAAATTGAGATATGTGGGTAGTATTTGTTACCCAATAAATATTTTATTGGTAGGGTTTATTAAGTGGTCATATAGAAGAGTGTTAGGATTTACATATAGTTGTAATTAAATAAGAAACCCCAAAAAGTGTAGTAAACATAAGGAAGATGTATAATTCTATCATATAAAATATTATATATAGGTGATTGTAACAAGTTTTTTTAGGTATTCATAAAAGTAATTTTAATAGTGTAAAATGTATCATATAAAATGATATATACACTTTATTATTATTTAAAATTGGGTTTATATATGTATATATAGATATATATTTCGTGAAATGTAATGATAATTAAACTCTCTAAAGTGTTAATTAGAGTTATCCATAACCAATGTTCAACTAGGGTTGTTATAGGTTTAGAAAAAAATTAATGGTTTCATTGATTAAGATTCTTTTGTGAGATATGGAATATGCACGTCAGGCACAAAAATTATTTTTATCCATTGATGACCCACGAAGTATGCCACAAAAAGTGTTATAAACCATGTATGTGGTATAATAAGGGTGTGGGGATCATATAGGGGTCTTTATTACCTAACTTTGGCATGATATTTAGTATAAGAACCTCCATAATTTGGTACCGTTCTTAAACAATCCATGAGGCTTAGCTAATCACAGGGTTGTTGGGTCTATTAAAAGCATATATGATGTTCTTATCTATTGAATAATGGGACTGTGATGTGACCATCCATAATGGTGAATGATATAAGGAACTGGGCCTTCCATACATGTATATTATATAATTTTTGTAGAATACTTCATACATTACACAAACACATGCCCAAAGAACATATTATTTTAGTGCCTTTAGAAACATGGAATCATAAAAAATGAGTTTATAATATATCTACATCTTCCACCTCGTATTTATTCATATCTAGAACCCTTTTTGACAGAACATATTTTATAACTTTCATCACATCCTCCGGAAAGGAATCATAACAATGTGTGATCTCATATGCTAAGAAAGGTTTAACATGGAATATTAATAATCAAAACATATGCATAATTGTATGAAAATAAGAGAATAACATTCAAAAGAATACACTGAAAATAAAAGATCAATATCTTGAATAATGGGATTAAATATTGGAAGTTCACAATACATGACTCACAATATAATCAAATCACATGACCTGTGAGAGTATAAAAATGGAAAAAACTCATAATTTGTGGCATACACATAAGCATAGAATATTTTATATTAATGATACCTACCAAAACATTCAGGGTATTTAAACAATTGGATAACCACATTTATACCTAATTTGTGCTAGGGATGACCTAAAACTTACCTTCTAGTATCAATCGTAGGATTAAATCCCATGTACCCACTTTTTGTGGGAATTGGATGACCACCCCGTGAACCCTCTTCTGCAGGATTAGGATGAAATCACATGTACCCTCTTGTTGCGGCCTCAAGATAACCTCACATGTAAAATTTGAGCGCTTAGAAAATTTATCATTACCCAATGAATTTTATGTAGATATAGGTCCTATATTTCACTCAATGAAAAATATACATATGTGTTTCATAAAACCATAAACCATTCACTATCTCAAAACCCATTTAAAGAATTTATTTTCCAAGACACTTCATCATAACATAACTAATGTAAAAAAATAGGTTTCTTAAGTATCATTCCATCATAAATATAAAAAATTAATAGAAATAATTAAAATTTTATCCTTAGGTTATATCCCATGTAAATCATTGGTAATCATCAAATAATGTTTTCTTATAATCAAAGTGGTTTTTAAATATTACTTGAAACTATTCTTGTAGAAAATATTATTTCTTTTAAAAAAATTACTTTTTAAAATTAAAATATCCTTGAAAATTTCAAATGGAATGTTTTAAAACCATTTTAATCATCTTTGAAATTATTTTTATTTTAAAATACATGAAACATAATTAAAAACACTTTTAAAACATTTTGAGAAAACATTATTTTTAATGAACACAGATTTTTTTATCAAAGAGAGTATAACATTACATAAAATATGTAGTATAATCAAAAGAATTAGATTCATTATACAAAATTTAATATTGTATTATATAAACATCAAAAAGGATTATAGGTGCATGACATAACATGTGACTCAAAGAATGCAAATTAATACAAAATTATTGTACTAATTTGGTAACTTTTGAACTATAAACCAATGAAAGAAATATCATCAAATGGATATGTCAAAAAAAAAAAATTTAATTTTAAGGATAATATATTAAATTAATGGGAATTATATACACCACATAAAATAAATGAGTGGTGAATATGGCATAAGTCTAGTAGAAATAAAAATGAGACTAGAAATCTCCTTACCACTTTGTAATCAGTAAAATCCTATACCCCATGAAAGAAGTAATATTATATTGATATGTAAATACCATAATATTAATTATAATACTCATAAAATACCATCATGGGATGTATAAATACCACATATTATAAGTATTTGGTTAATATGGATTGTATTTCACAGAATATAAAAGTGAGACGGAAATCCATTACATTATCTATTAACTATCACCATACCCGAGAAAAACACTTATATAATAAATATAAGTTTATTATACATATATTAAAGAACCATATTCATATATATAATAACCTATTTGATTTAAGTATGTCTTTATATTACATTCTTATTAACAATTCCATGTTCAAGTTATGTTTTGGGTAATAACAGATTTGTTTCTAGTATATATTTTGACTTATTATTCGTGATCCTCATACTTAGATAGTTATTTAATTATCTCAAGAATGATAAACAAGGTATGATAATCATATGTATTCATTAAATGACTATTTAGGAGTATCTATAAAATATATAAATAGAAAATGAAATACACCGTTCATAGAGATGGTAGGTCGTATGTACGTATGAACGCTGCTTCCATTTCTTGTTATATTGAAAGAAATAATGTAAATGGAATATATATATAATATCATTCCAATAGTATTATTATTTCATATATATAATATAATTTTACTAAACCCATCCTTAATATATTTCATTTAAATTGTTGATGAATCACATCGCTATGAAGAGGCGGTAGTCTACACATCCACAAACGAAGTTATCGTATTTCCACGAAATGAAAATCATGAAGTTATGAGTTATATAATTATTAATGAAACATAAATAAATCATAAATATCATTTATATCATATAAAAACATAAACTACATCATTATTTCTAATAGTAAAAGGTCTCAATGGAAGAATGAGTGACATTTGTTTGTTAGGAGGTAGTCCGTTGTACACACAAATGATGATTATGTATCCCATTTGATGGAAGTGTGTGTAAGTGTAGTTCCTAACCTTAATATAACAACATATAAGTATCTTTATGATATATATTTTATTATATAAACATGGAATAATAATAATTTTATTTTTTTAAGGATGAAATAAAACAAAAATGATTATTGATAAACGTTACTATTCCTTTGTGTATCTCCTTTTGATTAACACAAAATGAATTCATCGGTTTGATTTATGCCTAAAGTAAGGCTTAAGGGATTTTTTTAGGAATATTTTGAGTAATATTTTATATAGTTTTTATGAACCAAATTGGTTATGTATTGTTAATAAAAGATAAGAATATATATCATTTTATAAGAGAGGGGTGGGGCACTTTTAAATTTTTTGAAAAGATTAATTTATAATAAAATAAATCTCAATATAAGTACCTAAAAAAGACCATTTATTAAAATATATGATATGAAAAGGTTTTAATATCATAATACAATATATTTTAGATATGTATTTAAATTATTTTAGGCCTTATCGTTATAATTAAACATATTAACACCATTTTAATTTTAACTATGGTAATAATGTTTTCAATATTAAGAGGATGTAATTTTTACATATAAAGTTTCAATTAAACCATAAATGGTAAATTTATGATATTTTAAACATTTACCAAACCGTTTTTCCTCATTTATTATTTCTATGATCTATAAATAATTAAATAAAATATTATATTTTAAAAATATCTTAAGTGTCAATTCTGACACTATTCACCACTTTGACATTAAGAAAATAAATATAGAAATATAAAAACAATGAAATTCATTTTATAATCCCATAACATGTCATATTAACGTATTTACATTTTTAATCAGCTCCATTTTGTCAAATTTGTTTTATTTTAATATTTTAATTATCATTTAATTGATTGTTTCATTAATTGAATAATTAATGCATCATCATTATGTAATTATTTAAGACAATAATTTCTTCACTAAAAATTAAAAATTAATTTATATGATATATATAAACATTTAAAATTTCAGAAAAATATATATAGTCTTTCATATATTCTATTTAAAACCACATTAAAAATACTATACTTATTAAAAGTAAGAGTGCTACATTTTGTCACTCTCATTGATTTTAATAATACCTAAGTAATTTTCATGGAAAAATGCCTATTAAAAAATAAAATTTAGATACATAGGTTTTATGTATATAATTAAATTAATCCAATATAATTTTCTGAAACTGTAAGGGTAGTTTTATAATATTTATAATATGATATTTACCTTTAATTACATGATTTACCCTTAACTGTGGTAATACATATTACTAAAGTTACTATTCATATTGTCCAAAAATAAAAGGGACCTAATTAATAAATTTTTACCTTCTGATTAAAAATATGGAATATATTTTATTGAATTATTAACCCAAAATTTTAATAAATTATTTTCAAATTAATCTAGTAGACGGAATGAGAAAACGTATTTCCAAAGATAAAACGCTGAAAAGATTGAAATGTTTCTATATCCAAATTCAATGTGAAAATGATTCTAAATACCTAAATTGGATTAATAAATAAAAAAACTAATCTATTTATACTATAAAACAAATCAAATAAATAATTTAACGCTATAAATTATTTCAATGAAAAATTTGTTTTTAATTAAAATTTATTATTTGCTCACTATTAACAAAAATATAAAACTTATCAAAAAAATACAAAAATTAAACCAAAGTAAATTTCTATATCCCAATTTAAAAATTAAGTTTACTTTTTTTGTATAAAATTTATAAAAGTCTAAAAAATTATATTTAATATGGTTTCTCTAATAAAAGGCAGTAAAATTAACCATTTGAAAAATACATCTCGTTATTCATAAAAATATATTTATTTTCAACTTTTTCCTATAAAATATATTGTATGAGCTTAAAAAATTTCATAGAATATTAAATATTTAAATATTATTAAAAATATTCATCAAAAGTGATTTTTTTAATTTATTTAGGTAAAATGGTGTTCATAGATAGGAAAATAGTTTTCTGAGAAAAGGAATTTCTTTATGTTTGAATAGTTCTTATATTTATTTTTGGATAATTAATAACAAATGTATTAAAATAATATTTTCATAATTTATTTAATATCATTCAAATGGATGTGTGGTAACTATAATAATATTTTGATAATATTATTAGTATGTTATTTTTTGGTAAAACTATATTTTCCCCATAATGTGAGGAATAAAAAGAATTCATTATTATTTGTAACACAATCCAAACATAGTGTTACATATATCAAAAGATAATATAAGTGTTTTATTTAGTGAAACCTTAACTTTTTGTTGCATATAGTTCAATAATAACTTGGTACATTCATATAACACAAGCTAAATTTAGTATTGTGTGAAGTGAAAAATATCAAAAATATTAAATTAATATGAAACAAATATTTCAAAAAATCATGAGTTGTTAAATATGAAATATGATATATTCATCTAGAAATTAATTTTATACATAAAGACTAGATAACATATTATTTGTCTATATGGGAGTAACATACTCTATTTTCCATGGTAACTCAATGCCTTGGACAAATGGAAAGTATGAGAATGCATTCTAGGCATGTTCCTATAATGCATAGAGAAGCCATCTCCCTACCATTCCACTATGTTTCCAGGAATTGTATACTGGGATTCACTTTCAATGGATATAAAATCCATTGGAATCCAAACATTAAAATTTTAACATAAGTATCTTTCTCCAAAATCAATTATTTAATGATCTGTTTCATAAGATGAAATGCATATGGAATGTGAAGTATTCATCCACAAGATGCATGAATAGGTAGGATCATACTCATGTGTCATAATGAATGACTAAATGAGACATCACTTGATGATTATATTTGTTGATATATAGCCAAGTAGTTCCCATTCAATGGTTTTGTTTTCCCTTTCCATGATCAAAACTTATTATCACTCAAATATATTTATTATTAATCCTTTACTCTTTGAGATGCTAGAACACCTTAGATTGAAGGGGACCCCATCTCAAATTAAAATTTATTCATAAACCCTTGGATACCTCTGAAAATTGTATTTTACTAACTTTCACTCCTATATTTCTATCAAATATATTCGATAATAGATGAAGAAGACATAATAGTTAGTTTAGTGTAAGGTATGCATGTTTAAAATATTCTTCATTTCTATAATGCATATTTCATTAATCTATGTATGGTGATACAGGGATTGGGATTTTAATATATTTCTCTTTTTCTAATAATAGTTATTAGAACTCAATGAATCCTAGCTCCTACTACTTGTAGTAGGGTCTTTGAGTGTTTTGATTCTAAAAAATGATTATAATCTATGAAATATGAAATAGAATCCCTATACAGAAACCATGATCGGATCATAGAAGATACCTTGAAGGGGTATGTACCATAGGGTTCAAGTGGTATTTCCACAGGCAAACCAACATGGATAGTATAGTGTATACCTATAAATAGTTTCCATTGGAAATGGTTTACAAGAAAATTCATTATATTTACTTGAAGAGTCCTTTTAACATATTGCAGGGATGAATTTCATTCAGATATTTCTTGAAATAATAAGTCCTTTTAATTTTGAGATATATCAAATGGATATCAAAAATGAATTCTGTACTGATAATTTATCCAAGAAAATACATATGACACATCCTAATGGTGTCAAAGTTACAAATGATTATGATAAGGTGTGAAAGTTTCAATGGACCATTTATGGATTGAAAAATGATTCTCGTTGATGGAATATTTAGTGATGTCATTAATGAGTTTGGTTTTATCAAAAACATGGATGATTATTATGTAAAGAAGTTAAATAGTATGAGTAAATGGTGTTTCAAATATTATATATGGATGTAATTTTACTTATTAGAAATGATATCTAAAATTTAAAGTCTATAAATAATTGACTGGGAAAATTATTCACCATGAATGAAATGGGTAAAATAGCGTATGCACTTGGAATGAAGATTGATAGAGATAGATCTAATAGGCTTATAGGGCTAAGTCAGACACCTAAATTGGTAATGTTTTAAATATTTTTTACATAGATAACTTCAAAATAGGATCTTTACCAATGTTACAAGACACTAACAAAAATAAGATTTAGAATCTTATTAAGAAGCTAGACTGGATATATGGAATTCAAAATGCATCCTCCATAGGCTCTGTTAGGTATATCATGTTTTTCACTTTACATGAGATCACCTATACTCTTATCATTACTATTAGATACCAATAAAATATTGGGGAGAAAAAATATATTTTTAAAAACATCCTTATGTACTTAATAAGTACTATGGATATGTTCTTTCTATTTTTTAAAGAGGATGAGCACTATTTAAAGGGTTACACATATGAAAGTTTCTAATATAATAAATATGACATGAGATATCAATATGTTTTTGTTTTATTCCGAATAGTGAAGTTATCTGTTATGAGATTTTGTTAAAAGATATTATTGTGGACTCAAAAATAATGTTTGATTACATTTCAACATCAGATACTATGATGAAATTTGTTTCAATTAGGTAGATCATTTCTAAACGTGAGGTTGTTCTTATAATCAATGGAGAAATATACATTTTTTTTGAAAAAAATGGAGCCATTCCTTCTGCTAGGGAACCGTAGTCTCACCAAAGGACCAAACACATCCTTCACAAATGCCATCTCATACCAGATATTGTTAAGATTCATTATGTTAGGATCTATATGGTTGATACAGATAACAATGTATTATATTCATTAATGATACGATTATCACAATAAAATTTATAGGGTTGTTGTATTCCTCAATGGGTTCTGCGAACCAGTGCCTTAAGATGGTGGCCACAAAACCTTGAGCATGCCTCCCAGAATTCCATAGGATGTTGACTAGCAGTGAGGGCCTATAGTGTGTATATGAGAAGACTATCTCTTCATCAATCAGAGTGTATAGCTATAATATAAATAGGAAGTAATAAAAAAATTAAATTTATAATAGAAACAATAGACCATGAATGAGGAATTAATAACTGATATATGTTGAATAAAAATAAATGATAAAATGATGATCATGATAATGATGCTATAAAAAATGAGTTTATAGGGGAGATAGGGGATACGACCAAATACAGCTTGGTATAAAAAATATCAAATGACCAAACACTTCTACAACACGAACCTCAAGAATAGGGTCAATCCTATTCCCCCAAACTCCATCATAAGGTGTAAATCAATCAATCATCAGAATTCATACAATTATCCATATCAATAACCACAGTCATAAAGTTTACATGGGTACTAATGGTGGAGAAAGTAGTGTATGAGATACAATTTCATTAGGCATCCACCCATGGTGTTTAGGACAATCCATTACACGTAACAAATAGATGAGAATTATGTCATATATAGTAAATGTCGGGAAATGAAAAAACAAATAAATTAATAAACACTACAGTCTGAGTTTCTGAATAGACACACGACTAATACTACATATTTTGGCCTAAGTTGGGTGTCTAAACCAAGGTACCTATTATGGTGAAATGATAATTACATAAGATATCATGAGTAATGGAATAAAAGTGATAATACCCCAAGATATTTCATTAGACTGTTTATCACATTTCAATGTCGTCGAACAAGTTATCTCATAATACAAATTAGAATCATTATATATAACAGAAGAAATCAATCTATCAAATCCAGTGGTGGAGTCCTGAGACCGTCCAAGGTGATATATAAAGGAACCTAAGGGTCACTATAGGGGTCTCTAATATAACTAGTGTTTTAAATTCCATCCAAGGAAACCCATATAGGTGTCCCTTGTATAACTCATTTCAACGGGACTCTAATTCCATACTAATCTTCTTAAATAGGGGATCAGTTATCACCCAAGGCATATCATAGTTGTATTCCCAATGTGTTTATCCTTAGTTCCTACCTTAGGGAACTGGTCTCTCTCATGAATATATATATATATATATAAACCACTCATATAGCCTATACATGGAATTCCAATGTATTGATCATGGTGTTTCAAGTAGATCCAAACCAAACACAGTGAGTCCATCTACAACATCCTTAAAACAGAACCCATGTTCTCACATGACCCATAAAAGGTGAGTGTAGAAACAAAAGTATATATTATATGGAATATAATATATTTTTACATGTAATCAATAATGAATGGAAATATCTCATGATAACAAGATTTCCCATGAATAACACCCAATTTAAGAAAATCAGTTATGGAATAAGCTATAATCACATATAATTAAATGATAAACTCAAGGCATAAGGCACATTGCATGGAATAATTTTTAACCAAATTCATATGGTAACAAGAATGTGACATCTAAGGTGAATAGTAAAGCAATAACATTCAACTATATAGTATGAGACATCAAATACAATTGTTTATCTCATGGTTCAGAAGTACTATTTATTCATTTTATAAATTTATGACAATAGGGCAAGGTAAAACACACACAGAGTGGTTATCATCCAAAGGTAGAAAAAATGGCCATTGAAGGGTGGAACACCCAAAGGGGTAGAAAATGATGAGACAAACACCATATGGATGGGTTTCATCATGAGGTAAGGTAAAACACTATATGGAAAACCAATTTAATTAGTTTATTAAACTAGTTTGATGCATCTTTGAAAGTGTCCAGCGAGCATAAAAATAGAATGTCATTAAAAATGAGATGAAAAAATTAGGAAAGACATATAATAGCTACCTCTAAGTAGTACAACTCTTCTCATACATTCTCAATGCTGGAATCAACCTTAAAGTAGTGATAATAGAGGAATCATAAAACACCCTGAATATAGGGTGAAAAAAGTTTTCACCTAAATAGTGAAATAGGGGATGAAAGAAAGTCAAAATAGAAGGTTGTGTATGATAATGGTTACCAATATATTTTTTTTTCTTATGAAAGTGAGAGAAACAGTTGAAAAATAGAGGAGTTATCTTTATCCCTAGAAATGATGAATATATATCTCCATGCATGAAGAGAAAAATAAGAAAAAATGAAGAATATAGGGAGAAAAGGAAGCCGATTTAAATCATTAAGGAGGATAAATTTGCGGATTTGACGCTAAAAAGGCTGAATGTTTTTGATGCATGGTTGGATAAACCATGGGATAACCATGTAAAGTGTTATACTACATGGAGGCTCCCTACATGGTGAGGTTCATAGTATGTTTAACCATGCCCAAACTGTGCAAACCCACCCACTCTAAGATGTTACAAGCATTGCACGTCCATTCACCTATGGTTTCATGGTTTTAGGAAAACAACGTGGTATCCAAAATCCTTATTATCCATAACTTTACAGTTGAGGGAAACTGTGCAGGCTTCAATTCACTGTTACTACTAACAATGCGACCCACTGTGCCTCTTTAACTCTTCTGGTTCCAGGCTTTCAACAAGCTCCAAACACCCCCAAGACACCCTATAACATAATTAGGAATATTTATAGTGGATAAAATATACAATTTAATGAATAATCAATGGTCCATACCTTTTTAAAAAGGTGGAACATTAACACCTCTCCTTCTTAATGTAGCTCGTCCCTAAGTTTCCCTTTCGAGTGTGGCAAGACAACATTTGAGAAATGATCCAGCCATTGAGAACGTACATCTGCCTCCCACTCTTAGATCTCTTCCTATACATGTCCATACTAAAATAGCACATGAACTCAATGAAATGTCCAACCCTAGAGATCATTTGTGCTATAATAAGTGATATATATCACATTCTCATTGAAATATTCATCTGCCACCAAATTGAAATCCTTAAGGTCAAACAAATGAGATGGGCCAAGATGGTATAGTCGAAGCTACGATACACGAAAGACATCATAAATGGAATGATTCATTTTATGTAATAACAATAGATAAGCCACTGGCCTAACACTCTATGCTTTCTCAAGAGGCCCAATGTAATGATTTGATAACTTTAGAGGCCTCATGATTCATTTATGACCTAATCATGGCGATACACATAGAAATACCAAATATACTACATTGAACTCTTTTGGTAAATAATGATGATCAATATAAGACTTATTCCTCAAATTATTTATATTCAAATGATTCTAAATCAGTTGGACTTGCTATAAAGTCTCTTGAAAAAGACAAGGACCCAGTAGATCCACCTAACCAGCATTAAGCTATCATAGAGGTGAACAAAATAGCCTATTGTAATGGTCCTCACACAGATCCATCTAAATAATTTTCTGGAAGCTATTATTATCGGAAAACTCAACAAGAGGAATATGAGTTTCCCATGAAACTTCAAAATCAAGGATAATACCCCAAAGAATATACTCTAACCCTCATATCATTCGGTCAGACTACTCATCGGTATAAGGGTGATATGTTGTAATCAATAAGAACTTTTGAACCAAATGGATTTTGCAACACATTCCAGAACCATGAATTGAATAGGGTGTCTCGGTCTAAATTAATAGAAAGGGGAACACCATGAAGGAAAAGTATCAACCTGATTTAAATCCATCATATATCATCGAAATAGAATGTTTCAGAAATAGCAAGGAAGTGTGAAACCTTGGTCCACCTATCAAAGATCACCCATACCACATCACTGCCTCTAGGTGATCTAAGAAATTATTCCATGAAATCCATGTTGATGTCATTTTATTTCTACTCAAGGATGGAGAGAGGATGCATAAGTTCATTAGGTCACTAGTCCTCTACCTTCACTTGATGATAGATGGAGCAGTGAGTGGTGAATCCTACTATCTACTTCTTCACACTTGGCTACTAATACAGATGATGCATATCTTTGTACATCTTTGTAATCCTAGGTAGAACTACCCAAACAGAAGAATTATATTCAATCATAAAATCTTCCCAAATATTTATAGGAACCCATAGAGAGTAAAATAATAGTAGGGTCTCACTTGAATCAAATATCCAACTAGGTTGTGGGTTATCTCATGTGACACACTCCCTCAACATGAGGCCCCAGAATAAGATAACTGCATAATCCAGACCTACTATCAGATGGAGGATGTCACAGATAGATCTTCTAAGACTAGTTTCCCATGATATTTTTGTACATAAATATGCATCTTAGTGAACATATCCATCAACATCCACTCACATCTATCTTTCTAAAGGAATGTTTCTGAATCTTCAGGTTCAATGAATCATCTATGATATTCCCCTTCCCATGTGTGTATGCAAGATCCATGTAAAATGATTGCAGGTATTCCACCCATCTACACTACCTCAAATTCAAGAATCACTAACTGTAGATGTATTTGAGACTTTTATGATCTATTTAAACAAAGAATCATTATCCCAAGAAGTAGCTCCTCCAAAATAGTATAGAATGAACCATTAATGCTAACTCCAGGTCATGAATAGAGTAATTCTACAAATGTTGTCTCAACTAGTGGGATTGGTATTGTATAAACTAATCACCGTACAACAAAACTACTCCTAGTATAATCAATAAAGGACAAAAAAAGATTTTATAGCCTATTCCCATATCAATATGAATCAGAATTGGCACTGAAGTCGGACTTCTCGTTAACTCTTGAAAAGATGAATCATAGGATTCAGACCATATGTACTGTAAACCCTTATTCATGAGAGATGTAAGAGGTTCTTATAGGTGGTACAAGTATTATATGAATCATTTATAATAGATATCTACTCCTAATAATCTACATATATAGAATAAATTCTTGGGATGCTTTTAGGAAAACACAGAGCACAAATTCCCTAGGTCAACAGATACACATTCATCTAATATAACATAACCCAATAAGTGAAATTTTCTGATCAAAAATTTAAATTTATTGAGCTTAAAATTTATTTGTTTCTCTCTCTGGGTACTCGGCACAATCAAAATATTGTTGGAATGGTCATCTCTAGTGTGTGAGTATAATCATATTTCATGTAAGAATACCACCACAAAGAAATCAAGATACAGGTGGGAAACATGATTCATTAAATCCAAGAAGACTACCATCATGTTTTACCAAAATCCATGAAAAAATACTTATATAGTCCATACCTACTCCGGAACACTTTGCGTGTTATGTATGATTTCCGAACTCATACGCGATGGCAGCCTAGCCTCAAATCGATATTAGAGAAAATAGTTTCTCCTTAGCGCTGGACATAGAGGTTGTCAATCCAAGGAAGTATATACTTATTTATTGATGTAATATGGTTCATTTGGTGGTAATCTAAACACAATTAAAGGGTACTGTATGCCTTTTTATATAAAAGAATAGGTGAACCCCATGGATATGTGATGGTTCAAATAAAACCCTTGGCCTCTAGATCTTGAAGTTGTATCTTCAGCTCCTAGAGCTCTATAGGTGCCGGCCTATAAGGAGTAATGGGGACTAGTCTTGAACCTGAGAATAGATATATTGGGAAATCAACATCCCTCTTGGGAGGCAATCTAGAAAAATATTCAGCGAATAATTACCTGGAATAATCTTATGGATGAGGAAACTCAACTATCTACATTCTCTAATCTCTCATAAAAAGACTAGCAATTTAGGTAGTCACTCTACCAAATCTATTTTGATGGGTTCCACCTTAATCTACCTAGATATCACATTAAAAAATATGGATATACATGTTTCGATTAGGTTATGTGAATGTTACATGGTTATGATAGAAATCCACTAGGGAATGATAAGGCACAAGAAAGTCCATACTGAGAATGACATTGAAGTTAGTCATCTCGAGGATGAAGAAACTCTAGAATAAACAATACCCACCTATAATAAGGGTTAACTCCTAGAATTGTTGTATTCTATCTAATTTTATCCCTAATGGAATGTTGAGAGAGATGATGCCACTTATGTACTCAACCAGAAAGCCCAAACTTTCCAAAACCATAGCATATATAATATAATATGATGCACCTATATTAAAAATATTATAATATAATGTAGAGGCTACTAGAATAGTACCAAAAACTATATGTGGACCCAGACATTCTACTCTGGTGTAGATTTTAATGCATTAATATGGCATGAACCATGACCCTGAGATTATTCCTTAATAGCTTGAGTAGATCAACTCTTCTAACACTGATGATATGGGGCATGAATTCCTTGGACACAACCATTACCACCATAGATAGTTTGGCTGATAGAATAAAACTCTCATCCAAATGTGGAGTCTCAAAACTTGTACATGATTGAGGTGTCAGTATTGATCTCCCCTCAATGGATACTAGAGAAAAATATCACCAGAAGAAATGAAGGTGACCCATCCAATCACAACCTCAACAATTGATTGGGTTTCTCATGCAATAAGGATTCGTATGTCCTAGACTACTAAATTGGTGCACACCATAGAATCAATGTGTGTCAAATGTCTTCCACCACCCCTATGTGTACCCTCAAAATGGTTCTTTCTATGGGGTGAAAAAACATTACCCTACCTCAAAACAGAACTTACATGGCTCACATTGATAGCTTCTATGAGATATCATTCTATAATTAGGCCATGGTTCACTATTTATATAATGGTAATCAAAAAGAATATATTCACATGTAATCGTAAAACATTCCAAAGACCATCCTAAAATTGCATCACTTCATTAACACATCACCAGTATGATATGGAGTGAAACACTAGAGCTTAGAGAACTGATCAAGTTACTCATGCATGCTCATAGATCCCCGCTGAAAAAGCATGAACTTTCTCCTGTGATCTTCCTGTAGAGTCTGTTGGAAGAAGTGATCATAGAAATATATCTAGAAGTCTTCCCAGACCATACCCTGATGATGCTCATCATTTGATATGATGTTCCACCAGTGTTTGGTAGAATCCCAAAACATGAATTTAGCGAGCATGAACCCTCACTCAAGTGGCATCCCAAGATAGTCAATGATTGACACCGTATCTTTTAAACATGGCTCGACATGATGAGGTCTTCCATCCCCTAAAAACATTAGAGGATGATATTATTGAAATTATTGATATTCTATTCCATAGTAAGAATAGGCTGGGACCACCATAAAAAAACTACATAAATAGTAGAAATCTATGACAGAACCTCACATCAAAACCCGTTTTAAGATCCACATGTGGTGCCTAATGTGGAACTACATGAATTATCATGGGTGGCTCAGGTCTCACTAACCCTAGAGTATTCTCATCACCAATCTCTTGGTGTACAATATGATTTTTTCGTGGTGAAACAGCTCTGAAATTTCCATACACATTCCTCGAAGTGTTTTTATAATAGAAATGGAAAGAAGATAATAAAATAAATAAGGGAGTGTAGGTATAGAGCCTCCTTATATAATTATGTAACTAACACACATATCGTAGATCCATGTCTAGATGAAGAGAATGTTCAATGAAGAGTCACAAGATACACGACCTAAAACACATCACCAATTAATGGTCTAGGTCAAGGTCTCAAATTTCTCATATTAGGTGACCATTTCATTCTAAAAGTGATATTAATTTTAATTAATTTATGTATTTCAACCACCTTTTAAATGTATGAATTAGGTGTATTACAAATACAATTTATAAGGGCCCATACACAATATAAATTGAAATTGGGTTTCCACTTAATCCAAATCATAAAACATTATTCCAATAATAATTGGCACATTTCAATAAATATAACAAACCAGGCTCTACAACGCACAAAAACATAGGCACAAACTAAAATAACATCAAAAATAGGAAATGCAAATTGAATACTAAATATGTCGTGGAATAATGCATGGATTTTTTCATCTAATTTTTTCTAGTATGATTCATGCTTAAATATTCCATCATATCATTGGGATATGGTAGGAGGAATCTAAAAACATCAGTAATTGAACAAAAAAAGTGAGTCACCCAATTGAGAAATCCATTAAACTGTAATAATGCATGCATAACAGCATTTACCCATCCTAGGAAATTTGGGTTTCCCCTATATGTGGGTTAGCTACACCGAGGAATAGCCTTATTAAAAAATTCCATAATCCTATTCTCTTTTCTAAACAAAAATAGTTACACAAAAAATTTATCTAATACAACCTTTTAGAATCATGCCCTGAGCTCAACTTATTGATACCCTAAGACGGTGGTCAAAACACCTAAAGGTTTCCTCCCCTAACTTTAGAGGTTCATGACTAGTAGCGAGGACCTAGAGTGTATCAACAGGGATACTATGACCTCATCAATTAGAGTGTATCACAATAATATAAATAAGAAATAAAAAATAGAGAAAATAGTATAATATTAACAATAGACCATGAATAATGAATCAATTATTTATTGAAACTGAATAAAAATAAAATATAAAATTATGATGATGATCATGATGCTATAAAAAATGAATGTACGTGCATATATGAACACAGATTTAATGCTATAAAAAATATAAAAATGACAAAAAAAGACTACTATGATAAGAATCTAAAGAATAGGATCAATCCACTGACCCAAAAACCCATCCTATGTTGTTAATCAATCAAGCGTCAGATGAAACATGATTTCCCCAATCAATTCCTACAATCATAATGACTTATTGGGTACCAAAGGTTCCCCAATTAGGGTGTCAGATACAATCCCAGTAGTCAACCACTCATGGTGTCTAGGTCAATCCATTCTATTCAATAAATAAATTATCAGTTTTCTAAATATAGTAAATATTTTTCAATGAATAAATAAATAAATAAAATTCAATTTGGGTTCCTAAATGGTCACCTAACCGATACCACCTGCATCATCCTAAGTCACGTGTCTGAACCAAGGTACCTATACAAGTGAAATGATAATTAAATAGACCATAATAAGTAATAAAACCAATGTAGAAAGACAACATGCATGTGATTGGACATGGTGGTCACCATTCCATGACATAAAACAACCACGATCATAATTGTTGGTCGGAGTGGTTTACTCAAGAGGGGGGGTGAATTGAGTACCAATTAAAATTTCTGTATTTAAAAAACAGTGTCTTAAAGACCCCCAAATAAAATAATAAATTAAACTGTAGTGAATTTATATTAAAGTAGAGGTTCTGTCAGATTCTCAAGGGATTGATTAATTCCGATTTAATCAACACAGGAGTGTGTGATTATCTTTTGAAACTAACTTACTAATCTACACTTAACATAAACACTTGCTAATTTAATTATCAAAGTAACTTTAAAAACAGTATTGGTTTTAAAGTGATTAGCAGAGGAGTAAAACTTTGAAAGAGATGGCACAACAATGTAACCAAGAGGTTCAGTCTCAAGCCGAGACTTAGTCCTCTCAAATGTTTATATAAAAATGATCCACACCCTGGATCGGGGTTCAACAGTTTACAACTGTCCAGGTCCAAGACCTCTACCACTGTTCTTCGTGGGAAACAGTACAACAGCAACCAGCTGTCCAGGTCACACACGACCTCTACCACTGTTATTCGTGGGAAAGAAAGAATGAAAGAGTTTGGTAAGGATTTACAAATCCTTCAGTTTGAGTACAGGAGACAATGTATGTGTTAGATACAGCAGATAACACACACTGCTCGAAAAGAGTAATAATAAATCACAGAACAAGAGTTGTAGAGTTTAGAAGTGGTTCTGGTGATTTCAGTGTAGCTCTGGACTTCTTTGGATTCGATCAGAAGTGAGTTTGAGTCCTCTTATCGTTTCTGTTTGAGAAATAGAGTGTCGTATAATCCAAGTTCGTAGGTAGTGAGATGTAGTCGATGAAGCTCTTCGATATTCTTTTGAATGCACAGAACTCTTCTTGAGTAGGCTTGATTGTATATGTGATTCTGTCTTGCTTGGTTCTTCTTGTATGCACAGAGATTTTCTTGAGTATGTCGTATGTCTTCCTTGTCTCTGTGTGTGTTGTCTCTAACTTCTCTTCAGCAGAGTCTTCTTGTATTTATGTCACGTGCTCCGTAGGATAGAAGAGGTTTCCTTTCCGCAGGTATGTGGTACGGTTTCCTAACATCTGACAACCTTTATTAATTAATTTGCAGGGTATTAAAATATAACTAATATGACCGTTGGTTAGAATAAATAATGATAAAGAAAAAGAAATTCAAACAGTTGTTTATGACTGTTCAAGTGATCGGTAGGTCATCAGCATTAGAGTAATGATCAGTGACTCATATAGATCAGCATCGGTCTGTCATCTGATCGGTGAGTCATTTGCATCGGTGACTCATTTGCATCGGTGAGTCCTTGGATCGGTGCGTCTGATGGATCGGTGAGTCTGATGGATCGGTGAGTCTGATAGATCGGTGAGTCTGATGGATCGGTGAGTCTGATGGATCGGTGAGTCTGATGGATCGGTGAGTCTGATGGATCGGTGAGGCTGATGGATCAGTAGCTTATATTTATAAGCACGTCGGTAGCTCTGTGTTGAGTATATCGGTAGCTGTCTGTAGGTAGACTAAGTCTATCAGTAGACTGGTTACCGGTAGCTCTTTATCAGTAGCTATAGACAGATTACTTATCTGTTTTATGTAGAACACATCCGATTGTGTTAGAATCAATTTATAACTTGTATAAACATGGATAAATGAGGATTAACATATATCAAAGACTATTTTAAAGATTATTATTGGTTTGATCATAGATTTGAAAGAATTAAATTATAGATCAATGATACTTAAAAATATCATATAGAATGAAAACATAATTGGGATTTTCAACACATATGAATACATGATTGAGATTATCAAAACAGGTGAGGTCAAAAATCTCCCCCTTTTTGATAATCACAATTTATGATATGGGAATTTAACATAGTGAAAATATGATGGTAAAGAGTATAATATTGAATTCAATTTTCTTGTTGAAAATAGCATCAGATATAATAGAAATAGTATGATATAGACATAAGTTATTAGTGGTAACAATCATAAGGTACTAAATAGACATAAAGTATCAGAGGGAAAAATGAAAAGAAGGGTAAAGTGTCTCCCCTTATTCCTTATTTTTCTCCATTGAAAATATTTTTCATTCTCTTTGTTATCCCCCTTATTCTCTCATTTTGTTCTCCCCCTTATTCTCCTTATTATTCTCCCCCTTTGTGATAATCAAAAAGTGGGAAAGCATATATATAGGAGACAAATAAAAGAAGAGAAGTAAAAGGAGTTCTGTATTAGAGTAGTCAAAAAGTACAAAAACAGAATACAAAGGAATTCCTATCAAAAATCCTAGCCACTGGATCATTCCACCTCTTCCACGTGAGATTTTCCTTTGGGATCAGAAGAAGGTTCGGGTGGTGAGGATGTAGGTGAAGGTTTTGGAATCCCAGAAAAGATCAAAGGAGGCTGGGCCACTGACACAGAGTCAGGCCTGTAGGTTGAAGATCTTTGGGTGATCATCGGTGTAAGGCTGCGAATAGCATGAGCAGGATTCAGCTGGACTATGGAAGCAGCTGAGGCAGAAGCAGGCAAAGCAGGAGGTATAATGACTGGTTTGGCATCAACATGCAAGAAGGGCAGCAGCAGATTTCTAAAATCCATAATAATTCCTCCTCCTCTTTCCATAGCAGAGATGAAATCATCTTTGTTCTCCGTGAATTTCTCTAAGGCAGGAGTCAGTTCTCTTAGCTTGCTCACTTGTTCTCTGAAAGCTTGAGTGACTGGAGGTAGCTTCATGTTTTCCAACATCAGCTTGAAGTGGTGTTCGAGTTGATGCTTAGTGAAAATTTTGGTGAAGTAGTAGTCCACATTACTTTTTATGGATTCCTGAGAGGCAGAGGCTTCTCTCATATAGTCTTGAACAATATTCATTATTTCTCTGGCAGAATCTCTTGTAGAAAGCACCACTCGGCTCAACTCTGATGAGTCCACAGAACCACTGGTTGAAATAGAACCAATCTCCTCCTTCAACATTGCTCGAACTTGATTCAGGTCAACTTATACTTTGGATGTGAGAGGACCAAGAGAGAAGGAAACAATTTCTTTAAAACTCTTAGACAAACCACTGATTAGGCTTTGAACTTGAGAGTCTTGTAATTGAACATGATCCTTCACTGAGGTTTTGAAACTTTCAAACACTGAGTCAAACTGGCTTACTACACTCTTCACATAAGCTAGGTCCTTGTCAGCTTGAGACTTGGAGCTCATATAAGATTCCAAAGCAGCAACTGATGTCTTCAGAGATTCCAGATCTGATTCGATTCTTGAAGACTGAGTCTTGCACTCTTTCACTTCTTCCATAAGCACAGACATAAAAGAAGATAAATTACAAGCCAGAGATAGCTCGAAAGATCTCTCTAACATTTTCATTTCTTCATAAAATCTTTGCTTCATCTCAGCAACTGATACACTGAATGATTCTTTCAGCTCATTCTTCATGGATTCAAGATCAGATTTAGAGACAAAATCATTTGAGACAACTGCAGCAGATTCTCTTGCTGAGGCCAAAATAACTGCAGAATCAGTCATTATTGAATTAATTGAGGAAGCAAGAGAGGTTTCCATTAACTTCACTTCTTCAACAAAACTGGTTTTGAGGTCCTCTTTTAGCTTATTCAAATCATGAAATCTGACCACATCATCTGGCAACATCTCAGAAGCAAGATCATAATTGGTCTTCGGTCTATTCACAGACATCTCATTATCTGAATCTGGATAATCCAATCCACAGACTATAAACCCTGGGTCTTCTACCCAGTCTCCAAGATCAACAGCTACAGTAACATTTCCAAGAACAGATTGATGCTCCCCCTCAATGGGTGCATTCTCATGTATCACAACAGCATTTAGTGCTGGATTCTCTTCATCAGAATCTTCTACTACAAGTTCCACAGGTGCAGCATCTTGAAGATTTTCTGATACAGGTACAGCTTCTTCTGTAACTCTTTCTACTTCATCAGCAGGAATAGCTGAGTTCCCAATCAAAGGGCTCATACTTAAACTACCGGAAGCAGACAATTCAGATACATTCTCCTTTTCCTCTTCTTCTTGGTGAGGTACAGACTGGTCTTCCTCATGAGTAGATACAATTTCCTCTACCTTTCCTTTCCTAGAATAGACCAATTCTGCAACAGGACTTGGGGGAAAGTCTGGATCTCCTCCAACATCCATAGGAGTTTCTTCTTCTTCTTCTTCTGTTTCATCACTATAAACAGGTTCCTCTTCATCAGGTCTCAGACTCGGATCTCTCTCATCCTTTGGTCTTGAGGGATGATCCACATGATTAAACCTATCATAAATCTTCTGATCATCACTGACCCATTCACCCTTCCATGGGTTCCAGTTAATTTTCATGTACTTGCAAACAGTCGAGGTGATGCAGAAATTGTTCTTGACTACAACTGTCTCATCCTGAGACTCACCTATTCCTTTCACTTTTATCATCACTGAAATCAGCTTGGCAAAGAACAAAGCATTAGTCTTTGACTTTGGTCTAATCATGTCTTCCATTTGAAGCATTAGCAATCTGCACAGATTGATCTTCACACCATGTCTTAGCAAATGAAGAAGATGATATCTTGATATCTCAGATTTGAAAAATCTCCTCGCCTTGGTATCAATACACGTTGAACAAACTTAAAAAGCAGTCGATTTTCTCCATCCATTTTAGCAGCAACCACTTGCCTTTGATTCCCATTACCAGTCAGCTCTTTTAAGGCGGTTTCAAAATCAAATATGTCACTGCTAGGTGTCATTGCTCTTGATACATACCCAGAGACACCTTCATGTGGTAATTTAAAACTCTCATCCCACTCTACTGAAGAAAAAGACATCTCTTTTCCATTTACAAAAGAGATTACTCGATTCTCATTTTCAGATTTCTCAAAGGTCACAAACTCATAGAACTGTTTTACAAACTTCGGGTAGTATGGGACATTGTTATTCGAGAAACAATCCACCCATTTCTGGTCTTCCAGAATCTCGAGTACTAAGGATTTGCTAGGCAGTAGCCATTCCACGCACAGTTCCTTCTCGATTACTATGTCTCTATTCTGCAAGTGAGGATTCACTGGTCGCCTTCCCGATCTAGTTCTGACTTCACTAACACTGGCTTTATGCTGTGTCTTCTGCTTCTTAGCATTTCGATCTACTCATTCATCTCTGACGACAGGAAGCTTGGTTTTTTCCATCGCGGGTTTAGGGTTCTTGGTCGATTTGGGAGATAAGGTTCGAAGGTGAGGGATTTTGAGCTCGGTGAGGTAAGAAGTGGCTTAGACTTAGTTTTATCATTTAGGAATTCTAAATAAACGACTAAAATAGAGTAATAAAAATAATATAAAACGATTCGTATTCTTGGCGGCAGACAGATGTTTTAAAAACATTGCATCGGTGTGAGTTAATCATCGGTGAGAATTGTACATCAGTAAGAATTTTCACATCGGTGAGAATTTTCACGTCGGTGAGAATTTTCACATCGGTGAGAATTTTCACATCGGTGAGAAGTTTCACATCGGTGAGAATTTTCACATCGGTGATAATTTTCACATCGGTGAGAAGTTTCACATCGGTGAGAATTTTCACATCGGTGAGAATTTTCACATCGGCGAGAATTTTTACATCGGTGAGAATTTTCACATCAGTGAGGATTTTCACACCGGTTGTAATTAAACATTCCCAATTCGTGTCTTATGTAACTTAGCCTATCCGAACATAGAGGTTTAGTGAAAATATCAGCCAATTGATGTTCGGTGCCAATAAATTCAAGAGAAATATCACCTTTTTGATAGTGATCTCTTAGGAAATGGTGTGTTACATCTATGTGTTTGGTTCTAGAGTGAGATACAGGATTCTTAGAGATGTTTATTGCACTGCTGTTATCACAGTTGATTGAAACATGTTTAAAAACATATCCATAGTCCAAAAGAGTGTGTTTCATCCCCAGAATTTGTGCACAGCAACTACCAGCAGCTATATATTCTGCTTCGGCAGTAGATAATGCAACTGAGTTCTGTTTCTTACTACACCAAGAAACTAAGGATTTTCCAAGAAAATTACATGTTCCTGATGTGCTTTTTCTATCTAACTTACAACCAGCAAAGTCAGCATCTGAATAACTCATTAACTCAAAGGATTGTCCTTTTGGGTAAAACAAACCTAAGTTAACCGTGTGTTTGAGATATTTAAAAATTCTTTTAACAGCAAGCAGATGAGATTCTTTTGGATTAGCTTGAAATCTAGCACACATACACACACTAAACATAATATCAGGTCGACTAGAAGTAAGATAAAGTAAACTACCAATCATACCTCTTTAATTTGTTTGATCAACTGGTTTCCCAGTTTCATCTGCATCCAATTTACAGGTAGTACTCATAGGATTTTCACTTTCCTTGATACTATCCAGACCAAAACGTTTTAAAAGATCCTTTGTATATTTACTTTGATTCAAAATAATACCATTTTCATTTTGAAATACTTGAAATCCAAGAAAGTACATAAGCTCTCCCATTAAGCTCATTTCAAATTCATTTTGCATACTTTTTGAAAAATCAGTAAATAAAGAGTGTTTAGAAGATCCAAAAATAATATCATCAACATATATTTGTACAACTAAAACATCTTTAGAAATTCTTTTAATGAAAAGAGTTGGATCAGCAATCCCTTTAGTAAAACCTTTTGAAATAAGGAAATTACTAAGTCTATCATACCAAGATCTTGGAGCTTGTTTCAAACCATACAAAGCTTTAGAAAGTTTAAATACTTGATTTGGAAAATGGGGGTTAGTAAATCCAGGTGGTTGTTCTACAAAAACATCTTCAATTATAAAACCATTTAGAAATGCACTTTTGACATCCATTTGATATAACTTGAAATCCAGATGTGCAGCATATGCAAGTAAGATCATAATGGCTTCTAGTCTAGCTACTGGTGCAAAAGATTCCTCATAGTCTATACCTTCTTCTTGACTATATCCTTGTGCAACTAGTCTAGCTTTGTTTCTAACTATATTCCCGGATTCATCTACTTTATTTCTAAAAACCCATTTTGTGCCTATTGTCAAAGTGTCCTTGGGTGTGTCAACTAATTCCCAGACTTTGTTTCTTTCAAACTGATTTAATTCTTCCTGCATATCTATTACCCAGAATTCATCATTGATAGCATCGTTGATATTTTTAGGTTCTAGCTGTGAAAGAAAAGATTGATGTTCAACCTGGTTTCTTAGAGAAGCTCTAGTTTGGGTTCCTCTGTCAAGATTACCAACAACAGCTTCTAAAGGATGATTCTATAGAATCCTCGTTGATCTGGTAAAGGTTGGACTAGAAATTTCAGGTTCATCTATAGGTTCGGGTTCAACAGAAGCAGATTCTGGAAAAAGTCCAGAACTGGATGCTTTTATAATAGGTTCTTTAGATTTATCATTAAGGTCCAGAATAGACAAATCTTCTTCAAGATTCTCAAGAGAGGTTTTAGGATCATGTGGATCGGTTTCATCAAACTTGATGTGAACAGATTCTTCCACACATTTGGTTTTCTTATTGAATACTCTATAGGCTTTACTTGAAATAGAGTAACCTAGAAAAATTCCTTCATCACTTTTGGAAGGAAACTTATCCAGATTATCTTTAGTATTCAGAATAAATACTTTGCAACCAAAAACTTTAAAGTAATTAACCTTAGGCTTTCTATTGTTCCACAATTCATAAGGGGTTTTCTTAAGAACAGGTCTAATTAAGACTCTATTAATGACATAGCAAGCTGTATTTACAGCTTCAGCCCAAAAATAAATAGGCAGTTTATATTCATTGAGCACGGTTCTAGCAATTTCGTGAAGGGTTCGGTTTCTTCTTTCTACTACACCATTCTGTTGGGGTGTTCTAGGGGCAGAAAAGTTATGAGTATAGCCATTGTGTGAGAAATAAGATTCAAAATCTTGATTTTCAAACTGACGACCATGATCGCTCCTCAAATTTTTAATCTTAAGTCCACTAAGGTTCTCTACAGACTTGGAGTATTTGACAAAGTAAGAACAAGCTTCACTTTTGTGAGCTAGAAAATATACCCAAGTATATCTAGAAAAGTTATCTACAAAAACATAAACATAGTGCTTCCCATTTAAACTAGAAACTCTTGATGGTCCAAACAAGTCCATGTGAACCAATTCAAGTGGTTGTGAAGTAGAAACTTCTTTCTTTGATTTAAAAGAAACTTTGTGTTGTTTTCCCTTTTGACAGGGGTTACACACTCTATCATTTGGGAATTCTAATTTAGGTAGGTCTCTAACTAGGTTTTTCCTAGAAAGTTTTCTAAGTGAGTGAATGTTGCAATGTCCTAATCTTCTGTGCCATAGCCAAGATTCTTTATGAAAATCATTCAAACAAGTAATATTCTGCTTAGCTAATGAATTCAGATTAACAGCATAAACATTCTCATTTCTTAAGGCATAAAATACCAAAACATTCTTAGAATTAAAAACTTTGCAAGAATCATTTTCAAATTTAACATGAAAACCATCATCACATAACTGAGAAATACTTAATAAATTGTATTTAAGGCCATCAAAAAATAAAACTTTAGAGATCAAAATTGAATCAGTGTTACCAATCTGGCCTAGGCCGATGATTTTTCCTTTAGAGTTGTCACCAAAGGTGACAAAGCCTCCTTCAACTTTTATTAAAATCATGAAACAAGAGAAGTCTCCTGACATATGTCTTGAACATCCATTGTCCAAATACCAGGTCTCTTTACAGGAGCTCTTCAAGAAAATTACCTACAAAACAGATTCAGATGGGAGATGATTTTGGTACCCAGATTTTCTTGGGTCTAGACAGGTTAGCCAATAACACTTTAGGTACCCATATTTGTCTAATGGGTCTCATATAATTTGTATAATTGACATGCTTTGAAAGATAAACTTTATTATATCCATAGCTATGTATATAACTGGTTGAAGCATATGAAGTTCCAGAATTACCTTCATTCTGTCCAGATTTAGAAATGAATCTAGTTTTGGCAATTTTCCTTTGTCCGGGTTGGTATCCTATACCAGTAGTTTATTTAGGTGCTATTTTCTTTCCTAGCATCTGTGTTAGAGTATTCTTTCCATTTGTGAACTTCTCTAAGTATTTTCTGAGTTGTTCATTAGACAATTTTAGTTCATTATTTTCTTTAAGCAACTGAGCATTTTTCTCTTTTTCAATAGTGAGTTCGGTTTTAACTGTAGTGGTGAGAGCATGCTGTTTCTTTAATGACTTGTATTTATCTTTAAGTTCATTACATGTCTCTTCCATCATATCACCGTACTCAAACAATTCATTTTTAGACATTGGTCCAGAATCAGAGTCAGATTCTGCATTATCACCAGAGTAATAATTTAAAGCAGGAGTTTCAGCAGTTACCTGAGAAGTGTTTGTCATAAAGAACATGTTGGATCGATTCCTTTCAGAGTCTGAAGATTCAAATTCACTTGTGTTGTCTTCTGAAGCACTCCAAGTAGCCTTCATGGCTTTCTTAAACTTATTGTCCTTATATTCATATTTTTTTTTATACTTCATCTTTGGACAATCGGCTTTAATGTGTCCTTTTCTCTTGCACTCATAGCAGACAACATCATCTGATTTGTCATTCTTCTTCCAATCCTTTTTCCATTTGCCTTGGTGATCATACTTACCCTTATAATTTGTTTTTCTAAATAACTTCTTTTTCCTATAAAATTTCTTAAATCTTCTAGCAATGTGAGCCATCTCAGCATCACTGTCAGAATCACTTCCACTGTCTTAACAACTTGAACTTTCAACTACAGCTTGAAGCTTTTCTTTGTCCTTATTCATTGAAGTTGAGGATTTGAAAGCGACAGACTTTCTTGCAGGTTCATTTTCGTCCTCTTTGTTCACTTTAAGCTCTTCTTCATACATCATCAGCTTTCCAATTAGTTCCTTGACAGGTAGAGCAGCAATGTCACATGATTCTCTGATTGATACAGATGTGCCTCTCCATCTATCAGGTAGACACCTCAAAATTCTCATAATTTGTTCCTTCGATGAGACATCCTTTCCCAGCGAGATCATTGTATTGACAATTTCATTGAACCAGAGATACATGTCAGAAAGGGGTTCGTCAGGCTTCATTTTAAAATTATCATACTTGATAGTATAAGTATTCAATCTCATTTCTTTAACATTAGTTGTTCCTTCATGAGAAACAGCTAAGGTATCCCAAATTTCATAAGCAGTTTTACAAGCAGAAATTCTATTAAATTCTTCATCTCCTAGAGCACAGTACAAGGCATTCATAGCTTTACAATTTTTATTGTATGAAGTCTTTGTAGGTTCATCCCAAGTAGATCTAGCAGTAGTGGGAATTTTGTATTCTGATTCAATAGCAGTCCAAATATCAAAACCTATGCTTTCTAGATGAATTTTCATTTTCAGTTTCCACTGAGCATAATTAGTTCCATTGAAGAAAGGTGGCCGGTTTGTAGCAGCACCCTCAAGTCTATTGTCCATGATGAGAAAATTTTTAAAGAGATAAAAATTTAGATATAAAAGAAATTTTAAGAACTTTAAAATACAACTAAAATCACTGTTCAAAAGCAGAGTACTTTTAGAAAGTATTTTCAACCTCTGATACCAAGTGTTGGTCGGAGTGGTTTACTCAAGAGGGGGGGTGAATTGAGTACCAATTAATATTTCTGTATTTAAAAAACAGTGTCTTAAAGACCCCCAAATAAAATAATAAATTAAACTGTAGTGAATTTATATTAAAGAAGAGGTTCTGTCAGATTCTCAAGGGATTGATTAATTCCCAGTTAATCAACACAAGAGTGTGTGATTATCTTTTGAAACTAACTTACTAATCTACACTTAACATAAACACTTGCTAATTTAATTATAAAAGTAACTTTAAAAACAGTATTGGTTTTAAAGTGATTAGCAGCGGAGTAAAACTTTGAAAGAGATGGCACAACAATGTAACCAAGAGGTTCAGTATCAAGCCGAGACTTAGTCCTCTCAAAAGATTATATAAAAATGATCCACACCATGGATCGGGGTTCAACAGTTTACAACTGTCCAAGTCCAAGACCTCTACCACTGTTCTTCGTGGGAAACAGTACAACAGCAACCAGCTGTCCAGGTCACACACGACCTCTACCACTGTTATTCGTGGGAAAGAAAGAATGAAAGAGTTTGGTAAGGATTTACAAATCCTTCAGTTTGAGTACATGAGACAGTGTATGTGTTAGATACCGCAGATAACACACACTACTCGAAAAGAGTAATAATAAATCACAGAACAAGAGTTGTAGAGTTTAGAAGTGGTTCTGGTGATTTCAGTGTAGCTCTGGACTTCTTTGGATTCGATCAGAAGTGAGTTCGAGTCCTCTTCTCGTTTCTGTTTGAGAAACAGAGTGTCGTATGCTCCAAGTTTTTAGGTAGTGAGATGTAGTCGATGAAGCTCTTCGATATTCTTTTGAATGCACAGAACTCTTCTTGAGTAGGCTTGATTGTATATGTGATTCTGTCTTGCTTGGTTCTTCTTGTATGCACAGAGCTTTTCTTGAGTATGTCGAATGTCTTCCTTGTCTCTGTGTGTGTTGTCTCTCACTTCTCTTTAGCAGAGTCTTCTTGTATTTATGTCACGTGCTCCGTAGGACAGAAGAGGTTTCCTTTCCGCAGGTACGAGTTACGGTTTCCTGACATCCGACAACCTTTATTAATTAATTGTTAGGGTATTAAAATATAACTAATATGACCGTTGGTTAGAATAAATAAAGATAAAGAAAAAGAAATTAAAACAGTTGTTTATGACTGTTCAAGTGATCGGTAGGTCATCAGCATTAGAGTAATGATCAGTGACTTAGATAGATCAGCATCGGTCTGTCATCAGATCGGTGAGTCATTTGCATCGGTGACTCATTTGCATCGGTGAGTCCTTGGATCGGTGCGTCTAATGGATCGGTGAGTCTGATGGATCGGTGAGTCTGATAGATCGGTGAGTCTGATGGATCGGTGAGTCTGATGGATCGGTGAGTCTGATGGATCAGTGAGTCTGATGGATCGGTGAGTATGATGGATCGGTAGCTTATATTTATAAGCACGTCGGTAGCTCTGTGTTGAGTATATTGGTAGCTGTCTATAGGTAGACTAAGTCTATCAGTAGACTGGTTACAGGTAGCTCTTTATCAGTAGCTATAGACAGATTACTTATCTATTTTATGCAGAACACATCCGATTGTGTTAGAATCAATTTATAACTTGTATAAACATGGATAAATGAGGATTAACATATTTCAAAGACTATTTTAAAGATTATTATTGGTTTGATCATAGATTTGAAAGAATTAAAGTATAGATCAATGATACTTAAAAATATCATATAGAATGAAAACATAATTGGGATTTTCAACACATATGAATACATGATTGAGATTATCAAAACAGGTGAGGTCAACAATAATAAATAAATCATTATATATCAAACATGTAATCAATCCATCAAAATACAATTGTGGAGTCCTGAGACGATCCAAGGAAATCTATATATAATACCATGGGTCACTACAGGAGTCTCCAATATGAAACATTCCACCAAATCCATCTATGTCAACCCATATAAGCATCCCTTGTATCACTCATGGCATAGTGAATCTGATTCCATACCATGTATCTCACATTAGGAACTGGATATCACCCAAGGAATGGTATATCCATCTAAAAAATGGGTCCATATTTACTTTCTAACCTAGGGAACCAATCTCACTCAAGCTTATATATATGAACAACCTAGAGATCTTATTAATGGAAAGCCAATGTATTGATGCTATCTCATCAACTAGATCAGAACCAAACATAGTGATTCCATCCATGGTGGCCTTAAAACGAGACTCTTGTTCTCTCTTAGCCTATAGGAAAAGATCATAACAACCATGATAAATATCAAAATGCATAATATATATTTTTACATGTTATCATTAAGGAATGGAAATATCTAATTATAAATTGTTTTCCCATGCATAACTCCCAATTCAATCCAATCAGGTATGGAATAAGCATTAATCACATGGAATTAAACAAAAATGTCAAGTTATAAGGCTTATAAAAATGCATAACTGTAAACCAATGTCATAATAAAATATGAATTTGTCTTCTAAGGTGAGGCATTAAGAAATAAAATTCAACTATAAAGTATAAGACATCAAACACGAGGGTTTATCTCATGGTTCACATGTAATATTAATTAATTTTATAAATTTATGTCATTAAACTAAAGTGGAATACATAGACACATGATTTTTACCATCCCAAGTATGGGGAAAATGGTCATTGAATTTGGGAACACCCAATGGGGTGTCCAACAAAAAAACAATAACCTTATGGATGGGTTTCACCATGAGGTAGGGTTACACACTACATTGGAAACCAATTTAATTAATTTATTAATCATGTTTGAGGTTTCACTAGAATGGTTTGACAACAATCACAATAGAAGGTCTTGTAATATGATACGAAATGTGAATAAAATACTTAGAGAAAATATATCAATGTATTAGAACTCCACCCTTCCATTGTTGATGCTGGATACAACCTATAATGGGAGAAAATAATTAAGTCATCAAATTCCCTGATAATGAGACAAAAAAGGTTGTACCTAAATATAAGATTAGGGGATAGAAGAAACTTGAAATATAAGGGAAATGATGACAAATATTATCGAGAGTTTTCAGTTTCATATTATGTTTATCAAAATAGATGAGAAATAGAGGAGTTATCTTGATCCCTAGTAAGGAGCAATGGAGAGATCTATTTCTAGAAGAGGAGAAAAAACCCACTAGAGAAAAGACAGAGAAAAGGGGGGTTTTTTAAATCATTAAATAGTGTAAATTTGGGAACTTCACCATAAAAAGGCTATGTGGTTTGGCCACACAGTTGGCCAACCCATGTGCCAACTATGTGCCTTGTTCTACTTCAAGGGGCACCCAACATGATTAGGTTCATGTTTTGTCTAATAGTATGCAAAACATGAAAAAAAGTTATCTCCAATATGTTAGTAGCATTTCATGGCCATGAACATATGGTATAATGGTTGTATTAAAATTTTGTGGCCCTAATAACCCCATTTTCTATAGCTGTATGGTTTATGGAAACAATATAGACTGGGATGCATGGTTACTATTAATCATGTGCACCAATATAGATCTTTAATTTTTGAGTTTCTGGGTTCCAAACAGGGCCCGGGAGTCCCCCCAAAACCTAATTAACTTTATTAGGCATTGTTAAAATGGTAAAAAAAGAAATTTAATTTAAAAATACATGTCTCATCATTTGAATAGTTGGGACATTACAAGGCTCATGTTATATCTCTTAGTATACGATGAATAATCTATTGATGGAGTAGTTTTAAATGCATCATGATTTTATAAAAAAGTATGTATATATTTATCAGTCTTTTTTGTGTGATATAGTTTACATTACTTGTTTGATGGAATGATAATATCCCTTCAATGTATGACATTTCTTTTTCACTACTTAATGATCACCATGGAGGATTATGGGTAGTGATGATATGTTAAGATTAGCTTGAGTTTTCGAATCAAGAGATAACAATTAGAGACTTATTATATCTACTGGACAAATAAAGTATATCCCATGGAATTTCATATAGTTTGTGATATGATTAAGAATTAATGATTAATATGAATTATTTTTACCTATGGATAGAAATATACCTAGCATGGAAAATTTTTTATTTTGATTCTATTCTTCTATAATCCCATAGGCTTAGCTAATCAGGGGGTGGTTCGATATTTTTATTATCAGTTCAACTCTTGGAAATCAAATAAGATGAGTTTTTTAAAATCATATGAACGTAAATGGAATCTAGAACTTAATTAAATTATCTCATGGGAATTCATGATTATGGTTATTTTAATCACATATGATGTTTGTAGATACATTGATAAAGGATTTTTGATATACTCATCTACTAGATAAATGAAATGTTATATATCTGTGGACTAGGTTGGTCTTTTTCATAGAATCAAGAGAGAATGTAATGGACTATACTAGACTGGCATTGTTTTATGTATAGAAGACACTCCATGTTAGGGAAAAATGAATTATATAGGTATACATAAGTTGTATAAAATATATCTTATATTGTACATGTTCATAAGAATATATGATTATGTTTCATCGGGATCACACCAGAACCCTTAATAGCTTGAGTAGCACGGATGCTTTATTATAAAATGCTCTTCACTTACACCTAATAAATAAGGATTTTATATTAGTTGTAAATAAAGCTAAGGATTTATATGTAACTCCATTAAGCCTTTGAGTATGTATTAATTTTTTTAAAAATTGTTTGTACAGAAATAAATAGATTTTTATAAAACCATATCAAAAATATTTTTGGATGAATTAATAATGAGTTGTTCAGTATTTTGTAAAGTCTTTATGGGATTTTAGTATATGTGAGATATTATTTGATATTCCTAGTAATAAATAGTTTATATGTGGTGATATTAATATGATTAATATTATAGGATATGATATCATTATATTGTAATGAGGTATGTGATTATTTTTTTAACCCCATTATAGAGTATGATAGTTTTATGATATTAGGATCTTTAGGTGTAAATCATTTCACATTCTACTGAACAGTTGCATCTATTATGAGTCAATGATTTTTTATTAATGGGATTTCATTTTAATTGATGATTTTAATGAATATTACACAAATAGGTTTTAATGATCCCCTTTCATGAGATAACATCTGATACTCGATCACTCTTTATTTATGGAAGCGTTATTAAAAAATGATGTGGTACCACATGTTAGAGGGAATAAATTAATTAATTAATTTTCAAATCTCACTTCATCTTGCTTAATCATTATTTTTATAGTTAAAATAAGGTTTTAACACCCACTTTAAGAACATTGTATTAATTCAATACGATCGAAGATTAATTGTTGGAGTACATCCTATGAAAGCAAAGAGGAGTTTGGAAACTATTTTTATAATCACCATAAAGCATGCAACAATGGGTAAATAATGGACCTCACTAAATTCCATATATGCCAATATTTATCATCATCATTTCAAATTATGTTTCAAGTATTAAAGATCAATTAGGGTTTCCATTTATTTATTTTATCTTAAATGATCACTATATGATCTCATTAAGCATGTCATTTTCAATGTTGGTGGAATTATATTTGGTTCCATTATCTAATCATAAAATTTTTATTTTTATTTCATTTTCATTTTCTTATCTACTTTATAATAATTTGATGTATTTATGAACATTGATCTTAGACTACCTAGACATGAAAATATCATCCTATTATAGTCATCAAAAAATAAATTAAGTACTTATCATCATAAGTTATATCCATAATAATTAGACCACATACATAAAAGTGGTAAATATTTGGAAAATCTAATGATATCTTGTTTTTTGGATGGTAAGGATTTATCATCATATTCCCCCTTAACCATGAATCATAAACCATATTTATATTTATTTTCAATGATGGAATATTAAAAATAGATTTAAAACAGGAAGTATTATCCATAATATGTTGATCATTATAACTAAGCCATTCGTTTCATAAACTATTCTAATCTTCTACCAAAAAGATAAAAGTTTTCTATTTTTTGTCCTCCTAAAATAAGTCTATATTAGTTCCCCAAACATAAATGAGATAATTTCCAAACATTACTTTGATATAAATCCTTTTCAGATGAATGTGACTTCCAACTCAAGTCACATAACTGACTTACATTTAAAAAATAGATTCATCGTCCATGAAAATACAGAACATAAATGTTCTTAAATTCATCATCATCTAGGAGAGTATTACCACTCCCTTTGAGCTTAAAATATCCCTCATTTCTAAAAAAAATAGTTCCATCAACTCTTCCTAACACATTCTAAAGAAAATTCACTTTACATATAGTATGGGATGATAACTCACTATTTAGAATCCACTATCTTTTATTCTTAATATCATTCTACGAAATCTCGAGAATAATATATTTATATTTCATCCTCATTTTATTATCTTTATAATAAACTCATGACTGATATGAGATGTGGTTTTTTCTCTTATCATTTTCTTCATTATAATCGAATTTAACTTATTCTTCTTCTTATAAGGGATAAAATTTATTTCTCAAGATAATTCAATTATATTTTCATTTATTAAATATTATATTTCTATAATAATTCCTCCACTTATTTTCCCAAAAATTCTATATTTATACCCAATAAAACTAGTTATAAAAATATCCATAGAATGATCTTCAATGATGATATGAATGATACTATTTTTTCTCCTCTACTGGATTTTAAATGATCCTCTTCCCAAATAACTTTCAACTTAACCACAAAAAGATATAGTGTGGTATAAGTAGATAAAAATTTGAAACATAATTAGAAGAAATATCTTGTTTTTGGAATCTCTCCACACATCCACTGTTTTTTAACTACATGAATGTTGGTAAATTCTTGATGATTAAAAAATTTCTCATTTTATATACATTATTTTATTCTTCACATTTTTTGTCTTCAATTTTCAGGATTTATCATCAAATATTAGAATACTTTTATGTTTGAAATTAAGACTTTGAGCATTAAACACTTCATCAAATGTTTATTATGTATTGTTCATCACATTCATTTAATTTATCAATATAAAACTTCCCAAATATTAGTTTCTTCTTTACTATATTTATTAACATTAGAATCTAGATTCTTTCTCAAAGGTATAACTTCTTCTTTGAGCATTCAAATCATTTTAACATTATATTTTATAGACAGATTAAGATTTTTAGTCAACTTTCTTTGATCCATGATATTAAATATATATTTAAATGATTATAAATATTTATCATGATCATATTAATATCCTTATACTTAACCCATCATGTAATATTAAATTTCTAAGATAAACTTTGTTTTACCACCATATAATATATCTCCCTAGGTATCTTTATCCTCTTTTCTAACCAAAATCTTTCTCTTAAACTTCTCCCAACATTAATTTCGTGAGTGAAAATTACATCTATAAGGAAATTTATTTATTATTATTTTTACAATTAAATCTTTTCATTCTCTCCAAAGAATATCTATTGACTCCTAGAAGTGATATGCCTAATATTTAAATACTGAAAATAGTCTAGTGGGAGTTTACACATAAATATTTATTTGAATCTTTTAAACTTAATTTACACAAGTGATAATAAATCATCAATTATATATTATTCACTCTCAACCTCATAAACTCCTTTTCACCAATATCTCTAAATGAAATTTCATTATATGAATATTTGAAATATATTTTTGACTTCACATGTATTTCATATGCAAATAGTTTTATATGCAGATCATCAAGTGATAATTCTCCATGGTCTAATTCGTCATGTGAGGGCACTTATAGATTGTAAATTTTTAGGGTAATATCCATATAATATTCTTTACAATATTATCCAATTTAATTTCAAGAAATAATCCATGAAAATACCCAAACACTTTATTCAAATAATTGATTAAATAATAAAAATTCTCACAAGAAAAATCAAAAATTAAAATAGTAAAGAATAACAGTCATAGTTATTTTCAGTTGATACACCCAAAATGGGATATATTAATGGAGAAAATATCAACATTGTGTTGATATTATAATTAATTACTACTCCACTAATTGTGAATACAAACTTTAGGATAAACGCACTCCTTATCCAAGGTCGATGACATCTCCCTCACTTCCTCTCACTAATTTTTAAAATGGTTAAAAATGGATAATATTGAAACAAAGGTAAAACTAAAAAAGATACCAATAAAAGGTATAACACCAAGATACGATGGGTTCTCTACCTGATTTTATGTTCTTTAATTCTAGATATTCAATAATATATATAATAACTATTTACTTCGATGCTTGATCATCAATGGAAATATTCTGAATCTCAACTAACTCTTTAATTATAGTTGTTTAATGAATCCATCTATTAATTAATTCACCTATATTTTTTCTGTATATTAAATATAAATCTATTATATATAAATTATTTATTCTATAAATTCAATTATAATATATCTAGTTGATTTTATGTTTCAAGATCAAGTTCAGATTTCAGACAGTTTATAAAATTATCTTATTTAAATCTATCCATTGATTAATTTGTAATATATCTCCCCCATTAAACTATATTAGAGTCTTTAAAACCCATTTCATAACCACTAATAAATTTTAGAAGTTCTGGATCAACCCAACTATATGTGACCTTACGCGCCCCTAGCATAACATATATACATATTTCATCATTTTAGAAGAAAACATAATATATCACAAAATAATTTACCACTATAACAATAGAGGTTTTATATATTTGTATACAAGATATATAATAAAATTCATTAATAGCTTATCTTAATTATCTACAACAAATTTATAAAATATTACTCATCTTATAAATATTCTACATAATACATTACATTGTTACCTATGGAATATAGAAACATAAGAAATGAAACTCATAGATACTTTGTAAGGGTAAATGTGAGAGAAAACAATAGAATGTATTATGTGATAATAATATAAAACTAAGAGTATAATGAAATGAAAATAACTTTAAAAATTAATACCCAATCTATCATAGATCATAGATCATCGAAAATGAATAAAACTTTTTGATTAACAAATATAAGAGTCAGAGAAGTAAAGAATCATAATAATAAAACATATTCCATGATATCCTATCATAATAATAATAACATATAATTCTAGTGTGGAATAATCATAATCATAGAAAATCATGTTATTTTCATGTAACACAGCCAAGACCATCATAACATAGTGGGCAGAGTCCCATAGAGGATTTTGTTCACTCCCCGTTCTGTTTTTATTCATTAAGGATAGAGTCACATATTGGATTATGTTCACTCTCCATTATATTTCATATTATATCATGATATATCATTATTTTTCCAATTCATTGGAAGATGATACAATTATAGAACTGCCCATCACATAAAAAAATCATACTTATATGTTCTGTACGATCATTAAAACATTCATAATTAAATCATAACATAATCAAAGGAAAATAAATGGGTCTCATAAATATTTCTTCACCACATGATCTTAACTAATCCATATAAATAATATTGATGGTATTATTAATAATATCCCTAGATAAGAATGATATTACATTTAGTATATGACTACCCTGCTTTTATTAAAAACATTAACATGATTTATTACATAAAACACTCACTTGTTACAACTTGGATGATCGAGAGGTCTAGTGTCTTTGGGGCATAGGATCATTACATAACAACTTAAAACATTAAATACAACATCTTTATTGAAAACATGTTTTACATGACCATTACATTCCCTCGTACTTTGCATTGCATGGGATAACCTGAGGTCATTCATAAGAAAAAAAGTGAGATATAAAGCCCAGTAAGGGAATAAACATGGAATACATGAGGAGTAAAATACATGTTAGATAATAGGCATATAAATATATCAAAAGAGAAACATGGACATAATGGCTTGATAAAGCATGATAATCATAATATGGAAATGTGACAACAACACTTAACATAGAATTAGCATGAGCCAAGGCTCATTGAACATGGAGCATGAGTAAATTGTAATTGCACATGAAGCAGGAGTAAACCCTCATTGCACATGAAATATCATTAGTAAACACTCATTGCACATGATGTATCATGATACTATAATTTACCCAATGCATTGGAGCTCTATAAGGGCGCACCCTTCTTAAACATTTCATTTCATGTATAAGTGTGCCACATGGATCATAAAACATGGATTCATTAAACATATTAATTTATTCCATGATAAAGGAATGTGGAATTAATACATGAAACTTTATAATCAATAAGTAAATGTTCATAAATTTGAATACCCTTGATGGAAAATGGGCATGGTATTCACTACACAAAGGCATTGGCTTAGAAAATCGGTGCAATTTCCGCAGCGTAATGGCGTGACATAAGAATTAAAAAAAATGGTTGATGAGAGAGAAATGGGTGTCTCATAATATTTATATTAAATGGGAAGTAAGGGGGTCATATAGATACAGTTACAAACAATTTTAAATGAATTTAGATTCATGATACAATGTTTTTAAGTGAATGCAAATGAAGAGAGGGAAGTTCCTTTCGGAATTTCGGCATTGTAACGGGTGTACATGGGAGGCATTAAATAAGAGAGAAAGGGGTCTACCATCATTCAAAAATTAAAAGGATGGTATGGGGGAGGTTAGAAACCATACCCCAGCATTTCTAAATGAAATTAAAAGGGCATAACAATATTAATACAATAGGAAAAAAAGGCAAAGGAAGAAAAACCCTTACCTGGTAGTGTGCTTCCAAAGGCTTGAGAGAGGCTTCTTGGGAGCATGGGGAACCTTGAGAGGATTCTAGAGGGACTAGGGTAGAGGTTGGAATAACTCCAAAGGATTTTAGTGAGGAGGAAGTGGGAGATTGTGTGGGATTATATAGGAATGATGAGGGAATTCTTTATTATTTAGGTTTGGGACCCCTTATATTAAATTAGTCCAAACCACAAACCATCCCATGGTTTTTTACCATGTTTTTTGGAAAAGGGATGAGTAAAACAATATTTTATAATGCCAAATTCCAAACTGCTTAAATTAATAGGGTTGCTTATGTGGAGGTGAGTAACACTCCCATGGAAAATAATTTAAAAATACAAGGTGTTTAATAAGTCTTGAACGGTCCATTAATGCTTTGAAAAGTAAGTCAAACAATCCCAAAATCACATTATGTTAATTATAAAACATATATTGGCCGAGCATAATTCTTATAGTATTTTATTACATCATAATTGGGTCATTATGATGTCATAAAACACATTATATTTTTAAACAGTATTTAATTTTTACCCAAAAAACATTAATTGTCTCAGAAAATTATGAAAAATTCACCGTTGGATAATTTCGACATCCTGATTCAAGAAATAAAATTTATTTTATCTAAATAATTTTCTAAATAGGTTAATTTTATCTTTTAAAATAAAAACCAATATTTATAAAAAAATCATGGGTTTTGACAAAAATGGCTTTCAAACCATAATAAAAATTACAATTGCATTCATAAAATCATATTATCATTTATATATAATAAAACTATTTTAATAATAATAATAATAATAATTTATTAAAATATTATTTATTTCAAAAATCCCTTAATTTAATAAAATATAATACTTAATTAAACAATAACTAAAAAACATTATTTCCACTTTAAAAACTATTTACAATGTATCAATAATGACAAGAATGTATATTCGTTATTATATACCAAAAAATAATATACATGAAAATAGTACAAGAGATTTGTTACATAACCCCTTAAAAAAAGCCGCATAGGACATATGGGTAAGGAGTGTGATGGTGACAGACTCTTGGGGTGGCTCGGATAACATCGCTCGAGTGTTAATTTCTATCAACTTCCACTTTTTCTGTAGACGATCACGTTCGAGCTTGACATGATGAAGCTCAGCTAGGGCTTGGTCAAGAGCGATGCCCAAAGACACCACCTATTTTTTGAGCTCTGACAAATGGGCTTCATATTGTGAAATTCTACTTGATGATGCCATCTCTTCATTTGTCTGAGTAAATTGGATTTGTTAAAGCCCTATGTTTATACTAATCATCTTATCACTGTTAAACGGCTATAAAAGCAATGTTCAGGAATATTAACATAAAACCAAAGAAGTTGGCATTTTATATAAACATTTTATATAAAGAGACATTTAATTAGATCAAGTGGGATTTCCCTCAATGAAACTTTGGGTCGTTACAATATTCTCCACCTTAAGAAAATTCTCCCTTGAAAGTTTCATTTCCCACACTAAAATAGATGTGGGTAACTCAGCTTCATCATTTCTTATGATTCCCAAGTCACTTCTTCAAACATGTGGTTTTTCCACAACACTTTGACAAGGTCCATTGTCTTATTTCATAAAACTTTTTCTCTACGATCTAGGATCTTTACCAGTTTCTCCTCATAAGAAAGATCATCCTACAACTGTACCACCTCAGAAGAGAGTACATGTGAAGGGTACAGTATGAACTTCTTTAAGAGGGATACATGAAAGACATCATTTACATTGGCCGTGGTAGGTGGAAGTGCTAGTAGATAGGCCATAGCCCCGACACGATCAAGAATCTCGAAGTGTCCAATGTACATTGGACTTAACTTACCTATCTTTTGAAACCACATAACCTTATTCCATGGAGATATACGTAGAAAAACCATATCTCCAACTTTAAACTCAAGGTCTCGTCAACGGTTATCTGCATAACTCTTCAGTCGACTCTAGGATTCCTTGATATGATGTTGAATGTTTTTCACCTTCTCCGCCATTTCCTCAACCATTTCAGGTCCAAGCAGCTAACATTCACTGACCTCATCCCAACATGTATGTGTTCTGCACCTTTTCCTATACGGGGCTCCATATGGTGACATTTGGATGCTCGAGTGGAAACTATTATTATAAGAGAACTCAATCAGAGGAAGATGTTTATTCCATCCTCCATTAAAGTCCATTGAGCACACTCTCAACATGTTCTCAAGTGTTTGGATAGTGCGCTTAGATTAGCCATTAGTTTGAGGATGATAGTTTGTACTAAAGTTTAGTTTAGTATTCAGAGCATGTTGAAGACACTTCCAAAACATAGAGGTGAATCTTGGATCTCGGTCAAACACAATAGATAGTGGAACTCCATGAAACCTTACCACTTCCCTGATATATATTTGTGCCAGTTGATCCAATGAGAAGTATTCCCAAATATAAATTATGTGTGCAGTCTTTGTAAGATGATCCACAACAACCCAATATGCATTGTTGCCTCTGGATGTCCTTGGAAGTACGGTGACAAATTCCACGGTGATTTTCACCCATTTCCATTCTTGTATGGGCAATGGTTGCATCATCCCCTTATAATTCAACCTTACTGCCTTCACTTGCTGGTAGACCAGGCACGTTGATGTATATTCAGAGATCTACTTTGTCATATTATCCCACCAAAAGTTTTCTCAGAGAACTTGATACATCTTTGTGGTACCTGGGTGAATAGAGAAATTGTAACTATGTGCATCATCGAAAAGTTCCTTCTTCAGCTCTAGACGTAATGGAACACATAGAATTTTCCCAAATCGCACAATTCCCTCTTCATTAACATTAAACTTTGAGGATTTCCCTTTTTTATAGCTTTTACTTTTTCCTGAATTCCCACATCATCTTTTTGAGCATCCATTAACCATTCAAAAAGAGATGGTTGAGCAATAATTTGTGAAAGGATTGGTGATGTTACCTTCTTTATGATTCCCATGTCCATCTTCATCAATTATAAGAATATTGGATCCTTTATAATTTTCATCATTGACAGAATCGCTGGGTCCTTTCTACTTAGGGAATCTGCCACCTTCTTTTCATTCCCAGGGTGGTAATGTACTGAATTGTCCTAATCCTTAATGAGCACTATCCATCTTCTATGGAACATATTATGCTCTTTCTATGTGAATATATATTTAAGACTCTTATGGTTGGTATATATCACAAATTTCTCCCCATAGAGATAATACCGCCAGATTTTCAAGGAAAAGATCACCGCTACCAACTCCAGATCATGTGTTGGATAGTTTCTCTCATTTATTTTCAACTACCTTGAGGCATAGGATATCACTTTATCATTCTTCATCAGCACACAGCCTAAGCCCTTCTTCGAAGGAACACTGAATACCACAAATATTTCCCCACTCATGGGTAAAGTGAGCACATGCGCAGGGATAAGCCTCATTTTAAACTCCTTGATGATTTTTTTGCATTCATCACTCCAAGAAAACATTACCCCCTTTAGAGTTATCTTGGTATGAGGGTTGGACAATCCTGAGATATTTCACACAAATTGTCGATAATATCCATCTAACCCCAAGAAGCTACGGATATCAGTTACCGATGTTGGCCTTGGCCATCCCTCAATAGCATCTATTTTGGAGGGATCCATAGATATCACATTGGTTGTGATGATATGGCACAATAATGAGACCTCCTCAACCATAACTCATACTTTCTGTACTTTTCATAGAGCTTTTCCTTACGCAAAGTCTCTAGTACAGTTCTTAAATTCTCCTCATGATCCTCCTTGGTTTTGGAGTATATTATAATATCATCTATGAAGACTACAACAAATTTGTCAAGGTAATCTCTAAATAGTCTATTCATCATGTCCATGAAGATTTTTGGAGCATTAGTGAGTCTAAAAGGCATTACTATGAATTCATAGTGCCCGTATATTGTATGGAAATCATTCTTGGGGTAATCTTCCTTTTTGATCCTTACTTGAAAATATCCCAACCCCAAATCAACATTAGAGAACTATTGTGCTCCGCGCAGCTGATCGAACAAGTCATCGATCAGTGGAAGAGGATACTTGTTCTTTATTGTGATTTTTTAAGTTCACGATAATCGATGCAAAGCTACATTGATCCATCCTTCTTATTGACGAAGAGGATTGGTGGACCCCATGGTGAAGCACTTGGGCATATAAACCCTTTATCCAGATTCTCTTGTAGTTTTTTCTTTAGCTCTTCAAGCTCCACGACAGCCATTCTAAATGGATTCTTGGATATTGTTAGTGCCCATCATATAATTTCAATTGGGAATTCAACATCTCTTCTAGGAGGAAGACAAGGCAGTTCCTCGAGAAACACTTCAAAGAATTCCATCACAATAGGCATTTCTTCATGGATGATTTCTTCCTTGGACTCAATCATCTGAGCCAGATACGTGTGCTCATTGTGTAGTAATATCCATGCTTGAGATGATAGAGCTAAAGAAGATTTATCTTCCTCCATACACTTGTAAATAATAGGGGGTCGATTCTCTATATAGAGTGTGATTTCCCTCTCCTGAAAATTTATGTTGGCTCTATATAAGGAAATCCAATCCATGCCAAGAATTGCATCAAATTCCACCAAAGGGAATATGACGAGGTTCTCCAGGAAATTAAATCCATATATTATAATAGGGGAGGACTTATATTCAGGGGATACAATGATTTCCCCATTTTCTGTGCTCACCGACATCTTCACTTCCATGATTTGTGGTGGTGCTGGGATTGTTCTGATAAACTTTTTAGATATAAAAGAATGGGTAGAACTTGAATCAAAAAGTACGTTCACGATTATTGAATTAATAACTAGTCTACCTATATCCACTTCGTTTTAGGGGTTCTCTATGATAAAAGTGATGGAAAAAAGCTCTTCTTTGATGCCTTGGAGGTTGTTGTTTTCCATCGAAAACCCTTGGCTCAGGGCATTGATTTGAAAAGTTCCCCGGTTCTTTGCAATTGTAGCAATGAACAACGCGTTGAGGATCAAACGGAGCGTTCCTATCCGCTGTCACAGCCACAAGTCTTTCTTGCCGACAGTTAACAGCTAGGTGCGCTTCTCTTCCACACCAAAAGCATTTCCACGTCCCCTTAAGGCAATTTACAGGGTGCTTCTTTCCTCAATTTAGGCAAGTTGGGTGATAGATCTTCTTAAAAATATTGGAATTATCCATCGGACCACCATCATTGAAGTCCACCCTATGATTCTTGTCCCCATGATACCCATGTGATTCCTTAATCACCATTTCGACCATAAGGGCACATCAGACAATTTCCTCATAGCTATCGAAGTCGCAGATCACTAATGCTTTCCACAGGCTACGCTTCAACCCACCAAAGAAGTGGTCAAACATGCATTCAGGGGTAACAACGAAACTGGAAGTGTATCGTGCAAGCCTTGTGAAGTTTTCCTCATACGCTCCAATAAATTCTTCTTCTTTTTGTTTGAGGGAAAGTAAGTCCCTTTCCATCTTAAGCCGGAGGGTGCACGAAAAATATTTATCGAAAAAAATCTTCTGGAAATCCTTCCATTCCAACGCCTCGATCTCCTCCTCAGACTTCGTATTTTTTATCAAAGTCCACAATTGATCAGATTCACCCTCCATATGATAAGCTGCAAGGAGAACCTTCTCTTCTTCAGAACATTGAAGGATGGAGAAGATAATTTCAATGGAGTTGATCCATTGTTCAACGATCATGGGATCAGATGATCCACTAAAAGTAGGAGGTCATTGTCTCATGATGCTCTCGATAGTGACTTGTTCTTTCATGGGGGGGGTGGGTTGAACGTTCCTCTTGACCTGTTTTTCTATTCAAATCATCAGTTAGCTGATAGAGAAGCGTGACAAAGTTCGCGATTCCTACTCCCATTAGATTGGACATCTCATTAGTACAGTCATCACACGGATCTTTACATCGAATGTTAGCCCGAGTCCTCCTATTACCAACCATTGGCTATAATAAAAGGAAAGTTAGGGGGTTACACATAAAGGGTAATCCAAAGACACAAGATGATGACTTATAGATAAACTTTTATTTCCTTAACTCATGAGTCTATAGGCTTCAATATAGGCTTTTCATGGTCTACTTTATAACATATATTTTTAGTGGAATTTTTTTTAATTACCTTAATAAGGGTTCAAACTAAGCTTACAAGTTTATAACAACATATCCCCCGGGAGTGTCATAACCAAGAGTGTAGCAAGGTCCTTTTTTGTGCACCAATTCCCATTCGAGTCTAGCTCAAAGCGGTGTTTTCGGGTTTTACCCCTAGGATACATCTGTGCCAGAGCCACCTCTACATGCTCGTATATAGAAAGGGATGTATTTGTTTGATAAACCACTAACTCAGTACTTACCAAAACTTAGGGATATTATTATTATACTTAGTCTTCTATCTAGGGCTTTACTAGGGTTTTTTAATCCTAATCCCAAAAATAACTAAAACTCCCTCTGATACCAACTATGACAACCCTTCTTTTATCACAAACAAAAACATGATTTATTACATAAACCATTCACTTGATACAACATGGATGATTGAGAGTTATAGTGTCTTTGGGGATTAGGGTCATTACATAACAACGTAAAACATGAAATACAACATCTTTATTGAAAACCCATTTTACATGACCACTACATTCCCTCGTACCTAGCATTACATGGGATAACCTGAGGACTTGCATAATAAAAGGGGTGAGCATTAAAGACCGGTAAGGGAATAAAAATGGAATACATGAGGAGGAAAATACATGTTAGACAATAGGAATATCAATAGAGCACAAGATAAACATGGACATAAAGGCATGATAAAGCATGATAATCATAACATGGAAATGTGGCAACAACACATAACATAGAATTAGCATGAGCAAAGGCTCATTGCACATGGAGCATGAGTAAATTCTCATTTCACATGAAGCACGGGTAAAAACTCATTGAAATTTAAATATCATGATTCAACACTCATTTCACATGCAGTATCATGATACTATACTTTAGACAATGCATTGGAGTGCTATAAGGGCACACCCTTCTTAAACATTTCATATCATGTATAAGTGTGCCACATGGATCATAAAACATGGATTCATTAAACATAATCATTTATTCCAGGATAAAGGAATGTGGAATTCATATATTAAACTTTATATTCAATATGTAATTGTGCATAATGTTGAATACCCTTGATGGATAAATGGGCATTGTATTCACTACACAAAGGAAATGGCTTTGAAAATCGGTGCAATTTCGGCAACATAAACGGCGTGACATAAGAGTTAATAAAAATGGTTTATGAGAGAGAAAGGGGTGTCTCATCATATTTACATGAAATGGACAGTATGGGGGTCATATAGATACATTTACAAACAATTTTAATGTAATTTAGATTCATGATACAAATGTATTGCTTGAATGTAAATGAAGAGAGGGAAGTTCCTTTCGGAATTACGGCATATTAACAGGTGTACATGGGAGGAATTTAATGGGAGAGAAAGGGGTCTTACATCATTAAAACTATAAGAGGGCAGTGTTGGGGAGGTGAAAACCATACCCCATCATTTATAATTGAAATTAAAAGAGCATAAAAATATTATGAAAATTGGACAAAAAGTGAAATGAAGAAAAACCCTTACTTGGAAGTGTGCTTCCAAAGGCTTGAGAGAGGCTTGAGAGTGGATTATTGGGAGATTGGGGAACCTTTTGAGTATTCTAGAGAGATTAGGTCAGAGGTTTGATGAACTCCAAAGGCTTTGAGTGAGAAAGAAGTGGGAGCATAGGTGGGTTTTTATAGGAAAGGTGAGGGAATTTATTATTATTTAGGTTTGGGACCCCTTATGTTAAATTAGTCCAAACCACAAACCATCCCATGGTTTTTGCACACAGTTTTTGGAAAATGGAAGAGGAGAAAGATATTTTATAAGTCCAAAGTCCTAAATTCTTAAAATAATTGGGTTTCTTATGTGGTGGTCAGTCACATTGCCATGGAAAACAATTTAAAAAGACAAGGTGTTTAATAGGTGTTGAAAGGTCCATTAATGATTTGAAAAGTAAGTCAAACAAACCCAAAATTACATTATTTCAAGGTTAAAACATATATTGGACGAACATAAATCTTATAGTATTTTATTACATCACTCTTGGGTCATTATGATGTCATAAAACACATTATATATTTAAACAGTATTTAATTTTTACCCAAAAAAATTGATTGTCTTAGAAAATTATGAAAAATTCACTGTTGGATAATTTTGACGTCCTGATTTCAGAAAAAACATTTATTTAATGTAAATAATTTTCTAAATATATTAATTTTCACTTGTAAAATAAAAACAGACAATTATCGAAAATTCATGGGCTTTGACAAAAATGGTTTTCAAACCATAATAAAAATTACAATTGCATTCATAAAATTATATGATCATTTATATATAATAAAATTAATTTAATAATAATAATAATAAAATTTTATTAAAATATTATTTAATTCAAAAATCAATTAATTTAATAAAATAGAATTCTTAATTATATAATAACTAAAAAAATACTATTTTCACTTTAAAAACTATTTACAATGTATCAATAATGATATGAAAGTTTATTCATTATTATATACAAAAAAATAATGTACATAAACATAGTACTAGAGATTTTTTGCATAACCCATTAAAATAGCCGCATAAGACCTAAGGGTAAGATTTGATATAGTGACAGACTCTTTGGGTGGCTCGGATAACATCGCTCGGTTTGTAATTTCTATCAACTTCCACTTTTCCCATAGACAGTCACGTTCAAGATGGACATGATGAAGCTCATCTTGGGCTTGGTCAAGAGAAAAGACCAAAAGAGCCACATCTTTTTCGAGCTCCAACAAATGGGCTTTGTATAGAGCAATTCTACTGTATGAGGCCATCACTTCTATTTTCTGAGTAAAATGGATTGGTTAAAGCCCTATATTTATATTAATCATTTGATCACTGTTCAATGGCTATAAAAGCAACGGTCGCAATTCTTAACATAAAACCAAAAAAGTTGACATCTTATATAAACATTTTACATAAAGGGACATTTAATTAGATCAATTTGGATTTCCATTAATTAAACTTTGGGTCGTTACAATGTATATTTACGAATACAAAAAATTCTATGATAAAAACATTTGAAAATATTTTTCTCAAATAAGAGAAAAAGCTCTTTTATTTTGGTAACATTTTAAAACATGGAAATTATTAAAAAATTATAATATTATTTTCACTATAAAACAATATAATCTTGTAATGGAAGAAAAAAAAATTTCCATGATCATGGGAAAAATAACCCTTTCGGTAAATGTTAAAAAATATTTTCTTACACTTATAAAAAGTCAATTATAGCCTATTTGGAAAAAAGTGTAAATATTCCTTTTAAAAAAATTGAAAAAAATAAAAAATTTCCAAAATTGACTTTTCATAATCATTATAGAAAAAAAATACATTATTCGAAAATATTAAATAACATGGACATGGATGGAAAATATTCCCAACCAAAAAAGAAGAAATATAGCCAGCTTCGATTAAAAAATTTATTCTGTCTAATGAATAAAAAGAGGGGGGAATAGAAAGAATATTATAAAACCCAAAAATAACCTATGTAGAAGAAAATAAATCTATATTAATAAATATATAATTTTCAATTTCCAAAATCGATATTTAAACATAAATAATCCCAATAAAAAATGAGATAACAATATAAACCCCTACCAAAACTCCTGACTTGTTTCATACAAGCACAATCACAATGTATAAAATTTTATATTTATTATAAATATATATAAAAACTATAATAATAATTTTATTACAATATATAGTTCCTTAATAATTTTGATTCACCAATTAATTATAATTTTTTATTGAAATCGTTATTTTGATGATAAGAGTCATAGTTTCCATGCCTTTATTGATTTGATGGTTCCAGTCCTTTCACCATAGTCGTTGTTCTAGAATTTTAATCATGTTATTATATAATATATATTGATTATATACACTTTTAGAAAAATCCATTTAAGATAGGGATGAAAAATTAATCACATCACTTCGTAGAGGTGGAAGTATGCAAGTATGCATGAGTGATGCGTTTATTTTTTAATGAGTGGAAAGAAATAAAGATAAATAATTGTAAAAATTAAAAAAACCATAATTTTATCATAAATATGATATATATTAATTAATTATTTTAATATAACCATCTATATGAGGAAATGCCGAAAAATGAAACGTGTCGCTTCGTGGAGGTGGTAGTTCGTAAAAAGGCATGAGTGACGCATTCATTTTCCATTAGATGGTTAGGAAATAGATAATTTTTTCTCCATAATCATAATAAAATTTAATTATATTAATGATAATGATTTACATTTTCAGGGTTGATACAAAATCATTGAATGAGGTGGATGAAGAAAAAAACATGAATGAACTCAGTTAATATGGTTACCTCTTCTTCGAGTATCTTCCTTTAGATTATACCTTAAGCCTTCATAGGGTAGCATTTTTGTAATACCAATACTTCTAGGTTGTGGGGGGATTTGGGAATATGTATGATCAGATATTTTACAATATATATTACTCAACGATTCTGAATAATTGATAAGAGGATATTCCCTATTATTAGCGACAAGAGTGGAACCATTATAAATATTAAAAACATTAAAATATAATACTCATGGAACAATTATCTAATTTAGTCCAATTTATAAACTTATACAATTTAAGGGTGAAATACACTCAACTAATAAAATTAATACAATTTTTAATGATAATCTAATATTTATCTCATTTTTATCCACCACATCATCCCTATTAACGATTATCGCAGTGATACAATTTTTTCAATGGTAACTATTAACTATAGCTAAAATTTTATATAACATTATTAACTAATATTGATTATTTTGATTCCAAATATGGTACCCGTTTTTGAATATTCAAGTACTAGAGTTGAAAAAATTAATTCTATTATTTCCATATAATATGAGTAAAACCAATTTTACAAAATAGTTATTTTTATGCACAGAAATGATTTTATTCTCATTCCCTTCCTTGTAAAAAAATATATCGACATTAATTTTTTTATATAATATATTTTATAAAAATTTCTTTAAAATTATTCAAAATTAATTATTAAATTAACTTATTATGATCAAATATATTGTATATATAAAAATCATTTTTTAGAAAAATAACTCTATTAACATTCAAATGATATTATATTTATTTCTAACAAATTGATAAAAAATTATGAATAGAAATTAATTTTATTATATTTGTAAAAAAATAATCATCTATAATTTTAATTCTCAATGTACGAGAAAATAACATTTAAATAAAATATAAAAAACCATTCATTAAAATATAAAATTTCGATTAAGCAATGAATTACTAGACTGGCAGTACATATCTTTGCCAATTATTTCATAAATATAATTAACTAATTTTTTTACTTGAATTTTATCAATAAATTTTATTAATACCAGTCCTCAATCTTAATAAAATTAAATAAATCAAAATAAAAAAAATCACAATAGTTTGGATCAACAGTATTTCCTTAAGTGAAATTGACATTTTTTAGAAAGTCGTTTATTTTAACTATTTCATTTAACTATATAATAATTTATTTTATTTTTTTTAATAAGATATTATTCCCGTAGTTTTGGTGTTTAATTCATTATAAGAAATTGAACACATAATATTTATTAAAGATAAATATATTATAACAATAAGGGTTTTTACATAACTTTCAGTTTTTAAACACCACAAAATGGCCTCTATTCAAAAATCATTTGTTGGGAACATCCTCAGACTAATAACAATACATTAATTTTAAAAAAAATGGCATATATCTTATATAAAATAAAACATAATTCAAAATGGAAACCTATGCATAGACCTACCTTCTTTCAATTTTTAACAGGTAACATAGTGCTCAAAACACCTTCCTCTATGGTGTGTAGCATCTCCAGGTGCCTATTTTTAATGGGGATTTTTTTAATACTAATATAGGTTAAAAACCCATCCTTATAATCCTTACCATGTTTCATAGTGATTATTTCAATTAAAAATTCCACATGTCATGGTCTGGATCTAATCTTTTACACATTTCAAAAACACAATAGTCATAATAATTCCCATTGAAATGGATCTTGTGCCACTTTAGAAAATCTTGGTTTTCATGATCTACTAAGTTCAAACATTCTTTTTTATGATTGATATAGATTCTCATTTTATTTCTCCTTGGCATGGATATAAATCCATGTTTTTCCCAAATATTCTCATAAAATAGATAAATCCTTATATATTAAATTCTTCAATAAGTTACGTCTATATATGATTTTAACTATTCTTCTATACTGCTCCCATTTCTATTAAAATTCCCTCAAACATGGCCACCATGTCTTTGAACATCGTGTGTATAATCATCACTGTTTCCTATAAGTAAACATCTTAATTGAAACATTTTTTAAAATAGTGTTTCCATCAATATCATGTCAAACAATAATACATACAGATTGAAATAGACAAAAATTACCAAAACCTATCTATTCTATACTTTTCTTGATTTACAATGGTTCAAACAGATTCACCATAGTGTAGTGAATGGTTTAGCGATTGGTTACTTCACTATTCGACAAACCAACTAGTCAAGACATCACACAAGCATCATGCTTCTTTTTATGAATATCTGCATACACACAATTGATAACAAACGAACAAATTATGAACTATAATTACAATATATAATAGGTATTTTCATACCTAAATACATGATACTTTCACTTTGGATCACAGACACACAGATTTAATAGACCTCATGAAGGGGGGAGATTTCCTAAATTATATTTATAAAAGTTCATGGAACTCTCCCTCACCCCATGTGGGACACATGGTTTAATGTCACATCGTGAAGTATTAGGGTCTTGATGTGATTCTTTGATTCCATATTAGAGGTTATTTAAGCCCATTATAAAAATATGTGCCTTCTACAAATTTTAAATTTCAAAAGAAATTTGAATTTTTTATTTTTGGGGCAAGGTTCATTTTTAGAATTGATATTTTTATTAGAATTATGAGAGTGAGATCGTCCCAAATATATGTTTTTTTAGAGGGATAAAGTCATGAAAGGTTCCTTGCATGCTTTGGTGAATCTCGAGAGCTTCATGATGACAATTTAAATCATAGAAAGGATTTTACCATATAACATGTTTGGTTCATGGTTAATAGAAAACATGTTAGGAAACCGTGAGGGTTGGTTGAGATTGGGAATTTGTGAAGAGATTAGTGAAAAGTGTGGCCAAACAGTTCAAGGAATAATAGCTTGAGATAGTGTATATAGAATGGTTATTCTGTAGTTTGGACAAATATATAGAAACTATGTTTCCAACTGGGTTTCATTAAAAATATTGAAATAATCAAAATTCACACGTAGGATTTTAAACCCCAACCCCATTACTCTTCTCCATCATGTGTGGCTAGACTAGGAGGGTCTCCCACTTCATTTTCATTAACCCCCTTACAAATGAGGAAATTTCATGGAATTTATTTAGCATTAGAGGTATGTTTTATTCATCCATTGTATTCCTTGTTTTCCCCCATTATTTTTCTATAATTTCTAGTATTTTTCTTAGAGTTTGGTAATGATTTCCAGAAGAGTATGGTGGAAATCATTTGATACGATGGGGATTTTTCTTAACACAGTTTAAGGACATCCTGATATAATAAACACATATTTTTTTGATTAAGGTACACTAACCAATTCGTTTTTAAGGTGTCTTTCCTAAATTACATGAAATTGGTTGTTCAATCATTAGACAGTGACAACATTTTTTGTGGCTTAGGATCAAGTGCATGTTAGGAGTAAACTGCACCCATTTTCTTGTGGTTTTGTCTTGTAGATCTCACTTAGTTAATTTTTTGGGAGTATTACTATTTAAATTATAAATATAAATTCATTGTAATTTTTTATAATGGAATGATTTGGATGTTTTTTTATAGGTGCTGAGAAAATGATATGGGCATGGACAATAGCTGGTTAGAATTGTATGAGCTTGTGGGAGCGTTTTACGAATATGCCTTAAAGGAAATGACATGAGTGATGTAAGTGGTCCCTTAAGCACACCCCTTTAGCTTATACTTTTTATATTCAACATGTGATGTATGGTCCTGTTACTATGGCTAGTTTAACTTTTTAAATTACATATATTGTTTAATATGAATATAATTCCTATGAATAGATGAATGTTCCAAGGGACACTATTTAAGCTTGAGCACTAGTTTAGTTCATTGGTTGTCAATAGTTGAGGCCTTGATTATAAAAGTGTTATATGGGATATATATTAACATATGGTGTATAAATTTAATGAAGTGATACAACGAATTAATTATCTTTTCCAAATGGGTATATAATTTTGTAAAACTACAATTTCTACTGGTAAAGAGTTTTAACAACAAATATGTCCTGTTATTAAAATTTTAGTAAAAAATATGTCAATAATGTTATTGTGAAATGTAAAACAATTCTATTACAATTATAATAATACCGACATATAATATATATATATTTCAAAGTTTTAATCAATAGATTCATATATAATATATATCTTTTTTAAATAATATTACTAATATATAATATCTATTTATATATTACATTTAAATAAAAATAATAAATATTTAATACTCTTGAAATGTCATATTATATTTATTCATTTATTATATATAATACGAATGTTTTAATTAACATAACAAATAATATTTTCACAAATTTTCTGAATTAGAGAAATATTAGTTATATTAATAGTTAAATTTAATACAAAAATGAATCAATACATAGTGGACATTGATTGATATATAAAAATATAATAAAACACCAAAAATATCATGATCCATATATGAAACACCCCCAAGGGTATGGAATTTATTGAATGCAATCTACCAAATCCCACCACTATAGAAGAATATTTCCACCATATATATTTCATCCCTCCTAAGTATGCCTTTAGAAGAAACAAATCAAGTCAACTCACGTGTTAGTGAGGAAACTCTAGTCGCTATTATGCCACACCCTTCAGATTCAATATGTACACTGTACACAACCAAAAATCATACCCACAAATCAATGTAAAATATCGACATGAATTGGTACTGAAAACATATCAAAGTATAAAAAAATTATCTATATAAAATGATAATTTTTCATTCATCATCCCTTTTGACATCTCGAGAAATCAAGTCATCACTGGTACAAGTGAGTAACCTCATGTTTCAACTATACCACACCCTTTATCTTCACCATCTACACCTCACACAACCAAATACAATACCTAAAAAGTAGTGAAAAATTTCCTCATTAATTGAAACAAAAACAGAAAAAAATTAAAAATATAAAATAAATTATCTGTGTAGAATGGGAATTTTTAATTCATCATCTCTATTGACATCTCAAAAATGAAGATCTTATATCTTCCATTAGGGGTTAATATTATTAATCCATGAGATTATTTCATATGTTTAAAAGGGTTAGTAACCAAAAATCCATAAAATTACATCAAAATAATATTAATATTTCTAAATATCGAAATTAATAAAACTACAAAAAACTAGAAGAAAATAAATTTAAGGGTTTTTAATAAAAATATTATGTTCTTTCACAGAAAAAAATAATTCTCAATTTCTATATTGATATGCTGCTATACTATCAAAAATAGTATAATAAATTCAAAAATAAAACATTAAAAAAATACTTGGGATGACAGGAAATATAAACATGATTTCACCATGAAATAGAAGATAACCAATTGAAATAATATAGAGCTCTAACCTAAGGCTTATTAAAATCAACCAAGCCAATCAACCAAATCAAAAACCAAAATAATATCCACTTATTTTAATTTAATACTTTTACATGGACATATGATTCATTTAGTGTTTAGAAATACATATTTTGAAATGTAGTTGATAGGTGGAAATAATGAACACATCAAAATATATATTCAAAAAAATGGGTAAAATTCTATTGGTAAATGTTTTATGACATTATTATGTAATGGATCAGATTTTATCATGCATTTAAAGAATTCTACTTGATAATTTCATTAAATTTGATGTAGTGGGAGCTTTAGGTAATAAACTTTTTTCTAAATTGTGTATCCATGGTGTTATTATATTTGAAATAAAATAATCGTTCTATAATAATTGTAATAATAATATAATTATGATAATGGAAATCTAATTTAATTTAAATTATTACCAGATATGTAGTTTTTATGTTCAATGGAATGAGAACTCTATTGGATAAAAAAAATTATGAAATAAATAGTTTTCTTAATTTACATCACAGTTAAGAATACAAGTTGTGAAAAATAATTTTAAAGATTAAGTTGGAATAATGGATTCAGTGATAGTTCATTGAAGATTTATATATCTACACTAGGGTACTTTTAAAGGCTTCATATGCATGGTCCATTGATCTTTCAAACTTATATAGTGATTTTTTTTAAAAATAGATGATTTGTGGAAGATAATTGTTGTTGATATATATTATATTGTTTAGATCAAATATCCTATAGTGAACATAGACATCATTCCCATATCTTACCCTTTATAATCCTCATATATTACTAAGTAACAAGTATATAAAAAATAATTAACAACTAGGTTTAAAAGCATTATCTTAAGCCCATTTTTTGTAGCACTTGTATAAGACTACAAAGCATTTTTCAAAATAAAACAATTATTAGTTGATCGTGACAAATCCATTTTGGTTTAAAAAAATATTAAAACGTCATTAAAATATAGTTTTTATATCTATAAGGAACTATTCAAACTATAGGTCTATCCATTAGTAGGAATTTTGAATAAAATAGAAAACCTATTGTCTTTGATATATTTATCATCAAATAATTATAAATAAAATATATATTCAAAATTATTATAAGTGGCAGAAAACAAGTATCTCAATAAGAAGTTAGAAAATAATGTTAAGTAAATAGGTGTGTATTTAGGAAATTGAACTATATAGCGTGACATAACCATAACTTCTTAAAGTGGTTACCGGTTCTGATAAACTATTTAGAAGATTTTATAGAAAATATTTATCACTAAAAATTTAAAGAAAAAATTTAAGGACTGTGAATTATATATAATAATATAAAACTACATAAATATAGGAGATGACTTAAAACCACTTTTAATATCAAATAGGGGTTTTTTAGTTATGAAATATTTTTATTGTTGAATATGCAGTGACAAATGATGTTGATATGGGACTGATAAGTTGGGAAAATGACTGAGGTGTTGACCTAAAATGGACAACTATGAATAAAACATTATATGATTAATATCTATGAATATTATATAAAAACGTTCATATAGTATACCTATTTCTAAGGAATAATAATAATCAAATATATGGGCATTGGTTGTGCATAATGTATGAATGAAGTTTTTCCAGAACAGATCACCATTATATGAATGTTTCTATAATGGAATGTCAGGATTGAAGATCATTTATTATTTTAGCAATATTTTTGATAAAATATAACATCAAAAACAAATATTTCAATTTTAAATTTATTATTATATTCAATATCATTTAAATAAATTAAAATAAGTTAATACAAGTTAAAATAAAATTATACATCATGAACTAACTGAGTTGAACTTATTAGTTATATTTAAAACCAAATGAATATTATGTTTTAAGAAATATTTGATCAAAAGTTAAGAATTATATATGATAATGTACAAGATTCATAAATAAAAGGCCATTTAATACAAGAAACATATGCTCATACTCGTAAAATGACATTGTAATTAGAAATACAATATGGTGTCAGTGATACAACATTTGAAATGGTTTCAGACATATTCACTAGAAATGTAACGTTGATGATAATTCTCCAATAAATACTGAAGAGTTCTAGAAATTTCATCTAAATTAGCTTCAATATCTCTATAATTTAGTGACAAAACAATGTCCCTTTCCTTTAAACTGATGGAGATAAAATTTCTTTCACTGCCATGATACCCATTACTAACAAAAACTACTATTTCAGGATTCATCTTAGGATATTTCATGGGGAGAATAAATCTAGTATGGGTCTAGGAAGGTAGAAGAATCATCTCCATGAGAACATAATTCAGGTTTGGGATCAAACACATTTCTATGTGATCCGAGAAATGAAGAAAGATTATTTTATCTGGTGTGGCTGAATATAATTATGTAATTAGTATCCAAAAGTCACCAAAAAATAACAACAATGAGAAAACATGTATAATCTTAATTTCACTATAAGCCTAACTTCAATTCAGTTAAATGAAAACAATATATACTCATGATTTTACATGTTGTAAATTTCAATATGAGAAGTAAATACCTGATAATTGCCCAAAAAATGGGTGAGTTGAATGAGAAATGGGTTTATTTCCATTCCCCTCCCTAAACCTCATCTCTATATTTTAAATCAAAAGAAAAATAAAATATCAGTAGAAGGAGGCATGAAAAATTGTTGATAACTGAGTGTGTGGGTGTGGTGTGTGATGAATTGAGACTGTGAGCACATGTGGGGATAACTACAACATGGGTGGTGAGGGATAAAGATAGGTAGGCCATTGTTGGTGGTACTTCAAGAATAGGTTAGAGAAAATGTTTTTTTTCATTATTTTTACTTTTTTAAAATGACTGATTCTGATATCATTATATTTTTTATAACAATGATATATTTTTTTTAAACTATAACTAATTAAAAAATTATTGTTAATTTATTTGTTTGAAGTGGATAAGTAACATATTTATAAGTAGAAGATAAAATGTGGGAAGTAATAATTAATAATAATGTATTCAATTTTTGGAAACAAATATTTGCATTAATATGTTACAGTAGAAATTTTAATTGTTAGTAAGGTATATATTGGTATTAAACAATTCCTAATGATAGATATTTTTTTTGGTAAAAGGAAATATTGTTACATAAATTTAAAAATAATAAAACATAACATCATTTGGAATTAATCATTTATACCAACAGATATATAGTTTTTCACTAAATTTCTATTGGTAAAAGTCATTTTTTGTATTATGAACCTAACATTGTGGCCATGGTAGAGAAATACTTACAAAACATCTTTTATAAGAGAATGTATGATTGGATTATTGAAAAAATTCGGACATAATGGTACTATTATATTCCTTAGAGATATTAGGTTAGCTAATTAAATATTTTTGTGAGTGTTACGCCAAACTATCATGTGAGTACTTGGGATGGTGTAACTTGTGTAGATTATAATATGTTGGGTGAGTGGATTGACCAAAGAAGACTTGGGGTGTGTGATCAGAATTATGCCATACTCTTGGAGTGGGGTTAGTGAGGATTATTCTATGAGGCTAATGAGGATAAAATGTTATATAGATCGTATCGAGGTATGTTATGACTTTTTATGAGAAAAATCACTCAAGTTATCATTGAATTATTTTTGGGTTGGTTGTGTTTGTTCACAAAGTGGGTTTCCATGGTGAGTTTTCATGTTACATAGATATTGTGCACAGTCTATGTTGACAATGTTCCATGACAAAGGAATGGACAAAAGAGGCTTGCACGCCCAATGTGATGTCAAATAGGGTATTGCACGCATATAAGGGATCATTCATGATGCGCCAAGTTATTGCTCAAAGGGTCAGTGATTCCAATAAAAAAAGGTGACCCCCCCCCCTCTTTTGGAAAGCTTAACAGTTAGAGGAAACTGGAACTCTGAATCTGATAAGAATTATATACAAAGGGAGTTACGTGAAAGAATTGGAGTTGCCTCCAAGCTATGAAGTTTGCGCTTATGATTTGAGTTTCATGTAAGATTGAAGTATCATGCAAGAAGTATTTCGTGGAAAAATTGGAAATTGTGTGAAAGGAATTAATTTGCACACAAGGATCAATAAGGGTTGTGTAAAATATTTAAAATTTTCAAGTACACCTTAGGTAAAGTTATATTCATTAGTAGATAAAAGAGAGACATCAATAGGGAAACTACATAAAGTGGAGGATGCATTAAATATAGATAATGAAATGACCAGCAAGTCAATAAACTACAAGTATACATTTGGAAGAAGTAGTTATAATTCTTTATTTGTGAGATTAGTGAGCTTTAAAAGTGTGGTTGGTTGTAAACCAGGAGGTACAGTGAGTCTACTGCAAACATTGTAAATAGTAGGGTGCTTGTAGTGGATTTGGTGCATCGGTACATCACTATTGTATGCTCCTGGGATGTATCCCATTGTAGGTGAACCTAGAAAAATCTGTGTGTTATGTACATTCTTTAATTTCTATTCACACCATGCTATAGGAAATAGAGAGAAAATAGTGTTTTCTTTAACAATGAAAATAGATCAAAAGGGGCATTTGTTTTCATTTGTCATACACTGATTCACCCACCCCCTCCCCCTGTCAGTATTTGACCTAGTGGACCTAAGAAAACATTGTGTAATTGTGTTATCCTAAGAGGTGGGTTTGAGGGAAGGGAACCCATATCGGGTTTTTGGGCTACAATGTGGCCTAGGGGACATTGTTGGGTGTCCCTATGTTATGTAACCTTCGAGGTGTTAGTGTGAATGGGTATTTATGATTCTATTTCAAATTAGAACCTGAATCTATAATGCGAATTTGGTAGGGCTTTAATGATAAACATAGGTTGTGAACTATAAAGGAAATGATTATTAGTATGATATGGGTTTGGTAGGTGGATAACTCATATTATGTTTATTATTATTATTATTTCACTACTATAAATTCAGTCTATACCAATAGTCTCATACCAACTATTTGAAAAACAGTTGGTATAGGGTGTCTATACAAATGGTTTTGTAGAATTGTTTGTATATGTACCGAATAGGGACCTATACCAATATTTTCCAGAAATATTTGGTATAATATACACTAAAATCATGGGACAATACTAATACTTTATCGAATAATTAGTAGGGGTCTCATTTGGGTCCCCATTCAAATAGTTTTTCAAAACCATTTGTACAGTAAAGTCCATTTTTATTATATATTAATGTATAATAAAATGAAAAAATTAAAAATTAAATATAGTTTTATATATAATTATATATGTATAAGTGGTTCTCAGTTAGTGATTAATTCACATAGATCTAAGAGATTGGTCTTTGGTTCAATATATGTGACAAATTTTTTTTTCATAAACCAATACTAAATTTTTTTAGAAACCATTGGTATATGTATTAATTTTGAAATTATCTACACCAAGAGTTTGAAAACTAATAGTATATACCACATATACGAATAGTTCTTCTACTACATTGTGATATGTATATCTCTATATTAAATCACCCAATGGTATATCCACCCATCATTATAGGAAATGTCAATGGTCTGGGGACCTATACAAATGGATCCAAACCATCGATATGTCCAATTTTTCAAATATTTTTTTTGAGATTTATGCCTAGTTTGGTTGAATGAAAAAATAACATTCTATGACATGGTGTTCCTGGAAGGATATATCCTTGGGTATATGTGATATATGGCAAGAGCTTCTAGGTAGGGTGTTCCCCAAGTATATGTGATTCATGTTTTATATACATATATGATATATATAATGATTTCAGTGAGAAAAAACCCAAGTTTAATGGTAGATAAGGTTTTTAGGGTAGACATGGATCGCTGTAGATATATATTATCATGGTTCTGAGGCTGGACATTGACCCCCCTTGTTAGGTATTCTCATAGTTTCTGGGTAGGACGTAGTCAGCCAGGGCAGATATTCTCATGCTTCTGGGTTTGTACGTAGATCCCCATGGGTAGGATATAATGGTTATCTACGAGATATTAAGATAGGAATATTATGATTCTCGGGTATTAATTATTCCCCTAGGGTGATACATTTTATGTTCAGATACACACTAACACTAGTTGAAGTAGGTACAATTGAATTTTCAGTGTCACTTTGGAACCCGAGGTTCAATGTTGGTTATTAATCAATGTTTCCATGCTATTTTTTTCTTTATACAAGCACATAACTAGTGAATACACTTCTTTACTAGTAATATTTGTGACAATGTTGTTTATGCCCTACCTAGTTACACACACACCCTACTCAGGTGGCAATGGTACATGGGTACCAGAGCGGACTTCACTGATAACAAGTTTAGGTATGTTAGTGGCATGATATTGAATGATCGAGTGAAACACCGTAGATGAAATTTGGATACTATGAAATAAAAAAACTATAGTATGGTATTAGATCCTTATGTCAAATTATTTTATTTATTCTATATGTGATTGTTCTATTGGGTGACCAGTTTATGTATGCTATTATGTTCGAGTGTCTCTATGATTGTGTGTTTCCATGTATCATTTGATATAGCGTGTAATGTTTTATTACTTTCATGTAATCTGATTAATAATTTTTTACGGATAATTTTTGTTCTTTTTTTATATTATTTACAGTAATATATAGGTATAACCTCCCCATGATAACACCCTATTCCATAACATCTATTTAGTAGCTTTTTTTATATGGGGAGGAATTCCATAGGTCATGTGATGACTCTAATAAGTATATCTATCAGTGGTCTATGAATATAAGAATGTAAAACTATGCTATCAGAACATATTTTTATTTTCCTTTCTATTTGGGGATGTGGTAGATATGAAATAAGGATATGTACAAGCTTGTGCTGGACCTTGGTCTAGTTTGTTGCGAACAATATTATCGATGGGAAGTCAAATTTACAAAGGTTTGGGATAAGTTTTCGTTGTTTTCAATGTTATAATTTGGATATTTGTTTAAGATGTAATGTTTATTTGTGATTTTTATTATGTTTTTTGATAATGGATTTTTTGAAAAGGGTTGGCGTACATGTATCAATATTAGAAAATAGGATTCACATGATATAATCCAAATTTTTTGTGATTGATATAATGGAGGATAAGTGGATCAATTGTTTAAAGTTTCAACAACAACATATATGTTGTTTTCCCATATAGTTTTTTGGGATATTCTAATCATATGGACTATGATGTATTTTTATCTAATGATAGGTCATTTTGATTCGATGGATAGATGTTCCTTGAAATAAATGTATTCCCACAATGTAAGGGGTGTATAGTTAACCGTAGTGGGTTGGTACAATTGTTAAATAAATTCATAATGATTAAACCTTTTGGGAAAATATTATACTAGTTCCAAGAGAAAATAGGTTTGATTATTTAATGTTTTATCAACAACCTTCCAGGTTTTTTCCCATATATATTCTTAGTGGAATTATACTAAAATGAACCATGTGACTATGGTATACGCAACATGGTTATTCATGGTAATATTTGTTATATATTTTCATGCAAATATGAGATTGGGATTTATGAGGTGGGAAATATTTTATTGATATTAATATTGAGAATTAGTACCCTAGTAGGAAGATGAAATAGAATTTTATACTTGATTTTTTCATGTTTGTGTGTGAGGACAAGAGAATGAGTGTTTTTACACATTATTTTCATTGACATGTTGAGACAGTACCATGTGTGTTCCACATGAGTTATGTATAACGATATTATTCATCCTAAAGACCCAAAATCCTGCTCAAAATGGTATGGACTCTACTCTGGCCCGATCCAGATAATACTAGAGTGATTTCGGTTTGGATCAGTCATAGTGGTGGCTAGGATATGATTGGGCCACTCTATTTTGGCCTAAACCTATCCTGAAGGCTCAAATAAACTCATAAAATAAAAACAAATATGGAAAATTCATGGTAGGGGAGTCTTTCATCTCCTACCTTAGGGATCAAGGGATGCACATAGAACAATTGGTCAATATTTTTCACCAATTATAATTATGTAATATTAATAAATAAATATTTCATTCGAAAAAATTAATATTTAATTGGTTTTTTTAAATTAAATAAAGTAGATTTTCCTAAGGTTGGGATTAGTGCAAGTTGTTTCATTGTGTGGTCCGGTCTAACCCATCCCAAATAATGTTGGTAAGCTAGAAAATTCCAATTTTGGCCACATCCGGTTGATCTATTTTTACACTCTTAGTCATGGACAATGTGATATGTGAGATTTGGTTCATTTGATAGGTGGGAGAGGTGAGTGACCCCATGATACAACTAAAAATATTGGTGTGGTGAGTGGTATTTATAATGGTGAACTGAGAGTGGGGTTATCACATGCTTGTGTGTTTTATAGAGATAAAAAGCATGGGAAGCTGATTCAGGTTTTTAGATCAGTTCATGTGAGTAGTATCAGGGTATGTGGTACAGGTATGGTGATTTCATTGGTTTTTTTATTTAAAAAATTTATATACATAGTATCAAGGATAGGTTTTTTAAATACGATCAATTGGATTCTTTACCGTGCTATTTTTTTCATGGTTTTCAATGATATTTTAGGTCACGATCCAAAATGGTTTGATATAGTATTAAATGGGTGTGGGTACACACATATAGTTTAGTGATGATACCAAATTACTAGGTGATTATATGATGTCCCTTATATATGGGTTATATTCTATAGTCTTATTTGTAAATTAACTGAGGTACTTCACATTAGATGTTATAGAAAAGTTGTGAGCTAGGCCTTTAGGTTAGGCATGTAAGCCTGTGATTTATTGGAATGAATCAATGTGGTTTTAGTATGATGATATGGAAGGATATCATGGTGGAGAATTCTTTTTGTGCATGGTTTATTTGTTGATGGGGGATATTTGGAATCATTATAATGTACGAATTATATAGTGTAATAAAGTACACACAAATGTTTTTATAAGATAGTTTCACTAAAAATGGCTCACAGTGTTGTTGTCAAGATAGTTAGATGATGTGTGACTCATGAGAGTGTGATTCAATTTCTAATAATAGTTTTTTATACAAACATACCCCTATTAGGTTCAGATGAGATAAATATGAATAGTAAATAAGAAATTATGAGTGGGGTTTTGGGGATCACACTAGATTTGGATGAGAAGATTGAGTGTTGGGATGTCATTAATAGAGGAATGTCTTAATACTTTTGGGAAATCAAGCACTCTTTATGTATAGATTCCATTGTTTATAGATCAGGTAGAGGGTATGTGGGATATGATAACTTATTGATTAAATGAAATTATTGATACCATGGTATCAAAAAAGGATTGATTAAATGGAAATGTGACTCTATTGTGAGAGGTGACATTGGAAATGGATTAGGGTGTTATAATATATTCAATTGAGTGTTCACCATGACATAGATAGTCCGGAAGCTGTGTTTTTGGAACCTATTAGGGTTTTCTCAATCAATATTATAAGGGAAGTTGCATGGTGGGGTGTACACCATAGGCTATTAAGAGGGGGTGTAACCCTAGTTTCTAATGCAATTTTAGTGAGTTCCAAGTGTACTTTTATTAATTCTTCGGGAACTGTTAGGGGTTGATGTTTCATGTTGGTGCTCAACTATAATAGAGGAAATCGTGTCCATAATTACATGAAGTAATGTATGGGTCATTGGATTTTGGGGTATGAACGTCGTGTTAGTCGGATCGTGGGTATTATGAAACATTCCATTGGAAGGTCAAGGTGAAACTTGGTTGTCGATGTGTAAATAAATCCGATTTTAAATGGTTATTGGTGAATACCATATTTACTATTTCTATGCATGTTTGGATGGAGTAGGAATGTTGGAATTATGTATGTGGTGGTTTTGGTGTGATTTGAGGTTGGGTCGGGTTGGCCGTGTGTCAGTGTATGAGGGGGAGCATAATATATGGTTTAGTTGATTGAGGATCCAACCCCAAGATTACACTAAAATTTGGCATCGGAATTTGATGTGGGTGTCGGGTAATATTGTGATGCCTTTACGGATTTATGTGCTGTTATTGGATGATTTTCCCAACATATCTATGGGTGTGAACAATTATTATCAATAATGTTTACCAAGAGGAGAACCAACTAGGGTTCTCATGTATAATTTGATGTAGAGAGATAGAAATTGCATTGAGCATGACATTGGATTACTAGATATTTTCTTTAGTAGAAAATTATTATGGTAGAGAAAAACAAGTCAATAGATAGGTGAGGATGAGTGTTTTCTTGATATTTGTGACATTCACGACTAAGTAGATGGGGTTTTTGTGAATAGTGTGTCGTATGTTTGGATTTCGTTGTATTGATAGATAATTATTTTAGAGTGGGACATAGTGAGTTAATTGTGAAGTAAAAATTTTGGTATGTTGGGATTAATGGTTCAATGAACACTTAGCCTTCACATGGATGGAAAGTTATATGGTGGGGAGTTTGAAGAACATCGTGTCTTTTTATGAGTTATAAATTTTAGAAGGAATTTTTTATTTTTTATTTTTAGATCAGGGATGGTTTTGAGAATTGGAAGTAAAATAGTACATATGAGAGTGGTATCATCCCTAGGAGATATTATTATATGGGTATTGAGGCCATGGATGTGCCTTAGGATTTAAAGTAAATCATGAGAGGTTTAAAAATAAATTAAAAATTTTTAAAGGGATTTTATTATATCGCACTGTCAGCACATAGTTAAGATAAACTATAAGAGGAAACCATGTGGTTTGGCTTGGAATAGAGGTTAGTGAAATGTTTTCACACAACTAAAATGAAACTATAAAAAACAAAAAATTCAATTTCTATTGTGATTTTTATGTTTCGTGGATGTTTTGGTAAACTGTGAAACCAAACCATGCAATATGGAATGGCTTCAGATAGGACCAATTTAATGGTTGGTGAATAGTTTGGGAAAATCATTGGGAAACCATGTGGTTTTACAAATTCCAACAAAAGATTGAAATAAACAAACTTCCCCATCCGGATTCCAATCCACATCCTCATTTCTATTCTCACACACATGAAACCTTCCCAGTATGGTCTCCCTATTAATTTCCTTTTAAGCCCTTAAAAATAAAGTGATTTTATAAGAATTATTTGGTATTGAATATATGTTTTATTTCCTTCTACTTCCCATTTATTTCCCTTTCTTTCTCTCTAATTTTGGGAATTATTCCTAGGGTTTGGTACTAATTTCTACTAGATCATTGTGAAATTCGTATGATATGATGGGTCTTTAACTCAATGTATCTAGACGATGTCCCAATATGATAAATTCCTTCCATTTTATAGAAATTTTATGATGTTACATTTCATTGTGGTTTTTATAAAGAGTTATAAAAAAATTAAATGAGATTTTCCATTAAATCATTGGTGAGTGAAAGGGTTTTTATGTGTCTTAGTTCCAGGTGTGTGTTGAGAGTATACCACACACCATTACTTCAGTATAAAGATGCTGCTACATGATTTTTCATGTGTTATTATTATTTTAACTAAATTCATAAATTCATTTTAAACTATTAAAATTGAATAATTTGGATGTTTTCCATTATATAAGAGAGAGACATAGATTATCAAAGCTTGGTAAATAGCTGGTTGGAATTTGAAGAGCTTATGAAATAGATTTTATGTTTTTATTTAATTGAAATGACATGAAGGAGGTAAATAGTCCCTTCAGTATACCTATTTAGTTTATTATTTTGATATATAGCATGTGACATGTAGTCTCTCCAAAATGGGAAGTTGGAATTTTTAAATTAAATACATTTTTTAATTAAAATAATCTATTTACAGATGAATTTATGTGTCAGGAGATATAATGGGCCCTTGAGTACTGGCATAGTTCCTCGACCACTAATGTTCAAGGATTCAACTATAAAAGTATATTATTAGATATATGGGACCCTATGTGGTATAAATTAAAATAATTGAATGATTCACAGTATCCCTAGTATAGGGTCCCTTAGAAACATATTTATAGAATAATCCTTTGGAAAGGGATGACTAGGACATGTAGACCATTATTGTATTATGATATTCCTTAGAGGCCTTAAGCTAGCCGATTATAAAGTGGGTTGAGTGATCCTCCTCCACTATCATATGAGTACCTTAGTGGGAATACCAAAGGTAGATTTTGATATGTTGGGTGAGTGGACTGACCAATGATGACTTGGGATGCCAGAATTGAATTATTCTATCCTTTTGGAGTGGTTCCAATATGACATATCCTACGAGGATACATTTGGATTAAATGTGATATTAATTAAATCATGGGATACGATTCAATTTGATTGATGGGCTTAGCATGAGATATGAGATTGAGGTCAAGGAACTTGTACATGGTATCTAATATATGGTGTGGCTTATGGGAACCTAGTGGTTTACCTCGTGTTATATAAACCTTGAGAGGTTTATTGTGTCAATTCATAGTGATGATTTTGGTGTTGCCTTGGAATCAAAATCAATGATGTAAACCTACTTGGGCTATAATTTAAGAAAAAGGTTGTTCATTTGATAGAATGACCTTGGATATATGATTTGGGATTGGTAGTTTTCCAACCTATGTTTTTATTGATCATAGGTGGTTAATGTCATTTTTTGGTGAGTTACCAGGTTTCATGCTATGAAATGGTGTTCTCAAGAGGATGTAACCCTGGGGATATATGATACGTAGCATGAGCTTCTCGGTAGGGTGTGCCCTGGGTATATTTAATGCATATTTTATATACATATATGATATATTTGAGGATCCAAGTTGACTATGGCCTTGGGATAATTCTATATATAGTTCATTTTCTAGATGTGGATCCCCCTCGGTGTATATTTGAATATATTATGTTTTGAATATAGATCCCCTAGTTTAATATTCTCATGGTTCTAGGTTTGGATCCCCCCCATGGGAAGATATTATCATGGTTTTAGGATTCTACGTGGATCCCCATAGGCAGACTATTCCAAATGAGCTATGACCTATGGCAGATTATGGTTCTAAGGTATGACTTAGTCCCCCTTAGGTGGTGAATTTTATTTTCAGAGATACTCTAGAACTCACTAAGGTAGGAATAGTTGATTCCAGACGTCAATTATGATTCCAAGGATCTATGACGGTTATTTATTTATTTATTTCACTGTATGTGATTATTCATCCATGAATATCACATGTTCACACACTTCTTTACAACTTATGTTTGGGACTCAGGTGGTGGTTCTCTATTGAGTTGTACTCACACCTCTACTGGGTATCCATGGCACACTAGTAACCGAGTATACTTAACTAATCATAGGTTTTGGTGGGGTATATTCCTCATATTTTATGATCAACTAGGATATATTGGGTGATATTTGGACACCAAAATGTGATGAGGCTGGGGGAGGTATGTAGATCCAACCTATTTTATTCATTTATTTATTTGTATATGTTGTCGGATTGATGGTCAATCAGTTGATATAAGATATTATGATAATTTTTAAAGAAAAATCAATATAAATAAACAAATTTAATTCATTATTTTTCATATATTGTCATTCTATATCACAAATAGTCATGCAAACAGAAGGACAGAAGGTTTAGTGAATTTGGGGACTGGTTACAAAATTATTTTATTTTATATTACATGTGACTATTTCTCCAAAATTGGACCACACTTTACTCCTTATAGACCCATCATAAGTTATACTCATCATCATAACTTGTGAAAATGTAAACAAAAGAAATGGGTGGGATTATATGCCTTGTGATGGTAAACATAAGTGATTACAATCAAATGTCGAAAAGTGAAGGTAATATGAGTATATGGGTATAATAGATATATATAAGAAAATTCATACCAATAATTATAATATATTATAAATTAAGGAATAATGCTTAGAATATCATAACACATTAAACAAAATATTTTAAAAACATGAGTTAATAATCATGATCAATGAGAGCATAATATAATCATGATTATATGAATAAAATGGTGTCATTATTAAATTGTGTAAAAAAGTAGTATACTAAAAAATTACTTTCATGATTCCGAAACTTTCACCAATTCTTATAAGATAAAAACATTTTATCTGCGTATACATCACCCGCATGAGTTACACATTTTTATTCATGCTTGTGAGAAACAAAATTATGTCCATGTATACATATCTCATGAGATTTAAACATTTAACCAATTAATTGGAGGGATATGTAGGACCCCACTATTCACCATCTATACTTATGAGTTCTATTTGAAAATCATTTGATTATGACATCATAAAGAACCCATGTAAATAAAATGGGTTTCATAAAACATTCAAATAAAAATAATTCACTTTTGATAGCATATCAAACCTTGGAAAGAAAATCGTTTCATTTAATTTATGTATTAAATCATATAATAAATAATAAATAATTACAACAATATATACCAATGGAAAATAAATGGGTATCAAAAGATATTTAGTGTCTTTCTAGTAAGTACTCTTTAAACAAGATAGTATAGAATATCGTAATTACAATATATAAGTAAAGGGTATATGATTAATATAATAACGTCCCCAAAAAATAAATACATAAAATCGAGGTTAACACCATTAAATAAAAGGAATAAAAAATAATGAATTCATAGAGAATGTCATTGGAATAAAAATTTGGGTTCTGCAACGAAGACAATTATGAAAGACAAAGAAAGTGACGAATCAAACTCTAAAATATATAGATAGACCATAAAACATATAGAGAAAAAAATTGGATTGAATCATTTAAATAATATACCTAATAAACTATAATATATTTCAAATAAAAATTAATTATATGTAAAAATATTTTTTAGGAGTTTAAGAAGAAAATTATTTTTAAAATAAGAAACATGGGTGATCATTAAAAACCATTTTAAAGAAATATTTTAAAAATAATGGATAAAATTAATATATTTTATAATCCAAGAAAAAATAGATAAAAATATTCATATAAAATGATAAATATGTTGTAAAAAAATTCTCATGTTAAAATATTAAAAATAAATTCATTAAAAAAAATTAAAAAAATCGCCCATATAGAAAATATTAAATTTTTATCTAAAAATTTTAAATAATTAAAAGTAGTAGAAAATAAAATTAAACAATTAATAAAACATAAGAAAGTATTCTTTTAAATCATATAATGAATATTGACATGGAAGAAGGAGGTTCTCAACAGAAAATATATTGTAGGGACTGTTTTCTTACAATAGTTAAATAATTAGACAAGGGGGAATTTAAATATGGAAAAACAAGAAAACCCAAAAAAATTACTATATTAGAATAAAATTATATGTTTTTAGTGGTAAAAGTATAAAAAATCACCATATGTATTATCTTTTAAACATAATCTTTATTTTGGAAATGAGATTGGTGGTGAAATTATCACGAAATTGGTAATGTAAAAATAAATGTATCTAGAGTGTAAGATATTTAAATAGATATTAAAATATCCTTAATGGAATAAATTTTATCCATTAAATTAGTAAAGAAATTAATACACCATATAAAATAAATAATGGTATGTAAAGTCAAACATGTCTCATGAAATTAAATTTGAGTCAATGAACCCCATACAACCATATAAACATTCGATTCAAAACTACATTAACGATACAATATAAAAATAAAAATTAAAGACCATTAATATTGATAGAATAATGATAAAAATATATTATAGTTTCCGAAAATACACAAATATAAATAATACATGGTGTAAAATAAAAAATATGTCTTAAGGGTCAAAATTTGGGACGAGAAACACAAACATTATTTCCCCACTTATTCGAATGCACTCTAAAATCATGTATAAAAAATAAATATATTAATATCATAATTCAAAACCTTATTCATATCTAAATAACTTTTATAAAATTATTTTTTAATTATTCTCTCTATGTATATTAGTTAGTTCTTATCTATTTCCAATTCCGGGATTGAGTAATCTTGATTGTTTTAAACTATTTTCTTAAAATTTTCGTTGTTATTTATTATGATCCAAATTTTAATCATTAAGATATCATAAAATATACTAGAATTTATATTTTAGGATATTTTGTCAGATTATAGTTTCATTCTATTTGAGTTTTATTAATGACTCTTGTATATGAAGTTCTCTATGAGCAAGTTTCAGTGATTTTTTAATAAATGAATATTGGTAACATAGTTAATTTGATAAATTATTGTATTAAATTTCCACAAAAAATAATAACTTTTTAATATTCAAAATCATTTTTACAAATCCATTATTTATATAAATTTACTTAATTTTTCATGTAGGTGTTTAAAGAGACCCAATAAGTGTATGTTATAATCTATGAGTGAGTATAGTTGTAAATAATATTCAATTGCTTTGATATCATTATCAAACAATTGTGAATAAATTATTCATATATTATTAATTTTATGTATCATAATTGAGAATATTTATAAAAATAATATAAATGATAAATAAATTTTAATTTATAAATAACCCTTTTTTCCTCATGTTATGTTTGTTTTAGGCGGTTAGTTTTACCGGGATCTCATATTGCTAATATTACACATATAATCCCTAATTTATATTTCAATAATATAAATAATGAAATAAAAAATTTATATTCAATAAACCTATTTTAATAGTCATCCTTGAAAGGGGGTAATAAAAAATGAAATGTATCGTTCATGGAGACGATAGTCCACACACACATATGAGCAATGTTTTTATTTTTTTATTGAATAAGGGGAATATATGTAAGTAATTCAATAAATAAAAATAACATTTGATTATATTATTTACACTACTATAATTATATACATATGTTTATTATGGTTTGGGGGAGGGTGGGTGTGAAGGATAAATAAAATAAGTTAAAAGGTATGTAATAATTATGTTGAGGATTTGGATCTTCTCTTGAAGTATCCTTTTTAAATGAAGAGCATGAGGAACTTTGATGAGGATTGGGGCTACCAAACATGTACAGAAACTCTAAATGAAGTAAATTGGGAAAACATTTATTTTAATTTCTGAATGGAGGTGTTTTATGGAGTGAGTGGAAGTGGAATCTTTTTATTAGTGATAAAGATGGAAAGTATTTGGAAATGAATATTTGGTAAAGGGTAAGAATGGAATTTCATGAGTTTTAGCTGGGGAAATAATGGAGAGGCACATATGTTTTACTTTATAACACAATTAAGGAATTATAGGTAGTCTATATTCTAAATTGATTTAGTAAAATTCGAGCCATAATATTTTACCCACTATAACAATTATTAATCTTGATGAAACATTAACCATGATAAATATTTTATCACTAAAAAGATAATATGGACCTTCTTAAAAAATTTCCATTTGATGAATATGAATTTTTAATCCATTTAATCTAATTTAACTACTAAATTTGAGAAAATTAAATTTTTAATTAAACTATATACTGTTTTTAAAAATAATTTTTGTAGAAAAATTAATTTTAATAATTAAGTTTTCTTAATATTATAAAACATTGATAAATAATTAAACATTTTTTAATTTCCTTTTATATCATGTTAATGTCTTTATTTTAAAATAGATCAATTTTATTTAAATTTACAATATTCGTAAAAGTATCATTCCTTGAAAACAATTATTATACCAAGTTAACTAATATATATCTTGGTAAATTAATTTGACGCTTAAATATAAAATTATCCCCACTACCTAATTTCAAAATTCATATTAAAAATATTCAAATAATTTTAAATGATTCAAAATATAAAATTCATAAAAATAAATTTTAATTTAATCACGCATAACACATTAATGTAATTTTAAAAAATTTGTATCTTATAAGCATAAAATAAATGTTTTCCTTGACTAGTAATAACTATTAAATGGATGTTAACCTATTTTACACTATATATTATCAATAGTTTCCATTTAAAACATTTAAAAATAATAAACTTCATAGTAGATGAAAAATTATTTTTTTTGAAAATATATTTTATGCATTACATGATTTCATTTTTTATTTATCTAGAATAATTCAATTTTATCAATGAATTGGTATTAAAAAAATGAAATTTATTTTTATTTCAATATATATTTCATAATTTATTTACCTATATATACCCATAAATCCCGAAATAATATTTCAATTAATATGTAATGTTTTGTGGTTTGTTTTGGTTTGGTGTCACACGTGAAGTAGTCTAACAAACAAAATATTTATTTTAGGATTACACATTGTGAAATATCATGTCTTTTCATTCCCCCCCCCAAAATTACATCACTACACTTTTAAAAATTCATAACTAATAGAATAATACTCAGTGTTTATAAGATATATATAATTCATGATTTAATTTTTTAATGAGGTTTCATCCGTAATATCTTTGCATTGACTAATGAACTCATAGTCTCATTCATAATTGGAATAAAACTAGTGTTGACTTTTTCTACAACCATTTATGTTAAATACCCAAATATATTTGGTTATTTTGTCATAAGTATTCTATATTCAAACTTTTATTAATATATGATCAGAAGTTTATTTTTTCATGTGATTATCCTATCCTGATATGTTTCATTGTCAAGAGAGCCAATCCATGCCAAATATCACATAAAATTTTACTAAAAGAAATATAACTATATTTTTTAAAAGCACATTCTTATAAACATTTCTTATATATGATTTTTATAGTTTGGATAAAATAATCATACCAACATATGTTTTATTAATAATTCATCATCTAGTAATTAAGGAGGTGATTTTTTGTTCTTATTAAAAGTACATGATAAAATTGTGTGGGTTGAACAAGAGTGAATGACAATATGTCTGGTTATTAATTGTATTATCAGTGTCATTCACAACACACCAATTTTAGAACTTACTTTATTTATGTTAGATTCATTCTGTTTCACTTTTTACCTTGGAAATTGAAATTTATTATACCCATCATCCTTGTTAGTCCTTAGATTAGGGAATTTATTTGGGTAGTTCCTATGTTTCTTACATGTATGATGTTATACTATTAGTGGCACCACTATTCTAAAAATATTTATTTTCATAGTTTCCATTGAGATATTAAATTTTACTCAACAATTAGTTTCATTATACCCTGTTTTTTAAAACATAAAATATCACAAATTTCGTTTAATACATTCCCCTTGGTGATTCTTACCACATTGTTTACAGGAAAAAAGTCAATTCTTCTTTTCTTCATCATCTTAATCATAAAAACATAAATGATACTAGATCCTTATTTAATTTATTGTGTTTTAAAACCCAGCAGAGTACATGTTGATAATCATGATTATTGATATTTGGATTAGAATAATCAGAATATTTACCACTCCATCTCTTATCCTGTTAGTTATCTCATTGGGAAAATCTCTACATTTTCCATGACCACCATTGTTAACATAATTTATTTATGGTTGAACCATTACTGAAACCAAAAGTATTTATCATGAGTGATGAAGACCATAAGATAATTATTTTCAGATAATTAAATTAAAAATCAAACCATCAAATATCCCAATCTTTAAAATTATTTCATTATCTTTTAATGTATCCAAAATAACTCTTGGTTAATCATAGGTTTCTTTATATTGGTTTCTCTAGTATTATTTTATCTAATTACTTATCATAATATATCCTCTACAACAGTTTGTAAATTTAATGTGTTAAACCAAATAATATCCCCTAGAGCTTCAAACCATAAGTGAATTTATGCATCTTTATCCTATATATAGAGTTATCCCTTAGACTTATCCTGAGCAATTTCAATAAATTTATTCAATATTTTTCCCTAAAAAAGATATAAACTAATTCTAAAGAATAATTAAACACTCATTTGATAACAACTATAGTTACCAAAGATAAATAAAGACATTTATATCAATATTTTACATGAATAATCATTCAATCTCATAAATAGTCATGTAAACTATAAAAATGTGTCTCTGAGGACCAGCTATATAAGCAAGCTATTTAACAATTATTGAAAACATTTACCTATAAAAGCACCACACTGTACTCCTTTTAGATTCCTATAAGTTATATTCATATTCATTACTTAGGGAAATAGAAACATAATAAAGTGGTGATCATGGAGGCTTAGTAAGGTTAAACATAAGTGATAATAATCATATATCATAAGTGATCATAAGATGAGAATATGAATACAACCAGGATACATAATACAATTAATATCCAACTAATAATAGATCATAAATCACGGAATAAGTATTCTAATATCATAATACATGAACCAAAATAGTGTGGAAACCTGATTCGGTAAACATGATCCATGATAGCATGGTATAGTCAAGAGTATGAGAATAAAATTGGGACAAATTTCGATTATAGAATAAACATTAGTAAAGGGAAACATTAATTTCATGATTCACACGATTTCACATATTATTATAAAGGAAATTAATTATACCCATGTATATATCACTTTTTTGATACACACACTTTCAATCCCACTTACAAACTACTAAATTGTGTTCATGTATACATATATCATGATATTTAAAAATTTAACCAATGCATTGGAGGGTGATTTATGAACCCATCCATAATAACATATACTTATAACGGCCACTTGAAAATTATTCACCTATCATGTCATAAATTATGAATGTAAATAAAATGTGTTTTATAATGATTTCAAATGAAAATAATTCAACTTTTATAATATAAAGAACGCATTGGAAGAATGTCTGTTTCATATCATATTCAAATGGAATCACAAAAATCCATCAATGATCATAACATGATAAACCCAAGAAATATAAATGGGTTTCCAAATGTATGTAGTGAGTTTCTATATAAATACCAACCATTCAAGATAGTAAAGCATTTGGTATTTACACTATATAGGTAAAGTGTTTACTATTAAAAAGATAATTTCCCCAATAAATATATGAATGTAATCTATATAAACACTATCTAATAAAAGGAATCTAAAATAGGGTATTCATAGAGGGAATTATTTGGAAGTAAAATTATTATTATACACTAAATATGATTAAGAAAGGCAAAGGTAGAGATATATCATTCCTCCTAAATATAAGGATATAAAATGATCCATATATATATAAATGTGGGTGGAGTCATTTGAATAATTTACATGGTCGAGTATAAAATATTTCAAAGAACAACGACTTATATTAAAAACACATATTTAGGAGTTTCAAAAATAAAATCACATTGAAAATAAGAAATATTTATGATCATCTAAAATTAATATATAAGAAATATTTTATAAATCTAGGAGAACATTAGTTTCTTTTAAAACCCATAAAAACTTATAGATAAATAATCAAAATAAATTAAAATATAGTTGAAATTTGTTTTCACATTTAAAACATTTAAAATATATGATTTTCAAAAATTGATGGAAACAACCCATATAAAAATGCTAAAAAATTTACTTAATTTTTTTAAATAAGGAAAAGTATTATAAAATGAATTTTATAAATTATTTAATCATATATAATGTCATTTTTAAAATCATCCAAATAATATAGACATGGAAAAAATGGTTTCTGAATAAAAAAAATCTAGGGTGTGTTTCTGTACAGAGGAAAGTAATGTGCCAAGGGGTGACATGAAATTCGTATAAAACAATTAAAATTCCAAGAATAAATATAAGTGAATAAAATAATATTTTCTAAGAGAAAATTATACAAATTCCTCAGATGGATTATCTTTCAAGAGTATCATCTATTTGAAAATTATACTAGTGAAAAACCCTCACGGTTTTAGTAATGTAATAATCATTGGAGCATGATAGGAATATCATTAAATGGAAACTAAAATATCATGAAATGGAATATATTTTATAAAAAATAATAGGTATGTGAATAAACCATATAAAATAATTAATGGTGTGAAATATCAATCATATCTCGTGACCATGAACTTGAGACAAACCATCCATTACAACCCTTGAAAATTTAGATTCACAAATCCTAATGGATATGGATTCAAATAAAATATTAAATATTATGAATAATGATAGTATCAGGATAATAAAATATTAAAGGGGTAGTTGATACACCACTCTAAAAATACATGTTTAAAATAAGAAATATTTCTCAATATTGAAAATTTGATAAAAGGAAACCCTTAGCTTGTTTTCCCATTCAGTATAATTCAATATATTATCCTTTATAACTAAAATTAGTATATTAATATCCTATTTATTAACCTTTTCCACATATTTATCCATTTATCAACTTAATTAATAATTTTTCTCTACATGTTAATTGGTTAATTATTATCTATTTCTAATTTTGGGTTTGAGTAATCTTTGTGGTGATGTTCTTCAATATAATCAAAATTTTAATCATTACCTGATCATATAAGGTAATATAATTGATGTTTTATAATATTTTATAAACTTACCATTTCATTCTATAAGATTTTAAGTAACGTTTCTTGGAAATAAGATAAGTAAAAATCAAGTTTCAATGATTTTTAACAAATAAATTGTGGTAACATAAATAAAGAGTAAAATTTTGAATTTTCCATTACAAAAAAATACTTATTAATAAAAAATATTAAGATTTAAAATACCTACATGATATAAATATATTTCATTTTTCATGTTGGTTGTTAGACTGTCCTAACAAGAGGACGCTGCAATCTATGTGTGAGTATGGCTATGGAAGAGATTATTTCGTTATAATAACACAACCAAAAAAGTATAATAAAAATAATTTTATTTTATTAAGATTATTAATCATAATAATAAATATTTATAAGAATAAGGTAAATAAAAAAGAAGTTTTCACTGATAAATGATTTTTTCCCTCATGATATGTTCGTTTTGGGTGGTTATTTTTACAATGATTGATTATTGGTAATATTAATCATACAATTCCTTTTTTATTTTTAAAAACATAAACCATTCCAAACATAATATTTATATGCACTAAACTCATTTTTAGAACCATTATAGAAATATGGTGATGAAAAATGATAAGCATCATTAATGGAGGTCGTTGTCTGCACACACATATGAGAAATATTTTCATTTTTTTCCATTGAATGAGAGGGGAATAGATAATTTTTCTTCATTATTATAATAAAAATTAATTATATTATTTATTTTAATATAATTTCTCTGTTGTAATGTTCTATAGGTGAGTATATTGGAAATATAAATAACATTATTTATAAAGGTTAAGTAAAACTCGCATTGAGGATTTGAATCTTCCCTGGAAGTGTCCTACGAAAATAAAGGAATTAAGGAAATTTGTTCAGGATAGGATATAAAGAATGTATATATGGGATCTGGAATAATTAAATTGGGTATATTTTCATTGTAATTTTGTACTAGATCCATGGAATAAAGTGATTGGAAGTGTGATCCATTTACAAGTTAAAAAAATCATTGGAAAAGAATATTAGAAAATGGGTAAGAATGGAATTGTATAAAGAGTTAGGTTATTTAGCTGGTGAAATATTAGCGACACATGTAGGTATGAATATATACCTAAAAAAGATATTCTATAATTTCTAATTAATAAATTTACTTATTAAAAATTAAGATACATTTGATTACCTATTTTGACACTTAGTAATCATAATTATAATTTTACAATAGTAACTATATTAACACTAAAAATATAAGATGAACCTTATTACAAAATTCTTACATGATTGATATTAATATTTACTCTAATTATTTTTATTCAATTTCAAAACAAGATAAAAGTAATTTTTAAATAAAAACATATAATATATTTTAAAAAATTATAAAAAAACATTTTTTTAATGATTAAGTGTTCTTAATATTTTTTAACACTAATTTTCAATTAAATAATTATTAATTTGATTATGTATAATGTTATAGTCATTATTTTAAAATTTATCAATTTAATTTAAAATCACAATATTTAAAAAATTATCATTTCTTGAAATATAACTATTTGTCCAAGGTAACTAATATTTATCCTAGAAACACAATTTTCTCCCAAAAATAAAATAGAACCCATTAACTAATATTAAAGTGGTGATTAAAAATATTCATACCATTTTATGGAATTAAATATCTAAAATTGAAAAAAGAATTAATTTTAATTTAAGAGTGCATTAAGTATAAAAATAATTTAAAGAAATGTGCATCTTTTAAGAAAAAAATAAATTTATTACCTTTTTAGTAATGATTATTGGATAAAGGATTGATTATTTATTATATATATTATCAATAAATTCCATATTAAACAAAATAAATTTTCTATAACACGAAAAAATAATTTTTTAAGAAATAATATTTTCTGAATAACCTAATTTTATTTATTATATAGTAAGACAAATATAATTTTAACAATGAATTAGTATAAAAACAAATAACATTTATCTTTATTTATATTTATATGTCACAATTATCTTACATCAATATATATCAAAAATTTCAACGAATACATTTAAAAGGTTATATAATTTTATTCAGTTTATTTTGGTTTGGTTTTTCATGTGATGCATTCTATCAAACACAATATTTATTTAATGGAAAAAACATAGTGAAATCTTGGGTCCTTATAATTTATTTTTATGATTATATTATTCCTAAAATTTGAAATATCATGTTATGTTTATTGCGTTTTTATACTCTGACTTTTTATTTTTTCTATGGATGATGTTTTGTATTTTTTCATAGATTTTTACTATGATACGAGAGTATAGTATTCTCATTATAATTCTTAAGACCATCATTGCTAGTCAGTAACCTCTAGTGTATTGAACGGAACACCTAACACCACTTGGTGACTCTAACCAGGATATTGATTTATGGTCCTTGACTAGGGGATGTTACACTAATTTAATGAACCTCCAGCAGTTAAGACATCCTTGGATCCTACAATCCACTCCCCTATCATTAATCAACTGGTTTGAACCTACCATCTTTTCCTTGATTCCAGCTAACAAGTCCTTCCAACCCTCTATAAAAGATATTGTCTACCTTAGTATCCCGCCACATAGATTTAAAAGGCCTCATTATGGGGTAGGTATGTTCTCATTTTATATTTACATTGGTGCATGCAACATTACCTCTCCCCATGTGGGATTCATGGTTCCATGTCACAAGGAGACTTATTCGGGTCATTGTATGATGCTTGTTAGCTAGAAAGGAAGGATCTTAAGCCCATTTAAAACATTTTTGTGATATTTGGATAGCCTTGGATCCAACATCAACATTATAATGTATTTTATCTATTTATCAAAAAATAAAATAATGAAAATTTGATTTATTCTTCATAAGCCTGATAGTGTACATTTATATTAGATGATTATTGGATGAAATTTATATTAATAGTATTTAGAGATCCTCATATAAAATTTTATACACTTCATATAAAATATAATCTTAGGTATGTTGAGGGGAATGTAATCCCCCAACCACCAATTATATATGAACAAATCATAAAATAAGAATTATCGTATTCTTTCATTTATTGTATGAAGGAGGAACCATTTCATGTACATTATAATTTGAAATTCTTTGTTTGGAATTATATTTTTAATCAATTTGATTCCTAATTTTTAAATTATGACATCTAAAAGGACCATAAAAATAAACAACATGCATCAAAACCAACATATCCCTATCATAAAGAAAGGATATTGTTGGATGCACTTGAATAGAAAATGGTATGTCTTTTTAATATACAATAAAACTTTTCTGTGACATAGAACAACAAAGTAATTATATTACATTTTTTATATATAAATTGATGAATTGTAATATCAAGCCTCATTCTTCAAATATAATTTTTTATTGAAGGAGGTATATGTAAAAATAAAAGGGAAAATTGTTGATGAAAACACAACGTAAATATGTTGATAATTTGTAAGTATGAAATAAATTAATTTTTTTCTCATTTAAAATAGTGTGATATAAAAATTATTATTTACATTTATATTTCTTAATCTAACTTAAACATAATAATTTTCAACTATTTACTCAATAAACAACTAATTCCAATGACTTTGAATCATCCAGAATAGTACGAATACATTATATGTTCATGTTTTGGAGGGTTATCTCAATCAAAATTTAAGATAATGATGACCTAGAGGGATGCTAATGATAGAATGAAACACATGAATGTATAAATCGATAACTTAAAAGAATTTTTTTTGGTATTATTATTTGATCAAAAAGTATATTTAAAATTATCAATGAGAATAATAAAAACATAGCCAACCACAATAACAAGATCCACTCCCCTCCCTCAACTATTAGGCTATCCATTCCCCTCATAGGCCTTCCTTACACAAGGTGTTATTTTTTTTGTAACATTTTCTTATAAATTTAATAAAATAACTGTTGGAATGGTTCTTGTAATATAATTATATATAGTAAAATTATTTCTTATGAAGGGAATCCCTATGTGTGGCCTTATCGAATCCTCTATACAATGGAACCCCCCTCCCTATGAATATTTCACTCTCAAGAGATCCCCAAACGGGAAGGATCTGTGGCTAGCAGAGGTGGTGCAGTGACCTAGAGGATAACAACCCATGCATAGACGTGTATGAAAATAATCCATCATCAAAGGTGGGTTGTGAATCATTTCACCCACCCATTCAATGATGATGTGACTCAACAAGAAGAGTTGAACCTGGGGGACGGAGAGATTTTCCAAAGAGTAGACTCCCAGAAATCGAACCCTACACCTCTCTAGCATGTTGTGATATAGATTTATGATAACCCATACTCCACCTTGTTAAAAGAGGTACAATGTATAGTATCCTAAGTTATATTCAACATAATAAACAAATACCAAAATATCACATAATATTTGGAATTCACATAGGTCACATGATCATCATTGATCTATATTTTCCCCTTCATGATCTTGATGTTCCCATGGTGGGCCTTTCTATAGTAACATTCATTGAATGGTTATTTAATCTTATAAATTAACATTAAGATAATGAAATGTGTCCTTTAAAATTTATTTTATATACAAAACATTATACAATTTATAAAAAATGTATGAAATGAGGTGTGTTATTCTCGAGGAGAAATAAATTGTGAAATGGGAGGTTTATTTAGAATAATATAAAGGTTCAATAAATATATTTAATGGATATTATGAGAATAGTTTTACCCCAATAATTTCAAAACCATGTTTATTAATGTTACAATCTCACAGAGAAATATTGTTACAATTTAAAAATGTTAACAAAATCGAATTTAAAGAACAAATGTATTGATAGGCCCTTACTAAAATGATGAGAATTTATAATGTAAATGAAATTATCAAGAATTAATTTATGGTATCCACATTTTTTAATTTATACATGAGGTATATTTTAATAATATTTATATCTAGTAACTGATATTCTATATTAATTATAGTTTAATTTTACTCACATTATCTACATGCATTTATCTTGAAGGAAATATTCCTTAAAGCCTAGCATGTATGTGATACATACTATCCCATATCCTAGTTGAGGGTATAGGAATATCATAAAATTTGATATTAATGTTGCATGGAAATTCAAATTTCCATGAAAAGAAGTCTCATAATAAATGATAGGTTGATATATTAAATCATAGAATTACATTCCCATGTTACTACTGATTATGTAATATCATATGAATAGGGGAGTTGTAAGAAGAGGAATATAATATGATTACATAACACTATCTTCATGTATTCTCAAGTGATTCTGAACTTCAATTGGGTACTTTATGAAGTATTTATTGAGATTACATATCACTAGAATTACCATGAATCATAATCTATGATTTTATTGTAAAATAACATGATTCACTTGATATATTTTAATGTAATGAGTTAACATTTTGTTCATTTTTCTTTGGTATCTATGATTTAAGTATGTGTTGCATGAGATATAATGTAGATGGTTTTGTATTCATGAATGTGATGAAAGAAGTGGTAGCGGTGTTTACTAATATTTTATAATGCATGAGATATCAGGTAATATCCTAAAAGAGTTTATAAAACCACTTATATATAACGATAGAGTGTGTTTCTTTGACCTTGTCATGATTATCTACTAATGCTCATAATGCTTGTAACTCTTCTTATTATTACTCCTTCACTCCTTGAGATGCTAACAACATGCAGATCCCGGATAGTCATGCATGAATTTTATACAATCCATTCAACCTAGGGATATACCTATATTGGAGAATTTCAATCATATTATACTTTGATGATCATCAAAAAACACATATAAAGGCTTTGAATATGAATTAGGGGATCAACTTTGAGTGTTACACATAGTTTATATTGTTATTAATTTCCATTTTATATATAGATTAATTATTGACGCATGGTTTATCAGGGGATGGGATTTAGATTACCTATATACATACCCCTGTGAATCAGATATGTGGTATTAGATAATCTCATGCTATTTGATTCGTGAAATCTTGTATGGAAATGAAGAAAATATGAATCACATTTTTATTGTCTAACTATCGTTAAATATGATTTTTCTATTTCTTATACTAGTTTTATATCAAGATTTATGATATATGATATTGTAATCCCTGTTATAATTGAAATTCAAAGATTCTATTAATGTTTTTTTGAAACATTTGATAACAAAAACAACGATATCACCTATAATATTTTTGAAAAATAGAGTGTCGAATAATTGACGTGATATCAATATATACCGTTAAATAAAATTTTAAAAGAATAAGTTTACCATATTTTATGGTTTGGATATCAATAATATAGTATGATTGATAAAACATTCCACTAAACCTTTTCAATCATATATGGTGATTCATCTCAGATCATAGAAAATGTTCAAAATTATAACATATGATTGTAGTTAAATCCTAAAATATGATTTAGGTATTAAAATTTGATTTGCCTTTATTTTTTATTATAAATTAAATTAATTATTAATAATATTTCTTAAAATAATAAGAAAAAGTATTTTATGGATATTCAGGAAATTATAATGAGTTTATTAATTATTTATTTCGAAAGAGTTTATAACCAATTAATAATTTTTTACGAAATATTTATTAATAAATATTTCGTAAAAAAATTAATGATAATAATATATTTTATATAATTATATCAAACAAAATGTGATTATAAATATAAATATAATGGTAAATTTATATAGTTCATAGATTTTAGAATAATTCTTATTACAATCTTTTTATTTTTAAAAAATATTTAATGATTATAATGATTAATTAAAGTGTTCTAATTAAAAGTGTCTTATAGGGAAATTATTTAATCCTCACAGTGATTGATACAATCATAGAATAAATACTATTTAAATATATGATAATTAGGATTATATAAATTGCTAACAAGGATAAATTATAAAAAAATTTATTATTCAAATAAATATCATATAATTCATGTAAAATTTCTTAAAATAACAAATTTGAATTTTTCATATTACAAAGTAAATATAAATAGTTTATATTGAAGAATTATGTAAGTGTCTATAATAATTAAATATTAACTATAAAAATTCTTATAATTGGATCTCACTTATGAATTGTTTATGAATTTCTATCTCAGGTTTAAATATTAAAATTTTAAATTTATTTAAAAATTATTCCCTAATTTATTTATAGTTATACATTTTTTATATTATGAATTTGTATGTGTTTTAGTTTATGAGATAAAATACATATTATATACTAATCAAGACTTGTATTGCATGCATGGAGTGATCCCATCTGATTGAGTATGTTGATGACGTGGGGAGACTAGAAGGGCTTATTCTGGTTGAGGATTTCATCCTATTTTCATCTATAGAAATGTTCGGATAAGATTGATGAATTTCAAGTAAATATTTACAAAAGTTCTAAAAATTTGATATTAGATAAACTAGATGTGTGATTTCTATGTTTCATCACTGTGTATATAGAACAAGTGGATAAAAGTTTAACGAGGAGAAGAAACATTTGCTTGGGATTCCAGAAATGTTTCTTCAAGTTGCTAGAAAAGGCCATTGGAACATAATGGTCAAATAGGGAATTGGATATGATAATTCCATAAGATATAATTTTTTAAGATATTTAAATGAGTTTATGAAGCTATATATAATGTCCATATCTAGTATTTGTGATATATAAATTGATTCTTTAGTATTTAGGGGTATTTCATACTAAATGTTTATTTCACTAGTGTTTTAAAAATATAAGATTTCAAATTTGAGGGAAGGTTTGTTAGAGATTGAATTTGAATTCAAGTGATAAAACAAATATTTTTATATCATGTATTTGAATATAAATGAATCTTAAATGAAATCAAAAAATTAAGGCGTGTCTTCATCAAAATTCTATAATGTGATATTATAGGTTGTTCATTAACCAAGGTTTTTTATAAAAAAATATGGTGATTGGTTGTATACAATTGGGTTATGATACATTAAATTCTATAACATGTTGGTAAAAGGTTAAAAGGATAAAAAACATCTAATATAATCTTTTTATCCAAATATTTTTTAAAATATGATCGAATATGTTTCTGCGACCCATCATTGAAATATTTTGATAAATAGACTTTTTTATTGAAATGATCTGAACTAACAAAAGAAAATATTTAGTATGAAAATAATAGTTTATTTATTAAATATTCACCCTAAAATGAGTTATTCATTAATTCCCAAAAAAATATTTCTTTGTATCATATCATAATATCCTCAATAGAATATAGTGTCTAAAAGGCAAGTTGGAGTATGTTTGTACATATAAAAGTTCAAAGTTAACAAATAAATGATTATACCGGTCTAAATTTAGGGTGATTTTCAATTAAATCCTACGAAGTTTAGAATATATAATAGTATTAAAAAATTTAAAGTTTTATATTTAGTGATTTTAATAAATGAATATTAGTATTTTCTACAAGATTATTCCAGTAAAAATTAATGTCACGTTATCCTAAATCATATTAACATGTGTTGAAAAAAAAAATGTAAATAGATGACTTATTTCATGAAAAAATAATTGATGGAATAAGATTACAAGGATATTTTTGTGGAAATTTGAAAATTTCTAAATATTCAACAGAATCCCATCATAAAAATTTATATTATGAATTTAAAAAGTTTTAATATGATTAATGAGTTAAACATTATGAATATGGCTCCAAAATCTCAATATTGTTCTAACATTCATTCATCATAGATTTTACTCACTAAAGAATTTTTTTGGAGGGTTTTATTAGATGGTAACATGGACATATATCTGAAATTACATATAGATATAATAATATAACATCACCCTAAAAATTTTAGTAAACATAAACAATATTTAAAAATTTATAATATATAATATGATTAACTGATGCTTATATCTAGTTTTTTAAAATATTATTAAATGGGTTTTAATAATATAAATATTAATCATACTAATCTCAATATATACTTTTTCATTCTTCAATATTTCCTTCATATATGTATATATAGATATAAATTTGGTGAAGTGTAATAATAAATTACCACTCAAATTAAAACTTTAAGTTAACCCTAACCGATGTTGAATTTTTTATAGGTCTTGTAAAGTATTAAGGTTATCATGAGAGTTATTTATATATGAGATAAGGAATAAGTTTCTTGGGGTACAAAAATTGTTTTTTATCTAGATGTCCCACTTAGTATACTACATTGAGTTTCATAAACAATGTCTTCGGTATACTAAGGGCGAATGGATCACTTTTAGTTCCCACTACTATATGTTAGTGAGATACCAAGAATGAGAAACTTCATAATTTAACACCATTATTACACAATCCATTGTGTCTTAGTCAATGAAGGGGTGGTTGGGTATTTTGTTAATTATGTTTTTTATTGGAGCATAACCAAGATTTTATTTATCTTTTCGTATGATGAGTATGAAATCTCAAACCTTGATTGAGAAAGACTAGAGAGTGTTTTTCCACACCTAGATAGTACATAATATGTGATTATCTATTTGGGTGATGGTAATATGATGTTCTTATCCATAAATATGAATTACATGTGATTTATTCATTAAATATAATAGTCTATACTCAATTAATTGAGAATGTAACACCTTCATATTTTGTAGAAAAATTGAATTAATTTAATCATTTTGATATTTTTCAATTTATGTGAAACTTAAATTTTTTTATTAAATAAAAACACTATGTTTTTGTTATGTTATATGCACCACTAAGTGAATATTTTACTATATACTAGACCGTCTTGGTTATTTTACATGAAACACAGTGTTTCTTCAAAACAGTACATTAATATTATAATTATTTAAATGACATAATTATAAACAATCCATTAAAAATAGTAATATGAATGGTAATGGCTAATTTTTAATTTTGTTCACATAAATAAATCCTCTTAAAAATGAAAATTATAATTTTGTTAAAGTCATTATTTGTTTAAAAATATTATTTTCTTAAAAGAACACTTTTTCAATTCTTCTATGAACAATAAAAAAATTAATTTTAACCACTCGTAGAAATATAATTATATAAAATAAACATATATTTTTAAATTTTAATTTCAAAATTAACTTAGATGAAATTTTTTTATTATAATGAGAAGTTACGTTTCTTGATGAATAGTAAAAAAATACTACAATGATGTTTAAAACTGTCTTTTTCTTTTAAATAATTATTATGCCTTAAAATAATTTTTAATGAAAAATTGATCACTTATACATATATTAATCCAATTATGGTCGTTGGGGTCATTTTTATATTGAAATTAGATATAGAAAATTATTTATATTTTGAACGTTCTTTTTATTCACCTTATCGCCTTGTCTGCGGGATTAGCGTTAAACATAAATTTTCCACTTCTGTGAATTTAATTTTAAAAAATGGACATAATTGGTTTTAATAAAATTAATATTTATAGTATAATAGTATTAAATTAAAATTTTGGATATTTTGAATAGTAACTCTTTTAAATTTCTATTTACAACAAGTAAGGGTAAATTAGATAATGAATGTTAAAAATAATTTTATAATATTATAAAATTAACCAAACACTAGTATTAATTTCTTTTTATAAATTTTGTTCGAATAAAATCATCCCTAGGTGAAAAATATAAACTTTTGAGCCACTTTGGTAAGAATATGAAATTTATTATATTTTGTTTATCAATAAGTTAAAAATATCAAACTCATATTTTTAATAACTATAACTTTTTTAGTATTTTGTTATATTTAAGATTAATTGAACCATAAATTGTCATTTTAAATCTAAAATATTTATATACATCATGAAAATTTATTTATAATTTTTAGTGATAAAATAAATAACCTAAATAGCGAAACAATGATAATGCATTGACTATTTCATTAACAAAAGGATCAAATAAATGATATTAAAAATTTTAAAATTAATATAATTTTAATTAACTAAGATTATAAACATATTTTATAGGTGACTATGACATTTTACTACTTTTTTATGTTTTTTTATAAATTATCTTATTATTTCAAATTTATTTAATGAAAAGTTATAAATAATGTCACGATTGAAACTAATGATATTTTATAAAAATAATATTTTATTAAATTAATTAAAAATCATAAAAATATTTAAAAGATAAAAATATATTTTTATTAGGTCTAAAATGTCATAAATTTTCCATATAGGGATAATTTACACCATATAATTATTAGTTTATAACCTTTTAATGTTTAAAATGTTATTACCACAATTAAAATTACAATAGATTAATTTAGTGTAAATAAAAATGATAAAGGTTAAAATAAATCCAAAAACAGTCCAAAAAATATTGGATGAGAAGGATTCCACCTTTATATCCTTAATATATAATTACAGTTTTTTAATGGAAACTAGTATATGAAAATAACTTTTATATTATTTAAAGTCAAGGATAGTTACAAAATATCACTCTATTCTATTTAATATCTTTTATGTGTCCACATAGGAAAAAATAATGCTATGAAGAAGTATAAATATTTATTTTGATAACAATAAAAGTAATTTCATTGTATAATTTTCTTTTTAATTTTTAGAAATTATATATTTACCCTATATGCTTCTTCAATGTTAAAACATTAGTTATTTAATAAATAAAAAAAATTAATTGATTTTAATAATATTAATTATGATATATTTTGAATTAATTGAAGTTCATAAATAACATTATAGATATATAAGATATATTTTTGATGTTTTAAACCAATATATTATAATTCCCATTTTTTATTGATGTATTTAGAGCCAAATTAAATTAATAGTACCAAATTTGAAAATAAAGATATTTTATTGAATTAATATATTATAATTTTTTTTAAAAAATAACTATAAATGATAAATAATCACAAATGGGATAGGATATTGTGTAAAATGTCGAACTAAATTTATTTATATCTCATTTTGATGTTTTTGGATTTAGAATAGCCTAATTATATTTCAATATTTTGAGGATTTCCAAAAGTACAACCCACCTCAATTATAAAAGGGTGCCTCCTCCCTCACTTCATCACATCATTTTGAGCCTTAAAGTGTGAACATCCCCTAGCCATTTCCCTTATAAAATTACCAATTAACATTATTTAGGTTCTTTTTTTCTCAAAAGAAAAATTCTAGTTTCCCTAAGAGGAGATCTAGAGGGAGACCGTCGAACAAGAGGTAATCTCCTTACCGACTCTTTTAGAATTGTTTCTCTTATACTTCATCTTCTAGTTTTGATTACATTATAATGTAATAACTCAAGTATAAAATATTTTCTGATATTTTATTATTATAAGTTAAAAACCATAATTAACCTTTTATTCTTCCTACAAAACATAAAAGTACCACGCGTGCATATATACGGCTTACCGTCTCCACATCATTGTGTAATAAGTTTTTGATTCGCACTTTACTTGGATGAGTATAATAAAAGAAATTGTAGTTATATATGATAATTATAAAATTATATTTATTTTTTAAGAAAATATATAACATTCACTTTCATGCTTTTTCACAATTAAGGGAATGAAATCGTTGCTTGTGCGTTCGTATGGCCTACCATCTGCACGACACAATGAGATTCATCTTCCATGATAACCAAATAATGGATGAATATAAAATAAATCATATAATGAATATATATTAAATAGATTATATAATAATAATTTAATATTATATATATATATATTTCATTTACCTTCTTCCTTTCAATGTGATAAGAAAACAGAAACATCATTCATACATACGTACAACTTACATTCTCCGTGAACGGTGTATTATATATCATATATCTAGATTTTATAAATATATACCAAATATATATGATATATAAATAATTTTTTACATTATTAAATTAAGTAAATCATGATCTATTTAATAGCATCAATATTAACAAGTCAAATCGCGTACGATAAATAAAGAAGTTATTACCTGAAACGTTGTTGTTACTTGGAATTGTTAATAAATGGGTAATATAATGCCATAAATGATTCATATATGATGTCATAAAAATTATTATTATTCTTTAATTAGTTAATTATATGTTTAAAACAAATATACATGAGTATTGGACATGTACGAAGGGAGTTTACCCATGGATAGGGTTAATTAAACATTCTCATTATTATAGTGATTTTCTATACATAAGTATCAGTTGTAAAATATTTATCAACCATAAACATGTTTCTTAAAAAAATCCAGAATATTTTTACTTTTACAATAAAAAAATTAAAGTCATTTTCTACCAATCTGTGACATTTTGTTAAATGATTTAAAACAAATCTTTTGTTGTTTTCCTAATGAGGTACATTTTGATTTTTACGGAAAAAGCACGAGAAAAATATTTTTTCAACTTTTATTGAATGAAAAGTTTTTTACGCTTTAATAAAGACTTATTTCCTTAAATCACACCTTATATGTTTACAACGTTATTTTAAATGATTTTTCTTTTTAAAAAATTGCAAAATTTCAATTAAACAAAATGCTTTCAAAGAAGGATGTATATTTTCATCAAGAATTATTTTCAAAAGTTCTATAAAAATGGTTTTCTATAAAATATAACATACTTTTATGTAACTTATGTTTTACTAGAGATATGATTTAATTCTTCCATTCTTATTATTTCTATGAATGGTGTATATTTATGATGGAATGGTATTTATGAAACCTATTTATTTTCCGTCAGTTCAGTTATGACTGTGTGATGTTTATGAAACCTGTTTCATTACATGGATTCTTATATGATAAATATTTTATGTTCTAGTAGAAAACAGATGTATTATTTAATTATGATATTTATGGGACCTATATCTCCTTCCAATCCATTGGAAAAATATTTATATGTCATGAGATAGACATAAAGGACCTTTTCCTCTAAGATGGTTGTTGGAGTGACGCTTGACTACCAAGATGGTTATAAGAGTTCACAATGACTACCAATATGGTTATGTGAGTGAACCATTACTACAAAGATGGTATGGAGAGTTAAACCATACTACTAATATGTATTTGGAAGCAATTCCTTGACTATTATAGAAGTAATTTTAAATTCTTATGTGTCTTTTCCACAAATTCCATGTCTTCTTCTTATGTTATGATTTCATGTATTATGCTATTTATTTCCTTATGAATCATGTCTTATGAACTTATAATATTTATTACATGATTTCTATTTATTATTATTGAAATGAAATGTATGATCTTCTATTTACATTATCATGTTCTCATACCCTTATGCACGTGATTATGATTACATGTCTCCCTATTTAACCCTTACTGAGAATCTGAGCTCACCTTTTTTCTCATGTATTGTTTACATGTTATAAAGAAAGGTTTTCATTAGGGGTAATGAAGGTGAATATATTTATGGGTTTTTTTATTATATTTCACCAAATTATAATAATTTGATCGGATTTTCATAAGGAACTAAATAAATACAGTCTTAGGGAGTGTGTATTTGTAATGTATTAAGTATTTTGAAAAAGTGATATGATGTTAATGTATGTCACGGTAGGATAATTATAGTTGGATTCAAAAAAAAAATTAGACATCCTTAAGAAAATAGGATGAAAAAACCTCAGTGAAAACCCTAAGTACATGTATAACAATAAGTATAAGTATAAGGAAAAGCATAAGAAAATGTATACAAAATGTATTTGAATTTTGATAAAGGTTAAATAAGTGGTTTACTATTAATAAATCCTTGTCTCTATACTAAAATTGGATGTAGTTCTAGCACAAATAAACTTTGGTGTAACAACATGGACATGGTGAATTGGTACTGACTCGATCGTAACTTGGTACACAATAATGGGCCTTGTTATACACCTATTTTGATACACATGGGGGGTAGGATTCAGAAATTCATAACTCTTCATGAACCATTATGAAAGGTTTTAGTATAATTTGGATATAAATAACTTAGTTTGAACCTAATGTGTAATATATTAAAAATGTTTTCATAATTTAGACATCATATAAATGTTTTTTCATGATTATGCAGTTCTTCACTATGATGATTGTTTATTACTCTGTTACTTTGGTTTTATTAAATGGTGGGATCTAGAAATAAATGTAGGAATGATGAATGTAATGGTTAATGAAATGAAAATTCTTCTAAACAAACAAATTTTATGGAAGCCAGAATGAAAAATCTCCTCATTATACATACAGAATATATTATCATTCTGGACTTCTAAATGAGTAGATAAGGGAACAAATTTCTTTTGATTCCAGGATGGGGAAAAATCCACCATCATTCCGAGGCTCTTCTGATCCTATTTTTGATGAATAAAGGACTGGTACCATTGAAAATATATTTTAAATCTTTTATTGTTTTAAACATGAAAAATTTAATATGGTTTTTTATCATTTAGATGGAGAAGCGGAACAATGGTGTGATCTTTTCAATAATATGATGAAAAGAGATGAAATTGACTCTATATAATGGGATGAGTCCAACAAATTATTTTCCAATAAGTATTTTCCTCTTATTCTTTTTCTGAAGATGGAAAAAGAGTTCTTTCATCTTAAAAAAAGGATGATGAATATGTTGGCACCTAAGAGGTAATTTTAAAATACATATAGGGTTCACTTTTGGAATTGTCATCCATCTCAAAAGAATAGTTGATAGGTTCTTTAATGGCATAAAGTCAAGTCTCAGAAGGGCGTTATCCAAAAGAGACATCATTGGTTTTGAAGATATAGTGTGTTATGAAATAAAGTTTTAAATGAAGATTAGTGTTATGTATCAATATCATGGTTTTAATAAGAGAAGGAAGAAAAACATCATAGGAAAATATAAAAACCATGGAGAAAAGAAGATGAACTCTCCTTTATGCACTAAGTGTGCTAATAATAATGGAGGAAGTTGTCTTAAGGTGTGTAATTAATGTTTTTAGGTGTAGAAAGGAAGGTTATAAAGTATTTTATTGTCTAATTTATGGGAATAATTTATCTAACAATGGTAATGGATGGAAAAGGATACAGAACAAACCTCCCCCACTTTAGTACATGAACTGTAAGGACAATGGGTATTATGTTAACCAGTTCCCAAACCCAAGGTTCAGTGATGATGATCAACGTCAACAATCTCATAATCCAAGAGACAAAGGGAAATATAATTTGATCACTATTGGGGATGTATATTACAAAAATTAAGTGGTGTAATGATAGTGTGTTCCCAAATAATGTTGTAGAATTTCTTTTATGGTATTATGGATTAATGAAAAATATATATATTGGTGTACTGTAGTTATTACTTAAGGATTTAAAACAAAATTTTGAATGTTAACAGTAACAATAAAAATTTATTGAGACTTTAAGGTGATTATTAAGGGAAAATAACACTTAATATAGATAATTTTGTTTGGATAAAGATATGTTGGATATGAATAAGTAAATTTGATAAGTAAATATCAATGTAATGAGATACTTTTTTAAAAGTTATTATGATACCATTTGTGAAGGATACAACATTTTTGGATTTAATGAATATATTATAAATACTTTGGAACATGAAAACATGCATGTTATCAATTCAGGTTATTACCATTTTTCAATAGAATATATGAGGAGGGTATTCACATGTTTGGAATGTTACCACCAATAATAACTTTGTAATATATGGTGGGATCAATGTTAAGATGATTTCACAACCTAATTTCTAATGTTTTGGAATTTCATCATTCGAAAGGGTTATAAGGTTACCCTTCGATTGAATTTTAAATTAATGTTTGTCAGATTAAAGTATTATCTCACCATATGATGATTTATGCATATTGGATTGCCTATTCTAACAACATTGTGATGATGGTAACCAATGACATATTGTATTGCTTATAATGAATATTGTGATCTATTATTTCTTCACGGATAAAATATTTACATTTTTTAGAAATCAGTGAGGTGGAAATTGATCAAGGCACAAAAAGGTTGATATTGTACTGAATTAAGAAATCATATCTTTTCATGAAAATTCTACAACTTTGGGAAAATGTATCTTGAAAAAAAAATATTATCCAAGTACCTTCATTTCTAATGAATCAAATGACCCCTAATATAATAGGTGGTTTATGTCTTTCTTATTGTTAACTTTTACCTAACCATTTTCTCTATCACTCTCCATCAGAACATGATAGTTAGATTCCCCTTCCATGTCCATGTTTTCATATCCCACCCATGTTCTCCTATTTGTAAACCTACTTATGAGCTGCTTTGGGTAACCATTTTTTTGTAACATTACTTTTTAATAAAGTGTTTAAGAATAAATTTTTATGATGTGGCTTTCTATGAAAGGGACATTAATGTATTAAACCACCAATAACCCAGATCAATTTCAAGGGAGAACTTCATTTTAAGCGGTGTATAATGTAGCATCCTGAGATTTTTTGTTTTTTAAAACAATTTAATATTTTTGAAATTTTTCACTTTACATAAGACTGAATATAGTTTCTGGTTATTAAATAAAAAAACTAATTTTGGATTGCATTACACGACACCAATTTCAGTTTGCACTATGCATAAGACAAACTTGGCTTGCGTTACACGCAACACTGAGTTTCGAGAAAACAATACTTAATATTATAAATATTTAAATGATACCATTACAGACTACACATTAAACAAAGTAATATGAATATTATTAACTAATATTTAAATTTTTTCACATAAATAAAACATATTTATAGAAAAATGTATAATTTTCGGTAATGTATTTATATGTTTAGAAATACAATTTATTTAAGAGATTAGCTTTTTACATCCAATGAAAAATAATAAAATTAATTTTAAACAGTCATAGAATTTTAATTTGATAATATAAACATAATTTTTTAATTTTAAATTTTAAAATTAAAATATGGTTAATTTATAGTATTTTTATGCGAAGTTTCATTTTTTGGTGAATAGTAAAAAATAATGTGTTTTAGTTTAAAAATGCCTTTTTTGTTTCAATAATTTTTATAATTTCAAATTTATTTTTAAGTAAAAATTATATAAATTATACATATATAAATCCAGTTTAGGTCAATTTAGTCATTTTTATTTTTAAAATTACATATAAAAACTTATTGAACTTTTGAACATTATTTTTATCCACATTCTTGCCACATATAAGGGATTAGCGTATAACATAATTTAACTACATCTATGAATTGAATTTAAAAAAAGGGAAATAAATTTCTGTAATAAGTATGATATTTAACTTCTAATGTGATAAAAATATTATTTTAGATATTATTAATAGTAACTTTAGTAAATATTTATTTACCATGGTATGGGTAAATTGGATAATTAAAGGTAGAAATAATATTATCATATTACCAAATTACCTTAAAACTTGTCTTAATTTAATTGAATAAGGTTGTTTAAAATAAAATAAACCATAGTCCAAAATTATATCCTTTTATGCCACGTGGGTAAAAATATGAAAATTGTTATATTTTAAAAAAAATAAGTTAAAAATGTCATACTCATATTTTTAATGACTATAAAAATTTTAATATAGGGTTATAAAGAAGATAAATGAGGATATAAATAGACATTTGTAATCTAAAATTATTTTCTACATCATGAAAATTTTTATTATAATTTTTAGTGATAACATAATTAACATAAATTGTGACACAATGATGATGCATTAATTATTTAATTAATAAAAAGTTAAAATAAATGATATTAAAATATTAAAATTAATATAATTTGAATTAATTAAGATAATATAATAATTTTATTGGTGGATATGATATTTCATGAGTTTCTTAAATGGTTTTGTTCGGAAATATCCAGCTATTTGGATTTTATTTAAATTAAAAGTTGTGAATAGTATCAAAATTGACAGCATTGATATTTTATAAACATAATATTATATTAAATTAATTAAAAATTATAATGAATAATAAAAAATAAAAATAGATTATTATAAGGTTTAAAATTTCATAAATGTTCCATTTATTTTTAATTGACCTCAAATAAGTAATTATTTATAACCTCTTATTATTTATAATATTGTTACCACAACTAAAATTCCCATAGATTAATTAAGGGTAATCCAAAATGATAAGGTTTAAAATAATACAAAAACATGTTCAAAAATTATTTTACAAATTTCATTATACCTGTATTAAATTATAATTTTTTAATGGACACTAGTCCATATAAATAACTTTAATATTTTTTAATGTCAAGGATAATTACAAAATATCACTCTCTTGTTTTTAATATCTTTTATGAGTCCACATAGAGAAAAAATAAAGCTATGAAGTAATCTAAATTTCTATATTCATAATAGTTAATTTATTTTCATTATATAATACTATTTCTAATTTTTCGAAACTATATAGTTACCTTATATGCTTCTTCAATGTTAAATCAATATTAATTTAATAAAATTAAAAATAAAATTATTGATTTTTAAAATATTAATTTTGATATATTTTGGATGAACTAAAGTGTATAAATAATTTTATAGATCTACAAGATATATTAGAGATGTTTGAAACCATTATATTTTAATTCCCACTTTGTCTTGATCTATTTAAATATGAATGAAATGAATAGTATTAAATTTGAAAATAATGAAATTTTATTGAATTAATATGTTTTTAAATAATTAAAAAACAAAAAAATTGATAAATAATCAAAAGGGGGATATTATATGGTCTAAAATTTCATTAAACAGCCATTTATATGTCATTTATATGTTTTTGTCTCTAGAATAACATTATTATATTTTAATATTTTTTGGTTTTCCAAATGTACCCCTCACCTCAATTACAAAATGGAACCTCCTCCCTCACTTCCTAAACCACATTAAGCCTTAAATCCCAACCATACACTAAAAATTTACCTCATAAAATTTCACTATAACATTATAGAGGTATTTTTCGCCCCAAAATACTAACCTAGGTGTCCCTATGAGGAGATTTAGAGGGAGATCGTCGAAGAAGATGTAATCTCCTAACTGACTCTTTAAAAATTCTTTCTTACTCTACTTATTCATAATGTATTGGATTCATTATAAATTACTAAATAGAGTATCGCATATATTATTATATTTTACTATTCTTATTGAATAACAATATTCCACCCTTCATTGAACCTACAAAAAATGAAATAACCACACGTGTGTATGTACGGCTTACAATCTCAGTGCCCTCGTGTAAAATGTATTTCATAACCACTTTACATGGATGAGTATAATGATGGAAAAAATAATTATATATTATTTTTATAACATCATATTTATTCTTGGAAAAATATATACCACCCACTTACTTACTTTTCTTAATTAAGGGAATGATATCGTCGCTCATGCGTATGTATGGCCTACCATCTCCTCGACGTGATAAGATTTATCTTCCAACTTAACTATTTAAAAAATGATTATAAAAAAGGTATATAATGAATAAATATGAAATATGTGACCTACTAATGATTATTTAATAACATATATAGATATATTTTATTTACCATCTTCAATTCAGTATGTTATAAAAACATAATTATCATTCATGTGTACGTATGGGTTACCTTCTTCGTGAAAGGTGTATTCCATGTAATATGTCAATATTTTATATATATTTATATAATAAAAATATATGATATATAAATAAAGTTTTAAATCTTTTTAATTAGGAAAATTATTTTTCAAGTAATATGATCAATAATAACATGTCAAAACACATATGATAAACAAAAAGGTTACTACTCGAAACACTTCTTTAACATTGAATTGTTAATAAACGAGTTATATAATGTCATAATGAATCATATGTTATATCATAAATATTTTTATTATTCTTTTATAAGTTAAATATTTTTTAAGAACACTATACATGATTTTTTGACACGTACATAGAGAATTGAACCTAAGGTAAGGGTTAATTCCATAATCTCATTATTATCATGATTGTTTATATGTAAGTATCTACTGGGAAATATTTACGTTCAATGTAAATATTTTTTTAAAATTTATTTATAGTTATTTTTACTATTCCACTAAAAAATTTAAAACCATTATTATCGATGTTTGGTCTTTATTAAATGGTTCGAAATGAATCTTTTTTCATTTTTCTGATGATGTATTTTTTGAATTTTATGGAAGAATAACAAGAAAATTGAGTTCTTAAATTCGGAAACATGAACATATGTTTATAAATTAATGATTACTTATTGACTTGAAGATTTCCTTACAATATTAAAAATTTATTTTCAAAAAAAATATCAAATTTTTGGTTCATTTCAAGTAATGAAAATATTTTCAAATTAGAAAAAAAAATCATCAATAATTATATTAAGAGTTCTCACAAAAAAATTTCTATCTATGATAAAATTTTGTGATTTTACATATGTTTTACTTGGGATATGATTCAATATGTCCATTATTATTCTTTCTATGAATTTTTTTTATGATGGAATGATATTTATGAAACCCATTTATTTTCATTGAGTTTTGTTAAGATTGAATGATGTTTAGGAAACCCATTTAATTCCATGGGTTATGATATGATAAATGATTTATGTTCTTGTGACCCACATAAAATGATTTCATTATGATATTTTTTGGACCTATATCTCCCTCTAATTCCATGGGTAATGATTTATATCTCATGAGATATAAATAAAGGACCTTATCCACTAGGATGGTCTTGGGAATGTACCTTGACTACTAAGACGGTTATGGGAGTGAACCATGACAACCAATATGTTTATGGAAGTGAACCATGGCTACAAATATTGTATTGGTAGTGAACCCATACAACTAAAATTTCCTTTGAAGCAATGTCTTGACTAATATAGAAATCATTTTATAAGATTATGTGTCTACTACAAATTCCATGTATTGTTCTTATGTTATAATTTAATGGATTATGTTTTTAATTTCTTTATGATTCATGAATTGTGAACTACCAATATTTATTCCATGATTCCAATTTATGATAATTTACACATTGGGTGTGATCATATATTTTTATGACCTTCTTACCATACCCTTATGTTCATGATTATGTTTACATGTCTTCCTTTTTTACCCTTACAAAGCATCTCAGATCACCCTTTTTATTATGTTTTCTTTTCCCTGGGTTATAAAGAAACATTTTAGTTAGGGGTACTAAAGGGAAAGATCTTTGTGGGATATTTTTAGGATCCTTCACCAAATTACAATAATTTCATCCAAGTTTACAGATGCACTAAAACAAATTCATTCATTGGGTATGTGTTTTTGTAATGTATTATGTATTCTGAAAAAGTGATGTAATGTTAATGTATGTCAATCTTGGGTCATTTGAGAGGAAATATAGGCTGTATATATGAAATTGACATATATTATATCATATGGTTACTCGATGTCCTTCAAAAATGGAATTAATGAGAATACATGTTAGCATGAAATATGGATGGTGGACACAGGTATAGGGATGCATATGTTTTATTGAGATCACACTAGACCCTTTTATATATTTAGTAGTAATGATTATTTTCTAGAGTCCACTATTCTTTATAAATATATGGGTATGGGGATTCATATGTTTTTTTAATTCTATAATGTTATGCGAGGTCACAAAAAATATTTTCATAGACGGGGATTGAGTTTGACTCATAGAGCTTAACTAAAAGTGTTTTCGATTTAATATAAAAAATGTATTATTTTTGACAAGGTATTACATACAAGGAATATGAGGTGAATTTTATAACATCTTTCCAAATTGTATATTATAAGATATAAAAAATAATTTTTCATATGATTTTAGGATTTATAAAATATCATATGATATAAGGTGAAATAACACAAAGCTTTATAGGATTTAGTGTATGTGGGAGCTCGAAGTAGATATTGATTAAATCATTATATGTATGTGAAATGTACCCTACTATTTCATAATGTATGACATATGGATATGATAAAAGGTGATATCTATATTGAATATAAATTAAAAATTCTATGTAATAATTTATTATAAAAAAATATATATTGATATCATAAGTCATAGAATCTTTTTTACATGCTACAACCTATAATTTCAAATTATACAATAACAGTAGTCACAGGTAATGGGATGTAATATGATTACATGCCACTTACGTTGTGCATTATCAAGGGACTGTATCATATTTTTGGATGTCGTATGAAATATGTAATGTCATTAAATATCACGTCTATTATTATAAATAAATTATATGACTCATTTAAAAAAATACTATGATAAACTTGAGGTAGTTGGATGTTGTGAGTTAACATTTAGTTCATTATTCCATGATAGTTATCATTCAAGTATTCTTTACAAGAGTTGGTACATGGGGATTTTGTTTATTTCATGCGTGAGTTGCATGAAGTGGTGTTTGCATTTACTCATTAAATATATTGAATGAGTAAATGATAAATCTCTCATGGAGTGTCTTAGAAGGGTTTAGAAACCCACTTCCATGTGATGATAATGTGTGTGATGTTAACATTACTCCCATCCTATAGTCCCAAAGTTAGTATCTCTTCCTCATACTCCTTATTTGTACCATGAAAATGTAGCACACTATAGTGGGTGGAGAATCCTGTATGAATGTCATGTGATCTGGTCAATATATGGATATACCATTAGAGGTAGGAATCCTTTGTCTTCCACTTCAGTGACAATCATCAAACACATATGAAGGCTTTAAAGACAATGTAGTGGCTCGATTGTGAAAGGTACACATGATTTATAGTGTCCTTCATTTCCATTTTTATATAGATTTAATATTTCTTGGATAAGTAATATTGGGATGGGATTTTGATTTCATTAGAATATTCCATTAAGGGTTAATAAACCCCTTTATATCCCATCCTATGTCACTACCATGTAATTATAAAACCCTATGATAAAAAATTGGATTCCTTGGACCTCATTTTACTTTTAAAAAAAAACGTAATTGGTTGAAGATGAAATTTTAATAAGATTAAAACAAGTAGTAGAAGCACTATAAAATAAAATAAATGAAAGGAACATCATAATACATAAAATGCAGGGGTAAAAATATATTTTCTAATCATATAAAATTAATTTTAAATTTTTTAGTACTTATTTATTTTTTAAGAATAACTATATTTTAACTATATTAAATCTAAATTTTCCAATTATATATATTTTTTTGACCCAATGCATGTATATCCAAAAAAATATACCTTGCATGATGTCCCTTATGAATTTTTAAAATTCTACATTCAAAATTTTATAACAAAATTAAATTTATATGTTATATGTTATATTTTAGAAAGTATATTGTTTTGATTGTATGATCTTTCTTTATTTTCAAAACCATGATGTGTGGATAGCTGAAGTGCACAAAAATCATAGAGTTTTCTACAACTGGATGGGTAAAAGTGTATATATAATAATATTTCACTATTAATTCATACTTGAATTTTGTTTATTTTACATTATTTTAATTGATTCTCTTAAAAAAGTATTCAAAATTATTATATTTGTCACAATTGTAAATATATGAAAGTTATCTTATCATGTTGAGAAACTCACATACCTGAAGAGGAATTTTCAATGGTAATTATAATTTCATTTAAAATATTTATTAATTGTTGTCAATTTAAATTTTTCTAGGATTAATAAGATAGTAAGTAATTTATATATTCAAAATAGAATGTATATTTTCTTTGTAATGAGTAAGCATCTAGCATGTTGTTTAAATTTGTATAGACATCATGAAGAGGTGATTTCATATCATTTTTTAATCTTTTTTATTCCACAGAGAACATGAATATTTGGTTTGCCTATTTCTTATGTAATTAATTTTCTTATTATATTAGGAGAGGTTTATATAGTTATACTTCACAATTGAGTGTTTCCCTCTAATAATGAATAAAACAAAATATATTTAGGGTCATCTTAACAAATAAATGTATAATAATGTCATGAATGTATGATTGGGATCCCATGTTATTTACAAATTTGATCATTCTAGACATTCATAATAATTTTTCAATGTGATAGATATATTAATGAAGATTCTATAAAAGGGTACACCAATTATGAATTTTTAATTTAAATGTTACATTTTAGATAAAAAACATGTATTAGATAGTCAAAATTAAGAAAATAGGCATGAATTGTCATGATTCATTAAAAAACTTTTGGTTATTCATTTTTAACAAGTGGGAAATTACATCAAATAAATCAAATTTATGGTGTGAACCTTTATAACTAAAAGTGTGTGCTTTCATTTAAATATGACATTTTAGTTCAAAACAAATGGCATATACTCCAAAATGAGAAAACACACTCATATTATATTTATACATTATAAAAATGATTCATAATTCATTTTTTATGTATATGGATTAATCAAACATCAATATTAGACATGATGTGTCTTGTATGACTAATAATGTGTGTTTTCATTTAAAGTTGACAATTTAGTTCAAAATGCATGTCACATACCTAAAATAGAGGAAAAAATTCTTAAATTATTTTGGTACTTTATAAAAATATAAATAATTAATTTTAAAAATTTAATAATAAAAAAATCATAAATATGGTGCATGATTTGTCCATTATTACTAAAAGTGTGTGTTTTTATTTTAAATTAATATTTTAGTTTAAAATGTGCATCAGATACCTACAACTTAGCAAACACCTGTTGATTATCTTTGTACTTTAGAAAAAATATTTATAATTTATTTGCTATTTTTTTGGAATTATTCACATGTCAATCCATCCATGGTATGTCCAATATGATTGAAAGTGACTTTATTTATTTAAAAGTGATATTTATGTTCAAAACTCACATCACAAACCCAAAAACTGGAAAATATTCTAGATTTTTGTTAATACTTTAGAGAAATTATCGATAATTTTTTTATGAGTGATAATTAACCTCGCATGAAAATGAAAAAATGTGTGCTTGGTACAATATTATGTGCGATTTTTCATTTAAAAGTAACATTTTCATTCAAAACATACATCACATACATAAAGCTATTGAAAATTTTAATATTAAATTGATACTGTATAAATAAAACATATAATTCGTTTGTGGAATTTAGGAAATAATTTTATGTTAATTTGAAACAAAGTGTGGCAGGTATGACTGAATGTGTGCATTTTAATTTAAAAGTGACATTTTCATTCAAATTATAATTCATATATTTTAATGTAATAAAACACACTCATATTCTATTTGTATTTAAGAAAAATATCAATAATTCATTTTTTACATGTATGAATTAACCAAATTTCAATCTCACACACAATGTGAACTGTATTTGGGAAAGTGTTTGCTTTCACTTAAAAGTGATATTTTTGTTCAATAAATTCATCACATTCATAAAACAAAGAACACACACTCATATTATCATGATAATCTAAGAAAAAATATAAAAAAAAATCATTTATGACATATATGAAATGAACTTTATATCAAACCGACATATGATGTGACCAATTTCTCTAAAAGAGTTGGTTTTCATTTAAAAGTGACATTTTATTTCCAGACACATGTCATGAACATAAACAAAGTAAAAAACATGAAATGTACTGGATTTGTATGCCACTCAACTGGTGCCTTGTACTTGGTTGCCCACTTGGCCCCATGCGCATTTCCCCAAATGAAAGAGGTTGTCGACTAGTAGTGAGGGCCTAAGCTATGATAGATGGGAATGTACACAACCATTGGTAGAGTATAACAGAGAAAAATATATAATAATTTAATAGAGGAAGTAGTAAACAACATACAATTGAGACAAAAATCATAAGACTGATAAGATAAATAACCATGAATTGTTCCATACAAATGATGGCATGGCATGTAATATATTTTAATAAAATAGTCAAAAAAAAGTACAATATAATGATCCACAATATATGTTTAAAATCTCCATATAAATAAACAAAACTAATAAATATCACAAGCCTTGGCTCGGTCCCATGCTTTCCTGCTCCAAAGCAGCACATCAAGTATATGTAGAGGGGAACATTACTTTATCGACACATAAAAAAATATAATCTATTTGGACCCAAATCCTGACCCATATAGTCTATGAGAAGTAAATCGCAGTAGGAAACCACCCAAGATCTGTTCCTATCTATCAGTGAGTATATGCCACATGTAGTAAAAACAGAAAATCAATAAACTACGAAGTACAAAAAAGTAACCAATCCTACAAGTACAATTTTCCATTTTCATTCATTATGATCAGTTAAATCATTCAATTACATTTAATTATATATGTATCAAGATCTAGCCTATGCCCATAAATCCACTATGTAAAGCATTCTCAATAGATACCTCAAAAGGCTATCTAAACAAGAACAGGGGGATTGAATCCAAGCCTGTTCTTCGGCTTGGTAGATGCATCATAAGTCATTCCATTTCAATATTCAATTATACACCTCACTCGCAAGCATATAAAAACCATGCTCATAGGAATAAAAAATCATCACCTGCAAGCATAACAATTCCTCACCAGTAGGCATAACAAATACTCACCCGCAGGCATAATAGTAAAACAGGGTTGAGCCCTATATATCAGCATTTCAGCTTAATATACAACATGAGTAAATTACACTATTACATGGTTCATATACTAACGACTCACGTGGGTATCATACATAACAATGAAAAAGTAAATTAAAATATCACAAGGCATAAACAATAATATGAATAACAAGAAAAAGGGGAAAAACAGTAATCCCAATCCCTTAATCCATCAAATTTAAATTTAACCCAATTGCAATCTCATTATAATTCAATTCATTTTTAACAACCCTAAAAGGTAAAATCAAGGCTTGGCTCATAAGAAACCTACGAAAAATGGCCATAAATGACAATTCAAGGGAAACACAATCATGGGGTGGCCCTAATTCAAGGAAATAAACATTTTTCATGAATAATAACATATAATCAATTACCTAAACATCATTAAGATATAACATGGGTCCAAAATAAGTTAATGTAACGCCCAAAAATGGGCGCACAAAACTCAATCACATGTATTCATCTTGACAATTAATGAGAGGCAGAAAAACTCCAACCTCAGGTTCGTATGACTCTCCTCGTCCAATTTTGTCTTTTAATTCGACCTAAAATGTTGTAGATCTACAAAATGAGGATAAACACTCAAGACCCAAAAACATGTTTTAGATAATAAATCATAAAAAATGGCTCAATAAAAATCAAGAACTTACATATTGGGTTCAAAAACATCTATTGGCAAATGAAACAATGTTCTGATGGACAATTGGGATAAAAAATGGCCCTTGGCACTACTATTCATGAACCTAGACGAGGTTTCTTTCCGTCTAATAAAACACGAGGCTACTGAATGTTTTGGCCAAAAAAATTAATTTACACAGTGTGTAATAAAAAATATGCATCGTGTCCGTACAAATATTGGTAATAACATTACATGGTCGTGTATTGGGATCATACAGCATGTAACCCTGTTTACATGGTGTGTATTAGAAAATACATGGCGCGTAAGTTTCTTTCTCCTCCATCATCTTAAGTAAAAATTTAAAAGTAAGGTTCCATACCTCATGAAAAGAACTGGGTTCTTACAAAACTTCTTTTATTGTTTTGATACTTCAGGAAAAATATTTCTAATTCATTTGTGATATATAAGAATTAATTTCACATCAATAAGATATTTGGTGTGGTCGAAATGATTAAAAGTATATGATTTCATTTAAAAGTGATATTTAGATCTAAACATGCACTACATACATAAAAATGATCAAAATAACAAATATTATCATGATTCCTTAGTAAAAATATTGATAATTTATTTTTCATGTGTATTAATTAACCTCACATCAATCTGACAGACGGTGTGTTTGGTATGAATGAAAGTGCTTGTTTTCATTTAAAAGTTACATTTCACTTCAAAACACATGTCACATTATAAAAACCAAGAAAACACACTTTTTTATCACAATAACATAGATTAATGAATGAACATTCATTTTCGACTTATAGGAAGTTACCTTAACTCAATCTGACACATGGTATGGCTAGTATGATTCAAAGATTATGTTTTCCTTTAAAAGTGAAATTTTAGTTTTAAACGTTTATCACAAAATCAAAATTAAGAAAATGCACTTACATTGACATGATACTTTTAAAAAATGACTAATTTTTCAATGTAACTTCATACATTTTAATTGAAAATAATTATGGAATATATAACATTATAGTTATAGATTTTTTTTATTTTTTTATTTACTCTGACCAAAATAAGAATTATTTCAATTATAAACACACACTTATTTTATATTAGGTTTGTATTATCATTGAATATATCCTAATATGAGAGTTTTTTGTATTTTTTTCAATTATTTTTCTTGGTAATTGGATTTTACATCAATGTAATTGTATTATACTAAAATTATTTGATGTGATATTTTTATAAAAATAATTGTGTAATGTAAATATATTAATATGAAAAAAATAATTAAATTATTTCATTTTAAAATATTTTTTATTATTTTTATCGACTATTGTAGGGTGATATATATATATATATATCTGATAGCACTATGAAATTGTTGGTGATGGTTTTTATCTGTATTTGGTGTAGTGTAGATAAAGGTCTCTTTTATCAGCACTAGATAAATCACTGATAAATTGATCCTTTATCAACACTTCAGCTCATGCTAGTAAATTGGGACTTCATCAACCCTGTTTTTTCACTAACAAAGGATGGCTTTATCAGTGTTTTTTAATATGGATAATGGCCCATGACATTATCAGCACTCGTCAGAGCAATACTTTTTTACAGCTGATAAAATATAATTCATCATGTTTATTGGATGATTTATAAATAGTAAAAAATAACAATATGTATAAATATTATAAAAATTCTATATAGTGGAAGGAGAATTATGACACACGCTTCATATGATTGTGAAATCAATTAATAGTTATAAATATGATTTTATATATGGATACAAAGTAGTAATAGAAATAAGAATGTAAAAAATATAAGAGAGTTGTGTTTATAGTGTTATAGACTTTGTAGAAGTTATTTTTATTTTTATTTTTACTTATTATGAGATATTTTACCTTTTTTAACCATTAATCAAACTTATTAAGACTTATGTTCATGTTTTTACTATTTAAATAAATTTTTAAATCATTATAACTTTTATTTAATATTTTTTAGGATACATGTTAAAATATTTTAGAAGTTATGTTAATGGTTTTACATATTAGTATATTTTTATGTTTTTAAGATAGAATTTCTGGGTTTTTTATACATATGTTCATCATTTTAAAGTAAAATAGTATGAAATGCTCGTTCATTTTCACATGATGTAATAAATTGTTAAGCACATAAAAATAACACGTGTTAATTAAATCATGTAAGCATATTATATATTGGAAGATAAATAAATTTCATAGTAAATATTATTAGATTATTTAAATGAAACAAAAAATCATTGAGTTTATGTTAAATATAAAAATAATTTATAATAATTCTCCCATTACAAATTTAGAAAGTAGTTTAATATATAAAAAGGTAGTTAGTCAATATATTCAATATTTCATCAAATATTGCCTCTATCTGGAGCAAGCTGATTTTGAATATCCTTTGATTTTTAACTGGATGCATTGAAATCAATTTTTAATTCTTCTCTTTTAGCAAAAAAGTCATAATAAAAATAATTTTCTAAATGTATCTCTAATGAATGAGTTAAGTACCATGTAAGTTAATGGTAATAGTGTATAATTATATTAATCAATAAAGAAACAAATGATTCATACATATGTAAGTACGTTTATTTAATATTATAAATTCATGTATTTTGTTACATAAGATTGATAATTCACATATATTATTATAAATAATAAAAAAATAATTAACTCTCAAAAATTATAGAAATATTGTATAAAGTTTTAATGTAATTTAAAACAACATACACTTCTACATGAATATTATATGCATATTTTATGCATTCATGTATACATGTATAAATATTTTTGAAATCATTGTGATTGTATGCATATTTATGTTTATTATATAATGTGTATCAATGTGTGTAACTATACATTAATTCACTAAATGTTTGTATACTATTTTTTTCTACTGTAAAATAATGAAAATTGATGTATACTATTAAAATTATATAAAATATGGAATACTGAACACCTATATAATATATACTGTAATTCCATTAAGTGAAATTTATATTTTATAGTTATTATTATGGAAAACACATTGGGGTAAAACTAAATTTTAGTATTCAGTATTGTTACACTAAGTGTAAATTCATACTATAAAACAAATTTTAAATTTTGTTTGTAATCACCAATTGAATTAATGTTTATTTTCAAATATCCATAAAAATAAAATTTAAAAAGTAATTAATTCTAGAATTAATGTTGAATAAAGAAAATTTAATAAATAACATTGATTTTGTGTTATAGGTTCTTGTATACATACCATATGCATACATATTTATTCATACTAGTGTTTTTTGAACAATATGCATTTATATGTACATGTGTAATTAAATTCAAACCAAGTATTCATAGTGTATAAATATATGTATATGTAATTTTAAATAATATATGTATAATATATTCATATTATATTTAATTTATACATACTATGTTCATATTGTATGAATTTTTTAAATCTATAAAGACAGGGGATGAAAACTAAATCACATAGAAACGGTTTGCATATTGTAATTGTGTAGATTATACAATATAGGCATGTATGCATGGTATATGCCAATGGATTTTCAAAACAAATGTTCTTTCATTTAAAATAAATAATTCTTTTTAACTAAAACTTTAAAAATCATGTTTACCATACACCAATATATTTTTATATGAAAAAAATCTAAAATAAATTAATAAATAAAAATTTAAAAATTAACAAAAATCCGAAAAAAATAGCTAATTTTTTTTATTAAGATATATTTTTTATAAACAAATAAATACAATTTTCCAATAAAAATATTTTAAAATTTATGTTTTTTAAAAACATATTTACCATTGGTCATTATATTTTTTAAATTTTATTGAAAAAAGTTTAAAATTCTATAAATAATATTTTTTTAAAAACAATTAATAAAAATAAATAAATGTTTATTATTGAATATTATAAAATAATTAAATATAATATAATAACTAATAATTTTTCAAAAAACATTATAAAAATAAAATTAATATGCACCAATAATTAATTATTTCAAATTTCATAAAGAATTTTTATGTTGGAGGCTTTATAGATGATAATGTCCCCAAGAAATCACAAGGAACATCAAATATTGAATCAAATTCCATTAAGAATTCAAAATAGAAGAAGAAAGATATATTATAAATCCAAAATCACAAAAGAATACTATGGATAATTGACATATGATTGAAACCATAAATAAGAATGAAAACTGAATGAAAAGAAATAAAATTGATAGTGGTAAATGAATGCAAGGATTAAATGTGATTCAGACTATATGGGTCCTACATACATATAAATAACATCACGTGAACTCACGTTTATTACTAATACTTAAAATAAACAATAGAATAGAAAATATAAGGTAAAACTAATGAATAATAGAAAAACAAGATAATATGTGCATAAAGTAATAGAAGAAGAAGAAAACGAATTGACCAAACATCTTACCACAGACTGGTAATCCTTATATAACACTTGAAAGGATGAGGTTCTTATCACTATATCTAAATTGTGCACACTGACACTCCTTGATGTAAAAAGAGTTGTGGATCTCCACCCAAAACAGGCATTGAGATAAGATCTCCTATAGTAAAATAGAGCAGAGATGAAGATATCCACCAAATGGTTAAAAAATAGTGATTTAGATGGATTTTGATTTCTCATGAGAAACTTATATATGGAACCCATTAGGGATTCTGTGGAACTCAAATGACTATGATATCAAGGAAGTATCATGACCATATGTCCAATATTATATCCTTTACAATGTAATAAATTCCTCTAACATGCACAACATACAATTTGGTTGTGTAATATCCCAAAAAACGGTGAGACTTTTTTTGGCATAGGCAAACAACCAAATATTACTTGGAAGGCCATGTGAACAGCCATGATTAATGTCAGTGGAATTGAAAATTGATGGTTCAAAAGTGACATGGGAAACAAATAAGGTTTATGACAGCAGTGAAAGAATAACTGGCCAGGATAGTAAACGAAGAAGCTGGGATGGACCAAGCTAAAGTCATCCAAAATCCAAAGTGTAAATCCCAAAATAGATAAGGCCGAACAAATAATCCAAACATATAAAATCTAGAATAAATTGATCATAATAAATTGTATATTTTTTTCTTGATAATGAATTAAAAATCATTAAAATTATAGCATTTGATGAGTTTACTTAATAGGGAAATAAAATTCATAAATCTCAACCATTTTTATATAAAATTGGCAATGTTATTTCACTTACTGTTATTAAATTGGATCTATATTAAACATATCTAAAAATGGTAAAATCTGGACAACATTGTATCCATATTCAAACTATCGGTCGGATTATCATTATTGTGTATCTTATTAAGACACGTAATTCATAATTCAATAATGACTTTCATAAATTAAATCCTAATGTACATATTTTTATATGTACCATGGAATACTATGTTTTGGGAAAAGATAAAGAATATTGGTTACCAAAATAAACATTTTAATAGAACTCTATGAATATAGATTAAAAGAAAATCAATGAGCCAAATAGACTCCATGACAACCTCAGTTAAAGAAATATACTCATCCTTTGTAGCTATGAGTTCCAATATAGACTTAATATTTCACTTCTATGAAATCTATCATCTATAGGTAGAAAACAATTCTATTAGGGACTTTTGAGTTTCTATATTCTTCCATATTTAGGGTCTATATAACAACCCCAACTCTAGTAACTCGTATATGATACTTACTTTATTACCTAGGAATAGATACAAGGGGTAAATTCCTAAAGGAATAATCAATTTAGTTGTTTTGGGGAACCAGATACATACATGATATAAATTTTTCATTGGGAATAAAAAATAAAACATAATACATAAAAAAAATGATCTTCATCCTTGAAACTCATACAAAGATTTCATCTTCATGTCCTGGGGGAAGTCAACAAAATAAGGGTGATCTAAAATGCTCATTAAGGCTTACATATATCAAAATATATCATAGAATAATAAATCATAAACAATATGGAAAGATAAATAACTAAAATCATAATGAATTTAATAAATTACATGACCATCATAATTGTATATGGAATAATCAATATGGTATGGAAAATAACTGAACACCCATTTCATTTAATCAATAACTTGGATATCATGAATTCAAAATTCATCATAAATATTGATGTGTGGAATATGAGTTTCACCCCATAAAAGATGGGAGGGGTTGAATTGGTTTTGTTTTTTAAAACATTTCTTTCTTTTGAAATTAACATCTATTGACTTGTTAGGATATGATCCACACTTATAATAACTCATCCTCACCTAAATGTAGTAAAATTAAATGGCATAGGAATATAATATATTTACAACATTTAGTTTCAAAATGAGAATACTCTTTACTGTGATTGGATAGACTTCACAATCACATATTCTCCAATATAATCACAAGTGGTTTCAAAATACATTTCTTCACTAGAATAAAGATCCAATATTCTTTACAAAGTCCCACTGGAATAATACTTTCATACATCTTAGTTACGAAAATTATTACATAATAAAAAAATAAAAACAGTTTGTAAATTTTCACTAGTTCTACAAGAAGAAATGAAGATATTTATTTTGATCCTTCACGATAAATAAAATATCATATGTTCACAAACTAAAGAATTCCACTGAACAAATTCTTCCTCAAAATTATGCCTCTTGACTTCATAATAATACACTGCTCAAATAGTACACTAAATTTTTATTATAATAATTAAATAATTATGGAATATAATATATTTCATTTGGAGAACTGACTTAAAAAATATTACTATTTCATGAACTGATGTATACATTATGATAAACTCATACATATTGTCTACAGAAAAAATTTACTAATTTCTGAGAAATATCTCAACATTGTGAGTGAAAAATAATTTCTATAAAAATTTATTTGTATTGAACTGCAAGACCACTACCCAATACTCTGCATTTCTCAAAATATTTCACATGTCTTTGAGACACCATAGTCTAATAATCAACCTCATATTTATAAGAAAAAACTCACTAGTCATTTTATGTAGTTATCACATGATAACACTACGAACATGCATGTCAGTTCAAAAAGACTCATCTTTGAAAATATTCCTTCAAAAAACACATCTGAAAAAAATTATATTTCTTCACAAACATATTTACATGGATGCATACTTCTTGGCCAATGATTCATGTTTTATTCTTTCCTCATACCATAACTCTCACACTCCATAGTGATTCATTATTTCAAAGGCATATAATGAATGATTTTATTATCCTCCATTGAAAAAAGAAATAAATTATATCAGGAATTGTAAATCAAATGAAAAATACTATTAGCAAAGAATGTCACTGTAAACCATAGTCTGCAGGTAACCTCATCCTGAACATTAAGGAAATACATAAAAGACGGCATCACAAATCATTGTTGCGAAGCAACACCCTCCTCATAGAACATCGTTTGCAGAAAACCATGATATTTTATTCACTTTAATGTAATATCCACATTTTTAAACTCTTTAATTTGTGATATGTTCATCATCATAAAAAAATATCACAAATCATTTTATAATTTATAGAACCTTTTAGCCGATTTTTAGAACCCTGAAGAGTGTGGAAGCATATTAAATGGAAGCCAATATTTTGTGATCATAGATATCAAAAACCTCAAACGCAAGGTGCCCGTCGATGATGAAATGGTTTAGGGGAGGAAGAAGATATCTCCCATGTGATTATATGGCTCTTGTTCAAATGGGAAATTAGATCGGACAACCATGTTATGTTTGATATTTTAAACCAGAGGTGAAAAGTATTTCTGTAATGTCATCCTACATCAAAACCTCAATATATTGAGGTCATGGTTTATCAATTTTGGGACTATATAAGTGGATAGAATTCCCAATCCCTTATCTTTATTCCACCCCATATAGTGGTACAACTGCCTCTTTATGGGCTATTGGCCCATTCCATACACGCCATCGAGCGCACTGTCCGCAGGCCCAATACCGAGGCCCAACCACCATTTGTGGGAACTCTTCCCATACTACCCATGAGCTCTCCTAGAATCCTCTATCAGCATGGTTTACCTATGGGTCCTACTTTGTTGAGGAAAATCTTGGCACGGCTAGTCTAGTGGTTTGGACAATTTTTTATGTATGAATCTTTTTAATTACTTAGAAAAATTTCTAGGTATAATATGAAATATTAAGGTCCATCTCAATTTAACGTTCCAAGACACTCTCATCTCCGAAAAACCCCAATTCATATTCATTCAAATTTTTTACACATTTTTTAAACAATTATTCTTTAATGACACATGTCTTTGAAAGTTTATTTCATCAAAACAATCTTCCTGATCAAACTAAAATGACTTATTTTTTAATTGTGACATCAAATTCTATATAAATATTAATTGTCTATGTGTGACATCTAATGAAATTATAAGAACCCATAAAAATTCTACATCTATCACAAATTTGTCAATAATAATTATCCAAACTTTTTCATGTCATTCATACTCCCCATACACATATTAAAGCACAATGAAAAAAAATGCAACACTATGGTTCATCAATCTCCCCCTTTTAATTTTGTTGTTAGTATCCCTTCCAATATATCATATCATATAAAATTAAATATTCATGTACCATATTTACTCTACATTAATGAAAATCAAATGAAAAGGGTAAGTGGGGTCTTCTAAACTCATCTGTCATCTCAAATACTTCTCTATTATATTCCTAACAGAAGGAATGACATCACATTATACCTAAAAAAATAGCCTCTTGTAGATAACATCTAAGTCTATGTGGGAATATCTAGTGTAGAAAAAATGATATAAATAACTAAGGGTACCCAAGTTGTCTTATAAATATATAGGCTTGTGAAATCAGCTCAGAAACACACAGAGTAATTAAAATATCTTGTACACACATTATTGAACACATTTGTAAGTTCATGTGTACAAGAATGATATCCCTTTTCTTAGAATTTCATCAATCAAGAACTCCCCATATATAATTTTATGTTTTAATAAGATAATAGTGTGACTGGATATCTCAAACCACATAAATGATCCCACTCAAGATATGCATCCACTTTGATCATCATGGAATTAAATGAAATTCACGATGAAAAAAACATCACCTTCAATTCTATGATTTCTTATCACAAAACACAGAAATGGATTGGGAATAAGGAGTTACGTCTAGATAGTCTTCAATGATAAGTGAAGGTTGATCATGAAGTTTTAACCCTAACTCAATAAACGTCTCTTTTAGCATTACTTTAGAGGAAATATCTACAATCTATTATTTAGTAGGAATATATTCTTACATGAGATCTCCACATATTACTTTTCACTTTTATAAAATGATATGTGATATCAATATGATTGGATAATAAATTTTCTAATGAATTTTTTGATAATTCAATAGGAAAGTTATTATCACAGGAAGTTTTCAGTGGTCCATCAGGCTCAATTTTCAAATATTCTAATTGTACTTGCATCTTGATCACCTATGTAAATGCATGTGTAGCTACGAAATATTTAGCCTCATCCATGATCAGAGTTACTCAATTCTAATTATTTCTATATATACTAAAACATATTTATCTAAGAAATAAATTTCCACATAATGTTGATCTCTTGCCAATACAATCATCTGTCTAATCTGTATATTTAAACCCCAACAACATCAAATCTAGTTTCTGTCTGTATAAAAGTCTATAGTTCTGAGTTACCTTCATATATCTTAAAATTAACTTAGATGCCAAAAAGTGAAGAATATTTTTTATCATTCTACAATATATCAAATAGATTCACTACATAAGTTATATTTGTTCATGATGATACTAGATAAATAAGAATTATAATGTTTTTTCAAAATTATTTCTTATTTACACTATTTACAACTTAATCCTTACATAATTTAGTTCCAACTGAAATGGGTTTTGAAACTTGTTTATCATTTTCTATTCCAATATTTTTCAGTAATTACTTGGCATAAATTTCCTATGATATATATATATATATATTTTGATTTATTCTCTATTTTATATCCCAATAAATATTCCTTGAAACCAAGAATGGAAGTCTCAAGATTTCTATGTATTTTCTTAGAAAATTTTTCTCATAGACCTTCCTTGTCATTAGATAATATTATTTTATCTATATATACAATGACTATGAGATTAACTTTTTAAATTTCTCTCACATAAAGGTTACTATCAAATTTTCCTTTTTCAAACATCATATATGTTAAACAACCATATAATTTGGAATACTATGCTCTAAGGTCCTCTTTCAAACCATAAAAATCATTTTACAATCAGAATAAAATGCTAAAATCATTTTCATAAAAAAAACCATGAGGGTATTCAATATAGAGATCTACATTAAGATCACCATTTAGAAAAGAATATATCACATCCAATTGATAAAATTTATAATGTTTGTGTGCTGCCACTTACAAGAACATTATAATGGTTTTTGGTCATTCTACTAGTGGAATGGTTTCTTTAATGTTAATTATTTCCATTTAAGAATATCCTTTTCACATTAGTATTTAATTTCTCTAGATACTTCACCTTTTTCATTTATCTTATTTTTGAAATCCCACTTAGTACCAAAACCATTTTTCTTTTTAGGTATTGATAAAAGATCCCAAGTGGAGTTCATTTCAATCTAATAAAGAACCCCATTCATAGATTGTATCCATTCTTCAATTTCAACTACTTCTTCCTCATCATGAGGTTCAATTTGATAGATAAGTATAGTTTGATCATAATTCTCAATATGATTCTTGTTTTAGTAGGATACTGTTGTTTTATAATGATATTATTAGTATCAACATGTCTTCTAAATTGTTTTATCATTATATCATATTTTCATCACCTCATCTTTATCACTAGTATGTTTAGAATTAATATTAGTATTGTTTGGCTCTTTCTCAGTAAATTCATCCTCCATTTGTTCCATTTTCATACAATTTTCTACTAAATCTTTTGAATCTACATCAACTATGATATCTAATTTTATCTTTTTTTTTCAAAAATTATTATATCACTATAGTTAACCATATTGTTCATCCTTTTGTTCCAATAATTTTTGCCCCTACCATCATATAGGTTGTCCATGAAAATTAATTTCTTTCTTTTTATTCAAATTTTTTCAGATTTATGTTCTTGATTATTATAATTCCATGGATTCCAAAAAAAACAGAAGTTTTTAACAGGTGAATTTTTTATGTACCATAAATTATGTATTGTTTTTTTATTTCTAGTTTTATTTGACAATTTTTATGTATATATATATAATTACATGCAACTTCTCTCTAGAAAGAGTTCAAGGTGTTGTGTTCAACTAACATACTCCTACCTATATCAACATTTCCTATATTCTTCCTTTTAGCTACCTCATTTTTCTATGCAGTATATGGTGTGCTGTTTAGATGCTTTATTCCTTGTTTAGAAAGATAACATTCAAAATAATCACATGTAAACTACTTTATTTTATTTGATTTGAACTTATTGATATAGAGACCCATATCTTTCCCATATTTCCTTTGAATTTTTTTGAACATCTTAATTGCCACTAACTTCTACATGATAAACATGAAATTAGTCATCAGAGTATAATCATCAATAAATGTAATGAAATACATATCATGTATGGTATAATTTTATCTCATTGATCCATATAATTATGTATGAATAAGTTCAAGGGGTATAGAATATAGAATATCCACCCCTTTATGTGAACTTGGGGCCAATTTCCCTTTTCAAAAAGATTCACAGATTTCATCCCTTTCCCATTTATATAGGTAAAATATCTCACAATACCATGCTTCAAGATTTTACTAATAATTCTTTAACCATGAGAGACAACCCTTATATGCCATATTTTTTTTCATATTTGTTACTCATGTAACAATAATTGATTTAACATCCAATTGGAAATAGACTATCAATTTCTCTTTTATGCTTAAGTGATAATTATTACAAACATTGTTCTATTGATAATACATGAATAATTATTTAATGAAACATGATGTCCTTCATCGAATAAATTGGATAAAAATAAGAAAATTTGCTTCAATGTCATGACCCGTCCTCAAGGGCCGTGTCGTGTCTACCCCAAGCCCGCCTTCCATAGGCCAGGGGCTGGCGAGTAGCACCAAAAGTGTAATAATGATAAAAAGGGATGGAATTGCCTTTAAAAAGTAAACAAAAACAACAGCGTACACAACTAGAAATAAACACTAAGTAAAACTATAAACAAAAAATGTGCTGAAAGGAAAGGGTCCAGAAATAGAAGCCCAACAGTAAATTACAAACAACTGAAAAGGTAGAACAACTGCAGAAAGGTAAAATAGAAACTACTGAGTTGTCCTGCAGATTTCCCACATGAAGGGTGGGAAATGATGGCCTACTCAGCACCCCAAGTCTGTCTGTTCGCTCTATGTACATCTCACCAAGTTGTCCACCTCTGGGTACCATCCAGCTCTACAACTCACTACCTCAATCAGTGATAACGATCATCGGAAACCATCACAATGAAGTGCAGGCACAACCCATGCAGTGGGGATTATAACGATACTCAGTAGGGACCTCAAGACCCCCGATGGTCTCCCCGAATCAATGGAGGATAAACTACACAAGGAAGATACAATCACAAAGTATCAACCAACCCTACATATGTATATTCCTATACATATACCTATGTTACCAATCATAGTTCGACTCCAACTCTAAAGCCCATGCACAACCAGGTCGACACAAGAAGTAAATTCAATCACCTAGAAGATAAATGAATGAAATTGAAGACTCAAATCACACATGTATACATCGTTCGTAGGGTGATAGAGATGATGAGATGTAGTCACTGATTCATCTAGGCTGTCGGACCCACACAGGATACAGGACCAGCTAAGTTACCGGACCCACAAGGGATACAGGACCAGCTATTCTATCAGACCCAAACAGGATACACGAACAGAAGTTAGAACTATTGGACCCATGGAGGATCCTGGTACAATATTCATCGTTAGAGACCCCACGTAGGATTCTGATACAATAGTCATCACTATCGATCCCACGTAGGATTCTGGTACAGTAGTCATCACAACCATCTATAGGGTTCCCGCACACAGCTCGCTCGATTCTGGGAGGGTCCGATCCTCGATCAAGGTGTTGATACATCAAATGTCATGAAGTCCTGATTTGATGTATCACGTATTTCTGCCTCATTATAAGGAACCCAATGCAATAGACGGCGCGTCAATCGGACGCCCGGTCTAAGACTTATTGGCATTTATGTTCTAGGGGCCTAGTTGTATTTACACTCGATCCAAACCTAGAAATTTTCCAAATTTGACCAAAAATCACTTAGATTATCAAAAAAAGGAATTCCTCATCGCGAGAGTCCTAGTTCCATAGACAGTACGTCAATCGGATGCGCGGTCTATGAGATATTTGTATTTATGCGAAGTCGGGCTTGGCACGTCAAGCCCAGTGGGCCAGCCGGGCAGCCCGGCCTGGCTCAGCGGGTCCGACCCGGCTGGGGGGTCGGCCCGGCCCGGATCGGCTGGGCTGACCAGGCAGGGGGGTTGGCCAAAACCGGTGGGGAACGGCCCACATGAGGACCCGTCCCGCGCTGTGGGCAGTTCCGGTTCGCCTACCAGCGCCTAGCGGCACGAACTCCTCCACTACCCAGCCGGCCTTAGCCGACTGGAAAGTGGTCGACCGGTTCTTTCACCTGAGTGGCCTGTGAATGTGGGCTGCAGTCTCCCTCCACGCTGTGCCTTTGTGTGCCTCGACTCTTGCATGTGGACCGGCTGGTCAGTTGTCCCACGGTCCGGGCGGCACGAGCAGCGACTAGTCTCCCTCCATGCGGTTGGCGCACGGATGACACTACCGCTGCCACCTCCTTCATCCCATGGTTCTTCACCAGCAATGTGTGACGTCAGTGCGCCCTTTCAGCTTCACCTCTGACTACAATCAAGAATAACCAACAGAGGAGCATTTGGGTGTGTTGGTTCGGCCCGCACCCTCCATGTTAGGTGATATCAATTGGCCAATGACGAACCAAATAATTCAACGAAGAAAGAGGGTATAATTTTATTCATTTATAAATAATAAAATCCCTCTAACTCGTATTTGTCGTTGTACGTTGACGCGCCATGGAAGACAGGCCTCGCGGAAGATGGACATCATTCTGTCAACGTTGGAGGGAGTAGAGCTCGGTGAAATTGAGTCAAGACGACACCCTCGGTGTACTTCATGGGCGGCAATGCATCCCATCCATGCTCCGGTTGAAGATGATAGAAGAGAAGTCCATCTTTTTTCATTGGAGATAAAGGGCGTTCATCATGTTCTTCATGTTCCTTGTTGGACAAAAGATTATCCTCCTCTCCATAGTTCTCTGAACTAATCTTATGCTAACCAAACTAAAAATAAAATAATATCCTCCATATACTTTAATGATTCCATACATTTCGGAAGAATTAAAAAGAATTCATAACACCACAAATTAATTAATTAAGGCATTAATTAATACTTGTATTGGCACCATTATGAGGGATGGTGGAAAGGATCCACCATAAAGGGGGAGTTCAAGAGTTAAAATGGGGGTTCAAGGGGAGTTTAGGGGTTTGATCTCGTGTGGGTGCCACCACAAAATATCCTCCCATGTGAGGTTATGTGGGGGTGGGCCCAACCTCCAACTTCCCCTTGGTGGATAAAACCACCACATAACTAAAATTATGTCACACATAATTTTTATTTAATTTATTATGAATCCCTAAAAATTAACTTCCACTCCCGATAAAACAGAACTATGGTAAAGGTCTCCTTAAGAGAATATTGGCCCTGCGAGTTCACCGGTGTCCCCAGATTTCAATTCCGAGCACCGATTCAAATGATATATTAACCCGCACATACGTTAACTGAACATACATGAAAAAAAATCAGAAATTGATTCAGCACACACCAGGCCTCAGAATCAAGCGGCGTCAGAAATTGTGGTCTCATAAAATTCCCGTGTATTTAAGAAATAAGTTTCCACAGGATTTCCGGGTCTTTACATTGAGACCTTCAACAAATAACACATTATCATACTTTATATTTTGGACATCAATCATTGATTTTCCTTCTCCCTTAATTTTTAGTGAACATCTATTTTCCAAGGTCACTAGTACTACTTCATTATCCTCAATATTTCTTAAAATTTTAATCTCACTAGTCTTGTGTGATGAACATCCAATATCAAGAATCCATGAATTGGTTTTTCTAAAGGATTTCAAAGAATATTAAGTGAAACAATATTTTTCTTTATTAAATTTTTAAAATCTCTTACCTTTCATAATTTTGGATGATTTTTTAGGGATAATACTCATGAACTTTTCATAAATATGACCTTGTCAATTAAATATGCCTCCAATTTCCTCTAAAAATTAACATTTTTATACATTGGAAGATAGGATGAATTACGAATAACATATTTCATACTTTGAAAATTTTATCTCTTATTTTCAAAATAGCTCCCCCTAGATTCATGTCTCATTTATGGTGGAAACATTTTTTTTAAAAATAAATTAGATTTGACCCCAAACACTCCACACCACCAATCAAGTCCTCAAAAGTTTGATCATCCCAACAAAAAATAGCCCAGTCTTAAATATTGTTGTCATTCTATATACTGAAATTATCTCTATTTTGGGGGAATAAATATTCCAAGAGAATTTACTTCTTCCAATGAATTAGACGATTACATTTCAAAAGACTTCATGTTCTATATATTTATAGAAGTTACATTTGAACCTCCATTGTTAGATATAAAAGATTTATTTTTCGATTTATAATGTTCTGAGTAAACCTACTACTTTGAACCTCTCTTTTCACCAGTATTTGATGATTATACCTTAATGTAAAAGCCTTATTGAAATCATCTCAAATATGTTTCATGATATTTTGTGCTTCATGAAATTTAGACAGAGACTTAGATAGTTCTTATTCATTGAGTGATAGTTTTTCTAAAAGGTACTATACTATATTTTCTATTTCGTCCACTTTTAGTTTGGGTCTTTTGATTTGATCAATGTAAATATTCTCTCTCATTATATATTCTTTCATTCACTCAATTATCTTTTCCTTTTCCTTCAATAACAGTAAATTATTATTACTGATATTTTAATTCTCAAGAAAAGATTATAATTTATTTTCTAACTTGTTCTCTAGCTCTATTCGTCCACATTCATCATATTTACTTCTTAATGTCTCAAACTCCTTTTAAACATAATCAATGAAGTTATTATCATTTTTATTTTTCCCCTTTCAGTGGAATTATCTTCATCTTCTCTGATCACTAAATGTATTATTTTATTTTTAATCAATGTCTTCTTTATTCCATAAAATATTTTTGTGCCTTTTGATCTCATTCCTTGTTTCTTTTTCTATGGTTCTTCACTATCTATATTAGGTTCCACATACATCTTTTTAAGAAAATTTGCAGAAAAAAATGTATATTTTTAATTACAGTTGTAATACTATGGAGGTAATTTAATTTTACCACTAAATTGTTTTATTGAATATTTTTATACAAAATTAATGGTTCTATTGAAATAATCATCTTCATTTTAATCATCATATTCAATTGATTATAAAATTACATGATCTCTAATTTTGAGATTTCTTTTTGATTCAAAATCCATATCATTTGTGATCTACTTCTTGAAAATTGGGATCTTTAACATTTTATATGTAATGAGTACCTTATGTAATTAATCAAGGGTAAGATCATATTTTTCTTCCAAAGCTGATACCTTATAATCAAACTTGTTAGTAAAATTTCTCATTAATTTTTTGATAATAGTTGAATCATCCATCTAATCACCAAATCCCTGAATGTTACTGAAAATTTCATTGATTCTTGTGACGTATTCATCAATATTTTCTTCTTTAACCATCTTGATATATTTGAATTTTCTTCTCTAAATTTCCAATTTTTCCTCTTTGACATTCATGATTACATCATAACAACTTTATTATTTTACCCAAATTGATTTGGCATTTTTGAGTCCCATAACCATTGTGTAATCTTTTTCTGAAATAAAAATAAAAATCAAATCTTGATCATTCCATCAAATCCAAATTTATCGTCTTGGTAAAAGTCATAATGGATTTATTAGAAATATCTGAGAATCCAATAGTAACCACAACTTTAAATTTAAGGAGAAGTTATTAAGGACAGGGAAACATATATTTTTCCTTCTATGATAGTTCATTACATAAATATTATGAACACCCCAACTATTAACAAATATTTATTATCCATCTTCAATACATAAGGGATCTAAAACGAAGGAACAGAGTGATATGAAACAAATTGAAGTCCCTGGTATGAGTTTTACCATTGAAAATTGGGTGGGGGTCAAATCAGTGGTGATTTTTATAATTTTCCTTTATTTTCAAATTAACCAATATTGGTCTATTAGAATATGATCCACTCTTATAATAACATAACCTATTTTTAATGTAATAAAATTAAATGGAATAGGGACATAATACGTATACATGTTTTGGTCTCAAAATTAGTGTACATATTTTTTTGATTGGTTTGATTCCACAATCACTAATTTCCAATTTAATCATAAGAGGTTAGAATATAAATTTCTTCACTATCATAGATTCCCACTATGATTTCTAGAGTCCCACTAAAACAAATGTTTCACACTTATTTGTTACAAAAATGATTACACAAGAACAAAATAAAGACCACTTTTAAATTTTGGATTTTTCTACAACAAATGATGAAGATATTTATTCAAATCCATTAACATATATAAAATATAATATGATCACAAACTAAAGAATTCAACTGAATATATTCTTCCTAAAAATTATGCGTATTGAATTATAAATTATATGTTAGTCAAATAGTATTCCAAATTATCTTGATGATCATTAAATAACAGTGTCATAGCAAATTGTTATTTTGGAAAACTATCTTCACAAAAATGCACTGCTTGAAGAACTAATGTGTGCATTCATAAAAATTTCAACATATATTCTATCAAAAAAATTTATTACTTCACGAGCAATACTTGAACACTGTGGGTGAAAAAATATTTTCTCAAAAAATTCATTACATTGAACTACAACACCACTGGTCACTTATTCATGTTTCTAAAAATATTTCACATGTTTTGGTGACACTCTTCATCCAAGAATCAACCTGATATTTTTATTAAAACATTCACTCGTTACTTTATATAGTTATCACATGATAACACTTTGAACATGTAGTGTAGTTTAAAATGGTTACTCTCTGCTATTCTTCCTAGAAAAAACTCATCTACAAACCAAAGCTTATCCCTCTCTGCAAATATCATTGCATGGCCGCATAAAAATATGACTCTAACTAATGTGATAAGATTTTTTGAATACTATAGCACTTATACATTAGAGTTATTCATAATCCCATAGGCATAGACTATATGAATCTATTTTCCTCACTTCATATACCAAATTATTCTTCTCCTGTATAGAAACTCACCCACAAAACGCTTTATAAAAATTACTTCAGAATGAACCACTATGCACAATGAACCTCATCGTGAACTTTTTGGAAGTCCAAAAAGGAATTCACCGCAAATAATTATCATGAAACAACATCACCCACAAATCATGTTGCTTATAGATGATCAAGAGAATTGTCTTTCTCCGTCAAGCACTATCTGCAAGGAAATATCTCCTTTATATTGATGTGTTCATCATAAAAAAGTTATATATCAATGAATTTTATGATTTTTGGAAAAAAAAACTTAGCTGGTTTTTTGAACTCTGGAGAGAGATGAATCTTCCCCCATGGTTGTCAAACTTATGGAAGCTCAACCTACAAAACCATCATATGTGAGGTGCTCATCCATGAAGACATAATTCATAAGAGGAAGAAGAGATCTCCTGTGAGGTCAAACCTCTCACTTTCAAACCATATATATTTTATTGGAATACCAGATTATGTATGAGATTTTAAGAGATTGATTAAAAGTACTTGGGTACTCTTATCCTGCATCAAAACCTAATTATGTAGGGGTTGTGGTTTATCAACAAAGGTACACCATAAGTGGATATAATTCTCGATCCACTCTCATTGTCCCACCCAACATGGTGGATATGCCTCCTTTTTGTGGGCTACCGACCCATCACATGCACTCCAATAAGCGCACACTCTGTGGGACCTATACATGGTCCCACCCTTTCATTGTGGGAACCCTACCTTCTACCGCCATTGGAATAACCAAGTCATTTCCTTAATCAAGGTTGACCTACATATCCCATAATGTTTTGGTATATAGTTTCCTCAATAGTCTAGTGGTCTGACCAATTTTTTAAGTAAAACACCTTAGAATTACATAGAAAAAATATTATGTATAAGTTGATAAATAAAGTGCCTTCTCAATTTAACATGCCAAAAAACTATCAACTCTTCAAAACCCCAATTAATAATCATTAAAATATTTTAAAAAAGTTTTCAATAATGTTCAATTAATTAAAAATGCATTTGAAATCAAAGTTCAACACAAAATTCATCATAATAAATCTTCCTTGAAGAACTATCCAAGTGTGACATAAAATTCTACATTAAAAGGAATTTTCCAAGAGTGAAATCTAGTTCAATTAGATGAATCCATGAAAATACTTTAGTAAAAACCACTCCATCCATAACAATTATCAAGGAATCATCACATCATGTATACTTTCCATACACATATTGACACACATTGACCACAAATTCAACACTAAAGTTCAACAAATATGAAATGGAAAATAACATAACATACATGTTATTTATTCAATAAACTGTGAATGAAATGAATCTAGAGATAATATAATTTTAAAAATCTCATGGATAAAAATAAGTAAATTATAATAGAATACAATTATTATTTATTGGACTTCATGATCATAGACATCATGATACATCTACTATCCATCCATGTGTTATATATTTGTTTAGAAAATATTACACACACAAAATTTGGGGTAAAGCGAGAAAAAAAACAGAAAAGTAGACTAGGGAGGTCTAAAATAATTGTGGCCAAGTTGACCCCCTTATCAAATTGCCCTCTCCAGTTTCAAGAGATTTATTCTTCTTAGGTACATGATTTTGGAGTCCTAGTCCATCGCTATCATAGATACATGTTGTTTAGCTACCCTATTCCCTTCACACAACATGCGGACCACTTGGATATCATTATTTAGGATTTTTATTCATTTTTTGGTAACATAGGAAATCAACCAAGGGATAGATCCTTTTCAATGCCCGGAGTCATGAAAGATAATGGAGTCTATTTCTTCCAAAGTGATACCAATGTTCTTTTCGGAGAAAAGGGTCAAACCACTATATAACACATTGACCCCCACATAGATTAAGTTACCACACCTAAAAAATGATGTAAATGCAAGGATGACAGTCCCTATATAGTATATGATAACACCTATTACCTTTATGATCTCCAAGAGACACGAATCATCTGTATTAAATATGAAACCCATGGCTTGAGATTGCTAGTGTACGCATTGGCCTCAAGGACTGGCCTTGGAAGGATGCTTCGTTGAAACATCCACTTAAAGAATTCTGGGAGAGGGGACTTTGTGCTAGTTACTGAATCCACATAAAACATCAACAAGGATAGATCTGGTGCAGGTAGTAATGGATCTCCCTGAGGATTGAATCCCCTCAAATCTGGCTTTATTTCAGGCTTTCCATAAGAACTAGGATCAAGTGTTCAGAATGATAGCTCTAACTATTTCTTCAATTCATGTAACATTCAGTCCATGAAACCATCGTTCCAAGAATGAAGCACCAAGATGATTCTAGGAGAAGAGTCTAGTGAACTTACCCAATGACCTTCACAGTTTTGGGTCACATTCTCTTTTGAAGAATAGAAGGTTTGCATTTTTCTCCAAGTGATTTCTCCGGTACTAGAATTTGGAGGCGATATTGATGCCTATTCATCTCATGATACTACCAATCCATTGAGAGGGTATATAATTTTAGTACCCACCTATCACTACATGTCCAAATCATTACTCATATATCAAATAATCTATTCAATTAAATAATAAAATATATTAATAAAGAATATTTTTATTGAAAAAAGAATACATATTATTAATAATTTCACAGTAAATCAAATAGCATTATATGTAAATCAGTTTATTTTTAAATTATATATAGTTTAAGAAATATGCATATCCATGATAATTGATATAGATATTTAGGTTAAATTTAATGTCCAATTATCATATTAAAGTTAATATTTCAATGGAATGTTAATGACTAAAAAATTGAATTAGGAAAGTGAATTTCAAGACTTTCCTTAGTCAATATTATCATAAACCATCAATAGAATCAATATTGATGGTATAAATACAAAACAACTCAGTAGAGAATAAGTGGAATAATGATTTTTATGTCGATTAGTTGAAATTCCTTGAAATTATCATTAAATCTTTCCTAAGAAAAACAACCTTTTCACTTTGAAAATCACCTTTCAAAACCAAATGTTTACAAAACATTTTGAAAATAATTTTCGTTGAAGACAACTTTTGAAACATATTAAATAATCTTTAACACATTTAGTGGTCATAATGGATAGAAATAATGTTTATATCTTACATTTTAAAACCAATATTCCATTCACTTTTTCAGTAAAAGCCAAATGAGCCGTGTTTTGAATATAAGAGGAATATTACTTAAAAGAATTGTGTAAAATAAAAAATTTTAATGATTTATTTAAAAAACCATTCTTAATTGATTTATAAAAATTGAAATAAATAGAAAAAATGTATTTTCATTAAAAACGATTTTCATCCGAAGAAAGAAATAAAGTTGTATTTGGTCCAAAATATATTCTCAGTCATTTTAAGAACCAAATACTGTAAAAATAGAACTATCACAAGAAAAATATCATTAACAACTAGATGAAAAAAAATTACATGGGTTTATAAATGAATGACATAATAATTTACTTCAATGGATGTCCAAATATAACTAATCCCAATTAAAATGAGATTGTTAAATAATCCCTTAGAAATATCATAATTTTAAGTGAGAATTAACTGATGAATCAATTAAGTGAATTAAATGTAAATACATATAAAAAAATGCCAAAAAAATAATGTTTCCCCAAAATTATTTACAAACATAATATTAGAAAATAAAATATAGAGAATATGTAATATAACTAAGTGAAAGGAAATTGAGATATGAAATTATTTACCACTTGGTAATTTCCAAGTAAAATCCCCTTAGATAAAATTATTTAAATTAAAACTGAAAATACCATGAATTATTAAGGAATCATGATATTAAATTTGAAAGGGGCAGTATATACACCATATAAAATAAATTTGATTTAAAAAATAAAGGTAATTTTTTAAAAATAAATTTCTAATATTGGTAAAAAATAATATTAAATTCTGTATCCCAAGCATGGATAAACCATTTTTTATAAAAATAAATTTTTTTAAAAATATTTATTTTTGTTTTATATGAATAACTATAGATACACATTTAATTAGTTTATAAAATTGAAAACCATATCATTTTCATAATTTAATTAGTAGTATTCATATTTATAAAATAAACTACTTGGTTATAACAGCTTGGTTTTAAATAATATTATTTTAAATAATTTTTTTGTTCTATGAAACCCTATATTTCATACAAAGAAATAAATAGAAGATATTGAATTAATTAAAAAATAAATATTTAGTAAATTCTTGAAGTGTTGCATTATCTTATATTCTTGGTGTTTCCTACTATACAATTTATCGAAAAATGATGTTCCTATTTTAAAATATCAGGGTGTTACATTCTATCTACCTTTAATAAATTTCATCCTCACAATTTAAACATTATCTTATTAATCAAGTGTTTGATATTTTGAAACACCATTGTTGAAAATCCACATATCATAAAAGGGTTAATAAAAATTATTCTTGGTCAGAGAGAAATGTAAATATGAAGGTATTCCAGAATAATACATAACTAAGTTTCTAAGTATGAGAACATAGGTGGAAAGTGAAGATATATACATGGATGAAAAGTGTAAATAATTATAGATATTGGTAAAAAATATTTTTCATAAGAAAATGAATCATCAATGGAATGTTAATGAGCTAAAAACAAATAAAAATGTGATGATTTAAAAGACCATTTGATTCATAGTATATGAATCAAATAATATCACAATTTTTTCAAGATCCTTTATCATAATGTTTAGTAATTCCTTTAACATATTGAGTTTGAAAATGAGGAAATATACTTACTGATATATTTATATTTCATAATAAAAAATTCATTCATTGGTTGTGATTTGATAAATTTATAATTCATCTCTTACTACAATAAATGAGTGTCTAAATATTATTTTTTTATACCTGAATCACTAAAATTAACTTTGAACATTTCATAAAACCCATAAAAGAGTAAATATTCATTACATGAATCTCTAAATATTTCCCAAAACCAATATGGTTAGCATGATTAATCCAATATAATACATTAATATTTAAACATCAAACTTAACACTACTCATTCATCATCAAAATTTATTGATCATATAATTTAAGAAAAAATAATGATATTTTAACTTGGAAACTATTTAGTTTAGTGGTAAGTTCTAAATCATTATCATAATTTCATTGTGGGTTCAAGCCTCATGACCTATTCATATGTAATGGGTTTTCACCTGGCATGGGTTTTATCCATTTTCTAAAACTATATTAATATAATTCCTATAATTTTCTCAAAATTTAATATTCCTTAAATACATCAAACTCAAGATAAGATAAACCCTACAGGTTTCCAATAAATTTAATGTTATTACCATAAATTTTAATGGCATTATTATTCAAATAATTTTTTCATTAAAACATATAATAAACTAATGGGATTTATTTCCACAAATATTTTCAAAAATATACTTAATCATTATAGATTCACATCACAGAAAACCTAAAAATGGGGTGTTGAATATTTTGAATTTATGATCTATCATAAACTCATAAAACCATAATGGAATCCTTAACTCTTAAATTATTGAAGACACATATGATTATAATAATTTAACAAAATCCTTATATATTTCCTGATTCCAAAATAGCATTTGTAAAAATTCTTCTACAATATAATTATTGAATCTTAATACATAAATTCTTCAATTATTTTAGTTTAATATAAGACCTTCCTTGGTCAAGGGATTAACTATTAGAAGAGGGAATTAACTCATATAATTATTAGGTTCCTCACATTTAAGACAACAAGCTATAAATGGATCCCTAGGTTGAAATTTATTTCCTTGCAATGTGCTCTTTGTTTTTCCTTGACAATTCATTGATTTATGCCCATAGTTTCCACACATAAAACATTTTTTTATTCTTTTGAGGCACTTATTTGGGTGTCTCTTTCCAAATTTCTAACATGAAGGAAATAGATAATTATTTCCTCCATGGTCCCCACTACTTGAGATCTTAGCGAACATTATCCTTCCATTATTTGGTAAGTTCTAGAGTTGGTTAAGGTACATATTGTTAATCATATCTTGCATAACTGATTAGGAATAATCATAATATCTTTCACTTTGGTCATCATCCCATTTTGTTTCTCAAAATAAACATAGTTTCCTTCATATTCAAAATAAACATGATTCCTTCATGTTTCACCCATTGACTAAATCCAAAAAACATAGTGTGATAAACAATGACAATACAGGGAAAACCATATAACCATTTAGTGGATGTCAAGAGAATGACATGATATTTTTAATCTAAGACACCTTAGTTTTGATCTGGGTTAATCATTTTCATTTTCTATTCAAATCCCTCAAAATGGTTTGTAATGAAATTGTGAATTATCCAAAGTATATCCCATGACATTGTCAATCCGGGTGTGTAGTAAGGCCCATTGTTGTGTATGAGGTAATACTAAAGTCAGGAACAAAGCCCCTTTTTCAGAGTTAGACCCTAGGTCCATATATTCGAAAACCACATCTATATGTAGTATCTATACAGAGATGTATTTCTTGGAAATACAACATAATCTCTACCTTACCAAAATATTAGAATGTTCCTCTATACTTATCCTCAAAGTCTATCATAGGTTTATGTTCCATAATCTATGTTTCCATTAATCTAGTTAGAGATGTTTCTATTAAACCTACTATAATACCACTAGTAAGGTCCCTAACCCTAGTATCCTACAACCAATGTCTACAATATTACATTAGCACTAGATATAAGGCACTAAATCCAAATGTACCAGTCAATTTTCGAGTTATTGATAACCAGATACATACAAGATACCAATTTCACATTGGGAATAAAAAATAAAACACTATATATACCAAAATAAAATGACATGCATCCTTGAGACTCATTTAATGATTTATTCTTCATATCCTAATGATATGAAACAAAATAAGGTTGAGCTCAAATTCCCAATAAGGGTTACATATAGTGGAATCTATCACAAATAAATAATACATACTCAATATGGAAAGGTAATAAATAGAACACATGTACCATTGAATCAATAACTTGACAATTATAATTGGATAGATAATAATCAATATGTAAAGGTGAATAATTGAACACATATTCCTTTTAATCAATAATTTTAAAATAATTAATAGATAATGAATAATCAATATGGAAAGGTAAATAACTAACCACACATGTAATTAAATAAATAACCTGAGAATGAAATGCATATTGAGATAGTATGATTATCAAAATATAAAAGATAATTATAAATTAATTCATAGTGAATTAAATTCTTATTTTATTGGATGTCATGATTTCCTATATCATGATACCTATGCCATCAATAACTTTAAAATATAGTTTGAATCTAATGGAAATAACTCATTTACTAATATATTACTAAACTTCCACATGAGACTAATAATGTATTGAGGGTCTCTATAATTTAGATCTGAACCCATCACTTCTTCTCAAAATCATTCCTCATATATAGAATAATCAATTTAATTTAAAAATAATATGTCTTACCAATGAATATATGTATTAAATAAAGAATAAATATTATCAATATTTCCACAGTCCATTAAATAACTATCAATGTAAAAAAATTGTATGTATAAATGATATACTATTTAACCCATACTCATATCATTGATATGTAATATAGATATTTACGTAAAATTTTACGTCTCATGATCATATGAAATTGAATATTTCAACAGAATGTTAATAAATAAATAAATGAATCAAGAACTATTATTTCAATAATTCCATTGGAAAAATGATCACAAACCATATATATAATGAATAAGGATGGTATTATTATAATATATCCCCAGTGGATCATAATTAGAATAAGGTTTTTTACCATTTGTGAATTAAATTTCCAAAATAATATTCTTTAAAACATTTTTTAGGAAAATATCCTTTTTACATTGAAAATCACATATCAAAATTAAAAATTCACAAAAAACAATAAATTATTCTATTTAAAAATAACATTTGAAAATTATAAAATAAGAAAAAATACATTGAGTGGTAATGACGGCTGGAATTTCTATTTATGTCATCTATGTTAAATCAATGATTCTTCTCACTATTTTGGTAGAAGAAAAATTGTCCTTATTATAAAAACAATATGAAAAATACTTTACAAATTAATTTTAAAAAGTAAAAATCTGTACAAATGATTTTAATAAATCATTTGTAAAATTTTTAACACCATTTTTCAAAAGAAAATATATAATATGGAATTTTAGGAAAATGAATTTTTTCCCAAAGAGATAAATAATGCCATATTTTTTTGAAAACATTTTCTCTATAATTTTAAGTAAAAACAGTAGAGAAATGTTAATTTTATTCAAATATGTTCATGAATAACCAAAAAAAGTAAAATTAAATGGGTTTTTTAAACAATGATAAAATATTGTTTTTCAATAGAAGTATAAATAAAACCAATTCCGATTAAAAAGATATTATTAAATAAAAACTTAAAAATATCATAATGTCGATTTGGGAATTAACCAAAGAATAACTTATGTTCATAAAATTTAAAAAAGCATAAAATAATTTTAAATACAATATATGATAATAAAAATTAATTACCCACTTAATCTTAGAATTTTAAAGATAATGAAGATGTAATATAAGTCAATGAAATGAAAATTGAATTATAAAATTATTTACCACCTGGTAATTGTCAAGTCAAACCCCTTAGATGGAATAACTGAACATGGAACATAAAATACCCTAAATTAATAATTATCCATGATATTACATGTAAATGATTCACTAAATTGAAAATATACAAAAATTAGGGTCAAAACATTACAATATGCCTTAATAAAGGGAAATTGAGATGAAGTCTATTAACTCACGCTTACTTATAGTTCAACATGATTTAAAATTGATTATAATGGTTTTAAACATGTTATTAATGTATTCTACAACTATTTTCATTTTTATAATATCATATATGACTACTTTATATCAATTTACCACCTGTTTGTTAATAATATTTTATTATTTTCAGTGTTTCTTTTGTTAATTGTCTTGTTTTCTCATGCCTGTTTTTTCATGAAAGTTTTGGTTATTACCAATATTATATTGTATCATTATCTCTCAAATGATTTAATGTTATAAATGTTATTTTTATTATTATATAATGTTTTACAATCATTATTTAATTTTTAACATGGATAATGGATCACATAGCTTCCTGGAGATGGTAGATCGTATGTACATGTGAGCGATGATATCATTCCATTAATGAGTGTAAGGATAATGAAGTTGGTCATAGATTAATATTTAAGACTCAATATCATTTCATATATATCACATATATTTATTAAATTTATCTTTAATAATTTCCATGTAAATCTTAATTGAAAAATGAAACACATCGCTTCGTGAAGTAGTAGTCCTCCATAAAAATGAGTGATGTTACCATAATTTAAACATAAATAAAATTAATAAAGTATAAGTAAAATCATAACTCAATAAGTATATTAACACCATAAATTTAATATAATTTTTTTTAAATCAATCATTATATCTATATTTGATTGGTGGTTGTGGAAAATGAATTACATCGGTTCGTGAGGGGGTAGTTCGTCATACACATTATCGATGTTGTCATTTCCCATTTGATGGAAGAGGAGATGGATATATAAAATTAACTTATCGTAATAATGTATTATTGTGTGTGTGATACTAATGTTATTATATAATAATTGTTTAATAATATTTTAATTAGTTGGAGAAGAAGGAAAATAAAAATGATTATCAAAGAACATTACCTCTTCTTTAGAAAATTTCTTTAGCTTCATACTAAAATCCTTCCTAGGTTGGATTTCTGGTGAAACAAAGGGCTCTAGGATGATATAACTTGAGTAAGAAATTTATTTTGGCAGTGTTTTTATTAACCAAATTGATTTTGAATTATGAATAGGGGAGGAGAGTAGGTATCCTTTTATAAGCGGGGAAGAGTATACACAAGGAACTTTTGAAAAAATATCAATTACATAAACTTTTTAATACGGAAACAAGCCACCAAAATGGGTCATTATAAATCATTATAGTGTATGAGTTCTAAATATTTCCATAAAATATATTTTAGTTAGTTTTTTAATTAATTTTAACCCTTATCTTCTCAGTTTCACTCCTTGGCAAACATATTTTTACCTTATTTATGGTAATTAATTTTTACTATTTTCAATATTCATTATGGTAAAAAATTATGTAGAAATAATTTGATAAAATAAATTATTTTTACATAAAATATCAAATTCATTTTTCAAATTCAATTCAAAAAATTAGATGAAAAAAATAAAACATTATACCCAAAGACATGATGAAAAAGGAATATTTTCAAATATAACATTCTAATAAGTATAGAAGGTTTTAATATCAAAATTCGATATGAAATTGAATAAAATTACAAAAATAGTTAAATTTTAATAAAATTGAACTAAATATAATCTAAAACTAATTTAAAATATAGTTTATCCTTGAAAATTATTTTAAAAAAAATCAGTTTTCAACAAAACCTAGTATTTTTTACTATTAATCAGAAAATGAACCTTTTCAAACAAAATCGAAAAAATTCACCCTAAGAAAATTTTGATATGATGATTTAAAAAATTATGTTTATTTTTTAAAAAAATTTATATATTTATTATAGATATATGGATCCTAATACATAGGATCACAGGAAATGTGGATGTAAATGAGGAAATGTAATATTGACCAAAAAGAGAAAGAGTGCTTATATTCCTCTTAGTTATATCTATGGTAAGCGAATAGTATCCAACGTCATTAAGATGATGACTGTCCAAATATGAATCAAAGTTTGAAAAAAATTATTTCACAAATTTAGGTTCAGGTCAAGAGGGTTGGATGGGAACCTCAAATTAGGCTGGTTGATCAGTCTCAACATTCTTAGTTTGAGGGTTATGATAACTATCATCGGTCAGAGAGATGGATTTGGGTGAAAAAAATCATTGAATACAGAATCATGGGTTATTATAAATTTTTTATAACCAATTTTATCAACCCATAATTTATATCCTTTAACTGTAGTATGGTATCGTATAAATAAATATTTCAGGGTTCCAGATTTTAACTATTCAATTTTAATGTGGGAATATGTAGTGCACAATAAGACTCAAAAATGGTCATATTGAGGGGGATTATTATTCAAAAATTATTTTAGAGATATAAAATAATTAGTGGTGGAAGTTCATCTATATATTAGATAGAATTCAGTACTTTTATCCTTGGGTGAAAAATATTTGGGTAGTCTTGAGTGTGAAATCGGGCTTCATACCCACTCCAATATAGTTTGGTTCATCCACATAGTTGACCCATTTTGTTGGGGAGTATCCCTCATAGTAGGGTGTCTAAAAATTCCATAAGACTCATATGACTGGATAAAATTGTTCGATAATTACTCCAGTCTATTATCTATTCAGATATTTTTTATTATTATTCTAACTTTATTTTCAATTAGGTATTTCTAGGTTTTGAATATTTTAAAACACATCACATTTATTTTGAAGAATATAAATCCAATAAATTCAGTAAAATTCATCTACAAAGTTAAAAATTAGGATCCTACACTATGGGAGGCAGTCCAAGAAGGACCCCATAATTTAGAATAGATATATTTTAGTTTATTACTATCTTCAAAATGGGACTGTTAAAACTAACTCTTTTATATTCACCCAAAATAAAGTCTTCGAAAAATGGAATATTATAAGGTGTGATTACTTTCAATAATCCATGTTTAATTATTTTCTAAATACCCAAAGAGAATACCTTACCCAAAATAATTTTCTATATTACAGTAGTATTAGTATTTATAATATACATATTTCTCAGATGCCTATACTGGGTCTTCCCATTAAAAACATAAAAACCCATTCAAAAGAGGAACTCTACTAGCGATTATAGAGCCTTATTAAATATTAAGACAATGTGAATTAGACTTTAAAGTAAATACTTTTGGGTATAAAACACCTTGGAAGATCAAATTTCAATATATTTTGGGTACCCACCTAGTATTAAGTAATGTGGTTATTGAATGGTCATTAAAATCAATCAAAATAGAGCCTCAACCATAGACTTGACGAATCCTATTATTTCCTGGAATAACCTCTCCATAAACTCTATAATTTAATGAAATAAATGAATCTCTACTATGAACTATAAAAATGAATAAATAGAGCCTAAGGCGTACACATTAGTGAGGTCGCACCTATACACATTTAGGAGTTTTTCACTATCATAACTAGTATCAGTAAATAGGGATTGGTAAATTTTATCGTTGAGTTATTGGTTACTTTTTATCTTCTTATATTCTAGTTTAATATAGTTAGGTTTCACACATTTTTAACAGGTAACCTATATAGACGTAGCATTGGACCTGCTACATCTAGATTGTTTTGTTCTGTTCCTTCCATTTACATCACCATTTTTTATTTATATTAAAGTTTTCATATCTACCCTTAATAAACATATTTTTACATTAGAATTTTATTAACATTTATTATGTAGTTCCTTATAATGTAAAGTTAATTTAAATTATTCAATAATTAAGGAGTATCCACCATATATCATAATTTCAAATAGAGTACTATATGAATTATACATAAAAATAATAAGAATTATACCTTGTTATTAATTATCAAAAAACATTAATTTTATATAAATCAAGAGTAATTTACTTAAATTCATCATGGTGCAATTTGATTGATGTACCAGAATGCATCTTAAATGGAAAAATTCCAGGATTTTTTATAATTACATCAATCCAATGAAGTATTCATGTATAATTTCTCTATTTTTTACCAAATACTAGTAGATAAAGATTCATAAGAAACTTCTCTTAACACTTTATCACATGAGGATAAAATTATGGAGTTATAATACTTAACAAGAACATCAAGAAAGATATCATTATAGGTGGTAGTGTTCTGACCATTATTAAAACTTGTTAAAATGGGTGTCTTGGGTCCATATAAGGATTTAATGAAGCTCTACTAGTCAAGAAAGGATTTAATTATTATTTTTCAATGATTAATGTCATCTTCTTTATTAATTTATTTTATTTCATACTTGGTGGATTCCATTATTTACTTTGATGCACTGATACCAATTTTTCAGCAATAAATTGAAATGTAAGTCCCTAATAAAGGACAGGGTGCAATAAATTTAAACCAGTTTCTCTTATGTATTTGAAATATAAGAAGAATGTGTGATGGCAAGGTTCATGGTCACAAAATAATGAGATCATGGTGAACCAATATGATATAGAAATAATAAATAATGAAAGAAAAACAAAATTCAAAGAATAAAAACTAAAATCAGTAAACAAACACAAGGATTTAACATGATACAGGCTATTTTGGTCTTATGTTCATAGAAATAACACCACCCAGACTCCCAAATATTATTTTTGCTAAAAATAAAAAACACAAGATTAAATATGATGTATATAAAATCAATAAAAGTATAAAAAGATTCTATATACATGAAAAAACAAGAGAATAATAAGACATATAGACCTTTCAAATTACCACATACCAATAATCCTTAGTTTATGCTCTGGAGGAAGAGGATCTTGTTACTATATCTGAATCTGGAATGAAAACTCTCAATACTAGAAAACCAGTCTTGGATCACCACCTGAAACACACACAAAGATGATTACTCTTTTATCATAATGGAGAAGTGATAAATATCTCTACTAGGCAATGAATTGAAATAACAACATGAAATTATTTTGATCTCTTGTAGGTAATTTCTATCTAGAAATCACTAGTGTTAATAATTAAATTGAATAATGGTGAGAGTAGGGATGTTAAATGATTACATGCCAAAAATTATTGATTTTAGGGGGCAATGAATTCCCCTAATTGGTGTAAAAAATAATCAAGTGGCGTAATAGCCTGAGAAAACTAGTGAGACCTGTGCGACATGGATAACAAAACTAATCATCACAGAAAGGCTGAGGTGACCCAAAATTTACATACATAAATATTAAATATTATTAGATGAATATTTATTACATATCATTATGATCCACATTGTGATGTTTTGGCATGGATGCCACTAAACTTGTTCCCTAAGCTAGTTCACCACATGACCTCAGGCGTGCCTCCCCGTACTCCAGAGGATGCTTCCTACCACCGAGTTAACAGTGAAGTATATGTAGATACAATACCATCATTAGGAGAGTGATAGAATAATTGAAAAATAACCAGAGTAATAAATATCATTAACTAATAATAACCATTCATCTCATAACTAGATCCCAAAATTGGATAAGTGCCCACAAATAAATACAAAAACATTTTATATAATAGTTTTTTCATAAGTTAATGGTATTACATAAAATAAATAAACATTAAAAATTCCAAATTTGATCCATGACATCATGTTTTTTCCCTTCATCCATGCTCCATCACAAAACCCAACTTTGTCATCAATGATAGGGCCTTTTCCCTTATCCTGACCAACAACTATGTAATTTTCTCAGTTACCATTGGAAGTCTAAGAAGGGTGTGAGTATAACTCAATAGAAAACCAAAAATTATGTATAAATAAATATCCAGTCTAATAAAATTTTATATTTAATAAAACAAGAACAAAATATGTCCAAAAAGAAAAATGCATTACTATAAAAAATTATCAATTAGCAACTTCGGCCCCTGGGTTTCATTATGACCCCAACACACTAATGATACTTCAACCATCTTGAATGTCGGAATGGTAAATTTTAGACAATAAAAAATAAAAAAAATGAGGTATTGATTGTTCATTTAAATTATAGATACTAAGGTGGATTGGTCTAATAACCCATACCATGTCAAATTGCATAAGTTCTTATGACATCTGATGGAACCCTAACGAATTGTAAGGATTTTCATATCCATCAATTTAACTCAAAGATGTTGAGGATCAAGTAGATCCATGATAAATCAAGTATAATGAGTGAAATTTATAACAACATTACTCATGGGTGTGGAGTTACAAGTAAACCATCCCAAATAATTTCCTGCATCTGCAATTTCCAAGGTTCAACACAATATATTTTTTCAACATACCACAAAATCAAGAGGGAACCACTTTCAATTATCATTATTATCATGGTTTTATAACTCAACATATTTAAAACAATCCCATAAAAATACTATTTAACTATTAATTAATATAACACAACCATTAAAGGTTCATTAAAATCATTTATCAATGTTTTCAACCCCTTTAACTACATACCCTTTATTTCATTACCCATGTTTTAACACTTTTAAATTTTGAATTATTCCAAATGAACCCTTAAGTCATTATAATCTTCCCAGTGACAAGTAAAACTGGTTTAATCACCCAAAACATCAATTTCATCATTTATAACACATTTTACCATTTTCAAGGGATTGAAACATCCCCTGGGTGGATGTAATAATGATATCATAGTTATTAGTAGGCACAATATAATCTATGAATGTTATAACACGTCATTTAAATGACCAATTTATTATTAATACGGAAATAAATTGTTACACAACATAACCACATAATATCACAAACTAGATACAATTGAATTACATAAATACAATGGGAAATACCTTGTAGACCACTTAACTTATGATCATAGAAAAACACTCATCCAGCCTCATTAATTGATTTTAACTAAAAAGGAATCAAACACATAGGAAAATAAATCCTTGGAATTATTGTTCATGGGATTCATAATTAGAGAAACAAACATGGTGTGAATCTTCTAGAAAAAAAAACTAATTTAGAGATTTACATGAGGCTTCGAATCAAAATAAATTTCTCTTCAAACTCTCTATAATCGAAGGATAATGATCATTAACAGATTTAGGAGCTATTGGTTTTCAACTAGTATAATATAAGGGAAATGAGGAGGAAATTAAGGTGAAATTTTATAAACGTTGGGAGGGAAAAAGTGGTAATTTTCTAACTTTTAAGGATGTTAATGGTTTTTCCATATAGTTTTTTAAATCATGCGCCAACTATGTAGCTTCCTTGGTCAACAAGTAAACTGAGTCACAGGATTTACTAAGGTCCTCATATTATTTTAAAAATAATCTATAATCCATATCAATAGATATATCCATCCTCGAAAATTTTGTTGGCCTCCCCTTACACGGTTTACAAATAATGTACCCCCATTATCTATGATGCATGGTCATGGTGTGTGGTTAGTACTAACTATGCACTGTATGGCCCTTTTTTACTCGTTTTCTCCTGTCATAAACCCCTATGAAAATCCAAATAGCTTACCTACCCTCGGGCAGAATTCCATTAACAATTTAAAATGACATTAACCAAAATATAAATGAAAATGTACATCATCAAAGGGTCATGATCTTACAACCTATCCTCCTAAAAATAGCACATCCTTGAGATGCACTCCTGACATCACTAATCCTACATGGTTAAATGATGGGGTCATTGGTATTGCATATCATATTACTTCTCCAAAGCTTCCTCCTAAACATGGACATATTAACACATAACCGAGACCAAAGTTATAGTCTTAACCTGAAGAAGTTTCTCACAATGATCCATAATATGAATCAGATTCTCTTTAATAGATGTATCAACCTCGTGCTCAACATCATCAACATAGATCCACTACAGGAATTAGAGGTATTTGTGACGGGCTATTTGAGACGAGATCCCGTCGCAAATAAGCTTTAGTGAAGGGGCCCTGTCAAAAATAGCTCGTTTTAGAAAACAGTGTTGCAAATACTATTTCTTGCGATGGGCACATTATACAAAATAATATTTCCAATAGGAAAGTTTCACGTAGAAAATATGTCTCTTATTATATACATTATATATAAACAAACCACTTGTGACAGGCTCATCACAAATAATTTTTGAAATGAGGAACTTCTTCGTCGGAAATAAGTCTCCGATTTTATACATTATATATAAATAAAACTTTTGCGACGGGACCATCACAAATAGTTTTTATGATGGGCCCATCGTCTTGTCGCAAATACATGTTTTAAACATATCTATTTAAACTATTTCTGACGGGCACCCATCATAACAAGTCCCATCGCAAATACTAGACAAATAAAAAAATATATATATTTATTAAAATTTTGATTAATGAAAAAATAATATTACTATTTTTAAATTAATAAAAAAAATAAGACTGATAAAATTCTCAATATTCTCAAAAAAATATAAAAAAATCATTAATTATTATTATTATTAGTAAAATAAAATAAATTAAAAAATATAATAATAATGAAATATATTTAATAAAATTTTAATTAATGAAAAAATAATATTCATATTATTCAAATAATAAAAAATATTAAAATTTTCAATATTCACAAACAAATTAAAAAAAAATATTATTATTATTATTAAAATAAAAAATATTAAAAACTATAATACTAATAATATGTAATAAAATATTAATGAAAAATTAAATTTTGCAATATTCACAACAATATAAAAGACAGAAACTGTAAATAGTTCATATTATAATAAATCTTGAATAAAAGTATTTTTAATATAAAAAATCACTCAGGGGGGTCATCTTCCGGATGAGGTGGAGGAGCTATATGATGTGGTGGAGGAAACTCCATCCCTAAACTATGAGTCAGACATCACATATACTCCATCTTCTTGTGATGTTGTTGTTGCTTCCATCGATGCATATCCTCCTTGTAATGTTGTTGCTGCTGATGCTGCTGCTACCATTGATGCATATCTTCCACATAATGTTGTTTCTGCTTTTGTTAGTGACGCATCTCTTCATGATGCTTCTAAAAACTCTCAATAAGCTCGGCCTAAGATTGCAACTGCTCCAAATACTGTGAGTCAGAAGATGATGCCTCTCCACGAGCTCTGCCAAATCCAGACGCCGACATCATAAAAAAACCATAATAAGTATTATGAGTGAAATTAGAGTCTAATCCAACAACTCGTCCCTTCTCAATGCCATACTGAGTCGCATGAATCCATGCCGCCTCATAGCAATGGTGAGCACTGGGTTGGTCAGTCATCTCATCCTAACTCTCAACCTATGTATGAGAGGTTGCAACATCATATTACTCCTTCAATTCCAATTTCAAATTAATATTGTGAGAATATTATACGCAATTAATTATCAAATTGAAAAAAAATACTAACCACATTCTAAAACTTGCGATCACCTCTAGTATCTCCCGGGATAGATCACTATACATCCTCTAATAAATGTTCTACTCCATAATATCGGGATGCTCGACTGCGTATAAAAATATAATATAATCTATTAATATTTTAAATTATATAAAATATTTAAAAAAGATACTTACCAAATTCTCTCTATGTGTACAGAATGTACGGCTACCAGCTCGAAGCATCACCTCATTTCTCCCCCATTTATGCCCACCCAATAAAAATCTCCTCCTAAATCCACCACCCAGTCAGAGTAAATATAATCCATCCCAAACATGAGATGAAATGTACTCTGGTCGGTGGGATCTATATGACTCATCAAATTCTGTCACTCCTACTTTTTAAATGGTCATCATTCCCAAATTGTACAAAAATTTATGGAAATGTTTACGCATAGACACCTTCAATGACGCGTGGATAGCCTCGCGCATGCTATCATTGATGGGATACCACAAACCCTAAAAATAATTTATAATATCATGTTGTTAATAAAATAAATTTCAAAATATATATTATTTATTTATGTATAAAACAATGATTGAACATGTCAAGCTGCACATTAACACAAATCTTTTCCCATGTGATCCATGGATGGGAAAAATAATTGCACAAGATATCACTCCCCTGTCCAACAGCTACAGATGAAAAACTATGAGAAGGAATACTTTATCAAAAAATTAGTATATATGTAAATAAATTAATGAAAGATAACTAAAATATACAGGATACATTACCTCCATGTGCATAAATCGAATCCATGATAGGGACGTCACTCAGGGATAGGGTAAAGAAATCATCAATCACGCAAGACCGTGCCCCTTCCACATACGCCATGAACCGCCAGTAGGATGATGGTCAGATGATCCAAAATATTCTTCATCCAAAGGTAGCTCAGCCTCCTCCAACTCATGAAAAAGATCAAGGTCCATCTGAAACACAAAATGATTATTGTTATCATATAGTTGAAAATAACTATTATATATAGATATATATTAGTTATGATTATAACCATCATTTAACAATGTAAATGTTCTCCTTAATCAACATCTTCATATCTGACAATACCAATCTCTTCATATTCCTCCTAGGCATCATCAATATCCATATGAGTTTCAGTTTCATCATCCCTTGTCATTTCAAATTCATTTGTAACATCATTAACATCTTCATCACCCTCGATCCTTAATTGTGTGGTGTCATCATCGATATTCATGCCTCTTTGAAAAAGATGGATTTTGAGTAGTCTCTTGATAAATTTCCATTCCTTCAACTTCAGTGGAACCACATCCATTTTGAGTAAACTGATTTTCCTGAGATTTCATTTTTATTATTCTTCACCAGTCACTCAAGTATCCTGAGGTATCATAGTACACTGCATTATAAATTTGATGGACATATTGAGCCAATAAAAATGGTTCATTTAAAACAAGAAGACATTTATATTTAATATCTATGATTCCATGTGTCAGATGAACATGCAAGCTTCTCTCAGTATCCAACCACAGACATTTAAACATCATTATGTAATTCTGTCCTAGATAACATAGCTCAATAATTTTATCCAGAATGCTATAAAAGTTAACTTCAGTTTCTCTGTGATACGATCATCTCATGAAAAATACACTGTTCATTGTTTTTTTGATTCCCCATATGCACTTGTGTGAAATCAAAAATCATTCTACCCATATGAATTATAATATTTAACCATTTTGGATGGTGGGTTACTCAATATACACAATCACTTATCAATTTTATCAGTATTTTGAGACACCTGAAAATTTGTAAAACAATTATCAATATAATAAATAATAAACAAGATTGATATTAAACCATAAAAAATTTATGTTACCAGTTTTTGAAAACATTGAGAGAAAAAATTCTTTGCATTCTTTTAGAACAACTGCTATAAATTTGGAAGTTGTTTCTTGATATGATTATCATATAACCTACAAATAAAATAATTTTACATATTGTAAAAAAATTATTGAATAAGTGATAAATGAACTCACTTTAAAAATGATTTCATTTTATTATAGTTGAACAGAACATATGTATGAGCTCTGTGATGTTCATCATCTGAAATCCATCATTCATGAAATCCACCTAAGCCATGATTTGGCTAATCAAAAACTGATAATTGACTATCCATTTTTTCATTAACATTCCCCTCATTTTGTCCCATGTGGTTGTGTTTTGAGGGATATTCATATTCAAAATAATGAGAGCAGAAAAAAGCTATTTCCTCCTGCAAATAAGATTCATCAAGTGTGCCTTCAACTGATTCTTTGTTACGTACTTTTTTCTTCAATTTCATCATGAATCTCTCGAATGGGTACATCCATCGATACTATACTAGACCACCACATTTATCTTCATGTGGAAAATGAAATATCATATGTTCTGTTGAGTCAAATAAAGCCGGTAGAAAGATTTTTTCCAGTTTACATATAATTACAAAAACATCTTCTTCCTTTTTTCTTAGCACATCGTAGTCTATTTTCACTCCACAAATGTCATGAAAATAATTTGATATGTCAGTTATCGAATCCCAAATCATAGAATTCAAAAAAAAACCATTAATACAATTGGAAAAATTATTTCAATTATTACATGAAAATCATGACTTTTTAATCTGGTATTATAACCATTCTTAACACATCTCCCAAATTGGAAGCATAGCCATCTGGAAGTCTCAAATATAAAATCCTCTGAAAAAATAAAAAAAGACTCTCTTTATACAGTTTATAAGCTTCTTTTGGATTTATTATCCTATGTGATCTAACATTTTAAAATTTTTCAGGTTCTGGTCGCCTTCAAATTTGGGAAAGATCTAATCACGCCTTAACAGGATCTTTGGTCTTACCTGGTGTATCCTAAACTATATGGAATAAATTATCAAAAACGTTCTTCTCAATATTTATAAAATTTTACATGTGGAAAACCAACAAATCAGACCAATATGGAACATCCCAAAAAAAATCTTCGTTTTATCCAACTATGTTATTTCCCAAATCCATGAATTTTCTGTTGGTTTATTGTTAGCCCAAATTTGATGGGAGGTAATGAAAATAAAACTGATTTTGACTCTGTATATGACATTATTTTTGGAGGTTCATCCCTTTCAGTTGTACCTTTTCTGAAATGTGATTTGTTCCTCTGAAAAAGATGATCAGTTGGAGGAAATCTGTGATGAAAGTAATGATATCAAAGTTTTTTTCCATTGATAATCAAGAAGTCTTTATTGTCTTTCATATATTAAGAACATGATTTCAGACCATGTGTACTCCATCCATATGACATACTATATACCGGAATATCACTAATCATCCACATCAATGAAGCTTTTAATATGAAGTTTTATTTTGCAGCAACATCATATGTACTAACAGAATTACTCCATAATGCATTTAACTCATCAATCAATGGTTTCAAATAAACATCAATATTATTTTTCAGATGTCCTGTGAATAATAAGTTCAAAATGATATTGGTATCCTTCATCAACATCCATAGAGTTAAATTGTATGGATTTATAAATACAAGAAAACATGAATATTGACTACTATAAGAACCAAACAAACAGAAATCATCACTAGAAAGACTGAATCACTCGTTTTGGGCTTCTAAAGAAAAAAAGACGAATTGAGAAAGTCAAAATATTTCTAAGAATCACCATGAAATGGATTATTCAATCTTTTATTATTTTAAATATTGGTTTGGTGCCATGACTATAACAGTCCATACATTACATACATTATTATTACATCAGAATTGAAGCCCACTTATTACAACATATAACAAAACCAGGAAAGGACCGTATAGGTATAGTGTCTTTAGAAACAGGGAAACATAAACAACCGGTTCATAAAGCGTCTACACTGTCTCCCATTTATTTCATCATATCTATAATCCCTTTTGACATATCTTACTTAATAACCTTCTTCCTAACCTGGGGAAAGAAAACATACAACAGGGTGAGCTCAAATGCTCAGTAAGGTTAAACAAAAGAAATATCAATCACATCATATACACAAGAACATAACTTTTGGAAATCGTAACATGCAATAGAAATCATAATTTCATAACATGGGATAAATTAGAGTAGTGAAATGTAATCCCAATAATCATAACATAAAACATGAAACTTTGTGGTGTACACACATAATCATAGAGAATCATTTCTTATTAGTCAAGACTCATTTCCAAGACTATCTTAGTGGACAAAGTCCATTTCTGAACTCAGTTCACTCCTTGTTTCAGTCCTGTTTCACTGAACCGGTTTAACCTACCATTCCAGCAATGTCTATATCATGAGATATAAACTCTTTACCCAATGCATTAGAGGGAGATATAGGTCCCACCCATATCATAATGATACCATTCTTATGTGTGCCACAAAATCATAAACCATACATCATAGCATAACCCATGTAATAAAAATGGGAATCTTTAAACATCGTAACATCATAAAACAATTCATATAAGATAAATGAATTCATAAAAATATTTCCATCACAACATAATCAAATATATGTAATAATAGGGATAGAAACAGAACCCTTTATTATCATAGATGGAAAATAATTTTGATAAAACACTTGAACTCCATTCTTGAGGAAAATATCATTTTTACATCAAATTTTTTTTCCTTTCTTAACATTTAAAACAATTTTAAACTAAAAGAAGTTGATTAAAAAACATGAAAACTTTTAAAGGATGATTCGTAGAAATTTTGTTTTAAAAATCCATTCATGCCGTATAAGTTAAAAAAACATTCTTCTCGTACTTTTGTCGGAAAAGTCAAAAAGTACCTCGTACGAAAAAAGAAAAAATATTCCTTTCATATCTTTTACTAAAAACTCACCGAAGGGTAAAATTGGATTTAAATAATTTTAGTTGGATGGAAATAATATTACATATTGAGGAAACATGCATGTGGATGATAAAATACACCCTAGTAAATTCTGAAGTATAAACAATCTCACATAAAAATGAGATTGTGATATTTCCCTTACCTTAGGTCCGATATGCTTTGTACGTGTCCGAACCTCCTATATAATAATTTAAATAATGTTATTGACTTATTCCAGAGTCATACTCATTGTTATGATATCAGATATGATCATATTCTTAGCTTCATATTAGTAATATTTCATTACAACTTGTTATTCGGGTGTTTATTACTTTTTGTTCTTATGTGTGTTTTGTCAAATAAATTCTTATATTTCTATTTAGGTTATAGATAACTCATTTCCAGAATTCTATTAGTGTAATATTTATCATATTCATTCATTCAATTCATTTATATAATTATTATTCAATGAAGATCATGTAGAATGAGTCGCATCACATCGTGGAGACGGTATTCCATACGTACTTACGAGCGATGATATCATTCCCATGATAATGGAATTGTATTAGAGTGTATGTATACTATTTCAGAATCAATATCACTTTACAATAATCATATATAGTCATTATTTACACCATTATACCCATCCAAGTAAGGTGGTGGTGGAAAATAGATTACACCACGGCGTGGAGATGGTATTCCGTACGTACGCAGGCGTGGGGATTTCATTTTCAGTAGGATGGATAGATGGTGAAATAGGGTTGTTTAATACTTATAATAACATATCAGAATATGAGTGATACTAATTTTATTACTTCATAATTAAAAAACTAAAGAAGAAGAAGTGGAAGAAGAAATAAAGATGAAAGAATCGGTAATGGACATTACCTCTTCTTAAAGTGCTTCTTTGAGTCCGTCTTTTAAGGCACTAAAATTGGTATTTGAAGAATACCAGGACCTCTAGGATATCTCAAGGGAAGTGGAGAGGAGAAATTGGCAGGTTTTGGTCGATCTTGAAGGCTCAAAGTGGAGTGAGGAACAGGGGGAGGAGGAGCCCTTTTATAACGGAGGAGAGGGGATCCTTTGGAAAAACTAAAACTATTATTTTATTATAAAGTCATGTTCGGTTTTAAATAGCTCCAAATTGATTTATTTCGAAGCTAAAGTGGGTATGGGTCTAAATAATCTCATCCAATAGAATTTAGACAAGTTTAGGTTCCTATTTTAGCCTTATCATTTATATTTAACATTAAGTTAAATAATTTTACTTTTACCGTGTCTTCTTGTGTTCTTATACTATAAGGTTAATAAACGTACTATAAGCAGCCAAACGAACCCCAAGTTGTTTATTATTAATATATATAACCTTATATATGTTATTTAGCCGAACCATAGATTTTAAAAAATAAAATAAAAATTACTAATATAATATTTTTTTAAAAAACTATTTTATGTCAATTTTGACACTATTTAATAATTGATATTTGTGAAAATCATAACAGAATGATTAGTTCGAAAATAGTTAATTAAATAAATAATAAGATGTCATATTAAACTAGAAAATTTTTGTAATTCATAAAAAGTCTCAAATTACATTTATTTTGGTATTTATAACATCAATTATGTTAATATTTCATTAATAAGATAATTACTGCATCATCTTCGTGTCATAAATTAATTAACTTATTTAAAGTCTAAAAATTACAAATAAAATAATATCATGTAGGAAAGATTTTTAGGTTTATAATGAATAATTATAGTCTAATTTATCTTATGTATAACCCTATATTAAAAATTATTTTCTTATTAAAAATTGATTTTAACTATTTTAACCCTTCTTTAAATAAATTAATAATAAATGTCCTAATCTAATCCAGGTGGGCCTAAATGGTCATATTTTATTCCTAATATTGTTTTTGGTCGAATTAAACTTATCCAATAGAATTAGGACATGTGTTAGGCTAATAATATTATCATTTTTACCCTTAATTACCCTATTTACTTTTAACCGTGGAAAATAAAAGTAAAAAAGTTACTATTCACCAAAACTTATTTTCATCTCATTGAACCACATTTTACATACTGACATCAACCGTGTCTCTCGGATTTTTTAGATTCCACTCACAGAAGCAGTAAAATTATGTTTTATGAAAAATTCAGTTTTTTTAACTACCACTTAGTGGTTTCACTATTCATCAAAAATTGAATGTTTTCAGAAAAATACCAAAATTTCACCCTAGGGTAATTTCAATATTCCGAATCCAAAAATGAAGTCCATTTTGAAAAATAAAATTTAAAAAATTTCAAAAAGTGGTTATTACTATTCATAACAGCTAGTTTTAATAATATTTTAATAGTATATCGTTGTTTAGTGAAACTCGGTATTGCATACGACGAATGCTATTGAGGAAGGTCGTGATTTCATGTAAAGCAAGACAAGAAAGTGTTGTGTGTAGAAAAAGATTCCTTTGATGTTTTATATAACATAAAAGTCTTGGGTGTTACATTCTACCCCCTTAAAATGAATTTCGCTCTCGAAATTCGTCACCTTGTAACAAACAGATGAGGATACCTCTCCCTCATCATATCCTCAAGCACCCATGTAGCTTCTTCTAATTGGTGGTTCCTCCACAAAACATTCACCAATCGAGTGGTCTTGTTTCGTAGGACATTTTCACTACAATCCAGAATCTCTATCTGCTGTTCTTCATAAGAAAGATATTTCTCTAGCGGTACAACTTCTGAGCTGAGTACATGTGAAGGATCTGGTATGTACTTTCTCAGGAGAGATACATGGAACACATCGTGAACTTGAGAGAGATTCGGTGGAAGCTCCAATCGATAATCTACCTACCCAACGCGATCCAGTATTTTGAAAGGACCGATATATCTAGGGCTCAACTTTACCTTCTTTCCAAATTTCATTACTCACTTCCAAGGAGATATTCGTAAGAACACTTTATCACCCACTTTAAACTCTAGGTGTTTTCTTCGGTTGTCGGCATATCTTTTCTGTCGACTCTGAGCTGCTCTTATATGTTTTTTGAATAGATCTGACCTTTTCTGCCATTTCATCAATGAGATTGGGTCCTAATAGCTTTCTTTCCCCAACTTCATCCCAGCAAGTTAGAGTCCTGCATTTCTTTCCATAGAGAGCTTCATAAGGAGCAATCTGAATACTAGAGTGAAAGATATTATTATAAGAAAATTCCACCAAAGGTAGGTGTTGATCCCAACCAACTTTGAAATCCATAGAGCAATCTCAAAACATATATTCTTGAGTTTGAATCGTCCTCTCAGACCGACCGTTTGTCTGAGGATAATAAGCAGTGCTGAAACTCAACTCTGTATCCAGAGTATGCTGAAGACTTCGCCAGAACTTTGAGGTAAACCACGGATCCCGATCTGACATAATAGAAAGTGGTACTCCTTGTAATCTTACCACTTCCTTCACATATATCCTGGAAAGCTGATCCAGAGAGAAATCCTCTCTAATAGCAATGAAGTGTTCAGACTTTGTAAGACGATCAACTATGACCCAGATAGCATTATTGCCTTTGGATGTTTTAGGAAGTCCGTTGACAAAGTCCATAGTGATGTTTTCCCATTTCCATTCGGGTATGGGTAATGGTTGTAACATCCCCTTAGACTTCTGTCTCTCAGCTTTAACCTGCTGACAAAACAAGCATCGAGATACATATTCAGCAACATCTCTTTTCATGCCATCCCACCAGAAGTACTCTTTCAGGTCCCTATACATATTTGTGCTTCCAGGATGAATAGAGAATGAAGAACTGTGATCCTCATCCAGCAGAACCTTATTTAATTCGGGTATGGTAGTAACACAAACCCGATTCCTGAACTTTATTATCCCATCACAATCATGGTTGAATTCAGGAACATTTCTCACCTTCTTTTGTAACTCATCATCTTCTTTCTGTGCCTCTTTAATATTCACATGAATAGATGGTTGAACATTCATTTGAGAAAGATACGATTTTCCCCATTCATTATAATTCCAAAATCCATCCTTTTTAAATCCATAAATATTGGATCTTTTGTGATCCTAATCATGGATAAATTGGCATGGTCTTGTCGACTTAATGGATCTGCTACCTTATTTTCTTTCCCATGGTGGTAATGGATTGATCAGTTGTAATCCTTAATCAGCTCCAGCCATCTTCTTTGGCACATATTCAGCACCTTTTGTGTGAAAATATACTTTAAACATTTATGATCAGTATAAATGCCACACCTTTCTCCATAAAGATAATGCCTCCAAATCCTTAATGCAAAGATTACCACAGCTAACTCCAAATCATGAGTTGGGTAATTTTGCTCATGTATTTTTAATTGTTGCGAGGCATAAGCTATCAACATATCATTTTTCATAAGAACACACCCCAAACCCTTCTTGGATGCATCACTATATATCACAAACCTTTCCCCACTACAAGGCAGTGTGAGCATAGGTGCACTAGATAACCTTCTTTTCAACTCCTTGAAATTCTCTTCACATTCCTCCGTCCAAACAAACTTAAATCCTTTCCGAGTCAACTAGGTGAGTGGATTAGATAATAATGAAAAATCATTCACAAAACATCGATAATATCTAGCCAAACCAATAAAACTTCAGATCTCAGTCACTGTTGTTGGTCTCGACCATCTTTCGAGAACCTCTGTTTTTGCTGGATCCACAGATATCCCCTCTTTTGAGATTATGTTACCCAAAAATAAAACTTTTTTAAGACTAAATTCACACTTGGTAAATTTGGCATAAAGCTTCTCTTTTCTTAGGGTCTTCAATAAAATTCTCAAGTGATCTTCATGTTCTTCCTTGCTCTTTGAATAGACAAGAATATCGTCTATAAAGACTACCACAAACTGATCAAGATATTCTCTAAAGACTCTATTCATCAAATCCATGAAGATAACAGGGGCATTAGTAAGACCAAATGGCATCACTATAAATTCATAGTGTCCATACCTTGTACGGAAAGCCGTCTTTGGTATATCCTCCCTTTTTAACCTTAGTTGATGATACCCTGAAGGAAGATCAATCTTGGAAAAGTATTGATCTCCACGTAGTTGGTCAAATAAGTCATCAATGCGAGGGAGATGATATTTGTTCTTGATAGTGATCTTGTTAAGTTCTTGATAATCTATGCAGAGTCTCATTGATCCCTATTTGTTTTTAAAAAACAGAACAAATGCTCCCCAAGGTGACGCACTAGTGCATACTAATCCCTTATCAAGATTTTCTTGGAGCTTCTTCTTCAATTCCTGCAACTCGATTGGGGCCATTCAATAAGGCGTCTTCGAAATAGGAAAAGCACCCGGTACGATTTCTATTGAAAACTCAACTTCACGATTTGGTGGAAGACCCAGTAATTCCTCCAGATTACATCGTCAAACTCCCGTACAATGGGCATATTCTTAATCTTGAGTTTCTCACTAACCATTTGAGATAAATAACCTTCATTTAGTTGAATCAAGACCCATAAGATGGAAGAAATTTCCACTGGAAGGTTATGTTCATCCTTGCATTGATAGACGATCATAGATTGATCTGGAATATGAAATGTGACTTCCCTTATTTGGTAATTGATATGAGCTCCATATAAAGAAAGACAATCCATGTAAAAAATCACATAAAATTCCACTATAGGAAGGATCACAAGAATTGGAGGAAGCACATTCCCACAAACATCGATCGGAGAAGAATTATAAACTTTTGATGAGACTGTTGTGCCATTAGGGGTTGTCACAGCTAACTCACCATCTAATTGTTGAGGTAATATGGTGATATCCTTAGAAAATTCTTTAGAAATAAAAGAGTGGGTGGATCCAGAATCAAATAAAACATTTGCTACTTTAGAGTGGATGGTAAGTGTACCTTTCACCACATCATTATCGTACTCCACATCGTTGATAGAAATTGCATGTGACTTTCCTTTATCTTTAACCTTAAGAGTTTGTTGATGTCGACCATCATCATCAACCCTTGGATTTGGGAAATGATTGGCATAATTCCCCATCTCCTTGCACTTGAAACATTGAAGTGTAGTAGGTTCATTCTGTGTATCTCTTCCTTTGTTTGCATCATTAGACATCTTCTTCACATCATTCCGGCATTCAAATGTCTGATGACCTTCCTTTCCACATTTGAAACATTTACTTGTCCCTGTAAGACAACTCTCTCCATGTTTCATTCCACACTTTGAGCATAAGGGAAAACTCATCTTCTTTTCAATGTGTTATTTAGATTTTCCTTTGAATTGCATTTTCTTATTCTTATCAAACCCATATGACTGATGGGTTACTCCAATCTCCATCTCGACTTTGAGAGCACATCGAACGATTTCCTCGTAGCTATTGAAGTCCCTTATGGCTAACACCCTTTGAAGACTTGGTTTTACGCCACTAAAGAATCGATCGATCTTACTATCAGGTTGGATAATAATACCAGAAGTGTACCATTCAAGTCTTGTAAAATTTTCTTCATAGGTACCAATAGATTCATCATCCTTTTGATTTAGTTCAAGAAGCTCCTTCTCCATTTTTTCGGAGAATACGAGGGAAGTACTTATTGAAAATTAAGTTCTTGAACTCATCCCATTCCATGGACTCAATTTCATCTCCTTGCCTCGTATTCTTGATAAGATTCCACCATTGATCATCATAACCTTCCTAACGATGCACTGTTAAGATGACTTTATCATGCGCAGAACATTGAAGAACTAAAAATATCTTTTCAGTAGTACTAATCCATTGTTCAGCATCTAATGGATCAGTAGACCCACTGAATGGAGGTGGATTCTGTCTCATGAAGGATTCAATAGAATGTTTCTCCTTCATTTGCACGTTTGTATGTCTTGCATGATTCATAGCTTGGGAAAGTTCTGTGAGCATGGCTACAAGATTTTTCATTCCAGCTCCCATAACGTTTGGTTGCTCAGGGGGACAATCATTGCATTGTCCGTCGCATTCCGCATTAACATGGTTCCTTCAGGTTCCAGCCATTGACTAAAACCAAGAAGAATAGTGTGAGAAACACTAATTATAATAGGAAAACCACATAATCAAGAATAAAATTTCACACTTATGGTCTTATACTAGGTTATTCATGGCCATTTCTAAAACAATATGATTGTGTTCTATGCTTAGACTTATCCTTAGGATTCTTACTAAGGCTTTCACATCCTAGTTTCCAAAGGTTGACTATACCTTTCCTCTGATACCAACTATAACAGCCCATACTTTACATACATTTTTATTACTTCAGAATTGAAGGATACTTATTACAACATCTAACAAAACCAGGAAAGGACCATATAGGAATAGTGTCTTTAGAAACTGGGAAACATAAACAACTGGTTCATAAAGCATCTACACTATATCCCATTTATTCTATCATATCTATAATCCCTTCTAACATATCTTACTTAATAACCTTCTTCCTGACCTGGGGAAAGAAAACATACAAAAGGGTGAGCTCAAATGATCAGTAAGGGTAAACAAAAGAAATATCAATCACATCATATACATAAGAACATAACTTTTGGAAATCTTAACCTGCAAAAGAAATCATAATTTCATAACATGGGATAAATCATTGTAGTGAAATGTAATCCCAATAATCATAACATAAAACATGAAACTTTATGGCATACACACATAATCATAGAGAATCATTTCTTATTAGTCAAAACTCATTTCCAAGACTATCTTAGTGGACAAAGTCCATTTTTGAACCGAGTTCACTCCTCGTTTCAGTCCTATTTCACTGAACCAGTTTAACCTGTCGTTCCAGCCATGTCTATCTCATGAGATATAAAATCTTTACCCAATGCATTTGAGGGAGATATAGGTCCCACCCATCTCATAATGATACCATTATTATGTGTGCCACAAAATCATAAACCATACATCATAGCATAACCCATGTAATAAAAATAGGAATCTTTAAACATCGTAAAATCATAAAACAATTCATATAAGCTAAAAGAATTCATAAAAATATTTCCATCACAACATAATCAAATCCATGTAATAATAGGGATAGAAACAGAACCCTTTATTATCTTAGATGGAAAATAATTTTGATAAAACACTTGAACTCCATTCTTGAGGAAAATATCCATTCTACTTCAAAAACATTTTTCTTTCTTAACATTTAATAAAATTTTAAACTAAAAGAAGTTGATTAAAAATAAACATGAAAAATTGTAAAGGAAGATTTTTGGAAATTTTGTTTTAAAAATCCATTCATGCCGTATAAGTTAAAAACCATTCTTCTAGTACTTTTGTCAGAAAAGAGAAAAAGTACCTCGTAAAAAAATGACAAAAGATTCCTTTCATATATTTTACTAAAAACTCACCGAAGGGTAAAATTGAATTTAAACAATTGTAGGTGGATGGAAATAATATTACATATTGAGGAAACATGTATGTGGATGATAAAATACACAATAGTAAATACTGATGTATAAACAATCTCGGATAAAAATGAGATTGTGATATTTCCCTTACCTTTGGTCTGATATGCTTTGTGCGTGTCCGAACCTCCTGTATAATGATTTAAATAATGTTATTGACTTATTCCAGAATCATGATTATTGTTATGATATCACATATGGTCATATTCTTATCTTCTTATTAGTAATATTTCATTACAACATGTTATTTGGGTGTTTATTACTTTTTGTTCTTATGCGTGTTTTGTCAAATAAATTCTTATTCTTCTCTTTAGGATATAGATACCTAATTTCCATAATGTTAATAGTGTAATATATATCATATTCATTCATTCAATTCATTTATATAATCATTATGCAATGAAGATCATGTAGAACGAGTCGCATCACATCGTGGAGACGGTATTCCGTACGTACGCACGAGCGATGATATCGTTCCCATGATCATGGAATTGTATTGGAGTGTATGTATACTATTTCAGAAACAAAATCACCTTACAATAATCATATATAGTAATTATTTACACCATTATACCCATCCATGTAAGGTGTTGGTGGAAAATAGATTACACCACGACGTGGAGACAGTATTCCGTACGTACGCACGCGCGATGATTTAATTTTTCATAGGATGGATAGATGGTGAAATAGGGTTGTTTTATACTTATAATAACATATTAGTATATGAGTGATTCTGATTTTATTACTTCATAATGAAACAACTAAAGATGAAGAAGTGGAAGGAGAAATAAAGATGAAAGAATCAATAACGAACGTTACCTCTTCTTTGAAGTTCTTCTTTGAGACCTCAATTTAGAGCACTAAAATTGGTCTTTGAAGAAGACCAGGACCTCTAGGATGTATCTAGGGAATTGGAGAGGAGAAAGTGGCAGGGTTGGCCGAGCTTGAAGGCTCAATGTGGTGTGAGGAAGAGGGGGAGGAGGTTCCATTTTATATGGGGGGAGAGGGGCTGCTTTGGAAAAACTAAAAATATTATTTTATTATAAATTCAAGATCGGTTTTAAATAGATCCAAATTGATTTATTTCGATGATAAGGTGGGGATGGGTCGAAATACTCTCATACAATAGAATTTAGACAAGTTTAGGTTCCTATTTTAACATTATCATTTAGATTTAACATTAAGTGAAATAATTTTACTTTTACCGTGTCTTCTTGTGTTCTTATACTATAAGGTTAATAAACATACTATAAGAAGCCAAACGAACCCCAAGTTGTTTATTATTAATATATATAACCTTATTTAAGTCCTTTGGCCTAACCTTATATTTTTAGGAATAAAATAAAAATTACTAATATAATATTTGTTTTAAAAACTATTTTATGTCAATTTTGACACTATTTAGTAATTGATTTTTGTGAAAATCATAACAGAATGATTAGTTCGAACAGAGTTAATTAAATCAATACTAACATGTCATATTAACCTAGAAAATTTTAGGAATTCATAAAAAGTCTTAAATTACATTTATTTGGGTATTTATAACATCAATTATGTCAATATTTCATTAATAAGATAATTACTGCATCATCTTTGTGTCATAAATAAATTAACTTATATAAAGTCTAAAAATTACAAATAAAATATCCTTATGTAAGAAATTTATTTATATTTCTAATGAATATTTATAGTTGAATTTATCTTATGTATAACACTATATTAAAAATGTTTTCTTATTAAACATTGATTTTAACTATATTAACCCTTCTTTAAATAAATTAATAATAAATGTCCTAATCTGATCCATGTGGGACTAAATGGAAATATTTTATTCCTAAGATTGTTTTCGGTCTAATTACACTTATCCAATAGAATTATAACATGTTTTAGGGTAATAATAATATCATTTTTACCCTCAATTACCCTATTTACTTTTAACCGTGGTAAATAAAAGTAAAAAGTTACTATTCACCAAAAATTATTTACATCTCATTGAACAACATTTTACATACTGACATCAACCGTGTCTCTCTGATTTTTGAGATTCCACTAACAGAAGTGGTAAAATTATGTTTTATGAAACATTCAGTTTTTTTTAACTACCACTTAGTGGTTTCACTATTCATCAAAAATTTAAAGTTTTCAGAAAAATACCAAAATTTCACCCTAGGATATTTTCGATATTCAGAATCCAAAAATGAAATCCATTTTGAAAAATAAAATTTATAAAATTTCAAAAAGTGGTTATTACTATTCATAACAGCTAGTTTTAATAATATTTTAATAATATATCGTTGTTTAGTGAAATTCGGTATTGCGTACGACGCAAGCTATCGAGGAAGGTCATGATTTCGTGTAAAGCCAGCCAAGCAAGTGTTGTGTGTAGGAAAAGATTTCTTTGATGAATTATATAACATAAAAGTCTCGGGTGTCACAATGACATCATTAACACGGTGTTCTGAGACATAAATAAACATTGCAACCTAGGTGTAAGGGAGAAATATCTCAATTATTTTACAGGAATCGATCCAGACTTCCTAAGTTGAGCTTATTTATACCTCGATTGTCCACATGTGGGACAACTATTAAACATCTCATTTTCTCCATAATATAAGAAGAAATCATTTGGACATGCATGAATCTTCCGATAACTAAGGCCCATATTACTAACCAGCCTCTTGCTCTCATAGTAATTTGTAGGAAACACATTTTTTTCAAGTAATGCTATTTAAACCAAATAAAATATCTGATAAAAACAGTCATTTGACGTTTCAATATATGAATTAATAGCCAAAAATTTTGCAACCACTTCTAATTTTCATATCTTACAACAAGGATATAGTGCTTCTTCAGAAGACCTCAACAACTGGTAAAATTCATATGGTGGAAACTCATGAGTAAAATCAATATCATCATGAATTTTAATTTGTCGAAAAGATGGACTTGCAACATCATGTACTAAATTTTAAAACTGTGATGGATCTGGAATCAAGTAATTAGTATCTTCTCTGGAACTGCTTTCACCGTGTTGATACCAAAAAACATAATCTAGTTGAAAACCAAACGGCAAAAGATGCCCCTCAACCTTGTCAAATGTGTCAAACGTTCTCAGAGTACATTTTTTTACAGGGACACTTTATTATGCCTTCTAATACATATTATGGTTTTGATGATGAAAATGATAAGAAAGCTTCAACACCCTCAATATATAAAGGATTTAAATTTGAACTATTTGGATTTCTGCACTGATTTATCCAAGTGCGATCATCTAATAATGATTGTTTTCGACTTCCTTGTTCCATATTTTTCTACAAAATACAAAATCATTACTATTTTTGAATAATTTGAAATTATAAAAAAACTATATGAAAAAAGAAGATAAATAATTAAAAATAATTCTTAATAACTACCATTATTTAGGGGCGACACCATATCCTCTGGATTGACAACTACTCTTTTGTTTGATGGCTCATTTACTTGAAACTTTCTCAAACTGAAATCTCAATGATGAATCTTCTTGGAGGTACGCATATTCATTATCATGAATACGAGGATGTATAATAGTTCCTCCGAGATGATTATTCATTGTGATTTCAGTGTGAGAATGTTGCAAGTAAATAATCCATCCTACAAAATAGCCCCCCATTCCTCGATGAATCATCTTCTTGCAACTATCACCGCCTGAAAACATTATGAAAAATGTGATCCTACGAATTCATATTCAAACTCGTGAATACGATATTGGATATGCATATGTAGAAGCATACATTTCATAATTTTTTGAGTCAGTGAATGTTTAAAGGAGAAGATTTAATGAAAAAAAGGAGTGCCTCCAATCCACTGAAAATTGTGCCATGTTATTACAAGTTATTCTTATTTATTTCTATTTATTGTAATTGATTTTATTCATTTTTATTATTATTTATTCAAATTGATTTTATTCCTATTTATTCTTATTTATTGTAATTGATTTTATTCCTATTTATTTATATTTATTTGGGATGACCCCCTATCCACAATTTGTACCCCTCTAAGGCCGGCAATGTAGGAAGGGAGATAATGACCCCCGAGCCCCACCTCTAGTCGGCCCCGGGTTGGCGACTAGCACTGAGGGTTTAGTAAACACACAAATGTGTGGCATTACCCTCTAAGAGAACACATACATAATAGAGAGATAAGATAGAAACTAACCAACTTCAACTCATAACTAAAATATAAAAGAAATCCCAAGTCCCATATGCAATGTCATGAAAAAAGTACTACAACTGGAAGGGGGAAAACTGCAAGTACCAAAAAGAAGGTAAAAAAAGCAGTAACCACAAGCCCAGATAGCTCCTACAACCCCAAGCTAGTATAAATCATCTTGATCTCTAACCTGCTCCAAGTGACCAGAAAAATAGTTTATATATACATAGGGTGAGTATAATAGTATACTAAGTAGGATCCTCCCTAAAGCCTCTCGTGAAAAATTAAAGAAATCCTGATAAAGCACAGTGAACAACAAGTGAAAATAACTCTTCAACGAAATTGGTTTAGTATGTTCCAGAACTCACCATGGCTACTCTCACCAACTAACGCATACATGAATATATCATATAGTAAAGAATTTCAAGGGTACCCTGATACTACATCCCCACTAGTTTTCTTCTTTTCCCCAACATCACACGTCCTGATATTCTCTCTTCAAAAAGGCTCACCCACAAACACATGGGCTAAGCACCAAAACATGAACCTCATGCAAGAAAACCACAACATCCACGTAAGAAAATTAACAAGGTAGTTTTTGGGATCCACCATAGCTCTCATAGTGTGTACATATGTTGAGTATTATACCTCAATCCATTACAACCCATACACCGAGTAAGGATCCTCAATCCATTACAGCCTATAACCGTTACACATATAGTGGTCTATAAGATACTATATCTAGACTATATTTGTGTCAATAACCACAAACCATTACAGCACTCTAGACACATATATGGGGAAAACTAACATTGTTCCTACCAGCATAATTAACTACCAAGAGAAGAGAATGGGGCGAAAGGGGGTTGTCAGTCATTCATCCTCCCACCAAAATATTGGGGAAAACAACCCCACCCCATAGGGCTCAGAATCGATGGGGTGTCAATTTCCCTTAATGACAGGGTAGAGTAGCATATAGAAACACAAAAAGTATAGGATATACTATATATCACAACCACACTCTGGGCATAACCTATTCTTAGACTCAACTACAGATAACGTCTCTCGGAATCTGGGCTTCCACTTCTAAGACTATGTATCCTATAATCACAAAAACATTTAAAGAGATTTAATACATTATTTCAATCCCTTTTTATCATTTTCAATTTATTTTAATTAATTCTTTAAGCATTAATTAACCAGTATGAATTCCACATTAATGTTCATTAGCATCACACCCAAAGTACACTATTCCATCAAAATTACAATCTCAAAATTATGTTATAGAAAACTCCAAACCCATGGTTTAACACCATTTATTAAATTATTCATTACAGAATTACTTTACCATATTTCCAAGAATTCTATAAAAACATTCTATGATACTAATAACAAGGGGATCATCCCAGTGGGTAGATGTACTAACCGTCGAGTATTTGTTGCCTATAGCAAGAGTGTAGACCCATCCTCCATTGAGAAGCTAAACACGGAAAGCATGTGGCATACCCAACACGTCTTCACCTCTTTCAGAAGAAAGGTAAGCAAGACCAGCTTCCTTGAGCAGTGAGGAAAATTAAAGCAGATAATCAACAATGAAGAGACAGAAGACATCCAACATTCACATCTAACCCATTCCATCATCCATAGTGTCCTAACTGACACACACATACATAAACTGATGCATATCACCACTCTAAGCATCATTTGTTTCCACAATCAGAAGTCCTCCATGCCCCCACATATCACAACATCCATACACACTTACATCACAACACAATCAGTAGGAAAAGAAACATTTTAACAGTTGGGATCTTGGCCCCTTAACAAACAACAGGGTAACTCAGAACCCAACAAGGATTTATCTTTTATCGATCAACAGGTTCATTAATCCATCTTATATTAACCAATTATTATTCTTAGGTTCCTAATTTAGGAAACTTAATGAGTAAGCTCTAACAAATAATTAAACATACTTACTACTCCATTTTGATTAACATCATATTAAAACAAGAAGAACCAGATTCATTTACATGTCTCTTTATCTTTACCTAAACCATTACCAATTAATTCCAAGATTACGTTTCTTTACCAATTTCCATCTAGAACAAAATTCTAAACACAGCATGCATTGATATCACACTATCTAGAAAAATAAAAGGCAATAACATATGATCGATATCAATTTGTTTATCGGGTTCAAATATTTATTAGGTAAATTCTGTTCTGATCTGGTGTGATAAAGCATGCTAACAATATAGTCTCACATAAAAGAAGAGATAAGAAATGAACCCCTACATCAAATAGTATATTAACTTTCTTTATATGAGAACAGTCCACACAACATGTCACGATCCTCCTTTCATGGCAACTGCATCCAACCGAGGATGCCATGGTACAAAAGAACCAACTGAAACCAAATAAAACTCCATTATAAGCGTGGAGATTACTTGATATAATATGTAAAGGAAAAACAGGAGAATATGAACCCCAAAAAATGATGATAAAAATACCTTATATCAAATATTGATCATTACATTTTGGTTTCATCAAAACAGAGAATAACCCATGTGAGGAGGAAAGTTTTATTGTGAAACTCCTATGAAAAGGAATGAGATGTTCGAGCATCTCACACCTGATAACAAGGAGAAAGAATTAGGGAGGAATATATCTCATCCCTTTAGCAGATATAATGGAGCGATGATTTAAGATACGCTTAATTTCACATTAAAAGAGAATTGAATTAAACATCACGGTTCAACCAAGTTAAAACATCCTGAGCCATAGGAATAATTAATATAGGATTTATGGAATTTGAATCGGCCTTTGAGTCCTTAAAATGAGGCTTTAAATTCATTTTATGTCAATGGAAATATCAAAGGGGTGAAACTGTAGAAGGTAGAAACACTGTTCATAAACCTCACCATTCTGGAAACACTGTTCATGAACCTCACCGTTCAACCTCACCATTCTGGAAACACTATTCATGAACCTCAATATTGAAACCTCACCGTTGTAACCTCACCATAATGGAAACAATGTTCATAAACCTCATCTTTGAAACCTCATTGTTGAAACCTCACTATTCTGGAAATACTGTTCATGAGCCTCATTATTGAAACCTCACCATTAGAACATCACCATTCTTGAAACACTGTTCATGAACCTCACCGTTTAAACCACACCATTGGAACCTCACTGTTGGAACCTCACAGTTCTTGAAACCTTGTTCATGAACATCATAGTTGAAACCTCACTATTATAACCTCACAGTTCTGGGAACGCTGATCATGAACCTCACTGTTGAAACTTCACCTTTGGAACCTCACTGTTCTGGAAACATTGTACACCTTCCATTCTGAAAACATTGTTCACAGAACTCAAAATATTTTGCAAAATAAAGAGAGGTTACTGTTAGTGGTTACCGATAGAATTGTTTGTTGATGGAACTGTTCATAAAATTGGAAATTTGGCAAAGGAAAGAGAGGTTACTATAAGAGCTTACCGATATAACTATTCACTGATGGAACTGTTCATAGAATTATAAATTTGGAAATAGAAAGAGAGGCTACCATTAGAGGATACTGATGGATTGTTCACTAATTTAACTGTTTATAGAATTTGAAATTTGGAAAAGGAAAGAGAGGTTTCCATTAGACCTCACCATTGGCACTATTCACAGAAGGTTACCGATGTGCTATTCAGAACTGTCTACCACTGGAACTGTTCACCGAGGGTCACCGATGCTACTGTTCATAGAAAGGGAAAATTGGAAACATGTTGGGGATAAGTCACCTTGACCACCTGGAACACCTCAAACACAATATTTTCACAAAGGAATGGACCGAAAAGGTCCAGGCCATTACATCAGATGCCTCTCACACCATTATCATCCTCGAGAATTCATAACCCACCTAAAGTGAAAATAAAATGGGGTCTGAACAACCACCCATCAAGATATCTCTCTAAATAAAGAAAGACACAAAATAAATAAGGGGATCCATCTCATAAACATGAAAGGTTTATAACCACAAAGGGTACAGCGATGCATGAAAAGAGATAAATATCAAAAAACTCTGCGTACTAAGAACGTATCTATGACACACATTCCTTGGTACTCTCTTCCATGCAACTGTATTACCACAAGACACAAACCAATTGGATAGAATGCCTATGGAACACCTTCTCCTTGTGGTATTGGATCTCCACTGGTCTCTCCTCAATGGTTGCATCATCTTTAACGTCGATCTCTCCCCAATAAATGACGTGAGAGTAATCATGAAGATAACGGAGGAGCTGTGATAAATGGAAAACATCATTTATCCGACTCATCTATGGGGGAAGTGCGACTCGGTACGCCACAACACCCCCACGAGATAACACCTCAAAAGGCCAAAGAATGCGGGGAGAAAGCTTACTCCCACGACCAAGCCTTCGCTGCCCGTGATGAGGAGTCACCTTCAGAAACACGTGATCCCCAACATCAAACTGTAAGGGTCTCCTCCTTTGATCGATATATGATTTATGATGATCATGCTCTGTCTTTTTCCACTCACGAATCACGTGTACCATCTCTGTTGTATTCTGCACTAGTTTCGGTCTGAGAATTGCTGACTCTCTGACCCCAGTACAGTACAATGTTGAACGACATGGATGGCCATAAAAGGCTTCAAATGGTTCCATACCGATGGTGGAGTGAAAGCTGTTATTGTAAGCGAAATCCACCAAGTGTTTTTTCCTCATCCATGAACCTCCAAAATCTAGGACACAAGAGAATAACATGTCTTCAAGAGCCTAGATGGGTTGTTCTATCTGACCATCCATTTGGGGATGAAAAGCTATGTTAAGTCATAGTTGTGAACCAAAATCCTATTGGATTCCTATCCACACCCTGGAGGTAAAATGTGGATGTCGATCAGAAATGATTGTCCTAGGGACTCCATGAAGTCTCACTAACTCCTTTAAATACTTCCTTTGCAAAACTTACACTTAACTCGAATCCTTGATTGCTATAAAGTGGGCCGATTTTGTTAAGTGATCCATAACCACCCAAATAGCATCCTGTCCTCCCAGATCACGAGGTAAACCACTAACAAAGTCCATTAATATTTCTTCCCACTTCCACTGAGGAATCTATAATCGCTGGAGCAGACCAATAGGAACACGGTGTTCGGCCTTCACCTTCTACCAGACCAAATGCCAAGACACAAACTCCACACCTGAATGCTTCAGCTCAAGCCACCAAAAATGGAACCTCAAGGCTCAGTAAATTTTTTTCATGCCAGGATGCACCGCTATAGGCGAACTATGAAACTCTATAATAACCATCTCATGCATTTTAAAAGGGAAAAAAATCCACCAATGATATAACACTCGGTGATTTTCATCCTCATACAACCCATTAGGGGCCTCGCCACAAACAACTCGGTCTCTCCAGACCTCTACCTCTAGATCCCCCAACTAGGACTCGTACACCTTCTTCATGAGAAATGACTACACCATTATTTGAAAACGACACCCTATGCCCCCAAATTCTCCCATATCAAGATGTAATGCTGAAAGTTCTTCCATTACTATCCAAGAATCAGCAGATTCATGCCCAACATCACAAAGTGAATTTTGACTCAGCGCATCATCTACAATATTCCTCATTCCAAGTGTATATGAAATCTCAAAGTAATATTCTTGTAAGAACTCCATCCACCGACTTAGTCGTAAGTTCAAGTCACGCTGGGAGAAAGCATACATCAAACTCTTATGATCGGTGGAAACCACAAAACACTCACCAATGAGGTAATGTCTCAAAAACTTTAGAGAAATCACCATGGATGACAACTCTAGATCATGAGTGGCATAGTTACATTCAAGGGGATATAACTACCAATACCCATAAGAAACAACTGATCTTTTAGGCATCATAACATAGCCGAACACCATATGTGAACCATCGCAGAAAACATCAAACTGAACACCCACATCTTGAAGACAATGAATTGGAGTACTGATTAACTTATCCACTAGATACTTGAAAGCTGCTTGACACTGATCAGTCCATAAGAATGCCTGATCCTTCATTGTCAAAGATTTCTGAGGAGTCCCAACTCGTGAGAAATCGGCTATGAATCTCATGTAGTAGCCTACAAAACCAAGGAAACATCGCACCTCCAGCACTGTCTTGGGGCCTTCCCAAGACACTAATGATTCTATCTTCAATGGATCCACAACTACTCATTGCAGGGACACAACAATCTCCCAGAAACAGACTTATCAATCCAAAAACTCACACTTCAGAAACTTCCCAAAAAGTAGATGTTTACGAATAAATCCCAAAATAGCTTGTAGATGCTATGAATTCTCCTCCTCAGATGTGGATTACACAAGGATGTCATCGATGAAAACTGCCATGAACTTGTCTAGGAACTCACGGAACACATCATTCATCAGTCCCAAGAACACAGCTAGAGAATTCATCATGCCGAAGGACATTACAACAAAATCATAATGCCCATGATGACAACAGAAAGCAGTCTTCGGGATATCCTTATACTTCACACGCATCTGATGATATCCTGACTGCAAGTCGATATTTGAGAACCAAATTTCACCCTTCAGTTGATATAATAAATCATACATTCATGGGAGAGGATAGTGATTCTTTACCTTCACTTTGTTTAAGAGATGATAATCGACACACAAACACAAACTATAGTCAACCTTCATCATGAAAAAAACTGGTGCACCCCACGATGACACACTTGGCCGAACAAAAATGAACTGTAACATACCATCAATATATATATATATAGCTCTTGTAACTCATAAGGGGCCATCCTATATGAAGACGTTGAGATAAGATATGCTCCTAGTTGTAGCTCGATTCCAAACTCGATCTCTCGTCGAGGGGGTAATGCCACAACCTCTTCTGGGAAAACATTAGGGTACTCTTCTATGACCCAAGGAAATTCCAACTACTAAACCTCTAAAAATATAAACGTCATCTCAGACATCAGGGATGATAAGGACGAAATGACCCTATGACCCATCTAAGGATCTCTCTCACCAACAAACACCAACAACTCTCCAATCGCATCGAAGAAAACAAACAGCTTCCTGAAGAATTCCACAGTAGCCAGCACCGAATACAACCAATCCATGCCAAGGATGACATCATATGGTTGTATTCATAAACATAGTAAATCTCCCCAAGAGCGATGTTTCCCCAACACTAGCTCATAGTTTCTACATAATACATACAATTCAGCTCGACCTCCAACTGGCGTAGTCAACCACAACGGCTCTTGAAGCCTCTCAACCTCAAGTCCCGAAGCATAGAAAATGGTATGTGATATGAAGGAGTGTGTCGCTCTTGAATCAAACAAGGCATACACCAAGGAATAAAAAAAGAAAAGGGTACCTAGAATGATGTCGAGCTCACCTGGAGCTGGAAACTCTAGAGCATGAAGCAAACCACGACCACCTCTATGGCCTCTCTGACCCTAGTGATGACCACCACCATGGTTGTTCTCTGCTCTTTGAGGACAAGGATCATCATCGGGCTGTCCTCTACCTGCCCCATCTACCCTCTACAGATCTATTACTGGTGCAGCCTACAGCTGCTGCCTCAGCTGGAACTGCATCAACGGAGGAACCTGGAGTGAATCACCTGGTGCACGACGTCTGTTCTAAAAGGTCGGGCACTCCCACTGATAATGACCATGACCACCACAAGAATAACAAGAACTTGATCCCCTGGAATAGGATTGAGAGTTTCTGCCTCTTGAGAAATGATATGTGAAGGGCTGGGACGAACCCCCAGCTGAATAGAAACTCTTCTGCTAGAAAAACCAGAAACCCCGGACCATAGCTCCGCTTCATGAGAAATCATGATGATTCCCCTCTTGTGATGATCCGGTCCTGGCCAAAGTCCTCTTGACAACCTATGCCCTCGTGAGCACCTCAAGATATGTCTTCAGTATAAATGGGGTGACCTGGCGCTGGATCTCTGGATGCAAAGCCTCCTCGAAATGCCTCGACCTGGCCTCCTCATCTGGAAACAAGTCTGAATCCTATTGTAAAATGTTCGTGAAATGGATTCCAAACACTCACACAATGGAGATCCCTTGTCGAAAGGGTAAGAAGATCCTGGAGATAGGACACCTTCACATTCGATGAAAGAAACTCAACTCTAAACTTGTCTCGTAACTCCTCCCATGAGATACATGACTCCTCATGATCCACCAGGAATAAGAACCACCACAGCGTCGCTCTTCCAGGTAGCATAATCACAACCAAGTACACCCAGTGCTCCTTTCAATCACGGATTAAATTAAAGCCGATCTCGACCTCCTCCAACCAGTCTTCTGTAATGGCATATGAAACAGAGACCTTATACTTCTGCAGACTCTGGTGCTAAAAATCTCAAAGTGTCTTCCTCCAAGTGCTGTCGTCGTCAAACTCTACCCTACAATGATCTACTGAAATATCCTACTGAACATATTCTATGTGATCCTGACGAGGACATGGACCCAGAGTTAAACATATAAAATAACAAACAATTAGGGATCCCAAACCTAGAATATGGAAGACTCAACATTAATTAGTTAATTTTTTTGATTTTAGGTTAACCAATCCCAATGTCTACCAATTGAAACATAGGCACGAAGAAGAATGGTGCATGATCCTTTCCTAGGCCTCTACCCTAAAACTAGTATGACCTCGTTTAGTAGCCAATGTAAACATAAAGGTATGTACCTAAGATCATAAGGGGCCCTAAAAGCCTTTCTCTCAACTGGTATCCAGTGCTTATAGCACTTTCTAAACATGAATTACACAGTTTCCCTACTAACCCATGAAACCTCATCTGGTACTAACTCCAAACATCATCCTATTACTCAACTAGACCTCTGATACCACTCTGTCATGAACCCCTCCCAACAATGTGTACCCTTCCGGGGCCGGCAATGTGAGAAGGGAGATAATGACTCCCTATTACAACCTTCAGTCGGCTCGGGGTTGGCGAATGGCAATGAGGGTATAGTAAACACACAAATGCGAGGAAATACCCTCTAAGAGAACACATGCAGAAGAGAGAGATAAGATATACACCAACCAACTCCATCTCAGAACTTAAATATAAAAGAAAAACCATGTGCACATATCTAATGTCATGAAAATGTACTACAACTAGAAGGGGAAAAACTACAAGTACCCAAAATTATGTAAGAACAACAGTAACCACAAGGCAGAATAGCTCTTACAACCCCAAGCTAGTAGAAATTATCGTGATCTAGAACCTGCTCCAAGTGACGTGAAAAACAATTTATATATACATTGGGTGAGTATAACAGTATACTTAGTAGAATCCTCCCTAAATCCTCTCATGAAAACGTAAAGAAAGCATGCTAAATCATAGTGAACAACAAGTGAAACTAACTCGTCACCTAAATAGGTATACTGAGTTCACAACCTCACCATGGGTACCTTCACCAAGTAACAAATACAAGAATATATCATATAGTAAAGAATATCAAGGGTACCCTGCTACTACTTCCCCAATGGTTTGCCACTTTTCCCCAACATCTCACATCCTGAGCATCTCTCTCCAAAAAGTATTTCCCACAGACACATGGGAGAAGCACCCCAACATGCAACTCATGAAAAAAAACCACCACATCCACATAAGAAAATTAACCAGGTATTTTCCCGGAGCCACCATATCTTGGAGAAGGTGTATCATACGTTGTTTATTATACCTCATGCCATTATAGCCCATACACCGAGTAAGGTTCCTCAAGACATCATAGCCTGTACACGTTACACATATAGTGGTCCATAGGATAATACATCAAGAATATATGAGTGTGAATAAGCATAATCCATTACAGCCCTCTATACACATATATGTGGAAACTAACTGATGTGCCTACATGCAAAAGTAACTACTTAGAGAAGAGAGTGGGGCCAAAAGGGGTAGTCATCCATTAAACCTCCGACATGAATGCTAGGCAAAACAACCCCTAGGGCTCAGAATCCCTGATGTGTTAGTTTCCCATTCTTGACAGGGTGGAGTAGCGTATAGAAATAGAAAAGTTGCAGGGTATACTATATCTCACAACCACATTATGGGCATAACCGAGTCTTAGACTCAATAGCAGCTAATGTCTCTTGGACTCCAGGATTCCACTTTTAAGACTAGGTATCCTATAAGCACACAACCATTTAAAGAGCTTTAATATATTATTTCATTCCCTTTTTATCAGTTTCACATTGAGTTAATTAATTCTTTAAACATTAATTAACCAGTACCAATTACACATTAAAGTTATTTTTCATCACACCCAAAGTACATTGTTCATTCAAAATTACAACCTCGTCATTATGTTCCACTAAAATACAACCCCATGGGTTAACACCATTTATTCAATTATTCATTACAGAATTACATTCCGACATTACCAAGCATTCTAGAAAAATGTTCTATACTACTAAACACAAGGGGGATTAACACGGAGAGTAGATGTATCCATCGAGTCTTTACCACCTATAGCAGAGTGTAGACCCATTCTCCCATGAGAAGATAATCACATAAAGTATGTGGCATACCCCGCACATCTTCACCTCCTTCAAAAAAGGGTAAAAAACACCATATGCCCTGAGAAATGGGGAAAAGTAAAGCATATAATCATCCAAGAAGAAATAGCATGCATCCACCAATCACATCTATCTCGTTCTATCATCCCTGATCTCCTCCAAGACACCCACATGCATAAACCAATACATCTCGCCACTCTAGGAATCATCTGCTGCCACAATCAAAAGGCCTCCATGCCCCCACATATCACAACACAAGAAGCATGAAAAAGAATTTAACAATTGGTCTCTTGGCCCTTTAACAAACAATAAGGTAACTCTGAACCCAACAGGGAGTTATATTTTATCGATCTACAGGTTGTTTAATCCATCTTATATTAACTGATTATTATACTTAGGTTCCAAATTTGGGAAACCTAATCAGTAAGATATCAAAAATAATTATACATGATTACTGCACCATTTTGATTAACATTAAATTACAAAAAGAAGAACCAGATTCATTTACGTGCCTCTTTATCATTAGCCAAACCAATATCAATTAATTCAGGCTTTATGTTCTTTACCAATTTCCACCAAGAACAAAATGATAAACATTACAAGCATTAATATCACACTGTTTAGAAAAACAAGAGGCAATAATAAACGACCAATATCAATTTGTTTATCATGTAAAAAATTTTATTAGATCAATTCCATTGTGATCCAGTGGGATAAAACATGCTAACAATACAGTTTCACATAAAAGAAGAGAGAAGTAATGAATCCCCTACCTAAAAAGTATGTTGACATTTTTTATATGAGAACAGTCCACACAATGCATCACGATCCTCCTCTCGAGACAACTGTATCCACCCAAGGATTCCACGGTACAACCACACCCACCGAAAACCAAGAAAACTACAATAGATGCATGGATATTAAATGTTATAATATAGAAAGGAGAAACAGGAGAAGTTAAACCCCAAAAGAACGATGATAAAAAATACCTTATATCGAAGATTGATCGATACAGCTTGGTTGCGTCATAACGGAGAAGAACCAATCCAAGGAAGAAAGTTTGATTGGTTAAATTATATGAGAGGGAATGGGATGTTCAAGCAACTCACACACGAGAATGAGGAAACATAATTAGGGAGGAAGTTATCATGTCCCTTTAGAAGATTTAACAGAGCGATAGTTTAAGATATGCTTAATTTCCCATTAAAATCATATTTTATTAAACAATGCAGTTTGACCGAGTAAAAACATCCCGAGCCATAAGAACAATTAATATAGGATTTAGGGCCTTTGAATTGGCCTTATAGTCCTTAAAAAGGGCTTTAAATGCAATTTATGTCAAAGGAAATGTCAAAGGGGTGAACTATAGGAAGTTGGAAACACTGTTCATGAACCCCACCATCCTAGAAACACTGTTCATGAACCTCACTATTGAAACCTCACCATTCTGGAAGCACTATTCATGAACCTCATCGTTCGATCCTCACAGTTCTCGAAACACTGTTCATGAACCTCACCATTGAAACCTCACCATTGGAACCTCACTGTTCTGGAAACACTATTCATGAACCTCATTGATGAAACCTCACCATTGGAACCTCACAATTCATGAAACACTATTCATGAACCTCACCATTGAAACCTCACTGTTGGAACCTCACTGTTCTGGAAACACTATTCATGAACCTCACATTTGAAACCTCACCGATGGAACCTCCCTATTCTGGAAACACTCTTCTTGATCCTCACCACTGAAACCTCATAGTTCTGGAAACACTTTAAACAAAACTAAAAAAACTGGCAAAGGAATAAGAGGTTACCATTTGAGGTTACCAACAAAACTATTCACTAATGGAAATGTTCATAGAATTGAAAATTTCGCAAAGGAAAGAGAGATTACAATTAGATTTTTTCGATAGAATTGTTCACCGATGGAACTGTTCATAGAATTAGAAATTTAGCAAAGGAAAGAGAGGATATTGTTAGAGGTTACCGATAGAACTGTTCACTGATAGAACTGTTCATAGAATTTTATATTTTGAAAAGGAAAGAAAGGTTACCTTTAGAGGATACCGATAGAACTTTTCACTGATGTAATAGTTCACAGAACTCAAAATTTGGCAAAAGAAAGAGTGGTTACTATTAGACCTCGCCATTGGAATTCTTCATAGATGGTTACCGATGCACTGTTCTCAACTATCTACCATTGGTCTTGTTCACCGATGGTCATTGATTCTACTATTCATAGAAATGGAAAATTGGAATAGTGTTGGGGATAAGTCACCTTGACCTCCCATAACTCCTCAAACACCATATTTCCACAAAGTAATGGACCGGAGAGCTTCAGGCCATTACATTATTGCTATTTATTCATATATATTATAATTTCTATTTATTGTGATTGTTATTTATAGCTATTTATTGCTATTTATTCCTAATTACTTCTATTTATTCTTATTTATTCGTATTTATTGCAATTTATTCTTATTTAATATTATCTATTCTAATTTATTCCTTTTTATTCCTATTTATTTGTATTTATTTGTATTTACTCCTATTTATTCCTATTTATTCATATTTATTTTTATTTATTCTTATTTATTGTTATTTATTTGCAATTATTGCTATGTATTGTTGTGTATTGTTTTTTATTGCTAATTAATTCTAATTATTGCTATTTATTTCTATTTATTGGTATTTACTGCTAATTATTGATAATTATTGCTAATTATTCCTAATTATTACTATTTAGTGCTATTTATTGCTAATTGTAGCTAATTATTAATAATTATTTCGAATTATTTTTAATTATTACTAATTATAACTAATTTTTAATAAATTTTACTATTTTTATATATTATTTACTAATTATTACTATTTATTACTATTTATTACTATTTATTACTATTTATTACTCTTTATTACTAATTATTACTATTTATTAGTATTTATTACTATTTACTACTATTTATTACTATTTATTACAATTTATTACTATTTATTACTAATTATTACTAATTATTAGTATTTATTTCTATATGATACTATTTTTAAATATTTTTACTATTTATTACTAATTTTTACTAATTTTTTCTAATTATTACTATTTATTACATATTATTTCAAATTATTACTAATTATTACAAATTATTACTAATTAATACTAATTATTACAAATTATTACTAATTATTACTAACTATTACTAACTATAACTAATTATTACTAATTATTTCTATTTATTAAAAATTATTTGTAATTATTACTAATTATTACTAATCATTACCAATTATTGCAAATCATTACTAATCATGGCTAATTATTAATAATTATTACTAATTATTACTATTTATTACTATTTATTCTTATTTATTCCTATTTATTCGTATTTATTACTATTTATTCCTATTTATTCCTATTTACCCCTATTTATTCCTAATTACTCCTAATTATTACTAATTACCCCTAATTATTACTAATTACCCCTAATTATTACTAATTACCCCTAATTGTTGCTGATTACCCCTAATTATTGCTGATTACTCCTAATTATTGCAGATTGCCCCTTATTATTGCTGCTTGCCCCTAATTATTACTCATTACCACTAATTATTACTGATTACCCCTAATTATTACAAATTACCCCTAATTATTACTAATTACCCCTAATTATTACTAATTACCCCCTAATTAGTCCTAATTACCCCTAATTAGAACTAATTACACGTAATTGTTACTAATTAGTGTTAAGTACTATTAAAAACTACAATTTACAACTACTAATTACTAATTACATCTAAATATTTTATATACAATACTAAATTTTGTTAATACTTATTAACTATTAACAATTATTAAGAATTAGTACTAAAAATTTAAATTTATTATTACAAATAAATACTCATAACAAAACGATTTAAATCTAACTTATTTACAACTAATCGACATAAATTAAAATTAACATTAAATAATGAAATAAATACAAAATTAAATAAAATATAAATACCTTTAAACTTGATCTCTTATTGATGTAGACGAGATCACAACTTCTTTGTAAAAAACTAACTCAGAAAATTGTCACTCTAAAAATAGAGTTGAGAGAGAGATGAAGTGAGAATTGAGAGGAAGAGAAGGAAAAACGGGAGGGGTATATTTAGGTTAGATTAGTTACGATGGTACTATTTGCGACGGGATTCCCGTCGCAAATACCTTTGGCCATATTAATTAATGTCGGATGTTAAAAGGGTATTTGTGACTGGTCCCGTCGCAAATAGTTTCCTGCCAATACACTTTTTGCAATGGGACAACATCCCGTCCCAAAAACCTATTTACCGCCACAGGTATTTGCGACAGGACCCATCGCAAATACCCTCCGACCGATGAACTATTTGTGACAGGGGAATTGCCTCGTCGCAAATAACCATCACATGGTTTGGCGCGCAGCCCGTGCCTTACTTTTTATGGCGAGACCCAAAATCTCGTCGTAAATAACTTATGGGACGGACTATTTGTGAAGGTAATTAATCTTCTTGCAAATAGCCCGTCCCAAAAACATATGTTTTCTTGTAGTGATCACATAAAAATGGTAGAGGTGATACTTATAAATATGTAACACATGAAAACAACATGCATTGCATCATACCACTATAGAAGATCCAATCGATAAGCTATCTGACTGATCCTCTACAAATCCTTGAATGACTTGACAAACTTGGTTACAAACTACCCTATTTTTGAATCCAATGGTGACCAAGCCTCAAAACACATGAGAAGGAAGGCACATTAACCCACTAAAAACTATATTGGTAAAATGTTTCGCTCATCGAATGACTTCTATATTCTATGGGTCATATCTATATTCTTTTGGATCAACTAAACCTACTCTAATTTCGTATGTACAGGACTTGACCCAAAAAACTCTAACTCTTCTACTTCTATCTAACACAAAGGTGAGTAGCATTGCCTACCAGACAGAACCTCATACGGTTCCATATTAATTGTCTCGTGATAATTTTTTTTATAATAAAATTACTAGGCACAAGGTTATTTTTCTATATCTCATTAAAATCATAGATTCATTATCTCAGCATGTCCTCCAACACCTGGAATGTACATCTTGATTACCCGTCCTTCTATGAGTGAAAACTTTTACTCAAAAACACATGAGTACCATGTTCCTTCTTTCAACCCCTGTATAAGCGTGAGTTTAATCAAATATCATTATTTGAAGCTATTATATGAGAATACCCTTGAAAATTTACTACCTATGAAACATTTAAGTCACCAAACATGTCAATAGTGAAGGTCTATCAAATTGGAAAAAAATATTCAACCTTTGTCAACCAGCCCATAACCACCCATATCACATCACTTTTCTAAGAGGAGACCTTGGAAAACCCACTATGATATCCATCGTAATATCATCCCACTTAAATATAAAAATGGTAAATGTATATAAATGGATAATAGGTCAACAATTCTAGACCATCACTTGATAAAAGATGTAGCATCATACCACAAAACATGTAATATACTTATTCGTTCCTTGAAACCAATACTATCTACAATGTTCACAGTACATTTTTTTCAAATCATGGTGCACATCCCACTTCAAGTCATGAAACTCATGCATCATCTTCTCTCTTATAAAAGTTAGCACAATAATGTGTCCATGAACATAAATAATCTCATCATCATTTATAGTCCATCAAGGAGGAATCTCCTCGCCATTAGGGTTGTCCCTCAACACTATACACTCTCGATCCTCAAATTTTCTTCCCTTGATCGAGAACAAAAGAACATGATCTATAGATAAATACATAAGGGTCTTATGTTCCCATTTTTCTTGAACACCTACATGCATCACATTGAACAAGGACCTCTATACTTAACCCAACTTTTCTTCGATATATTTAGATCAGGTCAAGGAAATATATATTTGAAGATATAATGATTAGTATAAACAATAAACCTATCACCTAGAGTTAAATACACAGAACATTTAAGGAATAAAGCACTAATTTTTAGTATTTTTAGCTTTTTGGTAACATTCTATAATGTGAAATATAAATTGGATCATCTATAGACCTTATCTCAATAGTAAACTCAATTTACCCCTCATGTGGAAACCCTGATAACTCTTCCGAAAAAACATCCAAAAATTGATTCACTATAGGTGGAAATATATTAGGATTCAGCCCTTCATTAGTAAGAATAATAATCAAAACCTGACCTATAATCTCTTTCTACTACTGATGAACTCGATCTACACAATAAGCTTAGATATCCCACTGTCTGTGATGAGAATAAATGTATCCATCAAGAGATGTGAATGTTACCACTCAATGGTTACAGTGGAAGAGAGATTAAAATGAAAATAATCTATACATTCATATTATTAGGTCAAAACCCAACATCTCAAGAATATAAAATTTATAAATGAGATTGTACTCACCAACCTTGAGGGAATACCCCTTATAATGATGAATACTCTCTGACTACACCCCTAAATGTGTGTCGACAAACATAACTCCGCACAAGAGTTCCACTTCAAGACGTAAATGTTTTATTAATTAAGTATATATAAAAGAGTTTGAGGATTATGTATCATATAAAGCATGAGAATGAATAGAATATTCAAGAAAACACCTCAAATAGTCGATAGTCTATCCTTTCTATCGCCAAGTTTAATTTCAATATAATTCACCTAACCTAATTATCTATCCAATGCTCCAAAATAATCCCTATGTGCGAAACTAATATAGTAATATGGCCTATCATTTCTCGGATCACCTCATCCTCCACCCTGATCGGTATGACTAGTAGAACTCTAACACCTAGAGTAGTATGTGGTTACTGATTCTCTTTTGGTGCTCCGCATTATCCTAGATATTCCATAATTATCCATTTGTTAAGGTTTCATATCTAATATTTATAGGTGTCCCGTCCTACCTCATGATTGACACTCGATTGGTGGTCTAGGACACTGAACTTTCATGTGACCATGCTTTTCACACTGATAACTACCCACCAAACCAGTTCCATGGGAGGCTATTCCTCTCCCTGGGTTTCTCTTCCTATCACCACCTTGGAAAAATATCTCATAATAATTATTCCTAACATTAAAATAAATACCACTATATCACCCATATAATCTAAACATTACCCCACAAGAAACCTCTTTCAGGTTCCCCTCAAAATGAGGTCCAGATTAACTACCTTAGAAATTTTTTTCAAATAAAAGATATTTACTGGGTACTTGATCTCACATCTAATCCAATCCTGAAAATGTTTTATCACAACTAAATCATCCCCTATAGTGATTAAAAATAGGTACAAAGGGGCTAGTATAATCCATTACTGACATATAACCCCAGGTCAAATGCATAAAATTGGGAGCTCTCTCCTACCATAGAGTTTTTGGATAGAAAAATTCCAAATAAATTTTATTCGATTTCATTCCAATTCATACCCTATAGCTGCTCATCCAGAACCAAAATATCACACCCACTCTTTTCTGGCCATTAAAACATGCAAGCTACTAACACAACACTCTGTTTTGAAGGATTATTCAATTTATACAACATAATATTGAGAGAATCAATCCAGAACTCAGTTGCCTTAGGTCCACCCTCTTTGGTGAACATCGGAGGATGTCACACATGTAACTCCCTAGTCATATAAATCATACTCATCATAACCTTCCCAAGGTATCTCTCCATAAAATTTACAAAATAGGATAAGTTCTCACTAAAATTATCTTCTTCCCTACCACTCGGATATAACGGGGCTCTAGTCCCACTACTGAAGGCACATTCATAGAGATTACCTCCCTTCTCTTCATCACCAAGTGTCATCATGTTGTCTTCCCTTTAAAATTCATAACACACATTTTGAGAAAATGAAATATAATTACACAACTACACAAAATATGGGTCACAATTATTAATATAAATTTACTCCATATATATTATCCCTTGGGTAATTCCCAAAACTTTATCACCACCCTCAATAATCCCTATCATGGGGCATGAATATCTCAAGGTAAACCAAACTTCCAAATTAAAAACATCTCATTTTACACTATTTTAACAATTTCATTTAACATATTCCAATTCATTAAAAAATTGAAACATCTTTATTAGTTACTAATTATTCAAAATTACACAAGTTACATAAAAGAGATTTATTTCAATTAACCTAATTTCCATATTTTAAGGAAACAAGACCCAACCTAATTTTCTTGGGTTCTATGATCTTTTAGTTTCCTACACTGGTAGATTATTATGATGGAATCTATCATGAGCATGATAATATTTTACGACACCATTGATAGTTTGTTTTCTACAGGAAATTAAACTAAGAATGAATTGATATCTATGTTATCAAATTTGATGACTATGTTTAGTTGTGAGAGATGGATTTGTGGTTAGAGGATTCTACATAGAGGGGGATTTGTATGACCCAGTATGTTTTCCAAGGAAGCCCTTTGTTTTTCTCCTAGAGGCAGATGATTACTTGAGGTCGGGTGTGGACTGGCATCACCCAAGCTAGATGACTATCTAGGGGATGTATCCACCCCTGAGAATCAATGACCTTTCCCCCTTATAGATATAGGCAAATTGAATCTTTAATTTTGAACTCAGGATGGGTCATCACCCAGTCTAGGTTTGAGAGGTGGATGTCCCAAGAATGGATTTCTAGATCCATTGTGGAAACGTTGAGACCATGGTGATACCCTTTGTCATTTTGACAACCCCTGAAAATTTCCCAATACTTGTGAGATGGATCCTTAACATTTCATGGATCAATTCATGGTAGACATTTCCAATAGTACCCCTATGTCATTGGCATCCGAGTAGAAGAATGTGAGTCACTAGAGGATAGTTCTAGAAATTCACTAGGAGTGCTAGTCGTATGGTAGTTCTCATGAAGTCTGTTCTAGATTCAAACTTACACTTATCAAAATATATCTTCTCAAACATGGGAGTGATAGTGGACCCTGAAAAGGTTGAGGTGGCATAATTTTTTCAGGAACCTAGGGCATGACCTTTGAATCAGATGATTATAGAAATGTTTTCTGCCTGTTATTGTCGAAAAGGTGACATATCAACTGACCCTTGTGGATGAGGATGTTGTAGAGTACCTATAGTCAATGGTTGTAACCCCTTTTCATCTTCAGTAACTCAGGTAGAAACATCTTTGGGATATTGATTAATATATATTACTTGAATAGACATCCACTGGATATGTTATTGATGGATTTCCTTAAGGTGGGGAGCACAAAATCCTTGTCCAAGGCCAATTGGAGGTATTTTTCATGCTATGGGAAAACAGTATTGTGGGTATTATTTTACTTTAGTAGTAACCTAGGTGGAGGGTGGTTGTACCAAGATCCTTTTTCTTTGGGGTTTTTCTCCACGAATGATTTTGTAATGCCCCGACCGTTGTTACCCAGATTCGGTGCATTATTACATAACATTGGCATGATCATGAGAGATCAAGTCCTGAATGACTGATCAATTTAGTAGCCTTATAAGTACTAGATACATACATATGTTTTCCATTACATTATGAAATGGAAAAAAAATACAAGGTGTCCCCTCTAAACACACTTATATCCCTTATCCTATTCTTGCCTGTTAACTGTAATATATTTCTTCTCATCTTGGATAAAATAAAACATAATAAAGGGGTGATCTCAGATTCTTAGAAAGGATAACAATATAACAGAAACTATCATAAATAAGAAAAAAAACATTTAAGGAAATGTATAAGACTAAAACACAAGCCTTATAAACTTAAGCATCAACATAATATTGCAAAGATAATTTAAATAATTCCATTTACTTATTTACATGGATATTCTACTAGTCAAATAATCACAAGTTATATCAATAGATAATTTCATAATGATGGAATGAATAATTAAAGATATCATAACCACATAGCCAATGCCTCATGCCAAGACTACAAATAAAACTATTTTCAAAGCCTTGTTCCAAACACTACTTTGTCTCATTAGACCTACCGATTCATTGAGGGGGTATATCGGTCCCCACCCATCACTAACTAAGTCCAATTCATTCCTCATATGAAAAATTTGAAACATAAGATAAAAAATCAAATTAAAAATAGCATATGAAATATAAACACCTTAACCATAAAACATTAGTGGTATAAAAATATCAAATCCACATTTAAACATATCACAAATCCATCAATACAATATGTAATATTGTATCACAATAAATCAAATTTAAACAGGCATAAAATCCAACAAAGGATGTTGAGAAAGATGAAATCAAAACTATTTGAGAGAAATATCTATTTATAGTTTGAAATAATTTAAAAGCTGTGAAGTTATAAAAGAAAACATTAATTTTGAAAATATTCTTATAATCTTGTAAGGGATGTTTTGAGGGTTTTATAATGGCGGAAAATAGATGCACCCGCTGTATAAGATAAAAAACATTATTTCCTTAATTTGTCGAAAAGGTCATAAAGTACCTTGTTTGGAAAATGACAGAAATATTCATTTCGAATCCATTTATAAAAAGTAAAAAAAGGGTATAAATGACTTTAACCCATAGTCTAGGAAATGGTAAAAATATTTTTAAATGCATTTTTAAAAAACAAGGATGTTGATGATAAAGAAGTCATGGTAGATACTTACATATAAACAACCTCAGATAATGAAGAGATTGTAAAATAAACCCTTAAATTGTAATTTTTTTAGTTTATGGTACGTTAATATTATGTATAATATTTAAATAATTATTAATAAATTATTTAATAACCACATACATAAATATGATATCATATATGATCTTCTAATATTGCTTTGTTAATAATATTTTAGTAGTATCATTGTTTTGGGCGTTAACTAATTTGTTTTACTTTATATGTTTTGTTTCCTACATCATGCTTGTTATAGATAATATGTATTTGACTCATATACAGAATTATATTATGTTATGAAATGTTATTTTTAATCACCAAATGAAAATTATTCTGGAATGGTTATGATGGGGAATGAAATCTCATCGTTTCGTGGAGACGGTAAGCCGTAAGTACACGTGAGTGACAATATAATTATTTTGATGGTGAAATAATATGTAATTAGATGGTATATTATATATAAATAATAATTAAAATGTTATATTTTTATTTACATCAATTATACTCATTGTTATACCCCAACCAAATAATGAAGTGTTGATTAAAAAACTACACCACGATGTGGAGATGGTAAGCCCTACATACGCATGTATGGTGACATTGTCATTAATAGGATGGATAGAATAATGAATATGGTTGTAACATATTTATAATAAAATATAATTGTTTATAAATTACTGGAATTATTATTTTATTATGGAAACACCAAAGAAAGTGGTAGTGGAATAAGAAAATAATTTTGAAAGAGGTGATGAAATAATTACCTCTTTTTCAAGTTCTTCCATTTGATTTGAAAAAAAGAGCTCCATAGGTTGTCTTTCTGACCAAAGTAAGTCCTCTAGGATTAATTGATGTTAGTTGGTAGGAGATTTTATCATGGTTTGTCTGATGAAAATGGCTTTGGATTTGTGAAATTAATAGAAGGGGAAGTACTCTTTTATAAGAGAGGTGAGGGTCACTTTAGGAAAAGCTCGAAATATTATATTATTATAAAATCATTTTCCGTTTATAATGGCTGATTTATTTCTAGAATAAGGTGGGTATGGGTCTAAAACTTCTCATCAAATACGTTTTATTCATGTTTGGGTCTTCATATTAACATTATCATTTATATTTAACTCTTAGTTAAATAGTTTAACCTTTACAATGTCTTTTTGTATTTTTATATTGCATGGTTAATAAACATACTATAAAATGCCAAGAGAACATCAAGTGGTTCATTAATTACATATCTGAACTTATATATGTTCTTTTTTTCATCTTATATTATATATAATATTATATCTTTTAATTATATAGTATTTGTTTTAAAAACTCATTTATGTCAATTTTGAAACTATTTAGTATTTAGTTTTTTTGAAAGTAATCACAACATTATTACTTCAAAAACAATTCATTTAATCTACCCTAACATGTCATATTAATCTATAAAATTCGTGGATGGCATAAAAAGATTCAATTTAAATTTATTATAATATTTATAACATCAATTGTTTTAATCATTCATTAAAAATGTAATTACTACATCATCATTGTCTCATAAATAAATTAAATTATTTAATGCATAAAAATTATAAATAAAACACCATGATTTAGGAAATATTTTTTTCTTCCCAATTATTATTTATATCCTAATTTATCGTATGGGTAACTCTATATTAAAAATGTTTTAGTTATAAAACATTGAATTTAACACTTTTACCACTTCTTTAAATAAAATATAATAAATGTCCAAATCTAATACAGGTGGATAAAAAAGGATCATATTTTATTCCTAAGGTTGATTTTGGTCGAAATATACTTATCCAATTAAATTAGTACTTGTTTTGGTGTAATTATAATATTATTTTTACCTTTAATTACCCTATTTACTTTTAACCGTGGTAAATAAAATTCAAAATTTACTATTCACCAAAAGTTATTTTCAACATATTAAACCACTTTTTACTTACTGATGTCAACCATTTCTCTTGGATTTTTTAAATTCAATTCACATAAGCAGTAAAATTATATTTTATGAAAATTTGTTAATGTGCCAAAAAGGTGGGTAAAAGACGTTAAAAAGTTCAACAAAATTTTATATATCTATTCTTATAAAATAACTTCAATGAATTACATTGGACTAATATAGGTATTATGTATCTATTTTTATGCTAAAATAAATTTATGAATAAAAATAATTATTTAAATAAATATTTGGTTTTAAACAATAATGTAGTGTTTTTCACTATTCATAAAAAATTGAACGTTTTCAGAAAAATACAAAAAACTCACCCTAAGCGAAAAATTTATAAAATTTCAAAAAGTGGATATTACTATTCATAACAACTTTTTAAATGACTAGTTTGATTGGTCGTGGTGTGTTAGAACTTGAAGTTGTGTACACCGCTAGATATTTTATTATTACAAAAGAGGCGTATTGTAAAATCTTGGGGAGTTACATTCATCCTGCCTTCAAATAATTTCATCCTCTAAATTTCTAGAATACTACTGCATATAAATATTCAGTTGGTTCTTCATCATAAGTTACTTAGGTTCCCACATTGCCTCTATCATTTTATGGTTTCACCAAATAAGTTTTACCAGACAAGTAGATTGTTTTCTCAACACCTATTATCTGGTATCAATAATTCTGATAGGCTTTTCACAATAAGATATATCAGGTTCTAGTTCTATTCCTTTGAAGATGAGTACATGTTTTGGGTCATAAATGTATTTTCTCAACAGTGATATGTAGATCACATCATGAACTTTAGAGAGACATGGAGGCATTGCCAAATGGTAAGCTTCAAGTCCTGTTCATTCTATAATTTCAAAAGGTCAAATGTACTGGAGACATAATTTACCCATCTTATGGAATCATATAACACCCTTCAATGGAGATACCTTCAGGAAAAAATGACATCGTAATTGAAATTCCAAATCCTTACTTTGGTTATAAGCATAACTCTTTTCATACATTGATATTCTTGGATGTGTGTTTGGATAATATTTACCTTTTCCATTGTTTCCCCTACAAGTTAAGGGCCTTTGAGTTTTCTTTCACCAACATCATCCCAACAAGTTGTTGTCCAACATCTCTTTTCATATAACGCTTCATATGGTGCCAAATGGTAACTTGAATGGAAGATATTGTTATAGGAAAATACTACCATAGGTAAATAATGATCCTACATACCTTGAATGTCATGTGAGAAATATCTCAACATGTCATCTAACGTATGAATGGTCCATTCTGATCTTCCATCAGTTTGACGGTGGTAGGTATTGCTCAATCAAAATTCAGTATCTTGGTATTTCTGAATACTTTTCCAAAATCTTGATGTAAAATGGGGATCACGATCAGAAACAATTGATAGGGTTATACCATTATATCTTACAACTTCATTAATATATAGACTCGAGAAACGTTCAAGTGATAAATATTCTATTATTGAAAGAAAATCTACAGACTTGGTAAGACGATCAATAATGACCTATATTGCATCATTCCTTCTAGGAGCCCTTGGTATCCTCATGAAATATTCCATCATAATATCATCCCATTTCTACTCAGCTATGGGAATAGGTTGCATGACTCCCCCAGGATGTGGTCTTACATCCTTCACCTATTCAAAAAATATACATCATGACACATAATCAACAATATCCCTCTTCATGTTGTCCCACCAAAAAAGTTCCTCAAAATCTCTATACATCTTATTACTACCATGGTGTATAGTTAAATTGGATCTATGAGAATCATCCAACAATTCACTTTTTAGATCAGTTATATCTGGCACACAAATCTCTTCCCAAATTTCAAAATTCCATTTTCATATACGAAGTCAATCAATCTCCCATCATTCACATCTTTAAGATTATTTTGAAACTCCTCGTCATCAATCCATGAAATTTTTGTCCATTTTAGTAATGATATTTTGGAAACTATTTGAAAAAGTATTGATATTTCACCTTCCATTATTTTTCCTATATCCATTTTTACAAGATCCATGAACATGGGATCCCTTTAAACCCTCATCTTGTTCAGAACTACATGATAATTTCTACTCAAAGAATCTTCTGCCTTATTTTCCTTCCCTGGGTGGTTGTGTATTGCGCATTCATAATCCTTGAGTAGTTAGTTCCATCACCTTTCCCTCATGTTGGGTTCGTTCTATGAGAAAATATACTTTAGCCTCTTATGATTAGTATATATCTCTCATTTTTCAACATAGAGATAGTGTCTCCATATCGTCAGAGAAAAGATTACAGTTGCTATCTCAAAGATCTTGAAAAATATAATTTTGTTCTTGAATTTTGTGTTTCCCTAATGCAGAGGCAATAACATTATCATTCTGTATAAGGACACAACCATGCCCTTTCATGAAAGCATCATTATATATAACAAACCCATCATTCCTCAATGGTAGAGTCAATATTGGAGCATTGAATAATCTTCTTTTCAGTTCTTCAAAAAATTAGTCATGATTATTTGTCCAAATAAATTTAACCCCATTACGTGTGATCTTGGTCAATGGGTTGGACAATCGGTCAATATTCTGGACGAAATGCCGATAATAACCTGCTAAACCAATAGAACTATGTACCTCAATTATACATTTAGGTGATGTCCATTCATGGATTTCTCTTTTATTTGAAGGATCAATTGAGAATCCATCCTTAGAGACAATATGTACAATAAAATAAATCTCCTGAATCCAGAATTCACACTTGCTAAACTTCCCATATAAATCATTTCATCTAAGAGTATTTAGAATAGTGTGCAAGTGATTTTATTGTTCTTCATAGATTTTATAGTATACTAAGATATCATTAATAAATACCACTAAAAATTCAACATGATATTCCTTGAAAACACTATTCATTAGATACAAGAAAATAGAGGGTGCATTAGTCAGTCCAAAATGAATTATGGTAAACTTGTAATGCTCATACCTAGTTTGAAATGTTGTCTTTGAAATGTCTTTATTTTTCACACACAACTTATGGTATCCAGATATATTTTCAATCTTTAAAAAATATTTAGCTCCATGATGTTGATGAAATATATCATCATTTTGAGGTAGGGGATACTTGTTCTTTATTATTATAGAATTGATCTCCATGTAGTCAATGCACAACCTCATAGATCCATATTTCATCTAAACAAAAATAATAGGGGCTCCCCATGGAGAAATAGTAAGGATAATAAATCCTTTAATACTCAATTCCTCTAGTTGTTTCTTTAGTTCCACTAATGCTATACTGCCCATTCAACAAGGGTTCTTCGATATTGACCTTGATCTAGGAATTAAGTCTATGGAAAACACAATTTCCTATTCTTGAGGATGTCCAAGTAAATCCTATGGAAACACGTCGACATATTCTTTCACCATAGGTACATCATCTATTTTAACATTCCTTTCCTCATCCATAGTTATTTAACTCCCTTAATCCCCAATAATTTAATTTAGTAGGGCTACAGGGGGAATCTAGATGAGAATTAGATGGATACATTTCTATTCTAAAGATAAGGTATTCTTTATCATCATTAAAAATTATAACCTCATTCTTACAATAAATTTTCACATCATAATCTTAAAGCCAATCCATACCGATGATTATATAAAATTCAATCATGGTTGTGGTGATGAAATCAGAAGATAAAGAATGTTTATATGCCATAATGGTAATTGATTCCCAAAACATTGTTATAATGATACTTCCCTTAAGAGTTTTGACTGACAACACCCTTGTTAAATCAAATTGGAAATATCTAATTGTCTTGAAAAAATAGGATGATATAAAAGAATGTGTTGATCCAGAATCAAATAAAGAATTGGCTAAATTTGAGGAAACAATTAAAGTGCCTTACACCAGATCATTTGGAGCTTCAACCTCAGCAGTAGTGATCACATAATCTTGGGCTTGCTCCTTGGGCCTTTTCTATGTTATTATTCCTTATAGCTTAAGACATTCATTTTAATAATGCCCCATTTCTCTACAATTGTAGAATTCAACATTAATAGCCTCTTTATTTTCCTTTCAATCTTGAGTTTGGTGGATTTTTTCTCCACACTTGTAAAAAACTCACATCCCCTTCACACAAGTACCGAGGTGTTTATTCCAACATTTACTGTAGGGTGGAAACTAAACTTTTTACTCATTCCCATAATTTCCTTTTTCAGAGTGTCCAGTATATCTCTTCCTCTCTTGATTCACTTTAAAGTCATATGACTTAAAGAATTCATTTTCTGTCTTCATAGCACATGAGACTATATCTTATTACAATGAGAAGAATTTTGAGGGAAATGATCGATGGAGAAATGACTTTAACCCATAAAATAATCTATCAATCTTAATTCTTGGGTTACGTATATAACCTACAGTATGCCTTTCTATCCTTGTAAAGTCAGCCTCATACTTTGCAACATTATCATCCACTTTTTCCACAGACTCATAAATTTCCTTTCCATATCCGCTCGATGTTTACGAGGAAAGTATTTTTATAAGAAAATATCTTTAAAATCCCTCTATTCCATATTTAATATTTCTTTATTATCCTTTTTGTTTTAAATTAATAACCATAATTTATCTGAATCTCCTGTGAGATAGTAAACTGACATGAAAACTTTTTCCCTTTCGCTACTCCCTAAATCATGAAATTCATTCTCTTATGAACATATCCATTACTTAACAATAAATTTATTTTTAGTCCCATTGAATGTTGCTGGTTTGTTTTCTGATGAAGCAGAGTAACATTGATCATCCGTGTTGTAGATCAGTGTGATCCATATGAGTAAGTTTATTATTCATAACCTCAGTGAGTTATCCCAGTATGGTTATAAGCTATTCAACACCAATTTCAGCACCATCTCCACTATAATTATCTTTATTAGAAGCGAAATCCTTACATGAAATGTGTGAATTGATACAGTTTCCATTCCTTTTACTAGGAACTATTTATAAACAATTTCATACACCATATTAGTTTATGAATCACAAATCATAATTCCAGACATGTAAAATATTTAACATAATTTGAATAGTTTATGCATATAATATATAATCATCAAAAAATGTTTTCTCCGAGGAATTATTTACTCATAAATACTTCATAATGGTTTCTAATGAAAACATGAATTATCCTAAACATATCCCCTGGGAGTGTTGTAACCAAGAGTGCAGTAAGGCACATTTTCGTGCACTAGTTCCCATTTGAGTCAAGATCAAAGCGGTGTTTTCGGGTTTTACCCCTAGGAACATCTGTTTTAGAGCTGCCTCCACATGATCGTATCCTGAAATGAATGGATTTCTTGGAAAATTAGCAAAATCATTACATTAGAAAAATTCTAGGAAGTTTTTCTATACTATTCTTCAAATTCTATATTAGGTTAATGTTCTTTAATCTGACTTTCGCTAAATCTTGTTTTCAAGGATTGTACTAAACTTCATCTAATACCAAATATTACGCCTTGACCCTAGTTACCCAGATTTGGTGCATTATTACATAAAATTGGTAAGATCACAAGAGATCAAGTCCCAAAATACTGATTAGTTTAGAATCCTTGGATGTACTAGATACATACATAAGTTTTACATTATATTATGAAATGAAAAAAAACAATATTTTGTCCCCTATGAACACACTCATGTAACATTTTCTGTTCATACAGGTTAATCGTAACATACTTCTTCACTTCCTGGATAATATAAAACATAAGAAAGGGGTGAGCTCAGATGCTCAGTAAGGATAACAATATATCAAAAACCGTCATAATTAATCATAAACATTTTATGGAAATTTATAAGACTAAAACAAAAGCATTTTAAACTAAAATATCACTATAATATGGAAAAGATAAATCAAATAATTACATCTACTCATTTACATTGATATTCTAGTGGTCGAATAATCAAATTGAATGTCAATCGCTAATTTTATAATGATGGAATGCATAATTTCAGACATCATAAAAACATATCCAAGGCCTTGTGCCAAGACTAAAAATAAAATTTTTTCAAGGCCTTGGGCGGAGACACAAATTTTATATCCTGATACCTATAGATGCATCGAGGGGCTATATCAGGCCCGACCCATCACTTACTAAATCCAATGCATTCCTCATATGAAAAGGTGGAAACATAACATAAACATTTGTATTAAAAATTGCATACGAAATGTCAATACTTAAACCATAAACCATGAATGGTATCAAAATAGCACATCTATAGTCAAACACATCACAAAACATTCAACGCAATATGGATGATTGTATCATAATAAATCAAATTCAAACAAGTGTAAAATCCAACAAAGGATGATGACATTGATGAAATCAAACCTATTTGAGATAAATATATCTTTCTATTTTGAAATCATTTAAAAGTCATGTAATTATAAAATAAAATATTTATTTTGAATGAATTATTATAATATTTTAATGGAAGCATCAATGTTGTTATAACGGCTGACAATATCTACACCCGCTGTGTACGTAAAAAACATTATTTCCTTAATTTGTTGAAAAGGTTGTAATGTACCTTGTTTGGAAAACTACAGAAATATTCCTTTCAAAAAAATTATAAAAATTAAAAAATTGTATAAATTAATTTATCCCATACCTATGAAATATTAAAAAAAATTAAATACATTTTTAAGAAACACTTATGATGATGATAAAGAGGCCCCAGAAGATACTTACGTATAAACAACCTCGAATAATGAAGAGATTGTAAACTTAACCATTAAATTGTACTTTTCTTTAGTCAAGGGTACATTATCCTCCTATATAATAGTTAAATAATTTTTATTAAATTATATAATAACCAAAAATATAAATATGATATCATATATGATCTTCTAATATTTCTTTGTTAATAAGATTTTTGTAGTATCATTATTTTGGGTGTTAACTGATTCATTTTCCTTTATATGTCTTGTTATGTAAGTCATGTTTGTTATGGATATAATGTATTTGATTCATATAAATAATGATATTAAGTTCTTAACCATTATTTTTAATCACCAAATGAAAATAATTCTTGAATGGTTATTATGGGGAATGATATCTCATCGTGTCGTTGAGAAGGTAAGCTATATGTATGCACGAGCAACAATATCATTATTTTTATGGTGAAATCATTTATAATTGGATGGTATGTTATAAATACAGAATAATTTACATGTTATAACAAATATTTAAATCAATTATACTCATCCAAATAATTATGTGTTGAATAAAAAACTACACCACAACGTAGAGAGGGTAATCTGTACGTACGCATGTATGGTGACTTTGTCATTCATAGGATGGATAGAATAAAGAATATGGTTGTCCCATATTTATAAAAAAATCTCAATATGTAAAAATTAATAGGGTTATTATTTTATTATGGAAACAATAAATAAAAAGGAAGTCTAAAAGGAAAATAACTTTGAAAGAGGTGATGAAATAATTACCTCTTCCTCGGGTTCTTCCTATTTATCTGAACAAAAGGGCTCCTTAGATTGGTCTTATGATCAAAGAAAGTCCTCTAGAATTAAGTGAGGGTAGTTGGGTGGATATTTGAGTATATTTTGGATGATCCAAATGGATTTGGGGTTGTGAAATTAAGAAAAGGGGAAGTACCCTCTTATAAGAGAGGTGAGGGTCACATTAGGAAAAGCTCGAAATATTATTTTATTATAAAATTATTTTCGGTTTATAATGGATCCAAAAGAATTTATTTCTAAGATATGGTGGGGATGGGTCAAAACCCTTTCAACCAATAGATTTTATAAAATTTTAGGTCACCATGTTATCCTTTTCTTTCATATTTAACTCTTAGTTAAATAGTTTAACTTTTACTATGTCTTTTGGTATTTTTATATTACATGGTAAATAAAATTACTGTAAAATGCCAAACAAAAACACAAGTGTTTAATTAATGACATATATAACCTTATCTATATCTTTTTTCTAAATCTTATATTTTTAGAAATATTATATCATTTAATAATATAGTGTTTTTTTTTAAAACACATTTTTGTCAATTTTGACACTATATAGTATTTGGTTTTTGTGAAAGTCATATAAACTTGATTACTTCGAAATAATTCACAGAATATACCCTAAAATGTAATATTATCCTCTAAAATTCATTGATTTCACCAAAAGTATAAATTTATATTTATTTTAATATTTATAACATCATTTAATTTAATCCTTCATTAATAAGTTAATTATTGCATCATCATTGTGTCATAAATAAATTTACTTATACGTTGTCTAAAAATTATAAATAAAATAACATGATATATGAGAAAATTTTATATTTCTAATGAATATTTATAGTAAAATTTATCTTATGTTTAACCCTATATTAATAATGTTTTAGTTATTAAACATTAAATTTAACACTTTTCACAAATCTTTAAATAAAATATAATAAATATATTAATCTAATCCATGTGGATCAAAAAGGATCATATTTTATTCCTATGGTTGATTTTGGTCGAAATAAACTTATCCAATAGAATTATGACATGTGTTGAGGTAATTATAATATCATTTTTACCTTTAATTACCCTATATACTTTTAAACGTGGTAAATAAAATTCAAAAGTTACTATTCACCAATAATTATTTTCATCCCATTGAACCAAATATTAATTTCTTATATCAACTTTGTATCATAGATTTTAGAAATTCAATTTACAAAAGTAGTAAAATTACGTTTTATGAAAATTTGCTAATGTTCCTAGAAGGTGGGTAAAAGACGTTAAAAAGTTCAATAAAGTTTTATATATGTAATCTCATTATAAAATAACTTAGATGAATTAAATTAGACTAATATAGGTATTATTTATCTATTTTTTACTTTAAAGTATATTTAAATAAAAAAATATGTATTTAAATAAAAAGACTTTTTTAGACAAGAACGTAGTGTTTTTCACTATTCATCAAAAATTGAAAGTTTTTCAAAAAATACCAAATATTCTCCCTGAGCTAATTTTAATATTCTAAATCCAAAATGATGTCCATTTTAAAAAATAAAATTTATAAAATTTCAAAAAGTGGGTATTATTATTCATAAATTTTTTTAAATGGCTAGTTTGATTAGTCGTGGTGTGCTATAACTCGATGTTGTGTACAACACAAGCATATTTTATTATTCAAAGACAAGCATAACATGAAATATTGGGGTGTTATATTTGTGGCTTATTTTTGAGTTTCACTCTCAACGTCTCACCTGGCTATAGGTGTAGGCTGAGGTACCTAGGGGAAATAGAAAATGGATTGTGTTTTTATAGTTCTCATAATGGGGTTTCCATGGATGATTAGAGGTCAAGATGCTAACTTAGTGATTATAGACTAAATCGATCGTTTTACACACATTATACTCATCTGATATAAAAGAAGAGCTGAAATTTCAGGACACCTTTACATTATGGATATAGTCTCAAATCAGGGAATTCCATCTTAAATTTTAAAGAAACTGATTCTCACTTCACATCATGATTATATAGAGGAATTATGTTGCCTTTGGGACTCATCTATACTTCAACACAGTGTTTCCACCCCAATAAAATGGCCCAGAAGAGTGGACCATTCAGTTAATAGATAACATTATTTGGGATTGCATTTTATCTTTGGGGTGTATCTAGGAGGATGGCATGCCATCGGTGGGGTATGTATTCAAGAAGTTATCAGTCCACCATTGGCGTCTCAACATTTGGGGCCGAGGATGGAAGACCCTACATGTCACCACTACATTGGTCAGACCTTGGGGGAGTCAACAGTTATAAGCCTTTGGTTGGTGCTAGTTATGGTTGTGAAAGGGGTGTAGTTCAACTTGAGGTTGATTGGGATTCCCAAAAAATGTTAGGGGTCCTTTATTTATTTATGATAGTGGAATTTGGATTTTTATGAGGAGATGATATGTTCTAAGATATCCTACCATGTTAAGTATTATGAGGATTTTTCATGGAAGGCAGACTATCTCTAAAGATATAGGCCCTTTTATAATTACAATGTTTGGTTAGTGATGTGGTTGAACACATGACCCTATAAATATAGTCAGACTGGGTGCTTGGTGTTTTACAATTTTCATAGCTAAGAAGACATGTCCATGAATCATTTCACCGTGTCAGACCAAATAAGTTGGGCACAAGGTGTGGATCTTCCTTTGAAGGTACCAACTGGTGGTTGTGCCCTGGCTTGGCAGAAACCATTATGGGCATGTGGGTCCATAGGTGTGTGTTGTTAGACAATATGGGAGTATGTAAGGGTGATTCTGGAAGTGGTAGAGAAAGATGTATGCTCAGTATTCCCACCGTTTTTTTATTTTGTGATTTTCAAGGATGAAAATCTTCAAGTAGTATATAATGTAGAGACTCTATATTTTCTGTGTAAGAATTTAGAATATTCCTAGGAATAATTTTCAAGGCAGGAGATGAGATGATGTGATATTATAAGGCCCTATAATCCCAAAATTGGTATTATAAAAATAATAAATATATTAATATTGAATGCAGATAGGTTTCTTGAAAAGGTGAAAAACTTTCAAACAGAGTCTTGGATTGAAAATCCAACATGATGATTGAGTGTAGAATACAGGTTTTACCCTAGGAACAACCCAAATTTTGTCGATTCTAAACGTCCAGTTAAGGCATCCCTTGGTGGGTGCATTTAATTAAAATAAATTATTTATTTATTTATTTTTAGTAAATAACATAATAAAAATCCTCAACAAATAGCCTCTTGTGATGATTTGGCATGGGTTTCCTATATAATCCTTGTTATATCTAAGAGGAGGTGGATAGCATTATTTGTTGGCAGATTGACATCTAATGACGAATGATGATCGGATCAAGGTGGATCAATGGTTAGCGAATGTTTTGGGTCTTCATTATCATTTACAAAAACATTTCTCAATAACGATCAATCCATAATATAGTTAGGGTTCTTTAATTTTGGTTTATTCTTTCTTAATTAATATTCTGGTCATGGATTCATATATGTATTTAATTATCTATGATTATCTTCCATTCTCATGATCTCGTTCAATAATTTGATTTGTCTGCATGAATTATTTATTTTTTTGATTCCATTTTATCACCAATGATTCTTCACATGTCGGTTGTTAGTCATGATCGCATTAGTCAATGAATATTATCACGTTTATGTTATGTGTTTTCCTCCCACTCTCCATCAAATTCACCCTTCATAATCAGTTGACCAGTTATTTGAAGATACCCCCAGAATAATGAGCATTTTGGTTTCATTCTTTATCATAATAGGTTATAGTGAAGAGTTTAGATTTAGATTTAAGAGACATAATGGAGGAGCGATGGAGATGATAGTAAATTATCTATGGATCAATGATCAATGCTTATCAATCTAGATTTAGATGATCTCAATACTACTCAAGCTCAATAGCACATAGTAAATGGAATGGACCAGGGAAGATCATTCATCACTATAACTAATGTTTTAACAATGAAGCCAGTTGCGATGGCGACAAGTGTGGGAAAAGTGGTGAACTGTGGTACGAATTCCACCCCCCATGTGCACTCGAATGCTTCCTGGATTTCTCCCTCCCTATATGAATTGTTTGGTTCCCTTAGCTAGTAATTTTAAGTAAGAGTAAGGGAGTTATATATAGTACTATTTGTTATTACAAATAATAACTTTGATCTAATAAAATTAATGGAATAGGGGGATAATGTGGGATGTGTGAATCATGGGTGTGAAAGGGTGAGTGATAGAGACCCCCTGTATGTGCATATAAAATTAAAACAATTATATTAATTTAAAATAAATTATTAATGCAATTATTTTTGAAGGGATAAAATAGATGGGGTGTATATATGAATTAATATTTTTGTATTTTCCCCTATGCATGAAGAATCCACTCCATTGATAATTATATTAAATTATTAACATAATAGAAATGAAATAAAAGTATCATTATTATTATTTACAATCCTTTTTTCAGATATTTCATTAAACTAAGAAATCAGATTTAATATCCATCTTTGGAATAGTGACCCTAACATTTAGGTGTTCAATTCAATATCAATTTTGGATATATTTTTTTTGACTCGGAGCTCGAGCCCATGAAACGATGTATGTATGTGTTATATTGAAATGCCTTTTTCATCAGGTGTACATTTCGGCTATATAAATAGCCTATCTCGAGAGTTATTTTGTGAGGAATTTAATTATGATATTTCCTTGTTCATTAATGTACATTTTGGGATTACATATTGGTGGATTGGAATTTTATCTCGATGGACTGATGAAGAGCCTCATGCACTCTTTGATATTTTGGTGAGACTCATATTTTGACACATGAGTAGCCTATTCTGAGCATTTTTTCACCTAAAAATAATGATAGAATTTATAGTTTATTTCAAGATACAATGTGGAATGTTTCGAGTTGGATGATTCTTCAGACAATGTTTGATGATGTTTCTGATTGAGTGTGGTCATCAAAGTGTTATCGGAGGTAGAACTCCCCATCACATCAGAGTATGGGTCCTCATACTCTTTTTACAGGTTGATACGATACTTCCCTATCACACCAAGATCTTGGTCCTCTATTAAGGAGGATTTTACTTTCCTATCACACCAGGATGTTATTACTCTACACTCTTTATGCTGATGGATATAATACTCTTCTATATTACAACGAGAGTGGTTCCAATATCTACCAGAGTGGAGGTCCCCCATGTTTGACCTCTGGCAGGATGGGGGTGCTCCAAGGGAGTTGTGACTCTCTCAGTTATGGATTGTAGTGGTAGGGTGTGGGACCCTCCAATCATATGTGGGGAGGTAATGCAATATACATGAATCAAAGTTGTGGATCCCTTGTCGTAGTGTGCAATTATGAGGAGTGAGACCCTATACATGGTTTATTATGTGGTTGATCATGATGTTGGGCATTAGGGATAGAATTTTGGAGTAGTAGGAAAAATCATTATTTTCAGCTAGGTTAGGGAGATGGATATTATTTTTATGTCTTATTGGGGATTTTTTGGAGCATATATGGGTTTTCCTTATGGTCAGTGTCTCATATATTGATTGAAACGCCTCTGTTGTGATGAAATGACAACTTCTATCATGTATTTATTTCTCCTACTTCAGTTTTTAGAGATTCCTACGGGAAATGTATGCACTAACCCCTGAATGGGATTTACTCGCATGTGTCATGTCTTATGTAGACGACCAATAGATCGGCAGTGATTTTAGAGAAGCATAGGGATACGTGGGTGAATAAACCCAATATTATGGTCGGTCTTCGATATCAAAAGCTTAGCTCTCTCATCTTTTTATTCTATTACAATAATTTTCAGGATGTAACATATTTTTGTGTTGGACATGCATTTTTTCCCTTCAAATTTCTACTTACACATTCATACCCTTTTGAATTTTACTATAGGTTATTACATGCATGGTTTTCACTCTAGATAATAACCACTTTTATTATTATTATTTTTTTAATTTAGATGGTTTATTTTGTGCATATAGGTACATTTGGAAAAGTTATCCCATATTAGTAATGCCTTCTCAGTTCTTGTCACCAGCCCCTAGGAAATGGAGGCAGGCTTAGGGTTGTGGTGTCCTGACCCTCTAGTAGCCAAGCGAGCCCTGGTGGGATGGGTCATTACAATCCAACATCTTACCCAATGGTGTGGAGTACCTTTCCAGCTATCTCTAACCATTTCATTAATCCATAATTTCCAATGTCCAACACACTTGAAATTTTTAACTCATCACAACATCAATGGTTTATCTCTATCATTTATCATTATTATCATTGCCCATTCCAACTTACTAATTTAACTGAATCCAATACTCAAACAATTTTACCATTGATTTATATAACACAACAATTAATGTTTTGTTAAAACCATTTGATAACACAATGAATTCCCTTTAACCATTTTCCCATTGCTTCATTTTCTATATCCTAACACTGTTAATTTATGAATTAATCTAAAAATCCCTTATATCATTCTAACCTACCAAATAAAAAGTGCAACCGGTTTAACCACCCGAAACCCTTAATTTTATCATTTACAACCCAATTTATTACGGTAAATAGATTTTAGAACATCTTCCTTATGCTTATAGACAAAAACTCATCCACCCTTATCCTCTATTTTGATCTAAATAAGTATAAAACACAAAGGATAATAATTATAAGGAATTAGGGATCATGATATTTAGAAGGAGATAAAATACCATGGTGTGAATCTTCCAGAAAAAATAAAAAAAAATATTCTCAGAGACTTAATCAGGGCATCAAATTGCACTAAATGACACATAAAGCATTTTATAATTGATGGAGAATAATCCTTGGATGATTTGGGAGATATTGGTTCTCACCCTAAGACGATGGAATATAAATTAGGAAGAAATTTTTTTGAAATAATATAAACTTTGGGAGAGAAAACTGGAAAGTTTACCACTTTTAATGATGGGAATTTTTATACTGCATAGTTTTCCAAAATCTGTGCTACATTCCTTTAAATATTCAGTGATACTGCATGGTAATTATCTATGAACATAAAAATTTGATATATTAAAAGGAACCACATGATGTATAAACTTGTTTCTTAATGTTTTTGTCCTTATAATCCTTCCAAATATATTGAGGATGAAAATCCTCTCTATGGGATTTTTAGTACCAGAACTAGAAATTTCCACCCAGTGATTCTACTGTAGCCACTTCTCTTAGAATAAACCAGTTATAGTTCATGGTAATTTTATATGAAATATAAATTATGTTATAGTAAATTGACCCAAAAGATGTACAATTTTTTTTATATTTCTTTTTCTTATTGTACAAAAAAAATCAATGATTCTAAAAATATCTTTCAAGGGATTTATTAGATATGAAGTACAAATATCCACCCCATGATTCAACTTTAGTTGCTTCCCTTTGATGAACTAGTGATTTTGAATGGTACATTTCTATGAACATAGAACTATGGTATATTAAAAGGTCCCATATAATGTAGAGTTGTTTTGAGGTTGATGTTCTTATAATACTTCTAAATCTAATGAAGCTAAAAATACCTTATAGGCGATTTGCAGTCTTAGATCTAGAAATCTCTACATGAGGATTCTAGTGTATATGTTTCCCATTGAAGAACCAATGGAAGTCCAGGTACTTTTTGATGAATTATTAATTTTAGTATAGTAATGGCCCCACATGGTGTACATATTTTTTAGTGAAGGATTTTTCCTTATAATCCAAAAATGTAATGATGACAAAAATACCATGCAGCGTACTTATATGATCAGAACTAGAAATCTCCACCCATGGATTCTAATATTTCCACTTCAATTTGAATAACTAGTGATACTACAGGACACATTTCTACGAAGTTTGAAATCTTGTATTGTGAAATTCCCCACATGATATACAAACTCGTTTTTTAGGTTTTTTCATTATCATACTTCTTAAACTAATGATGCTAGAAGTCCCATAAAATGGATTTGTAGGACCAGAATTGGAAATCTCTATTTATGGATTCTATTGTAGCCAGTTCCATTTGAATAACCAATGAAATTCCATGGTAATTGTCTATGCATTTCAAACACTGGTATAGTGAAAGGCCCCACATGATGTACATATTTTTTTCTAAGGTTGATTTCATTATAATCCAATAAAATTTAATGGAATTGTATGTAACTGGTAGGGAATTTTTAACATAAAAAATGGATGTATCCCCCCATGGACTCAACTATATTTTCTTCCCAATGAATAACCAATTATATTAAATGGAACATTTCTATGAATTTAAAACATTAGTATAGTAAAATCTCCCACTTGATGTTTAAAATTATTGTTAGGTTTTCATTCCTTCCAATCCAAAAAAATAATGATGCTACAAATCTCCATTATGATATTTGAATAATGGAAACTATAAATATCTACCTTGGGATTCTAGTGTACTCACTTTCATTTGGGGAACCAGTGATAGAGTACTATACTTTTCAATGAAGATAAAACTCTAGTATATTGAATGTCCCCACGTGATAAATAAAATTATTTGTTTAGATTTCTATCCTTATTATCCAAAAAAATTAATGTTGATGCAGATCCATTACATGATATTTTCACCATCAGAATAAGAAATCTTCACAAAAGCATTTGAGTGTAGCCACTTCCCTTTTAAGAACTACTAATACTACACAGTATTTTTCGATGAATTTTTTTCTATGATGTAGTAAAAGCCCCAGAAGATATAATTTTTTTTAAGGTTTTCTCCTTATAATACAAAAAAAAAATATTATGATATGAAAATACCTTACAAGGTATTTGAAATATTGGAACTGTAAATCTCCACCTGAGGATACTAGTTTAGTCACCTTCCGTTGAAAATCAGTGGCATTATATGGGACTTTTATATGAAGTTTGAAATCTAGTATATTATATAGCTTAATGTGTTATAAAAATTTTTATTTAAGTTTTATATAATTATATTCAAAAAAAATTAACGATATTGAAAATCCACTCCAGGGGAATTTTAGGATCAAAACTAAAAAACTCCACCTTGGGATTCTAGTGTATCCACTTTCTATAATGAACTACCGATAGTGGATATTAATTTTCTATGAATTTTGAACTCTAGTATAGTGAAATGACCCACATTATGTAAAAACATATTCGTTATGTTTTGTTCCCTTATAATCAAATAAATTATAATGATACCATAAATCCCTTGAAGGCGATTCATAGAAATATTAAGAGAGTAAAATGTCTAAATAAATAAGTTTAACATTGGAGGAAAATATAAAGAATTTATTAAAGAGGATATTTGTAGAATATATAGCATTCATGATGGACTAATACCAATAAGTTAATCCTATATTTATGAACCAAAAACTCACAAATTATTAATTAAAGATTTTGTAACTATGGAAACATGTTAACTCAGAAAGAAATTAGGTGTGTTATTACACAATAGGTACAAGGTAACAATACTATAGATTATGATGAAATTGAATCATTTTTATGATGTTATGCAAGTAAAACCTATTTTTTCATAGGATTGGTAACTATATTGAATGGGGATTTATATAGTTCAGAGATAATTAGAAAGGAATCAAATATTTAGCATCTTCCTGATCTATTCATCGATATATTATGAAATATATATAGCCATCCCAAAAAAAGAATGGGAACTTAAATGGATCAATTATATTATTGTTGGAAATTTTTATGCAAATTTTACATATCATAACTCTTTTAAAATATTTATTTATGTACATGTTCTTACCTGATTAAATTTTCAGTATTGGTTTTGTGAGGTCACTAAAATCATACAACCAAATGGTCATGGTCGAAAAAATACCTTTACAATTTGGACATTTAGTGCAATGAACTCCACACTAAACACACAGTTTATACATATAATTGAAAATTATTCCATGATAATGGATGGTTCACTAAAAAGATAATAAATGAGAGAAAAAACTACTGAAGAAGGATATAAATTATAAGAGAAATTTTTTGAAATAGAAAATCTATCCAAGGTAGTTAGAAAAAATCAAAATAAAATACCAAAAAACAAGAATATTGGTATGAAAAATCATTTGATAAATAAAAACTAAATGCACCAAAAAATTTAGAACATGGATGATGTAATAAAATTGGATCTAATGAAAAAATGGGGTTATTTACCCCTTTAGAGTAGAATCACAATCAAAAGGGTAATATATAAAAACTTCTTTGACTTCTCCAGATGAAGTTTTGATGTGAACCCTTGATAGTTCAAAAAGAAGACAAACACGTTCTATGGTTATTATTTATAATTCCATGTCATGAATTAAAAAACAACTAGACTAGGTATTTTTATAGAACCTTGGACCAAGAAAGATATGACATCCATGCGCATCAAAACCAACAATTGTTGTTCAAATTTCAACTACTTGTATTACAATTACTAAAAGGTTGATTAAAAATCCATGCTTTAAAGTAGAGGCCCTTTGTTGATTCATAAAAATAAGGACAAAGTAACCTAACTCATAAGATATGATTTAATTAGTTTATTTAAGTACCTAAACAAAACATTCATGTCAACACTATTTACCTAGATTTTGAAAAGTAGAAGTTATATGTTTGGGAGTCAACTGATAGAAATAAATGAGTATTAAAAATGAAAATTATAGAACTGATATATAAGGGCATAACATCTAGTTTTGAGACATTTACAGTACTTATTATAAATAATTTTTTTAATTAGTTAAATTAAAAATATCCCAACCCAAGGTTATCGATTCCTGCTATGATATCATTAATGAAAAGTGTAACAAATCTAGTTTTTTAATTATTATTCCTCTGATGTAATTAATTATTATGAAAAAATTTATCATAATTATGAAATTTTTTGAATTTAATTATAAGTGAATATAAAAAAGTATTAACCGTGCACATTTGTTATTGTAGAATAAAATGAAAGGTCAGAATGAATCAATAAGAAGAAGCCTCATCGACTTCCCAATTCTAAAAGTTCTAAAATATACTTTATTATTATTCTTTCCTATCAAAACAGCAAACCTGGGTTGATATTACTTATTTTGGATATATAATAAACTCTGTTCGTATACTTAAATTCAATGAAACCAAAGTTAGTATTGAGAAGAAAAGATAGATATATAGAATATTCCATTATAGTGGTAATAATTTAGGTTTCTTATAATCCACTAGGTATAGAACTATATAATCTCTATTTGATTCAAAATAAAATACTTAATGTCGTTTTGTAGAAATTATAGGTCCAATTTTTTTGATAATTTAGAATATATGGTGAAGACATGTAATGTATTAATCTGTGAGTTGATGAAACTCTACAGCAGGCTCCCATAGGTATAGACTATAGAATTATTGTTAGTAATTTGATTGAAATTATAAAATATACTTAATAAAAATAAACGGTATTAGCGTAAAAAAATATTTTCTATAAGATTATTAATGATGTAAAAATTTCTAACACATCCAATACTGAGTTGGACTGAGACTAACATCACTACAACAAGAAGTTTGGGTATGTCAAAAGATATGTAGAAGGGAAGACAATACCTTGGTTGGGTTTTGTAATCAAAATATGAACAAGTCTTTATGAAATGCTATTTATTCAGAATAATTTCATTTTATCATTAAGTTTTTAATTTTTATAGCACTACACAGAGTCAATATCATACGAGAATCCAGAGTTGTTTACTAAATAGAGATTCCACAAATTGGATTATTTTATTAAATTTGAACTTATACATTTTCAGTTGAACACCAACCCACCTTTCATAAAATATGGATGTATAAAAAATGGCACTAAACAAATTTCTAGTAGAGAAATACCAACATTATTATAGTAGTACATTAATTTTAGGTCATTTCTTGTAATATGTAATCAAATTTAACAATTATTGTCCCCTATTTTGTAAATGAAAATAAAAAAACTGAAACATACATTATCACCAATATCTTCCTCATCAAACACATTTTCATTAGTCCTATTCTAAGTAACATCCAGTAAATAACTGATATAAATGATATATGAAATTTAATGTAAAAAATGATATCTTTATTATGAATATGACTAAAAATATATATGATACCCGCATCACCAATGAGACAATAACATTATCTCTATTTTGTTTGTGGTTCCTATGATTTGATATCTCTATACATATTTTCACATGATCTCATCCTCTTTAAGTTGGATTCATTTTAAGCTTAATAGATTTCCGAACTCTACATACATTACTACCATCATTCCCTCATGGGATATGGATATTGATGTTATCCACGTTCGTAGAAATGTTTTATAGTTTGAAATACCAACCTCATTCCCACCACCTGTTTTACATGTCATTGTTATCAATTTCATTTTAATTTGAGATAGTGCCTCCTAATATTTATCATTACCTAGATTATTATCATTCAATTAATTAATAGGATCATATTCACCAATGTCAAATTTTCATTAATTTTTATAAAAATTAAAAATGTAATGTTATGCAATATATCTCACATCAAGAATCTTAATCAATTTTAAAATATGGAAACACAATATTCAATTTAATTTAAATTTTTGCAATAACACCTCATAATTACACTATGATTATAATATAAAATCTAAAACTCTCTTCCAGTCCCCAACAGGAAAAGAGAACATGGGAGTGGGACTTCATATTCATTTTAATATTTAATAAAATAGTCTCCAACCATTTGATATTATTTCGGAAATATATCAAAATAATTGGAGGGTACCTATCTAAAGTTTGTCGTACTAACAGATTGAAAGGGAACACAATGATGAATAATATCTATTAAGATACCATTAAAACATTAAATTAATTGTGTGATAGGTATCCCCAATGTTAATGTATTAATTATAAATTAATGAACCTATTTTTTCCTCAAATTATATACATAATAAAACAAATACCATTTAACTTCACCAAATTTAATTTTATTATCTGTCCACACTACCTCTAAATGAACCACATTATGGTACCCAAACAAACACTACCTCAAATAATGAAGGAAAATAAAACCATATTTCATTAAGAAACCTAAGTATTTTATGACATTTTATATTATATTTCAAGTGCATAAGTCATAATGTGTATTTGGAACTACCGTGGATATTTATTTTTTAGTATCTTCATCTTAATCAATAAATAGAGTTAACAGTTTCTTTATATTGTATAACGCCCAATGATTTTATTGTATGTATCCTCTTAAATAAATAAAAAATTTGATAGTTTACATTTTAAAAAAATTATTTCATATAGTATAAATCATATTAAATCACATAGAGAACATAAAACAAACTCTATAAATGAATAATGAAATAAAAAGGGAGTATTCCAAGAAGTTTAGGAACATATACCTATGAATTAGTAATTTGACCTTAGCAATAGTAATATGACCCTTATGAATAGTTATTCAACTAATATAATAGTAACCTCACGTATTAAAGTATAAATAAAATATAGGAATCTTATAAATAGAAATAAGGTATAATTATATCTTAGTATAAATAAATGAATATTTTAAAAATAATTTATGAATTGTTAGTATTTTTATAAGCCATAAATACCTAATTACAATTATATAAATAATAAAATGATTCAAAAGAAAATTTATTTTCATAAAATGTATTAAAGAATTAAAAAAATTTCGTCTTGTGATTATAATATAATTCTATGTAACCTTAGTTAATTTTTCAAATTGTTATAAAATCATTTATAATTTTAAAATTGGTATTTTTTGAGTAAATTATGTTTTTAAATAAAAAAATTAATTTATAATATTTAGAAAATTACTTTCATAAAATATAGTTTATTTTTTAATTCTACATATTTTAAAAAGGATGGTGTGAATTTTTGAGATCTTTCTAAAATACATGAAATTTCTGTGAATAGTAAGATACGATTATTTATGATATAAAATATTTATAAGTTAAATACAATATTAATTGAGTCATGGGTGATTTAAGCACCATAATAATGAAAAAACTATTATTTTAATATATTTGGAAATAATTCTCAAACTATTTATAGTCTTGAGTCAAAATAATAAATAAAGCAATAAAATATTTAAAAGACCCCACTCTCCTCTACTATAAATACCACCTCTCACCACCCCTTCTCTTCACACCTCTAAGACTTGAATCTTGTCCAAATTAGGCTCAAATACTATTTCCAAGTCACTACCCCACTTCATGGAGGTTATAGTCACAACAAAAGTCCAATCCAAGGTCCCTAAAAGAGGTTCTCAAAGAAGAGAATTCAAGAGGTAAATCCTTTATCTTTTTATTTTAATTTCCTTTCAATTTACTTTTTTATTTAATTCACTTATTAATTTTCCATATTAACCTTACTGAACATTTGGTCTCACCCTTATTATGTTCCCTTTATATAGGTAATGAAGAAGAAAACTTTGTATAAGCTTTCATGGGTGCAGTTTATTTCACTATGTATCAAGTTGTAATTTAAATCTTTCCCAATGTACTATGGGTATCATTTAGGTAACATGGTATTCAAAAATATCTAAATTGATTGGTCATTTAGTATTTTATTCCTTTTAATCATTCCACTATAATAAAATAATGCACTGGCTCTGAGTTTCTGGGGTTAGAGCATTAGAGTTGATTTCAAAGGAAATTTAGAAGAAACCTTGGAAACTAGATTTAGAAAACATAGTTTTGGGAACATAACCCTAAGATATAAATTGAGTATAATCATAGAAGAATATCTAGGAATTTTTTAAAGTAGTTATTATGTGGATATTCTAATAAATACATCCATGACTCGATACTATAAGTGGATGTTGTTCTCGAACAGATGCACCATGAAGTAACAACTCTGCTAATGTGTTCCAAGTATGACTTGGGGTAACCTAGTTGAGGAAAAAGGCCTTACTACACACCTATATTGAAACAAACATGATATATTCATAGGATTATTCACATTTTATTTATAAACCATTATAGAGGGTTTTAATAGAAAAAATTACCCTGAATAAACCATGCATATGATTATGAAATTAGCTATGAATAAATTTTCAATTTATGTTAAGTGTATTGGAAGTTTGAAATTATGTATTATGATTCATAAGAAAATTTAGTGTATGAAATTTTATATTTATGGTACCTAATGGAATAAAGGGATTGAATACATGTGCACAATCTAGGGATCACCCCCACTAAGGAATCAAACATAGTTTTTGTTGGAGATGAGAAGATCATGACCATATTAGGAGAACTTAATTTGAATATGAAGAATAATCATACTACACATATGTTTGTTTATTTCCTACAATAGAATCCCACATCATTTAGTGGGACTAATAATCCAGTGGTATCTGAGTAGTGGATCAAGTCCATTAAAAATATATTTCTAGTATAGTGATGAAAAGAAAACAAAAAGGTAGTCCTTGTGGTATATTATCTCAAGGGGGATATTGATCATTATTGGTTGTTGATTCAAAATACTTAGGAGGAATATGAAATAGAATACACGGATAGGGGAAAATGTAAGGAAACATTCTTTAACAAGTACTTCCCCAATGAACAACTAAATGAAATGAAGAGAAAATCTCATACCTTAAAGAAAACAGAAGAAGCGTGTATTATAGAGTATGAGGCTGCCTTCATAAGACTAGCACGTTATTCAATAGATTACATACTTGATTTTGAATACAACAGTGATCATTTGTTTGAAGGTCTTATGTTAAGTATCCAAAGGGCACTGGATTCTAAAATATTTTCATCACATGATGAAATAGTATTACATTCCATAAAAATAGAGAAGGAATTTTGTAGAACCAGTTTGTTTAAGGGAAATAAAGTGAAGAAGAGGTATTATAATAACCATGTAAAAGGTGATGTTACAAATAAGAATAAGGGAAAAAATCAATTACCATTATCTAAAAAATATGGAATGAATCATCTTGGAAAATTCATGAAATGCATGGGAGTGTGAGTTATGTATATAGAAAAGGGTCATCGAGATAATGAATGAAAGGGGAAGAGAAAAATAAATGATGACCAATACTACAATTATAGGGATATGGGACACTATGAAAATAATTATCCTATTTGTCACGGAAGCCTTCCCTAGAAAAGGAAAATATTTTGTGATTACACTAGCTGACGTCGAAGTTCTTAATGATGTGGCGGAATGTACTTTAATTATTTCCCCAAACATAGTCAAATATTTCTTTGATTCTAGATCATCGAATTCTTTTATATCTTTCCAGTTTTCTAAGAAAATTAGACATTTCATTTTGATTTATAAAAGTATTCTTCTATCAAGGATCCTAAGGGAAGTATCATTGCAACAAATATGTGTTAGTCAGTCCGTTTCATGACACATAAGCATACTTTATTTTTTGACCTTATCTTCATACCTATCATTATCTTTTATATAATCCTTGGTATTAATTGGATTTAAAACTATGATGTAAACATTTATTACAATAAAAATAAAGTTACAATTTGTGAGAAAGGTGTAGAATCCTTTAACTTTATAGCAGAAACCTCATCATATAATTATTATCTTGACTAACATCTAGTAGCTCTATTGAATTAAATTATTTGGGAGGAAGAGAAAACAACATCAATAAATGAAGAAAGAAATATTAAAATTGAGGATGTACTTATTGTGCAATAATAAATTGATGTATTTCTATAAAATTTAACTAAAAATCCTCTGGAGTGGGAAGTTGAGATCCTTATTGATTTAATTCCGGGTGCAATACCTATATCAAGTACTCCTTATATAATGGCCACTGGGGAATTATCTAAGCTAAAGAAACAACTAGATGAATTTAGTGATAAGGGGATTATCCACCCTAGTGTTTTCCCATGGGGATCCCATATTATATTTGTCAAGAAGAAATATAGATCCATGAGGTTATTCATTTACTATAGATAACAGAATCCTATTACAATAAAGAAAATGTATTCTATACCTTGCAATGATGATTTATTTGATCATCTTCATTGAGAGAAATATTTTATAAAGATTGTTCCTCGATATGGATATTGTGAATTATGTGTGAGGAATGAAGATATTCTTAAGATAGCATTTTGAAACATGTATGGACATTACAAGTTCATAGTAATTCCATTTGTATTGGCTAATGAACCATTTTTTTCTTAGATCTAATGAACAAATTTTTCAAGGAATATCTTGAGGATTTTTTGTGGTATTTTTTTATGATTTATTAATATATTCTAAAAGCTATATGGAAAATGAGAACCAATTGTGGGTTTTTTGGAGAATCTTAGAAGAAAAGTGTTATATGGAAAGTTTAACATGTTTGAATTCTAGATCCAAACTATTTCTTTTTCTATACATAATATCTCTATGGATAGAATCTCAGTTGATCCTATGAAAGCAAAGGCAGTTCAATACTGTCATACACCAATGAACATAATTGAAGTATATAGTTTCATTAGTTTTGTTGGTTACTATCCACATTTCATATAGAATCTGTCCTAATTATCTAACTCATTAAATAAACTTACTCATGTAGGGGTGAAATTAATATGCGAAAAAGAGTATGAATAATGTTTTAAATAATTAAAGAGGATATTAGTGAATTCTTTGATCTTGGATCTACCATAGAGACATGGTGGATTTATGATTTATAGTGTTGCATCAAATAATGGACTTAGTTGTGTCTTTATGAAGAATGATAGAGTTATGGTCTATGCATTAAGGTAGTTAAAAATTCATGAATATAGCTGTATAACTCATTGTCTGGAATTAGAAGCATAAATTTTTTCTCTAAATATATGTAGACACTATATATATGGTGAAATATTTGAGCTATATAATAATCACAAGAGTTATAAATACATTTTTACAGAGAAGGAACTCAATATGAGTAAAATATGGCGTCTCCAGCTACTCATGGTTTATTATTATTTAGTACAATACAACCAAGGAAAAGCAAATAAGGTAGCAGATGAATTAAGAAGGAAACATCATGGACATCTAACCTAAATGAGTATTGAGAAAGATCATATGCTAATGGATTTATTAATGTTGTATATGAGAATTATTATTTAAGAGGAAATGTCATTCCTTTTTCAAATTATTTTTAAACCATATTTTCTGGAGAATATAAAAAACTATCAATCATATAATTAAGATTTTCAAAAGTAAATTATGTATATTAAGAATGGAAGATTGGAAGACCTATTGTATGAAGATGGAAATCTGAAATTTGGAATGATTTTATGTGGTCCATCAATACCGAAGCTAAAAAGGGAACTATTATATGATGATCATATCTCAAGTTTCTCCATACACCCTGGTAGTACGAAGAAGTATAGAGATCTGAATGAACATTTTTTTTGGAAAATATGAAGTGAGAAATTGATGACTATGTTTCAATATGCCTAGTTTTTTAATAGGTGAAGGATGAAATTCAACACCCTAAAGGGGTCATAAACCCTATTCCTATACTTGTGTGGAAATGGGATGATTTTACAATAGAAATTTTCATAGGACTACTAAGGAATCCAAGAATCAATGATGAAATATGGTTGATTATTGACCAAATGACCAAATATTCACATTTCATTTTTATAAGGGAAGGGTTTTCCGATAGATAACCTTGAAAGAATATATATTAAAGATATTTTTGGACTTTAAGATGCACCTCTATCGATTTTTTCTATTCAAGATCCATGATTTAACTTAAAATTCTAGAAGAGCCTTTAAGAGGTTTTGGATACTGAGCTACATATGAGTACTCCTTATCACCCTCAAACAGACAGACGGTTTGAAAGGACTATTCAAACATTGTAAGACATTTTGAGATCAATCTCACTTAACATTCAAGGTATATTAGAAGAGTACTTAACATTGGTGGAATTTTCCTACAATAATAGTTTCCATTCTAGTATTCAAATGGAACCATATGAAGCATTATACATAAAGATATTTTGAACACTAACTTGTTGGGATGAAATTACAGAGACGAAACAAATAGGACCATAACTATTTAAAGAGACAAATATAAAGGTAAAGACAATTCATGATCATATTAAAGTAGATAAAAGTAGGAAAAATAGTTATACTGACAATCAAGGAAAATATTTTTAACTCCAAGGGGTAGATCATGTCATTCTAAAAGTATCTCCATGGAAGGGTGTCTTATGGTTTGGTATGAAAGGGAAACAAAACCCCAAGTACATCAGACCATTTGAATTTCTATAAAGAATTGGAGTTGTAGCTTACCGTTTAGGAACTCCACCAAGTCTCTCCAATGTTAATTATGTGTTCCATGTGTCATTTTTACAGAATTTCATGACATAAACAATTTATGTACTCACATATGAATAAATAGAACTGGAGCCTGATTTTTCCAACTGTGAAGAGCCTACTAATATTATTGACACATGAGAGAAAGTATTGAGAAATCATATAACTCGAATGGTAAAAGTTATCTAGACAAACCATGAGATGGAGGGAGAAACCTGGGAACATGATCTTGTTATGAATAAGAATGACCCTCATCTTTTCAGAAGGTAATTTTAATAGAAATTTTGGGGATGAAATTTCTATAGGATGGAATAATATAACACCCCAAGATTTTATGGTATATATCACCATAAATAAATTCAATTCATTTGACAGTTGACATTGCAAAAAACATTATTTCATATAGTATAAATCATATTAAATAACATATAAAACACAAAACAAACTCTATAATTGAAGAATGAAAGAAATAAGGGGTATTCTAAGAAATTAAGGAACCTATACCGATGAAATAGTAACATTACCTTTGGAATAGAAATATTACCGTTATAAATAGTAAATCTGCCAATGGAATGGTAACCTCACCTAATAAAGTATAAATAAAATTTTAGGCATCTTATAAATAGAAATATGATATAATTATATTATAGTCTAAGTAATTAAATATTTTAAAAACTCTTAATCAAGTGTTGGTATTTTTGTAAGTAGTAAATATTTAATTGTAATATGTTAATTAATAAAATTATTTAAAATAAAAAATATTTTCATAATATTTATTCATATATTAGGACATTATTTTCTCATTATTATAAGATAATTTTATGACACCTTTTTTAATTTTTTAATGTGTAATAAAATCAGTTATACTTTAAATTTGATATTTTTTTTGTAAATGATGATTTTAATTAAAAAAATTATTATATTTAAAAGATTATTTTCCTAAAATGGAGTTCATTTTTAAATTATACTTGTAAAAAAATTGTTATGATGAATTTAATGGATTTTTATGAAATACTTTAATTTTTAATGAATAGTAAAATACAGTTATTTACGGTATAAATACATTATAATTTAAATGAACTATTCCTTGAGTCATATCTACTATAATGACCATAATATTTGACCCCCCCCCCCATTCACTAGTTTAATATATTTGGTAGTAATTCTAAAACTATTTATAGTCTTGAGCCAAAATAACAAACAAATGGATAAAATATTCAAAAGACACCTCTATACTCTAGTATAATTACCAACCCTTCTCCTAACACCTCTATGAATTGATGATTGTTCAAATTATACCCAAATCCTCTTCCCAATCCTCTTCCCAATCCACTTCCCAATGTTCAAGAGGATCTGGTCACATCAAAAGTCCAAACCAAGGTCTTTTAAGGAGGTTCTCAAAGAGGAGAATTCAAGAGGTAAATCCTCTATTATTTTCTTTTAATTTATATTAAATTTCAATTTTCATTTCTTATATTCTCCTCATCCATGATATAAAATGTGACATGATAAATCCAATATCATTAATAAACATTAATTATATTACATTTATGGAATATCCATCAGGAAAGTCAATTCTATCTCTCTTTTATTTTATAAATTAATACATCACCTGCAATGTGTCAATTTATCGAGATCATGGATGATACATTTTCATTTCCCATTAACACCTCCATTGATTGTTATAAAACCGTTATTATTGTTAAAAAATATTTTATTAAACATATTAAAAGTTATTTAGTGTTATGTAACTATTATGTATACATGATATTAATTACTAAGAGAAAACAATTTCGTGACAATCTAAAACCGCCAAAATGATCAAAATGATCATCATTAAAATTAAATAAAATGAATAATCCTAATATCATAGAGAAAAATAATATATAACACCATTAAATATTATTAATGTTCATGAATAACATATAATTACAATTATTGATAATTACATCCATTTTACCTAAACATTATTACTTATAAACAAAGAAAACTGATCATGAAAACCTAGAAAATGAATGCTCTAGAACGATAAAATTAAATTCTATAAGTCATAAAAAAGAGCATAAATGAACTTAATAAAAAAATAATTAATAAAATACATTTATAAAATCTTAAAAATTAATTAATTAATATATTTAATTTTATTATCTATGATATTAAGATCAAGTGAAAAACACATTCATACATAAGGTAAGAGACCTTGTCTAAATTTCAATTTCATTGAGACTCACTTGGTATTGTGCACCAAATAATTTTTATGTGGTGTATAAACTACCCCTTTGAGATAATTTTTGTTTTTAATTATGTTTATATTAATTATCCATATTCTTGTATCATGTACATGAATATTATTTAGTTTTATACAATTATACATACAAAGATTATTTTGAATGTTTTTTAACTGGGGAAATATTGATGAATCTTTATCCTCTAATCAATACGGATAATGATAAGGCATATTTTTACTGAATTAAAACAATGTATGAATAATTATTTTCCCTTTTAGTGATTATAGGGTCCCTCTATGGCCCCTCGATGCATCAATGAATCTCATGAGAGAAAATAGTTTGTGAGAAACCCTTCATCTTTGTTTCCAAATAGAATCATACGGGTTTCTACCTAAAGACAAAAACCATCCTAATTATATAATTTTTCATGTTTCAGATACATGAAATCCAATAAATAATTATTTTCATCATATAATATCCAGTTATAACTTTCCATGATATTTTCACTATGACAAAATCTATGGATACATTTCCATTCCGAGTTTGTTGATGAATTGTGTTTTTCATATTGTTTACCTTGCCATAAGATCTATGACTTTTTGAATTTAATAAAATTAATATTGTTTAATGTAACCCTTAATGAGAAACTGATCTCACCATTATTATGTTTCCTTTCCCATGGTTATTACGAAAAGAACATTGAATAATGTTTCAAGGATGAAGTTTATTTTATTATGTATCATGTTGTATTTTCTATATTTACCAATTTATTATGAGTATCATGTATGTAGCCTAGTCTTCTAAAACTAATAAATTGATTAGTAATTTGGGATTTTATTCCTTTTAACAATTCCAATGTAATTAAATAATGCACTGACTCTAGGTTTCTAGGATCATGGTGTTACATGTTGTGAACCTCAAATTGTTTTTAAAATATCCCTGAAAAGGAACCGGTCCTTTCATAATACAACAATTATGCATAAATATTTATTGTTTCCCTACATTGATTAAATCCAAAATACATCTAGAGGTATGAATTCTATATTTTAACTATATGTGGTAATGAAAACAACTACTTCTCCAAAATTTTCCACATCAATCCTTGTTTTTAGGTCATCCTAAAAAATATTTGTAATATACTCATTAATTAAAAATGAAAAGTAATAATAAAATGAAAGATTATCTTGATATTTTCATTCCAAATATGCCAAAATTAATAGGCCATACCCCAAAATAAAATACATTATGCATTTCAATCAAAGAAAATTCATTTTCTCAACTCAGGTAAAACATAAAACATCTTGACCACCAAAAACAATCAACATCAAAGAGAAAGACTCACTCAGTCTAATTCCTTATAAATAATTAACTTCCAAATCCGAAACCAAAACTTCATTAACATATATTTGGGACCTCATAAAATGAAAAGAATAAACTGAATGAAATGGATTATTGTGATTATTTATAAATAAATTACATGAATATTTTCCCAATGGAAAACATAATAACAGAAAAATGAGCATGATGACCTATTCTTTTCTATTCACAAACATATTTCAGAAATAAATTAAGATTATCATTATTTTTATACCCTTCCTTACTATAAGTATAAAGAACTGAGGTCATTCCTTTTTTCCCCATACTCTTATTTTAATTTTTTTGGTGCACACTATACCCAATCATCTCAGTATAACCAAAATAAAATGCATGGGAATTACAAAGAACTTTGAAATTCATTCATACATTGGGTTATTTATTATTGAAACATCACACACTATACACAACATCATAACCACATGAACACAATGTGGGTACCTAAATTTCAATGTTAAACATTCAGACACTATTATGCCACTATCGAACCTATCGAAAAATATTAAATATAAGAAATAATAAACAAATCAATATTTTTATTCTCAACTACATTATTGGAAAAAATAATGGTAGATTCATAATAAAAATATCTCTGTTTTGTACCTCTTAAACGTATAAACCCACCACCTCTAATAATTTAGTGAATGGATTGAGCGGCATAAATCACAGACTGTCATCACCCCCATAGGGTTCCTTCCTTGCTTCCACTATATTGGTCACACCAGTTATTCAAAAATGTTAGAAATTATGAAGAACCATATAGTGGGAAACCTGTTATTTAAACATGGAATAAATTCCAAAAAACATAAGGGGGGATATTTCTTACCATTGTATTTTTTCTCTCTCTAATCATCCCTCCGAAATATTAATGATTGTATTGAAAAAACTAATTCCAGCAACTCGATGGGTCTGCTTCAATGTTGAGGCACGCCTCTCAATATCAAGGTATAAATTAACACATAATTCTAGGTGGTAAATTTATTTGATGTTAATCCAAAATCATCTTCCATAGTATTTTCATGTTTGATGACTTACATCATTTTTTTGTTCTATAAACATAATATTTATTGTTATTTTTTTATAACATCTTTTAATAAAAAAACAACTTTAATATGTATAATGGGACAATTTTGTTTAATATAAATCCTAAAAAAACATTAATACATATATATTAATCCAACTAAAGATTAATTATTCTATTTTTTATAACATTCATATATTTTATTTAAATAATCATGTCATCTATTGGTTTCTTACAACATGTTCATGTCCTCTCACAAATTTTCATACATAAATTAAAATTATAACAGATTCCACTTTATTCAGTGATGATCTCTATCACCGCCAAAAAACCAATGATAAAGGGGAGTTTTTTTCAACATTAACTAAAATAATTGATAAATGGAATCTTTATCAGTGCCAAAAATCATTGATGAATAGTGATTAGCCTTGATAAAGACACCAACTTTATTTATATATTTTTAAATATGATTTATATAAAAATAAGTACATGTATATAGATATAATATATAAATATGATTTATATAACTATATTACAATAAAAATCATTATTAATCTTATTTTAATAATTTTATATGTAAATAATTCGAAATGATTATGATCACCGTGCACTAAAAGGCGACACATAATATGTGTCCTATCAGCATGATGTATCTATACTAGAGGACATTTCTTTATTATTACCGTCATGGTATATCTAGGTTCTCTTTATAGCCTGATAATTGTTATAACCTTTTGATAAAACATCTTATATAAGGAAATTACCATAAATATAGTCATTATAGAAGTATCAACACTATTATAGTAAGTTAAACACATGTATATAAAAAACTATATAAAATTAATGATAATAAAAGTACATACATGTGTTGGGTCTAGGAAATCCACTTATAACACTCCCACATTCACTAAATCCAATGGTTAACAAGTCGCAACCTTCTCTCTCACACATGAGAATCATGCTTCTACTAAGATATGACTTTATTTAGGAGGTATTCCATGTTATCCTTTGTGGATACTCTTCTAACTGTGACTTCACCTATCTAAGTAAAATCACTCTTGGGATGAAACTTAATAATTATATGAATTTTTTTCCCTTGTGTGACCTGTGAACCATAACATGTACCACAACTGCAATATTATCAGAATAAACTATAATAGGTTTGGTACTTCATAGAATAACACCAACATCTAATAAAAAATTTCATATACAAATTGGATTTTTAGCTGCATCAAAAGCTAGGATATACTCTAATTCAATTATAAAATCAATGACCGTGGGCTTCTTAGGGCTTCTCCAGCTCACTACACCACAATTGAAGAAAAATACATAGCCTAACTATGATTTTAGATCATCATGATCTGTCTAGAAACTAGAATCAGTTTGTCCCCACACTACTAGTTCCTCATCGCCTCTATATACCAAAAAATAACATTTTTACTTTTTAAGTACATCATTTTAGTTTTAATGGTTTCCTGATGAATCTCTCATAGAATATCATGATATATTCCCACTAATCTAAAGGTAATGATACATCAAACCTAGTACGATGCAATAAATACATGCTAGATCCCACTGGGGAAGCATAAGAGATTATAATCATTATTTCAATCTCTTCCCACATATTTGGACACATTTTCTTAGAAATATTTATACCATGTAACATTAATTATAACCCACTCTTGGATTATATGATATTTTACCTTTCTAGTACCTTGTCAATATATGTACCTTGACTTAGACTAAGAATACTATGATATCTGTCTCAATAGATCTTAATCCCTTTAATTTAGACCATTTAAACAAACTCTTTCATGGAGAATTATTTATTTAAACTACTATTAACAAACTATAAGACTTGCACATAATTTCCCATCATTAATATGACATAAAATTATAATAAATGGAAAACAATGGAAATCCCACTGACCTTCTTAGGTTTGTGTGTGTCTTGGTTTTATTCGAACTAAAAAAATCTCTTACAGGCTCTGTGAAATGAAAATTCCATGATCATTATGCTTGCTTCACCCACAAATATATATCTATTGCTTACATACTTTATTGCAATTTTTTGAATTAATGTACCCTTCAGGTTGAGTCATATAGATTTCATCAACCAAAATATCATTTTTAAAATCAGTTTTAACATATATTTTACAAATATCATAATACTAGAAATCTAATATTACATTTAATATTTTAATAGATGTTATCATTTCTACTGGTGGGAAAAAATTTCCATAGACTATACCTTGACAATTCCAGAAACCCTTTTTGACCAAACGGACCTTATAGTTATTAAATTTACCATAAATTTCCACTTTTTATTGAACACCCATTCATACCCAAATGGTTTCACATCAACTAGAGGGTTCACAAAAATCCAAACTTGTTTTTTCTATATTGACTCCATCTCAAAATTCATTGAATCTTTTCATTTAGCATCATCATTTCCTTATACTGCTTCCTTATAGGTTAGATGCTCATCATTCCATAAAAGTAATGTTTCACTTATCTCATTGAAAATAAAAGCATATCACTCTACTTCACTAACTCTCAAGTTGACCTAGGAAGTACATATATATCAGGATATCATAATCTCACACTATCTCTTGGGGATATGTTTTTCGTTCCAACTCTTGTACATCTGTATGATAAACTTTGTCAAAGTTAATATTTCTCTCACTATTTCCATTGTGAATGTGTTCCCTCTCTATAAATATGACATATATTGCAGAAATAACATTTCTATCCGAAGGGTTATATAGATAATATCCTTTGTTCACTTCGAGAATGTCCTATAAAGATACACATCATTCCTTAAGATGCTAATTTTTCACAAGGTATAGTGTTGAAAAAATCCTAAAATCCATATACATGTATGTGTTAAAAAATAGGCTTTATTGCATACTATAATCATATAAAATATCATATTTATCTTTAGTTGGTACTTAGTTAATGGTACATGTCACTGTCTAAAATGCATATCCCTAAATAAAAAATAGATGTGTTTCCTCACTCATCATTGATATCACTATATCAAGAAACTTCTCATTCCTCCTTTCACTAACACCATTCCACTAAGGTGAATAAGGAGGGGAAAGTTATGATATTATCCCACACTCCTTCAGATTATAAATGAATTATATGTTGATATACTCTATACCTATATCTGTACAGAGTACCATAATCTTCTTAATAAGATAGTTTTTACTTCACATTGATATTACTTGAACATATAAAAGGAATCCTACTTATACCACATTAGATAGATATAACTGTAGCTACTATAGTCATAAATAAAATTAAAAAAGTAAAAAATCCCACCTCATGCCTCTACTAGAAACCGAGAACACACATCAATGTAAATTAATTCTAGTAATTTAGTGTCTCTTACTCCATTCTCAAAGGATAGAGCTTCGGTCATTTCCCTTATAAACAATATTTACATACATCAAGGGGTTTTATCTCAGTTTAGAATAAAAACCTTACTTGATGTATTATTTATAAATCCCTCTCAATTTAATGTCTAATCCTAAAGTTCTTTATTTTGGTCTTGTATGAGAAATTTTCACTAGTTTTTACATTTATTTCCATTATAGGGTTTTCAATTTCAAGTATATATAATCAATTGTTAATATTCTCTACATTAGATCATAATTTATCCTTATAAATGAGACAAAATTTATTTCTATACTTTAAATGAAATCCTATTGTGTCCAAATGTGACACTACAATTATGTTTCTAGTAAATGAAGAAACATAATAACATTTAATTAAAACATAACCAAACCACTAGGAAAAGACGAATGATAATCTCCAACTACAAAGGCTGCTAGTCCAACACCATTTAATATGTTGATGTAAAACTAACTCATTATAATATTCTGAAATCTACTTTACAAATCTATATGAATAAAAATGTGTGAGACACTCGCTATATCCAATACCCAGCTTGTAGATAAATATATATTCAATTCAATGTAAAAAATACATGAAATATAGGCATCACCTTGCGTCTTTTTCCCATATTTTTATATCTTCTTCCATTGGCATTTCTTCCCACATGAAAGGAATACACCCACATAATCATTTCCCTCCCTCTATATCTTTGGATTTTTGGGACGATGGTTCATAGGTGTCGTTGTCTTAGACTTAGACTTAGACCATTTATCCTTATCATTCATCCTCTTGTTCAACATATATACTAGAGAATTATTAATCTTCATATCTTTGTCATCTTTTATAACAAAATCAAAATGATCTGGTTGTGTCATTTTTATGTTAATTATATTGTAATAAATAAAAAATCCTGATTTTTGGTGGTATAATAGAAATGATGAGATTAATTTCTAGTTCATGGTTCAGTTTGAACCCAATAGTTTCATGTATCTCAATATACCTAGTCGTATTTAGTACTTGAGGTATTTCATGATTCCCTTCTACTAGATTTCACTGAAACAATGAACCTTATAACTTTTAACTTTCTTGCCTTGCCTTATCCTAATATCACTATTAGAGATGAGATATTGTCTTTTTGGAATCTTAATCTTCATGAACTTTCTTTATTTGACTACAAATTGATGAAAACATGATTCAATCTAAATTTAGTGCATTATATTCATGTGTCTTATATTTTTATTTTTCTTACATGACTACTCCTTAGGTTGAATCAGCAGGAAGTGATATCACTAGAACATAAAATATCTTCTCCGGGCGTAGTATTATGGACAAGAACCTATACCACTGATTGAACTTATGATGGTTCTAGATATTTTCTTTATCTAGAATTGATCTCAATGATAATGTACTGGTGGTGTTTATTTCCATTTTATATACCACAAATTCATTTTTTAGTTAACACATAATCTTTATTACTATTTCTACGATATTGATTAGTTCATTAAATTATTAAATATCCCTCACCATATTATCAAACCCTATTGGACCTAACTATTAGATCCATAATTCATAGTAGCATGATTATTAGTGTAAAAGATCCTTGAAACTTATTCCTATAGTCTAAGATATTTATACACCACTACCTATAGTGTTTCAAGGTAGGCACTAGATTGGTCAACCACATTAACTCGTGGAACATTAAAATATTGAGTAAAGTCTTAGATTCTCATAAATGAAACCTTGATTTCCTCAATGATTTACCTCTATAGCGTTACCAAGATATATCTCACTACTTATTGGCTACCAATTTTAATTAAGTTAACCTTCCACTCTCATAAAAAATCCCGAGTAGTAGTAGGCATCCAAAACATGGGACTATGAGCACCTCATACACCTGGTTTTATTCAAATTTAAGTGACAAAATTCATTTATGACATAATATTATTTTGAGGGTTTTTATTATTTCTCGACGAATATAATACTTTTTATTAAATATGATTATACTATGTTTTTCACTCACAACTGAACATGCATTAAAATAAAAATATTTATAACATCTTTATGAATTATTTTTTTATTTTTTGTGTTCTCACAAGCATGAACCTTAACAAAAATAATAATAATTGCATAAATTATAAAAAATAACTTGATAATATTTATAATTTTTCATTGTTTAATCCATTTAAATTGAATGGGTCAACCATGACCAACATTTATAACACTACAGTCGGGTCTTGACTCATATAGAAGCTCGTACCCAAGTCAAATGTTCCCACATCTCATCTGGGATACCACCATGTCTTGGCATGGTCTACATCATGGAGCATCATCATCATAACACTAAGACTCACCCGAACGTGAAGGGGTATCAGGAAGTACAAAATACATGAAAATTTTATTGTTTGATGTACAGAACCTTATACGTAATAAATGACAAAAGACAATGCATAGACCATCAAAAATAAATAATTGATACAATTATATCACACTATTGTTATATTTATTTAAATAGATTTAAAATCAGATTAACAAATATTGTTCATTGCTTAAGACCTGTCCGAGGGTAAAATAAATGCGTGATAAAAATTAAATGTGATAAATTCAAGTTTGAGGAAAATAAAATAAATTAAATGAATTATTTTAATTAAAATAATTTATTCTTGTTCAGTACCATAATTAATTTAATTTTTTTCCAAAAATAAATTAATTTTTTAAATATATTATTATTATTTTAAAATAACCAAATTTTAATGACTATTTTTTAATATATTAAAAATTTTCTCAGGCCCCAGAACCCACCTAGGCCTGTTGCAGGTTCAGAAGAACTCACCAAAGCCTATTAAATGTTAGGGAGACCTAACAATACCTATATTGGGTTGGTTTGACCCAGTTATATTACAGTTTGGTTGTTTTGCAGGAGGCTACACCAGGGTTCAAAATAGGGTACCACTAGTCATAGGGGGGGTTATAGGTGCATCAGGTATGGTAGCGACGATAGAGGGTGTGTGGGTAAATAGTGTGCAGGGCCTGCGGGGAATCCATGCATTGTGGTGTGATACGCATATCATCAGAGACCTGGTCAGATGGGATGCCGTAGTGGAAATGGAAGGTGGTCTAGAGATTTTAAAATTTTCAACATCGGAGTGATGTATCTTCGTTGTCTCTAACAATCAGATCCTCGATTAAGCTCTGAGGATTATGTGTTAATTTAATTAAGCATAATAATATTCACAAACATTTACCTCGGATTGATGTCTCTTTTGACAGTCGATCATCACCAGTGATAATTACACAACATATCTGAGTCTAAACCCCTCTAGATCAACCACATATGGTTCAAGATTCTATGACAATGTCGATAATTGAATATTGGGTGCTGGTGTGGAGTTCTAAAGAATACTTTGATAACTTGAATATCAGAAACATGTTTTTACATCAATCCATGAAGGTGTTCATGGATTGAATACTTAGAAAAGAACTTTCTCTCTCTAAGATGAGATTAGCATGGTAGATGATCTCTTAAATTCGGGGGAATGAATAGTCCCTTACAAATAAGCTCCTCATTGCTTAAATAGTGGGGGTTAAAACACCCAAAAAGGGTCCTCTAACCCTTATATATAAAAAAACCACTAAATAAGTTTCAAATGACAAGTATGATAAATTAACTTCCACAAAATATTATTTATATATTAATCAATTACTTGTAATATATAATAAATTTATTATGTGATAAAAGCATGCCATTAACTCGACTCGTAATTCCCACTGGTATTAAATGAACTTTTAATGTTAAAAATATATTCATTCACAAAATATTTTTTGTGTATTAACATAACTCAATGTGAATAAATTTAATAAATAAATTAAACTAAAATTATTCTATAGTAGAATAATAATGAATTTATTTATTCATTGGCGATTGTCTATTCCGATACATATCTTGGACCCCCATGGTGTGGTCACCATGTCCTATACTCAAATACAGTAGAATAATGAATACTTTTGAATATGCTATTATGTGTGAACCTATAGAACCTTATCTCAATATTAGTAAATACTATTCACAAACTAATATAAGATTCTATTAATCCCTCAAGCCACATAAAAAGATAAGGAATACTGAATGTAATGAAAATCATTCTCAAAAAAGACATCAGGTAATTAATTCACTTTGTCTCATGATATCTCATATAGTAGGATGCCCACCTTATGTCAACATCCCTACTAAATTTATTATTTGTTAATATAACTGGATGTATGTTGTAATGCCCCGACCCCAGTTACCCAGAGTGGTTGCATTATTATATAACATTGTCATGATCACAAAAGATCAAGTCTCAAAAGACCGAATAGTTTAGTAGTCTTGGAAACACTAGATACATTCATAAAGATTACATTGCTTCAAAAAGTGAAAAAAACAAAAAAATATTATCTCCAAACTCATATCCCCTTATATTATCCCTGCAGGTCATTCATAAAATACTTCTTCACGTCCTGGGAAATATAAAACATAGAAAGGGGTGAGCTTAAATGCGCAGTAAGGATAACAATATTGAGGAAACTTTTATAAATAAGCATAAACATTTAAGGAAATGTATAACTAAAACAAAATTCTTTTAAACATTAACTTCAGAATAATATGGAAAAAATAAAATGAAAGAAGTCCATTTACTTATTAACATGGATATTCTACTAGTCGAATAATCACATGCAATATCAATAACCACTTTCTTAATGATGGAATGCATAATGCCAGACTATCATAACCACATAGCCAATGCATCATGCCAAGACTACAAATAATATTTTTTCAAGGCCTTGTGCCAAGACACTAGTTTGTCACATGAGACCTACCGATTCATCAAGGAGCTATAACAGGATCCACCTTTCACTTATTGAGTCTAATGCATTCATCATATGAACAGGTTTAAACATAACATAAATATTCCTATTAAAACTATCATATGAAATGTCAATACGTTCTCCATAAACCATGAATGGTATAAAAATAACACATTTACAGTCAAACATATCGTAAAACCTTTAATACAATATGGAAGTTTTGTATCACAAAAAATCAACCTCAAATTAACTTAAAATCTATTAAAGGATGTTGACATAGATGAAATCACAACTATTTGAGAGAAATATATCTTTTTTTGAAATAATTTGAAAGTCACATAATTATAAAATAAAACATTTACGTTGAAAATTTTCTTATAAGCTAGTAAGGGAAGCTTCGAAGATTTTATAATGGTGGAAAATAGCTGCAACCACCATATAAGTTAAAAAAGACATTCTTCCCTTAATTCTCTCGAAAAGGTTAAAAAGGACCTTGTTTGGAAAATGATAGAAATATTCCGTTATAAACATCTTATAAAAAGTCAACAAGGGTATAAATGACTTTATCCCATAGCCTTTAAAATTTTAAGAATGATTCGAAATACATTTTTAAGAAACATGGATGTGGACGATAAAGAGGTCCCAGTAGATAATTACATATAAACAACCTCGGATAATGAAGAGATTGAGAAATAAACCCTTACCAATTTGGTAACTTATGAAACATACACCCCATGAAAGAGGTATCATACAATGAATATGTAAATACACATTAATTAAAGTTTATTACATAAAGAATACAATTATTGACAGTACATACACCACACAAAAGGTAATAGTGGCAATATAGCATGAATCTCACGAGAATAAGGAGTGAGATGAAAACCCCTTACCTTGTACTTTTCCTTGGATTAGGGTAGCTTAACCTAATTTATAATGGTGAAATAATTTTTATTAAATTATACAACAATAATATACATTAATATGATATCTTATATGATCTTTTAACATTTATTTGTTAATAATATCTTATTATTATCATTGTTTTGGGTGTTAACTTACTCATTTTCTTTTATATGTTTTGTTACGTAAGACGTGCTTGTTATGGATAGGTTGTATATTATTATCATAAATAATGATATAAAGTCCGTAAAAATTATTTTTAATCAATAAATGAAAATTATTCTTCAATGGATATGATGGGGGATGAATCTCATTGCGTTCATTCAGACGATAGTTCGTACGTACGCACGAGCGACAATATCATTCTTTTGATATTAAAATAATATATAATTGGATAGTATATCATATATATAGAATCATTATCATGTTATATTTTTTATTTCCATGAATTAAACATCATTATTATACCCATCTAAATAATAATTTATTGAATAACAATTACACCCCGACGTGGAGACGGTAAGCCGTACGTACGCACATATAGTTACATGTCATTCAAAGGATAGATTGAATACTGAATATGGTTGTACCATATTTATAATAACATCACAGTATATATAAGATAATAGAGTTATTATTTTAGAATGGTAATAACAAAGAAAAAAGAAGTTGAAGAAGAAAGGAACTTGAAAGAGGGTGGTGAAAACATTACCTCTTCATCGGGTTCTTCCTTTTGATTTGATCAAAAGGGCTCCTTAGGATGGCTTTATGATAAAACTAAGGCCTCTAGGATAAATTGAGGGAAGTTGAGAGAGTATTTTGGCAGGGTTTGGCCGAGCCAAAAGGCATTGAATGTGTGAATTAGTGTTAAGGGGGAGTGTACGTTTATAATAGGGGTGAGGGGTACCTTTGGAAAAGTTAGAGATATTATTTTATAATAAATCCATATTAGGTTTATAATGGATCCATAGTTTATTATTTAAATTTTAAGGTGGGTATGGTTCGAAAACCACTCAACCAATAGGTTTTAGACAGGTTTGGGTCACTAAATTAACCTTATATTTTAGTTTTAACTCTTAGTTAATTAGTTTGACATTTACCATGTCACTTTGTATTTTTATATTATATAGTTAATAAACATACTATATACATATAAGAGACCCCAAATTGGTCCATTAATGATACACCTATCATGATACAAGTCCTTTGGCCGAACCTTTGATTTTAGGAATAGAATATAAAATAATAATTTAATATTTGTTTTAAAAACTCTTTTATGTCAATTTTGACACTATTGGGTATTTTATTTTTGATAATTTCATAACATAAGTATTACTTCGAAAAAAATTTATATACCCAATACTAATATTTTATATTAACCTAGAAAATTTTCGGAATTCATAAAAAGTCTCAAATTACATTTATTTTGATATTTATAATATCAAATATTTTAATATTTCATTAATAAGGTAATTACTACATCACCATTATGTCATAAATAAATTATATTATTTAAAGTCTAAAAATTATAAATAAAATACAATTATGTAAGAAATATTTTTAGCTTTGTAATTAATATTTACAATCAATTTTATCTTATGTATAACCCTATATTAAAAATATTTTAGTTATTAAACAATGATTTTAACTATTTTAACTCTTCTTTGAATTGAATAATAATTAATGTCCTAATCTTATCCAGGTGGACCTAAATGATAATATTTTAATCCTAATGTTGTTTTTGGTCGATATACACTTGTACAATAGAATTAGGACATGTGTTAGGGTAATATTAATATCATTTTTACCCTTAATTACCCTATTTACTTTTAACCGTGGTAAATAAAAGTAAAAAGTTATTATTCACCAAAAATTATTTTCATCTCATTAAACCACATTTTACTCTTTGATATTAACCATGTCTCTATGATTTTAGAAATTCTACTCACAGAAGTGGTAAAATTATTTTTTATGTGAATTTCCAAATTCTCCTAGGAGGTGGGTAAAAGACGGTGAAAATTTCAATAAAATTTTTATATATCTAAAATTATTCTAAACTAACTCCAATGAATTACATTGAGAATATATAGGTATTATGTATCTATTTTGACCATAATTAAATTTAAATAAAATAAATTGTTATTTAAATAAAAATTTGGTTTTAAACTATAACTCAGTGTGTTTCACTATTCATCAAAAATTGAATGTTTTCATAAAGATACCAAAATTTCACCATAGGCTAATTTAGATATTCCGAATCCAAAAATGAAGTCCTTTTTGAAAGATAAAATTTAAAAAATTTAAAAAAGTTGGTATTACTATTCATAATGGCTACTTTGATTGGTCGCAGTGTGTTAGACTTTCGAAGCTGTGTATAACACACGCTACTGTATTATTCAAAGGGAAGTGTACCATGGAATCTTGGGGTGTTACATTCTCCCCTCCTTCAAATAATTCCGTCCTCGACATTTCTATAATACTACCACATGAAGAGACTCAGGTGGTTTTTCATCATAAGTTCCTCGAGTTCCCACGTTTCCTCTTCAATCTTATGGTTTCTCTACAAATCTTTTACCAGACGAGTCGTCCGTTTTCTTAGTACTTGTTCTCTCGTATCATGAATCTTGATGGGTTCTTCGCAATAAGATAGATCGAGTTCCAATTCCAATTCCTCATAGGTGATTACATGAATTGGTTCAGGCATGTATTTCCTCAAAAGTGATACGTGGAACACATCATGAACTTTGGAGAGACTTGGCAGCATTGCCATATGGTAAGCAACAACCACAATTCATTCTAGAATTTCAAAAGGTCTGATGTACCTGGTACTCAATTTACCCTTATTACGGAAATGTATAACTCCCTTTCATGGATATACCTTCATGAAAAAATGATCTCCTACCTAAAATTCCCAATCCTTCCATTAGTTTTCAGCATAGCTCTCCTGCCTACATTGAGCTGCTTTGATGTGGTTTTGGATTACCTTCACCTTATCCAAGGTTTCCTCCATCAGTTTTGGGCCTACAAGTTTTCTTTCACCAACTTCATTCCAAAAGGTTGGTGTGCAACATCTCATTCCAAATAACACTTCATATGGTTCTATTTCAATACTCGAATGGAAGCTATTGTTATAGGAAAATTCTACTAGAGGTAAATATTGATTTCACATACCCTGAAAGTCAAGTGTGCAGGATCTCAACATGTCTTCAAAGGATTGAATAGTCCATTCTGATTATCCATCTGTTTGAAGGTGGTAGGAATTGCTCAAATGAAGTTCATTATCCAAGGCCTACTAAAGACTCTTCCATAATCTTGAAGTAAAACGGGGATCACGATCAGAAACAATCGATAGGGGTACTCCATGATGTCTCAAAAGTTCATTGATTTATAGTCTTGCTAGATGTTCTAGTGGTAGATCTTCTCTTATAGAATGAAAATGTGCTGACTTGGTAAGACGATCAACAATGACACATATTGCATTGTTCCTTCTAGTAGTCTTTGGTAGACTCATGACAATGTCCAACTTAATATTATCCCATTTCCACTCAGGTATGGGAAGAGGATGCAATACTCCACCAGGTTGTTGCCTTCCAGCTTTCACTTGTTGACAAACCATACATCTATACAAAAAATCAGATATCTCCCTCTTCATGTTGTCCCACCAAAAATATTCTTTCAAATCTCTATTCATTTTGGTGCTCCTAGGGTGTATAGAGAAATTGGAACTATGAGCATCAATTAACAACTCCCTTTTTAGATCAAGTATATTGGGAACATAATGTCTCTTCCTGAATTTGAAAATTCCATCTTCATACACAAAGTCACTCAATCTCCCATCATTCACATCTTTAATATTCTTTTGAAATTCATCATCATTGGTCTGAGAACTCTTAATACATTCTAGTAAAGAAGGTTTGGAAACCATTTGAAAAAGTATCGATGTTTCACCTTCCATGGTAATTCCCATATCAATCTTCACTAGATCCATGAAAATAGGATCCCTCTCAATTCTCACCATATTCAAAACTCTGTGATCTTATCTGCTCAAATCATCTGCCACCTTATTTTCCTTCCCCGAGTGGTATTGTATCATTCAATCATAATCCTTGAGTAGTTCAATCCATCTGCTTTGACTCATGTTGAGTTTTTTCTCTGAGAAAATATACTTCAAACTCTTGTGATCAGTATAAATCTCACATTTTTCACCATAGACATAATGTCTCCAAATCGTCAAAGAAAATATTACAGCAGCTAACTCAAGATCATGAGTAGGGTAGTTTTTCTCATTAAAATTTATCTATCGTTATGCATAAGCAATAACCCTATCATTCTGCATAAGGACACAACCAAGTCTTTTTATTGATACAACACTATAAATAATAAACCCATCATTCCCTGATAGTAGATTCAATATAGGAGAATTGACTAATCTTATCTTCAGTTCTTTGAAACATTTTTCACACTCTTTTTTCCAAAAAAAATTAACCCCTTTACATGTGAGCTTTGTTAATTGTTTAGCTAACTGGGAAAAATTCTGGACGAAACGTCGATAATAACCTACTAAACCAATAATAATGCGTACCTCAGTTATACTCGTCAGTGCGAGACATTCGTGTATTGCCTTGGTCTTAGAAGGATCAACAGAGATTACATATTTAGAGATAATATTCCCATGAAAAGAAATCTCTTAAAGCCATAATTCACACTTACTAAACTTCCCATATAATTCATGTCTTCTCAGAGTCTTCAGGATAATGCGCAAGTGATTTTAATGATCTGAGTAGCTTTTGGAGTATACAATGATATCATCAATAAATACCACCACAATTTCATCTAGATATTATTTGAAAACTCTATTCATTAGATCCATGAATACAGAGGGAGCATTAGTCAGCTCAAAAGGCATTACTGTAAACTTGTAATGCCCGTACCTGGTTCAAAATGATGTCATCAGAATTTCATCCTTCTTCTCACACAACTAATGGTATCCAGACCGATGTTAAATCTTTGAAAAGTATTGAACTCCCTTCAGTTGGTCAAATAAATCATCAATGCAAGGTAGGTGATACTTGATCTTTATTGTTATAGCATTGATCTCTCTGTAGTCGATACATATCCTCATTGATCCATCTTTTTTTAACAAAAAGAACAATGGATTCCCATGGAGAAACACTAGGGCGAATAAATCCCTTATTACTCAATTTCTCTATTTGTTTCTTTAGTTAAACTAATTCCACAGTGGCAATTCTATAATGTGACTTTTATATAGGCCTTGATCCGGAATTTAAATAAATGGAAAACAAAACTTCTCGTTATGGAGGATGTCTAGGTAAATCTTCCAAAAACACATCAACATATTCTTCCACAATAGGCACATCCTCTATTTGAACATTCCTTTCCTCACCCATAGTCATTTCATTCTCTTCGTCCCCAATAATTGAATTTAGTTGAGCTACTGGGGGTGTATCTAGATAAGAATTAGGTGGTGACAATAAATTTCTAAAGATAAGGTGTTCCTTATCATCATCATAAAAAATCTTATCCTCCTTCTTCTTACAATAAATCATCGAATCATGGTCCAAAAGCCAATCCATACTGAGGATTATATCAAACTCAGTCATAGGTATGACGATGAGATCACTGGATAAAGAACATTTCTGTGATCTAATGGGGGCTGATTCACAAAACATTGTTGCAAAGATACTTCCTTTAAGAGTGTTATCTAACTAATCCCTTGTTAAATAAAATTAGAAATATCTAATTTTCGTAGAAAACTGGGAAGATATGAAACAGTTGGATGATCCAGAATCAAATAATGCATTTTATAAACATGAGGAAACCATTAAATTACCTACCACCTTGTCTATCGGAGCTTCTACCTTAGTATTAGTGATAACATAAGATTGGCCTTGATCCCTCAGCCTTTTCTGAGGTAATTTCCCCTGATTCTTAAGACATTCATATTCATAATGTCTCATCTCTCTGTACTTGTATCATTGAACATTAACAGCTTCTTTCTTCCCCTTTCAATCACGAGCATGGTGGCCTTTTCACCACACTTGTAACAAACTCCCATTCCTTTTAAGCAAGTACCTGGGTGTTTCTTCCCACATTTACTGGAGGATGGATATTCAGTTTTTCCCTTATTCCCCTTATTTCCATTCCCATAGTGATCAACTTATCTCTTGTTCTCTTTCTTTGCATTAAAATCATAAGACTTAGACAAATCGTTTTCTATGTTAATAGCACAGAAGGCAATATCTTCGTACGATGAGAAGGATTGTGACAGTAATGCTCAACGAAGAAATGTTTTTAACCAATCAAATAAATAATCAATCTTACTATTGTGTTACGTATATAATCTCTAGCTTACCTTGCTAACTTTTTAATGTTAGCCTCATATTTGCGACATTCTCATCCTCCTTTTGTCTCAGACTCAGAAATTGCCTTTCCATATCTGCTTGATGGTCACGAGGAAAGTATTTTTCTAAAAAGAGAACTTTGAAGTCCCTCCATTCCATATTTGAAACTTCATCATCTTCCTTCATGTTTTGAATCAATGAACACCATTGATCTGCATCTCCAGTGAGGTGGTAAACAGCCATGATAACTTTTTCCCTTTCACTACTCCCCAAAGCCTGAAATATCTTCTCTTGGAAACTTATCCATTTCTCCACTACCAATGGATTTGTACTCCCATTGAATGTTGGTTGTTGTTTCCTCCTGAAGCGATCTTACATTGATCCTCCATGCCGCGGATTAGGGTTCTCCAAACGGGTAAGGTTATTATTCATAACCTGAGTGAGTTTTCCCAGTATGGTGATAAGCTGATCAGCACTAGTTATATCACCAGCTCCATTATAATTATCTTGAGTAGGATGTCAATCCCTACATAGAGTGTGTTCATTGATACAGTTTCCATTTATTCCACTAGGCGCCATTTCTAAACAATGGAATAAACTAGATCAGTTTATTAATCAAAATTCATAATTCCATACTTGTTAAACACTTAACATAAATTGAACTATTTATAGATATAATCCATAATCATAAAAATGTTTTCTTTGAGGAAGTATATACTCATAAACCCTTCGTAATGGTTTGTAAAGAAAATGAGAATTATCCTATGCATATCCCCCGGGAGTGTCGTAACCAAGAGTGCAGCAGAGCCCGTTGTCGTGCACCAGTTCCCGTTCGAGTCAAGATCAAAGCGGTGTTTTTGGGTTTTACCCCTAGGTACATTTGTGCCAGAGCCACCTCTACCTGCTCGTAACCCAGAGTCGGTGCATTATTACATAACATTTTCATGATAAAAAAAGATCATGTATTGAAAGACTGATTAGTTTAGGATTCTTGGAAACACTAGATACATTCATAAAGTTTACATTACATAATAAAGTGAAAACTAAAACAAAAACATGTCCCCACACTCATATACCCTTATACTATCCCTGCATGTCATCCATAAAATACTTCATCACATCCTAGGAAAAATTAAACATAGAAAGGGGTGAGCTCAAATGCCCAGTAAGGATAACAACATAGTGGAAACTTTTATAAATAAGAATAAACATTTAAGGCAATGTATAACTAAAACAAATGTCTTTTAAACTTGAACTTCATCATAAAATGGAAAAAATAAAATGATATAATTCCATTTACTTATTCACAAGGATATTCTACGAGTCGAATAATCACATGAAATATCAATAACCACTTTCATAATGATGGAATGCATAATGCCAGAATATCATAACCACATAGACAAGGCCTCGTGCGAAGACTACAAATAATATTTTTTCAAGGCCTTGTGCCAAGACACTAGTTTGTCTCATGAGACCTACCGATGTATCGAGGAGATATAGCGGGCTCCACCTGTCACTTATTAAGTCCAATGCATTCCTGATATGAACAGGTTTAATCAAAACATAAATATTCATATTAAAATTAGCATACAAAATGTCAATAATTTCTCCATAAACCTTGAATGGGATAAAAGCAACACATCAACAGTCAAAAATACCAAAAAAAATCAATACAATATGGATGTTTTTTATCACAATAAATCGACTTCAAATAAGCTTAAAATCCATTAAAGGATGTTGAAATAGATGAAATCAAAACAATTTGAAAGAAATATATCTTTTTTGAAATCATTTGAAAGTAACATAATTATAAAATAAAACATTTACATTGAAAATTTTTTTATAAGCTTGTAAGGTAAGCTTCAACAATTTTATAATGGTGGAAAATAGTCGCAGCCTCCATATAAGCTTAAAAGGACATTCTTACCTTAATTCTGTTGAAAAGGTTAAAAAGGACCTTGTTTGGAAAACGACAGAAAGATTCCATTATAAAGTTCTTATAAAAATTCATGAAGGTTATAAATGAATTTATCCCATAGTTTTGAAAATATTAAGAAGGATTTGAAATAAATTTTTAAGAAACATGAATGTGGATGATAAAGAGGTCTTGGTAGACAATTACGTATAAACAACCTTGGATAATGAAGAGATTGGGAAATAAACCCTTACCAATTTGGTAACATAGGAAACATACACCCCGTGAAATAAGTATCATACAATGAATATGTAAATACACATAAATTAAAGTGTATTACATAAAGAATACAATTATGGGCATGGCATTCACCACTCAAAAGGTAATAGTGTCAATATGGCATTAATCTCACGGGAATAAGGAGTGAGATGAAAACCACTTACCTTGTAATTTTACTTGGTTGTGGATAGGTTAACCTATTGTATAATGGTGAAATAATTTTTATTAAATTATACAATAATAACATACATTAATATGATATCATATATGATCTTTTAACATTTATTTGTTAATACTATCTTAGTATTATCATTGTTTCGGGGGTTAACTTACTCATTTTCTTTTATATGTTTTGTTACATAAGCCGTGTTAGTTATGGATAGGTTGTATCTTATTCATATCTAGAATGATATCAAGTCCTTAAACATTATTTTTAATCATTAAATGAGAAATAGTCTTGAATGTATACGTTGGGGAATGAATCTCATCGGGTTCGTGGAGACGGTAGTCCGTACGTACACACGAGCGACAATATCATTCTTTTGATATTAAAATAATATATAATTGTATGGTATATCATATATACAGAATCATTATCTTGTTATATTTATTATTACCCTTAATTACACATCATTATTATACCCATCCAAAAAATAATTTATTGAATAATAATTACACCATGACGTGGAGACGGTAAGCCGTAGGTACACATGTATGGTGACATGTTATTCAAAGGATGGATAGAATACTGAATATGGTTGTACAATATTTATAATAACTTCATATTATATATAAGTTATTGGAGTTATTATTTTAGAATAGGAATAACAAAGAGAGAAGAAGTTGAAGAAGAAAGGAACTTGAAAGAGGGTGGTGAAAACATTACCTCTTCTTCGGTTTCTTCCTTTTGAGTTGATAAAAAGGGATCATTAGGATGGATTTATGATCACACTAAGGCCTCTAGGTTGAATTTAGGGAAGCTGAGAGAGTATATGGGTAGGGTTTGGCCGAGAAAAAAGGCTTTTAATGTGTGAATTAGTGAGAAGGGTGAGTGCCGTTTTATAAGAGGGGTGAGGGGAACCATTGGAAAAGCTAGAAATATTATTTTATAATAAATTCATATTCGGTTTATAATGGCTAAAAAGTAGATCATTTAACATTTAAGGTGGGTATGGGTCAAACACCACTCATAAAATAGAATTTAGAAAGGTTTGGGTCACTAAATTAACATTATCTTTTAGTTTTAACTCTTAGTTAATTAGTTTGACATTTACCATGTCAATTTGTATGTTTATATTATATAGTTAATAAACTTGCTATATACATCCAAGCGACCCCCAAGTTGTCCATTAATGATACACCTATCATTATACCTATATTTTGGCCGAACCTTAGATTTTAAGGAATAGAATATAAATTAATAATATAATATTTGTTTTAAAAACTCTTTTATGTCAATTTTGACACTATTGGGTATTTTGTTTTTGATAATTTCATAACAACATTATTACTTCAGAAAAAATTTATATAACCAATACTAATATGTCATATTAACCTATAAAATTAGTGTAATTTTTAAAAATATCAAATTATATTTATTTTGATATTTATAATATCAATTATTTTAATATTTCATTAATTAGGTAATTACTACATCACCATTGTGTCATAAATAAATTAAATTATTTAATTTCAAGAAATTATAAATAAAATACCATTATGTAGAAAATATATTTAACTTTTTAATGAATATTTGCAATCTAATTTATCTTATGTATAACCCTATATTAAAAATGTTTTAGTTTTTAAACTTTGATTTTAACTCTTTTAACCCTTCTTTGAATTTAATAATAATTAATGTCCTAATCTAATCCAAGTGGACCTAAATGATAATATTTTATTACTAAGTTTTTTTGGTCAAGATACACTTGTCCAATATAATTAGGACATGTGTTAGGGAAATATTAATATCATTTTTAACCTTAATTGCCTTATTTACTTTTAACCATGGTAAATAAAAGTAAAAAGTTACTACTCACAAAAAATTATTTTCATCACATTGAACAACATTTTACACCCTGATATTAACTGTGTCTCTCGTATTTTAGAAATTCCACTCACAGAAGTAGTAAAATTATGTTTTATGTGAATTTCCAAATTCTCATAGGAGGTGGGTAAAAGATGGTGATAAGTTAAATAAAAGTTTTATATATCTAAAATTATTCTAGACTAACTCCAATGAATTACATTGAACTTATATAGGTATTATGTATCTATATTCACCTTAATTAAATTTAAATAAAATAATTAATTATTTAAATAAAAATTCGGATATAAACTATAAATCAGTGTTTTTTTACTATTCATCAATAATTGAAAGTTTTCAGAAAAATACCAAAATTTTACCGCAGGCTAATTTCGATATTCCAAATCCAAAAATTAAAGGAGAAATTTATAAAATTTCAAAAAAGAGGGTACTACAATTCATTACAGCTACTTTGATTGGTCACAGTGTGTTAGAATCTTGATGTTGTGTACAACACACACTACTGTATTATTCAAAGGGAAGCATACCGTGGAAGCTTGGGGTGTTACATACGTACCTTATTCTACCATGGACATATATTTACTAAAGTTAATACCATCCTGATTGCCTTGACCTAAGATATATCTCTTACTTTTGAAAGTGGAAAATTCTATCTTGATTATTCAATCATTGTTATACTGCAAATGGAACACTCAACAAAAGAAACCTCACTAAGACATCAATGTCATTATTTTTTCCTTACATCGAAATGACCAATCAAATAGTATACAAAAAAAATCTTAATTCAAGAGACTCTTACATGTGTCTAAAAAATCAACAACCAATGTCACCTGAATCATAGAGTGTTCCTATTGTATATTCATCCTTCATGATCTCATCTACTTGAGATTTCTAGGTGAAAAATCCCTGAAAAGAAGTCTCAATAGTTATGATCCCCCATCACCATAATGTTGCACAACATCTGTGTCATGTCATCATGATGTATCTGGACCATAGGAAAAATATTTAATATTATTAAAATTGTATATCTATGTTCTCATTATATTCTGGAAACTTCAATAACCATTTCATACATGTAATCTAAGAGTACTACCATAAATATAGTAGAAACAAAAGTATAAAAACTATTATGGTAAGGTAAACACAATTATATATAAAACTATATACATGTAATGGTGATCAAATTATATACATGAGTTGGGTCTACGACACCCACTTAAATGAGAAATAACCTCTAAACTAATTGTTTGGTCTCCTTAATCTGGTCATGAAAATAAAAATTGAGATAAATTAAATTAACTAAATTAACTTCATATAAAATTGCATAAACTAAAATTAAAATAGACTTAAATTAAGTTATGAAGGACAAAGAGAATGAAATTTATTTCTCAGGATGGTATTGATTTATCAATAAATATCCAAAATCACTCATGAATTAAATTTAATTAATAGTTGTGAGATTAGTTAAATTTAATAGTTTTAACTCTGAGCATAAACTACACCTATATAACCCCATAGATCCCACCCTCATGGTAATAATTAATCAGACAATGTGTATTAAATTATCTCCTTAAAGCAAGAGGGAAATTTTAGTCTGCTCTCACTATGCCACTATCATTTATCAAATTTGGTCTTCTCCCATAATCATTTACACTCTCATTAGGAAATTAGGGTATATGATATTAATTAATCTAAATTTGATACTAATTAAATAATAAAAACTCATGAGTAAGAAATAATGTAAAGACACTAGGTTTTAATCCCTTTCAACCCATTCCACACTCTTCTATAACAGAAGATACTCATGGTTAGTGGTTCATCAGCCATGGATATACTACAACTCATAGAATAAATAATATAAAATTCAAATAAAAATACAAGTGCATAAAAATAATGAAAAACCACTGGAATTTTCATTAACAATAGATATAAGAAACTATGGTTATATAGAAAAAAAGATAAAAATAAAACATATCTACACATAAGAAAGATGGTGGATCCACTCTCACTTTCTGTAACTACAGAAGTTTCAATCCCATGAAATTGCTCTGTGTTTCTCTTTTCAATTTTTAGGGGAATGTTTTTCCATAAAAATATCCTTCAAAATCGAATCAGACTCCCCCAAAAATATACGGATTTTTTAATATATATTTTTTTTAATACAAAATTATAAAATTAAACCTAGGTTAAAAAAATTGAATTATTACAGAAAGGAGGAATCAACCATTCCACCTTTAGGTTTAAATAAAAAGGCATTGAGGCTGATACAACATTCTCCATTCATTGGACCAGATCGATGACATGGAAAAAGAGGGAAAATGTGTTAACATGAAAAATGCCTATAACCTTTAATTTAAGAAAAAGGCAATTTGTGTATTGATACCACTCATCAAAATTAAGGACAAAGGCATTTTTTTATAAATACATTACCTCAACACACTATAAAGTGCCACCCCCATCCTCACTCAATTCATCCACATCTCTCTAATTCCACTCCCTCTCTCTAAAAATTTCTCAGTGTTTTCTCCCTTGTATGTGGTGTATTTTGTGGCATAAAAGGACTGTCGAATTGGGAAGGAACAAATTTATGAAGAATCATTTACAGGAGTTTTTCTTATTTATATTTTTTTTGTTTTTTTAATTGGTTTAAAATATTTTATTAACTTAGTTTTTTAAATAGTTAAGTATAGTTTATATGTAATAGTTAATATTTGTGACTCAAATATTTTCATTTAAAAACAATTTTTTGAGTAAACAATTTATAATTAGTCTTAGGGATTGATTTATTATATAATAAGATTATTATTTTGAATAGTTTAATAGTTCTAAATATTTGTGACATAATTAGAAATTAATATTAATTATTAAATGTATAAATATGAGAAAAATATTTATTCTTTAAAAATTAACTATTTAATAACTAATGATTAACTAATGCTACTGTAATGATTAAGTATTGATTTAATAATGAATAAATAAGAATAAATTTGGATTAATGAATGATTAGACAATGATTAAATAATGTCACCCATAATACTTAATGATTAACAATTAATTAACTAATAATTAAATATAAAGTAACTACATAATATCTATTAATTAATTAATTAATGACGAGTGATTAATTAATGATTAAGGAAAAATTAATTTAGGGCTAACTAATTATTTAAAAATGATTACATAATGATTAACAAATGATTAATGAATGGTAAAATAATGATTAGTGAGTGATTAAAGAACGATTAATCAATGATTAAGAAATTATTAAAATATGATTAATTAATGATGAATTAATGATTCAAAAATAATTAATTTATGATTGAATTTTAATTAATAATAATGTAACAACCTAAATACTGATTAAATCAAAATTAAATAATAATTTATTTTAAAGTATGTATTTGAAACTATTATTTTAAGTAATGAATAAGGAGTGATTAAGGAATTATTAAAGCAAAATTAACATAGAATTAAATAATTCTTAACTAATGATTAAGTAATTATTATGTAATAATTAATCAATGATTAACGAAATATTAAATAAATATTAATTAATGATTAACTTATAATTAAATAATGAAAAACAATTAATTAACCCATAACTAACTATAAATAAATAATAAATTACTATTAATTAAGTAATGGTTAATCAGTTATTAACATAGGATTAATTAATGATAAAGTAATGAATAACCAATAATCAATTGGTGATTAATTGTGAATTAACTATAAAATAACTACTTCAATAAGGATTAAATAGTAATGAACAAATAATTATTTTTAATGAAACTAATTAATAATTATTAATTAAGGGGCGATTATAGAGTGATTAATGAATGATTAATGTATAATTAAATTAGGATTAATTAATCCTTAACAAATTATTGAGTAATGATTAACTTTTGATTAATGAATAATTAATGAATGATTAACTAATGAGAAATAATTATTAATCCATGATTAAGGAATGATTATTCAATGATCATAGAAGAATTAAATTAGTAATAATTAATGATAAAGTAATTGATAAATAATAATTAATTTATGATTAACAGTTAATTAACTTTAAAGTGATTACTTAAAAAATATAAATTAACATATTCTTAATTAATTATTAACGACTGATTAAAGAATAATTAGATAATTATTAAATAATGATTAACTTAGGATTAAGTAATGCTTAACTTAGGATTAATTAATAATTAATTATTATTTAGATTTAAACTAATTACTTAATAACTAATAAATACTGCATAATTAACTACATAAAAAGCAATAGTTAAAAAAATATTAACATAGGATTAAAAAATTAATAGATATTGATTAAATTTATATAATATAGAATTTACACAGGATCAACCAATGCTAACTACAAGATAAAGAGGCTTAACTGCACACTTGATTTTTCACTCTCACGATTCAGATGACTCATACCTTGGTTCAAACCTGGTATGAAACTCTTGGGGATATGATTTTGATTATTCGAATTATCTTAATAAACTATTGAACATAACATTAAGAAGATTAAATATTGTATTAAAAAACACTAGTATAATCATTGAGGATATAAGAAATTGTTATAAATTTTTTGAAAAGTAAATATTATGTGGTTATCTAATCAATGAAATCCCTTTTTGAATACTACAAGTGGATATGGCTCTAGAATAAATGTAACTAGGTGTAATAACCCCAAAAACACTGTATTGAAACATTAGTGTCATATTTTAATATATGGGAAGATGTTTTAAAATTTGGAAAAAATAAATATGTTTTGATTATTTTAGAAATGAAATCGTTTTTCAGATAATACAAGTGGATCTGGCTTGGGAAAAGATGTATCTTGGGGTAACAACCCCGAAACACCATATTCAGCTTGAATTTCTTGGGAACTGGTGCATGACAATGGTCTTTGTATCACACGTAGTTTGACATTCCAAGAAGATATGTTTTAGATGATTCACGTTCTCTTTATAAACTATTGAACATACATTTATGAAGATTAAAAATTATACTGTGAAGCATTAGTGTCATATTTGATGACATAGTAAGATGTTTTAAAATTTCAGTAATATACAGATTTTTTGATCAACACTATATGATTACTCCTCATTTTTCAAATTATTTACACTAACAGAATCTTGCTCAAAAATAATTTTACAAATAGAAAATAATTTTCTCCTGTGTCTACTTCTATGTGGAGGTTATTTGAATTGATAAAGGAGCTTGTTATAGTAAAAAACAAGAAACAAAATTGAGGAAATAAATTTTTTTAATGCTAATCAAACTTTAGGAAATAATTCATAGTTATTTAAATCTATGAATTGATAAAGATATTCGGTCTATTTGCTATAGAAATTTGGAATTCTAGGCTACTCTATGGCATCTATCTTTTCCATTGGATGATGACAATGACTACCTATATGTGATAAATTTATTTTCCCAGTGGTTATATGGTTCCATGATGGATTTATATGCTGAGGTTTCTAGTACACACTATAAAAGACAAGTTATATGATGATATAGGCATACAGGAGTTGTTGTAGAAGGTCAGTCATAATAAAATGAGGCAATTCCCTTTGATGTAGAATAAGAAAACCGAACTAATGATCAAGGTCTATAGAATAATCATTCTATGATTCCAATGATGAAAAAAATGGAGAGAAAAATAATGAAAATGAGAAATCTGAAAAAATGAAGTAGTTGTATACTATCCTTGACACACAATAAATCATTCACCCCTCTTCGCATCTTGGTTGGAAGCAGTGGAAAATTTTCATGAATTTGAATGGAATTTTTTTTCACCACAGACTATGTTTTTTTTAGTTTTATACAATAGATTCTCTAAAATGGAAAAAATTTATATGTTAGAAGATATTTTCCAATAAAAGAAGTCCTAAAAAAATTGAAAATATTTCCAATTGAGAGACACTATAAAAAATTAGTTTAGGATTCAAACTATAAAAAATAAGTCAAACTATATGAAAAATGTAGTGATGATTGAAGATTACACTTGAATTCAGTTACTACCATTATATTAGGATGTTGGAGAATTTCTATGATTGAGGTAAATCATACTTGCATTTAAAGAAACCTGAAAAAGATCATACATAATTAGATGTTGAATTTGTATCATCTATTATTATGATTATGATTACGGCCTACCATGATGCGAATGTATCCCTTTTTTAGAAGAGGATACAAAAAAATTTGGTTATAACATTTCTGATACAATGTCAAGGATGGGGAAACAGAAGAAAATTTCATGGTCCATGGTGATTGGAATGACTCATATCGTATGTTTCTATAATTTATATCTATAAATATACACAAAAAAATTTATTATATCTCTATATGAACGAAAATGTGTCTCAAGGTAACTTACTTTACCCATCTCATGCAAAATTTCATAGCTTGTTCAGGGAATTCCATCCAGGTATTGTCGATTTTACTTTTTGCAAAAAGTTCAAACAAATTGATAGGATGTTTATAAATGGAAAATGCATGATAATATTATTTCTTACAATAACCAAAGATATAAATCATTTAAATTTTCCACTTTCATTTTCCATTATAAATACGGAAAATTAAAAATTGTGAAGTTGGTTTTTAACATCTATTATTAACTATTTCAACTGCATTTGGGGTGCTAGTTTGATATTTCAATATCATCACAAAATCAATATGAATATAAATAAATATCCTTTTACATTGATACCATTGAATTTACATCATTAGTATTGAATCAAACACATTAATAGAAACATACAAAAAACCATTCCATGATGAACCTTTGATGAAGGCTGTTACGAGGCTCAATGTATAATCTTTTTCTTATTTCTTATATTTTAACATAATGATAATATTAATTTATGAGAAATATGATCCCATTCATATAGTATATTGGTTGGATAAATAATGGTTTGAAAAAGAAACAGAATAAATATTTAGGTCTAATAAAGTAGGGTATGATTATATGATGCAAATTCTAAAAGAAAAATAGACATTATTATATAAAGTGGGGAAGAGGCACGAATGAAACTTTCAATGATAATTTGAAAATAAAATTGATGAATATTATTATTATCATATGTTACTCTTAAAATAAGAATATTTTTAATTTGAATTTAAGGAGTTTCGGGAACCCATCACAGGTATAATCGGTTGGGTCCTTGTGGTATTACTAGAAGTGACGCATTATCAAGGTGGAAACTTCCAGGCATTATAGTTTCCATGCGCAAACACCATTACTACATGTTCCATTGTGAACATATCATGGGAAGTATATGTTGCACGAATTTACCATTTGGAATCTATCTATAACACTGATTTTTCACCATAGATACCTCTTGGGGAGTTTCAACATTTCCCTAATAACCAAAGACCATATGATATTGATACCTGACATCAACAAGTTAGGGTAGTGCTGGAGTCCAAAGTCGAGTAGAATTTGGAATGAAATGCATTGGCCTTTAAAAAAATAGAATTGTTTGAGATGAAACATACGTAATTAGGAAGGTCATATTAGAAAATTATTCCTTACATTGTGGAATCAAGTTCGCATTCTCATTCATGTTGATGTATTTCCACCAATGTGACCTTTCCATATTATCAATTACATAGTGATAACATTAAATTATTTATATTTTATAATTTCATGAATTTTTTGAATGATATTTCTATATAATAATAAATAGTTGATATATTGTGGAATAGTTTATATAAATCACACAGAAGATAAGAATTACTAAATTTTACAACTTTTCAATAAATAAAACTCTCTTCTATATAATTGTTTTACCTTTAAAAAGATTTTTCACAAGATAAAACCATTTTGTAAATCATCCTTTTTTCATAATAACAATTTCATATTAATGTTATACGAAATATGTAAATTACATGTGATATGACATGAAATCATAATCATGCGATCCTTGGACACACCATAATGCAATCTTGAGAGAAAATAACCACAAAATATACCATCATGTGAGTAATTATACATAAATGAAAAAGTACGCCATTTTGGCTCTAACCTATTAGTATATCTTCTAAACATGAAAAAAAATCCCCAATATATAAAGTGGATCCAATCGATATAAAATTTGTGTGAAGAAGACTATTTTAAAAACAAAACCCATTTAAAAACATCAATCTATTCCAATAAGAATAGTGGAAAAGCATGTATCCTTCCAAAATGGAGACTGGGATAGATGAAAATCATAAAATGACATTGATGTAGATGAAAAATATGTTTTTAAATTCACTATAAATATTATTTGAGAAACATGAACACATTCTCATTTCTTTTGATAAGAAAATATTAATAAAACAATGGGAATCGGAATGTTATATCCTACATTCTATTATTCATAACATAAAACTGACCATAATGTTATATTTATATTTTAATCTAAAGATATAATTCATTTTTATATATAGATATATAGAAAATTACTCCACTAACTGAGCAGTATAGACATTTTTCAAATGAGGTACACATGATTCATGAGGTTCGATGCATTAGGGTGCATAGGACACACCATTATCATCACATTCTACCCCCAACTGCTATCATACGATACCTACACCATGTTCTCATCTATATTGTGTTTTATCTCTTATACATTCATTAATCATTATCACCTTGTTTCCCTCATTGAGAGATGAATACTTGAGACTCACATATTCCACTTTCCCAAGGGATGGATGACAATCAAACCTAAGGTTGTTATTGTTATATTTGTTCTTCCAATCCATGATGCTATAGTTATAATACCCACATGTGGAGACTGAATTGTGATTCTATATCATTTTCATGATCTTAAAATTATAGGGGATGATTATTCTATGGATGATGGGTCACTATATATGATATAGAAGGATATTAACTTCTCTCAATTTCTTATTGACACTAACAAACAGACTATCATGTGTCACGCTCATGAATTTATCTTATCAATCATTAGAGGAACACTATTCACAGAATACTCTAGTATTCATGTCAACATGATGTATCTATGTCTACTAGACAACTTTAATCAGGCTAGGAGATATAGATTGGGATATATATGCTTGGAATACACACAGAGAGCATTAATCATGACATGTTGATCTGATCGTAGTGATCTCAGGGGATGTTTTATCCTAAATCAGATACCAGAATGGGAGTGTATCTCTAACCTCCACCCTATTTTTGCTATTATAGATCTATATTTGGAGGTTCTATATGATTCCGTACGTGGAAAATAGTATGGTCACTCATATTGATTATTTTTTCTGATAATTTGAGTTATTATAATCAATTAATTATTATTTATCACCCTCATTGTTGTATGTTATACATGGATTCAATCAAACCACTTCATATGAAATATAAGACACAATTTGGATAAATACCATCTTATTATGGATAGTAAACTACATACTGATGTATGTATATGAATTCTTCTATAGACTAATCAATTTTATAATATTATAATTTTTAAAAATTAGTTTCAATTTTTTTTAACAAATTTCACATGTCATTTCAGATATCATGTCTGTCATACTGGGCTATGTTAGACCATATTCCCACATACTGTATCAATAGAATTCCTGATTCCAGAAATACTGTGGGATAAGTATTTTGTGTACATGATGATATCTAAATTCAACATCCTCCCAAAGATTCATGGGAAGTGCATTAAATTTTCAAGTTTCAAAACTCAAAGTCTAACTCATTATACTAGACCACTACACAGAAGAAGACAATCTCGATACGATCATCCAGTTAGCATGCTAGATTTTGGAATGGGGCCTTGTGATAGAAAATGGTTGTAATCAATCATTTATATTATTTATATTGACTTAGTGGATTTGAAACAATAATGTATTATGTTCTTTATATTACTGTATGTCTATTAAATTAATGAAATTCGATTTACTATCAACAATTTGTTACATGTTTTTCTTGCGTTTTTATTTTCATTTATATTTTAGTGATAGTTTAAATTTATAATTTTTCAAGGCCTACTAATTGAAATATTGAAAAACTTATTCTATTTAAAGTAGGTAACTCAAAAATATTATAAAATACAAACTATAGAAACAATTTAAATAAAACAAAAAACATATCTTAAACATCTAAAAATTTGTTGAGAACAAAAATAATTTCATTAATATAATAAACCAAAATTAATTTAAATGACTCAAATATTATTGATTAAAAACAAAATATTTAGAAAGAGTACACAATCCTATGGCATTAAAACAAAAAAAAATTGAACTAAAATAAAAGGTCAATGCAAAGGCTTGCATAGAAATAAAAAAAATTAAACTCAAAAAACAAACCCAAAAATAAGGCAGAAGGGGTATTAAATCCTTTTGTTTTTGGTCTATGAAAAATTCATTAATCCCTTTAACAGCTTTGGGATCCACCAAAATGACCTTAAATGATTTAATGCCTTTTTTATTATGTTTAAAAAATATTTTTAGCCTAAGATTATTTTAATAATTTTTTTCAAAAAACCAAAATAGAAAAATCTTGAAATATACTCTTAAAACTCTTAAAATATAAGAGTATATTATTTTTAAAAATCTAATGGCTTATCTTTTATGATGTGGAATTATTCTCCATGGTTAATCCTTACAAAAATAAATAAGTCTAACTCCAATTCCATTACCTCTATGTGGATCATTATGTCATGGAAAACCATATATATTTTAAAACCCTTGGTCAAAATTGTTACAAGATATCATCTTTTAAAATCCATAAAATCATGATAAAATATCATATCATTCCCACTGATATCATCCACATTGTCTTTTATTCATTCTCATAAAACAAAGATATAACATAGATAAAAGTCTTTTGGAAAAGCCTCCAAGAGATATCAAAACCTGAATCCATTCCATATCAAGTTCCTCTATAGTATTGGAGAACCCTCAAGGAAGATCCTCACATTTCATATAGACCATTATTACCCATTGGAATGGACAAAGTCTTTATTTCAAAGCCTCATAGATAATGCACAACTGAGTTCCTTCCATATGAAATACTCCAATGTCACAAAACCACATTGTGTTGTATCCTCATCTCTTTCCTCCATCATCGCTTGCAACCATAGTGCAAGTTCATCACCCGATGAAAAAAAACTTTTTCTCTATAAGTTGTCCTCCATGAAAGATTCTTTCCTCATTCATGCGCACACTCAACTACATATTAGAACAACTAACGGCAGCATAAATGTTCTACATCCATTTAAAACCTTATCCCTATTAATTCAGGTTCCTCTAAATCATAGAAAAACTCTTTATTTTCAATATCATCTTTACAAGAATCTCCATTGGGCTCACCATTACATAACAACCATACATCAACCATGAACATTACGTACCACTTCACTTCCTTAAATTCTCTTACATCACCTTCTAAAAACCCTTTCTATATTTAGATAAAACTTTTAAATTTTGTAACATAATGTCTTTAATTATGTATGTAATCTTTTACAAAGACATATTATCCCTCAGAGTAATAGTACCCCTATATAGCAATTATTCACATGAATCATTAAACTCTATCCGTGCAATGGATATCATCATGGTGTTGTAAAACACTTTGAAACATCTTATCTAGGGTCCCATGATGTAATAATGACCTTAGAGGGTATCCATATTTGATATTACAGTGCATATCGATCTCGAATTCTATGTAAATAGTGATTTTATAGTGAAAGTGGTTGCTCATCATGCCGATGACAAGAGTGAGGAAGATGACATGGGTGAAATCCTTAAATAATGATATATCTATAAGAGAGGAAAATTTTCATGATGAATTCACCCCACATCAATCCTTCCCCTGAGTGAACTTCTCTTAATAAGTCATTCTGTGGTACCACCAACCCATTGTAAACTTACTGAATCCAATTGACTCCTTTGGTCATCGTGCTTTACCTCACAGTAAGGCTATGCTCCATATATGTTTATGACTACTTGCGATAGGAAGCCTCCACCCTCCTGACATCAAAATTAACATCCATATATTTTTATATGATTTTTTAAATATATTTATTAAAATAATACTAGGGTAATTTTATAAAAAAAAGTACTATATAAATGGGGTATCACTGATGTCACCTTTTCAACTCATGAACTAGAATCCATGACATGGAAAATCTGGCATCGACAATGTTTCCTTTACCCTATCCCTATACAAATAGGCACCCACCGATCCCCCCTGTCCTATCTCATTTTAAACCCTCTCCCAATATTTTTACTCTCACTCCCTCTATGCCTTTCCCAATGATTATACCATTGTGCACGAAATTTTTGGTGGCCTAAAAGGAGTGTCAAATTTTGCGAATTTTTATTTAGTGTTATTTTTTTGTTTATTTTAAATTTATTTATTTATTTAGTTGTTTAATTTTTAGTTAGTTTTACATATTTTATTTACTTAGTTTTTTAGTTAGTTAGATATAGTATACAAAGAATAGTTATGATTAGTAAACAAAATATTATTATTTATTTATGAATTATGAGTAATGAATTTATAATTAGTTCTAGTAATGCATTTATTATTATAATAAGTTTATTATTTAGTATAACTTAGTAGTTTTATAATATCATTGAGATAATTAGGAATTAATATCAACAAGATTATGAATAAATATTAGTGAAAAAATGTTTTACTAATAATTAACTATTAAAAAATAATGATTAACTAATGTTAAATTAATGATAAAGTATTGATTAACTAATCCATAATTTTGTATTAAAGAATGATTAGATAGTGAATAACCTAGTATTAACATAGGACTAACCTAAGATCAAGTAATGATTAATTAATGATTAAATAATTATTGAATTATAAATGAATAATGATAAAAATCAATTAACAGATAACTACCTTAAATCACTTATCAATTAATTAAATAATTATTAATAAGAAATTAACAAATGAGTAAAGAATAATTAATTTTGGATTAAATAATCTTTAACTAATGATTACCTTATAATTAATTAATGATTAACTAATAATTGAAGAAATATTATATAATAATTATTCAATGATCAATTATTAGTCAACTATTAATTAACTATGAAGCAATATCTTAATACCTACTAACTGAGTAGTGATTAATGAGTAGTTAATGAATGATTAAGGTCTAATTAAGTTCGGATCAACTCATTCTTAACTAATGATTACATAGTAATTAAATAATGAATAATAATTGATTTACTAATAATTAAAGAATAATTAAATTATAATTATTAATAATTAAATATTAATTAACTAATAATTAACTATAAATTAACTAATCAATAACTATTGATCTAGTGATGATTAAAATGTGATTAAAGAATGACTAAGAAAAAATTAATTTAGGATTAACTGGTTATTAACTAATTATTACATAATTATTAACTGAGGATTAGTGAATGATTAATGAGTGGTAAAATAACGATTAAAGAGTGATTAAATAATTAATAATCAATGAATAAGGAATGATTATCATGGAATGAATTAATGATGAAGTAATTATTAACTAACAATTATGTAATTTTTAATTGTTAATTAACTATAATCTAACTTCTTAAATATAAATTACATAGTAATTAACTAATAATTAACTTTATAGTAACAAAATAAGAACTATTATTTAAGGAATGATTAATGAGTGTTTAATAAATTATTAAGGAAAAGATAAATTAGGATAAACTAATGCATAATGAATGATTACCTAATGATTAACTAAAGATTTCCCGATGAATAATGAATGTTAAAATAATGATTAACTTATTATTAATCATTTTTTGAGGAAGGATTATTAAATGATTAAGAAATAAAAAACATAGAAATAATTAATTTTTAAGTAATTATTAAATAATAACTAGTTAATTATTACCTATTAATTAAATTTAAACTAACTACTCGGTAACTAATAATTAATGGATTCTTAGCTATTGATATAGTAATGATTAACTAAGGATTAGAAGATCATTAAATAATGATTAGATAATAATTAACATTGAATTGACATATAATTAACATAGGATCAAAGATGAATAACTGTGTGACGAAGAGGTTTAACTAAACATCAGATTATTTACTCCCATGATTTAGATGATTCATACCTTGTGGAAAACCTTGTTCAATACTATCGATGAATATGTTTTAGATGATTTAAATTATATTTATAAAACATTGAAAATACCTTTAATCAGATTATAAGTTGTATTATCAAACAATAGTGTCATATTTTATGATATAAGAAGATGTTCTAAAATTTATTTAAAATAAATATTTTGTGGTTATCCAAAAAATTAAATCCCTATCAAGACAATAAAAGTTGATGTAGATCTCAAACAGAGGTATATATAGGCAACAACTCTGAAAAAGGAATTTGATACAGACTCAATCATCACCTGGTGCATAACAACGAGCCTTACTACAAAACTAGTTTGAAACTCATGAGGTCTATTCTTTAGATGATTCACATTCTATTTATAAACAACTAAACATACCATTAGGAAGATTAACAATTGTACTAAAAAACAATTGTGTCATAATTTGGGATATAAGAATGCATTCTAAGTAAATTTTCTGTGGTTATATAAGAAATTAAATTCATGCCTCAATAATACTAGTAGATATAGATCTGTCACAAAGGTACCAAGGGTAATAACCCCAAAAGGTAAATTGATCTAGACTTGATCATCACCTAGTGCGCAAAAATGAGACTTGATAAACACCAAGTTTGACACTACCAAGGTATATAATTTATATTATTTACATTCTCTTAATAAACCACTCGACATTCCTCTATGAAGATTAAAATTGTACTATGAAACATCAGTGTCATCTTTTAGGATATAAGATGATTTTCTAAATTTTTTGGTAAAGTAAAGATTTTGTGGTCTGTTCTATATGATTATTCCTCATTATCGGAATTATTTTCTCTATCATAATCTTGATCAAAAAAATTTTTCACATGGATAATCATGTTTGAATATGTCCACTTATATGGGGAGTTTATTCAAACTGAGAAAGCATCTTCTTATAGTAAATAACCCGCTACAATTGTTAGGACATCTGATTTTGTAACCCTAACAAAACATTAGGAAATAATTTGTTTTCATTTAAATTTGGGACCCAATCTAGATATCCAATCTATTAGATATATATATTTTCAATTAATTGTTACACTCTTTCATATTGATTTTCTATTTGGTGCTAATGAGGAATAAGTCCAAGAAGCACATTTATTTTCTCAATGATTAGATGTTTCACTGATGGATTAATATGTAGTGGTTTATAGTGTACAACAACAATGTCCAATTATAAAAAGATATAGAAATATGATAGTTCTTGAAGAAGGTACATCCCAAAAAAGTGGTTATTACCTACGATATGGAAGAACAAAACCTAATTGATCTATTTTATATATAGCATAATCATTTGCTTGATGAGGATGTTTCTAATAATGGAACTTATAGAGACAATAATGATGATAAGGAGAAATTTGTAGAAGTTGGGGAGGAATTTTTTATAAATCTTATAGATGTAAATAATCCTCAATGAAAAATAAATAATTCCCCACTCTTTGAATATTTTTCAAAATAAATGGCACATTTTCATGAATTTTATTTAAATTTTATCACACCTACAACTGAAACTCTGGGAGTTATCTTGGATAGATTTATTAATCCGGACAAAATTTTATATGCTTGAAAAGATTTTCCATATAAATTTGTAATTAAAAATATAATAGAAATATTTAATACTGAGATATGTTATAGAAATTTAGATCAAAAATCAATTCATACAAAATACATCATAGAGTGTGAAAAAATTGGGGATGATTTTAGGTTTCACTTTAGAGGGATTCCGGAAATTTCATTTTATGGTTGGGGAATTTATAACATTGAGTTAGCTCATACTTGCATTCATCCAAACCTAACACAATATCATATTTTATTGAATATTGAATTTGTGTCATCTATTATCATTGATATTTTTTGGACCTACCATGATGCTTCTTTATCCCTTGTACAGGAGAGGATAAAACGAGAAAATTATAATATTTCCTATAATAAAGCATGGATAGAGAAATCGAAGTAAATTGTCAAGGTATATAGTGATTGAGATGACTCGTATTGAGTGTTTCCACAATTTATCACCATACTAAGACTCAACGGACAATTTTTATTCTATCTCAATAAAAACAAAAATGTGTCTCAAGTTAACTAACGTGATCCACATCATGTCAATTTTCATCATTTTTTTAGAATTCTTTACATGTATTTCTACATTTCAATTATACAAATAGTTCCTAAAAATTGATAGACAATTTATTTTTGAAAAATACATGGCCTTGTTGTTGATTACAAAAATCCAAGGTTAAAACCATTCACCTTTTCTTCTTGTATTTTCCATTGTCTATAACGAAAAATTTTGAATCATTGAGTAGGTTTTTGGAATGTATCAGCAACAATTTCACCGGCATTTCGGGTGTCTATTTGATATCTGATTATCATGTGGAAATCAATTAGGAAATAAATATTGAAATTTTTAAATAAAAACCCCATAATACACATCATCGATACTGTATCATACATTTTTCTAGCAATTTTTGAAAATATTTTGTGATGAACTTGTAAAAAAGAAAATCACATGGCTTGGTTCAAAATCTCTTTAATTTTTTTTACTATTTCAACATAATGATAAAATTAATTTATGTAGAATATTATCACTTATATGTATCATATTTTTTTATAACCAATGGTTTTAATAATAATAAGAAGAAATATATATTGTAATTCAATCAGTGTATGATTATATGATGTGGATTCTGAAAGAAAAAAGGATTTTAGCATATGATGGGTTGAAGAGTTACAGAGAAATGACCACAAACATTTTGGAGTGCATACATGGAGTCCTAAAGGATATTTTCATGTTACATGTACTTGTATTGTTTATAAGACATTTTATCATTGTTTGAATTAATTTTTTGATAGAAAAAATGGGCTACAGATTATATTTAGTTGGAGCTAATGTATGAAAGATGCATTCGACAATAGATTGAAAAGAACATTGAAGAATATTTTGATTTTTGAGTGAAAAATTTCCACTTAGAAGAATCTTTATTTGAAGTGCAAGAGTTTCTAGACATCATCATAAGTAACATTGGTTGAGTCCTTGTATTATTACTAGATGTGAGTTAATGACAATGTGAAAACTTCCAGGAATTTCGGTTTACATATTGACAATCCATTGTAGCATGTTCCTCTAAGAACATTTCATGGGAAGCATATTTTAATCCAGTAGATCATTTGGACACCATTTCTAAATTTCACTATGGATTCTTATTAGTGATTTATTTCATTTCCCAACACCCAATGACCTATCGATATTAATACCTAACATCAACTAGTTTCGATAGCAACGGAGACCGAATTCCACGAAGATGTGGAATGATATGGTATTGCCTCAAGAACAAAGGATGAGTTTGAGATGTAGCATATTTAATTAGGATGTTCATAAAAGGAAATTATTACCTAATATTGTAGGATCAAGATCACACTCTCAGCCACAATGTTGTTTACCTCAAATGTGAACTATTCTTTTTATCAACGACATGGTGTTAATATATAAAATCCTTCATTTTTTATAATTCTATGAAGTTTTTTAGTACTTTTACTATCAAATAATAAATAGTTAATAAATTATAAAACTATTTACATAAATCACACACAAGATAAACATTCCAAAATGTTACATAATTTTAATAAATAAAACATTCTTTTACATAATTCCCTTCCCTTTACAAATATTTTTCACAAGAAATAACCATTTAGAATTCAAAATTTAGTTTTTATAATAAGCCTTTCATATTAATTTTACAAGTAATATGAAAGGTAAAGGTGATTTGAAATTAAATCATAACCAAAATATCGATGGATAAATAATAAATCAAACAACTAAGCAAATAACTATGAAACAGACCATTATGTGAGACATCAAACATAAATGAAAAAACACACCATTTGGGATCTATCATATTGGTATATATGATATATATGGAAGACCACCTTAATATATAAGATATATCCAAATAATAAAACCTATGCTTTTACAAATTGTTTTTTAATTTAAACCCCTTTTAAAACATGAATCTATTCCAACAAGAATGGAGGAAAAACCATTTACCTTCAAAAACAGAGATCGTGAAAATCAAATTTAAAAATTCCAAATAAGGACCCAAGTAGGGTGTGAAGAATGAAGCCTAGTAGGGTACCAACATGAATCTATTTAATGGTTTTATCCCTAAAATCCATAAAACTAGTATTAAAAAAATAAAAACTAAACCACTTGAAAACAAACCAACTTCAAGTAAAGCATTAAAATCCCTTCGGTTTTATTTTATAAAACAAATAGAGTTTTCCAAAATAATTACCAAACATAGATAAAGTAAAAAAACATGTCCATAATGCACAAAATGTTCAAAAAATTCTAAAATATAACAAAATTTTATAATAAATGTGGGCATAAAATCAACATCATGTAACCATATAAATGGAAACAGAATAAATGGAAGTAATACCTATCAACACATCATAAATAATATTATCCAATCTATAATGAGTAATGTGAACCTAGGGACTCTAATATTTAGGCCTATAATGAGTGAGTAAACAAGAATTCTAGCTAGCTGTGTAAGGGAATCTCATACAGCCTTTATAGGGGCCCAACTCCAATATCTCACATGGTGTCTCAACAATCAACATGGAATATCATATGGTATTCTTACTTAATGCCTCTCCCAATTATTCGGAAAACAATAAAGGCTCATAAGATCATCCATCCAAGGCTCACATAGTCGCTCGAAAAAATCTCTCACTCAAACCTTGATTAACACATGTGCTACACCATGACAACAGGTGACAAGAAAGTGCCCACATAAATTAATTAAAAACACAAGATATTTCATAAATCAAGGATTATAAATTTAAAATAACACCCTTTACAAGGTAAAACCATATCTAAAACCTCCTTATAAATATTATTTGTGAAACACAAATATGTGCCCGTTTCTTTTTGTAAGAAAAATTTCATAAAACAATGGGAATATCCATGTTATATATTACATTCTACCAATCAAAACATTATCCAGACCATAAAATTATATTTATATTTTATAGTCACTTAATATATATTTCATTTTTTTATATAGATATAGATAATACTACTCTAATAACTAACAATATTAGGCATGTTTTATGCAATGTGCTAGCTGGACATGAGGTTCGACAGATCAGGGTGCATTCAAACCACCATTATCATCACATTCTGCCTCCAGCCTCTATTATACCATAAATACACCATGATTTCTTCTATGGGGTTAATGTATCTTATTTTCAATTCCTTTATAATCACCTCCTTGCTTACCTCACATATAGATGGAGACCGGAGACACACACACTCTACTTTCCCAAGAGAGAGATGACCATCACCCTTGGGGATGTGGCAGTTATACTCGGTCTTCCTATCTAGGGGGTTGTAGTTATAGGACCCACCCATGGAGACTATACTAATATTTTACAATTATTTCAAGGCCTCGATATTTTGGGGGATGAATATACCATATATGGTGGGTCGATATCTATAGGACGACTTGAGATGAACTTTTCAGAGTTACCCGGTGATGATAACAAGAAGACTATAATGTGTTATGCCTGTGCATATATCCTAATGCTTGTTATAGGGGAATTGTTCACTGAAAAATTTGATATTTATGTAAAAATGATATATCTAGGGATATTGGAGAATTTTTATGAGGTTGGGAGATACAGTTGGGGATATTCATGCTTTGCGTACACTTGCATAGCATTATGCACGGCATGCTGATCAGATCGCGCTGATCTCAAGGCATGTGTTGTCTTTATTCAAATATGGTTATGGGTATGCATTCCTACCCTCTCCCCTATTTTTGATATTATAGAGCTTTAGATATTTTTATTTCAAGACTCTCCACATGGAAGCTCGTATGAGAACTCGTTTTATTGTTTTCTAATGCTAATATGAGTTATTAAATTTAATTTCTTATTATTTATCACTTTTTATGTTATACGGTACAGTTGGAGTGAAGAAAACCAATTTTTCATGATATCGATGAATAAATTGGGTAAATATCATCTCATTCTGGAGAGTATAATACCCAACTATGTAAGTATATACAATCTTTTCATGACTATTAAATTTCATAATATTGTATTTTTTGGTTTTTTGTAACAATTTTTTTTAATAAATGTAACATTTCATTTTAGTCTGCATGGATGCCATACTAGGCTCTATTAGACTATATTTCTACATACTGCACTGATGGACTTCATGATTCCATGGATTCAGTTCCTCTCATTCACTTTCATATTTTTTTCGTGGAAACAGAATGATAGAGACATGCTCTAGTTTGGATATTATTAGAAAATTCCCTTTCCAATTAAACTTTTAGGATTGATTCATTCTGTGAAGTCGAAAGGGTGGCAGGTTGTCCTCATGAATTTATGAAATCAAGAGTAACTAAACCTAAAGGATTTACTAGAGTCTTTTCAAATTTCAGGTATAAATATGACGTGATTCCCTCTAGTCGAACACCTTGAGTATATTCCATCGAATAGACTGAATTATATATCGTACCTTGCTCTACATGATAATGGAATTTTGGATCTAGTAAGTTAATAAAAATATATTGTTCTGTTGTAATTTTTTAATTAATTTTGAAACTCCATAAAACATAATTGACAACAATATATTATCTAAATGGCTGATTTATAGTAGGGGATGTTTTAGCATGGCAACATACCAAGATGGAGTGAAGGAGATGATGATATCATATGATGATATACATGATATTATCTTTGATCATCTACCTCTATGTGATTATATTCCTTACCTGGGAGAGGTAGTTCCTACTTAAGAACCTCCTACAATAGTAACTCATGTTGAGGATCCATGATGGAGATGACGTAGACCACATTGTGTGGCATGTGATGCCTCACATGTTCGACATGATGAGGTTACACCTCTAGCATTATAGCCTCAGCCAATTGGGGATGTGTATCAAGAGGCATGGGATCAATTTATATTTTTATGATAACCATAGTTTTCTTTAGGTATAGCTGATTTGAGCTTTTATCAGGGGTCATTTTCCATTCCTCCAATATTCATTCACAATCCTTCAAAGTCCTTATGTTTCTCACAGCAGATGATGGCAGAACCATCCACTTATATAGTGGGATAAATATAAGGTTAACTTGATGAAATCCACATTCCTCCTTCTCCAAACGATTCATAAGTAGAGAACCAGATTTTGGAGTTTCCAATGCATGAGGAAGACTCCTCTCTAGGTCATCATACTCTACCTCAACAGAGAGGTTGATGATCTTGATATGGGCATCCCATTCAAGCATGAACATGTGGGATGGGACCCCATAAAATATACTTATTGTAATCATTAGATTATATTATTTTTATTGATTTAAATAATTTTAAATAAAAATGTATTATTTCCTCTATATAATTTTCAATCTATTAAATTTAATAAAATTTTTTATTGTTACCCATTTTTTACATTTTTAGCCAAATTTTTAATATTTATATATATTTACTTATAGTTTAACTCTTATATGGATTCAAACATAACTAATTGAATCAAATGAAAACTTATTAAATTTAAATTAGGTAATTTTAAAATCTTATAAATTATAAACTATATAAATAATCAAAATAATTATAAAAACACAGTGCCGATTCGTTGATGGAATAGTGGTAAGGGATAAAGGTCATAGGAATGGAGTTTCTTTGGAGGTACATGGTTTGAATCATATAAGCATGCTCTTGGGGGGATTTTTTCCTCCCCTGGTAAGCTCGCCTTGTCGGGTCACCCGGTGCTTCATTAGGTGGGAATGGGGCACATCCCACTGGGCTGACAGATTGTTGTGTCGAACCGTCATTTATTGGGATGTCACCCCTTGAGTGATCCCTTAATGGGTAGGTGGTTCTTAGGGGAAGAGGGTTAAAAAATATCACTCTTAGGGATTCAATTTTCAACAATAAAAACCTAAAACATATCCTAAACACACAAAAATTGAAAATATAAAATATTAATTCATTACAATAAACCAATATTAATTTACAGAACACAAACATTATTGATTAAAAACATAATATTTACACATTAAAAAATAAATTCACATAAATTATAGTACAGAAAAATAAAATTTGAACATTGACTAAATATATAAAAAATATCTAAATATAAAAGGAATGTAAAAAAATATTAAAAAAATGTAATACTTTAAGACCAAAATATATTGTGCCACTAATATTACTTTTCATTAATTATTTTTATGAAATGTTTGTTATTTTCAATTATTTTTTATATGTTCAGTAAGTGTGTCAAATTTAATTTCTGTTTTATTTCTAATTTATTATTTATAGAGTTTCAAATAATCCTACTTGAAGTAATATTATTTTCATATTGGTGGCTTTGAAACCTTCTAAATTATAAAATTTATATAAAATATAAATTAAATTTTAAAAATGGACTCAACATATATAACATTATTAAAAATAAAAAACATAAATGTATTATTCAAAAGTTACACATCACAAAATTTATTTCATATAAACAAAAAATTTTCACTTTAAAATATTAATCGACATAATTCTTATTATGTAGTATATTATTAACTACATTACAATGAAGTATCATTAAATTGCACCATGATTTTTTCCATCCAAAAATTCTAATATTTTCTAAAATATGTGATTTTAACATATTCAATTCATTATATCTAAAACATACCAAAATAACACCATACTCAAATAAAAATCATTTTTTGGCAAAAATGGGAATAAAATATAAAATAGGAAACAATTATCATTTAAATCAATAATATTAATGTGGAAAATATATATATTAATTTGGTTCATCAAGAGCCACCCTGTCATGTACTTTACCTGGGACCGCACTTGTAGATTAATTCTATCCTACCTCACCTCACGTGTTGTGAACATCAAAACCAACACAGCCCACATAACTAAAGCTTGTGTCCAAAATAACCTAAACTTCCATGTAGAGTCACTCCCAATTTTTTTGTTGTTTATTTTCACGATTCTACCTTATCATTCCATTTGGTGGCTCCTATTTGATTCATAGATGAATAGGGTTCATTTTCTAATTTTATGGATTTAAAGGTAATCAATTTCATTGCATGGTATATTTTTAGTCCAACAAAAATTTATTCAATAAGATGAGAATATTTTTGATGAATTTTCTTTTTCACCATCATATTAAATTTTTCATAATGACTAGATATTTTGTTTTGGGAAGTTAACTAAGTGATTTGATTCTTTACGTGTTCTATTTAGTGTTTTAATGTTTTGAATAAAAATTAATTGAATAAATTTTTATTTGAATATTTATTTGTATAATTATATTTTTATAGAACATTATTTTAAAAAATAAATTTTCTTAATTTAATTATTAGTTGATTCAGTGTTATTGAGAAAGTTACCTATTTAATCTAATCATTGTGCAAATTAGTGATTCAAATTTTTGAGAAAAAGATCGTATCATTTTTCCAAATAGTTCGATATGAAAATTGGTTTCCTAATTTATTTATAAAAACAAATAATGAGAATTTAAATGAATTAATTGATAAAAATATGCTTCTAAAAATTCAAAAAAATTTGGCACTGGAGATTATTAGATATGATAATTATTTAATCAAAAGAAGAAAAATTATGGAATTTATCCCAATTATATTACAATGTTAGCATCAATGAATTTTTTTTGGTTAAAGTTATTTGTCCATGTTGGAATTTAATTATTTCTAGTTAATTTAGAACGCCATAATTTTTAGTTTTAAAATAAATATAAAATAGAAAAAAAACTACCATGTAGATTACCCTCTACACAATGTTAAAAGAAAACTTTTTTTTAATGACCTATACCACGTATTATTTGTGGCTCACCCCAAATTTCTAGTCCTATAGTATCTAGTAGGTAATAAATTTATAAATTTATAATGTCAGAATAGAATGTAAAAGTGATCATATCATTGGTATATTAATCACTTATTCTTTTTCAAATAAGATGTATTAAAACCCCTTGAATCCCAATAGTGGTTTAAAATCATCCCACATAATTATATTTATGTAATCATGTAAAAACATAATGATTCAAAATTCATAAAGCATGTCACGTCACACATCAGTGAGTATAATTTGAATTTTTCACTATGGTTTGTCATGTGATATCATGTATCATAATTTGTGAATGGATCCCTCTATATTATATGAGATATCATAGGGGGGATTCAAAGTTATTCTTCAGATTTTATATATATCATAGCATATGGCAAATGATAGTGTATCTAATGATACCATTGTTTCATATGATGAAAATAGAGTATCGTGTTGTAAAAATGATACGATGTATATCATTAAATATAATAAATTTGGACCCAAAGGATATATCATAGTTATTGATAATATAATTTAAAATATCATTGATAGTGTGACATATCATGGACTAAAACACAATCTATACTGTAAAAAATCACGGGTTTGGAAAAATTTATGTTTGTATATTAAATTATGAATTGAATTTATTATTTATAAGTTTATTATAAATAATGAAAAAGGTATTTTTTAGGATTTTTATAATTTATAATGAGTTTAAAATTAAATAATTATAAAGACATTATGACTGATTAAATAAATGGTCATGAAACATTTACTGATAAATATTCCTTCATTTTAAATGTCAATATTAATAAAAATATCTTTTACCAAATTATATGAAATGAATTATGAATTATATAAAGTATTTTTTTAATAGTTCTAAGCATAATTTATAAAGGGATTATTAATTATAAATAAATAAGGCAAAAATATATAAGTGTTTATATTTAAATTATGAATCTTTTAAAATTAATTAATTTAAAATCTTCAAATTAAAGCATTATTTTGGGATATTTTTTAAGATAGGTCAAAATATTTTTAATATCGGTTTAATTATTGTTTAAATAATAATAAATTATATATATATATATATTATGTAAATAGTTTTCACAATAGTAACTAGATAATAAATTTTTTATAATTACTCAAATATCAAATTATAAAATTCCATATAATGAATAATATGAAATGTTAAAATTATGATATTTATATAATATCTTATATTCAAAATTATGGAATGTCTATTCAGTATAGAAAAAATTATAAATTACTTATAATTAACATCATTTAAATAAGTTTTCATAGATGTTTTTCCGATTTTTAAATTTATGATTTTTTTCATTTATTTGAAAGTTATTCTCTTAATCATTATCCATGGATATGGATTTTTATATTGTGAAAATTTTAATTATTTAGTAATGTTGTTAGACTACTTATTATAAATTTAGAACCCTTCCATTTCATTCTAGGGACAATTATATTTGATTTATTTTTCTTCTTCCTTAACCACGATTTGAAACTAATGTTTACTAGATCAAATTTAGTTATTGAACAAAGTTGATATATATTAGTTCTTAAAGTATGATGAATTAGATTTTATATGGATTAAATTATCCCAAAGTAGGGGGAATTTGGGTTAAACATCCCACTTTCTTTATGTATTATACCTTATTCTAGAAAGGTGGTGGTGGCTATTTATATCTCTTGGAATGCTAATGTGGATATTTCTAATCTCATATAATTTTAAAACATTACATGAAAATTTCACATACCTAAAGCATAAGAAGAATTTGGATATGGTTGAATGTGTTTTCATTCTATTTTTGGGTGTGTAACACAAATTATGCATTCTATAGAATGATACACATCAAAATGGTTTGAACATATTAATTTTGTGGATATAATAGGATTCCAAACTAAATAATTTTAATTATGCATGATTAAAGGGAAATAACATGATATAAAATGGTAATATTAAAACCCTTTTAAATACTAAGTGTTAGATTCCTTCCAAATTGGAACTATTCAACACCACAATCATCAAACCAAATAGTTTCATGACATTTTCAAGTGCCATTAGATTATCTTGTGTAACATATTCCTAGAATTTTCCTTGGTTACAATTTTTTGGGAAACCCTAATAGTTAAGATATCGGAGGAATTGAATTTATTTTTTCCATTTAATCGATTTGGATAAAAAGATACTATCAACTATCCAAGAATAATATATGATATTATTGGGAAAAATACCTACCATAATAACTAATTAGAGAGATAAATTCTTTTTCATACACATTTCTTACCGAAATATCGATCTTATCCCATTAATGGATATAATTAATTAAAAAGGTGTCATCATTTTATTCTGATCCTTTTTAATAAAATTCATTATTAAATGGTAGTAAGAAGTTATACTTATCTAATAAATGGTTTTTTAATAATAAATAACATAATCATTTTCTAACATAGTTTTGATATCAATCCTATAGAAATGAGAATCCTAATTTAAGAAATAACTAAAACTGGTAACATAAGAAATTTTTTTAAGTAATAATATATTTTTTTATGCTAGAAAATCCCTTTTTATCTAACCATGTGTTGAAGTTGTTCAACATGTGAATCTAAAATTTTATAAGAAATACAAAATGATTCACTTGATATTTCAGAATATGTAGATAAAAATCACCTAAAGATGTTTAGTCCCATATACTCAATATAATTGGGTGTCTCAATGAAACTCAATATTATTGACTATGTTAATGACTTAGGGAGACTAATAATTTCCTATAAGGCTTATTTTGGTAAATAAATTCATATAATTATCATCTATGGTAATATTTCAAAAAAATGACTTGATTTAAAAAATGTTTACCCGATATTCTAAAGTGTTGAGAATAGACAAAATATGCATTTCATGTTTATGTTATGTTGTTCTGTAAGAAAATATGTTGTTAAAAGATGAAAATATTAGAATAAATGTTATTTGGAAAGTCTAATTAGGCTTACTCAAATAAATATTCCATGGTCATTGTGAACCTAAATATTATATGAGGAATGAGAATTAATGATTCCATAATATGGAATTATTTTAGATACCTAAAAAGATTTTGGAAACTCTGAGGAATGTACATGTCAGGTATCATTGTTATAGGAATCAATTATTTGATTTTAAGGGTTATATGATATGAAACATATACATCACATGTTTTATAAATAAACAATAGTTAAAAAATCAAGGTAAGTGTTGATAAATCTTGTCGTTTTAATTCAAGTGAATAATAAAAGAGTTTAATTATAAAGTTTGTTCAATGTTATGATATTATCAATATAAAATTAATCTACACAAAAGGTTGGTATCTACATACTATTTCACTTATATGATAATAGATTTTGTTCATTAATAAAGAGATCCATTTAGTTTTAAAAAAATAGAAAACCACCTTATCCTAAAAGATTAGGATGTGTCAAAAAGTGATACTATGAATAGTTACATTAATTGCCATAATATTTCAAGGAAGGGTTTTTATTGAAAGGATTCTAATGTTTGTTATGTCAAACATTGAAATTTCTCTAAATAGACAAAAAAAGTTTTCATCATAAACTTTGATGTTGTGGTGTTAATAATTTTGGATATATTTAGGGATTTGGACAATATTAATATGATTCCTAAATCTAAAAATTATTAAAAATTTATTTATCCATGGATTTTACACAATAAAAAGTTTTGTGGGTGGTTTTATCAAGTGTTCAATTAGCGATATTAAAGTAATTACATATAGATTTTATTGGTTAATAGAACCCGGGAAAGTGAAATAAAAAAAGGTATATCTATAATTCTATCATATATAAAATGATAGAGAGGTTCTTATAATAAGTTTAATTAAGTATTACGAAATTTGGTTTTAATAATATAAAATTCATATTATAAAATTAAATATACACTTTATCATTATTTCACATTATATATATATATGTATTTATAGATATTCATTTCAGGAAATATAATGATAACTGACCTCTAAAAGTATGACTTTGAGTTATCCAAATTTGATGTTCATCTAGGGGTGTTATAGGATATGAAAAAAAGTGAATGTTGGTGTGAGGATGATTCTTTTCTGAGATATGGAATATGATCAGGATGTACCAAAAGTATTTTTTTGTAATAGGTATCCCACAAATGCCACATGGTGTGTCATTCACAATGTATTCTGTATACTAAGGGTGCATGGATCATATAGGGGTTCTTATTACGTATTTTTGGTGAGATATATAGTGAGAGAAACAATATAATTTGATACCTATCTTACACAAGCCTTGAGGCTTAGCTAATCGCAGTGTGGTTGGGTATGTTATTGATCCTGACATCAGTTGAATCTCAAAATATATGGGATTTTTCCTCTCATATGATGTGCATGTTATTAGTTCACTTGACTAGATAAAATAACTATACATTAATACCTAGTGTATATGATGTCCTTATATATTGAATTAGGGGCATGTGATGTTCCCATCCTTAATGGTGAATTAAATTTGATGTATTCATCAAAAAATTGTGGTGTATACTCGGAGATTCAGAAAAGTATGAGTTGGCTATATGGGATTAACATACACTCTATTACATGGTAAATAATTTTTTTAGAAAAAAAAATGTATGATAATTTGATCTATAATGATATTTTATTGGTGGTGATATGTATAAAAAGTCATGTGTTTGAGGGAGATCATGGTAGATCCCTTTGTAGCTTGAGTATCATTAACTCTTTAGTATTAGTCAATATTTTTCTTATATTTATAGATTAAGATATTAATATGTGTTTTAAACACTACAAATGTCATGTGGGGTCATAATTTGAGGTTTACCCTAGGGGGATTAAGATAAAAATGGATATCTTCTCAAAAACAATTTAGATTTAATCCAAAATTGTTTTGGATAGGTAATCAAAAAGTATTTTATATGATATGATACGTAGTTAAATTAATTATAACTTTCTAAAAATTTATAAGATGTCCAAAATGATTTTCAGATATAAATTCAGAAGTCATTATATATGATATGATATTGGGTGAAATGGAATAAAGTATATTAATCTTTATTGAACATGGTGTATTTAGGGAGATATATTCCCTAATACCATTTGCATGTGATAGAATTCAGATATATCACAGCCTATTATTCAGGAATGTAATAAGAGGAAAAATTATTATTTCATGCAAGTTCATGGATTAATCATACTGTACTATTTATAGATATCATAAGTCATGTTTTTATAATTCCATTCCAATCCAACTCCCAAAATTCCCTTTCGATCCATGAATTGTATATTATAATTCATTTGGAAAGGATATAACACTCATTGGAATCCAAAAGTTAATTTGTTAACATTAGTATATTTTCCCAAAAAAATATTATTTAATAATTTGATTCATGGGATTAAATCGCTAATACAAAACTGGGTATATCCAGAGTTAGGGTTTTTAGAATTCTATTTAAACGTTTTGCTAAAGACCCCCATTTCGAGTGCTAAAAAAGGTGTTGTTAAAGAGGGGTCTTTAATAGATCTTTTTTAGCGTTGTTAAAGGGGGTATTTAATAGTGCTAAAAAAGTAGAGTTAAAGGGGGGATTTATCAGCACTTGTAAAAAAGTGTTGATAAATCCCCCCTATCAGCACTATAAAAAAGTGCTGATAAAGGCGAGGCCATTATCTGTACTAGTAAAAAATTGTTGATAAAGGGGTACCATTATCAGGGCTTGTAAAAACCCACTGATAAAGGGGGTCTTTTTTAGTGATTTTTAGAAGCGTTGATAAACCCCCTCCCCCTTTATGAACACGTTTTTACACTCCATGATAGAGGGTATATTTCAAAAAAATATTTGGTCAAAATAATATAATTTTAAAGATATAAATATATTATATATTTTTTAAATATGATTTAGATAAGGATAAATAGGCATTTAAACATTATATATATGATGTTTAGTGAAAATTCCTTATAAAATAACTAAAAAATATATTTTTAATTATTAATTTTATAATTATTATCATATAATAGTTATTTCATAACAATTTTAATATAAAAAGAACAAAAAAATTAATAAAAATATAAAATAAGTTGAAAACATAACTCGAACTTCAAACAACCATAAATTTTGATCTGGGTGTCCGCTTATGATCTACCATATATCAAATTGAAGCTTATGATGAGCTATACATATTTTTTGAAAATTTGGATCCCAACTACTAATTCTTCTTGGTCAAAATATGCACATAATACCTCCAAAACAATGTTTTTTGTCGGTGTACTTAAATTTTTTAACATTTGTGGGAATTTAAGCCTCATTTATGGGGTATTATTAACTTTTTTAAGTGGTGATTTAATTTATTTGTAATTATTACATTCATATTGATATTATTGTTTTAATTTTTATCATTTTTCACAATGTACTACTATTTATGATCAAATATATAAAAATAAATATGTGTTTTGTTTATATTTTCACACATACAAAGAAAAAAATATTATATATATATATAAACATATTTAAAAATATATGGATTAAAAATGTAATGAAATGTATATAAATAACTAAATATCTCATAAAATGGAAGACAAAACAATATAGGGGAGTGAAAAAGGTTTTGGGATATGAGAAAGAGGTCTCAGGTTCGAAACAATTTGGAAGTAGGGGCATGCACGAGTGGGTGGAATTATATAAAGCACTGGTAAAGGAGGTGGGAAGTACTAATGAAGGGGGTGGGAAGCACTAATAATAGGTGGGTCAATAATAGGTTCTAATAAAAAAATATTCCACTTTATCAGTGAGGCCTTTATCAGTGCTTTTTTTAGCACTGTTAAAGAGAACCTTTTACGGTTCTAAAAAATTGTTGATAAAGGTGTCCTTTAATAGCACTCTAAAAATATCTGTTATGGGCCCCGTTTATTAGAACTAAAAAAGTTTTGATAAATGCCTCCTTTATTAGTGCTTTTTTAGCACTGTTAAAGGGGGTCTTTAAGAGTTCCTTTTCAAACATTGCTAAATCCAACCCTTTAACATCGCTTGCATTATCAATAATTCTAAATCATTAATAAATATATTTTACTAGCACTATTAAAGTCCATATTTGTATTATTGAATGGATGTGGAGTACGATGTACTCATGAATGATAGGTATGAATAGTCTAAAATATTTACTCATTCATTATAATGAGTGAGTAATCGTGACATCAATTGAGCAGTTTCCTTGGGGATATATTACCTGGTAATTTCCATTTTATGGTTTTGTTTTTTCTTCCATAATAAAAACACCATATCACTCAAATCTATTTCATATTCCTCTTTTTCTCTATGAGATTCTAGTGCACCATAGATATGAGGGAACCCCAAATTATATTACAATTGATTCATCAACCCAGGAAAACATCTAAATGTGGGAATAATTTGACAGCCACTCCTGTAATCTCCGTCAAACTTCTTTGATAATGAACAAATAAGAAGTAGATGTAACTTTAGATTAAGGTATGATTATTTATAATAAAATTCATTTACAAAACTCATATTCCACTTTTCTATGAATGGTGATCTTGGCCTTAAAATTTTAATTTGTTCTACTTTTTCCAATAAATGTTATCAAAACCAAATGAATCACATCACATACTACCTAGAGGTAGGCCATTTAGAGTTTTTATTTTGAAAAATGATTAAAATTCATGAAATATAAATTGGACTCCTAATACACTAACCATGTTCATAACATGGTTGATACCCCTGAAGGGGTATGTCTTATAGGCTGTACGGAGGTTTTCCACATGAAAACCAATATGGATAGTAGAGTGTCTACCTATAAATTATGTATAGTAAAATACTTTCAAAACAAATCATGGTATTTACTATGAAAAAAAACACTTCACCTATTTTGATGATAAATTCCATTCAGATATTACTTTCTATAATATCTTATTCTGATTATGATATATTTCAAATGGATATCATAACTGTATTCCCTAATGAGAATTTAGCTAAGGATATGTATATGAAACACTTTAATGTTGTCAAATTTACATATGCTTATGATACGGCGTGCAAGTTTCAATGGACAATTATGGATTAACAAAATCATCTTAGGGTTGGGATATTTGGTTTGATTATGTGATCAATGATTTTGGTTTCATCATATAGTTGGATTATTCATATATATATATATATATATCAATATATATATATATGGAATAGTGGGAGTGTAGTGGTGTTTCTAATATTTTATCTAGATGAATATTACTTACTAGAAATGATATCCTATCTTTACACATAATAAAGAATTTATTAGTAAAATTATTCTCCAGGAAATACATGGGTAAAATAGACTACATAATGGGTATGAATATTGATTGAGATAGATCTTAGAGGATTCTCAGACTAAGTTAGACACATAAATTGTTAAATTTTAATATATTTTTAACATGGATAACATAAAAAGGGTCTCATTACATGTGAAACATGGAATCAATCATAAGAATATTTTGTATCCTCTTAAGAAGTTAGAGGGAATAGATTGAATTTCTCTTTAATCATCCATAGGCTCTATCATGTATGCCTGGTTTTTAAATTTACCTAAAGTCACTAATGATCTTATTATAAATTTTCCATAACAATACAATCCTGGTGAGAGTCGCAATATTTTTAAGAACATATTAAGTACGTAAGGAGGTCTATGCATATTTTATTGATCCATTTAAGAGAGGATGATTGTTATTTAAAGGGATACACATATGTAAGTATCTGATCTAATAGAGATGAAATGAGATCTCAATATGGTTTTCTATTTTTCCAAAATGGTGGAGTTAGCATTTAGAAGAGTTTCAAAAAATCTATAGTGGCGAAATTGACAATATAGGTTGAGAACATCACAACATCAGATGTTGTGAAGAAATTTTTTCCGATAAGGAAGTTCATTTCAAAACATGAGGTGGTTCCTTGAAAAATGGATAAATATAAATGTATTGTGATAACAATGGAGCCATTGTTAGGGCCAAGAAACAATGGTTTCCCCAAAAGACCAAACACATTATTCACAAATACCATATAAAACAAGAGATTGTTAAGAGGGGTTATGTTTAGAAAAATTATTTGGATGAATATACGAATGCATCAGATTCATTAATGATATCATTATCACAACCAAAGAATGAGGTTCATGATAAATATCATTGTATACAATGCATAATATATTGATGTAGAGGTTTTAAATGCATCATGATTTTAAAATAAAATAAATTTGTATCTAACATTATTTCATGTGTGATACAATTTACTATACATCTATGGTGGAATGATAATATCCCATCAATGTTTGACTTATGTTTTCCCTAATTAGTGATCCTCATGGAATTTTATGGGCTGTGGTGATATGTTAAGATTAGAATGTGTAGTATCCTCATGAGATAAAAAGTGGATATGTATAATTTCGACTATCCTGCTAAACTATATCCCATGGGATATCATAGATTCATTGATATACTTAAGAGTGTATGAATATTGTAAATTATTTTTACCTATGGTTAGCAAGATACCTAGCATGTAAAACTTCATATTATGATACCTTTCTTCTATAATTTTAGAGGCATAAGTAATCAAGGGGTGGATGGATGTATTTTTAATCATTAAATTCTTTGGATCTCAACTAAGATTATATTTTTCCACTCACATGAGGAGAAAAGATATTTTGAACTTAATTTAATTAGACTATGGAATTTCATGGTTATGATTAGTTGAATCACATATGATGTGTTTAAATTATAATAAACGGAATAATAATGGAAAGTGAATCTAATTTAGTCCAATTTTTAAGATTTTATAATTTAATGTTTAAATACACTATACCAATATGATTAATAGAAATTTTAATAATAATTTAATCCTTATATCTTAATTTAACACCCTCGTCAACCATTTTAACCCTTACTGTGGTGATAATATTTTTATCACGGTAACTATTCATCATAGCTAAAAATTAAGTTAATATTATTAACTAAAATTTATTATTCTAATTAAAAATATGGGATCCATTTTACAATATTCAATTATTAGAAGTTCTATAAACAAATTATAATATCTATATGAAAAATGTTTAAAAATAATTTTTAGAAAAAATGTATTTTCAGCATAGAAAGTATTTTCATCTCAATCCATACCTAATAAAATGAACAATATCAATATTAATTTACTTCATTGAATATATTATCTAATAATTTTCTTAAAATAATTCATCATTAGTTATTAATTGAATTTATTATGATAAAATATATTGCTCAAATAAAAATAGTTTTGAGAAAAAATTACCTTATTTACATTTAAATGATTTTAAATTTATTTATAAACAGTTGATAAAAATGTATAAAAAACATTAGATTGTCTACATGTTTAGAAAATACTCTTCCACAAGTGTAACACTAAAAATAAAAGGAAATAACTTTTAAATAAAATATAATTACAATTTTATTAAATAAAAATGTTATTTACCCATGAATTACTAGAATAAAAATATGTAGAATTTTCTCAATTATTTTTTGTTTGTAATTACTTAAATTTTATCAAAAAAAATTATTGACCCCATTACTCAAAATTATTAAAACTAACAAAAAATCATAATTAAACAAAACATTTCACAACATTTTATCAAGAATCAATGGTGTTTCCTTAAGTGGCATTAACCATTTTTACAAAATCATTTATTTTATCAATTTCATGTCACTATATATTAATGCATTTAATTTTTTTTTATTTTTTAATAATGAATTATTAAATTAAGTTTGGTGTTTTATTCATCACAAGGTCTTGAACACAACAAATTTATTAAATAAAAAATGTTCTAAAAAAATGGGGTGTTCCATAACTTATTATTTTTCAAATTCCATAGTGTGGACTCTATTAAAAAGTATTATATAGGGAACTACATCACACTAACCAAAACATGTAAATATAATAAACATGGAATATATCTTATCTAAATAAAACTCCCTTCAATATAGATGACTCCATATGCACCTACCCACTTCCACTTTGGAACAGGTAACCCAGTCCACACCTTCTTTTATGGTTTGCAGTTTCTCCAAAAATATATTTGGAATGGGGGTTTTTTTAATCCAAATACTAGTTCCAAAACTCTCAATTGATCCTTACCATTTTTCAAGGGGATTATTTCAATTCTAAATTACATGTATCCTGGTGTGGTGCTAATCATTTCCATATTTCAAAAAGCCAAAGACCGTCATAATTCCCATTGAAATGGATTTCATTCCATTTTGTAAAATCTAGGTTTTCATGATCTAATATGTTTGATATATCATTCTTATTTTATGATTAATTCATCTTATCATTTTAGTGCTTCTCAAGATGGATATAAATCCACATTGTAGATGACTCTTCTCTTAAAAATGGATAAATCATTACATAATAACATCTTCACCTTGTTAATTCTATATAGGATTTTATGTATTCTTATGTGTTTTCCCTTTTCTATTAATACATCTTAAACCATGGACAACATGGATTTTAAATTCATGTGTATAATCTTAATAATTTCTTATACATTAAATTCTTAATTGAAACATTTTATACCATAGTGTGTCCATCAGTATTATGTCAAACTGAAATACTTCTAGTTTTAATAGCATAAACAATTTAAAAAAATCACTATTATAGTCCTTTTCTAATTCACTATGGATTAACCAGCATCACAATGGTGTAGTGAATGGTGTAGTGGCGGATTTCTTCACAATTATATACACCAACTAGTCACTGCCTCTCAAAATAATTAAACTATTTTGTATGACTACCAATGGACACCCAATTTATAATAAATACAATATATTGCAAAATATTCTTACAAAATATAATAGTTCATTTAATCCCTCTATACCTGATATTTTTTACTTTTTCTCACTACCTCATGGATTTAATACACATCATGTAGGTGTATAGTTCCCATATTGTATTTATATAAGTGCATGGAACTCCCACTCTCCCCATGTTTGAATCGTAGTTTAATGTCACAATTTAACCTATTAGGGTCATGATGTGATTCTTGGATGCTATATCAGAAGAATCATCAGCCCATTTTAAAAAATTATTTCTTTTACAAATTATAAATTTCAAAAAGAATTTAAATTTTTAATTTCACGAGTAGAGTTCATTTTGACAATTGATATTTGGATTGGAATTATGAGTGTGTGATCTTCCCAAGGGTAAATGTTTTAATGGAGATCAAGGCCTAAAAGCTTCCTTGAACAATTCGATAAATATTAGTAACTTTAGGATTGATTTTTAAATTTCATATAGGGTTTTACCCTATCTCACATTTTTTGTGTGGTTAAGGGAAAATGTGTTAGGAAACCATGAGGGTTGTTTTGGCATGGGGGTTGTTGCATGGATTAGTAAACTATGTGGACAAATTTTGGAAGTTGGAATGGATTAATATAGTGTATACATAATGTTTGGAAAGTGGTTTAGAAAACCAAACAAAAACTATGTTTCCCACAATATTTACTTAAAATAAGAGAAATAACCAAAATTCCCACTCTAGATTTTAATTCCCAACCCCTTATGTGTAGCCAGACCAGGAGGTTTTTCCCCTTAATTTCCTTTAAACCCCTTCCAAATTAATAAATCTCAAATTTTTCCTTGGATTTTATTGTATGGTTTCTTCCTACCTCCTCCTTGTTTTCCCCGTTAATATATCTCCAATTTTGTGTTTTTGGATTAGATTTTGGTTATGATATCTACTAGAACATGTTGTAAATCATTCATTACTGTTGGTATTTTTCTTTATGTAACTAATGGACATCCCGATATGATGAACACACATCGTTTTGAGGAAGATAAACTACTTAGTGGTTTTTAAGGGGTATTCCCTAAATTAAATGAAATTTCTAATTGAATCATTAGAGGGTGATGAGTATTTTTTTGGATTTGGTTTGAGTGCATTTCATGAGTATACATCACCCTAATGCTCATGGTGTTGGCTGTTATATTTCACTAGGTGACTTTTCAGATATTATTCCTATTTAAATTAAATTTTTTAATTCATTATACATTTTTATAACTTAATTATTTCAATGTTTTACATTGATATTGGTTCTCAAGAGATGATACAAGAATGAAAAATTGTTTCTTGCTCTTGTATAAGCATGGGTGAGAGCTTCTGGGCTATTATTTAATGGAAATTATATGAGTGAGTCAGGTGGTCTCATGAACATACTCATTTAGTTTATAATTATGATATATACCATGTGATATATGGTCTTGTAACTATGGTAATTTTACCTTCTTAAATTGCATACATTATTAAATTAAAATACAATTATTGTGGATATTTTCAATTTCCATGGGCCACTACAGACCCTTGGTCACTGGCTTTATGCCTTGGTCATCAGAGGTTGATGCTTTGATTATAAAACTGTGTTATTAGATAGATAATACCCTTAGCGGTATAAATTAAATGATGTGAACACAACATATTGGCCCTAGTGTAGGAGAACATTGGCACCTCATTTTAGAGGAGAGTGTATGACTGGATTATTGGACCTTATAGGCCATAATAGTACTGTTAGATGCCTTAGAGAAATTGGTGTATCTAATTAAAGAGTTGGGTGAGTGTTTCTTACCTAATATAATTTGATTACCTAGGTGGGTATATCCTAGGTATATTATGATAGGTTGGGTGAGTGTACTAACCTAGGATGACTACAGATATGTGATGTGAATTATTCCATCTTCCTAGAGTGGTGTCAGTGGGTCTTATCCTATGAGGTCGATGAGGCCAGAAAGAGATCCTGAAGGTATCGAGAAATGAAACGACCTTTGAGTAATGGGCTTGTCATGAGAGTTGATAATGAGGTAAGGGAAACCATTTAGAGTGTTTTGTATGGTGGGGCCTAGGGGACCTTATCGGGTTCCCTAGTGTTATCTAACCCTTGAGATATTAGTGTGCAAATGGGTAGGAATGATTTGAGTGTCACCTTAAAAAATAAATTGATAATGTTAGTTTGGTAGGTCTATAGTGGAAGGCATAGGTTCTTCACCAAAAAGTATATCCTTGGTATTATGAGATGGGTTTGGTAGTTGGCTAACCCAAGTTACTATTATTATTATTACACTACTATAAATATAGCCTATTCCAATAGAACAATACCAATGGTTTGAAAACCCATTGGTATATCGTGTCTATACTATTATTTTTTGGATTAGTATTGGTATAGGTACACAATAAGGACATATAACCATGGTTCCCTAAATCCTTTTATATAGGTTCCAAAAATTTCATGGACCTGTACTAATGATTTTAGAGAATCATTGGTGTGGGCCTCATTTGAGTACCTATACCAACAGTTCTCTAAAACCATTAGTACAAGAAAGACCATTTTTCTTGTATATTTGTGTACAATAATTTTAAATTCATAAAAATGTATAGTTATATATATACACATAATATTGGTCGTATGTTAGTGGTTAATTAATTTATTTCTAAGATAGAGGTCATGGGTTCAATACCTTCCACAAATTATTTTTTTAGAAAACCTACACTATTATTTTTGAAAACCATTGTTATAGTTATTTATTATGAAATTACTTATACCAATTGTTTAGGAATAATTGGTATATTATAACTATACCAATAATTTATCTATGCCATTTTCATAGGTATATCCCGATATAAAATCACCCATTAGTCTAAAAAACAATTCGTATGGGAAATACCAATTTTTTAGGGGCCTATACCAATTGTTCCAAACCATTTGTATATCATATTTTTATTAAATAGACTTGTGAGATGTGTATTCAAATTATGTGACTCACCAAATCATGTGTTATGGAATGTTGATCTAGGGAGGATATACCTTTGGGTATATGTAATAAGTGGCATGAGTTTCTAGGGAGTGTGTACCCCTGGTATATGCAATTCAAGTTTTATAAACATATATTATATATCTGCGATTTTGGGTGAGCTACGACCCCAGGTTCATGCCCGATATGTTTTTGATGATAGATTTGGATCCCCTTGGATATATGTTCTCATGGTTCTAAGGCTAGATATTAATCCCCCAAGGTAGATATTCTCATAGTTTCAGGGTTGGATGTGGTCAATGTAGGTAGATATTCTAACGATTCTAGGGTTGTATGTGGAACCCCCTAGTTGGGATATGATAGTTCTAGGTGGTATGTGGACTTAGGTAGATTATGGTTGTAAGGTAGGACATGGTACCTTTGGGTGACATGTTTATGTTCAATGACACTCTCACACTCACTGATGTAGGCACAATAAATTTTGTGTAGCACTTTAGAACCCAATGATTTTTTATGGTTATTTATTTGTGCTACCACACTACATTTTTTATTTATACAATCACAATACATGTGCATACACTACTTTACTAGTTATATTTTTGACCCTGTTGTTTGTACTCTATTGAGTTACACTCAAACCCTGCTCAATCATCATGTATTTGGGGAACCCTATCATACTTCAATGATCACATGTTTAGTTAAGGTAGAGGCTTGATATTTAATGATCAATCAAGATATCTTATATGGGATTTAGACACTAGGACATAAAAACCCTTGAGTATGGTATTATAACCTCTTGTATTATTATTTTATTTATTGTGTATGTGATCATCAGGGGGGTGATCAGTTGATGTATTCTTGTTTGATTAGATGTCAGTATGATTGTATGCTTCCACATTTAATATGATATACCATGTTATGTTTTGTTACTTCCATGAACTCTTATTGAATATTTTTATAGGGATGATGCTTTTTTATTTTTATCTATTTTATACAATGATATGTAGGTATAGACTCCCCATGATAACACCTTAGACTATCACTTCTAGACATTAGCCTCTGGCATACAGGGAGGCATGATTGAAGTCATGTGGTGACTTTAACCAGGACATCGATTTGTAGTATCTAGATAGGGGATGTTATAATTTGGTATCCTAATGTATTTTTCGTGGTATTTCTATATGGAGATATGGTAGATATAGAATAGATATATCTGAAAGATTTTGATGGAATTTATTATGGTACATTACATACACCTTTCTTAGGATAAGTCAATGTTTCCATGTTGTGGGATAAGTGGTTTTGGTTTTCAATGTTATAATTGGGATATTTATTTACGATGAAATGTGCATTCAAGATTGTTATTATGGTTTTGGATCTTGTATCATTGGAAAGTGGTAGGTGTACATGTAATATTGTTAGCACAAATGATTCACATGATATATTCATTATTCTGTGTGGTTGATAACATTATTGATAGAGGGTTAAGTTGTTTAACGTTTCAATAACAACTTATATTGTTTTTTGTCATATAACTTTTTGGGGAATTCTATTTAGATGGATTGTGGTGCATTATACTCTAATCATAGGTCATGTGGACTCAATGGATAAATTATCCTTGATGAAAAAACTATAGTCCCTCAATTTAAGGAATGTATAGTAAACCTTTTTAGGTTGTTATAATAATTGAATGCTCTCATAATGATTAACCTCGTGTGGGTAAATATAATACCGGTTCCGAGAGAAAATATTTCTGATTATTTAATGTTTCAAAAATAACCATTATGGTGTCTTCCCATATAAATTCTTGGTGTAATTATACATAAAAAACCATGTTAGTATGGTATAGTCAACATGGATCTTCATGGAATGATTTCATTATATTTTCTTGTACATAGATGTACTTGTGGTCGTTGAGGGGCGTAGTCTTGTATAGAGACGCCAAGTGAGGTTTAGTACCCTACTAGGCTGATGGCTTGGAATTTTATGCTCGATTTGTGTGATTGTGTGTGTGTGAGTTCATCAGAATGAGTTTTTTAGCACATGAATTTCCTTGATATGTCGAGATGGGAGTAGGGGTGTTTAAAATAAAATATGGATAATGATATTAATTCATTTCAACAGACCAAAATATGGATCAAATCATCCTAATGATTAACTGGGAACGATCTAAAAAAACAAGAGTGGGTTGGGTCAGGATTGGGACTAGGGGTGGACAGGCTAGGCTTAAGCTATTTTATTTTGGCCTATTCCTATACTAAATGCTCTAATAAACCTGTAAAATCAAAGATAAATGTGAAAAATCATGGTAGGGAAGTCTTGAACCTCATACCTAAGGTCTTAAAGGCTTATCCTAGATTAATTGGTTTGGAATTACCACCTATTATAATTATATAATATCTAGAAATAAATATTTATTCCATAAAAATTAATATTTAATTTAAAAAAAAAATAAAAAAAAAATCGGGTCGGCCTAGGGTCGGACACATGCAAAGACATGGTACTGTGTGGTCCAGCCTAACCTAACCTAAATAATTACAGAAGCCCGAAAAATTCCAATTTAGGACCAACTTGATTAATATTGTGCCATGACCGATTGATTTGTTTTTACACTCTTAGTTATATGTAATGTGAGATAAGAGATTTGGTTTATTGTCTATGTGTAAAATATAACCACCTTAAGATACAACTCAAAATATTAGTGGGGAAAGTAGTATATATGATGGTGACCTGGGAGTGGGTTTATCCCAATCAAGTGAGTTTCTTTCAGAAAGGAAGGATGGGTAGAAGATTTGAGTTGTCATATTGATTCACATGAGGTGTTTTAGGGTATGTGGTACATGCATGGTGATTCCTTGAGTTTTATGATTTAAGGAATTGAGGTAATTTTGTATCAAAGTTATGTTTGAGGATAGGATCAGTAGGATTTTTAACCTTATTTATTTAAGGCACAATTCTAAAATGAGATTGTGGATTGTGATCCTGAAAGGTTGGATCTAGGATAGGGATAATGCGGGTATATGCTTATAGTCTATTGTTGATTCCCAAGTGGTGGGTGATTGTACGATGTGCCTTGGAATGAGTGAGAATCAATAGGATTGTTGCGAAAAGTGCTAAGGTGATTCTCATTAGATGAAATTCAAATGAAGTGAGCATGGTCTTCAGTTTACGGTTGTGGGCTTTAGATTTATAGGATTCATTCAAGGTGGTTTGTATTGGATGATACAGAAGGATAGCACATGGGTTTATTCTTTTTTGTATGATTTATTTTTTATTGGGGTCTATTGAGCATCACTATAATGTATGACTATTATGGTGGCATAAGGTGCACAAGTTTTTTTATAAGTTGGTTTCACTCAAAATGGCATGTAATGGAAGTGATGAGATTGTTAGAAGACATGTGATTTAAAAGAGATTTATTGAATTTGTGAGAATGGGAGGTTTGAAAACAAACACATATTAGTTTCAGATGAGACTATGATGAATAATGAAATAGAACCTGTGAGAGGTTTCTTGGGGATTGAACTACCTCTAGATTAGAATATTGAGTTTTTATATGACTTTTTTGTGGGGAAAGTTTCAATGATTGATGGAAATTTTACACTAGTTATGTATGGAGCCCGTAGTATTTAGATCAATAAGTGGCCATGTGTGAGATGAATATTGATTGATTCAATGAAATTCTTGAGAGAATGGTTTCCCAAGAGGTTTAATGAAATTTAAATGTTATACTGTTGTGGTATGTGACCTTAGAAATCAATTGGGGTGTCATGGATCTATCATAATAAGTGTTTCCCATAACATGGATGGTCAGGAAGGCATGTTGTTGGAACCTATTAGTGTTGTACTCAACGATTTAAATAAGGGAATTTGTAAGGTGGGGAGTGTACCATAGTCCATTAAGAGGGGTTGTGACTCCCATTTCTGATGGAATTTTGGTGAGTTATAAGGGTGATCATTATGGTGATTTGGGGAGGGTTATTGATTGATTGTTTGAGTTTGAGAATGGATACAGTGGAGAAATCATGTACATAATTACATGATTTAATGAATGGAGAAATGGATATGGAGGAATGAGACTTATGTTAGTTGGGTCATGGGTGTGATGAGACCGGTCATTGGATGGTCGAGGTGACACTTGGACGCCAGTGTGTAGATAAATCTGATTTTATCTAGTTCCTTCGTGAATACCATAATTATGTTTTGAATGAGGGTTTGGATGGAGTTCGAATATTGGAATTAGGATCATGGTGGTTTTCATGGGAACTGAGTGTGTTTCTAAATAATAGTGTGTTAGTGGTTGAGATGGGATCGTAATGGATGGTCCAGTTGATTAATGATTCATCCATGATATTTCATTGAGATTTGGGTTTAGACATTTCTGTGGGTGTTGGGTGACCTTATGATTCATTCATGTTTTAGGCATTGTGGTTGAATGAATATCACAATTCTTTGATGTGTGTGAGAAATCATTTTCTATAATGGTCTGATGGAGTAGAACCAAGTAGTTTTTTCATGTCTAATTTGGTAAAATGACATGGAAATCAAATCAAGAAGGTAATTGGATGACTAGAGATGTTCTTTATTAGGAAATTATGATGTTGGAGAGCGCCATATTGATAAATATGTGTGGATGAGTGTTGTGTTGATATTGGTTAAGGTGATGAATAAGTGGATGTGGTTTGATGAATGAACTTTAAGGCTTTATGGGAATGGTAAGTTCTATGATGGGGAGGGTGTAAAACCTCATTTTTTTATGATTTGTAAATTTCATAAGGAATATGAATTTTTTACTTTGGGAGTGAGATTCATTTAGAGAATTTAGATTCGAATTGGAATTATGAGAGTGGTAGAATCCCAAGTAGATATTTTATTTGTTGTTATCGAGGCCATGGAGGTTCCTCAGGTTCTCAAGTGAATATTGGGAGCTTTAGAATGTAGTTGTAAATTTTTAAAGGGGGTTCTACATGATCACATGGTTAGCGCACATTTAAGATAAATCATGGGAGGTAATTATGTGGGTTGGTTTGGCTTAGGGTTCGCACAACGTTTTCACAAAATTAAAAAAAAACTATGTAAGACATTCAATTTGGTTTAAGTGGAAATTTTCATTATTGTTGGATTGTTTGTTAAATCACACAAAAAATCCATACAAGGTGGCATGGATTGATATTGGACCATTTGAACAGTTGGTGCATGGTTTTGGAAAATAATGTGGAATCCATGTGCTCTTCTATATTTCATTAAGATGGTGTAAATAAAAAATTTCCACCAATATTCTAATACTCATCCCCTCTCATTACCACAAATAAGAAATAGGACTAGGAGGGTCTCCCCCCTCATTTTCTTCAACCCTCTTCAAAATTAGGTGATTTCATGGAATTTATTTGGTGTTTTAGGTAGTTTTTATCCCTCCCTCATTGTTTTCCCCTATTTTATCACTAATTTTTGGAATTTGTATTAGTGTTTTGTAATTATTTCTAGTGGAACATGATGGAAATCATCTGATATGATAAGACGATTTCTTGAAATTTTTAAAGGATGTCCCAAGATGATGAATGCATTCCATGGTATGTTGTCTCTATGCAGGTACATTGTTTGGTGGTTTTTCATTGGGTTTTTAATTAAATTAAATGAAAATTTCCATTGTATAATTGGTGAGTGATAGGTTTTTTATGTTTCTTAGGTGAGGGTGTGTTGTAGGGGTATATCGAACAACATAACATCAGCAAGCGGATGTCACTCAGTGAGTTTTAGGTGTAATTATTAATTAAATTAAATTAATTAATTTATTATTACCAGTTAAAATTGAATGATATGGATATTTTTCCTTAATATAGGTTCTCTAGAGAGTATTCAAGCATGGGAAATAGTTGGTTTTACATTGATGATTTTAGGAAAGAGATATCGAGTTGTCCTTTTATGGAAATGACCTAATTTATGTAAATATCTCCTTGAGTATATCCCTTTCGTTTATTTTTTTGATATATATCATGTGGTATATGGTATATCCAATATAGTTTGTTGAAAAGTTTAAATTGGATACATTTTTTAATTAAAATAAACAGCTTATGGATGGATTCAGGTGTCAGGGGCCACTATAGGACCTTGAGCACTGTCATAGTTCTTCAATCACTGATGGTTGAGGCATTATTTATAAAATTGTAGTATGATATATATGGGACCATAAGGGATATAAATTAAAATATTTCAATGTAACATAGAAGTCCTAGTATATGGTCCCTTAGAAACATCCTTATATATTAGAGTGTTAGAATGGGAACTTTATCCCAAGTAGACCATGATGCTATTATGAGATGCCTTAAACCCATTAGGATAGATTATTAGAGAGTAGTTTGAGTGCTCCTATCTAACTATCATGTGATTACTTGGGTGGGTATACCCTAGGTATATTATGATAGGTTGGGTGAGAACACCAACCAAGGATGACTTGGGATGTGAGAAAATAATTATTCAATCTTCCTGGTGTAGTTCTAGTAGGTCTTATCCTAAGAGGCTAGTGTGGATGAAAAGTGATCTTGATGTAATCAATGGATACTATTCCCTATTAGTGATGGACTTAGCATGAGATAGGTTATTGAGGTTAGATAACCCATTTAGGGTATCAGTTTTATGGTGTAGCCTATAGGACCCTAACGGTTTCCCTTGTATTATGTAACCCTTTAGTGGTTTAGTGTGTGAATGGGTAATGATGGTTCATGTGTCACCTTAGAACCAAAATTGATTATGTAAACCAAGTAGGCCTATAGAGGATGGCATAGGTTTTTCACTTATGGGAATGAACACAGATATATGATATGGGATGGGTAGGTTTATACGCTAAGTTTTTATTATTATTAGTATTATTATTATATGTATGTGAGGTTTAGGTGAGTGACCAAGTTTGTTGTTATGATATGGTGCTCTGGGGAGGATGTGCCCCTTGGTTATATGTAAGATGTGAAATGAGGATCCATGGAGGGTGCACTCTGGGTATATGTGATGCATCTTTTATATACCTATATGATATTTCTGATGTTCTAGGTAGGCTATGGCCATGGTTTCATTCTAGATATAGTTTCTTTTATGGATTTTGATCCCCTAGGTGTATATTTTCTTACTTTTAAGGCTAGACGTGGATCCCCCAAGGTAGATACTTTCATGGTTTCAAGGATGGATGTAGCCCCCCCCCCCCCCCAGGTTGATATTCTCATGGTTATGGGGTTGGATATGGATCCCCTAGGTAGGATATGATTGTTCTAGGTGAGCTATGTCCAGGGGTATATTACGGTTCTATGGTAATACTTGGTTCCCCTAGGTGGAACATTTGTTGTTCCTAGATACCCTGGAACTCACTGAAGTTGGTATAGTCTATTCTTAGTGTCACTATGGAACCCAATGATTGGGTAAATATAAACATAATAAAGGGGAGACCTCATATGATCAATGAGGGAAAACATAAGTGATAATAATTGAATATATTAAGTGATCATAAGATTAATATATGGGCACAATAAAAATAGCACGAAAATACCCTACATTGCATGTATTATAAATCATGGAATATGGATTGGCCTATGACTTGACATATCATAAGACATGGAAAAAAGTGTGTATAAACATGATTCAACAAACATTATTTATGAGAGAATAACATAATCATGAGTACAATCACAAAATCATGATATCTTTTAATAGTGGAACAAACTGTAATATACATAAAAATTATATGCATGAGTCACTAACATTCACCCATTCTTGAATGACAACTTAATTATACCCACTAATACATCACCTTCATGAGTTACACATTTTCACTCACACTTATGAAGAACAAAATTGTGTCTACATATATATATATATATCTTAATATTTAAACATTTAAATAATGCATTGGAGGGTGATATCAGACCCCGCCCATCATCATATATACTTATGAGTTCTACTTGAAAATCATTCACTTTCACATCATAAAGAACCCATGGCAATAATATGGGTTTCATAAAACTTTAAAACGAAAATATTTAACATTTATAGCATAAAGAACAATTGGTAATAAAATGGGTTTCATATCATTTATAAATAAAATCATATAAGAAATCATCAATAATCATTACAGGAGAAATCAATGGAATGTAAATGGGTATCCAATGATATTTAGTAACTTTCTAGGTAAATAATGTTTTGTCAAGATAGTATATCATTTCATATTTACACCATATAGCTAAAGGTTATATGGTAAGGATAACATATTCCCTTAATAAATCAATGTATAAAATCTTGGTGAACACCCTTCAATAAGAGTAATTAAAATAGGGTATTCATATAAGAAATTCATTGGATGAAAAATTATTGTTATACAAGGAAGACTATTAAGCAAGAAAAAGGAAGTGATGAATAATTCCTATAAAAGACAAGGATATAACATAAAACATACATAGAAAAAATTTGGATTTTATAATTTGAATAATATCCCTAATCGAGTATAAGGTATTTCAAAGAACAATGACTTAGATCAAAATATAGTTTTTAGGAGTTTTAGAATAAAATCACATTGGAAATAAAAAAATATTTGTGATAATTTGTAATAAATTTAAAAGAAATAATATTTAAATCAAGGATAAAATTAATTTATTTAATAATATATGAATAAATAGAGATATATCTTCATATAAAACATCAAATATGGTGGAAAGACTTTCTCATATATAAAATGATAAAAATAAATTCATTTCATAATTTCCCAAAAATAAACAATATAGAAAATTTTAAAACATTGTTTAAAACATATAAATAAGGTCAACTAGGGTTAAATTACATTAATATATTACTAAAACTTAAATATGGATTCTTTAAAAATCATCCAATGAATACAGACTTAGAAAAAATGAAGGTTCCCAAAAGAAAATAAAAGGTCGGGATGGTTTCTATACAATTGGAAAATAATGAGTCAAGGAAATAATAAAATAAGTAAAAACAATTAAAATTCAAATAATTACCAAAATTGAATAAAATTATAGGTGTTTTAGATATAAATTTATACAAATTCCATAGATGGATAATCTCTAAAAAGCAATCACTATTTTGAAAATGAAATTGTAGATGAAACTACAACGGTATTGGTAACATATGAATCAAAGTATCTTGACTCAGAGATCATAAATTAAAAATTTAAATATAATTAAATGGAATATATTTCACCCATGAAATAAATATGGAGTTAAAAACACCATATAAAAGAAATAATGGTGCACAATCTCAAACATGACTCATGAAATTAAATTTGAAGCAAAGAACCCCTTACAACCTTAGAATCATTGGATTCAATACTAATTGAATGTTCTAGTTTAAAAATAAACATTAAATAACATGAATGATGGTATGATAATGATAAAATAATATTAAATGTGTGGTAAATACACCAATCTAAATAATACATGGTGTAAAATAAGAAATATGTCCTAGGGGTGAAAATTTGAGACAAGAAATCCATACCTTGTTTTTACACTCAATCTAATGCACTATAGACTCTTATATATAATAATATATTAATATCCTATTTAATAAACATATAAATCACTATAAAATTTTATAAACATAATTTATAATTATTATCGTCAATTATATTTGTTAATTCTTATCCATTTTCAATTGTGGGTATGAGTATTCTTGATCATTTTGAACTAATTTCACAGTAGTAGTGTTCTTCTACATTATGATCCCAAATTGAAACATTACCATATCATAATATTTAGTATAATGTATATTTTATTATGTTTTATAAAATTATAGTTTCATTCTATTACAGTTTTAGTTATGACACTTGTTTATGAAATTGGTGATGAGCAAGTTTCAGTGATTTTTAACAAATGAATGCTGGTAAATTAATTAAAGTAATAAACGATTATATTTCCATTAAATGAAAAAAATCATTATTATATAATAATATCTAATATTCTATTTAATAATCCATAACATATAGAAATTTAAATCATTTTCCATGTATGTGGTCGAAATGACCCAACAATTGTATGCTACAATCTTTGTTTGAGTATAGTTGTAGAAGAGAATTTTTTTCTATAGAATAATTATCATAAAATTATAATGAAATTATTTAGATGTTATTAAGGTTAATAATCATATTTTTTAAGCGTTATAATAAAATGGAAAATGAAAAATATTTTTTTCATTATATATAAATCCATTTTCCTCTTGGTACATTCATTTTTGGTGATTAGTTATATAATGATCATTTATTGATATTATTATTTATATAATTCCAAATTTATATTTAAAGGGTATAAATAGTGAAATAAATAACATATCTGTTCAATAAACCTATTTCAATAATCATTCTTTAAATTGGCGATGAGAAACGAAACATGTTGTTCATGGAGGTGGTAATCCGCACACACGCATGATGATCGTTTTAATTTTTTTGATTGAATGGGAAGGGAATAGATTATGAATATAAAATAAATATAATTAATTTTCAGTATATAATTTGTAATGGTGGAATTATATACATATCGTTATAATGGTTTATAGAAGGGTGAATGTGAATGATAAATAAAATAATTTAAAGGGTGTGTTATACTTATATTGAGGATTTGGATCTTCTCTAGAAGTATCCTTTGTAAATAAAGGACTTGAGGGAATTTTTTGAGGATAGGGGATACAAATAAATTATAGGTATTATGTAGTAATTTAATTTGTAAATTTTCAATATAATTGAAAATGGATGTGTGGCAAGAAGTTGGTGCAAGTGAACACCTTTTATCTATGAAAACGAGGGAAAGTATTTGGAAAAGAATGTTAGGTATGGGGTAAGAATCGGATTTCCTGATAGTTTCATGAGAAAATCATGGTGAAAAAATTATATTTAATTTATAACCGAAAAAATTTATTCAAGATGGTTTGAGTCACAAATTGATTTAGTAAAATTTGATCCACAGTAGATTACCCATTTAAACACATATTAATCTTGATAAGAATTTAACCATGGAAATTATTTTATCAATAAAAAAATAATATGTCCCTTATTAACAAATTTAAATGCGATGAATCCAAATTTTTAATCCATTTAATCTAATCCAATTTATAAATTATCAAAAATTATCTTTTAAATTAAAAACTATAATGTGTAAAAAAACTACTTTTGTTTAAAAAGTATTTCTAATCATTAAGTCTTCTTCATATTATTTAACATTGATTACCAATTAAATATGTGTTTATTTTATTTTGTTTCATATTATAGTCTTTATTTGAAAACAGATAAATTCTTTTTAAAATTAAAATATATAGAAGTGTATCATTCCATAAAATTAATTTTTTTTCCAGGTTAACTAATATTTATCTTTGTAACTTAATTTTATACCTAAAAATAAAATTGGACACATTACCTATTTTGAAAATTATGATTAAGAATATTGAATTTATTTTATATCATTAAATTTAAAAAAAAATTATAAAACATACTTTTAATATAATCATGCATAACATGTAATTTTTTTAAGAAACATGTATATTTTGAGTATAAAATACATTTTTTACTTTCCTTGTAATAATTATTAGTTGAAGGATAACTTATTTTATTTTATATATTAGAAATAGTTTCCATTTATACAATTTAAATATATTACACTATTTATGAAAGGGGAATTTTTTTAAGAAAACATATTTGATATATGACATGATTTTATTTTTTATTTAACTATAATAATTCAATTTTATGAATGCATTAGTATTATAAATGACATTTACTTTTATGTATACTTATATTTCATAATTATGTTACCTCTATATATTTCTACCAACTCAACAAATACATTTTAATGGATATATAAAGTTCAATGGTTCATTTTAGTTTGGATTTTCAAGGTAAGAAATTTATGAAACAGTATATTTATTTAAGGAAGACACATAATGAAATAACATGGTGTTACATTCCCCCCAAAAAAATTTTAATCCTAACAATTTTAATTATTCCTAACTAATGGAATAATAAGAGTGTTTTTATAAGTTATAAATGAATCTAGATTTAAATTTTTAATGATGTTTCATCCTTAATATCCTTCTTTTTACTGGTGTACTCATCTTCTCCCTCGTAATTGGAATATAACTAGTGTGGGATTTTTTCCAACCTTTTCTGTTAAATACAACAATATAATGAAGGTAATATTTAATAAGGATTTTATTTTAATACTTGTATTAATAGGTGATCATGATTTTATTTTTGTATGTGATTATCCTATCCTGCAAGTCATTATTATTAAGAGGTTGAATCCATGCATAATATCACATCAAATTTGAATAAAATAAATATAACCTAATTTTTAAAAAGTACATTCCTATAAAAATATATTAGAGAGGATTTATATACTTAGGATTCAATCATCAGAGCACTATATTTTTATTAATAATTCATCATATAGTCATTATGGCGGTAATTTTATGTTCTTAGAAAAAAAATCACGTACAATATACTGGATATAATAAGATGTAGTAAAAACACTCATGGTTTTTATGTCGATAATCTATGTCTTTCACTGCATACCATTTTTATAAATTTAGTACTTTTTTACATTGGATATCACTTTTTTCCAGGGTCTTTTAAACTTATTATATCTCTCATCCTTTTTATTCCTTGGATTAGGGCATTGATTTGGGTAGTGTCACGACCCTCCTTCACCAAAAGGAGGGAAGGGTCAGCAGATTGCTAGGCCCTTCCTTCATTAAGTTGATGGAGAGATAATGACCCCTGAGACCCGCCTTCAATAGGTCCCGGAGTGTCGACTAGCACTACGGGTATAGAAATCACACACAAATGGAAGGAATTACCCTTTTTGTTTTATAGGATCGGGAGATAAGAAGATGAAACCCAACAACACCATGGTAAAAGAAAAGTAAAGAAAAAAGTAAACAATTACCACATGCATGTTTCAAAAGTAAAAGCCACAAAGTACAGAAGGTGACTACAAAGGTAAGTACCAAGGAAAGGAAACAGCAACTGCGATTTCCATAAAGGTCCGAGCTAGTATGGTCCTACGAAATCCCCGAAGTCCTCCTGGAAACCTGAAAGTAGTTTTATATACATAGGGTAAGCATAGAAGTACACTAAGTAGGGAAAACCAAAGACTCTCATGAACAAGTGGGGGAACGTACTAAAGTCCCATGAGAAAAGGAGTAAACCAAACACCTATCAAGGTAAACTATCCACCCAAGCCTCACCAAGGCACACTCCCCAAATAACGCAAGCCAGGTAATATATATAATAAGAGCACATCGATGTTTGGGTACCCCACGCCACTTCCCCACTGGTTATTGAGACATCCTATGCATCGAACCAATCCCGCAATTCTCACCGCAGTCCCACTGCCACACCCACCCGCACACACATGGGCCACACCCACACACAGTCCCACTGCTGAATCCCGCCCGCAAACACCTGGGCCACCACTATCACATGTAACAACGCCTGCAAACACCTAGGCAAGAACAACCACCACCACGCCCGAATACACCTGGTCAAGAAGATCCACTACCACACCCAAAGACACTTGGGCCTCATCCCGAAGACACTTGGGAAACCACTTGCCGCACACACCTAGCCAACCACCACACTACCCCGCCCGAAAGTTCTTGGGCTAATAATGGACCTCAGGCCATCATATCCTACCCGAAGATACATGGGCTATCCGAGAAAGGGAGAAGAAAAGAAGCTAATAACCAGCCACTAATAATAGTGTCGGGAAAAACACCCTCCCCCATGGAATGGGGGTGTCCATCACTAAGTGCTCAACTTGGGTGGAGTAGGAATAAGAAACAAAAAACTATAGGAATATAAGTATACGTAACAAGCACTCACCCAAAGTTTAGGTTTTTCTTCAGTCATCCTAAAGAACATAACCAACACCCACGTCCGAGTCATGACTATCGCCAACAAAACCCATTTTTCCCAATCTTATTTCATGTTCAGTAATAATGTTCAAATAAGTTTAAGCACTACTGGGAAACTAGGCCATAATCATAACCAAGGAAAATAAACCAGCCAAACGTCAACTAAGTATCCAAACCCAGTTCTCTTGTAAAGTCACCACAATAAAGATAAGTAAGAACCCTCGAAGTACTGGAACCAGACAACCCCAAGACACTTCCCCGTGTCCCCTCCCCCAAAAAGGTTTTTTCATCAATAGAGGATCCCACCCCAATTCGTGATATAACAAGGTAAACACCCGGTCTTAAGACTCGCAACCACTAAATCCATAACAATAGGGGATACCATCCCCAATTCCACATCCACCGAGAGTATAAAAAAACAGGTAATCCCATCCCCTCTCACATCTCCAGCGATCAGCCCATAAAAGGAAACAATCAACCCACTACCACCAACACAAATCAGGGCCATGCCTATATTTTTAGATTATATGATTTAACACACTCCATGATTTCAATTATGTGTGTTTAACCAGGAGTTATCATAGAAGGTTTGATCCTAGTGCTTTCAATTTATTTATCCGGGTATGCGTGATTAAACAATTTACATTTATACGGAAAGAGTTCACAACCACAAGGAATCCACTTATAACATCTCCAGGGGTTCATTAATGCACATAGAAAGACCCCCAACGGCCATGATTTTTAGTAGTTGTAAGCCCGTACAATTCATAAAGAAGATCATAATATAAAATAGCATCAATGATCACATCCCACCTTCATTCTTTATAGAATCCATTCATTATCTTTATTAGGTCTAGTTTATGCAATGTTACAGAATCAAAAGCATGCCCACCCCACATGATACACAAAGTAGGGAGACGAACGAGAAATTCCATACATGTTGATCGACGATCAACGCTTAGGCCGGGGGTGGAACTACACGGATAGCGATGTGGTTCGCCTGAATGAAAAATTGCCTCGTCTATCAACGCTCAGGCCGGGCGTGGAACTTTACGCATAATGATGCAGCTTGCCCGATGCATGAAAATCGGCTCATCTCGACAAAGGTACTCGCCCAGGGTGATTGAAAAAAGAATAAAACCAGGGCGAACCATTTTTAGTTATAAGGGCTACGGATGGATTAGGTAAGAACATGAAATTCTGTGAGCGGGGTTTGTTGGTTGACCACGTGGTTAGGCAGTTTCACATGATGATATTAAGGTGTTATTTTAATATTCCCCATCGTGGAGGTTTTTCGTGATTTTTAGGAATTAATTATGGTCTTTAAATGGTTTTAAAAGGAGTAAAAGAATTAATTTACGTCAAAACATACGTTGCGGGAGCGAAAAGGTCTGGTACTGTAAAAAGAACAAAAGGTTTAGTGAGGGGACATGGTTCCACCGTCACGGTGTCACCCTCATGGGGTCACCCTCAGGGTGTCACCGTCACGATGTCACCATCACGGTCTCACCCTCACGGTTTCACCGTCACAGTGTCACTGTCACGGTGTCAGCCTCACGGTGTCAGCCCCAAGGTGCCACCGTCACGGTGTCACCGTCACGGTCTCACCCTCACGGTGCCACCGTCACGATTCCACCGTGACCAGTGTCACCCTCACGGTGCCACTGTTTTGGTGGAGCCTCACTTTTGGAAAAGTAATTGGCTAGGAGGGTCCAGTCCATTACATTATATACCTTTTAAAAGATTTTCATCCTCAAGAATCAAAACAAACCAAGAAGGAAAGAGAGGGTCCGAACAACCACCTCAAAAGATACCTCATAGAAGAGAACCCATGCTAACTAAAGAAACATCGCTATCAAGAACCAAGCAACATACCATGCCAAACTTCCGAGGCATGAGGGTTGGGGAGTCTCCTCCCCCACATCAAGATATTATCCAATTTGGGCGGCACTGACTCACCAGCACGAGTTTAATCGCATCCACCTTAATGTGTCTTGATTAGGGGTCGGTTCCTCTCCTCCGCCATAGCCAGGTCTTTTCACACACATCCAGAGGAAAGAAAACCAGTACATTCCATACCCAAAAAGACAAAATGTCCTACTGCTAAAGGTACAACAAGGAACAAAGCTCAAAACAACTCTGGGTACTGGGTACGCATATGTGCTTCTCTTTCCCAAGTACTATCCTCATGCCCACCATGTCTCCAAAACACACAAACCAGGGGAATGGTTCACCCACAAAGCACCTTCTCCTTGCGATCCTCGATCATCACTGATTTTCCACAAAATTCACGTCATCCTCGATGTCCAGCTCACCCCAATCAAGGATGTGTAAATCGTCGCATAGATACCGGTGGATCTGGGACACATGGAAGACATCATGTATCCTCAGTAGCGTTGGTGGTAATGCTAGCTGATAAGCCACTTCGCTGACCCGCCGCAACACTTCGAATGGTCCAATGAACCTGGGAGAAATCTTACTCCCCTTGCCGAACCTCCGCTTCCCACACAGAGGGGAGACCTTCAAGAACACGTGGTCTCCGACCTAAAACTCCAAGGGCCTCCTCATGGTATCATCATATGACTTCTATCGGTCTTCGGCCGCCTTCATCCTTTCCCATGTGAGATGAACCTTCTATGTCGTCCTCTGCACCACATCCGAGCCAAGGATTCTTGCCTCTCATACTCCGGTCCAACACACATGTGAATGGCATGGCCTCCTGTACAAGGCTTCAAACGGGGCCATACCGATGGTAGAGTGGTAGCTATTATTGTAGGAAAAATCTACCAGAGGAAAGTATCACACCAATGATCCCCCTGAGTCCAGAACACATGCCTGCAACATATCATCCATGGTTTGGATGGTGCGCTCTTCCTGTCCATCTTTCTGGGGGTGGAAAGCAGTGCTAAGGCATAGCTGGGTGCCAAAAGCATGCTGCAATCCTCTCTAGACTTGTGAGTTAAATCGTGCATCCCTATCCGAGATATAGACCTCATAATCCCATGCAACCGTACCAACTCATCCATGTACCTTCGCGCCAAATCATCCAATGAACATGACTCATTGATGGCCATAAGGTGAGCGGATTTCATCAACATGTCCACTACCACCTAGATGGTGTCATATCCCCCTTGAACACTGGGTAGTCCCATGGAAAAATCCATTGAGATGTCATCCCACTTCCACTCGGGGACATTTGGAGGCTGTAGTGGGCTTCCTGGAACTCGGTGTTCAGCCTTCACTTGCTGACATACTAAGCACTTGGCCATAAACACTACCATCGGTCGCTTAACTCCGGGCCACCAAAACTGCCTCTTCAGTCCCTGGTACATCTTGGAAACTTCTGGGTGTACCGCCAGGGGTGAGTTGTGGATCTCACTGAGAACCTTGCTGTGCATTTCCTCCAGAACAAACAACTTCCTCTAGAAATGCATCCGGTTCTGACCATCCTCTGTCCAACCTTCTGGAGCATTTCCTTGGTTGACTCGATCACGCATCACTTCGCACTTTGGGTCTCCCCACTAAGACTCCTCCACATGCTGAAACAGAGATGACTGCACCGTCATCTGATACAGGCAGCCTCTGCTACTATCCATCTTCGCATCCAGGTGTAAAGCAGCAAACTTCTCCATCACCTTCCAGGAGTCCACCGACTCTCGGACCGCATTCTCCTGCATCCTCCTGCTCAAGGCATCGGCCACTACATTGCCCTTTCCCTTAGTATAAGAGATCTCAAAGTTGTAATCCTCTAGGAACTCCACCCATCTCGACTGTCGATGGTTTAGGTCCCACTGGGAGAAGATATACCTCATTCTTTTGTGATCTGTGAAGACCACAAAGTGTTCTCTGATGAGGTAGTGCCACCATAACTTTAGCGCAAAAACGACTGATTCATGCTCTAGGTTTTGGGTGGTGTAATTACACTAATGGGGGCATAGCTGCCTGGACCCATAAGAGATCACCCCTTGTCGCTGCATCAACACACATCCCAGGACCTATCTTGAATCATCACATAACACCTCATAAGCCACCCCTTCTTCTAGTAATCTTAGCACTGGGGCACTAACCAACTTCTCCTTTAGATAGCTAAAGGCTGACTCGCACTACTCGCTCCACCCGAAAACCTGGTCTTTCTTGGTGAGGGTTGTCCAAGGGGATAATACCTGGGAGAAGTTGGGTACAAACCTCCGATAGTAACCTACCAGACCAAGGAAACTACGGAGCTCTGCCACATTCTTGGGTGGTGCCCATGAAACAACCGCCTCATCTTTTGATGGGTCCACCGCTACCCCCTTCTCAGACACCACATGCCCGAGGATGTGCACTTCTCATGTCTAGAACATTCATTTCGACAACTTCCCATACTGCTAATGATGTCGGAGGACCACCAAAATTGTCCTAAGGTGCTCTGCATGGTCCTCTTCTGACCTCGAATAGATCAGGATATCGTCAATGAACACAACCACGAACCGATCCAAGTATTCCTGGAAGATGGAGTTCATAAGCCCCATGAACACAGCTGGCGCGTTCGTAATGCCGAAGGGAATAACCACGAACTAGAAGTGTCCATATCTACATCTGAATTCCATCTTCGGGATGTCTCCCTCCTTCACTATCAGCTGGTGGTACCCAGACCGCAGGTCGATCTTCGAGAACCATCTAGCCCCCTTCAGCTGGTTGAAAAGATCTTCTATCCTCGGAAGAGGGTATCGATTCTTGATCGTCACTTGACTCAGCCTCCTGTAGTCAATGCACAACATGAGACCCCCATCTTGCTTCATTGCGAACAAGACTGGAGTGCCCCACGGTGACGCACTCGGGCGAACATAACCCTTTTTCATCAGATCGTCAATCTAGATCCTCAACTCTCGTAGCTCTGAAGGTTCCATCTGGTATGGAGCCATCGAGATCGGATGAGTGTCGGGCTATAGGTCTATTTCGAACTCAATATCACGTTGAGGGGGTAGAGTCATCACCTCCTCAGGGAAGACATCCATAAACCCACGGACGATCTCTGGCACTTCCACCATTTCAGCATCTACCGACCCTACTGGAAGCTCGACCGACAAGGAGAGGAGGGGTTCCTCTCACCTGCTGCCCTTTTGACTGCTCCGCTCGCCGGTGAAGGTAACATGCCGGCCGCACATGTCTGAGAACACAACCCTTATTTGGAAATAGTCGATGAAGGCACACACAAGAAAATATCCAGTTGATGCCTAGGAAGAAATTGTATGGCTGAATCTATAGCAGGAGAAGATCCCTAACCGACTGATGTTGCCCTATCATCAGTCTACATCCTCGAAAAACAAACAACAAGTCGGTCTAACCTCCGACTGGTGTTCTCAACACCAGGGGAATCGTAAGTCTCTCGGCATATAGACCTAAGGCAAGGGCTATACTGGGTTCAACAAAGGAGTTCGAAGCTCCGGTATCGAACAAGGCACAAGCAAGAGTACTAGACAAACTGATCGTACCTCGAACAACCTCCGGCCCTGCTGGCACTACCGCCTCTATAGTGTGTAACTGTCCACGCCCAGCTCCCCTGCCCCTCGTCTGTTGGCCACCTCCCTGACCATGCCATAGTCGATGTCCCTGAGGAGCACCCTGAGGTCGGCCTCCTCCTCCTACGTCTACCCTCGGAGGGGCGGGGGCTCGCTGTCTCTGCTGCTGCTGCTGGAAAGGCCTGGCTGGAAGCTGCTTCTGGGGCAGGTGGTGGGGCTATCCGCCACCACCGTTATGTTCCCGGTCCGGGCACTGACTCCGGAGATTTCCAGGTGTCCCACAGATGAAGCACCATGGTCCCGGGCCCAAAGGAAAAGGGCAAGGACCAGGGGATCGAAACTAAAACTCCTGCTGCCTGCTCCCTGCCAGTCGGAACCTGGAGGGTCCTGGCGCAGGAGGCCTGGTGCTGACGGCCTTCTCCTTCGATGGTCCCAGCTGGATCCCCTCTCGTGACACTCCTCCTAGAGCATGCATCCTCTCCACCACTTCGGCCTTCTTCTGGACCTCCAAGTACGTCTAAAAAGTAAAGGGGGTAACAGCATACTGGAGGGAGGGTCAGAGCGCCTCCTCCAAACGTCTTGCTCGAGACTCCTCGTCGGGAAAGAGGTCCGGAGAAAAATGTAGGAGGTCCTTGAACTTGATCCCTAGCTCCCTCAATGAAATAATCCCCTGTTGGAGGGAGATTAGCTCCTGTCTCTTTTCCACCTTCATCATCGAAGAGAGGAATTCCGCCCGGAACTCCCTCTTGAATTCAGCCCATGCCACCTCAGCATCTCTCTTCTCACCCAGGCAAAGCGTCCACCACTGACGCACCACTCCCCGCATCTGGCTGATGGCCAGAGGAACCCAGTACTCGGTCGGGGCCCAAATCAGGCCGAAAGCTATCACTAGCTCCTCTAGCCAGCCTTCTGTCTTTATGTCAGAGGTGTTTCCCTCATACTTCTCGAGGGTCTGTCGTTGGAAGGCCCGAAGAGTCCTCTACCACTGGTCATCCTCCACTTCTCGGTCAGCTCTCTACCGATCGTCCAAGGTAGTCTGCGGGGCCTCAATCGCCAGTACCACACACGGTTTCCTTCCAGGTGCCATAGCTGTAAGATAAACAAGGAATGCCTAAGCCCAAGTAGTGCAGATTATTGTCTTTAAAACATCTTAAAATTTTTGTTTATTTTTAATCCCCAAAACACATCAGAAATAGGAGAACACAAGTCATTATGATGCATGAAGCTTTCCTAGGGTCTCTACCCTGCAACCAGCGTGGCCTTACTTGGTCGTTCGGTAGGTCCAGAGTCCTTGCATCGAATCACGGGGGGCCGTAAAATCCCATGTCCTAGCTGGTCTTCCCTGGCCTAATTCACACACCAAGGTCACCCAATACTGTTGCCTTACCATCCCATACAATCCTCACTATTCCTAACTCCAGACTCCATCCTATCTCTCAACCATAACCTTTGATTCCATTCTGTCATGACCCGCCTTCACCAAAAGGATGTAAGGGTCAGCATATTGCCAGTCCCTTCCTTATTTAAGTTGAAGGGGAGATAATGACCCCCCGAGACCCACCTTCAATAGGCCCTGGAGTGGCGAATATCACCAAGGGTGAGAAATCACACACAAATGGAAGGCATTACCCTTTTTTGTTTTATAGGATCGGGAGATAAGAAGATGAAACCCAACAACACCAAGGTAAAAGAAAAGTAAAGCAAAAAAGTAAACCATTACCACATGCATGTTTCAAAAGTAAAAGCCACAAAGTACATAAGGTGATTATAAATGTAAGTACCAACGAAAGGAAATAGCAACTCTGACTGCCCCAAAGGTCCGAGCTAGTATGGTCCTACGCGATCCCCGAAGTCCTCCCGAAACCCTAAAAGCTGTTTTATATACGTAGGGTGAGAATACAAGTACACACATTAGGGAAAACCAAAGACTCTCGTGCACAAGTGGGGGAATGTACTAAAGACCCATGAGAAAAGAAGTAAAACAAACACCTATCAAGGTAAACTATCCACCCAATCCTCACAGAGGCACACTCCCTAAATAATGCAGGTCAAGTAATATATATAATAAGATAACATCGATGTTTGGGTACCTCGTGCCACTTCCCCACTAGTTATTGAGACATCCTACGCATCGAACCAATCCCACCATTCTCATTGCAGTCCCACTGCCACAGCCACCCGCACACACCTGGGCCACACCCACACGTATTCCCCCTGCCGAATACCACCCGCAAACACCTGGGCCACCACTGTCACATGTAACCGTGCCTGCAAACACCTAGTCCAAAACAACCACCACCATGCCCGAAGACACCAGGGCTAGAAGATCTACTACCTCACCTGAAGACACCTAGGCCTCATCCCTAAGACACATGGGAAACCACCTTTCGCACACACCTGGCCAACCACCACACTACCCCGCCCGAAGGTTCTTGGGCTAATAATGGACCTCAGGCCATCACAGCCTGCCCGAAGATACTTCGGCTATCCGGGAAAGGGATCAGAAAAGGAGCTAATAACCAGCCACTAATAATAGTGTTGGGGAAAACACCCTCCCCCATGGAATGGGGGTGTTCGGGACTAAGTTCTCAACTTGGGTGGGGCGCGAATAAGAAACACAAAACTACAAGTATATAAGTATATGTAGCATGAAATCACCCAAAGTTTAGGTCTTTCTTCAGTCAGCCAAAAGGAAACAACCAACACCCAAGTCTGAGTCATGACTCTCGCCAAAAAAAACCATTTGTCCTATTCTTATTTCATGTTCAGTAATAATGTTCAAATAAGTTTAAGCACTACAGGGAAACTAAACCATAAGCATAACCAAGGAAGAGAAACCAGCCAAATGTCAACTAAGCATCCACACCTGGTTCTCTAGTAAAGTCACAACAACAAATAAAAGTGAGAACCCTCGAAGTACTGGAACCTGGAAACCCCATGAAACTACCCCATGTCCCGTCCCCCAAAATGGTTTTTCATCAATAGAGGATCCCACCCCAATTCTTGATATATCAAGGTAACCATCTAGTCTTAAGACTCACAACCACTGAATCCATAACAATAGGGGATCCCATCCCCAATTCCACAACCACCTAGAGTATAAAAAACAGGGAATCCCATCCCCTCCCACATATCCATTGATCATCCCATAAAAGGAAACAACCAACCCACTACCACCGACACAAAGCAAGGCCATGCCTGTATTTTAATATTTATAAGATTTAACACACTCCATGATTTCAATTTCGTGTGTTTAACCGAGAGTTATCACAGAAGGGTTGATCCTGTTGTTTTCAATTTATTTATCCAGGTATACGTGATTAACCAATTTTCTTTTTACGGCATGACTTCTCAACCACAAGGAAGCCACTTAAAACATCACCAGGGGTTTGTTAATGCACAGATAAAGAACGCCAATAGCCATGATTTTCAGTAGTTGTATGCATGTACAATTCTGAAAGAAGATCATAATATAAAACAACATCAATGATCACATACCCCCTTCATTCTTTATATAATCCATTCATTATCTATATTAGGCCTTGTTTATCCAATTCTATAGAATCAAAAGTACGCCCACCCCACATGATACACAAATGAGAGCGATGAAGGAGAAATTCCCTACTTGTTAATTGACGATCGACACTTAGGACAGGGGTGGAACTTCATGGATAGCGATGCGGTTCGCATGAACGAAAAATCGCCTTGTCTATCAACGCTCAGTCCGGGCGCGGAACATTATGCATAATGATGCGGCTCGCCCAATGCATGAAAACCGAATCATCTGGACGAAGGTACTCACCTAGGGTGATCGAGAAAAGAAGAAACCAAGGGCTAACCCTATTTAGTTATAAGGGTCGCGGATGGTTGAGATAAGAACGTGAAACTGTGTGTGCGGGGTTCATGGGTTGACCACGCGGTTGGGAAGTTACACATGGTGATATTGAGGTTTTATTTAAAAATTCCCCATCGGGGAGGTTTCTCGAGATTTTTAGGAATTAATTATTGGCTTTACATGGTTTTAAAAGGAGTAAAAAATTAATTTATGTCAAAACTTACGTTGTGGGAGCGGAAAAGTCAGGTACTGGAAAAAGAACAAAAGGCTTGGCGAGGGGACACGGTGCCACTGTCACGGTGTCACCCTCACAGTGTCACCCTCACGGTGTCACCGTCACGGTGTCACCCTCACGGTCTCACTCTCACGGTGTCACTGTCACAGTGTCAGCCTCACGGTTCCATCGTCACTGTTCCACCGTCACTCTGTCACCATCACGGTCTCACCCTCACGGTGACACCGTCATGTTTCCACCGTGACCGGTGTCACCCTCATGGTTCCACTGTTTTGGTGGAGCCTCACTTTTGGCAAAGTAATGGGCCAGGTGGGTCCGGGCCATTACAGGTAGTGCCCAAGTTTCTGACATGTATGACATTGCACTATTATTGGTAGCTAAAAAATAACACCATTTAGTTTCATAGTGTCTATTGAGATCCTAAAGTTTCCTCAATAATTTGTTTCTTTACACCCACATTTTCTACACCTAAAACATATCCGTGTTCCATTAATATCTTCCACTTGGTTATTCTTACAAAATTTTTACATGAAAGAAATTAGATCATCATTCTTAAATCATCTTCATCAACAAAACATCCATAATACTAGATAGTTCACTTATTATGTGTGTTTGAAAACTCAATTAAGTCCATTTTTTTAATCATAATAATTGATATCTGGTTTGGAATTATCATAATATTTCTCACTCCAACTCTTATCCAGTTAGGTTTCTCATTGTGACAATCTCAATATTTTTTATGACATACATTCTTAACTTAATTCCTTCAGGATTAATCTATTAAAAACTAATAGAATTTATCATGAGTAATGAATATCATAATAGAATTATTTTAAGATAATTACCTAAAAATTTCATCCTTAAAATATATTACTCTTCTAAATAATTATACTATATTTTAGTTCAATCCAAGAAACCCTTAGTTCAATCTATGTTTCTTTATGTTTGGTTACCTCATATTCCTTAATCTACTTTCTGAACATAATAAATCTTTCATAACTTATTGTAAAAATAATGTGTTTAACCAAAGAATAACCTCCGGTGGTGTCAAACCAAGTGTGCGGTTATTCATTTTAATCACGCATCAGGTGGAAATCTAGTTAATAACCAAACATATCTCTTTATAATTATTTTCCCTAGGTATTTTTTTGTTATAGTATTTATCCAATTGTAGTATCAAAATAGGGATTATATTTCCAAGAAACCCACACGATATCTATTTTACCAAAAAAATATAGATGTTATTCTATACTTAGAGTTATCCCTTAGACTAATCCCCAGGATTTTCAATAAATTTCTATAATCATAATCCTCAAATAAGAACTAAACTAATCCTTAAAATCACCAAACCCTCCTCTAATACCAAATATAGTAACCCCGAATATATAAACACATTTATTTCAAAATTTTACATGAATAATAATTACGTATAACAAATAGTCACGAAAAATATAGAACTGAGTCTATGAAGACCTGATACATAGGTAACTAATTTTACATTACTTGGGAGAAATTATCTATAAGTTGGGTGCACTATACTCATTTTAGGCTAATCATAAGTTATACTCACCTTCATAACCAAGGGAAATAGAAACATAATAAATTCCTGAGATTTGATGGTTGATAAGAGTAAACATATGCCATAACAATAAAATATTATAAGTAATTATAGGATTATAATATCAGTTTAATAAACATACATAAGTAATTTCATACCCCAAAAATGATAGATCATAAATCTGTCCATAAGGCTGGGAATATCAAAATACATGAATAAAAATAGTGCGGAATCATGAGTCAATAACAATGATCCATGAGAGAATAATATGTCAAGAGTATGAGCATAAAATTGTGACATATTTTTATTGTGGATAAAACATTATAATAGGGAAAAATTAGTTTCATGAGTCGCACACTTTCACTTAGTCTTAGGAGGAAGATTAATTATACCCATGTATATATCACCTTTATGAGACACAAAATTTCACTCACACTTAAAAACAACTAAATTGTGTCAGCATATACATATCTCCTGAGATTTAAAAATTTATTCTATACATTGGATGGTGATTTAATACCCCATCCATCATCATCTATACTTATGAGGCCCAGTTATGAATCATTCACTTATTACATCATAAATAACCCATAGAAATAAAATTTCTTTCATACAACTTTAAAATAAAAATTATTCACCTTTAATAATATAAAGGACCTATGTAAATTAAATGGGTTTCAGAATGCAAAGAACCCATCAATGATCATAAGAAGATAAACCTATTGAAAATGAATGGGTATCAGAATATATTAATTGACTTTATATGTAAATATCCTTTAATCAAGATAGTAAAGAATATGTTATTTAAACAATATAGGTAAAGAGTATATGGTTAAGATAATAATTTATATATAAATATATTTATGGAATATAGGTGAACACCATCTAATAAAAGGAAACAAAAATAGGTTATTCACAAAGGAAATGTATTCGAAGAAATCTTAATGATATACACTAAATAAGATTTGGCACAACAAAGGTAGTGATATATAATTCATCCAAAAGATAAGGATATAACAGAATCCATCTAGAGAAAAAAATTATTGAAAATTTTAAATAATTTCTTTGATCCAGTATAAGATATATCAAAAAACAATGAATTATATGAAAAAAAAATTTAAGGAGTTTCAGAATAAACCCGCATTTAAAATAAGAAATATTTTTTATCCTTTAAAAGAAATTTAAAAGAGATATTTTATAAACCTATTAGAAGAATAATTTATTTTATAAACAATGAAAAATTAAACATAAATCATCAAATAAAATTAAAAATATAGTGGAATATTTTTTCACATGAAAAATAATAAAAAGATGTGTTTTTCACAATTTGAGGACAAAAAACCACAAAAATGATAAACATCATATTAAAATTTTTAAAGAAATTAAATAATTATAAAATTACATTCATAAATTATTTTACCATAAATAAGGACATTTTTTAAATCATCCAATTAATATAGACATGGAAAAAGAAAAAATTTACAACTTAAAAGAAATGGTAGGGTTAGTTGCCTTACAGGGTTAAATAATTGGCCAAGGGGAGGAATATAATAGGGAAAAAACAAGTAAAATTATAATAATAACCAAACGATATTAAAATTATAGGGTTTTTTTAGATAAAATTATAAAAATTCCCCCAATGGATTATCATTCAAAAGTAATCTATATTTAAAAATGAGATTGGAAATGAAACCCTCAGAGTACTAGCAATGTAAGAATCACAAGATCCAGTTAGTAATATCATTAAATGGACATTAAAATATCATGAAATGGAATATATTTCATAAATAAAAGTAATAAAGAAGTGAAAAAACCATAAAAAATAAACAATGGGGTGAAATATCAAACATGTCTCATGACCTTAAATTTGACACAAAGAAACGCTTACAACCTTAGAAAAGTTCAAGTAAAGAGTAATTTATGAATATGATTTCAAATGAAATAATAACTACTGAAATAATGACAGTATAAAGATAAAAATATATTAAATGGGTAGTATATAAAACATTCTAAATAAGACAAGGCAAAAAATAAGAAATATGTCTCAAGGGTGAAACATGGAAACCCTATGCTCATTACCTCACTTATTACAATTCACTCTAAGATCCTGTATAAATAAAATCAATATCTTAATACCCTATTTAATAACATTTTCCATATATTTATTGCTTTAAAAAATTAATTTATAATAATTTTCTGCATGTATATTTTTTAATTTTTATTTATTTTCAATTTCAGGTGTGAGTAAACTTAGTGGCCTTATTCTTCATTATTCATTAAAATTTAATCATTCCAAGATCATTTAAGGTAATATAAATTATCTTTTAGGATAGTTTATAAACTTCATATTTCATACTAATAGATTTTTAGTTACGACTCTTGTAAATTAAATTGGTAATGGGATTGTTTAATTGATTTTTAAAAAATGACAAGTGGTAACTTCATTAATGATTTAAAGTTTTATATTTACATTAAAAAACATAAACCATTTATTTAATTGATAATATCTAATATTTGGATTCTAAATCCAAACTTTCGAGAAATAAATCTCATTTTTCATGTAGGTGGTTATACTGGCCAAACAAAAGTTTGCTGCAATATATGTGAGAGTATGGCTTTGGAAGAGATTATTTTGTTATAATATATTTATCAAAAAAGTATAATGACATTATTTATATTCTATAAAGTTGATTAACAATAATTTTTAATATTTATAATAATTTTTAAAATGAAAAATAATTTGTCACTTATAAATAAAAAACTTTTTTTGTTTGTATGATTGTTTTAGGCAGTTAGTTCAATATTGATCACTTATTTCTAGTATCACTTATATAATTCCTAATTTATATTTCAAAAATAAACATACTGAAAAAAGTAGTATATATATTCACTAAACCCATTTCTATAACCATCTGTGAAATTTTGTGATGAAAAAAGATATGTGTTGTTCATAGAGGCGGTAGTCCACACAAATCAATGAGAAACATTTTCATTTTGATTGAATAATATGGGAATAAATAATGGTTATAACAAAAATATAATAAAAATTTAGTGTGATATTTAATATAATGTAATTATATACATATGGATATAATGTTCTAGAGGAGAGTGGATGAGAAAGATAAATAAAAGAAGTTAATGGGTAAGTAATACTTACATTGAGGATTAGAATCTTCTCTTTAAGAATACATTTGAAAATAAAGGAATAAATGAACTGTTTTCAGTATATGGGAATAAAATATTATATATGGGATATATAATTATTAAATTGGGTATATTTTCACTATAATTTATAACTCAATACATGGATTTAATTTATTGGAAGAGAGCTCCTTTTATAGGTCAAAAAAGGGAAAAAATCTTTGGAAAAAAATGGTAGGTAAGGGGTAAGAATGGAATTTCGTGGGAATTAGGTTATTTAGGTGGATAAATATTAGAGATAAATTCAGGTAAGAATTTACGAACTAAAAAATTTATTATATAATTTCTAAGTATCAAATTGATTTAGTGAAATTTAAGCCACATTAGATTCCCCATTTTGACAATTATTAATCGTAGTTAAATTTTAACCATGGTAAATATTTTATCAATAAAAATATAATATGAACATTATTAAAATAAATTTATTTGATGAATATTAATATGTAATCCGTTTAATTTAATTAATTTTCTAAATATATAAATGATTAACATTTAAATAAAAATATATAAAGTGTTTAAAAACTATTTTTGTAGTAAAATTCATTAAATTATTAAGTGTTCTTATTATTATTTAAAATTATGTACTAAATAAATTTGTTATGATTTAATTTTATATAATATTATAGTCATTGTTTTGAAAAATATAAATTTATTTTAAAATCACAATATTTATAAAAGTATCATTCCTTAAAATATAACTATTTTACCTAGTTAACTATTATTTATGCTGAGAACTTAATTTTATACCTAAAATTTAAATTAAAACTATTACTAATTTAAAAATGATGATAAAAAATATTCACATAATTTTATAAGATTCAATTTCTAAAAGTGATAAAAATAAATTTTAATATAAGCACACATAATGCATAAAAAAATTAAAAGAAATGTATCATCTAAGTATAATATAATTTATTACATTAATAGTCATGATTATTGGATGAATGTTAAGTTATTTACTGTATATATTATCAAAACCGTCCATTTGAAACATTTAAATATAATAAACATCATAGTGAATAAAAATTTACTTTTTTGAAGAAAATATATTTTACGCATAACGATAATGTATTTATTTTTTAGAAAGAATAATTGAATTTTATCAATAAATTAGTATTAAAAATGAAATTTATCTTTATTTATATATATATATATATCTTAATTAGGTTACCTATATATTTATACACTAATTTAGCAGATACATTTCAATGATTAAATACTGCTCTGTAGTTTATTTTTGTTTAGTGTTTCATGTGAAGAAAGTAATTGAACACAATATTTATTTATAGGGAAAACATAGTGAAATATCATGTCATCATAGTGTATTTATAGGATTATATTCTTCCACGTATTTAAAATTGCATGTTATGTTTATTTATTCTTCTTACTTTGATTTATTATTCTATTATGAATGAGGTCTGGTTATTTTACATTGTGTTTTACTCTGATAAGAGTGTATAGTATCCACAGTGTAACACCCTAGACACTTACTTATTATTTGCAGCCTCAAACATATGTGAAGGAACCCCTAACATCACATAGTGACTCTAACTAGGTTTTTCATTATTTTTATCTTATTTGAATATGATTCACTAATGTTATGAACCTCAAGGATCATTATACAACCCTGGATCCGATAATCCACCCCCCCCCCCACCCAGTGTTACTCAAGTGGTTCAAACCTGCAACCTTTTCCATAATTCCATCAAACATTCCCTTATAATCATCTATATATGATATTTTCTACTTTTCCATCCCACCTAATAGGTTTTAATGTCCTCATTAGTTGGTGTGGTATTAATCATATGATATTTATATAAGTTATTGTAACTTTCCCTCTACCCATGTGGGAATCATGGTTCTGTATCACAACATGATGTATTATAGTCATGATGTGATTCATGTAATACAAACAGGAGGGTAGTTAAGACTATGTCACACACCACAGGTATCTTTGGAAAATGCTAAATCCAAAATTAATATGATAATATTTTTTATCTACTTTATCGAAATATCATATAATGAAATGTTTATTTACTCTTCATTATAACTTTTATAGTACATTTATATTATGTGTTTTTAGTTGAAATTAATATTAACGATCATTATAAAGGCTCTTAGATAATTGAATACACTTATTTTAAAATATAATCCTAAGGATGTTGTGGGTAAATTAATCTCCCACCCACCATCTATATATTCACACATCATAAACCAAGAAACATAGGATACTTTCATTTATTATTGGGAAGAGGAAACATTTAAGGTATATTATAATTGGAAATATTTTTTTTATATTAAATTTATTAATCACATTGGTTCAAAAAAATTTTCTTTATGAAATAGTAATGGAACATAGAAAATATACGGTAAGAATCAAAACCAGCATATCCATGCCATAAAGGGGGGATAGGGTACGATTCACTTGAATGGAAATTGGTATGTATTTAAAATCAAAAGAAACACTTCCATCTGATATGGAACAAAAATATAATTATATTCCATTATTTATATGTAGATTGATAAATCATAATATTATTCCACTTTCATCCCCCATCATGTGTTATGGATATAGGATAATGTAAATATAAATGGATAAATTGTGTATGAAAACACATAGTATGTATAAGAATAATGTATAAGTATGACATAATTTAATTTTTTACTTATTTAAAATTTTATGATATAACAATGACTACTTATTTTCCTATATTTTTAAGTAAGTTAAACATAATAATAATTATCTATTTTACCCAATGAACAACTACTTCTAGTGTCTCTGAATCATTTAGAAGTGTATGAATGTGTTAGAGGTGAAATTTTTTAAGTTTCACCCTGTGCAAAATTTAGGAAAGAGAATCCACATAGGGGTTTTAATGAGAGAATGAAACACATACAGTCACAGATAGATACTCTAAAATAAAATTTTGGTTAGCTGGATCATTTGACCAACCAGTTTTGTAAAGATGGTCAATGAAAAGAATTAGAAAATCATCGACCACAAAACTAAGATCCACTCACCTCCCAAAACTTTGAGGCTATCTATTCCCCACAAAGGCGTTCCTTGGTTGAGGTAATAAGAATTTTCATAATAGTTTCTACTGAATTTAAATCAAATAAGTATTGATATAATTCTTGTACTATATTTCTATATAGTGAAATTGATTGTGATTTATATTTATCATGAAACACTCACCGCATTGTTATAATTGGTAGAATATACAATATAATATGCAATATTCTAAAAAATTAACAAAACCAAAAGATCACAAAATATTAGGTATTTACATAGCTCATGAGTCAAGTATAGAGATATATTTTCTCCATGATGATATTAAGGTTCAAAAAGTCTAATTTTATAATGTAACTTTCATATAATGATCATTTAATCTTTCAATGATACATGATTAGGATAATGTGTTTCCATTACAATTTATTTTATATACAAGACCTTATATAAATAATAAAAATGTATAAAATGAGGTATAACAACCTTTCTATTTATTACAAACCTAAAAATTATTTGTTACATAAAACCTTCACTTGATATAACCTAGAATATTGAGTAGTCTAGTGTCTTTGGGGATTAAGAACACTACATAACAACTGAAAACATAAAACACAACATCTTTATTGAAAACTTCCTTTACATGACAACTACATTCCCATGTACTTATCATTGCATGGTATAACCTAAGGACATGAATAAAAAGGGATGAGATACAAAGCCTAGTAAGGGATTAAATAATGAATATCCTGAAAAATAAATTACATGTTTGGAAATAGGCATATGAATGGATCATAATACAATCATGAACAAAAATGCATGATATAACATGACTAACATAACATGGAAATATGGAAACAACATTTAAAACGATTTAGAGTGAGACAAGGATAATTGCACATGGAGAAAGAGTAAACCCTCATTAAACTTGAATTAGTAGGAGTAAACCCTCATTGCACTTGAAGTATCATTATACTAATCATTACCCAATGCATTGGAGTGCTATCAAGGAGCACCGTTCTTAATCATTTCATCTCATGCATAAGTGTGCCACATGGATCATATAACATGGATTCATTAAACATTATCATTTATTCCACAATAAATAAATGTGGAATTAATACATGAAACTTTATAATTCATAAGAAAATGTGCATAAATATGAATACTTTTGATATTGAAATGGGCATCGTATTCACTACACAGTGACTTTGGCTTGGAACAATTTCTGTGCAATTTCGATAGTATAAGGGCATGACATAAGAATAAATAAAACTAGTTGACGAGAGGGAAAGGAGTGTCTCATAATTTTTACATGAAATTGAAAGTAAGGGGATAATATAGATACATGTCCCAACATATGTAATGGAATTTAGAATCATAATACAAAATAATTTCTTGAATGCAAATGAGAAGAGAGAATGTTTTTTACACAATTTCGTACTAGTAATGGGTGTACATAGAAGGAATTAATGAGAGAGAAATATGTCTCTCATCATTCAAACATAAGGATAGAATTATGGAGGAGGTTTAAAGTCATTACCCAAAATTTTTAATTGAAAATACATGGGTATAGAAATAGAAAGAAACTTGTACAAAAATGATAGCGGAAGAAATCTTTTCAGAATTTTGGCACGGTAACAGGTATACCTGGAAGGCATATATGAGAGAGAAATTGGTATCTCATCATTCAAACATAAATAGGACAGTAGAGAAGAGGTTATAAATCATATCCCATCATTTATAATTGAAAATAAAAGGTCATAGCAATATTAAAAAACTTGGATAAAATGAGAATGAAAGGAATCCCTTACATAGAAATGTTATCCCAGAGGCTTTGGAGGGGCGTGAGAGAGGATTCCGGGGAGCTTTGTGAGCCTTTACGGGATTTTATAAAGAGTAGTTCAAGGGTTGGTCGAGCTCCAATTTATTTTAGTGAAGATGAAGCGGTTTCCTGGTTGGGTTTATATAGGAAAATAGAGGGAATAATTTATTATTTAGGTTTTGGACCCAACACGTTAAACTAATCAAAACCACAAACCATACCATTGTTTTTGTACATGGGTTTATCCAAAGGGGAGTAGAAAACCATATTTTAGAAGACCAATGTCCTAGATTGTTAAAATACTAGGTTTTCTTATGTGAAGCTGAGTCACACTCTCATGGAAATGATTTAAAAAAGATAAAATGTTTTATAAGTCCTTGAGGGTCCACTAAGGCTTTGTAAAATAAGTAAAATAAACCTAAAATAATATTATTTTAATTATAAAACATATATCGGCCAAACATTTCATTTATATTATTTTATTACATCACTATTGTTTCATTAGGATGTCATGAAACACAATATATAATTAAATGGTATTTAATTTTTTCCCAAAATTTGACTATCTCGGAAATTATGAAACATTCACTATTAGATAATTTCGACATCTGGATTCCAAAAATATTATTGATTTTATCTAAAAAAATTTCCATATATGTGAATTTTTTCTTTTAATATAAAAACAATCATTTATCAAAATTCATGGGTTTTGATAAAAACAGCTTTCATGCGTTAATAAAAATTACAATTGTATTCATAAAAATTATATGATCATTTTTATTTAATAAAAATTAATTTTGTAATAATATTTCATTAAAATATTATTTAATTTAAAAATCTATTAATTCATACAAATAAAATTCTTAATTGGATATTAACTAATAAATACTATTTGTTCTTTAAAAACTATTTACAAAGTAACAATAATATAATGTATATTCTCTATAAAAAAATAATGTACATAATCATTGTGCTAGAGACATGTTACATAACCCCTTAAAACACCTGCATAAGAACTTATGGCAAGGTGCACAATGGTGACAGACTCTTGGGGTGGATCGGATAACATCGTTTGGGTGGTAATATCTGTTAACTTCCACTTCTCACATAGGTAGTTCCACTCAAGCTTAACATGTTCAAGCTCATATTGAGATTGGTCAAGAACTAATACCAATTAAGCCACCTCTTTTCCGAGATCTGACAAATGGTCTTCGTATGGAGCAATTCGAATGGATGATGCCACTACTTAATTTGTCTAAGTAAATTGGATTTGTTAAAGCCTTATATTTATACTAATCATATGATAACTATTCAATAGTTATATTAGAAACAATCAAAATTAATAATGGTATTTTAAAATTGAAAAACATAAACCCATGGAAGTATATATGTTATATAACCATTTTACATAATAGGAAATTTAATTTGATCAATAGGAATTTCTATTGACAAAAATTTGGGTCATTAAAATATCCCCCCTTAAAAAATTTCTCCCTAGAAATTTTCTTTTTCCCTCACTAAATTAGATGCGGGTAACTCTGTTTCATCACATCCTCTAATTCCCACATTTCTTCTTCAATCCTGTGGTTTCTCTATAACACTTTAATGAGGGGCAGTGTCTTATTTCGTAGAAATTTTTTCCTACAATCTAAGATCTTCACAGCTTTCTCTTCATAGAAGACGTCATTCTCCAATGGTACCACCTCTGGATTGAGTACATGTGATAGGTCAGGTCTGTACTTCATCAAAAGCGATACATGGAATACATCATCGACTTAACATAGGTTTAGTGGGAGTGCTAGTTGATAGGTCACTCCTCCAATGCAATCAAGGATCTCGAAAGTGTCGACGTACCTTGGACTATGATTTCCCTTCTTCCCAAATTTCATAACTCTCTTCCACTATGATATGAGGAGGAATACCATATCTCTAACATCATAATCTAGGTCTCGTCAAGCATTATCATCATATATCTTTTGTTGACTCTGAGCAGCTTTAATGTGTTGCTATATGGTCTTAACCTTCTCCCCTATTTCATTGACCATTTTTGGACCTATGAGTTTTCACTTCCAAATTTCATCCAAACATGCTAGTGCTCTGCACCACTTCCCATACATAGTTTCAAAAGAATCCATTTGGATTCTTGAGTGGGAACTGTTGTTATTAGAGAACTCAACCAGAGAATGATGTTGATCTCATCCTCCTTTGAAGTTCATCGAGCATGCTCTCAAAATATCCTCATGTGTTGGGATTGTATGCTCAGATTGGCCATCTGTTTGATGATGATAAGCCATGCTGAAGTTCAGATCAGTATTCAGAACATGTTTAGTACTCTTCCAAAACATAGAGGTGAATCTTGGATCTCGATTAGATATAATAGATTTTGGTACTCCAGGCATCCTTACCACATATGTGATGTATTTCTATTTTAGTTGATCCAATGAAAACTCCTCCCAAATTTCAATGAAGTGTGAAGTCTTTGTAAGATGATCCACAACAACCCAGATAGCATTTTTTTCCTTTTGATGTCTTCAGAAGTCTAGTGATAATGTTCATGGTGATGTTTTCCCACTTCCATACTGGTATAAGAAATGGTTGCATCATCCCCTTAGACTTCTACCTCTCAACCTTCACTTTGGGACATACCAAGCACATTGATGTATACTCAGTGATCTCTTTCTTCCTATTATCCCATTAATTATGCTCTTGTAGATATCGGTACATCTTTATTTTTCTAGGGTGAATGGATAAATTTGAACTATGTGCATCATCCAAAAGTTCTTTCATTAAATCTGGATTTGATAGAACACATTTTCATGTCTCAAATCTCAGAATTCCTTCTTCATTAATATTAAACCCCGATGATTTTCCTTTTCTTATATATTCCACTTTCTTCTGAATTACCACAACTTCCATTTGACCATACATTAACCTATCCACAAGATATAGTTGAACAATCATTTGTGAAAGGATTGATGATGTTCCCTTATTTATAATTCTCATGTCCATATTCATCAAATCTAAGAATATTGGATCCTTTTCAATTATCATCAATGAAAGAATTTATGATTCCTTTCTACTTAGAGCATCCATAACCTTATTCTCTTTCCTAAGTTGCTAATGGATTGAACCATCATAGTCTTTTATCAGATCTAACCATCTTTATTAGAGCATTTTCAACTCTTTCTGTGTGAATATATACATGAGGGTTTTGTGGTCCGTGTATATTTCACACTTCTACCCAAAGAGGTAATGTCTCCAAATCTTCAAATCAAAGATTACTACATCCAACTCCAGATCATGTGTTGGATAGTTTTCAACATGAAATTTCAATTTCATTGAAGCATAAGCAATGACTGTCATTTTTCATCAACACACAACATAGTGATAAGCCTCCTTTTTAACTCTATGAAGCTCTATTTTCATTTATCACTCCAATCTCTCCTCGCATTAATCTTCGTTGGTGAATATTGAACTCTTTATTTGTGAATATATATACTGGAGGATTTTATGGGCCGTATATATTTCACACTTCTCCCCAAAGAGGTAATGATATCAAATCTTCAAAGCCAATATTACTGCAGCCAACTCCAGATCATGTGTTGGATAGTTTTCCTCATTAAATTCCAATTGCCTTGAAGCATAGGTAATGACTTTTTCATTTTTCATCAACACACAACTCAGGCCCTTCTTCAAAGTGTCACTAAATACCAAATACAGTTCTCCACTTGTGGGTAATGTGAGAATGAGTGCAGTGATAAGACTCCTTTTCAATGCCTTGATGCTCTCTTCGCATTCATCACTCTATGAAAACTGTACTCCCTTCCGATTTTGCTTGGTAAGAGGGTTGTAAAATCATGTAAAATTTCTCAAAAATATGTGATAATATCCAGATAACCCCAAGATGCTATGGATATCTGTTATTGATGTTGGTCTCGGATATCCCTCTACTTTAGTTGTCTTAGAGGGATCCAAAAATATCACATTGCTTGTGATGATACCACCCAAGAATGAGACCTCCTTCAACCATAACTCACACTTGTTGTAATTTTCATAAAGCTTCTCCTTTCACAAGGTCTCTAGTACAGTTATTATATTCTTCTCATACTCCTCCTTGGTTTTGGAGTATATTATAATATATTCTATAATGATTACAACAAATTTGTTGAGGTAATCTAAAAATAATCTATTCATAATGTCCATGATGAATGCTAGAGAATTAGTGAGTCTGAAAGGAATTACATTGAATTAATAGTTCCTGTACCATGTACAAAAAACAATATTGAAGATATCCACCTTCTTCAACCATACTTGTTAATATCCCAATCACAAATCCACCTTGGATAACTATTGTGCTCCACGTAGCTGATTGAATACGTCACAAATTCGGGGTAGATGATACTTGTTTATATTTGTTATTTTTTTATACTCGTGATAATCAATGCAAAGGCACATTGACTCATCCTTGATCTTGACAAAGAGGATAGGTGCACCACATGGTGAAGCACTTGGGAATATAAACCCTTTATCCAGATTCTCTTGTATTTGTGTCTTCAACTCCTCATGCTCCACAATATCCATTCTATATGGGGTCTTGGATATTGGAAATGACCCAAGTATAATATCAATTGAGAATTCATCATATCTCCTAGGAGGAAGACCATGAAATTTCTCGGGAAACACATCATTGAATTCCCCCACAATAGGCATGTATTCAAGGATGGTTACAACCATAGACTCAATATTCCGAGCTAGATATGCAATCTCATAGGGAAATAATATCCATGCTTGGGATTATGGTTTTAAAGAATATTCATCCTCCTCCTTGAACTTGTATAGAATCAGGGGTTGATTTTCCACATGGAGAGTGATTTACCTCTCATGGAAATTTATGTTCTCTCTATATATGGAAAGCTAATAAATGCCAATAATTGCATAAAATTCCACAAGAGGGAGTATGACGATGTTTTACAAGATGTTTAATCCACAAATTATGATATGGGAGGAGTTATATTCATGGGATGCAATGATTTCCCTATTTGACTTACCCACCAACATCTTTACCTATATGATTTGTGGTGGTGTTGAAATTGTTCTACTAAAATTTTTGGGAGATAAAATAACGAATAGAACCATAATCAAAAAGAATATTCACTATTATTGAATGAATAACTAGCGTACCCATCACCACATTGTTTTTGGAGTTCACTTTGGCAGTAGTGATGGAAAAATCATGCCCTTGCTGCCTTGGAGGTTCTTGGTTGACTTCAAAACCCCATGGCTTAGGGAACTTATTTTCAAGGTGCCCTAGTTATTTTTAGTTAAATCAATGAATAATAGAGTTGGGGGGTCGAATGGAGTGTTCCTATCCTATGTAGAGACCATGGGTTTTTCTTGCTGATAGTTAATGGCTATGTGTCCTTGTCTACCACACCTAATGCATTTCCCCGTCCCCTTTAGGAAATTTATGGGGTGCTTCTTTCCACACCTTTGGCAAGTGGGGTGCAATTTTTTCTTAGCACCGTTGGATTTATTCATAGAACTACCAGAAATGAAGTCCACCATATTCTTTGTATCCTTATGATACCCTTAATATTCTTCAATCTCTATTTTGAACTTAAGGGCACATCAGACAATTTTCTCATAGTTATCAAAGTCAGGGATTTCCAGAGCTATCCATAGGCTACGTTTTAGACCACCAAAGAAGTGGTCAACCTTGTATTTGGGGGTAACAACAAAGCCAGAAGCATATCATGCAAGCCTTATAATGTTTTCCTCATATGCTCTGACAGATCCGTCATCTTTTTTCATGAGGTTAATAAAGCCCCTTTCCATCTTAAGTCGTAGGGTGCACAAAAAATATTCATCTAAAAAAATCTTCGAGAAATCCTTCCATTACATTTCCTCTATATCCTCCTCAGGCGTTGTATTTTTTATCAATTTACACCATTGATCAGCTTTTCCCTCCATATGATAACCATCCCGATGAACCTTCTCTTGTTCATAACATTGAATGATGAATAAGACCTTTTAATTGGAGCTGATCCATTGTTTGGAAATTGGGGGATGTGATTATCCATTGAATGTAGGAGGTCTTTGTCCCATTAAGCTCTTGATTGTGACTTGTTCTTTCCTAGGTAGGGTTGAATGATTCTCTTTAACCATGTTTCTATTCAAATCATGAGTAAAATGAGATAGTACCGTGACAAAGTTCGTGATTCCCAATATCATTGGATTGGGAAGCGCATTAGAACAATCATCGCATTAATCTTCTTATCGATTGTTAGCCCTAGTCCTCCTATTACTGGCCATTGACTAGAATAAAAGAAAATTTAGGGGTAACAAATAAAGGGTAATCCAAGTAAAAAATAGATGACTTAAAAATAACTTTTATTTCCTTAACTTATGAATCTATAGGCTTCAGTCTTTGTTATACATGATCTACATCCCAACATATATTATTATGGGATTTATTTTATTCCCTTAATAATGGTTTATACTAATCTTGAGAATTTACCAAATCATTTCCCCCAAGAGTGTCATAATCAAGAGTGAAACAAGGCCCGCTATCGTGTACCAGGATACCCCGAGTCAAGCCCAAAACTCCTTGTCAAAGTTTTCACTCCTATGTACATCTGTGCTAGAGCCGCCTCTACCTGCTCATATACAAATAGGGATGTATTTCGTAGATAAACCACTTACTCAATCCCTACCAAAAGTTAGGGATTCCTTTATTATAATTATTCTTATCTCTAAGGCTTCACTAGGATTTTCTAATCCTAATCACAAAAATAACTAATCCTATCCTCTGATACCAATTATAACAACACTACTCTTTATTACACAATTAAACATGATTAATTACATAAAATATTCAATGGATACAAAATAAAATATAGATAGGTCTAGTTTCTTTGGGGCTTAGTAACATTACATAACAATTTAAGACAAAAAACACAATATCTTCATTCAAAACTTCCATTACATTTCCTCAACATTCCCTTGTACTTAGAATTGCATAGGATAACCTAAGGACATGCATAAAAAGGGGTGAGATGTAAAGTCTATTAAGGGAGTAAACAAGGGATAACATGAAAATAAAATACATGTTAGGCAATAGGCATATCAATGGATCATAAGAGAAGCATTAACATAAAGGCACGATATAACATGAGTAACATAACATGGAAATATGGAAATAACATTTACATGATTTAGCATGAGACAAGAATCATTGGAAATGGAAAATGAGTAAACCCTCATTAAACTTTAACTAGAATGAGTAAACCCTCTATGCGCTTGACGTATCATGATACTAATCTTTACCAAATGCATCAGATCTCTATCGGGGCACACCCTTCTTAATCATTCCATTTCGTGCATAAGTGTTCTACATGGATCATATAATATGGATTCATTAAACATCTCATATATTTCTCAATAAAGTAATGTATAATTCATAAAAGAAACAGTATAATAAATATGTAAATTTGCATAAAGGTGAATACCCTTGATAGAGAAATGGGCATGGTTTTCACTACACAATGACTTTGGCTTGGAAAAGTTTCTGTGCAATTTTAGCAGTATAACGGTGTGACATAAGAATAAATAATAATGTTTGATGAGAGTGAAATGAGTGTCTCATAATATGTTTATGAAATGGATAGTAAGGGGTCATATAGATACATTTCCCTGCATATGTAATGGAATTTAGAATCATAATACAAAGTAATTTCAAGAATGCAAATGAGAAGAGAGAATTCCTTATAGAATTTTCACATAGTAACGGGTGTAAATAGAAGGAATTAATGAGAGAGAAAGAGTTTTCACATCATTCAAACATAAGGATGACAGTATGGGGGAGGTGTGAAATTATACCCCAACATTTTTAATTTTAAATACAAGGGTATAGAAATATAAGGAAACTTGGACAAAAATAAGAGAGGAAGAAATCTGTTATGGAATTCTGGCAAAGTAACGAGTATACACGGAAGGAATATATGAGAGGGAAATGGGTATATCATCATTAAAACATAAATAGGACAGTATATGGGAGGTGTTAAATCATAAGAAAACATTTATAAATTAAAATAAAATGGCACAATAATAATAAGAATCTTTGATAAAATGGGAATGGAAGGATTCACTTACTAGGAAGCGTGATCCAAAAGGATTGGAAGGGGATTGAGAGAGGATTATTGGAAGCATGGGTCACATTTGGAGGATTATAGAGAGAGGAGGTAAGTGTTAGATCGATCTACAAAAGTTTTTAGTGAAGAGGAAGTGGGATCTTGGGTGGGTTTATACAGGAAAAGAGATGGAATTATTTATTATTTAGGTTTTGGACCATACACATTAAACTAATAAATACCACAAACCATCCCATGGGTTTTTCCCATTTTATTTTCCAAAGGGGAGTAGAAAATAATATTATATAAGGACTGTGACCGAACCTCTTAAAATTTTAGTCTTGCTAATGTGGAGGTGAGCCACACTCTCATGGAAATCATTTTAAAAAGATAAAATGTTTTATAAGTCTTGGAGGGTTCACTAAGGCTTTGAAAAATAAATAAAATAAACCTAAAATCACGTTATTTTAATGGTAAAACATATATTAGCCTAATATATTATTTATTTTATTTTAATACATCACTCTAGGGTCATTATGATGTCATAAAACACATTATATAATTAAACAGTATTTAATTTTTACCCAAAAATTCGACTGTCTCAGAAAATTATGAAAAATAAACATTTGATAATTTTTACATCCTAATTCCAAAAATAATATTTATTTTATCTAAATAATTTTACAAATATGTGAATTTTTACTTTTAATGTAAAAACTTACATTTATTAAAATTCAAGGTTTTTGATAAAAATAGCTTTCAATCCTTTATAAAAATTACAATCGTATTCATAAAAAAATTTACAAAGTTTTATATATAATAAAAAGTAATCTAGTAATAATATTTTATTAAAATATTAATTAATTCAAAAATCTATTAATTCAACAAAATAGATTTCTTCATTAAATATTAACTAAAAAATACTATTTGTGCTTTAAAAACTATTTACAAAATAACAATAATAAAATGTATATTCAATATAAAAAAATAATGTACATAATCATAGTGCTAGGGTCTTGTTACAGAACCCATTAAAATACCTACATAATACCTTAGGGTAATGTTTGTGATGGTGACAGACTCTTTGGGTGGCTCGGATAATATTGCTCTGGTGGTAATCTCTATTAAATTCAACTTCTCTCATAGGTGTTTCCAATCAAGATTAGCATGTTTAATCTCATCTTGAGATTGGTCAAGAGCGAAGACTAATGATGCCAACACCTTTCTGAGCTCCGAAAAATGGTGTTCATATGGAGAAATTCTACTAGATGCGGCCATTGCTTCGTTTGTCAGAGTAGATCGTATTTTTTAAAGACTTATATTTATACTAATCACATGATCACTATTCAAAGAATATATAATCAATTTTCACAATTCTTAATGGTATTTTAAAATCCAAAAATATAATCCCAAGGAAGTGCAAATGTTATATAACCATTTTATATAATAGTTCATTTAATTAGATCAAGACGAATTTCTATTGAAAATTTTGGGTTGTTACATGAGGTGTTGTATTTCAGAGGAGAAACAAAATAGGAAATGGAAGGTTAACTAAAAACAAAAGAAAGGGTCAACTAAAATATTGAAAGCATATTATAAGAATAATTTTACCCCACCAATTTAACTAGTATGTTTCTTAATGTTACAAGATCATAAAGATACAAAATTATAATTTTAATACATGAAATACATTGAATTTGAAGAACAAATATATATAGAGTCAATTTTTAAAATGTTTTCTCTTGATAATTTAAATAAAATTATCAAGCATGAATGGTTGGGGGCCTTGATTGTGAATGTATACATGAGGTTCATTTTAATAATCTATTTATCCAATAATTAATCTATTTATTAATTATAGTTTAATAATATTTATATTTTCTACATTTGTATGTTTTTTAGGAAATATGCACTAAATCCAAGCATTTTTGTTATATATACTACCCCATATATCCATGCACTATATAGTAATACCACAAAATATGATATCCATATTGCATGGAAATTAAAAATTTCATGGAAATGTATATAGTACTAAATGATATGTTGATATCATAAAGCATATAATTTCATGAACATGTTATTGTCTATTGTTTTGTATCATATAACTAGAGGAACTTTAAAGAAAGGAATTTAATATGATTACATTCTTCTACCTTGATATATTATCAAGCAATCATTACCTACAATTGGTTTTCATGTGGATAATGTAATGAGATTACATATCACAAGAATGACCATGAATGATATTATATGATTCATTTGGAAGACTCTGTGACAAAATTGAGGAATTGTAATGTTAATAGTTAAAAATAGGTTCATTATTCCATGATAGTTATTATTTAAATATATGTTACATGAGATATAACCTGGAGAGATTCATATTTATTCATGTGATGCTTGAGGTGATTGTTGGGTTTACTAATAGGTTATAATATATGAGTAAATGATCAATTTGTCGAGAGTATCCTTGAAGAGTTAATAAAACCACTACCATGTGGTGAAAGTCTGTGTGTGTGTGTGTGTGATCTTAGAATGATTATCCATAGATACTCTTGATACCTATAACTCTTCTTCTTAGTATTTCATTTCTCTGTGAGATGCTATCCTGTCAGGAATGTCGGATAGTCTTGCATGAATTTTATGTAATCCAATCAACACATGGATATACCTAAAAATATTGGTGGCCTTCATCTTCTAATTTGGTGATCATCATTAACACATCTAAAGGACTTGAATATGATTCAGTGGCTCAATTTTCAATGGTTCACATAGTTTATATTGTTATTCTTTCCCATTTTTTATATAGATCAAGTATTTCTTACATGGATGATCTTCAGTTGGGATTTATATCTCTACTATATCTTCTTTTAAGAGTTAATACACCCCTTTAAATACCATCAGTGGTATCAGAGTATCCCATTTTCTTTGATTGTTGAAATCATGTGTAAAAATGAAGAAATTATGAATCATATTTTGTATTGTTTACATGCTGTTAAGTATGTTTTATATATTTTCTTCACTGGTTTTATATCTAGACATATGATATATGATATTGTAAGCCCTGATATAAAATAAACTCATATATTTCTTAAATATTTAGTTTAAAACATTTGATAAAATAACCAATGATATCACCCACACTTCTTTTGAAAAATAGAGTGTCGAATCACTGACTTGATATCAGTGTATATTATTAAATACAATTTTTACACTTTAGGTCTACCGTATTTTATAGTTTGGATGTTATTCATATAGTATGATTGATAGTGCCTTTCACTCAACATTATCAATCATAGTTGTTGATCTATCCAAGATCCTAAAAAAATTCATTGTGGCATACGATTGTAGTTAAATCATAAAATATGATACATGAATAAAAAAATTATTTTCTATTATTTTCAATTATAAATTAAATTAATAATTTTTAAAAAAAATGTATTTTAGTGAAATTTAATAATTTATAATGAGATTACAAATTATTTAATTATAAATAGTTTTTAATTAATTAATAAATTTTCATCAAATATTTCTTAATACATTTTTCATAATATTAAAATTAAATATTTTTAAAAGATTCTATAAAATTATATTCAATACCGTGTCACTATAAAATAAAATATGAAGGTAAATTTATAAAGTGTATAGATTGAAAAATAAGGAATATTATAAAGTCTTTATGTTTAAGAAAATTGTTAAATATTCCTAATGATTAAATTAAAGTGTTCTAATTTAAAGTGACTTATAAGAAAATTAATTTAACCTCACCAAAAATATTTTAATGATTGATATGATGAAAGTTTAAATAAAGTTCAAATATATAATAATTAGGATTATGAAAACAGTTTACATAGTTGAATTATTAAATTATTAAAATTGATATAAATATCCTATATTTAATGTAAAATTCTATATAATGAATAATTTTAATTTTTTCATATTATGAAGTACAAATAAAGAGTTTATATTCAAGAATTATAGAAGTGTCTGTAATAAATAAAGCTGAATAATAAAAATATTTATATATAGATTTCACTTATGAATTGTTTATTAATTATTATACCGTATTTAACTATGTGAAATTTTCGTTTTTTTAAAAGTTATTCCATTCATTATTTGTAGTTATAAATTTTTTATATTATGAATATGTGTGTGCTTAAGTTTATGACATAAACAGATTATTATATACTAATTAAGTCTTCCATTACATTTTAGGAATGATCATATAATATTTAGTTTTTTTCTACCTTGACCCCAATTTGTTATTAATGTTATTAGATTTAATTTTGTTTTTCAACATAGTTTATACATATGAAGTGTTAGAGTTTTTATGAATTAGATTGTCTCTTGGTTAAAGTATCCCTAGGTAGATGGAATTTGCATTGGAATTCCCAATGTCATGAAGGCTTATACCTTATTCTATAAAGGTAGGATTTTTTCTATCTGTGCATTTGGGATAAGTCATGTGGAGATTTTGAATCTCATATAGTTTTAATTCTTCACATGAATAGTTCATGTTCCTTATACATCTTTTTCATTTGTATATGTGTAAATAAGTATGACTTAATTTTTTTGTGAGTAACAAAAATTGTGGGTTGTATTAAGAGTTACACATCAATCTAGTTTTAACATATTGATTTGATGGATGAAATATAATTCCAAAACTAAATCACTAGAATAGTGTATAGACAAAGGGAATAACATGAGATAATATTGTGATACTAAATCCCCTTAAAATATTAACTATTAGATTCTGTCTAAGGTGTATCTTTCCAATACATATATCATTCTGTACAGTTGACCCTAACAGTTATCCTCCTATGAATTAACATGTGTAAATAAAGAAACTACCATGGTGACCCAAAAGGTTAAGTTTCTTATTTATAGAATTTTCTTCAGGTTACACTTTAGTAAGAATCCCGAATGATTAGGAAACTATAAGAATATATTTTAGTGAATCCACAAGGTTGATTATGATAATGACTTTATCCATTCAATTATCCAAGTGTCATTTATGATATGATTAACAAGAGTCATCTTCTATATATATTCATGGATTATTTATGTGAAAAAAACAATGTATATTGTGATGAGATAAGGATCATGGCCTACTATTGGATATGATGTATTAAAAATGGTTCATCATTTTATTTTTATCCTATTTATTAAAATTCCTTATTATTGATATGAAAACATGATACTCATCTGATAAAATATTATGTTATGGATAGAAGAATAATTCTTTTCAAACATATCCTTGATATTTATCTTAATAAGGAGAAAATTACTGTTAGAGATTAATTATTCTGGTAACCCAATAAGACATATTATATATAAAACTAGTATGTATTAGAGAAACACCTTCCTAAGTTACCATGTTTTGAAGTTATCTATTAGGTAAATCTAGATTTATTTAAGCAATAATGATTCACCTAGGGTTTTGAGGGTATTATATTCTAAATGAACTAATGAATTTTTGTATCCACTCATATGATAAATATGATTGTGTATGATAATGACTTGGTGAGACTATAAGGGATTATTATGGTTAAGTAATTCATCTTATATTCATCTATGTAAATGTTCTGATATGATTAATGAATTATAAGTGAAGCTTACCAAATGTTCTTTAAAGTCGAAAATATATAAACTAGACATGTGATTTTTAGGTTCCATTACTATGTAGATAGTACAAGTGGATAAAATTTTAACCTAAAGAAAAAATGTTTGTTATAGATCCCAAAAATGTTTCTTCAAGTATCCAAAAAAGGCCATTGAAACATAAAGCTAAAATCTATAGGTAGGCGTGATAATTCCATATGATAAAATTGTTTGTGATACCAACATCATATTAAGAAACTATATGGAATTTCAATGTATAGTATTTGAGATATAGAAATTGATTCTTTAGTTTTATATGGTTTGTGATACAAAATTTATATTTCTCTAGTTTTGTAAACATATAAGAGTTAAAAATAAAAAGGAAGGATTGGTAGAGATTTTATTTTCATTTAATTAATATGGAAATGCTTTTCTATATCAAGGATTTAAATGTAAAGGAATATTAGATGAATTCAATAAGTGTAAGTGTATCTTCATCGCATTTTTTCTTATGTGGTAAGAGAGTTTGTTCATTATCAAAGAGTGTTTTTGAAAAAAAAAATGATGATTGATTGTATACAATTGTTTTATGATTCATCAAATTCTATAACTTGTTTTGAAAATGGGACAAGGATAAAAAAATATTATCTAAGATAAACCATTTATCAAAAATAAATGTGTAATAAGATGTTCTCGCCACCCAATAATGGCAAATTTTGATTAATATCCTTATTTTCATATAGAAATGATAAGGACACATAAAAGGCAATATTTGATATGAAAATAATAAGTTATTTATTAGATAAGATTACTAAAAGTAGATAGGTGTAATTTACAAAAATAATAATTTTCTGTATCATAGAATAATATCTTGAATAGAATATATTTTCTAACAGGCTACTGGAAGTATGTTTGAACTTAGAGAAGTTCAAAGTTAATAAATAAGTGATTATTCTGGTCTAAAGTTATAGTGATATTCACTTATATCCTAATGATTTTCGGATATATAACTATGATAAAAAATTAATGAGTTACATTTAGTTCGTTTATAAAGTTAATGTCACTATTTTCTAAAGTATTCTGACATTAAAAATTAATGTCACTTTATCCTAAAATATTTTAGGTTGTTTTGTTAAAAAAATGTTAATAGTTACATTCTTTCATGGAAAAAATTTGATGGAATAATATTACAAGGATAATGATGTAAAACTTATAATGGTTCAAAATAGATAATATAATTTTACATCATAACATTTTATGTTGCAAATTTGAGAAGTTTGAACATGTTCAAAGGGAATAAAATGTGTTTTTGTTCTCTAGTTGACCAACCAAGCATACTACATAGAGTGTAATACACTATGTCTTTTGTATACTAAGGGTGAATGGATCTTATTTAATCTTCACAACTTGATGTTATTGAGATACCTATCATGAAAATTTTCATACATTAACACCACTATTAAAAAATCCATTGTGGATTATCTAATTATGGGGTGGTGGGGAATGTTCTTGATCACATCATCCATTGGATCTTAAACAAGATGGGATTTTTCCTTTTGTGTGATGTGTCTGAGATCTGGGACTTTTATTGATATATACAATAGAGTGTTTGGACTAACCTATAAAGTATATATGATGTAATTATCTATATGGGTGAGGGGAATATAATGTACTTATCCCTAAAGATGGATGACATGTGATGTATTCATCGGATAAAATAGTCTATACTCAATGAATTTAGAACATATGGGTTAGCTATATGTGAATTAAATACACTCTATCCCTTGTTCACTTGATGTCTTATAAAAAGGTAATGTATGAGAATTCATGTTATCATTAATTCAGGATGGTGGAAACATGTATATAGATACATGTTTTTTATTTAGATCACACTATATCTGTTTATAGCTTGAGTAATATTGATTATTTTCTAGAGTCCATTATTTTCATACATATATGGGTATAGTGATATATATGTTTTTTTAATTATATAATGTTTTTTGGGTTCACACTTTATGATTTACTTGATGGGGATTGAGTCTGACTCAGTGAGCTTCTCTAAATAGAATTTACAGTCAATCAAAAAAATTGTATGAGTGTGTATATGGTATTAAATTTTATGGAATATGAGGGGAAGTTAATGATAGAATTCCAAAAGCATTTTCAAAAGATATCCAAAATATTTTTGAATATAATTTCATGAGTTATCATATATGATATGATATAAAGTGAAATGGAACAAAGTATTAAAGGCTTTAGTTTAAGTGGGTTATTAAAGGAGATATGTATTAATATGTATGTGATACATACCAGCCTATATCATAGTGTATGATATATAGATATGGTAATAGATAATATCTACATTGAATATAATTTCAAAATTCTATACCGAGACATATCATAAAAAAAATATATATTAATATCATAAGCCATAGAATTCTTTGATCATGGTACTGCATGCAATTTCATGTCATACAATGTGAGGATTTGTAAGTAATGGATTGTAATATGATTACATGCCACTTCATTTTTATATTCTCAAGTGATCATAACATACGATTTCATGTCAAATGAAGTATATAATAAAATTTATCACTTATATTTCCATCAATATATTTTACTATTCACTTGAAATAAGGATAAGATACACTTGAGGTATTTCAACACTAAGTGTTAATATTTCATTCATTATTCAATGATATTTTTCATTTAATTATAAATTACATGAGTGGTAAAATGGTGATTTTTTCCTTCATGCATTAGATACATGAAGTGGTGGATTCATTTACTCAAGAATTGTAATATATGACTAAATGATCAAGTTATCAACGAGTATTCTTAATGTGTTTATAAAACCACTACCATGTGATGATAGTTTGTATGATCTTAACTCAATTCCCCACTGATACTCCCAATGTTTGTATCTCTTCTTTCTCATCAACCTTTATACCATGAGAAGCTGACACGCCATGGATGGTAGAGATTCTTGTATGAATGCCATGTGATCTAGTCCATTTTTGGATATACCTATGAAGGTAGAAATCCTTTTCCATCCAATGTAGCGATCATCATCAAACACATATAAAGAATTTGAAGTAGTTGCAGTGGATTAGATGTGAAATTAAAAATATTTCATGTTTCTTTTATAAATGGCCTTGGTATGGGATTTTAAAGTTTTTCTCATGTTCTATTAAGAGTTAAGAGACCCATTTAAATCCTAACATATATAACAATAATGTAAATGGGGAACCGTGGAATGAAAATTTGGATTCATTAGTCCTCATATCACTTATACATAAAAAACATCATTGGTTGAAGATTAAATTTAAATAAGAATTCACCAAATAGTCAAAGAACATGAAAATAATATAACACACATAATGATCTTCATAATACATAAAATACAGGGGTAAAACTTTAAATTCTAATCATATAAAATATATTTTTATTTTTTGTTACTTATTACTTTTTTTTGGAATAGATGGATGCTCGCTGTCTTCATTTTGGATATTCCAAAGTTTTATTTTTTGGATTCATTACCTAGATATCCAAAACATAGACCTCACATGATGTCCCTTGTGAATATTCAAGACACTACATTCAAAATTTTCTAATAAAATTAAAATTATATGTTATTTATTATGTTTTAACAAGTATTTTTTATGATAGGGGGATTTTTATTTTTCTTAAAAACCATAGTGTGAGGATATATAATTTGAAAAAGATACCTATATATTTATAAAACTATATGATTATTAAGGTATACATAATATGATTTCACTATCAATAAATACATAAAAAGGTTCTTATTTGAATTAATTTCTATTCAGTTTCGAAAACAAAGTAATGAAAATGATTACAGTTGTTAAATTAGTAAATCTACGAAAAATATCATATTATTTTGACAAACTAGCATCCCTAAAGAGTTGTTTTCAATGAATATTAAAATTTTATTTAAAATATTTATTTCATATTTATTTATCTATATTTTTATAGTTTTTTAAGAAGTATTCATATTTATCATATTCAAAACATGAATTATATTTTTTAGGAATGAGTGTTCATCTTACATGTTGTAAGAATTGTTACAAACATCATGAAGAGTTAATTTTCTATCTTGTTCATAATATTTTCTATTACTCGGAGATCATGAAGAGTTGGTTTATATATTGATTATTTTGTTAATTTTATTATTAGTTTAACTGACAACTATTTATAGAGACATTATAATAGATATGTTTCCCTCTTAATAATAATAAGACAGAATATATTGAGTGACATTTTAATAAATGATTATATAGTAGTGTTAGGAAAGTAAGATTAAGAGAACATATTATCTATAAATTTTATCTTTTTAGATATTTTGGTTCATTTTTAAAATTTTATAGAGATATTAATTCAAATTTCTATCATATGGTATAGTGATTGCATTTTTTTCAATTTAAAAGAAACATTTAAGTTAATAAACATGTCCTAGAAATTAAAAAATAAGAGAGCATGAATGAATTTTCATGTTTATTTAAGTTAATGGTTATTTATTTATTTGTGACATGTGAGAATTTACCACATACCAATCTGATATATGGTGAGAAAATTTATGAATAAAAATGTTTGTTTTCATTTAAATGTTACATATTAGTTCAAAACACAAGTTATATACTAAAAATTGAGAAAACATGATCTTATTATAGTGTTACTTTAAAAACAATTAATAATAAATTTTTTAGTTTTAGTAATTAACCACACAACAATGTGACATGCTATGTTTATAGAATGACTAAATTTGTGTGTTTTATGTGAAATTGATATTTTATTTCAAAATGTGTGTCACATACATAAAACGAGGAAAAAATGATTGAGTTATTTTGGTAATTTTTCAAAATATCAATAATTAGTTATTGGAATGTAGTAATTAATAAAACATAAATCTAACACAAGATGTGTTTTGTATTACAAAAATTGTGTGTTTTTAATTTAAATTATATTTTTAGTTCCAAATATGCCTCACATACTTAAAACCAAGAAATTTCTTTTATTATCATGATTCTTTAGAAAATGTATCTCTAATTTATTTGTGATTTTTATGAAATAACTTCATCTCAACCCATACATGGTGTGTTTGATATAGATTAATGTGTGAGTTTTCATCTAAAAGTTATATTTTAGTTAAAAACACACATCACATACCAAAAACAAATAAAAAATTCTTCAATTTTCTTGGTTTTTTAGATAATAAATATATATATTATTTTTGATGTGTGGGAAGTAACCTCACATCAATTTGATAGATGGTGTGGCCTTTATAATAGAAAGATAATGTCATCATTTAAAATTTAAATTTTAGTTTAAAACATGAAGTACATACTTAAAACTAAGAAAACATGGTCATATTTTCTTGATACTTTCTAAAGAATATTTATAATTCATTTGTGAAATGTAGTAATTAACTGCATGTCAATTTTACACACAGTGTGGCTGATATGAGTGAATGTTTTTGTTTTTATTTAAAAGTGAAATTTCAGTTCAAAACATAAGTCACATATTTAAAACTGAGAAAAAATTATTATATTATCTTTATATTTAAGTAAAAAAAATAAATAATCCATTTTTTACATGTATGAATTAACCACATGTCAATCTGACACACAATATGTATGGTATGACTAAAAGTTCATGTTTTCTTTTAAAAGTGATATTTTAGTTCAGAACATGCATCACATATATAAAACTGTGAAAAAAACTCATATTGTCTTGATAATTTGGGAAACATATTAGTAATTCATTTTTGAAATATAGGTATTAACTTTATATCAATCCAACATAAGATGTGACCAATATGACTGAAAGAGAGGTTTTTTATTTAAAAGTGATATTCTAGTAAAAATAACATGTCACATACTTAAACCAGATAAAAACTCTTCTAATTGTATTGATAAATTATGAAAAATATTTATAATTAATTTTTTAGGTATAGGAATTAATTTCACATCAATATGAAACATGTTGTGGTTGGTATGACTAAAAGTATGTTTTTTTATTTAAAAGTGACATTTTAGTTCAATATGCATGTCACTTGCTTAAAAATAATCAAACACACCCAAAATATCGTGATACTTCATTAAAAATATCCATATTTTATTTTTCATGTATAGGAATTAACCACACATCAACTTGAGACATAGTGTGGTAGATATGACTAAAAGTGGATGTTTTCATATAAAAGTGGAATTTTAGTTCCAAATACATATCACATACTCAAAACTAAAAAAACACACTTGGTTTATAACCATAATTTAGAACAATTAATGAATATTCATTTGTGACTTTTAGGAATTTATCACACCTTAATTTGACACACAATGTTGCCAGTATGACTCAGAGTTCCAGTTTTCATTTAAAATTTAAATTTTTGTTCAAAACACTTATCACATACTCAAAATTAATAAAATGAACAAATATTGTCATGGTACATTAGAAAAAATGACTAATTATTCATTTATGACTTATATGAAGTAACCACATATCATTTTTATTTAAAATTATTATGGAATATATAACATTACAATTATATTTTTTTTATTTTTTTATACTAAGATTAAAATAAGAATTATTTGTATTACAATAACACACATCTTTTATACATGGTTGGGAAGATAATTGAATAATTCCTACAATGAGAGTTTTTAGTATTTTAATTTATTATTTTTGTTGGTAAGTGAATTTTACATCAATGTAATTGTATCGCACTAAAATTATTCAATGTGATATTTTTATTAAAATAATAGTGTAATGTAAATATATTACCTATAATAAAAAGGTATTATATCATTTGAATATAAATGATTTTTATGTCGACTGTTATAGTGTTCTATATATATAGCCTCCAGTGTTATATATGATTTTATGATGGTGTTTATCAATAATAGGTGTAGCTCTGATGAAGGAATCCTTTATCAGTACTAAAACAAGTAATGAAAAACACATCCTTTATCATCACTTCAAAGCTCATTAACAAAGCGGGTCTTTACTAATTGTTTTCTAGAACTGATAAAGTATGGATTTCACACTATTTTTTAATGGATATAAATCCCCATGAATTTTATTACCACTTGGCACATAAATTATTTTTTAGAACAAAAAAATTGATTTCATCATGTTTATTGGATGATTTAGCAGTAGTAAAATATATAAAAATATGTTAAAATATTATAAAAAATCTACTTGGTTGAAGAAGAATATTTATTAAAACTTCATCTGATTGTGAACTGGATGAAGAAATATAAATATTATTTTATATATGGATATAAATTATTAAAATAAATAATAATTTATGAAATTGGTGAGAGTTTTCTTACAATGTTATAGTCTTTACAGAAGTTATTTTCATTTTTTTACTTACTAAGAGAGTTTTTTACATTTCGGAACCAGTGTACATATTTTTTAGAATTTATGTTCATGTTTTTACATTTTTGATAGAATTTTAATTCATTAGAACCTATATTTAAAAAATTTTAGGATATGTGTAGATACGTTTTAGAATTTATGTCAGTGGTTTTACTTTTTATGAGATTTTTATGTTTTTTAAGAGCTATATCCATGGTTTTAAAGGCCATTGTTCATTATTTTAAAATAAACTGGTGTCCCCCATTTGTACATTTTCACATGATCTAATAGATTATGAAGCTCAAAAAACTAACATTTTTATATTAAATATTGTAATAATATGCACTATATGAAGATAAATAAATTTCATAGTAAATATTATTAAATAAATTAAATGAAACAAAAAAACATTGAGTTTATTTTAAACATGAAATGGTTTGCTAATATAGATGACCTTTAAAATTTAGGAAAATAGTTAAATATATAAAAATATAGTTATTTAAACTATTAAATATTTCTTCTCATATTCCATCTATCTAGAGTAAACTTCTAATGAATCATTTTCAAGTGATCTCTCAAAATATTTATAACTAAGGGCGGCACAGGGGCTAACCAAGGTATTTCTACCGAGGAGTTGTGGTGGTCAATCAATCACTATATCTAATTCACTTTTTATATTTTTATTTATGAAATAAAAATAAAAGAAATTGAATTTCAATAATTTAAAATTCATTACAAAAATAAAACATGAAAATTAAATGCAAAAAAAATAAATGCAGATAGAATGATATCAGGCAGAAAAGATATCCTCCAAGAAGAAAAACTAGAGTGAACCTTTATAATATTTTATTTGTTCAAAATCAAATTAATAAACATAATCCATAATATTCATAAAAATATTCTCCTAATCATGTTGTGAATATATGCGTCACGACCCATCCTCGGGGCCCGTGTCGTGACTACCCCAATCTTGCCTTCCATAGGCCAAGGGATAGCGACTAGCACCAAGGCGTAATTCCTGATAAAAAGGGATGGCATTACCTTTGTAAAGTAAAAAACATCACATATCAAGAAAGCAATGTAAGTAAACACTAAGAAAAAACTGATACAAAAATAAGTGCGGAAAATTAAGTGGGATAGTATACAAACACGAACTGAAGGTAAAGTACAAATGGAATGGGAAAACAAAAACTAAAAGTAAAGCCTCAGCCTCGAGCCGTCCACTGGAAGTCCCACCTGAAGGGTGAGTACAGATAGCCTCCATAGCTCCTCGGGTCCAGCCGTCCACTCTAAGTTCGTCCCGCCCAGTGGTCCACCTCTGGGTACCGACCTGCTCTGCAAGCCTCAACAGCGATCAGCGATGTCCGTCGTCTACAACCAACACAACGTATTGCGGGAATGGACCGTGCATGGGTGTGTATAAGCTAATCATTAGGGACCCTGAGACCCCCGAAGGTCTCCCAGAATCCAAAAAGGATAATCCACAAAGGGAAGATACAATCACGAAGTAACATCCGACACTACTTAGGTATATGCCAATACATATACCTAAGTCATCAATTCCATTTTGCTTCAACATCCGATCCCAAGTTCGATCACATCCTCACATGATAGCACAACACAATCCACATAGGAAAGCAAGTCAAGATTCATCTCACACAGGTATACTTCTTCGTATGACGACAGAGATGATCAGATATAGCCACTGATTCATCTAAGCCATCAGACCCACACAGGATCGATAGGTACTAACCACCGCAATGACCCACAAAGGTTAGATAGGTAACTAACCCCCTCAATGACCCACACATGATCTGACGCACACAGGATCGATAGGTAACTAACCCCCACAATGACCCACATAGGATCAGACCCACACAGGATCTGTAGGCGCTGGCCCACATAGGACAGCTGAACACTAACCCACACAAGATCGATAGAGCTGATCCTTGTAGGATCGCTTAGTGTTTTAGTCATTGTCGACGAATCCACGGAGGATTTCTGTACAGTCGTCGTCGTCGTCGTTGTAGTCGCAGCCAGCTCTAGGGTTCCCGCACACAGCAAACTCGTTCGGGAGGGTCTTCTCCATGAGCCGAGGGGCAGATACATCAATTTACACATAGTCCAGAGTTGATGTATCCAAAATTTCTGTATCATCAACAAGAACTCAATGTCACAGACGGCGCGTCAATCGGACGCTCGGTCTGAGAGTTATTGGCTTTTTCGTCCCTGGGGCCCGGTTGGTTTTTAAGTCAAAAACAACCCGACCGTACTCCAACTACGTCCATACCTTGAGCGGAGTAATCCAAAAGGTCCGTCTCACTTAGAGGAATCCATCAATGTCGACAGCACGTCTATCGGACGTCCGAAGCTCAAGTTATAAGCGTTTCCACTCCGAGGGCCCGGTTGGTTTCGTGTACGAACCAACTCGGCTGAACCCAATGTTCTCCGAAACTTTGGGTGTAATATACCGAAAAGACCGTCTCGATCCAAGGATCGCATCGCAGCTGACGGTGCGTCAATCGTAGATTTGCAGCCCAAGATATGGGCAAAGACTGATGGAGGTTCGGTATTAGGGGGTTAGGGCCGGGTCCGACCCGGCCCGATACCCTCTAGTTCGGCCCGAACTAGGTCGACCCGTCCCGGGTCCAGGTCCAGCCTGCTTGGGCATGGCCTGGCTGTAACACCCCAATTTTTACGGTACGCTTCTCTTTGAATAAGGCGATAGCGTGTGTTGTACGCAACATCGAGTTTTAACACACCCCAACCAATCAAAATAGCCGTAATGAATAGTAATATCTACTTTTTGAAATTATATATATTTTATATTTCAAAATGAACTTCATTTTTGGATTCAGAATATAGAAATTATCCTAAGTTGAATTTTTGGTATTTTTATGAGAACCTCCAATTTTTATGAATAGTGAAAAATACTTAAAAACAACTTTTTTAATCAAAATAATTTATAGTGATAAATTATATTATTAATTGGTTTTAAAGTATAATTAGAATATATTATTACCATTTTATTCAATGATGTTCATTAGAATTAATTTCACTTTGAAATTAAACATAAACAATAGTCAATCTTTTGATATATATTATTTCATAAAAACACGCTATTTATTGTGACATCGGGAATTGATTATAAAATTAATTAATGAAACTTATATGTTTGTAATTTTGTAAAATGGACATCATTTTTGAATTCGGAATATCAATTATAGCTTAGGGTGAAAGTTTGGCATTGTTCTGAAAAACATCAATTTTTGATTAATAGTGAAACCACTATGTGGTAGTTAAAAAAACTGAATTTTTCATAAAACTTAATTTTAGCGCTTCTGTGAATGTAATTTCAAAAATCAGAGAGATACGGTTAACATAAATTAGTAAAATGTGGTTCAATGAGATAAAAATAATTTTTGGTGAATAGTAACTTTTTACTTTTATTTACCGCGGTTAAAAGTAAATAGGGTAACTAAGGGTAAAAATGATATTAATATTACCCTAACACATGTCCTAATTCTATTGGAAAAGTTTATCTCTACCAAAAACATCCTTAGGAATAAAATATTATCATTTAGCTCCACTTGGATTAGATTAGGACATTTATTATTATTTAATTCAAAGAAGAGTTAAAAGAGTTATAATCAATGTTTATTTACTAAAACATTTATAATATAGGGTTATACATAAGATAAATTCGATTTTAAATATTCATTAGAAAGCTAAAACTATATCCTACATAATTATATTTTATTTATAATTTTTAGACTTTAAATGATTTAATTTATTTATGAAACAATGATGATGCAGTAATTACCATAATAGTGAAAAACTAAACTAATTGATATTATAAATACCCAAATAAATATAATTTGAGACTTTTAATAAATTACACTAATTTTATACGATAATATGACATATTAATATTTCTCTAATTGAATTTTTTCTAATTAATCATTCTATTATGATTTTAAAAAAAAACAAGTTTCCAAATTGATTCAAAATTGACAAAAAGAGTTTTTAAAACAAATATTATATTATTAATTGATATTAAATTCCTAAAAATCTAAGGTTCGTCCAAGAGACTTATATCATGATATGTGTATTATTAATGGACCATTTGGGGATCACTTGTAGGTATATAGTATGTTTATTAACTATATAATATAAAAATACAAAGTGACATGGTAAGTGTCAAACTAATTAACTAAGAGATAAAACTAAAAGATACGGTTAATATAATTAACCAAACCTGTCTAAATTCTATTGGTTGAGTTTTTTTCTACCCATACCCACATTAAACTTTAAATAATATACTTTGGTGTAATTAGAAACCGAATATAAATATATTATAAAATAATATTTTTAGCTTTTCCAAAGGTGCCCCTCACCCCTCTTATAAAAGGACACTCCCCCTTCTCACTAATTCACACATTCAAAGCCTTTTGGTTCGGCCAAACCCTGCCCAAATACCTTCTCAACTTCCCTCACTTTATCCTAGAGGTCTTCCTTTAGTCATAAAGCCAACATAAGGATCACTTTTGATAAAATCAAAAGGAAAAACCCGAAGAAGAGGTAATAATTTCACCACCCTTTTTGAAGTTCATTTCTTCATCCACATATTCTTTCATTGTTATTACCATTCTAAAATAAAAACTAAAGTATCTTATATATACTGTTATGTTATTATAAATATGGTACAACCATATTCATAATTTTATCTATCCTTTGAATTACATGTCACCATACGTCCGTACCTACGGCTTACCGTCCTCACGTCGTGGTGTAATTTTTATTCAATATATTATTATTTAGATGGGTGTAATAATGAAGTTTAATTCATGTAAATAATAAATATAACATGATATTGATTCTTTATATAGGATATACCATCCAATTATATATTATTTTAATATCAACAGAATGATATTGTCGCTCGTGTGTACGTACGGACAACCGTCTCCACGAACGTGATGAGATTCATTATCCATCGTATCCATTCAAGTATAATTCTCATTTGATGATTAATAATAGTATCTAAGGACTTCATATCCTTCTAGATATGATTAAGATACAACCTACCCATGAAAAACATGGCTTACATAACAAAACATATAAAATAAAACAGGTAAGTTAACACCCGAAACAACGATAATACTAAGATATTATTAACAAAACAATGTTAAAAGATCATATATGATATCCTATTAATATATATGATTCCTGTATAATATAATAACAATTATTTAACCATTATACAGGAGTTTAAACTACCCCAACCAAGGAAAAGTATCAGGTAAGGGTTTATTTCTCAATCTCTTCATTATCTGAGGTTGTTTATACGTAATAAAATATTGGGATCTCATTATCACAGACTTCCATGTTTCTTAAAAATGTATTTCAAAACATTTTTACTATTATCATGAATATGGGTTAAATCCATTTATACCCTTTTTCGACTTTTTATAAGAGGTTTATAATGTAATCCTTCTGTCATTTTCTAAACAAGGTGCTTTTTAACCTTTTTGACAGAATTAAGGTAAGAATGTTGTTTTTAACTTATACGGCAGGTGCGGCTATTTTTCTCCGTTATAAAATCATCGAATCTTCCCTTAGAATCTTATAATAATATTTTCAAAGAAAAGGTATTATTTTATAAATATATTACTCTTAAATGATTTGAAAATAGAAAGAGATATTTCTCTAAAAAGAGTTTTGATTTCATCTATGTCAACATCCGTTGATGAATTTTACGCTTATTTGAAGTTGATTTATTATGATACAAAACAAATATATTGTATTGAAGGTTTTGTGATATGTTTGACTACAGATGTGTTATTTTTATACCATTCATGGTATATGGATGAAGTATTTACATTTCATATGATAGTTTTAATATGAATTTTTATGTTATGCCTAAACCTTCTCATATGGGAATGAATTGGACTTAATATGTGATGAGTGGAGCCCGATATAGCACCTCGATGCATCGGTAGGTCTAATGAGACAAACTAGTGTCTTGGCATAAGGCCTTGGCAAAATTGTATTTATAGTCTTGGAATGAGGCCTTGGCTATGTGGTTATGATAGTATGGAATTATGCATTCCATCATTATGAAAGTGGTTATTGATATTGCATGTGATTATTCGATTAGTAGAATATCCATGTGAATAAGTAAATGGCATTATTTCATTTTATTTTTTCCATACTATGTTTAAGTTCATGTTTAAAAGGCTTTTGTTTTAGTCATACATTGCCTTAAATGTTTATTCTTATTTATGAATGACCTATTGGGATAATATTTGGGGATATGAATGTGGAATATGAAGAAAAGATGTTTTTGTAGTTTTCATATTTATGATGTAATGTAAGACTTATGAATATATCTAGTGTTTCCAAGGCTACTAAACAAATCGGCCTTCCGAGATTTGATCTTTCTTATGATCATGCCAATGTTTGTAATAATGCAGTGACTCTGGGTAACTGGGGTTGGGGAATTACAGTTGGTATCAGAGGGAGGTTTAGTACAAACATTAGAAGCTAGATTTAGATAAAATCTGATTAGAGCACATAGACCTAATATGGAATTTGAGGATTAGTATAGAAGAACTTCCTAGAATTTTGGTATTGTAGAGATTTTGTGAGTTTTCAGAGAAATACATCCCTTTCTGGATATGAGCAGGTAGAGGCGGCTCTGGCACAGATGTACCTAGGGGTAAAACTCGACAACACCGCTTTGAGCTAGACTCAAACGGGAACTGGTGCACGACAACGGGCCTTGCTGCACTCTTGGTTACGACACTCCTGAGGGATATGCTTAGGAAAACTCTCATTTTCATTACAAATTATTATGAAAGGTTTATGAGTATATACTTCCTCAAAGAAAACATTTTTATTATTATGGATTATATCAATAAATTGTTCAATTTCTGTTCAGTGTTTTATAAGTATGGAATTATGTATTTTGATTCATAAACTGATATAGTTTATGCCATTGTTTAGAAATTGAGCCTAGTGGAAGTAATGGAAACCGTATCAATGCACGCACTCCATTTAGGTATTTACCTCCTACTCAAGATAATTATAGTGTAGCTGGTGATGCAACTGGTGCCGATCAGCTAATCACTATACTGTGAAAACTCACTCTGGTTATTAATAATAACCTTACCCGTATGGAGCACCCTGATCCACAGCTTGGAGGATCAATGTTAGATCACTTCATGAGGTAAAAACCAACAACGTTCAATGGGAGTACAAATCCCTTAGTAGCTAAGCAATGGATAAATTCCCTAGAGAAAATATTTCTGGCTTTGGGGAGTAGTGAAAGGGAAAAAGTTATCATGGCAGTTTACCGCCTCACTAGAGATGCTGATCAATAGTGGTCATTGATTCAAAACACGAAGGAAGATTATGAAGTATCAAATATGGAATGGAGGGAGTTCAAAGATCTATTTTTAGAAAAATACTTTTATCGTGACCATCGAGCAGATATGGAAAGGCAATTTCTGAGTTTGAGACAAAAGGATGATGAGAATGACACAAAGTATGAGGCTAAATTTACAAGGATAGCAAGGTATTCTGGATATTATATACGTAACCCAAGAAGTATGATTGATCGTTTCTTTGATTGGTTAAAACCATTTCTCCGTCGAGCATTAGTTTCACAATCCTTCTCGTCGTACGAAGACATTGTCTCATGTGCTGTCAAGACAGAAAAGGAATTCTCTAAGTCTTATGACTTTAAAGAAAAGAAAGAGAAGAAGAGATATGCTGATCAATCTAGTAATGGAAATAATGGGAATAAGGTAATGGTTGAATATCCATCCTGTGGTAAATGTGCGAAGAAACACCCCGGTACTTGCTTGAAGGGAATGAGTGTCTGTTACAAGTGTGGTGAAAAAGGCCACCAAGCATTTGAATGCAAAGGGAAGAAGGAAGCTACCAATGTTCAGTGCTACAATTGCAGGGAGATGGGACATTATGCAAATGAATGTCCTAAGCGTCAGGGGAACTTACTTCAGAAAAGGACAAGGGATCAAGGCAAGCATATGTTATCACTACTGCTGAGGTAGAAGCTCTGAAATACATGGTGGTAGGTAATTTAATGGTTTCCTCAAGTTCAGAAAATGAATTATTTGATTCTAGATCATCACATTGTTTCATATCTTCCTAGTTTCCTATGAAAATTAGATATTTCCAATTTGATTTAACAAGGGAGTTGTCAGTTAAAACTACTTAGGGAAGTATCATTGCCACAATGTTTTGTGAATCAGTCCCCATTAGAGCACATAAATGCCCTTTATCCGCTGATCTCATCATCATACCTTTGATTGAGTTTGATATAATCCTCGGTATGGATTGTATTTCAGACTATGATGCAAAGATTTATTGTATGAAGAAGGAGGTTACGATTTTTTATGATGATGATAAGGAACACCTTATCTTTAGAGAAGAATCGTCACAACTTAATTCTTATCTAGATCCACCCCCAATAGCTCAACTAAATTCAATTATTGGGGAGGAAGAGGATGCAAATACAGTGGGTGAGGAATGGAATGTTCAAATAGAGGATGTACCTGTTGTGAAAGAATATGTAGATGTGTTTCCGAAAGATTTACCTGGGCATCCTCCAGAGCGAGAAGTTGAGTTTTCCATTGATTTAATTCCTAGATCATGGCCTATATCGAAGACCCCTTATAGAATGGCCACTATAGAATTAGTTGAACTAGAGAAACAACTAGAGGAATTGAGTAATAAAGGATTTATTCTCCGTAGTGTTTCTCCAGGGGGATCCCCTGTTCTTTTTGTTAAAAAAAAGATGGATCTATGAGGTTATGTATCGACTATAGGGAGAGCAATGCTATAACAATAAAGAATAAGTATCCCCTACCTCGCATTGATGATTTATTTGACCAACTACATGGATCTCAGTACTTTTCAAAGATTGACCTTCGATCTGGATACCATCAGTTGTGTGTGAAGAAGGAAGACATTCTAAAGACAGCATTTTGAACCTGGTATGGGCATTACATGTTTATAGTAATGCCTTTTGGATTGACTAATTCACCCTCTGTATTCATGGATCTAATGAATAGAGTTTTAAAGGAATATCTCAATGAATTTGTGGTGGTATTTATTGATGATATCTTCATATAATCCAAAATCTACGAAGATCAAGAAAATCACATGCGCATTATCCTGATGACATTGAGAAGACATGAATTATATGGGATGTTTAGCAAGTGTGAATTCTAGCTTTAGGATATTTCTTTTCTTGGCCATATTGTCTCTAAATATGGAATCTCTATTGATCCTACTAAGAACAAGGCAATCCAAGAATGGCCAGAACCTACAAGTATAACTGAGGTACGTAGTTTTATTGGTTTGGAAGGTTATTATCGACGTTTCTTCCAGAATTTTTCCAGATTGGCTAACCCATTAACGAAGCTCACAAGTAAAGGGGTTAAATTTGTTTGGAAAAAAGAGTGCGAAAAATGTTTTGAAGAACTGAAGAGAAGATTAGTCAATGCTTTTATATTGACTCTACTATCGGGGAATGATGGGTTCGTTATTTATAGTGATGCATTGAAGAAAGGACTTGGTTGTGTCCTTATGCAGAATGATAGGGTTATTGCCTATGCATCACGACAGTTGAAAATTCATTATCAAAACTATCCTACTCATGATCACGAGTTAGCGGCTATGATATTTGCTTTGAAGATATGGAGGCACTACCTCTATGGTGAAAAATGTGAGATTTATACTGATCACAAGAGTTTGAAGTATATTTTCTCACAAAAAGAACTCAACATGAGGCAAAGGAGATGGCTTGAATTACTCAAGGATTATGATTGTACGATACACTACCACCCGGGGAAAGCAAACAAGGTGGCAGATGCTTTGAGCAGAAAAGATCATAGACTTTTGAACAAAATGAGAATTGAAAGGGATCCAATTTTCATGGATCTAGTGAATATGGACATGGGAATAACCAAGGAAGTTGAAACATCAATGATTTTTCAAATGGTTGTCAAACCATATTTACTAGAAAGGGTTAAGAGTTCTCAGACTGATGAGGAAGAATTTCAAAAGAAGATTAAAGTTTTGAATGATGGGAGATTGAGAGAATTTGTGTATGAAGATGGAATTTTGAAATTTGGAAAGAGACATTATGTTCCCGATATACCTGATCTAAAAAGGGAATTGCTGGATGATGCTCATAGTTCCAATTTCTTTATACACCCTAGGAGCACCAAAATATATAGATATTTGAAGGAACATTTTTGTTGGGACAACATGAAGAGGGAGATTGCTGATTTTATGTCAAGATGTATGGTTTTTCAACAAGTGAAAGCTGGAAGGCAATAGCCTGGAGGAGTCATGCAACCTATTCCCATACTGGAGTGGAAATGGGACAATATTACGATGGAATTTGTCATGGGGCTACCAAAGAATTCTAGAAGGAACGTTGTAATATGGGTCATTGTTGATCGTCATACCAAGTCAGCACATTTTCATGCTATAAGAGAAGATCTACCACTAGAACATCTAGTAAGACTATATATTGATGAAGTTGTGAGACATCATAGAGTACCCCTATCGATTGTTTCTGGTTGTGATCCCCGTTTTACTTCAAGATTCTGGAACGGTCTTCAGAAATCCTTGGATACTGAACTTCATTTGAGCACTGCCTACCACCCTCAAACAGATAGACAATTAGAACGAACTATACAAACCTTAGAATACATGTTGAGATCCTTCTCACATGACTTTCAAGGTACGTGGGATCAATATTTACCTCTGGTAGAATTTTCCTATAACAATAGCTTCCATTCGAGTATTTAGATGGCACCATATGACGCGTTATACGAAAAGAGATGGCGCACACCACCCTATTGGGATGACGTTTGTAAAAGAAAACTTGTAGGCCTAGAACTGGTGAAGGAAACAATAGAAAAGGTGAAGGTAATCCAAAATCACATTAAAACAGCTCAAAGTAGGCAGAAGAGCTATGCCGATAATCGAAAGAAGGATTTGGAATTTTAAGTCGATAATCATGTTTTCCTGAAGGTATCTCCATGGAAGGGAGTCATACGTTTTGGTAAGAAAGGTAAATTGAGACCTAGGTACATCGGACCTTTCGAAATTCTAGAACGAATTAGGGTTTTAACTTACCGAATAGCAATGCCGCCATGTGTCTACAAAGTTCACGATGTGTTCCACGTATCTCTATTGAGGAAATACATGCCTGACCCAATGCATGTACTCACCTGTGGGAAATTTGAACTGGAACCCGATCTGTCTTATTGCGAAGAGCCCATCAGGATTCTTGATACGGGAGAACATGTACTGAGAAACCGGACGACACGTCTTGTAAATGTTTTGTGGAGAAACCATAAGATGGAAGAGGCAGTGAGGGAACCCGAGGAACTTGTGATGAAGAACCACCCAATTCTTTTCATGCGGTAGTATTCTAGAAATTTCGAGGGAAAATTTATTTGAAGGAGGGGAGAATGTAAAACCCCAAGCTTCTACGGTATGCTTCTCTTTGAATAATGCGATAGCGTTTGTTGTACGCAACATCGAGTTATAACACACCACAACCAATCAAACTAGCCATTATAAATAGTAATACATACTTTTTAAAATTATATATATTTTATATTTCAAAATGGACTTCATTTTTGGATTCAGAATTTCGAAATTATCCTAAGTTGAATTTTTTGTATTTTTCTGAAAACTTCCACTTTTTATTAATAGTGAAAAATACATAAAAACAACTTTTTTAATAAAAAAACTTTATAGTGATAAATTATATTATTGAGTTGTTTTAAAGTATAATTAGAATATATTTTTACCATTTTATCCAATGATGTTCATTAGAATTAATTTCACTTTGAAATTAGACATAAACAATTGTCAATCTTTTGATATATATTGTTTCTTAAAAACACTCTATCTATTGTGACATCGAAAATAATTATAAAATTAATTAATTCAACTTATATGTTTGTAATTTTGTAAAATAGACATCATTTTTGAATTCAGAATACCAATTATATCTTATGGTGAAATTTTGGCATTGTTCTGAAAAACATCAATTTTTGATGAATAGTGAAACTACTAAGTGGTAGTTAAAAAACTGAATTTTTCATAAAATGTAATTTTACTGCTTCTGTGAATGGAATTTTGAAAATCCAAGAGACACAGTTAATATCACGTAGTAAAATGTGGTTCAATGAGATGAAAATAATTTTGGGTGAATAGTAACTTTTTACTTTTATTTACCACGGTTAAATGTAATTAGGGTAACTAAGGGTAAAAATGATATTAATATTACCCTAACATATGTTCTAATTCTATTGGACAAGTGTATCTCGACCAAAAACAACCTTAGGAATAAAATATTATCATTTAAGTCAACTTGGATTAGATTAGGACATTTATTATTATTTAATTTAAAGTAGAGTTAAAAGACTTAAAATCAAAGTTTATTTACTAAAATATTTTTAATATAGGGTTATACATAAGATAAATTCTATTTTAAATATTCATTAGAAAGATAAAAATATTTCTTACATAATGATATTTTATTTATAATTTTTAGACTTTAAATAATTTAATTTTTGTTATGACACAATGATGATGCAGTAATTACCATAATAGTGAAAAATTAAAATAGTTGATATTATAAATACCAAAATAAATATAATTTGAGACTTTTAATAAATTAAAATAATTTTCTAGGATGATATGACATATTATTATTGATTTAATTTACTTTTTTCTAATTAATCATTCTGTTATGATTTTCAAAAAAAATCAATTTTCCAAATAGTGTCAAAATTGACCTAAAAGAGTTTTTAAAACAAGTAATATATTATTAATTGATATTAAATTCCTAAAAATATAATTTTCGGCCAATAGACTTATATCATAATAGTTGTATCATTAATGTACCACTTTGGGGGTCTTCTGGAGGTATATAGTACTTTTATTAACAATATAATATAAAAATACAAAGGGACATGATAAGTGTCAAACTTATTAACTAAGAGTTAAAACTAAAAGATAAGGTTAATATAATGACCCAAACCAGTCTAAATTCTATTTTTTGAGTGGTTTTCGACCCATCCCCATCATAACCTTTAAATAATCTACTTTGGAGCCATTATAAACCGAATATGAATTTATTATAAAATAATATTTCTAACTTTCCAAAGGTGCCCCTCACCCCTCTTATAAAAGGGCACTCCCCCTTCTCACTAATTCACACATTCAATGCCTTTTGGATTGGCCAACCCCTGCCCAAATACTCTCTCAACTTCCCTAAATTCATCTTAGAGGCCTTCCTTTAGTCATAAATCCAATCTATGGAGCCCTTTTTATCAAATCAAAAAGAAGAACCCGAAGAAGAGGTAATAATTTCACCACCATTTTTCAAGTTCCTTTCTTCTTCCACTTATTATTTCTTTGTAATTACCATTCTAAAATAATAACTCCAGTATCTTATATATAATGTTATGTTATTATAAATATGGTACAACCATATTCAGTATTCTATCCATCTTTTGAATTACATGTCACCATACGCGCGTGCGTACGGCTTACTGTCTCCACGTCGTGGTGTAATTGTTATTCCATATATTATTATTTGGATGGGTATAATAATGATGTGTAATTCATGTAAATAATAAATATGACATGATAATTATTCTGTATATATGATATACCATCCAATTATATATTATTTTAATATCAAAATAATGATATTGTTACTCGTGCGTACATACGGACTACCGTCTCCACGAACGTGATGAGATTCATTCTTCATCGTATCCATTCAAGTATAATTATCATTTGATGATTAATAATAGTATCTAAGGACTTTATATCATTTTGGATATGATTAAGATACAACCTATCCATGACAAACATGACTTATGTAACAAAACATATAAAAGAAAACAAGTAAGTTAACACCCGAAACAACGATAATACTAAGATATTATTAACAAAGCAATGTTAAAAGATCATATATGATATCATATTAATATATATGATTCTTGTATAATTTAATAACAATTATTTCACCATTATACAGGAGTTTAACCTACCCCAACCAAGGAAAAGTACAAGTTAAGGGTTTATTTTTCAATCTCTTCATTATCCGAGGTTGTTTATACGTAATACTCTACTGGGATCTCTTTATCATCCACATCCATGTTTCATAAAAATGTATTTCAAAACATTTTTACTATTTTCAAGAATATGGGTTAATGTCATTTATACCCTTGTTTGACTTTTTATAAGATTTTTATAAAGGAATATTTCTGTCGTTTTCCAAACAAGGTGCTTTTTAACCTTTTCGACAGAATTAAGGTAAGAATGTTTTTTTAACTTATATGGCTGGTGCGGCTATTTTCTGCCGTTATAAAATCGTCGAAGATTCCCTTAGATGCTTATAAGAATATTTTCAAATAAAATTTTTTATTTTATAAATATATTACTCTTAAATGATTTCAAAATAGAATGAGATATTTCTCTAAAAAGAGTTTTGATTTCATCTATGTCAACATCCATTGATAGATTTAACACTTATTTGAAACTGATTTATTATGAAACAAAAATTCTATATTGTATTGAAAGTTTTGTGATATGTTTGAATGTGGATGTGTTATTTTTATACCATTCATGGTTTATGGAATAAGTATTTACATTTCGTATGCTAGTTTTAAAACACATGATTATGTTATGTTTAAACCTTTTCATATGGGAATGCATTGGATTTAATATGTGACAGATGGAGCCCGCTATAGCTCCTCGATGCATCGGTAGGTCTCATTAGACAAACTAGTGTCTTGGCATAAGGCCTTGGAAAAATTGTATTTTTAGTATTGGAACGAGGCCTTGGATATGTGGTTATGATAGTATGGAATTATGCATTCCATCATTATGAAAGTGGTTATTGATATTGAATGTGATTATTAGAATAGTATAATATCCATGTGAATATGTAAATGGCATTATTTAATTTTATTTTTTCCGTACTATGTTTAAGTTCAAGTTTAAAAGGCTTTTGTTTTACTTATACATTGCCTTAAATGTTTATTCTTATTTATTAAAGATTCCGCTATATTGTTATCCTTACTAGGAATTTGAGCTCACCCCTTTCAATGTTTTATTTTTCCCAGGATATGAAGAAGTAATTTATGAATGACCTACAGGGATAGTATGTAGGGATATGAGTGTGGACTATGAAGAGAAGATGTTGTTGTAGTTTTCATATTTATGATGTAATGTAAGTCTTATGAATATATCTAGTGTTTCCAAGGCAACTAATCCAATCGGCCTTTTAAGATTTGATCTTTCTTGTGATCATTCCAATGTTTTGTAATAATGCACCGAATTTGGGTAACTGGGGCTAGGGCGTTACACCGGCCCGACCTGGCGGCCCGACCAGGGCAGCCGGCCCGACGCGTTAGCGCCAGCGAGGGGCTCGACTGTTTCGGCCGACGTATCCGTACACCAGGACCCTGACTTTTGATTTCTGACTTAATACATGAAAACCTTGATTGCATGTGTGTTTCAAGTTTTCATTGTGATTAATTTGTGTCAGCTCACTAGGTATACTGTTCTGACCGTGGCACACATGTCTCTTTTCAGGATGGCCCCACGACGGCAGCCATCTAGGGTTCCAAGAGTTGTGTGTGACGACAACCCACCGAGCGACGAGGCCTCGGTATAGGGCTCTTTGACAGCAGAGGCACCAGCTGTACCTTTACCCGCCGAGCCACTGATGCTACCAACCCCGGCCACTGACGATGCATGTCGCCTTAGTGTACTGCATGAGATTCAGTGCCAGCGACCGCCTAGGTTCTGGGGGGAGATGGACCTTCAGGCAGCCGAGGATTGGCTGGAGACAGTTGTACGAGTTTTCAGGTCAGTGAGGACACCATCATACCTCATGGTGATCCTCGGTACGAGCCTCCTGCACGCAGCAGCAAGCAGATGGTGGAGCATGATTCTCCAGGTGCACGATGAGGCATCTCTCCTATGGACGGACTTTGAGAGCCTCTTCCGCTCGGAGTTCGTACCAGCCACCCTCTGTGCGGTGCGTATTCAGGAGCTTCTATAGCTGCGGCAGGGCTGCTTGACGGTCGCCCAGTACTCGACGAGATTTACCGATCTCTCGCGCTACTCGACAGACATGGTATGGGACCCATTGTTCTGGGCCCGGACCTTTAAGAAGGGATTGAGGCATGAGATCATGGTATCGCTGATCTCCCTTAGCATTCCGACTTAGGCATGGGTACTGGAGCGAGCCCTTATGATCGAGAGCTTCCTTACTGAGCCTTCATTAGAAGCGAGACCTACCGCAGGGCAACACGTAGCAGAGTCTTCTACAGCAGGCAGTCGACAGATGGCTCATGGGTCCAGGCAGACCAGACCCTCAGGCAGACGACCTCAGGACACTGGATCAGTAGTGCGGGGCACACAGAGCGAAGCCAGTCTTTCGAGAGGCAAACAGTGCTACGCATGCGGCGGGCAGGGCCACATGGCTCGTGACTGCCTGACCCGCCGTGCAGAGGAGCAACAGACGGTTGAGGGGCCACCCTGGCAGAGGCAGACGATCGACTGTGGGGGTCCGCAGGGAGTATGCGGACGAGGCAGAGGAGCTGGCTGAGCAGCAGGTGGTGGGAGACGCTTCGAGGCTCTACCACCACCACCAACAGGACATCCACCCCGACCACAGGGAGCTGGCAGGCAGAGACAGGCACAGCTCCAGGCAGTGGAGGCCGATGACCACTGTGCACCCGAGATGATTCTGGGTCCTATAGGTGTCTATTCCACCCTTGATTTAGTTATTATAGACAAAAGGTTGAGTCATTCTTTCATATCTTCTATGCTTGTTTGGAGCTCGGAGATTCCGACATAGTCTTTGGCTCGATCCTTACGGCTATAGACTCCTACGGAAGCAGACTCGACAATTACGCACTGGTACCAGTAGTGTGAGCTTACTCTAGGAGGCGAGAGCTTCAGCTGGGATCTTCTATTAGCGGCGTCTAGGCCTTACGATGTCATCTTGAGCATGGATTGGTTATCTACATTCCATGCTCAGATTGACTATATTAGGCGCAAGGTGCGATGTGTACGCACCGACTAGAGCAGTTTCACCTTCACCGGTGAGAAGGGAGCCTTTGCAACACAGGATGGACTCTCACAGAGGAGAGGAAAGCCCATCCCTCAACATTTGGCTAGCCTCATCCTAGGAGCGGTTGACGTGCAGAGTCCTAGTTTTCCTGTAGTGCTAGATCAGTATATGGACGATTTCCCCGACGACGTTCCAGGACTACCTCCTCGCATAAAGGTAGACTTTTATTTTGATCTGAACCCCAAGACAGCCCCGATATCCACCCCATCATATCGGATGGCTCCCACCAAGCTTCGAGAGCTACGGATACAGTTGGAGGACTTGTAGGGCAAGGGATTTATTTGACCCAGTGTTTCACCCTGGGCTTCCCCGATATTGTTCACCATGAAGGCAGACGGAAGCTTGGGCCTTTGTGTCGACTATCGTCGCCTGAACCAGGTGATAGTGAAGAACAAGTATCCTCTACCGAGGATTGATGACCTCTTCGATCAGCTCAAGGGATCACGGTGGTTCTTTAAGATATACCTCAGGTTAGGCTATCATCACCTAGAGTTCGGGATGAGGACGTGTAGAAGTTCGACTTCAGATGTCGGTATGGCCACTATGAGTTTTTGGTTATGCCATTCGGCATAACCAATGCTCCAGCAGTGTTCATGGGCCTCATGAATAGAATCTTTCAGCCATACCATGATCGATTTGTCGTATTCTTCATCGAAGACATTTTTATTTACTCAACCACTGAGGAGGAGCAAGCCTACCACTTGCTGTTTGTACATGACACACTCAAAAAGATCTCGGGAGAGGAATCGACAGTCCACGTAGGACCCTCTCCTGTCAATCCTCGATCTCCACCGGGACCTCCGCAAAAGTTTCCCCATCATCAACGCCCATCTCCCCATGGTCAATGATATGCAATGGGTTATGCACGTATCTCCTCAGCTGAGATACGTGGAAGACGTCGTGCACCCGGTGAAACAGAGGTGGTAGAGCAAGGCGATAAGCCACCTCACCAATCTTGATGAGGACTTGGAATGGTCTGATGATGCTTGGAGAAAACTTACCGCCTCGGCCAAATCTCTGTAATCCACGTCGAGGTGAGACCCACAAGAAGACGTGGTTTCCATCCTCGAACTCCACTGGCCTCCACCTCCTGTCAGTATAAGACTTCTGCTAGCTCTGAGCTATCCTCATCTACTCTTGGATGACCTGGACCTTCTCTGTCGTGGCCTAGACCATCTCCGGTCCAACAAGTGCTGACTCCCTAGGTTCTATCCAGCACAGAGGTGATCTGCAAGGTCGGTCGTACAATGCCTCGTATGGTGCCATCCCGATGGTGGAGTGATAACTGTAGTTGTACGCGAACTCCCCCAAAGGTAGGTGGTCCACCCAGCTGCGTCCAAAGTCGAGAACACATGTGTGGAGCATGTCCAAGAGAGTCTGTATGGTCCTCTCCGTCTGACCATCTGTCTGAGGGTGAACGGCGGTGCTCAGACGTAGCTGCATCCCGAATGCCTTTTACAACCCCTTCCAAAGCCTGGAAGTAAATAGAGCATCTCGATTAGAGATGATAAACGATGGCACACCATGAAGTCGTACAATCTCTTGAACGTAGAGACGTCCCATGCTCTCCACTGAGCCCTGCTCTCTGATGGGTAAGAAGTGAGCCGACTTGGTTAGTCGGTCGACAATCACCCAAATGGAGTCGTGACCTCTCGAAGTGCGTGGAAGTCCAGTCACGAAGTTCATAGATAACCTGTCCCACTTCCACTCCGGGACCTCCAAGGGCTACACCCAGCCTGCTAGTACCTGGTGCTCTCCCTTCACCTGCTGGCAGGTGAGGCATCGAGAAACGAACTCCGCCATAACCGTCTTCATGCATGGCCACCAGTGCTGCCGCCTGAGATCCTGTTACATCTTCGCCACTCCAGGATGTACCACCAAAGAGGAAGTGTGAAACTCTCTCAGAACCACCTCTCTTAAACCAACTGGTACCAAGGTACGTCCTCTGAAAAGAACATCGTGCTCTCCTCCTGCAGAGAAACCCTCAGGTGCCTGTCCTAAGGATATCAGCACACACCGTGTCTCACAGTCAGCATCCCCACGTTGTGCCTCTATGACCCACTGTAGTAGTGGAGGAGTGATTGTTAGTGAATGAAGGAATGATGCTCCATCTCTATCCATGAAGGATATCTGCAAAGAGGCTAGTGGCTCTGTTGCCTCCCCAAGTAGTTGAATGCCCGTCCTCCTGTTGAGAGCATCGACTACTACGTTCCCCTTCCCAAGAGTATAGACTATCTCCAAGTCATAGTCCTGGAGGAACATGATCCATCGCTGGTGTCTCAGGTTCAGGCCCTTCTGAGAGAAGATGTACCTGAGACTCTGATGGTAAGAATAGACTATAACGTGCTTTCCCCTCAGATAGTGTCACCACATCATCAGAGCGAAGACCACTGCTGCTAACTCCAGGTCATGAGTAGCATCGTTCTGCTCATGCTGCCTCAATTGACGTGATCCATAGGAGATCACATCCTGCTCCTGCATCAGGACACATCTGAGTCTGGTCCATGATGCATCGCAGTAAATTACATACCCAACTCCCTCCTCTAGTAGCCTCAAGATAGGCGCCCTGGTCAATCTCTGTCTCAGCTCTTGGAAGCTATGCTGACATCTGTCCGACCACACGAAGGGTTTCCCCTTCTTCGTCAAAGCTAAGAGTGGTGCCACAACTCTGGAGAAGTCTGGCACAAATCTCCAGAAGTACCCAGCTAGTCCCAAGAAACTCTGCACCTCTGTCACGCTCCTGGGTGGCTCCCAGGCTAGCACTGCCTCGATATTCGCAGGATCCACCGCAACTCCCGCCTTAGAGATGATGTGTCTCAAGAAGTGGACCTCACGTATATAGAACTGACACTTAGAGAGATTTCCATAAAGCCGTTTCTCTCGAGTTTGTCATGTAAAACCCGCAAGTGGTAGGCATGCTCCTCCTCAGTGGTCGAGTAAATCAAAATTTCGTCAATGAAGACCATGACAAATTGATCGAGGTATGGCTGAAAGATCTTGTTCATGAGGCCCATGAACACTGCTAGAGCATTGGTTATGCTGAATGGCATAACCAAGAACTCATAGTGTCCATATCGACATCTGGAGGTCGTCTTTTGTACGTCCTCGTCCCGAACTCTGAACTGATGATATCCTGACCTGAGGTCTATCTTCGAGAACCACCGTGATACCTTGAGCTGATTGAAGAGGTCATCAATCCTCGGTAGAAGATACTTGTTACTCACTGACACCTAGTTCAGGTGACGATAGTCGACACAAAGTCGCAATCTCCCGTCGGCCTTCTTGGCGAACAATACCGGGGAAGCCCAGGGTGAAACACTGGGTCGGATGAATCCCTTGCCCTGCAAGTCCTCAAACTGTACCTGTAGCTCTCAAAACTCAGCGGGAGCCATCCGATATGATGGGGTGGATATCGAGACTGTCCCACGGTAAAGATCAATATAAAAGTCCACCTCTCTGCGAGGAGGTAGTCCTGGAACGTCTTCGGGGAAAACGTCCGCATACTGATCCACCACTGCAGGAAAACTAGGACTCCGCATGTCAACCGCTCCTAGGATGAGGCTAGTCAACTGATGAGTGATGGGTTTTCCTCTCCTCTATAAGATTCCATCATGTGCTATGAAGTCTCCCTACTCGCCGGTGAAGGTGAGCCTACTCCCGGCGGTGCGTACAGATAGCACCTTGCACCTAATACAGTCAATCTGAGCATGGACTGTAGATAACCAATCCATGCCCAAGATGACGTTGTAAGGCCTCGACGCCGCTACTAGAAGATCCAAGCCGAAGATCTCGCCTCCTAGAGTAAGCTCACACTGCCAGCACCAGTGTGTAATCGTCAATTCTGCTCCTGTAAGAGTCTCTAGCCATAAGGATCGAGCCAACGGCTCTGTTGGAATCTCTGAGCTCCGAACAAGGGCAGTGGCTATGAAAGAATTACCCACTCCTGTGTCTATATGAACTGCTGGAGGGGTGTAATAGACATAGATAGTACCTAGAATCATCTCAGGTGTGCCGTGGTCGTAGGACTCCACTTCCTAGAGTTGTGCATGTCTCTGCCCGCCAGCTCCCTGTGGTCGGGGTGGACCTCCTGGTGGTGGTGGTGGTAGAGCCTCAAAGCGTCACCCACCACCTGCGGCTTATCCAACTCCTCTACCTCGTCTGCCTGCTCCCTGCGGACTGCCACGGTCAACCCTCTGGCTCTGCCTGGGTGGCCCCTCAGCTGTCTGCAGCTCCTCGGCACGGCGGGTCGGGCAGTCACGAGCCATGTGGACCTGCCCGCCGCATGCGTAGCACTGTCTGCCTCTCGAAATACTAGCTCCGTGTTGTGTGCCCCGCACTGCGGAGCCAGTGTCCTGAGGTCGTCTGCCTGAGTGTCTAGTCTGCCAGGACCCATGAGTCATCCGTCGACTGCCTGCTGCAGAAGACTCTGCTACGTGTCGCCATGCGGTAGGTCTCGCTTCTGATGAAGGCTCAGCATGGAAGCTCTCGATCAAAAGGGCTCGCTCTAGTACCCCTACCCGAGTCAGAATACTGAGGGAGATCATCGATGCCCTAATCTCATGAATCAATCCCTAAACAATGGTTCGGGACCAGAAGAATGGGTCACGTACGATGTCTATCGAGTAGCACGAGAGATCGGTAAATCTCGTAGAGTACTGTGTGACTGTCAAGTTGTCCTGCCTCAGCTATAGAATCTCTTGAATGTGCACCGCACGGAGGGTGGCTGGGACGAACTCCGAGCGAAAGAGGCTCTCAAATTCAATACATAGGAGAGATGAATCATAGTGCACCTGGAGCATCATGATCCACCATATTCCTGTTTCCGCATGTAGGAGGCTCGCTGCGAGGATCACCATGAGGTCTCCTAGTGTCTTCACTAACATGAAAACTCATACAACTGCCTCCAGCCAATCCTCAGCTGCCTGAGGGTCTGTCTCCCCATGGAACCTGGGTTGTCGCTGGTGCTGAAACTCGTGCAGTGCACTAAGGTGACATGCATCGTCAGCAGCTGGAGCTATTAGCATCGGTGGCTCGGCATGCAGAGGTACCACTGGTGCCTCTGCTGTCAAAGGGCCCTATACCGATGCCTCGTCGATCGGTGGGCTGTCGTCATGCACAACTCTCTGAACCCTAGCTGGCTGCCATCATGGGGATATCCTGAAAAGGGACAGGTGCGCCATGGTCAGAACAGTATACCTGGTGAGCTGACACAAATTAATCACAAAGAAAACTTGAAACACACATGCAATCAATGTTTTCGTGTATTAAGTCGGAAATCAGAAGTCAGGGTCCTGGTGTACAGATACGTCGGCCGCCGCACCAACACTGGACTCCCTGAACTGATAACAACAATCAATACCCTAAACACTATTGATTCCCATAGAAGAAAGATTATAGACCGAAGTTCTACGGTAGAACCGAACTCCTTTGATACCAATTTATCACGAACTGTCCTCGGGGCCCGTGTCGTGACCACCCTAAGCCCGCCTTCCATAGGCCAGGGGCTGGCGACTAGAACCAAGGCATAATTCCTGATAAAAAGTGAAGGCATTGCCTTTGTAAATTATTCACACACCACAGAGAAAGAAAGAAATAGAAGTAAACACTAATTAAAAACTGATACAAAAGCAAGTGCGGAAAAGTAAGTGGGCTAGTATACAAACCCAAACGGAATTTAAAGTACAACTGGAAAGGGAAAACAAAAACTGAAAGTAAAGTCGCAGCCTCGAGCCATCCACTGAATGTCCCACCTTAAGGGTGAGTACAGATAGCCTCCACAGCTCCTCGGGTCTAGCCATCTGCTCCGAGTTCATCCCCCCTAGTGGTCACCTCCGGGTACATACCTGCTCCGCAAGCCTCAACCGTGATCAGCGTTGTCTGTCATCTGCAACCAACACAATGTAGTACAGGCATAGCCCGAGCAGTGGTGAGTATAAGCTACTCAGTAGGGACCCCGATACCCCCGAAGGACACCCAGAATCCACAAAGGATAATCCTCAAAGGAAAGATATAGTCACAAAGTAACATCTGACACTACATAGGTATATGCCCATACATTTACCAAAGTTATCAATTCCAGTTCACTCCAACATTTGAACCCATTTTAGATCACATCCACATAGGATAGCACAACACAATCCACATAGGAAAGCAAGTCAAGATTCAGCTCACACAGGTATACTTCTTCGTATGACGATAGAGATGATCAGATATTGCCACTGATTTATCTAAGCCATCGGACGCACACAATATCGATAGGTACTAACCCCCGCAATGACCCTAAAAAGAATGATAGATAACTAACCACCGCAATGACCCAAATAGGATCTGACCCAGACAGGATCGATAGGTAACTAACCCCCGCAATGACCCACACAGGATCAGAACCACACAGGATCTGTAGGCACTGGCCCATAGAGGACTGCTGAGCACTGGCCCACACAGGATCGGTAGCAATGATCCATGTAGGATTTCTGAGTGTTGTAGTCATCTCCGTTGAATCCACGGAGGATTTCTTTACAGTCATCATCGTCGTCACAGTCGCAGCCAGTTCTAGGGTTCCCGCACACAACAAGCTCATTCGGGAGGGTCCGCTCCATGAGCCAAGGGTATGATACATCAACTGACATATAGTCTGGAGTTGATGTATCCAAAAGTTCGGTATCGTCAATAGGATCTCAACGTCATAGACGGCGCGTCAATCAGACGCTCGGTCTGAGAGTTATTGGCTTTTCGTCCCAGGGGCCTAGTTCTTTTTTAAGTAAAAACCAACCCTACTATACTCCAACTGCATCCAAACCTCGATCGGAGTAAGACAAAAGGTCCGTCTCACTTAGAGGAATTCATAAAAGTCGAAGGAACATCAATAGGACGTTCAGAGCTCATGTTATAAGTGTTTCCGCTCTGAGGGCCCAGTTGGTTTTGTGTACGAACCAACTCGGCTGAACCCAAAGTACTCTAAAACCATGAGTGTAATATACCAAAAACTCAGTCTCGATCCAAGGATCGTACATCAGCTGACGGTGAGTCGATCAGAGATCTGCAGCCCAAGATATGGGCAGAAGACTGATGGAGGTTCGGTATTAGGGGGTTCGGGCCCGGTCCGACCCTACCCGATAACCTCTGGGTCGGCCCGAACAGGGTCGACCCATCCCGGGTCTGGGTCCGGCCCGCTTGGGCGTAGCCCGGCCTTGCCCTGGCATGGCCTGGCCTGGCGGCCCGGTCTGGCGGGCCGGCCAGGGCAGCCGGCCCGGCGGGCTGGCGCCAGCCAGGAGCTCGGCCGAGCGAAGGGACGCAGGGGGAGGTTTAAGTCGTGGCCCCATGTGGGGGCCGCATTGCTGGACAACCGGGGGTTGTAACCCATGGCTCTTCCCCTGTCCGGCCGTCCCGCTCTGGCCAGCCAGCTGTTTCCGCCACGGGACCGGCAAGGGCTAGTCCCCCTACTCCGACGCCGGCGGCCCGGAACCGGCAACCGGTTCCCCTGCTCCGCCTCGGCCCGGAACCAGCCACGGCCTTGGTCTGTCCAGCATGGCGTGATGGCACCGCGCCCATCCACCGTGGCCCCGCTCCATCCGTGGTGCTCTTGTGGTTCTCCGGCACGGTGCGACGGCGCCACGTCTTTGGTTCGTCTTCAACGGTGCGGCGCGATGGCTATGCGCTTCTTCCCCTTTCCTTAATAATTCCTGCACGATGCTTCGGCACCACGTTGCTTTGTTCGTGCCGCATTTATATCAAACAACCGAAAAGGGGAGGAGAGTCGGCCGTGTTCGTGCTGTCCGACCTCCTCCCGTTATTGTGATATCTGGCAGCCTCAAATAGACGATAAACCAAAGATGAAGTAACCAGGAACAAACAAAATAATACTTAAACCCCTACCTCGTTGAATTCGATGAGTGAGGATCCGTCGCGGAAATAACCGTCGCGGAAGAAGGCATCAAAGAGGGAGGATCGTCGAGTCGCATAGAATCGTCGCGGAAGAAGCGTCATGGAAGAAGATTCATGGAAGAAGCGTCACTGGCATCGCGGTACACGGCGTCGTGTGGTCAATCACCGAGGATTTGGTGTTCTTCATCGGAGATCGGTGCGTTTTTCACATTCTTCGCATTCTTCGTCGAAGAAGAAGGCTTTCCTCCAAATCCTCTCCATGCAACAAGTTCCAATATAAATAAAATAAGATTTGTATTATTTTTTGAACACACAACCCAATGTTTGAATTTCAAAACGAAACAAAACGAACAATTAATTGAGGAGTTTAAAACCACACAATTAAGAAGGTGTTTAATATCCCGATTAAAGGCAAGAGTTGAATTCATTAAAAAGGGGGGTGTTGGTGCATTACTTAGAAGAAAAGAAACGGTGTGGCTCATGTGGGCCCCACCTCACAAATATCCTACCACGTGGGTAGGAAATTGTGGGTCCCACATCATCCACTTAACATTAGTTAAGAAAAACATTATAAAAACTGACTGCACCGCATTTATTTTATTTCTTAACATAACCCAAAAAATTAAAAACCACACCCGAGCAAACGCAACTTCAGAGAAGATGTTTCTAAGAAAATACCAGCGTTGTGATTCCATCTGTGCCATCAGAATTTGATTCTGAGCACCGGTTCAAATGTTAGAAGAACTATCTCATTCATTCACTGAACGTACCCGAGCTAAACTTCGGAAAAACAATTTCCTTGATTTGTTTTCGGGTCTTTACAATATGTTACAATCCACAATATCCGAGGGACCACATATTCACCTCCTCGATCGAGGGTGAATATTTCCGAAATAAGAAGCCAAAACTCGAGTGGTCAGTGGAGAAATGAAGGCGCCTTTCCCAATAAGATCCCCCACACCGTAACTGTAATAAATAAAATATAATAAAAAATTGTAGCTCATAAACTTTTTATCGACACTGGATTTATCCCCCGGTAATATCCTTAGGTTTTTTACTGATGATCATAAGTATTAGACATCACAGTGAAGAAGAGAAGGGTGGAACCAGAAGGGATAAAAATATGGGAGAATGAGATAAAAAACAAGAATAAAATTTATTAAGAACTAAATAAGTCATTAAAAAAATAAATGAGACTACAAAACTCCATAAAATGACTAACAATGGCTACCCCTATGTTTCCAACCCTTTGGAATGAAGAATGAAATGCATTTTTATAGGCCAAGGGTTGCAATTTTGGATCCAATTATTCCCATCGAATGAAGTTGTGTGATAGACCAAATAAATTTTATAATTTGATAAGGTTTTATTCTTTAGAGTTTTTCCAAATATTTATAATCATTAACCCTCAAAATTTTATCTTAATTGGACATCATATGTAGCAGTTATCACTAGATTACTCAAATAATTTATTTATGTAATGGTGACTCTTCAAATTCCAATTCCTTACTTTACCATGCATTAATTACAATAAAGAAGGAAGAATCAGGTGGGAAAACAGTTAAATAAGTTATATACCCAGATGTTATCTCAGTTCTTGTATAATTTAAGATTCCTTGGGATGTCCCTTTATGAGATAGGGTCCCAAAAAATAAATTTTCCAGATCTGTACAATGTTTTTTAGGCAAGACTTGTGAGCTGGATTCTGGCCTCCAAATGGTAGATTTAGCTTTGGGTCCATAAAATTTAATTAAATAACAATGATTATAGAAATATAAAAAATAATAATTGTTTAATTATAGTCAGTTTAGAAAAATATATGGCCCAAATAGAATATAAATAAAATAGTTAAAATCGAAAATTATCCATTTTTACAATTAAACTCAAAATACTTCAAAACCCATAAAATGCGACAATTTACCTTAAAATTACACACTAATGGGATTAGAAATATTAAAATAAAAATTAATATAATTTAAATATTTGTTTTTTCAATTACCCCATACTTAAATATTCCCCTTCTCTATAAACATCTTATACGAAGGTTAAAACAAACTTCTTAATGTATAAATGACAATACAACTCAATTATCATATAAAAAGAAAATATCATGCCCCATACATGAATAAAAATTCCTAACACCTCAAAAATGATAATAATTTATCCAATATCATGTTCACCCTCACATACATGTTGTTCCAACCTCCCCAAAAAAATATTTCTCTCTTCACTCAAGGATTTGTGGTGTTTTTCCAATTATTAAGTACATTTCTGATCTCCATAGAATTTCAATCATCTTAGTATCTCCACTTCACAGAGTAAAAACTGTGTCAATAATGAGGAATTTATCATGGGTTTTTCTAAGGATAAGGGTTGAAAGGTTTTAAATATAAAAACATGTTAGGCAGAATGAGGAGGGTTAAGATTTAAAGTGAAGTAAATGCATGAAAGTAGTTTTTCTCAAGAATGTTGTGATCCTTAATCAGTTAGAAAATGATTCACCACAAATAAAATTTTTATTTATATGGGAATTCCACAATTTTAATTTTCAGAAGTAATGAATTTATTTCTACTTTTATCCAATTTGTATCATTGTTTCAGCTTAAATTTAGATCTAGATTTCTCTTCAGAATCATGTTTTTGAGGAAAATAGATGCATCTTTTTATCTTCAAATGTTACTAAACACCCATCCCGTATTTCTAATGAAATTTTGGACCACCCAACCATCTTTTAATAATGAAATTTCTTCCACAAAAGTTGTATTAAATATGAAAACACTTTCAATATAGCTAAAAAAATAATTCTTCATAAAAAAAATATAGATCATATTCTACCTCTCCCACACTTGAGTTTAATAATAATCATTTATTTAACTTATAGATTATGTTTTAAAGTAATAAATGGAATGTAATTTGTCTTCTAAACAAGGTATTTCATGGAAAATATGGGCTTAATATAGGTCAGATGAAAAGTTTGTCCAAAATAAGAGCTCAATATAAAAAGGGGATTTCAAAGTAATGTCTTGATCATGCATGACACATTCAATGAACAATAATTTTTCTGAAAAAGAAAAAAACATCATTTTCTATATCACAAAACATTTCACATGTATCTCTAGAAAAATATAAGTGTAAAGAAGATGTCAAAAATGTTTATAAACCTCTTGGTTTGGGAATGATTTTCAATTTGGACTATAGTAGTACACATTATTTTCACAATCAATCAAACTTTGTCGAATAAAAAGACCATAAATAAAGAAAAAAACTCTATTAAAAAATAATTTATTTCTACAAACATTAAAATAAATAAAATTTCCAAAAATACTATGATGGTTTGAATTTTCCAAAGTATACGATTCTTCTCAAGAATCCTAAAAACACACCAAATAAATAAAAAAGGAAAGAATGAAAACATTTAAAAAAAGACCAAATAATAAAATGAAAGTAAAAATAAAATTATTAAAAACAAGTTCAAATCCCTCCTCTGCACTTATTACATTTACTATTCTCTTTTTTAGCTCAAATTAGATCAGGATGAATTTTCATGTGGAATTTAAATTAAGAAGGAAAGATACAACCTAATTTATTTTTAGTGGTTGCATTGAGTTAAGATCCTATCTCATACCACTTTATAACTAAATGAAATAAATTATAATACATAAGAAAAATTAATAAAAATAAAGAGACAGAGGATAGAAAAGTGATAATTCTTGGTTTATACACCCAAGTGGGTGCTTGGTTTTTACTGCCCCTAGTCAAGGAGTTGTAGAATTTTATCCCCAATCAGAAGGTGGGTTTTCTATCTTTGAGATGAACCACCACATGTGAATTTTCCCAATTTCCATTATTAGTCAGAAATAATGGATAATCCCAAATAATATAAGAAAAGTCCCAAACCTTAATAAAGAATAAAGAGATAATTTGAGGTCTATATTGCAAGGGAAAGGAAGATTGGGGTGCTCCATGTTGACTTATATGGTTTCCTCTTCCATATGGTATACAATCTGGTCTAGAAGAAGTAGTCACACCACATTCTTTTTCGAAATATTCATATTAATCTTCCACAAATCTGGTGGTATATTCTATAACATAAAAGGCCTAATCTATTTGTGATGTATCAAAAATTTCATAAAAAGAGAATTCATAAAACAACTAATCTTAAATAATATTAAAACAAGATGAATCAATATAGAAATATTCACTTTTATGTATGTCAACTTGGAAATTGATATCTTTTGGAAGGAAAAAAGGAATATCAAATATACAATTAGTTTCTATTAAGTACTCAAAATATAATAAGAAAAATATATGAAAATTCCAAAATCACAAAAATAATGTGATGGATAATTGATACATGATACAAAATAGAAATGAAGAATGAAAACCAAATACAATGGAAGAAAGCTGATAGTGGTAAATGAATAAAAGTATTTAATGTGCTTCAGACCATTTTGATCCTACATATATTTAAATAACATCAAAAAGAATCACATGTATTATTAATACTCAAAATAAATAATATAATACACAATATGAGGAAAAAAAGATCAGAAACAACTAAATAAGAAACTATATTCCTGAAGAAACATGAGAGGATGAAGAAGAATTATAGGCCAATCAGCTTACCACTGGTCCATAATCCTTTAATAAAGTTTCGAAGAAAGCACTTCTTGTCACTATATATAAATATAGCGCACAAAACCTCCTTGATGGAAAATAATCCATGGTTCTCTACCTGAAAAAAAACACTATGATGGGATCTACTTTGGTAGAATTGAGAATAGATGAATATCTACACCAAATAGTGAAAAAAATATTGATTTGGAAGGATTTTGTTCTCTCATGAGTAACTTTTATTTGGAACTCAAATGAGGATGAGATCAAGGAATATGAATGATCTCATTCCCAATATGATTTCCTTCACAGTGTAATCAATTCCCCTAGCAAGAACAATAGATGAATAGGTTGTGTAATAGCCCAAAAAAGTAAGAAGACCTGTGTGGTAAAACTGAACAACCCATTAATCACTAGGAGGCCATGTGGGCATCCAATATTAATGTTAAGTGTATAGAAATTTGATGCCTCAAATGTGGCATGGGAAATATATGAGGATCAATAAAATAGTTTAGATATAATGGGACAACCTAGAGGGATAAGGAACTGATCTGGGCTTAGCTAGTTCCAACCCAAAGCCCTGGATCAAATCCCCAAATAGAGAATTCTGAAAACAATTCCCAAAATATGATATCCAGAATAAATTTAGGATAATAAATTGTACATTTTCTATATGGTATTTGTAACATCTAGTTACTATTTTCTGGTATACATAAACCATTATTCTGATTTATCTTTAGTTGGGTTTATTTTAGGGAAGTTTGTGTTTAAAGTTAATAAATTTTGAGAATTTTGGGCTGGTTCACGGTTGGCACATGACCTGCACACAGTTTTTCAAAACATTCACCATGCTATAGGAAAATGGAAATTTTTGGATAGAGAGACCTGTGTGGCTGGTGAATGGTTATTCAATTCATTCATCCCCTTAGGATAAACTGTGTGACCCATTTATAATGGTGCATATCATGTGAAATATTTTTCCAAACCATGCGTCATTTCCTAGGAAATTTTGCGGATGGGGTTTTAGAAAATCCATTTTTTTAAAAAATTCCAAAAATCCAGTTTTAATTCCCAAATGGACATCCTTTGACCCAAACTGGTTTCTCTCAACATTGGATCTCCCAATAAGTATTCATGGCCCCTTGCACTCCTCCTAGATGTGAGATGAAGCGAGGTCAACGTCAGTCGATCCTTCTTTGGTTAGTTTCCTCCTCTTGTTCTTGATCTCTCGTGATCTCTCTATTTCAACATAGGGTTTTACAGATCTCAATATGTTTTTAAAGGATCTAATACCCACTTTTATGGATCTAAAACTAGATTTGAATCTTATTTCTCCCAGATCTTGTTGTTGTCTTCCTTCTTTGATGAATCCCGACTATGGTTTAGTGATCTAAGATCCATTGATCCTGAGTTTGGTGGTTATGTTATGATGAAAATTTTTTCTCAAACCTAAATTGATTTATTTAATCTCAACTATTTTTAATTAAATACAATTTATTGGTTTTAATTACGTGGTTTTCAATTGTTTTATTGGAAATACCCAATTCAAATGAATTATGGTTTTTATGAAGAATGTATTTTTCATATGAAATTGGAAAACCCCCAATTCCATTGAATTGGTGTGTGGTTATAGAAATTTTGGTAATTTAAATTCTTAGATTTAAATTATATTTTGGGGGAAAATTGAATTAATTGAATTGTGGAATTTAATTTAATAAAAAAGTTTTCTAGAAAGATTTGTGAAAAAACACCAATTCCAATGAATTGGGGGATTGTGATTAAATTGATGGAATTGTTTGATAATAAAATTTTTTGAATTTAATTATGTAATGTATTTTGAAATTTCATGAATTGGTTTTAAATCCTTGTTTATGAAAAATGGATTAAAAATGGATTTTATGGAAAACCAGTGGTTTCATATTTTTTAAAAAGCATGTTTTTATTAAAAACCCCTTATAGTTTTTAAAGGGAAATTGGAATATTGAAACAGAGTATTGATTTAATTTAATTTTAAGTAGCCTTAAAATAAATTTCCCATCATTTTTTTATACTAGAGTATATACAATATTTTGGTAGTTAGTGTGTAATATTGGACAACACTTCATGACATAAAACATTCTAAAATATCATATCAACACATCATGTCCCTTAGGAAATTGTGATGAATTCTCTTGGCCTTGGTTCAAGGGGTATATGTGCATACTTTTCTATATTCACAGTGTTGGGTGCCAATAGAATGGAACTATCATTCCTACTTGTAGCATGACCATGTTAGTCAGTTGTTAGTATTTGGAATATATGTATATGCCTTTTTTATAAACTATTTTCTATGCCTTAAAAATTTATATAAACTATTTCACATAAATGTGTTCATTTAATCCATTTTGTAAATAGTTCCATTTATGTAAGCTACCCTTTTTATTAAATGTAAATTTCATCTTTTGAAATGTATTTCCGTAAATTGAAATGTGAAGCATGAATTTCTAAATGTATTTTCATCTTTTAAATTGTAAATCATGATTTTTTATATATGATTTTGTAAATTCCTAACCCATTTATTTGAACATTAAAAGCTCATTACTAGTTTATTTTATATTTTCAGGTTGTTATGTAATCTTTGGTGAAATCCTACTGGTCTTTGGATCACACCCAACTTTTGCTTCTCGGTGTTTGAAAATTATCTCCTTCCATGATTGAGGAAGGGGTAAGGATCACTTGAAGGTGGATCTAGCTGTTGAACCATAGACTTGGGAATTTATGTCCTTAGGGACATTGTAGTGTTTCCCTATTTTGGTACTTGGGTTGTAGTACTTTGGGCATTAATTCCTTGTTGACTTCTAGTACTTTACTCCTAGTGGAGTTTCTTTTCTATACATATTTTATTTCTTGTATTAATTATGCTATGTTTTGTGGAAAATTAATTCCAACTTACATGTTTTTTGATGAGAGGTGTTAGTTTCCAACCTGTGGGGATTGCGAATTTCCTTCAGGTTATGTCAATACCAGCTCATCCATTGGGTTACAAGGGTACCTGGGCTGGTTTTTCAGAAAGTGGTATCAGATATACGTATATCTTTTTTCATGAAGTGAATTTGCATTTGTGAAATATTTTTAGTACTTAGGAGGTAGTGTTGATTTAGTTCATATCCCTCTCAACCCTAAATGAACCTTAAGTCACTAGGTGTGGTTTGGGATGGACGCATTATAGATTAGTTCTATTCTTTTCCCTATTTTGATTTGTATGTATTGAAATCCAATTTTTTCTATCTATTGGGATTAATTTCCCTTTCCACTCAATTTAAGGTCTAATATAGAATATTCTCTATTTTATATTGATTTTTTTAGCATCATTACTCCTAGAATATTGGAGAATCAGATATAGGAGAAAGTAGCTAATGAATCCCAGCGAGCGAATCCCTGTCGGGACCCGAGTCTTATTAAGTTGATTGTAATCACTGTCCAAGCTCTGGGACAAGCACCACCTCTAGTTCTCATTCAACATCTAGTTTTAGAACATCATAGGGGCATTATAAAGATATGTTTTCAAGAGTTCATTCACCATATTCATACACTATTCAAAGGCTCGAATGACCCTTAATTGGTTTATTAATGGTTGAGTGGAAAGGAATGTTTGTTTGGATTCTTGGACACACCTGATGAAATCAATGTTAAGTGTGTCACCTTTATGATGGAAGGAAAAAGAATTAGATATTGGTTCATGATGGTAATAGTAAAGAAACATGATGCATTAGTGTGGAAACACTTCACGGTTATTTTCACCAACTAGTTATATCCAGATTCGATGATATTACCTAAGTCTGTATATTTTTTCAAGCTCGAGCAGGCTGAGAGGACTATGAAAGATTACGCAAACCGTTTTTCTAAGATTTTGCATTTCTCACATGAGATAGTATCAAATGGGAGGATGGAGGCTCAAAGATTTGAGTTGGGACTTAGTCCAGATTTTCCATCTTAGTTTTTCTTGATGAAATTGCATTCTTATAATGTTGTACTAGATAGAGCACTGATAGGGGAGATGGAATTGGCTGGCGAGTCAATGTTTTCAAGAGTATTTTCCCCTCTCGATGTCAATGTGAATTCCTCTAAGTAAAAGAGGAATAATGATGACTCTCATTGTGTTTCTCAATGGAAGGGTTTTTCTAAACCACATACAGTTCCAAGAAGTGGCCCGTTAGATTGGTACTAGTGTAGAAAGATGGGACAATTAAAGAGGGTTTTCACTAAAGAACACATGAAATTTGAATCCTATAGATTCTCAGGACACTTTTAGGGGTTTTTATATATCTATTCCACTCCATGTAGTGTCATGGGATCATCTTCACATTCAAAAACTGTAGTGCAGTTAGATGCTTCACATGATAAATGGTTCAAGCTACAATAATCATGAAGGAAGCTTCTTCGCATAGTGGAAGAGTCTCTAGAGGAAGATGATATGGTTCCAGAAACTATGATAGGTACCATTACTATAGATTTCTCATTAATGACTGCTCTTTTTTATACTGGTGCATCTCATTCATTTATTTCAATTTGTACTCTTAATATGATAAATCTTCCTATAGGGATTTTATCTTCTGTAATTGATATTACTACACCCCTTAATACAAAGAGAGGACAGGGTCTCCATTGACCCACTTGTGTTTTCTCTCATTCATATGTTGTGATTTCTTATAGTTTTATGATTCTCTACATGAAACCTATTGATGTCATTTTCAGGATGGATTGTCTCATTTCCAGTAAAGCCTAAATTGACTGTTATCTTTGACGGGTCTAATTTACTAAACCTGATGGTGTGTGTCATGTATTTCAAGGAGAATAGGACATGAGGTTGATTAGAGAAGGACCTTCCTAACCAGATTTGGGGAAGGTGATATCTATGTTTTCTTATGATTTGGAGTTGTAATCATGGAGCAGTGATCTCCCTCCATTCAACATTCATTTTCCCAATGTTTTTCCTTCAAAATTATTTGGTTTTCCCCCAGTAAGGGAGGTTTACTTTAATATTGACTTGATTCCTGGTACTCACCAAGATTCTATTCCCTCTTACCATATAGCCCCGGTTGGAATGGAAGAGCTAAAGCCCCAATTTGATGATCTTTTAGATAAAGTCTTTATATGCTTGACTATGTCACCTTGGCCTACACATTTTCTCTTTGCAAAGAAGGTTAATGTTTCACTTTACCAATGTGTTGATTATTTAAAACTAAATTGAATAATGATAAATAAAATTAACAATTACCATTGATTGATGACTTATTTAATTAGTTGAAAGGGGAAAAGTGGTTCTTAAACATTGACCTTCGATCTAGTTACCCTTAATTAGGGTTACAAAAATATGACATTCAAAAAACGACCTTTCAAAGTATTTAGGGTCATTATGAGTACCTTGTTATTCCCTTTGGGATAACCAATACTCTGGTAGTTTTCAGAGATTTGATGAATAGTATTTTCCATGAGTATCTTGATACTTTTATATTAGTAATTTTAGATAAAATCCTTTTCTACTATACGTACAAGGAGGATCATGTGCATCATCTGAGATCAGTTATGAGTTTGCTGAGAAATCAATGACGTTATGAAAAACTATTGAAATGTGATTTATAGATCTGGGAAGTGAAGCACTTAGGGCATGTGCTATCAGGACAAGGAATATCAGTTTATCTTGAGAAGGTGAAGGATTTTATGACACGGGAAAAACCAGGAAATGTCTTCTAGATTCATATCTTCTTAGTCTTAGCTGGGTATTTTCGCCAGTTTGTTAAGGAATTATCTATGATGGATTCCCCAATGACTACACTAACTCATAAGGGAGTAAAGTATGAATGAGATGAAAAATTTAAAAGTTCTTTTATTGAGATGAAGCATATTCTAATTATAGAATTAGTGTTGACACTTTTAGAGGCCAATCATGGCTATGTGTTCTCTTCGATCCATCGGGTTCAGGTTCAGGCTACGTTATAATGTAAGGGGATCATGTTTGTGCATATGGTACTTGTCATCTTTGATCGCATAAGAATAATTATCCAAAAAAACATTGAACTTGTAGTTGTGATGAATGTGATAAAGAGTGGGTGGTATTACCTTTATAGAGAAAAGTTTACCAGGTATTCTGACTACAAGAGCATGAGTTATATCTTCTCTCAAAAATATTTGAAGCTCTTCCAGAGGTATTGGGTGGAATACCTGTAGTCTTTCGATTTTGACATCGCCTATACCCTAGGAAAAGGTAATGTCGTTGATGAGGCTTTGAGTATAAAATTTCTGAACTATATAGTGAAGAAATCATCAAAATATTCGAACATGATGTCTCTTTTTTCACAGTTATACATCAGAGACTAGGAATTAGGGTTCGTCGTTTCATTGCCCTACGTTCAGTCGAAATTATCTCTTCTCAAGTTGATTCTTCATGAGTAGAATATTTATTATTAAATCTATAGAATTAGATACTCTCTTTATGGTGGGGAGACTGTACTTGATTGGTTGTTCTCCTAGGAAGGCATTCTATGATTTCAGAACTGTTTTGTGGTACCGTCTTTGGTAAGGAAAACTGTTATGGGGGTTGCTATAGTTCCCAGTGGATAGTGGACCCAAGAACCACAATGATTTTATATGACATGTGGCGGTAGTTCTGGTGGCCAGGTATCAGATAGATCATTGCTGAGTTTTGTTTCTCATTGTTATGCATGCCAATAGGTTAAGGAAAGCATCAGAATCCTTTAGGATTCCATCAGACACTTCCAATACCTACTTGGAAGTGGGATTATATCCTTATATACTTTATGGTTGGTTTGACTCATACCTAGAGAAAGAAGAATGTACTGTGTGCTGTGATCAACAGGCTGGTAAAGTGGAATCACTTTGTAGACATTCATGATACAACCAAAGTTGAGGGTTGGGAAATATCTATATAAAAGAGATTGTTTTTTTTTCATGGAGTTCCATCTATTGTAGTCTCTGATTGGGATCCTCAGCTCAATTTCTGTTTTTGGAGAGGCCTTCATGAGGTTTTGGGATCTCACATTTATTTGAGTATTGCATACCATTCACAGTCATATGGCCAAAGAAAAATATCTATATAGATTTCATAGGATATTTTTGGTTCTTGTGTTCTAGACTTAGGTGGGGAATAGGATGATCACATGGGACTGGTTGAGTTTTCTTAAAACAATAGTTACCATTCCATGATCATAATTATAACGACCCAAAATATTATGAATAAAATCCCCCTTTTGATTTAATGGATATAGAAAACACATGCACTTATTAGGTTTTATTTTATCCAATTGGATTAAAATGACCGTTAAGGATCATTAATATTGATAATAAAGTTGTTGATTATTGATAACATTACTAGTATAAATACAGGGTTTTAACAAATCCTTTTGACACACACAAAGGAATCGGTAGCCTCAACCAGTAGGATTGTACCCTATGAATCCCATTTATCAGTGCTTTTGAGGGAGATAACATTTCTGGGCTTTGCCTTAGACCAATCTCATGTTGAGATCTAACATCTTAAGCATAATAAAAACAATTTACGAGATAATTTCTTTCTCATCAATATCACTGCGCAAACCATGTTCACCAAACGACCCCATGAAATCCATACCATCTCACACCGTACTCTTAGGGATTATGCTTGTGTCATAAAGGGATATGTATCAACACCCTAGTAATATAGATATGTACATTATTTTTATATAATAATGAACATATTTTCATCCGATAATCATTAATTTGTAAAATATTTTTAAATCAAAAATACTATTTTATGATTAATATTCAAATTTAATTAAAAATCCTTTTTTGAATTAATGATTTTTTGAAATGATTTTTTTTTAAATATATTATTATTAAATTAATTTTATTAAATATAAATTATCATATTATTTTTATAAAGTCAAATGTAATTTTTAATTGGGTTCAATGTATTTTATTGTCAAAAAAACCTATCATTTTAATTAAATGTATCTTTTTATTTTAAAAGTAAAAATTAAAATATTTATATAATTATTTATATATAAGAAATAATATTTTTTGAATCATCATGTAAAAATTATCTAATGTTGAATTTTTTTATAATTTTCTGAGACAGTGGAGTTTTTGTGTAAAAATAAAATATCGTATAAATATATGGTGTGTTTTATGACATGATAATGGACCAATAATGATGTAACAAATACAACAAAAGGTGTATTCGGTGAAATATATGTTTTCCATTTAAAATAATGTGGTTTTAAGTTTATTTTATTTAATTTTTATATCCCTTATGAATCTTCCTATACGTATAATATATTTTATGATTTTACATTCATTTCTTTAAGAGTCTGACTCACCTCCACATAAGCAAGGGAAATATTATAATATGTTCAGAAATTTTCATTATAAAATAATATAAAACACTACCCTTTGGCAGAAACCATGGGATGGTTTGTGGTTTTGAATATTTTATTATAAAGTGTCCAAAACCAAATTAATAATGAAATCTCCCTCTTTTCCTACATAAAACCAACCAAGATCCCATTTTTCTTCACTAAAACTCCTTTAATATCAAAAAAACATTTTTCAATACTTCCTATATTCCTCTCAAGGTTCTAAAAATATCTCAATAATCCTTTGGAGTCACACATCCATGTAATGGATTTCCCTCTTCTCATTTTCATTCAAGCACTTCTTTTATATTATGCTTCTAAAATTACAATTTAATATTTTGGGATATGATGTTACATGATTACCTTACTATCCATTTTATATATAAATGATGAGATATTCCTTTCACTCTCATTAATCCCCCCTATGATCTTTTTTGTACACCTGTTACCATGGAAAAATATCATAAGCATTATTTTGGTTTCTCCTCTTACTTCAAGACTCTTTATTATGTTTTGCCTTCTATTTCCAATTACTTATGTTTAGGAATATACTTCCATGTCCCGATTAACATCCATTTCATTTCTAAATAATTATATACCACTTTATCTCTCATCAACCCATTTTACGAATTTCTATATGATGATGTTATATTGTCGAAATTGAACGGCGATTTTTCATGCCAAAAACATAGTGTACTGAATACCACAAACATTTATCTATCAAGGGTATTCAATTTTATGCCCATATACTTATTTATTTTGGATATATATGTATTTATTCCACATTTCATTGATCATGTAATAAACTATGATGATTAATGAATCTATGTTGTATGATCTATGTGGAAAACTTACGCAAGAAAATGAAATTGTTATGAAGGATGAACCATGATAGCACTCAAATACATTGGGTAATGTTTAGTATCATGATATGTCATGTTCAATGTGATTTGACTCATTATCCTCCTTATGTAATGTTATTTTACTCATGCTCCTCCATGGGGAAAAAGCCTTGATTCATACTAATATCATGTTGTTTGTTGTTTCCATGTTTCCCATTTTATGATTATCATGTTAAATAATGCCTTTATATTTATGTTCTTTTTATGATCCTTTAATATGACTATTTCCTAACAATTATTTTCTTCATCATGTTATGGCATTTTTATTCCCTTACTAGGCTATATAGCTCTCCCTTTTCTTATGTATGTCCCCAGGTTATCCCACACAGTGTTAAGTACGAAGGAGTGTTGTGGTCATGAAAAAGAAGTTTTAAATAAAGATGTTAAATTTAATGTTTTAAGATTTTATGTAATGTACATAATTTCAAAAAGGCAACAGACCTCTCAATATTTTGAGTTGTATTAAGTGAAATTTATGTAATAAACCATGTTTAAATATAAAATAATGATCTAGGTTGTTATAGTTGGTATCAGAGGATAGGTTTAGTTTTTTTTTGGATTAGGATTAGAAAACCCTAGTGAAACCCCTTAGGGATAATAATAAGTGTAAGTAAACATAACTAAATTTATTTATGTATAGAGTATATGGTTTAACTATAAAATATATCCTGGTCTAGATACTGCAATTGGATGTGGTTCTGGAATAGATGTGCCTAGGGGAAACAACTCTGACAAGGTGTTCTGGGCATGACACTGGGTAACATGTTACATGAAAATGGGCCATAATGTGAACCTATTTTGACACTACCAAGGGATATTCTTTGGAAAATTCATAATCTCATTAAAAAAATTATTAAAGGAACAAAAAAATCCCAAAATATTATATGTTAGGAAGTAGATAATGGATAACATAGACTGAATCGTAGAAACTCATACATTAAAGAGATAAATGTACTTTATCAGTTATCCTATTAATGTCATTGTATTCCCATTTATGTGTTTAACTATCTAAGATACTCATACCTAATTTTCCTTTTATTCTATCCAATGGCCTAAAATTGTAAGAACTGTGCTAACAATCGATGTAATGGGTAGTGTGAGGATTCCCCTAATGAGATGCCCATCCTGATGGGAGTGGGAATCACAAACTTTCTCATGATACTCTACCAGTAAACCCAAGTTCTGAATAGAATCCTAGACCATGAGGAGCACCGAACCTCCCAACCCCCTAAGAGAAAGAAACACGTAGTCGAGATCTTCATGCGACAAATGCCTCCTTATTTCAATGGATCGTTTGATCCCTTAATTGTAGAGAAATTGATCAATTACATTGAAAAAAAATTCTCTTTCCTTCAATGTTATAAAAAAGAGAAGGTTCTTATTGTTATTTATCATATAGAGGGTGAATCAGATCTGTTCTAGACATTGATCAAGAATATGAAGTTTGTGTAAGAGATCGAAGCAATGGAGAGGAAGGAATTCTAGGGAAAAATTGATAAATATCTTCCCTACACCCTCCCTATTAAGATAGAAATATATTTCTATACAATCAAGAAAGGTTTAATTAATATATTGGGGCGTATAAAGAAAACTTCAAAATAATTGTATGATACACCTCTGGTTTCTTCGTTACCCTCAAATACAAGGTTGACCTCTTCTTTGGTGGGATAAATCCCAGACTTTGAAAAGCCTTGGAAATCTGTGACTTTTATAACTATGAGGAAATTTTCCAACGTTCCCACAAAGTTGATATGGAGTTCGGTGAATCTCATGGGTATCATGGGAATAAGAAGTGAAAATTGGACTTTAATTCTAGTACAGCACAAGAGCCTCAGCACAGTTGGTGAGGACTCATTAAGTGAATCTAAGAGACCTGAGATCAAATCCAGGCGGAGGCTAATTTTTGGTACTGTAGTAGCACTGTAGCATAATGTAGAAGTACTGTAGCAGTACTGTAGTAGTACTGTACCAATCACTATAGCAAGAACTGTGCAGTACTACATAAGGAATTGTGTGGTACAGTAGAAGGTATTGTAGCGGGAACTGTAGCAGGCACTATTTGGCATTGTAGCTGTTAGGAATATTCCCCTGTTTGGGCCTTCGGTCCACCGATTTGGTCCTCGAGTCCTTTAAGGCCTCCGAGCCACCTCAAGGCCATCGGGCCACCTTAAGTGGAGATGCAAACCAGACAACCAACAAGTAATAAGCTTTAGAAGGATGATGAGCAAGGATCATTCACCATAGAATAAGCTATACAGATTGAAAGAATGAGAGGGTATTCCACATGCCATCGGGACATGCCTAGGAATGCACAGAAAAAGCCTAGCCGAATAGCCATGCAAATGTGGAGAGATTATTTCATGATGAAAATACTGGGAAGGAGTTGTTCCAAGTAGTTAGTTTGGTTTGTATGTAATGTTTGAAGCCTATGGGCATTTAATTCCTCTAAGGCCTACGATCCATGCAATAATTATGAGTACAGGAATTATATGGTTTCCAACTCACCCCTTTAAATATATATTATCAAAAATCAATAAAAAAAGAAGGCCTTAGAGCTATTGGAAGAATTCTTGCAGTACGATGGATAAATCCAATGGTGATAAGAAATTATGGAATCCCACTTATCAAAGGTGTGGAAATAAGCACACCAAAAGTTTCCAAAGGTGGTCATTGAAATATTTTAGGTGCGGAAGAGAAGGGAACCTGGATAATAATTACCGACTGGAGAAACTCACCAATATGATAGAGGAATGGAACGCTCTGGTATACCCTCAATTCAATATTTATTACTACAACTGGAAAAAACCAAGGCACTTTCCGAACCAGTTCCCTAAGCTGATTGTTTTTTCGGACAAACAACAACCTCTATGGAAGAAAGGGTCTGCTTCTTCAATCACTACCAATAAATTGAATCTCGACAATGAAGTGGTGACATTAAACTATTTATTCATTAAGGAATATTGAAGAAAATTTTTGATTATAAATCTAAGCAGTCTTTTCTATCATGAAGGTTTAGTAGAACTATTCAAACACCACAAAAAAGCATGGATGTAGAGATATCAGTGATAATGGAAAATGGAGAAATTATTGCGTCCCATGTATATAACTCCTCCATTATCTCAATTTTAGGATGTAACTTCCTAGAGAACCTTGTCATAATTAACTTGGAATAATTTGATACAATTATATGAATGGATTGGGGTTTCCTTTATAAATCCCACATAAATTTCCACAAGAGGAAAATCACACTCTAAATAGTGAATCAACATCCGATTTTATACAATTTCAAGTAGAAGGATGAGTCACCAATAGCACCACCATCTCAAGAATGAATATTTCTACACTATGAGAAATTGTATCTAGCTCAAATGACTAAGTCTAAGGAAAGTATCGTCCTGGAATATATTCTTATTGATAGGGAATATGGTGATGTGTTTCCTGAGGAATTTCATGGTTTTCCTCCGAGCATAGAGGTCGAATTTTTGATCGAACATATACATGTGGCGTTTCTAATATCCAAGACTATATAAAAATAGTTGTCGTGGAAATATAGGAACAAAAGAAACAAATATAGGAGAATCTAACTAAAGGGTTTATATGCCCAACTGCTTCACCATAGGGTACACTAGTCCTCTTCATCAAGAATAAGGATTGTTCAATGCTTCTTTGCAATGATTATCATGAGCTCTACAAAATTAAGGTGAAGAAAAAATAACCTTTTCCATGAATTGATAAATTGTTTGATCAGCTATCTAGAGCATAATAACTTTTCAAGGTGCATCTGGGTCAGGATATTACCATGTATGGGTGAATAAAGAGGATATACCTGACACTGATTTTCATACAAGGTATAGGAACTATGAGTTGATAGTGATACCTTTTAGACACACTAATGCTCTAGAAATATTATTGTACTTGATGACTAGAGTCTTTATAAATTACCTAGAAAATTTTTTAGTCTTTATGGATGAAATTCAAATATACTCCAAAACCAAGGAGGTTAATGAGAAGCATCAATACACTATGATTAAGACCATGTGAAAGGATAAGCTCTATGAAATGTACAAAAAGTGTGAGTTTTGTTTGAAATAAGTCTCAATCTTGGGGAATATCACAATAAGAAATTGGATATCTATGGATCCATCAATGGAAAAAGAAATTGAGGGATGTCTGAGGCCCACATTTATGACATATATCTATAGCTTCCTTGGGTTATCTAGATATTATCATTGATCTGTGAGAAATTTCTCATGATTTTTGAACCCTCTTACCAAGCATACTCAGAAGGGATTAAAATTTTATTGGAATGATGAAAGTGAAGAAAGCTTCATGGAGTTCAAATGGAGGCTTATCACTACACATATTCTCACACTAACCACAAGTGGGAACTTTTGGGATTTTCAATGATGATTAAAATAAGGGATTGGGATGTTTATTGATGAAAAATGAAAAATTCATTGCATAAACCTCATGTTAGTTGAGAATTTATGAGAAAAAATATCCCACACATGATCAAGAGTTAGCGGGTGTGATATTTTTTTTAGAAATATGGAAGAATTATCTATTTGGGGAGAAGTATGAAATATATATGGATCACTAATGGCTCAAATATGTATTCACACAAAAAAAGATGAATATGTTCCAAGAAATATGGTTAGGGATCATCATGTATTAGGACTACTTAATTAACTACCATCCTGGGAAAGAAAACAACGTGGAAGATGCTCTAAGTAGAAAGGACCCATCAATTTTATCGTTAATAAGAATCGAGAAGGATCCTATCTTCTTATACAAGAAATATATAGACCTAGGAATCATAATGAAAGGAACATCATAAATCCATTCAAAAATTTCTTCTCCATTTCCACCTTTAAAAAGGTTAAAGGATGCTCAAAAAGAGGATGTGGGAATTCAAGATAAAGTGGAAGTTATTAGAAAAGAGAAATCCTTGGAGTCAAATGTTAACGAAGAAGGAATTGTAGGATTTGGGTCAAGGTTATGTGTTCCAAAAAATACTATGTTAATGAAATAACTTTTCGATGATGAATATAGTTCGAATTTCTCTATGTACTCGGGAAACACAAAGATATACTGAGATCTCTGAGAACACTATTGGTGGGATAAAATGAAGAAGAAGATAACTGGATATAAAACAATGTTCCTGGTATGTCAGCAAGTGAAGGTGGGGCAGTAGAAGTCAAAGGGAATGTTGCAACTATTACCCATACCAACATGGAAATGGGAAAGCATCACCATTGACATTGTCACCAGACATATGAATACATCCAAAGGAAATAATGTTATCTGGGTTGTTATGGATCATCTTATAAAGACTGCAGACATCATTTTGATTCAAGAGGATTTCTCACTCGATCAACCAGCACTAATATACATTAGAGAAATGGTAAGGATTCATGGAGTACCACTATCGTTTGTGTCCCATTGAGATCCAAGATTCACCTCTAATTTTAGAAAATTCTCCATGATGATCTTCAAACTAGGCTGAATTTTAGTACATCTTATCACCCTCAAAATAATGTCCAATATGAGCAAACTATCTAAACACATTAGTACATGTTGAGAGCTTTCTCAAAGAATGTTAAAGGTGGATGGGGCCAATATCTTCCTTCGGTGCAGTTCTCTAACATAAATAGTTTCAATTCAAGCATTCAAATGGCACCTTATGAATCCCTTTAAGGTAAGAGGTTTAGAACACCATCTTGTTGGGATTATGTTTGGGAACAAGAACTTCTAGGTCTATAAATGGTCAAAGAAATTGTAGATAAGGTTAAGAACATCGAGCTGCACATCAAAACTACTTAGAGGCGACAAAAGTGTGATGTTGAGAATCATAAATATGACATAGAGTTAAATGTTGGAGATATGGTATTCCTTTTCATATCTCCATGGAAGAGAGATATGATATTTGGGAATAATAAAAAACTTAGTCCAAGGTACATCGGTCCTTTTGAGATCACTTATCACATCAATGTAGTGGCCTATCGACTATCACTACCACTAGACCTATCTTAAGTACATGATGTATTCCATGTATCCCTATTAAAAAAGTACATCCTAGACCCATCACATGTACTCAATATATAGGTGGAACCATTGGAGAATTACCGTTCCTATGAGTATCATCCAGCGAAGATATTAGATAATAGAGGAAAAGTTCTAAAAAATAATACAATTATTCTCATCAAGGTATTGTGGAGAAACCACAATTCTGAATAATCAACATGGGAACCAAAGGAGTTGATTAAGCATAGTTATAATCATCTGTTTTAGTGTGGAATAAAGACATTTTGAGGTTGAAATTTTTTATGGGGGCACGGTTGTAACAACCCAAACTGTTATTAATAAAATTCCCCTTTTGATTTAACAAATATTGAAAACACATGCACATATTTTATTTTTTTATTCAATAGGATTTAAATTACAATTAAATATCATTACCATTGATAACATAGTCATTGAACAATGATCACATGACTAGAATAAATATAGGTTTTTAACAAATCCTTTTGACACAGAAAAAGGAAGTGATGGCCTCATCAAGTAGGTTTATACCCTATAAAGACCATTTATCAATGATTTTTAAGGATATAGAATTTTTGGATTTCATATAGACCAAGCCCAAGACGAGATCCAACGAGCATGAGTGAAACCATTTATGAGAGAAGTTCAAGCTTAATGGGAATATGGCCCAAACCATGTTCACCAAACAGCCCCATGAAAGCCCCACCATCACATACCTTACACATAGGGCTTATATTGGTGTAATAACAGTATATGTATCAAGACCCTAGTAGTAAGGATATGTACATTATATTTTATATAATAATAAACATATTTTCATCCTATTATTGTTACTTTGTAAATGTCTTTTAAAGCAAAAATAGTATTTTTGGTTAATATCCAAATTCAATTAAAAAATCTATTTAGATGAATTAATGGGTTTTTGAAATAAAAAAAATATGTTATTAAAATAATATTATTAAATTAATTTTATTATATATAAATGATCATATAATTTTTATGAAGTCAAATGTAATTTTTATTTGGGTTCAAAAATTATTATTGTCAAAAAACCCCGTCATTTTCAATAAATATCAATTTTTATTTTAAAAGTGAAAATTCACATATTTATAAATTTATTTAGATAAAATGAATATTTTTTTTGAATCAGGATGTCTAAATTATTCATTGGTGAATTTTTCATAATTTTCTAAGATGGTTGATTTTTTTGGAAACAATTAAATACCGTATAAATATATTGTGTGTTTTATGACATCATAATAGACTAAAATGATGTAATAAATAAAATAAAAGGAATATTAGGCCAAATATATATTTTGTATTTAAAATAATGTGGTTTTAAGTTTATTTTTTAATTTTTTAAATCCATCATTATTCCTCCAAGACTTATAATATATTTAATGGTTTTAAATTCATTTCTTTAAGAGTTTAACTCACCTCCACATAAGGGAAATATTTTAATAATTTAACCCCTTGTACTTATAAAATAATGTAAAACACTCCTCTTCAGTGCAAACCATGGGAAAAAACCATAGTATGGTTTTTCATTATGAATATTTTATTATGAAGTGTCCAAAACCAAAATAATAAATAAATCCCCCTCCTTTTCTATATATAACCACCAAGGATCTCATTACTATTCACTAAAACTCCTTGAATCTAGTCCACACTCTTTGATATACTCCCTAGAGTCCTCTCGAAGCACCCCCAATATCCCAAGAATCTAATCCTAAGCCTTTGGATACACACATCCATGTAATGGATTTCTCTCTTCTCATTTACATTCAAGCAGTTCTTTTATATTATGTTTCTTAAATTTCATTTTCATATATTGGGATATGATGTTACATGATTAAATTTCTATCCATTTGATTTATAAATTATTATAGATTCCTTTCACTCTCATTAATCCCACCTATGATCCTTCATGAACACATGTTACCATGCTAAAATTTCATAAGGGTTATTTTTCTTTCTCCTCTAACATTAAGACTCTTTATTATATTACTCTTTCTATTTCCAATTAATTATACTGGGGAATGTTATTACATTTCCCTATTACTATCCATTTAATTTATTAATTATGAGATGCCTTTTTCTCTCCCAGCAAACCTTTTTATGAATTTATATATAACGTTATTATGCTAACGAAATTGCACCGTGAATTTCCATGATAAAATCATTATGTAGTGAATACAGTACTCATTTCTCTGTAAAGGGTATTCAACATTATGCACATATACTTATTTTTTTGGATTTATATGTATGTATTCCATATTTCCTTAATCAGGGAATAATCTATTATGATTAATGAATCCTGGTTGTATGATCTATGTGGCACACTTAAGTTTGAAAATTTAATGATTATGAAGGGTGTGCCCTGATACCACACCAATGTATTGGGTAATGTTTAGTACCATGATACATCATGTGAAATGAGATTTTACTCATTATTCTTCTTGTGAAATGAGATTTGACTCATGATCCTTCATGTGCAATGAGCATTGACTCATGATCCTCCATAACTAATGAGCATTGACTCATAATCCTCCATGTGTAATGATCCTTGACTCATGATAATATAATGTTGTATGTTGTTTCTACATTTCACATCTTCTGATTATCATGATAAATAACGCCTTTATATTCCTGTTCCTGTATGCTCTTTCGATATGTCTATTTTCTAACATGTACTATCTTCCTTGTGTTATGCCATATTTATTACCTTTCTGTTCTTTATAACTCACCCATTTCTCATGTATGTCCTCAGGTTATCCCATGCAGTGCTAATTATAGTGGAATTTTATGGTCATGAAAATGATGTTTTCAATAAATATATAGATTTTCATGTTTTATGTTTTTATTTAATGTACCTAATTTTCAAAATACACTATTCCACTCGATCATATGAGTTGTATTAAGTGGAATTTTGGGTAATAAAAAATGTTTAAATCTGAAATAAAGAGCAAGGATGTTATACGAATGGATTTTATTGAGGCCTTATATGGACGGCCTTGTAAATATCACTTGTGTTGGTCAACGATTGGATAGTGTTCCTTGGTTGGACCGATCTTCGTCCAAGAGATGGTGGTAATGATTTAGTTGATTTTTCAGAGGATGTTAATGGTACAGAGTCAATATAAATCTTATTCTGATCATCACTATAGACCATTGGTGTTTTTATTTGGTTAGAAGGTGTTCCTAAAAGTTTCACCCTAGTTGGGTTATCGATGCCTTTGGGGGTAAGGGAAGATCACTCCTCGTTTTTTTGTACTAGTTGAGGTTGTTGAGATAGTGGGGAATTCTTCTTACAATTTATTACTACACTAAATCTGATGTCAATACATAATCTGTTTCACGTATCATAGCTGAGGTAGTATCTATCTAATCCTTCTCATGTTTTGAGCTGGAGTGATCTTGTGGTTGAGCCGGATTTATCCATGATTGAATGACAAGTTAGGATAGTAGATTCTAAGACCAAGGTAGTTGGTGGGAGGAAGATACCTTTGTTTCATGTTATATGGTATCATGGTTCGGATTCCCATGAGATGTGAGATATAGAGTCATTGATGATAGAGCAATGGACTCATCCTTTCAAACGATCATGTACCCTAGTGGTACCGGATCCTCCTTGGCATCCAAAAGACCAAGGATAAAATTTGTGCAGGGGATATTTTGGGTACTATAGCATACTATAGTTTGAAACAGTAGCAGTACTGTAACAGGAGCATAATTATTGCAGCCGCGACACTGTAGCAGTGGAGGGACACTTACAGGGACTATAGCGGTGGCGGTATTGTAGTAGCGCGGGTACTGTAGCAGTATTGTTCACTGAGGGGTCCTTTGGGCCAAAAATGGGCTTTCAAGCCTTGTATTCAATCCAGATGGACTTGGGAATTTGGTCTATGTGATGAGTCACCCTCTAACCAGTCTAAAGAGGTCACTTTATTAAATAATAAATTGAGGCCTCGGCCCCAACATTTAAAAAAATGGCCTTATCCTCATGACATAAAACCATCGTCGTAGGATTCCGGGGGAGAGAAAGTTTCTATGGTTAGTATGTTATAACATCCTATTTCATTTTTTTAGGTATCCCTAAACCCTCCTTTTAATTGATGTTTGGTGGGGTTTCATTTGGGGTTGTTTCGGGTTGAAAAATTATGAATTTTTAGAATTTTGGGTTGGTGCACAGTTGGAAAACAGCATGAACATGATATTCCAAACCGTGCGCCCTCCTATAAAAAAATTGAATGTTTTGGAAAAATATATCTCCATGTCCTGTGAAAGGTTAGAAAGGTCACTAATCCCATTATAATAAACCATGTGATCCATTTATAATTGTTTCATGACCTGTGTGTTGTTTTTCCAAACCGTGCACCGTTTCCCAGGAAACCATGCGGACGAGATTTTAATTAATGAAAATTTTTGATAAAAATTACCAAATCCCTGTTTTACATCTCGAATGGAACTCATATCACCTAAACTAGTTTCTATCATCTTTAAAGATCCGATGAAGGATTTTTGGCTCCTTAGACCTCACCCATATGTGATCTGAAGCAAGCCGAACATCAGTTGATCCTTCTCTTGATTGTTTCCTCCTCTTGTTCTTGATCTCTTATGGTATCTCTCTTCCTCCAAAAGGGTTTTATTGATCTAGGTATGTTGTTCGAAGGATATTACAACTATTTTTCTAGATATAAACCTTGTTTTGAATCTTGTTTCTCCCATATCTCGTTGTTTTCATCCTTCTTTGACAAATCCTATCTAGGGTTTGGTGATCTGAGATCCATTTATCCCCAAGTAGGTGGTTCCATTATGATGCCCAGATTTTATTAAACCTAATTTTTTAATTTAATCTCCACTATTTTTAATGAAATTCAATCGATTGGATTTAATTATGTGGTTTTAAATTATTTTATCAGAAAGAGCCAATTTTAGTGAATTGGGGTGTTTAAGAAGAATGGGTTTTTAGCTTGAAATTGGAAAATCCCATTTCCATTGAATGGGGTTATGGTCATGTAAAATATGGTAATTTAAATTTTTGGATTTAAATTCTAGTTTTGATGGAAATTGAATCAATTGAATTGTGGGATTTAATTAAAGAAACTGTTTTGATGGAAAGATTGGTGAAAAAAAACCAATTCTAGTGAATTGGGTGTTTGTATTGTAATTGATGGAATTTTTTTAAAATTGAATTTATTGAATTTAATTGTGTAATGGATTTTGAAATTTCATGAATTGGTTTAAAATATTTATTTATTAAAAATAGATTAAAATGGATTTTATGGAAACCTAGTGGTTTTATCTTTTTGAAAAGTTGTGTTTGATTAAAACCTCGTTATGGGTTTTAAAGGAAAAATTTAAATATTGAAATGGAGTATATGATTTAATTTTATTTTAATCTTTCTTAAAAAAATTGTTTATTATTGTTTTGTACTATAGAACATTAAATCCTTAGGTGTTTAGTGTGTTATATTGGAAAACACTTCATGACTTACAATTTTCTAATACATCATATCAGCACATCACATCCCTTATGTGATGGGGATAAATTATCTTGGCCTTGTTTCAAGGGGAGTATATACACATTTTTTCATATACACAGTGTTGGGTCCTTGTAGCCTAGAACTATCATACCTACTTGACACATGACTGTGTTGGTCATTTTTTCATTTGGAATGTATGTATACAATATTGTTATAAACTTTTTTACATGCCTTATGAATTTATATAAACAGTTTCATATAAATGTGTTTGTTTAATCCATTTTGTGAAAATTCCCTTTTGTATAAATTTACCATTTTATTAAAGGTAAATTTCATCTCTTGACATATATTTCCATCAATTTAAATTTTAATTATGAATTTATAAATGTATTTCCATATTTTAAATTTTATATCATGATTTTTTATATATGATTTTGTAAATTCAAAACCCATTTATTTAAAAATTTAAAGAACATTGCTATTTGATTTGATTTTGGCATCCTGTTATGGAATATTTTTTGAAATACTTCTAGGATTTGGCTCATACCCTACTTGTTCTTTCAGGTGTTTGTAGATTATCTCCTTCCAGGTTCGAGCAAGTGTAAAGGATCTCTTGGGGTTTGATCTAGCTGTTGAGCCTTGGACTTACTTAGTTGTTTCCTTAGGGACATGGTAAGTGTTTCCCAGTTTTCTTACTTGGGTTGTAGTGCATTGGTCTATAATATCTTGTTGACTTATGGTACTTTACTCCTAGTGGAGTTTTTTTTGTATGCATATCGTCTTGACTGTATTGTTTCGACTATGTTTTTTGAAAAATTCCTTCCCACTTGCATGTTGTATGATGTCATGTACTAGTCATCGGAACATGGGGATTGGGAACACCCTTCGAGCTATGTCAAGACCATCTTGGCCATCAGGTTACTAGGGTACTCAGGCTGGTTCATGATAATATTGAAACAATAAGCATAAAAATGGTAGCTTCTAAGAGGCAATTTAATGTTGAAATAAAATTCAAAAATCTCTAAAAAATATTTAAAAATAGTATTGTTATTTTACTTACTGTTATTAAATTTGAACTGTATTCAACATATCTAAAAATTTTGAAAAATTAGATAACATCCCATTCTTGTTCAAATTATCAGACAGATTATCATTGGTGTGTCTCTTATTGACACACATCAATTTTAATTCAATAATGTCTCTAATAAAGTGATGCATAATGTCTATATGTTTAGACCTACCATGGTAAACTATGTTTTTGAAAATAAGTAAAGAAGATTGGCTATCATAATTTATATTTTTAATAGAACAATATAAAGAGATTTTAGAAAGAAAATCATTGAACCAAATAGCCTCCTTAATAACCTCTGTTAAGGAAATATACTCAGACTCTATGTTTGAGAGTGATAAAATAGAATAAATATTTATCTTTCATGAAAATAATCCTCCAACAATAGTAAAACCATAGTATTTGAGGGACTTTGAAGTGTCTATATTCATGAATAATTATATTTTATGTAACAACCCTGACTCCAGTTACTGCAATCTAGAGCCTAATTTATTACTTTGGTATATATACAAGGGATAAAATCCTAAAAAACATTTTAGTTTAACAGTTTTAGAGAACCGATACATACACGATACCCATTTTACGTTGGGAATAAAAAATAAAACATAATATATAAGAAAATGAAATGATCTGCATCCCATAAACTCATTAAATGATTTAATCCCCACATCCTAGGGAATAGAAAAAAATACGGGTGGTCTAAAATTCTTAATAAGGGTAAGATACATTGGAATATATCATAAATCAATAAATATTAATAAATATGGAAAGTTAAATTACTAAAAACACATTCCATTTAATCAATAACTTCACATCATAACTGGATAATGCATAATCAATATAGAAATGTAAAAAACTAACCACACATGACATTTAATAAATAACTTGGCTATCATTAATAGATAATTCATAATCAGTATGAGAATGAAAATAAATGAACACACATGTTTTTTATTCAATAAACAAAGAATTAAATATATCTAGAGGCAATATCATGTTGAATGTATTAGGTAAAATAATAACCAAATTCTTCCTTAACTAAATCTTTAATAATTGGATGTCATGATCTCAGGCATCATGATACCACTATTATAAATACCTTTCACAATATAGATTAAAACTATGGGTAAAAATCCATTTAGTGATATCTTACTGATTCACCTCATGATAACACTGATGCATCAAGGGTTTATATAATTTTGGGCCCTAACTATCATTTCATGTCCAAATAATTCCATAAATATCAAATTATCTATTTACTTAAATAATAATATGTCTTACCAATAAATATTTTCACTAAATAAATAATATGGATTATCAATATTTCCCCATACAATCAAATGATTTTCAATGTTAAAAATTTTATGTATAAATGATAATGTTTTAATTAATTTTCACATGCATGAAAATTAATATGTATATTTAGGGGAAATTTAATATCTAATTATCATAGTAAAGTGAAAATTTCAAAGGAATGTTAACGACTACAAAAATGAATCAAGAAAGTGAATGTCAAAACCTTACGTTGTCAAAATAATCATAAACCATCCATAGAATGAATAAGGATAGAATCAATACTAAATTTCCCCAATGTAGCAAAAGTCTAATAATTTTTATTGTCATTGATGAATTGAAATTAAGTGAAAATATCATTCGAAAACATTCTTAAGGAAAATTACATTTGTTCTTTCAAAATAACATTTTAGAACTTAAAGATAAAAAAACATTTTTAAAATAATTTTCTTTGAAAATATCCTTTGAAACATATAAAAAAATCTTTAAGACAATAATTTTCCATGATGGCTATAATTTTTGTTCATTTTGTACATGTTAAAACAAATATTCCTTTCACTATTTCGATAAAAGATAAATAGGGCTTTTTTTTAAAACGACATAAAGATTCCCTTAAAAAAATGTAAAAAATAAAAATAGGTAAAAGTTTATTTAATAATTTTTTTTAAAATACCTAATAACATTTTTGAAAACATTTTTAGAAAACATGGATTTTGATAAAAATGGATTTTCGACTGAAGAGAGAAATAAGGTAAGGTTTTCTTAAAAACGTTTTCTCAATAAATTTATGTAAAAAAGAGTGAAAATGGTAATATTAATTAAAATATTTCATAAATAAGCATAGGAGAAGAAAATTAAAAGGGTTTTATTAAAATATTATCAAATAATTTCCTTCAATGGAAGTTTGAAAATAACCAATCTTGGTTAAAATAAGATGTTGAAACAAAACCCTTACAAAGATCATAACATTGAAGTGAGAACTAACCAATGAAACTATAATGTATATCGAATATAAATCCACATAAATCAATTTTATATAAAACATAATATAATAAAACTTCATTACACACATAGTTTTATAATATCAAATACAATGAAGAAGTAATATAACCCAATGAAAGAAAATTGAGTTATGAAATTCTTTACCACTTGGTAATTTTCAAGTCTAACCCCCATATATGAAATAATTTAAATTGAAATTTAAAATACCATTAATTATAAATGAATCATGAAATTAAATTTCTAAGGGTAGTATATACACCATATAAAAGAAATTAGGTTCATAACATTACAATATGCCATAATGAAGGAAAATTAATACAAAGTCCCTAACATCATGCTTCCTTATACTTAAAAATGCTTTAAAACAATGTATACTGCTATTAAGAACGTTATTTTTTTATTCCATAATATTCATATTTATAATTTCATATATGATACGCTTATAACATTTTTCCATCTATTTGTTATTAATATTTCATAATTTTCATTATTTCAGGTGATAATTTCCTTATTTTCTTATGTGTGTTTGTCATTAATGTCCTCGTTATTGTGAATTTTATATAGTTCCATCATATATATAATTATTTTGAAATTTAAAATATCATTTTTTATTAGATTCATTTTTCGAATCATTATTAAAATTTGAACATGGATAATGGATCACATCCCATCGTAGAAAAGGTAGGTCATACGTACGCACAAGCGACGATATCACTCCACTAACGAGAGAAAGGATATAGAAGTGGGTGATATATAAATATTCCAAAATAAATGAATTTAATTTTTATACTAATTATACTTGGTTGAAGGAGAATTCTGATACACACATCAACTGATTATGAAGTGGTTGAAGAGCTATAAATAGTATTTTATATACGGATATAAACAATAAGAGAAATAATAATTAATGAAATATATTAGAGAAGTGATTATGTTTTTAAAAAAATATTATAATTTATTTTCATTTTTTTACTTATTATGATATTTTTTATATTTTTGATCTAGTATTCATAGTTTTTAGGATTTATTTTCATGTTTTTACTTTTTAATATAAACTTTATTTTTCAGAACCTGTATTTATGATTTTTTAGAATATTTATTCTTAATTTTTTGAATTTATGTCAATGATATTACTTTTTAAAATATTTTTATTATTTGTACGAGTTATTAACATGGTTTTTTTAGACCTATGTTCATCATTTAATAAAAAATAGTATCTCATGCTCGTGCATTTTCACATTATCTGATTGCTTGTGTAGTAAAAAAAAGTACATGTATTCATTAAATATTGAAATCATATAAAATATAGGAAGATAAATAAATATCAAAGTAAATATTTCTAAATTAATTGAATGAAACAAAAAAATCAATGAGTTTATGTTAAATGTAGTATGGTTTTATAAGAAGTGGCCCTTTGCAGTTTCGGAAAATAGTTATATATATAAATATATTGTTAGTCGGTGTATTCAATATTTCTTCTCATATTACATCTATCTGGAGTGAAATTATTTTTAATCTCCTTTGATGGTGAAGTGGATGAATTGAAATAAATTTTTCACTTCTCATCCTTCAGTAAAAAGGGCATAAAAAAATAATTTTATAAATGTCTCTGTAAATAATGAGTTAAGTAACATGTAAGTGAATGGTTATAGAGTAATATAATATTTATAAAGGAAGGAAAAAACCATTTATATATATATGAATGTAAATTTATTTAATATTATAAATTCTTGTATGTGGTTACATAAGATTATTAATTTACATATATGATAATAAATATTAACAAAGGAAAGAATGCTAAAAATTCTAAATGTCTTGCATTAAATTTTAATGCAATTTCAAATAATATATACTTCTACATGAATATTAAATGAATATTGTATGCATGCATGTATACATATTTTAATATTTTTTAAGCTTTTTCATTGTATGAATATTTTTTATTATATAATTCACATAAACGTGTGTAATTGTACATAAATTCACAAAATGTTTGCATACTATTTTTTTCTATAGTAAAAATATGAAAATTGTTGTATACTGACTCACCCCACATGTTTTGTTGAATTCATAGGGGATGAAATAAAATCAGAATTTATATTCCCAAACTACACTTACTATATGGATGTATTAAAGTGTTTATGTAGGGTTAAACCCAAAAGGACTACTGTAAGGTCAGTGACCAATCAAACAAAACCCTTAAGAAAGATTCTTCACTTTTACTCTTCTGGTTTGGTTTTAACTAATACTTTGTAGTTTTCTTTTTATTTATATAATATAGGAAGGGGTCTCAGTAAATTTCATGGATCTTGAAAAAATATAATCCAATATTTAACTTGGAATATTCTTATGGATTGTGTTATAAAGTGGTGAAAAGTCACCAATTGGTTTTCATCAAACCAATTGAATATACCTTTGCTCGAACTATCCCATGGTCATGGTATAACTGACAACCTAGTTGCATTATGGTTGGATTATTTGTAGAAGGAATTCCAAGGAGAATGGTCATTGTCCTGCTCAACTCCAATTGGTTTAGGTTCATTCAATTTCACATCCCAAGGTCAAGGTTGTGAAAAAATAATTTATAAAGAATTATTATTAATCTAATTACTAGCCATTTGGTTTCCAAGGTTCTATATAAAGATTAATTAGGTTCAGAAACACCCCTACTCTCGAACCATAACCCTAGATGGATTATCAATGCATGGTGGTGATGATAAAAATAAAGTAAATATTATGCATGTTGTGTATAATCATTAAAAAACTTAAAAATAAACAATTTAGAATTAAAAAGGAAAGAATCAATTTCGAACAATTTAAAGAAACACAAATCTTATCAGAAAATATCTTCACATGATGAAAATATGAACAATGAGAAATCTAGTAATCCAAAACAAATAATAAACAACAAATATATTAAAATGAATGATGAAATGATGAATAACCTGCAGGCATTGATGAATAAAGGCAGATAGTGATGGAAGTGAATATCGGAAACAAAAGATGGATTTCATCGTCAAAGAATAGATGTGATATCATTTAAAACTCAAAAAAAAAACTCAATAAAAAATGAAATGAATGAACTAAATCTAGTTTATAATAAAAAACAACTGAAAATTATGGAAAAAATGGCAGGAGGGGAAATAGTGAAAAGCTCTTTTGCGCGGTGGATAAATGGAAAAATAAATAGGCCCGATAAGTACATGGTGAGTATTTCATGCATGTTGTGTACTAGCTTAAGTGACTTTGGTCCTGAAATTTGCATTCCATGTAAGTTGGTTTCATCCCATGCATATGAGATCCACATTTCCATTTGAAGAATCAGTTCATATCTTTGACTGCCCGAGCCTTTGAAACTTTCACATCATGCAATCTCTACACGTCGTGTATGCATTTCACTTTTGGGGTGATTATGATCTTTGAAATTTCCACACTGTTTAATGGATTCACAAATAGTGTATTGTCTTCACATCATGAAGAAGCATCTTTGGACGGTCTGTGGTCTTACAATCATGTTGTGAATGAGTTCTACATGTCGTGTGATGATAAAAGGCATGTAAATCCTATTTTTGGAACGTTTCGTCATTTATTCTATTATGTCTAGAATTCTTAATTCCTGTGAAAATTGACCAAAACCTAGCACACCATCAAATAACTCTTGAATAAACACTAAATAAATGCATGAATTATATATATATATATAATTTCAGTTATAAAATTCCCCAACACTTGAGAAAATTTCTTATCCTAATGCAAAAAGCATCTCAATAGGGATTCTAGAAGAAACAATTTTTAAAATAGGAAACATGCATTACAACCAAGAAAATAAAACTAAATGTAAGCAGAAAAATACAATCCTCTAGAATTCATCCTAGAGATAAAATTGTTCATGCCACATAGTTTAATTATTTATTTATATTATTTATTCTTAATTAAAATTTCATAATTGATCCTTTAATTCAATACCCATTTTCTCAATTTACCTAATAATAAATTTTCTCACATCACTCAAGCTAAAAGTTAACTGGATTTATGCTCGTACCTTGAATGAATGTTCTTAACCATAGAGTATTAATGGTTCTATAATCTTGACTTTGTAAATAAAAATACAAAAATCAATCACAAGGGCTTCATCAAAAAGGGTTCAAATGAATATTAGACTGAGGGTTGGAGGGTATAAAGTGAAAATCAAGGTCAAAAGCGGTTATGGTCTAAATTATAGTTCATTATAAAAATAAATAGTGCAATTATGTGACTATTCCATGATCAAATGGTGTCTATGCTCTGAACATATCAAGTAGATCCGTTAGTAAATTAAGTATGTATCAAAAATATACCTTGTTCCATTTTTTATTTTATCTTTATTTATTTTTTTGAAATTCATTTTTAGACCAGATCTCACATCCATCCCCTAACCACATATGATCCATATTAGGTTTCATTAGTCTGAAAAATGGTAATTTTTTACCATCCTAATACACAACCCAATATATATATATATATATATATATCTTTTCAAAGGAACAGGTTTTCTATAAAACAACAAGATTAATCACAGACCACATTATAGTAGTCAGGTAAAAAAACCATAATACATCTCCTCAATAACAACATCCTATATCCATCAGTTGAAAACTCCCCCACACATGTTTAAAGGATAATCATGAATAATAATAATAGTAGGGTAGGAAGGGAATATCGACTTAAACCAGCTCCATCCAAAAATGGATATTCATGGATACTATGTGATAAAGAATATAAATGTAAATTGGGTATCTAGAAAAAGTGTCTCAACAAAGATTTCCATAATCGTATTAAAACTGTGTTTGTTCATTCATTTCCTTAATAAGTCCTCAATGCAGAATCTTATAGGTTTACATTCCCTAGATACCTCTCATGAAATATGCTCATAAAAGAATATAAAATTGTTGGTACAAAATCCTCTTGGGAATGGGAGTATACAAAAATAATACTATCAATTACTCATGGTAAAAAATCATGTAATAAGTCCATCAAATGAAATTTCAAAAATTTTGAACTTGAATAATGTTACTAAACTCAGAAATTATTTCAATAATATATTCTAGAGTAAAACATGGATTTTAAAAATTTATAACCTAACTTTGTCTTTTATTTAAATGGGTTTAATGAGTTTTCATGCTTAATTCATGCTTTCCGTGAAAAATGTCTCCAAAATACGGGAAAATGATAAATAATCCAAGTGTATCGACAATAAATCTTAAGTGATAATACTCCACACATAAAATGAGATGGTGTCCACACAATCCGGAAAGGTAATGTGGGAAGGATATCATATATATATATCGTAGAAAAAAAGAAATAGAAACATTAAAATTGATTTTATGTAATCAAGAGCTCCCAATAATGTGTGCCATGCCTTGGGAAAATTTGTTGGATGGTGAATTCAAATTGGGATACATGCATAATGTGTTATAATGATAAAACCCTAAACTAGATAAAACATCAGTTCCTAAGGTTTAAATATGATGAATACAGTAAAATGGGTAGCTGCACATAGTGAATAGTAATAAAAAACTCATATAAATGGAGATATGTGGGTACAGTGAAGTTTTAGGAAGGCCAATGATCAATACAACAACTAAAATGAAAACAAAAATCATATGTAAAATATTTAAAAGAATAAATATGGGTAGATTTCCATAACACACTAACAATGACATCATAATCTAGATGTGTTTCTATTCAGATGAATTTGAGAATGATAAAGCACCCTTCATCCAAGGTTTCTAGGTAAATTTTTAACATATTCCCATTAACCATTAATAGTGGTTCTTCAATATTCTAAATCTTGGTAGCTTCATACAGAAAATTGTTAATGAATTTTCAAGAACATGTCTATCTAGAATTTATATTTTTAAGAAATAATTTTAATCCATAATTGAATAACAAAACATTATCCTCCTGAGTGAATTTTTTATATATAATTTGGATTTCATGTCACTTATTTGTCATTTATTTAAAAAAATTGGCATTATTATAGAAATCCTTATTAATTTCTTCTAGCTCATCTAGTAGGAGAATTCAGATCTTTCCAGGTTTTTGAGCATCCATGTTCAAATTTTTTATCGACCAAAAAGATTGGTTCTTTAATTACACTGGAATATGGAAAGGATTTTCATGCACAAGCCAAAATGGAGTAGTACCCAAGGGAATTTTTTAGTTAATGTGATATTCCCAAATTTTGTCATCTAGTATGAAACTCCCATTCTTTTTACCTGTCTTCACTTTCTTCTGTAGGATTTTTTTAATTTCCCTATTTGACACTTCATATTTCCCGCTTGTTTGAAGGTGGTAGAGAGTACCCGTGTTATATATACTTCCATAATTTTCAAGAAATTATTTCACATGATTCTTGGGGAAATTAGTTCCCCAATTAATCATCAGTAAATATGGAAATCTGAATATGGAAAAATTATTTTTCATTAAAAATATCATTACCACTTTTTTAGTTTTATGGGTAGTGGCTTAGACTTTAGCCCATTTTTAGATGTGTTCAACACCAAATAAAAAATGGTCTCCTTAAATCAATCATTCACGTGTCAAAGAGTTTGGCTTCAGAGATAGGATTTTAGGGAATTTAGTTTCTTTTCTTTGTAGTCCCTATCTGATGGCATCGATCAAAAGTTTGAAAAAAGTTTATTTCATCTTGATGAAGCATGGTCTAAAATATCCTACTTTGAAGAAATTTATTCATGGTATGTTATGGAAAATTATTCCCTCAGGTTGGTGATGTATAATACATGTCGATAATAATTTTTTCTTAATCTTCTAGAATGCATCACCACATTAAGCCATAAAAACAATGCATAAAAATTAACAGCTCATCCTAGTAGTAATGTGAGGATTTGGATAAAAATATCTTCCTATATTGATAGGTATAGTCAGTGTAGAGTGATCATGGGGAGAGATAATTTTCAATATCATAAAACCTTGGTCGATCTTTGGTATTCATCATGAGAAGGGTTTCATCAGAAAATTCATCTTTAATGTCAAGATTGTCATTATATTTGATGTGGGGCAGTGGAGGCTTAGATAAATGGTCTGCAATGATATTCGCAATTACTTTTGTGTCCTTGATTATGATTTCAAACTCTTTTAGTAGTAGGATCTATTTTATCAATCCTGGTTTGGTATCCTTTTTTTAGTAGATATTTATGTTCCTCATGATCAGTGTAGACCACAACTTTAGACAAAACAAGTTATAAAAAAAACTTTTCAAAAGAAAAGATGACTATCAGATGTTCTTTTTCTATAGTGATGTGGTTTAACTAGGTGTTAGTTACTATGTGACTGGCATAGTAAATAAGAAAAAATATATTTTTGAATTTCTCTCCTAATATAGAACTAATAGAAAATTCGCATTCATCTCCCATCAATTTTAATTCCACTCTCTAATCTGGTGAAATTATAACAGGATCAGCCACTGGGCTATTCTTTAGGGTATAGAAGTCCCACCAAAGCTACTCGATGAACACAAAAATATTGTCTTTAGACAATAATTTTTTCAAGGGGTGGGCCATTTCTGTAAAAAAAATAACGAAGCAGTAGTAGAATCCTTTGTGGCCTAAAAATATCTTTATTAAATTCACTATTTTATGATCTGGTAAGTCTTTCATAACATTGATTTTAGTTGGTTCCACTTCTATTCGTTATTTTTAGATTTTATTTTTGAGGAATATGCCTTCTTATACCATGAAGTGACACATTAACCAGTTTAATACTTGGCATGTGTCCTAACAACATTTCTATCCTAGCGACAAATTGCTCAGCCACACCTCGAAGGAAATTCCATATACTGAAAATTCATTCATGAATATTTCCAGGAATTCCACCACCATATCATGGAATGTTCGTTTTATGCAACATTGAAATGTATTTGGTGTGTTACACATACCAAACAACATTCATCAATAGAAAAAGGATACAAAGGAGAAAGTGAAAGTAGTTTTGGAATGGTCATCTGGATTGACTGTAATTTCATTGTATCCGGAATATCCCTCTAGAAAATAATATAATTTATGTCTAGATAGTATTTCTAGAATTTGATCCATAAAGGGAAATGGAAAATGATTTTTTGTTTTCCACATTGAGGTTCTTATAATCGATACATACTCTCTATCTAGTGATGGTTCAAGTAGATATCATCTCATATTCATCATTTTCACAACAGTTAGGATGCCCTTGTTTTGAATGACTAGTTGTGGAATCACCAATTCAATGTCAGATATTAAAAATATTATTCTAGAATCTATACATTTTAAAACTTATTTCATAAGAACCTCTTTCATTGGTGGGGTGATTCACCTCTAGGGTTTGTGTTTAGGCTTATCACCTTCTCCCAATGAAATTTTTTGTGTGTAGATTGTGTGGATGATGTACTTAACTTCATCAACTCCCTAGGCTATTAATTTTATATGTCTTTTTAGGACTTCAAACAACTTTTACTCTTATTTTTGGGCCATCTCTAATATGATAATGAATGTAAGTGTTGTCATAGAATTAATAAATGAGTACTTGAGTGTGTTTGTCATAGGTTTTAATTCTAATGATGGTGGCTTAATGATAGAGGGTATTAATGGTGGGATAGTTACCCTCATCAATGGTTTAAATTAGTTTCCATTCTCATGATCACTCTCCTTGTCTTAATTAATGTAAAGGGTCTCATTTTTTTCCTCAATGGTCATAAAATCATCTCCTTCATCGGTACAAAAGATGGCATGAAATTCAAAAGAATCATTACCTTTATTGGAAGCCTTTTCTAAGTCAAACATTACTTGTTCATCTCCAAATCTAAATATCATTCTCCCTTGGTTAATATCTATTAAATCCATTATAGTGGATAAAAATTTCCATCCTATAATAATTGTAAATCCTCCTTCTTCTTATATGTATAAAATAAGAAATAATGCATGAAATATAACCATTTGTACATTAACTAAGATATCATCAAGAATTCATTGAGGATACATGACTAATCAGTCATCCGGTTGAAGTGAAACTCTTATTGGTTTTAATTATTTGAACCCTAAATTTTTGAAGTAACTCATAGAAATTTTGTTCATTCTCATTCCTAGATCTCGTAATTCTCTCCTAAAGTTGCATTCCCTTATAGTATAACTGAATGAGAAGCTATGAGGGTCTCACATATTCGGTAGAATATTTCATTGAACAATGGAAGTGCATTATTCAATAATAGGAGATAACTCCTAGGTATTTTTTATTACTATTTTTTACGATTATTTCCTTATTTAATTTCATATAGGTAAGCATTTGGGAAATTGATTCATCAAATGGGATGTTGATATGAAATTTATTGAACATTACTAGAAACATTTTATTTTGTTCCTCGGTCCTTCCTTGTGTCATTTTTTATGACATTGGTAGAGGGATTTTTAATAATGGTGGTCCTATATAAACATATTCCATTTCAAGATTCTCTTTTTTTATGGTTTTTTTAGTTACTTATTATTCTATATTTATTATTTTAACCACTTGTTTTATCTTATCATTGTTATATTCTTAGATGTAATTCGTATGTTTCTCAGTTTCCTCAAGTTCCACTTCTGCCTCCTTGAATGGTTGTTGAAATTCAAGTACATTCTCAATCCTAAGAACCACTTCCTTTACTTATTCTCTCAGGTAAATTATATTATTATTGGAAAATATACCTGGTAGTTGGATTGATAATGTTTTCGAATTTTGACCCATTTGGTGTATGAGATTTTTCATAGATACTCATTATTTTTTGAATTTCTATCTCTTGGGTTGAAATCCATTGGTCTACCTTCTACACAATGGTAGTAGGTAGGTTTTAAAGATTGGTGTAGAGAGTTTGGTCTTGTTTTTTGGTCTTGGTAGAGCTTGTTGGAATTTATGCAGTGGTGTTAGTGGGAACTGTTGATCTCTAGTAAAATTTCGTTGGAATTATTTTTGTGGTTGAGGAGATAAACTTTTCAGTGGGTTCCTAGGTGATCCTAGATTTTGTTTGGAACTTTTCAACTCCTCTGTTGAATGTAGCAGGGGTTTTACTACATATTCTACTCAGTAGGACGCTGTTTGATGTTTTTTTGTTGATACTATTGGGGATGTTTTTATTGTTGGCCTTACTAATTGTAATTGATATAATCTCAATATTGATCTTGGGGTTATTCCATGCTCTTCATACTATCTTGATATAAATGAGGGACTTTTCACTTCTTACAAGTATGAATTTCCATCACTGGAGAAAAATGGGGTCGTTGTGTAGTAGGTAACTTATTTTCTTCAAATTGATGAATTTCATGTTGAGGCAGTCCTATATCACTTTATCATGGACTAGAATTGTGATAAACATCATCCAGAATTTCATGGACAACTTCTAGAATCATGATAATTAATCCTCCATCAACAAAATTATCTACTAAAGTACCTGAATTTAGTTTAATTGACTAATAGATAGTATAATGTTTAATCCATGCATCTAGTCCATGATGTTGGAACTTTTGGGTAAGCTCCAAGAATCTATCCCATTCTTCCAATGCTAATTATTCAACCGCTTGGGTTATGTTTTGAATTTCATTCTCGAGCTTCCAATTCTGGATTGTAGGGATGTATTTTTTAAGAAATTCATTTTCATATTTATAAAAAGTCATGATTGACTCATTATCTTGACTTTTTAGCTATTCCACAGCTCTATCACATAATAGAAAGGGAAGAGTCTTAATTGAATGGCATCTGATTTTATGCCTTGATTACGAAAGGTATCACAATCCAGAAGAAAGTTTAAAATGTGCTTGTGGGGGTGTTAAATTTGAATCCCAATAAATCATTCCATATTCTAGATCACGTGAATGAGTCTAGGTTTGATTTTAAAAGTGTCTGTCAGAATTTGTGCATGCACAATATTTGGCGCAGTACCACTAATGGATGAAAAATTGTAGTCTGTAATGGTGAGCTCCTACAGTGTTGGTTTCTCATGCAGATTGGAAGGTGGTACATATTGGGGGTCCTTAAGGTGTAGTTAAATAATATTTATATTTTATTCCTTTGAAAATAAGTGATTTTTATTGATTATTATATCAATATCATGATCGAAGAGATGTCTTTCTTGTGTGTCTAGGATTCTTGAGCATGTCAAGAGTCCATTGCACATGAACTCTCTTAGAGGAAAAGAAGGATGTAGAGAAAGAGAAAGTATGAAGGTGTAACCAAATGAGAAAAATGTAAAAAGTAAAAGGGTAAGGAAAAAGAATAAAGGGGATGGTTGAGGTAATCTGGGGATCAATTAGAATGTCACGAGTCCTAAGCAACAGTAATCCTAAGAAATGATGACAAAATTTGACTTGACCGCATGTTTCATTAAATCCACACCATCTAAAATTAAATTATAATTTATAGTACCAAATTAGACTTACTAAAAGGTCATGGTAAAGTGGCATTGTGGGGTTGAACCCATGAGTACTACTGTAAGTTCAACAACCAATTTAACAAAACCCTTAATAAGGATTCCTCACTTTCATTCATCTTGTTTGGTTTTAACTAATACTATGTCATTTTTTTAATTTAGATAATACAGGAAGGGATCAGGGTTAATTTTAGGGCACTAGAAAAAAGATAACACCAGATTTAACTTGGAATTTTCCTTTGGATTAGGTTGTGAAGCAGTGAAAAAGTTACCAATTAGTTTAGGTCAAACTAATTGGATATACCTATGCTACAACTATCATATGGTCAAGCTATAAGGGACAGATTATGTTAATTATTCTTAGATTCTATATAGAAAGAATCATAGTTTAATGGTCATAGTCCTGCTAAACTCAAATGAGGTTAGTTCGTTCAGTTGCACTTTTCATGGTTGAGTTTTTACAAAAGAGTGTGATAAACAATTATTATTAAACTAATTACTATCAATAGTGTAACCAATGTTCAATGTGATAATTAATTAGGTTCAAAAAAACCCTACCCTCGACCCCTAACACTAGGTAGAGTAGCCACACATGGCAGTGATGATCAAAATAAAGTAAATGTTAATCATTCAGTGCATAATCATAAAATAGTTGAAAAAGAAACAATCAAAGATTATACAGGAAATAATCAATGTAAAATAATTGAAAGAAATGAAAATCTAATTATAAACTATATTTTAATGATAAAACAATGAAGAACGAGAAATACGATAATCCAAAAAATAAGAAAAACCCAAGAACTTACTGCGATCGAAGAAACAATGAAGAACCATCTAGGCATTGATAAATAAAAATATGCAGTGATGGAAAAGGATGTAAAAAAAGATGGATTTAAACAAAGAATAACGGATGTTAAATGATTAAAAACATTCACAAATTCAACAAAACAATGAAATAAATAAAATGAATCTACATTAAAATTAAATTTGATGAAAATTGTGGACAAAATGGGATAAAGGTAAATAGTGTGAAGCCACTATGTGTGGCTTAGATCTTGATATATAAATAGGCCAAAGAATTACACAGCGTGTAATTCATGAATTGTGTGTACAAGATTAATTGATTTTGGGCCCAAAATCTACACATAATTTAAGTTGGTTGTGCACCTTGTGTCTAAGATCCACTTTTCCTGCAGAAGAATTGGTTCATATCTTTGACTGGTTGAGGCTTCTAAATATTCACATCAAGAAATCTCTACGCGTTGTGTAAACATTTCACTTTTGGAGGGATTATAATCATTGAAGGTTTCATGTTGTGTAACAGATTCACACACTTTTTATTGTCTTCACATCATGAAAAAACTTCAAAGGCTGGTTTGTGGTCTTCTGGGCATGTTGTGAATGTGGTATACATGTCATGTATGTGATATATAGTGTGTAAAGACTGTTTTCTACACTTTTCATCATTTCCTCCTTTATGTCCAAAATTCCTAATTCCTATGAAAAAAATCATTGAAATATCAAATAATTCATTAATAAAATTTAAATAAATTTATCCATTATATATATAATTTCCATTTATCAAACACTATTAAAATTATTTAAATTGAAAAATACTAAAAACATGTATAATGTATACTATAATTCCTTTAGGTGAGTGAATATTTTATTGTTATTATAATATTATACTTTTGAGAGGAAAAAATAAATTGAAGTTTCTAGTTGTGTTATGCTATGTGTAAATGCATATTGTAAGAAAATATTTACAATTTTGGTTGAAATCACCATGTGCATTCATGTTTCTTTAAAAATATCTATATAAAAACAATCTTGAATGAGAATAAAATTATAGAATGAATATTAAATAATGAAAATGTAATAAATAACAATGACTTTTTTATAAGTGGTTGTATACATACAGTATGCATATAGGAATATGCATACTAGTGTTTTTTAAACATTGTGAATTTATATTTATAGGTATAGTTTAATTCAAAAAATGTATTCATAGTGTATAAATACATGTGTATGAAATGTTACAAAATATATGCATAATGTATGAATATAATATTCAATTGTTTCATATTTTATGTAATTTTTTCATCTATAAAACGCATGGAAAGAATACTAAATAACATACAGAAGGCTTGCATATTGTAATTACATACAGTATACAATGTATGCATGTATTCATGCAGTATGTCAAAGGTTCTTAGAGACTTATGTTCATTCATTTAAAATAACTATTTTCTATTAATTAAGATTATAATAATCATATTTACTATTCATGAATATTTTTTTATTTAAAAAATGTTAAAATGAATATATATAAAATATTTTTTAATAAAATTTAAAAAAATACAAAAAATTAAAAAAATTATGTGGTAACTTTTAAAAAATAAATGTTTATAAAAAAAATTCTTTTAAAACTAATATGTTTTACTAATTAGCTTTTTAAAAATCATATTTATAATTTTTCAATATACTTATAAAAAAATTGACAGAAATTTAAAATGCTATAAATAATATTTTTTTAAAAAATGAAAAATAAATATATTACAATAAATAAATTTTTATAGTTGAATATTTTCAAAATCATTAAATGTTTTATAAAAATAAGAATGTTTGAGAAAAACATCAAAAAAATAAAAAAATCATCCAGTGTTAATTATTTCAAATATCATAAATAATTTTTGGGTTGGGGCTAGGTCGAACAGTAAGTCCCCAAGAAATCCCAAGGAACATCAAATATACAATCAGTTTCTATTAAGTATTCTAAACAGAAAAAGAAATATATTTGACAAAACCATAGTCTCAAAATAACAGGATGGAGAATCAGGATGTGAAAAAACCCATAAATGAAGAATGAAACCCAAATTAAATGAAATAAAATTCATATCAGTAAATGAATGAATGTATTTAATTTGATTCAAATCATTTTGGTTCAATATAAATGGAAATAGAATCACCCAAACTCATGTATATTATTAATAATCAAAATAAATAATATAAGAGACAGTCTGAGGTAAAACAAATCAACAATAAAAAAATAATAAATTATATGCATGAAGTGATATAAGAAGAAGAATACTTATAGACTGATCAAATTACCAGTGATTAGTAATCCTTAGATAAAGCTTTGAAGGATGAGGTTCTTTTCACCATATCTAAATTTAGCACACTAACACTCATTGATGGATAATGAGATTTTTATATCCACCCAAAACATGAAATGAGATTATATCTCATTCAGTATAATAAAGTATAGATGAATATCTCCACCAAACAGTGAACAATAATAATGATTTAGAAGGATTCTAATATCTCATGAGGAACTTCTCTATAGAACTCTCTAGGGTTTCTGAAGTACTCAAACGATAATGAGGTCGGGGAATTTGAATGATTGTAAGCCAATTTGATGGCCTTCACGGTGTAACTAATTCACCTAACATGTATAATATATGATCAAGTGGCATAATAGCCCAATTAAACCAGTGAGACATGTAAGGCACTGTCAACAACTCAAGCATCATTGGAAGGTCATGTTGATAGCCAATATTAATGTCAGGGTCATGGAAAATTTATTTCTCAAAAGTGACATAGGAAATAAATGAGGATCAAGAGAGGAATGTGGGAATAACTGGCCAAGCTAGCAGGCTAAGGAGTAGAGTTAGGCCACGCTAGCTGCATCCTGAATCCTTGGTGAAAAGAATAGAATATATAATCCAAAAAATATCCAAAAAATATAAAATCTAAAAAAAAACTAGCATAATAAATTGTAAATTTGTTTCATGATAATGAAACGATAAGCATTCAAATGGAAGGATTTTAAGAGGAAATTTAATATGGAAATCAAATTCACAAATCTCCAATATTTTCAAATAAAATTGGTGATGTTATTTCACCTAGTGTTATTGGATTGGCACCATATTCAACATATCTAAACAATGGTATAATTTGTATAACATCACATCCTTTTTCAAACACTCAGTCATATTATCATTGGTGTGCATATTATTAACAATCATTCCTAATTCAATAATGTCTCTAATAAAGTGGATCATATGTCCATATGTTTATACCTTCCTTGGAAAACTATACATTTTTAACATATGAAAATAAGATTATCTATCTGAATATATAGTTTTAATGTAAAAATATATGTAGAGTTTAGTTAGAAAATCACAGAGCCAAATATCCCCCTCGACAACTTCGCTAAAGGCAATATACTCAGCCTATATGGTAGAGAGTTCCAAAATGGACTAAATATTTCACTTCCATGAAGCTAATCCGCCAAAATTAGTAAAAAAAGTTTCTTTGAGGGACTTTTGAGTGCCTATATTATTTCATAGTTAGAGTCTATACAAATACCCTGACTCCAATAACCCAAATTTGATGCCTACCTTATTACATTGGCATTGATACAAGGGGTAAAATCCTAAAAGATATATCATTTTATCAGTTTTAGACATCTAGATATATACATGATACCCATTTTATATTTGTAATAAGGAATAAAACATTTTTACATAATAAAATAAAATTATTTGCATCCCAAAAACTCATTCAAATATATTTTATTCATATCCTGTGGAATGGAAACAAAATAAGGGTGATCTCAAATACTTAGTAATGGTCAGATACAGTGGAAGATATCTTGACTCAATAAATCAAAATCAACATGGTAAAGTAAATAACTGAACACACATGTCATTTAATCAATAATTTGACTATCATAGTTGGATAATGCATAATCAATATGGAAAGGTAAATAAATGAATACACATTCCCTTTAATCAATAAATGGTATATCATGAATAGATAAGGCATAATAAATATGGAAAGATAAATAACTAATAAAACATGTTATTTAATCAATAAAATGGGAATGAAATGCAACCAAAGATAATATCATTATGAAAATATCATGAATAATAATAACTAAGTTCTTAATGAATGAAATTTTTAATTATCAGAAATCGTGATCTTAGGTATCATGATACTTCTACTGCCAAGACCCTTCACAAGATAGTTTAAAACAATGGTTAAAACCCAATTTAATGTGATATTATTGATTTTCCTCATAAGACCACCAGTGCATCAATGGGATATATAATTCTAGACTCCACCCATCACTTCATGTCCAAATTATTCCTTATATATCGAATAGTCAATTTAATTCATGAATAATATGTCTTACCAATGAATATATGTATTTAATAAACAATATAGTTTATCAATATTTCCCCATTTAATCAAATAAATTTCAATCTAAAATAAATATATTAAAATTAAATATTGTTTAATAAATATGTAAATCTATGATAATTAATATATATATTTATGGGAAATTTAATGTCTAATTATAATAGAAAAGTTAATATTTCAAGGGAAATTTAATGACAACAAAAATGAATTAAGAAATTTAATGTCTATACTTTACTTGGTCAAAATGATCATAAACCATCCATATAATGAATAATTATAGTATTAATACTATATATACCTATTAGATCAAAATTGTAATACTGGTTTTTGTCATTGATGAACTCTAATTCCATGAACAGGTGCTTCAAAACATTCTTCAGGAAAATATCATTTTCACTTTGAAAATCACATTTAAAAAAAAGATTAAAAAATTGAAAATATCCTTTAAAACTTATAAATTAATATTTAAAACATTGTGTGGTCATGATGGAAGGAAATAATTTTCATGTAATACGTGTTAAACCAAATATTCCTTTCACTTTTTTGGTAAAATATAAATGGGATTTATTTTAAAAAATGGATGGATGATTCATTTCAAAACACTTTTTAAAAGATAAAAATGGATAAAAATTTCTTTGTAAATCATTTGTAAAATAGTTAAAAAATTTTGATTTTTTTATAAAACATAAAATCTGATGAAAATTTATTTTCTTATAAAGAGATAAATAAATAAGTATTTTCATAAAAACGTTTTCTCAATAATTTTAAGTAAAAAATAGCAGAAATTGTAATATTACTTGAAAACGTTCATGAATAAACATAGGAGAATAAAATTAAAGGGTTTTATTAAATAATGACCTAATAATTTCCTGAAATGGTAGTTAAAATATTACCATTTCTAATTAAAATGAGATTTTGAAATAAACCCTTACAAAGATCATACCGTTAATGTGAGAATTCACCAATGAATCGAACACCCTTACCTCATGCTTCCTTTTGGTTCAGTACGATTCAACCTCGTTAATATATTTTCTAAGAAAGTTTTTCATTTATAACAGAACAATATTTATATTTATAATATCATATTTGTTCCCTTATAACATCTTATTTCCCGTTTGTTAATAACATTTCATTATTTTCATTGTTTTGGGTGTTGATTTCCTCGTTTTCTCATACATCTTTTGTCATTAATGTTTCATTTTTTGTGAATATTATATAGTTACATCATATATATAATGATTTTAATTTTATAAAAAACATTTTTTTCATTATAGACATTTTTATAACCATTATTTAAATTTTAACATGAAGAATGGATCGAATCACATAGTAGAGACGGTAGGTCGTACGTATGCACGAGAAACGATATCATTCCCATTAAGAGTGAAAGACAAGAAAGTGGGTGATATATTAATATATCAGAATATATACAACTTCATATATATTTATCAAATATACCCTTATTACATTTCATGTAAAGTGTAACTGAAAAATGATTCACATCATTTCGTGATGCGGTAGTCCACCGTACACACAAGTGATGTTATTGTAATTTAAATGAATAGAAATTAACCGGGTATAAGTGATATAAAAATTATATAAGTGTAATAATATCTTAAATATCATATTAATGTGTTAAATACAACATTATATCCATCCTTGAAAGGTGGTGATGGAAAACAGATTACATTGGTTCGTGAGACGGTAGTTCGTCGTACACATGATCAACGGTTTCATATCCCATTTGATGGAATAGGATATGGATATAGCTCATAAAAATAATGTAATAAAATATCATTATATTTAATATAATTAGTTTATTAAATAATCATGGTTTAATAAGATTTTATGGGGGTTTATGAAGAATCAAATTGAAAATTCTTGTTTAAGAACGTTGCCTCTTCTTCGGATAACTTCTTTAGGTTTTCAGCAAAATACTTTTTGGGCAAGATTTATGATCAAACCAAGGGGTCTAGGATTTTGGGATGGGAGTAATAAATTTATCTTGATAGTTGTTTTTTGAAATAAATGGCTTTGTAAGGGTGGGAATGGTATGAGAGGGGCACCTTTTATAAGTGGGGGAAAAGACAAACATAATTTTTTTGAAAAGAATCAATTACACCAACATTTTTATGATGAAAAAAGCCTAGAAATGAGTCATTATCAAACCATATAGGTTATAAATTTCAAATAAATCCATAAAATTAATTTTTTATAAGTTGGAAAGTCATTTTTAACCCTTATCTTCTTGATTTTACCCCTGGTTAACGCGTTTTTCCCTTAACTGCGGTAATTAATTTTTACCGTTTTAAATATTCATTATGGTGAAAAATTATGTTGACCTTGTTAGATAGATTAAATTATGATAATTATAAATATGGAATCATTTTTTACAAAGAAAAGTCACATAATTGGTAGAAACCAATTTAAAATTATAGCCACATACACGATAAAAATGTGAGTTTCCAAAATGAAAATTATCATTATTATTGTAAGCTTTAATATGAAAATTTAATATAAAATTAAATAAAATGAACTAAATTAATTAAAATATAATATAATTTTTTAAATTTTACTTTTAAAATAATTTAAAATATAATTAAAACTTGTAAATTATTTAAATGGAAAGTCTATTTTCAATAATAAATAGTATTTTTCACTATTCATCGAAAAATGAAACTTTTAGAAATATCTCTAAAATTCACCCTCATATAATTTTGATATTTTTATGTTAAAAACAATTTCATTTTTTAAAATAATTTTTCTAAAAGAGGTAAAAAAATTATTTATGTGTGAAAAGTGTGACAAAATCTTTATTTATAAAAAGAATATTTTTTCGGAAATATTTCTTATTCATTTAAAAAATTCATAATTTATTTATAATTAATAGATGACCATAGAATTTTTTAAAAAAATATTAAACTATATACGTTTCATAATTTAGTTAGAATTATTCATACTCTCCAACTTAAGGGCTAGGCTATAGTAGTTACATTTTAAATAATAATATTTTAATAGAGTATTGTGGTTTTATTAAACATGATATTGCATGAATTGAAATCTATAAATGTTATTTAATTTATTAAAAAATAAATATATCATAAATTCTTCATTTGTTACAATCAATTATAATATTTTTGTTTAATTTTATAGACAATATTGAGCATGATGTTCTTCTTTTAAAATCATGGGGTGTTTCATTCTCCCCACATTTATAAATTGTGTCTTCGCAATTTATGTTCGATCATAGTAAAAAAGGGTTTGAAATTTTGAAATACCATTTTTGAAAAACCCATATAGTAAAATGGTTAATAAAACTTCCACATTATAATATAGGAAGATAAATACTAAGCTCTTCTAGAATAACACGTAACTAGGTTTCTAAGTAGAAGAACATAGGTGGAATATGAAGGTATAGGCATGGAAGAAAAGTGTAAATAATTATAAAGACTGATAGATATTATTGATCATGATAAATTTAATTATCAATATAAATTTAGGGACCTGAATAACAAAAAAATATGTGATGATTTAGAATACAATTTGATTAATCGAATATATAGGTAATAGAATAACATTATTGTTTCAAGATCATTTTTCTTAAATTTGAATAATTCCTTTACCATCATGACAATGAAATGAAGAAATATATTTCTTTGATATATTTATATTTTATAATCACAATTTCATCCTTTGGTTATGCTTTGATAAATTTCCAATTCATCTCTTCCTCTATAAAATGAATATCCAAAAATAAATTTTTATGCCTAAAGCACTAAAATTAACTTTTAACAGATCATAAAATCCATAAAAGAGTAGCATGTCCTTCAGCATATCTCCAAATTATTTCCAAAAAAGATATGTTTAGCACATGTTATCAAATATAATACATTAATATCTAAACCTCAACAATAACACTACTAGTTCATCATTAAAATTTATCCATCAAATCATTTAAGTAAAAAAAATTATATATTAACTAGGACATTATGTCGGCCAGTGGTGGGTGTTAAACCCTTATCATCCTTCTGTGGGGGGTTCAAGAAGTACAAATTTGTTGGGTGAAATGGGTTATCACTCGGAAGTTGGGTTTTCCTTTTTCTAAAACTATCTTTATATAATTCTTATAATGTTCTCAAATTTTAATAACCCATAATTACCTCAACCTTAATATAAGATAACCCCTAAATGTTTAAAATACCTTTAAACTTATTCCCCTAGAATTTAAGGTAATTATTCATTAAATAAATTTTTCACTAAAACCTATACTAAACCAATGGGTTGTATTTCTATAAATATTTCCCAAAATATCCTTAATTTTTGTATATTCTCATCACATAAAACCTAAAAAAGGAGTGTTTAAAAATTTTAACTTATGATAAATCTTAAATTCATTAAATCTTAGTGGTATCCATAACTATAATTTTAATGAGGACATATATGGTTCTAAAATTTATCAAAATCCTTAGGTGTTTTAGGATTCCAAAATAGCATTGGTAAAAAAATCTATAATATAATTCTTGAATACCACAACATAAATACTTCAACCATTCTATTTCAACATAGGAACTTAATTTATCTAGGGGTTAACCTTTAGAATATGGAATTGGATCAGATAATTCCTAGGGTCCACATATTTTAGATAATAAGATATAAATTTATCCCTAGAAAGAAATTTATTTCTTTACATCAAACACTTCATTTTTTAGAAGTTAATTACTTTATGCCTTTGTTTTCCCCACATAAAAAATTTTCATGTTCCTTTTAGGAACTTTATTAGGTGTCTCTTTCCATATTTTTTACATTAAGGAAATTGATCCTTATTTCCTCGATGGTCTCCACTATTCGATCTGTTAGAAAACTCGATCCTTCTCTTCTTTGGTTAGTCTAAGAGTTGGTTAATGTATAGGTTATTAATCATATTTTAGATGCATAATCGTGGTATATTACACTCCAATAATAATCCGATTTTTTTCTCATAGTCAACATAATTTCATTTATATTCATCATCAATGTGATTACTTCAGGTTCTATCCATTGGAAAAAACAAAATAACATAGTGTGGTTATAACAACCATAGTGGAAAACCATATAATAATTTATAGGATTTCTATATCATGAAACCTTATGTTCAATATAATTAGCCTTAGTTTTAACCTAGCTTATTCATTTTCATCATTTATTTAAATCCTTCATAATGTTTTGTAGAGAAAATTTGAATTATCCAAAGCATATCCTTTAGGAGTGTCAAACTAGGTGAATAGTAAGACTCATTTTCATATACCAGTTAATGCTCATATCAAGCTTGGAACACCTTTTTTAGTATTATTACCCCCAGGTATATCTGTCCTAAAACCACATCCACTTGTAATATCATGATAGTGATGTATTTCTAGGAAAAAATACACAATCTCTAGCTTTACAAAATGTTAGGATATTCCTCGAAACATATCCTCAAAGTTCATCATAGGGTTAAGTTATATAATCTATGTTTTTCTTAATATAGTTCCTTAGGTTTCTATTAAACATTCTCATATACCAAGAATAACGACCATGAACCTAGTAGCCTAATGTTGGTGTCTTAATTATTACATTGTCACTAGTTGCAAGGGTTAAAATACCAAATGACATATCATTTTAGCAGTTTTGGAGTACCATATACATACATGATATCCATTTTACATGGGTAATAAAAAATAAAACATAATAAATAAAAAAATAAAATGATCTCCATCCCAAAAACACATTTTAATATTTATTCTTTATATCTTGGGGAAAGGAAACAAAATATGTTTGATCGCAAATGCTTAGTAAGGGTTACCTACAGTGGAATATATCATAAATCAATAAATCATAATCAATATGGAAAAAAATTAAACCAACACTCATTTTATTTTACCAATAACATAACTTTAATAATTGAATAAGCATCATAAATATGGAAAGTTAAATTACTGAACAAATATTCTTTTTTATCAATAACTTGACTACCATTAGTAGATATGGAATAATCGATATGGAAAGGTAAATAACTGAACACAGATTTCCTTTAATTACTAAAATAAGAATGAAATGCATATAGAGATAATATCATTGTGAAAATTTCAGGTACAATAATAACTTGATTATTAATGAAGTAAATTCTTAATAATTTGATGTCATGATATTAGGAATCATGATACCTCTAATGTCAATACCTTTCACAAGATAGTTTAAATCAATTTATAAAAATCCATTAAATTCTAGCTTACTGATTTCCTTCATGACACTACTCATTCATCTATATATAATAGTTATGGTATCAATACAAAAAAACGCAATGGTTCATAAGTATAATTAGTTGTATTGTCATTAATGAATTGAAATTCAATGAAAGTTCCTTTAAAATATTCTTTAGGAAAATAACATTTTCGCTTCAAAAATCATCATTTAAAACTAAATGTTCAGAAAACGAATTTAAATTTACTTTTTTTTTAAAATAACCCTTGAATGTTTTCAAATAATATTTAAAATATTGGGTGTTTAGGACTTCCAATAATTTAGTTCATGCCACACATGTAAAATAAATCTTTTCTCTTTTTCGATAAAAGCTAAATGGGCCTTGTCTTGAAAATGATTGGAATATTCCTTTAAAACATTTTTAAAAAAGTTAAAATCATTAAAAATGTATTTAATAAATAATTTTTAATGTTTTTGAAAACATTTTTGAAAAAAAATTAGAAAACTGAGATTTTTATGAAAATGGATTTTCTACTGAAGGGAGAAATAAAGTCAGATTTTCATTAAAATATTTTCTCAATAATTTTAATAAATAAAGATTAAAAATGGTACAATTTCTTAAAAAAGTTCATTACTAACCATTTGAGAATAAAATTAAGGGGTTTTATTAAATAATGATCAAATAATTTATTTTAATGGAAGGTCAAATATAACCAATCTTGATTAAAATGAGATTGTGAAATAAACCCTTATAAAGATCATAACGTTGAAGTGTGAATTAACCAATGAATCAATTATGTGTATGAAATATAAATCCAATTTTAAAAATTGGAAATAAAACATAATAAAATCAAAATCAATTAAACACATAATCATAGAAGATCAAAGATAATCAAGAAGTAATGTAACACAATGAAAAGAAGTTGTAGTTGGGGTTTGGCTTAGTGGTAAGAACCCCGTAATCTTACATGGAAAATGGGGGTTCAAAACCCATTGGGTGTAGGCACTATAGTAGTACTGTAGCGGTGATGTAGCAGCAGCAGTACTGTAGATCGGCGGGTACTATAGCGGCGGTAGGGCACTGTAGCAGCGGTGGTACTATGCGGGCACTATAGCAGCCATGTCACTATTCACAGAATGGCAATTGGGCTAAAAAATTGGGCATACGGGCTATGTAATGGGCTACAATCCCACTGGGCCTTTGGGCTATGTAATGTGTCTCCCTCTACCCATTTAATAGAGGTCTTGGATTTACTTTAATAATAAAATGAGGCTTCGGCCCCAACCATTAAAAAAATGAAAAGAAGTTGAGTTATGAAATTCTTTACAACTTGATGATTTTCAGTTCAAACCACCTTGGATGAGATAATTCAAATTTAAACTTAAAATACCATAATTGATTATGTAATTTTGATACTACATGTCAAACTGGTAGTATATAAATCATATAAAATAAATTAGGTGCATAACATTACAATATGCCTCAATGAAGAGAAATTGAGATTAAGTCCCTTACCTCACACTTCATTTAAGATAAAAATTATTTAACCTTGTTTATAATGGTTTTAAAAATGTTATTAGTTTATACTAAAACTATATTAGTTTTTATAAAATCATAGATGATCACTCAACAACTTTTTACGACCTGTTTTTTAATAAAATTTCATTATTTTAGGTTTTAATTGCCTTATTTTCCCATGTGTGTTTTGTCATGAATTTTACAATTCTTGAACATAATATATAGTTAAATCATATAAATAATTATTTTAATTTTATTAGTATAATTTATTTAATAAGATTCATTTTATAGAATTATTATTGAAATTTGAAAACGGAGAATGGATCACATCGCTTCAAGGTGATAGTAGGTCATAGATATGCAAGAGTGACAATATCATTACATTAATGAGAGAAATGATAATTAAATGTGTGATATATTAATATTAAATATTAAAAATAATTTCATATATATCACATATATTAATTAAATTTATCATTATTACTTTCCATGTAAAGAATAAGTGAAAAACAAAACACATCGCATCGCGAGGCGGTCGTCCGACGTACACACGAGTGACATTATCGTAATTTAAACAGCATGGAAAGTAAGAATTTATATGTGATATTATAAATCAGAATGTATAATAATATTATAAATATCATATAAATCTTTTTAATACATCATAATATTTGTCCTTTAAAGGTGGTGAAGGAAAACAAATTACATCAGTTCGTGAGGCAGTTGTCCATCATACACACGGTCAATGGTTTCATTTCCCATTTAATAGAAGATTATATGAATATATGTAATTATATTAAAATAATAACATATATGTATATAGAAGATATTTTGGTTATTATATAATCATAGTTTAATATTATTTTAAGTAGGTATAAAAAGAAACAAAATAAAAACGCTTGTTTAAGAACCTTACCTCTTCGAACAAATTCTTTAGCTTTGCAAAAAAATCATTCATAAGTCCGATTTATGATCAAGCCAATGGATATAGGATTTTTTTAATGTATTGAGGATTTGATTTGGGAAGGTATTATCCAAAAAAAATGGATTTTTAATTGTGAATAGAGCAGGATATCGAGTGTCCTTTTTAAAGTGGGGGAAAGGATGCACGTGGAATGTTTGACAGGAATCAATTATACCCATGTTTTTATTATAAACAATCCTCCAAAAGGGGTATTATAGACCATTGTATGTGATAAGGTAAAAATATGGTCATCCAATGGGTTTTGTATAGGTTTTAAATCCGTTTTTAACCCTTATCTGGTTAGTTTAACCCTTGGTATACTCATTTTTACCTTAACCGTGATAATTAATTTTTACTATTTTAACTATTCATTATGGTAACAAATTAATTATTGCATATTCAATAATATAAATTATTATGATTAAAATTATTTAATCTCTTTTTTCAAATTATATTAATATCAGTGGAAGAACCCAATTTAAAATTTTTCCCGCAAACGCCACAAAAATACGGGTTTCCAAAGAGAAAATCCTCATAAGTATAGAAGGTTTCAATATCAAAATTCAATATTTAATTGGATAAAATAACATAAATTTTTTAAATTTAGATATAATTTATCCATCTAAATTATTTAAAAAAATTATTTTGAATAAATATGAGTATTTTTTCACTATTCATTAAAAAATGAAACTTTTTAGAAAAATTCCAAATAATATTTGTATAATGATTATAAAAAAGAATTAAATTTTTTAAAATTGGTAAAAATTAATTTTAAATTATTTTTGAAAATCACAACTAAACCGTTTAATAGAAAAATAAAGTTTTTTATAAGGAAAAAAATATTTTTTAATGATTATTATTTTATTTCTAATAAATATATAACCAATGAATTTTATTATGCAACTATACATAATATAATTATTATAATTTATTTTTTACTATTCATAACCTCTAACTTAACTATAACGCACTGACCCCAGTTACCCAGAGTTGGTGCATTATTACATAACATTGGCATGATCACAAAAGATCATGTTTTGAATGACCGATTAGTTTAGTAGCTTTGGAAACACTAGATACATTCATATAGTTTACATTACATCATAAAGTGAAAACTACAAAAACATCTTATCTCCACACTCATACCCCTGTAAACTATCCATGCTAGTCATCCATAAAATACTTCTTTACATCCTGAAAAAAATAAAACATAGAAATGGGTGAGCTCAAATGGTAGTAAGGATAACAATTTAGCCAAAACTTTCATAAATAAGAATAAAAATTTAAGGCAATGTATAATAAAAACAAAAGACTTATAAACTTGAAATTCATCATAAAATGGAAAATATAAAATGAAATAATTCCATTTACTTATTCACATTGATATTCTACTTGTCGAATAATCACATTCAATATCAATAACCACTTTCATAATGATGGAATGCATAATTCCAGACTATCACAACCACATAGCCAAGGCCTCGTGCCAAGACTACAAATAATATTTTTTCAAGGCCTTGTTCCAAGACACTAGTTTGTCTCATTAGACCTACTGATGCATTGATGAGCTAGAGCAGGCTCCACCCGTCACTTACTAAGTCCAATGTGTTCCTCATATGAATAGGTTTAAGCATAACATAAACATTCATATTAAAACTATAATATGAAATGTAAATACTTTCTCCATAAACCATGAATGGTTTAAAAATAACACATCCATAGTCAAACATATCTCAAAACCTTCAATAAAATATGGAAGTTTTGTATCATAATAAATCAACATCAAATAAGCTTCAAATCCATCAAAGGATGTTTACATACATGAAATCAAAACCATTTGAGAGAAATATCCCTTATTTTGAAATCATTTAAAAGTCACATAATTATAAAATAAAACATTTACACTGAAAATATTCTTATAAGCTTGTAATGGAATCTTCGATGATTTTATAATGGTGGAAAATAGTCGCAGCCGCCATATAAGGTATTAAATACATTCTTACCTTAATTCTGTCGAAAAGGTTAGAAATGAACTTATTTGAAAAACAACAGTATGAAACCTTTATAAAAATCTTATAAAAAGTCAAAAAGGTTATAAATTACTTTAAACCATAGTCTATAAAATAGTACGAATTATTTGAAATTTTTTTTAAGAAACATGGATGTGGATGATATAGAGGTCCCAGTAGATAATTACGTATAAACAACCTCGAATAATGAAGAGATTGTAAAATAAACCCATAGCTTGTACTTTTACATAGTCGATGTTTTGTTAACCTCCTATATAATAGTTAAAACATTGTTATCAAATTATACAAGAACCATATACATAATTATGATATCATATATGATCTTTTAACATTTCTTTTTTTAATAATATCTTAGTATTATCGTCATTTCGTGTGTTAACTTTCTCGTTTTCTTTAATATGTTTTGTTAAATAATCCATGTATGTTGTGAATTGGTTTTATCTTATTCATATCTAGAATGATATCAAGTCCTTAATCATTGTTTTTAAACATAAAATGAGAATTATACTTGAATGGATACGATGGGAAATGATTCTCATCGCGTTCATGGAGACGGTAGTCCATACGTACGCATGAGCGACAATATCATTCTTTTGACATTAAAATAATATATAATTTGATGGTATATTATATATACAGAATAATTATAATTTATACTTATTATTTACTTCAAATACACATCAATATCATACCCATCCAAAAAATAATGTTTTGAATAACAATTACACCACGACGTGGATACGGTAAGACATACGTACGCACGTATGGTGACATGTCATTCAAAGGATGGATAGAATACTGAATATGGTAGTAAAATATTTATAATAACATAACATTATATAGAAGATACTGGATTTATTGTTTTATAATAGAAATAACAACTAAAGAAGAGTTGATGAAGAAAGGAACTGGAATGAGGGTGGTGAAAACCTTACCTCTTCTTCGGGTTCTTCCTTTAGATTTGATTAAAAAGGGAACCAAAGGTTGGATTGTTTATCGAACTAGGCCTCTAGGATGAAGTGAGGGAATTTGAGAGAATACATGGGCAGGTTTTGACCAAACCAAAAGGCTTTTAAGGTATGAAGAATTGGTTATAAGTGGTGTCCTTTTATAAGGAGGAGGAGGGTCTCTTTAGGAAAAACTTAGAGTATTATTTTATAATAAATTCATATTCTATTTCTAATGGCTCCAAAGTGGATTATTCGAAGTATATGGTGGGTATGGGTCGAAAACCATTCAACCAATAGATTTCAGATAGGTTTTGGTCATTATATTAACCTTATCATTTATATTTAACTCTTAGTTAAATAGTTTGGCATTTACCATTTCTCTTTGTATTTTAAAATTATATAGTTAATAAACTTACTATATAAATCCAAGAGACCCCCAAGTGGTCTATTAAGGAAACACCAATCATGATATAAGCCCTCTGGCCAAAACATAGATTTTTAGGAATAGGATATCAATTAATAATTAATATTTGTTTTAAAAATTCATTTATGTCATTTTTTACAATATTTGGTATTTCATTTTTTTGAAAATCATAGCAGCATTATTACTTCAAAACAACGTAATTAAATCAATACTAACAATTCATGTTAACCTATAAAATTAGTTTAATTCCTAAAAATTCTCAAATTACATTTATTTGGATATTTAAAATATCAATTATTTTAATATTTCATTAATTATGTAATTATTGCGTCACCATTGTGTCATAAATAAATTAAATTATATAATGTCTAAACATTATAAATAAACTAAGATTATATAGGATATCTTTTTATATTTCTAATTAATATTTATAATATAATTTATCTTATGTATAACCCTATATTAAAAATATTTTAGAAATGAAACATTGATTTTATCTCTTTTAACTCTTCTTTGAATTAAATAATAATTATTGTCTTAAACTAATCCAAGTGGACCTAAATGATAATATTTTATTCCTAAGGTTTTTTTGATCGAGATACACTTGTACAATAGAATTAGGACATGTGTTAGGGTAATATTAATATCATTTTTACCCTTAATTACCATATTTACTTGTAACCATGGTAAATAAAAGTAAAATTTTATTATTCACCAAAAATTATTTTTATCTTATTGAACCAAATTTTACTCCTTGAAATTAAACTTGTCTCTCTGATTTTCGAAATTCCACTCAGAAAAGCGTTAAAATTACGTTTTATGTGAATTTGCAAATTTTCCTATGAGGTGGGTAAAAGACCGTGAAAACTTCAATAAATTTTATATATATATAAAATTTTTATAAACTGAATCCAATGAATTACATTGAACTTATATAGGTATTATGAATATATTTTTACATAAAATAAATTTGAATAAAATAAATAATTATTTAAATAAAATATCGGTTTTAAACTATAACTCAGAGTTTTTCACTATTCATCAAAAATTAAATTTTTTTAGAAAAATACCAAAAAATTTACCCTAAGATAATTTTGATATTCAGAATTCAATAATGAAGTTTATTTTACCAAAATAAAAACATATAAGTTGCATTTATTAATTAAAAATCAATTCCCGATGTCAAAACCAAAAGGCGTATTTTTAAGAAATAATAACTACCAAAGGTTTGACACTTGTTTATGTCCAATTTAAAAATGAAATTACTTACAATGACCATCATTGGATTAAATAGTAAAAATATAATTTATTTATACTTCCAAACCATTAAAATTTATAATTTAACAATATAAATTATTTTGATTTAAAAAGTTGTTTTCAGTTAAAAAATTGTATTTGTCACTATTCACCCAAATATGAAAGGTATCAGAGAAACAGAAAAACATTATTGAAACTAAATTATTATGTCCCGATTATAAAGAATAATTTTATTTTGTCAAATTGAATATATAAAATATTCAAATATTGTATTTAAAAGGGCTTCGCCATTAAAAGGCGGTAAAATTGCATTTTTTTAAAAATACATCTTTTATCTAAAAAATGTGTTTTTTCTTACACTATGTCTAAGAAAATCATAATATGGATTCTAAAATTTTAAGGATTATATCAAGTTCAAAATTCAGTTGATATTATTCATAACCACTTTTTATCGGCTTGTTTGGTAAGTCATGGTGCGCTAGAACTCAGTGTTTCGTGGAGTGCAAGTTATTGAATTTCGTTGAAGAAATAACGTACTATGAAATCTTGGGGTGTTACATTCTTCCCTCCTTCAATAAATTTCATCCTCAAAATTTGAAATTATTTTTCGAAAATAAAAGGTTGAAAATAGAAAATACCTTTGGGAAAACCAACATTGGAAATTAGGTAAATAAAATTTAGACTTAATAAGAGGAAAAAGAAAATGAAAGGGTCACCACCAAATTATGATCTCGATTAAGAGAACATTGGTGGAAATTAAAGACATATAATTGGAGGAAAACCTAAATATTTATAGGTAGTCATTGAGGTCATCAATCACAAACAAGTGTAAAATTGAGGGCCTTAAATTCATCAATCTATGGTGATTTAAAATACCATCGGTTCAACAAAACATATGGTATTAGAATAACACGTTTTTTGTTTTAAGATCCATTCCCTAAAGTATAAGAATTAATTTCATCATAGAATAATAGAAGAAGACAATTATAAACATTACATGTATAGTCCCATCCTTTGAATAATTTCTACTACAAACTCATCTTTCACTCTAAAAGATAATTGAACATAAAAATAATATTCTATTCATCCTATTCATATAGGGTTCAAAAAATTGAATTTATAATTCATCTACAAGAATTTTTTGTTAAAACAAAAGACTACATTATTCAATCTAGGACATCACGTCGGCCATTGAGGGTTCAAGTCTCGCGGCCTTTCCGGACGCGATAGTTTGCTACCCAACCTCTGGGTTGACCTTTTATGGAAATCCAAAAATAATCTCAAACTAGAATTATCTAAAATACTTCTATCCAGACTCATGGTCCAAAATTTCTGAGGAAGGTAAATAGAATGAAGATCCTTTTGGCCGCTTATTAACATGTGAACACCTTAATCATGTATTCATTTAAAGCACTGCAACATCCTGAATTACCATAAAACCTTATTGATTACATTCATTATCCCTTTTCCTTATAGAATACTGGTTAGTCCCCTTCTATCCAAAATTGTTTTAAACTCCAACAATGATGGAATATACAGAATCATTAATCATTTTCAAGGTAATCAATAATATCCAATATAATTTATCCAAATCAATCATGTATTATTCATAAATCACAACCTCAGTATCAGAACCATTTTATGGTTTATCTTTCTCTCAACCATATATTTTCCAAAAATTTAACCTGATTTTGAGTCACTTTTCATGGTTCCACACAACTACAAGTCCTTAATGAAACAGAAATCTAATACAATCCTTATATACTCCATAATTATTATAAGCAATACATTATTGATACAACACTCAAATGACATAATTTTCTAATAACAACATAAAAACTCTAATCATTCATACTCATCTGTGGTAGTATCAAAACTTACTTATTATCCAATAGCATCATTTGGGTAATACTCTGATGATTTGTAAATTGGTTCGCGTAGTGTCCCAACTCCTTGTAGATGAAACATTGTTCATTTGAAACATTTTTCTTACCCTTGTAGTCACGTACTTGGTGTCCTTTTCCTCCAAACTTATAACAAACTCCCATTTCCTTTAGAAAATTTTCGGGGTGTTTCTTACCACAATTATCACATATGGGAAAATTCTTCTTTTCCCTCTTCCCTTTATCCATCTTTCTCTCTTCCATAATTTTCCTTTCTTGCTTCCCTTCAAAGCCATAGGACTTGGATAATTATTTACTTATCTTATTAACACATGATACTATTTCTTCATATGTTGAGAATACATGGGAGACCATTTCCCTTATAAATGTTGGCTTAATACTGTGAAAGATATGATCCTTCTTACACATTGTGTCAAACGTATTATTGGAGTTCACATTCCTTCTACTGGACCCATTTCTATAAAATAGCATAAACTAGGTTAGTTTATGAATAGAAATGAATAATTCCAAACTTTTAAAATACCTAACGTAAATTGACTAGTTTATAGATATAATCCATAATCATAAATATGTTTTCATTGAGAAATTATATACTCATAAACACTTAATAATGATTTTTAAAGAAAATTAGAATTATCATAAGCATATCCCCCAGGAGTGTCGTTACCAATAGTGTAACAAGGCTTATTGTCGTGCACCAGTTCCCGTTCAAGTCTAGCTCAAAGCAGTGTTTTCAGGTTTTACCCCTAGGTACATCTGTTCCAGAGCCGCCTCTACCTGCTCGTATCTAGACAAGGATTTATTGCTCAGAAAACTCACAAAATCTCTACAATACCAATATTCTAGGAAATTCTTCTATACTAATCCTCAAAGTCCATCTTAGTTCTATGTTCTCTAATCAGAGTTTATATAAATCTAACTTCCAATGTGTGAACTAAACTTCCTCTGATGCCAACTATAACACCCCGACCCCAGTCACCAAGAGTCGGTGCATTATTACATAACATGGTCATGATAACAAAAGATTAAGTCTCGAAAGACTGATTAGTTTAGTAGCCTTAGAAACACTAGAAACATTCATAAAGTTTACATTACATAATAAAGTGAAACCTACAACAACATCTTCTCTCCACACTCATATCCCCTTATACTATACGTGTAGGTCATTCATAAAATACTTCTTCACATCCTGGGAAAAATAAAACTTAGAAATGGGTGAACTCAAATTCATAGTAAGGATAAAAATATAGCGGAAACATTCATAAATAAGCATAAAAATTTAAGGCAATGTATATCTAAAACAAAATCTTTTTAAACCTGAACTTCAGCATAAAATGGAAAAGATAAAATGAAATAATTCCATTTACTTATTCACATGGATATTCTACTAGTCGAATAAACACATGCAATATCAATAACCACTTTCATAATGATGGAATACATAATGTCAGACTATCATAACAACATTTCCAAGGCCTCGTGCCTAGACTACAAATAAGATTTTTTCAAGGCCCTGTGCCAAGAAACTATTTTGGCTCATGAGACCTACCGATGCATTGAAGAGCTATATCGGGCTCCACATGTCACTTATTAAGTCCAATGCATTCCTCATATGAACAGGTTTAAACATAACATAAACATTCGTATTAAAACTAGCATACGAAATGTAAATACTTTCTCCATAAACCATGAATGGTATAAAAATAACACACCCACAATGAAACATATCACAAAACCTTCAATACAGTATGGAAGTCTTGTAGCATAATAAATTAACTTCAAATAAGCTTAAAATCCATCAACGGATGTTGTCATAGATGAAATCAAAAATATTTGAGAGAAATATATCTTTTTTGAAATCATTTAAAAGTTACATAATTATAAAATAAAACATTTACCTTAAAAATATTCTTATAATCTTGTAAGGAAATCTTAGACTATTTAATAATGGCGGAAAATAGCCACACCCTCTGTGTAAGTTAAAAAAGACATTCTTACCTAAATTCTGTCAAAAACGTTTAAAAATACCTTATTTGGAAAACAAGGGAATGATTCTTTAATAAAAATATTATCAAAAGTCAACAAGGATATAAATTACATTAACCCATTGTCTATAAAATAGTAGGTATGATTTGAAATAAATTATTAAGAAACATGGATCTGGATGATAATGAGGTCCCAGTAGATAATTATGTATAAACAACCTCGGATAATGAAGAGATTGTAAAATAAAGCCTTACCTTGTACTTTTCCTTAGTCGATGGCATTTTAACCTCCTTTATAACAGTTAAAACATTGTTATTACATTATACAAGAACCATATACATAATTATGATATCATATATGATCTTTTGACATTTCTTTGTTTAATAATATCATAGTATTATCGGCGTTTCGTGTGTTAAATTACTCATTTTCTTTAATATGTTTTGTTACATAAGCCGTGTTTGTGGTGGATTGGTTGTATCTTATTCCTATATAGAATTATATCAAGTGATTAAACATTATTTTTAATCCTCAAATGATAATTATACTTGAATGGATATGATGAGGAATGAATCTAATCGCGTTCGTGGAGACGGTAGTCCGTACGTACGCACGAACGACAATATCATTCTTTTGATATTAAAATAATATATAATTTGATGGTATATTATATATAAAGAATCAATATTATTTTATATTTATTATTTACTTCAATTACACATCTATATTATACCCATCCAAATAATAAAGTTTTGAATAACAATTACACCACCACATGGAGACGGTAAGCCGTACGTATACACGTATAGTGACATGTCATTCAAATGATGGATAGAATACTGAACATGGTTGTACCATATTTATAATAAAATAACATTATATATAAGATACTGGAGTTAATTTTTTATAATTTAATTATCAAAGAAAGAAGAAGTTGAAGAAGAAAGGAACTTGAAAGAGGGTGGTGAAAACATTAAATCTTCTTCGGGATCTTCCTTTTGATTTGATCAAAAGGGCTCCTTAGGTTGGCTTTATGATCAAAATAAGGCCTCCATGTTGAATTGATGGATGTTTAGAGAATAATGTGGTAGGTTTTGGCCGAACCAAAAGGCTTTTAAGGTGTGAATAATTGCTTAGAAGTGGTGTCCTTTTATAAGAGGGAGGAGGGGCTCTTTAGGAAAAGCATAAATTATTATTTTATAATAAATTCATATTTGATTTCTAATGGCTCAAAAGTGGATTATTAAAAGTCTAAGGTGGGGATGGGTCTAAATCCTTTCAACCAATAGATTTTAGACAGGTTTGGGTCATTATATTAACCTGACTATTTATATTTAACTCTTAGTTAAATAGTTTGACACTTACCATGTCTCTTTGTATTTTTATATTATATAGTTAATAAACATACTATATACATACAAGAGTCCCCCAAGTGTTCCATTAAAGATATACATATCATTATAAAAGTCCTTTGTCCGAACCATATATTTTTAGGAATATAATATCAATTAATAATATAATATATGTTTTAAAAACGCATTTATGTCAATTTTGACACTATTTGGTATTTGATTTTTGTGAAAATCATAACAACATGATTAATTAGAAAAAACATAATTAAATAAATAATAATATGTCATATTAACCTATCAAATTAGTGGAATTCATAAAATTCTCAAATTACATTTATTGTGATATTTATAATATCAATTATTTTAATATTTCATTAATTAGGTAATTACTGCAACACCATTGTATCATATATAAATTAAATTATTTAACGTCTAAAAATTATAAATAAAATACCATTATTTATAAACACTTTTTATATTTCTAATGAATATTTATAATCAAATTTATCTTATTTATAAGACTATATTAAAAAAAATGTAGTAATTAAATGATGATTTTATCTCTTTTTACTCTTCGTTGAATTAAATAATAATTAATGTCCTAATCTAATCCAAGTGGACCTAAATGATAATATATTATTCCTATGTTTTTTTTCGATATACACTTGTAAAATAGAATTAGGAAATGTGTTATGCTAATATTAATATCATTTTACCCTTAATTATACTATTTATTTTTAACCGTGTTAAATAAGAGTAAAAAGTTAGTATTCACCAAATATTTTTTTTATCTTATTGAACCAAATTTTACTCCTTGATATTTACCTTATCTCTTAGATTTAAGAAATTCCACTCACAGAAGCGGTAAAATTATGTTTTATGTGAATTTGCAAATTCTCCTAGGAGGTGGGTAAAGGACGGTGAGAAGTTCAATAAAATTTTTATATATCTAAAATTATTATAAACAGACACCAATGAATTACATTGAAATAAGATAGGTATTATGTATCTATTTTTATGTAAAATAAATTTAAATAAAATAAATAATTATTTTAAAAAATCGGTTTTAAACTATAACTCACTGCTTTTCACTATTCATCAAAAATTAAAAGTTTTCAGAAAAGTACCAAATATTTACCATAATCTAATTTTTATATTCCAAATTCAATAATGAAGATAATTTTACCAAAATAAAAACATAGAAGTTTCACTTATTAATTTAAAATTAATTCCTACTGTCAAAACCAAATGGCGTATATTTACGAAATTATAACTACCAAAAGTTTGACACTTTTTTATGTCCAATTTCAAAGTTAAATTACATAAAATGACCATAATTTGATTAAATGGTAAAAATATAATTTATTTATACTTACAATCCACTAAAATTTATAATGTAACAATATAAACTATTTTGATTTAAAAAGTTGTTTTCAGTTAAAATATAGTATTTTTCACTATTCACCCAAATATGAAAGTTATCAGAGAAACACCAAAATGTTATTGAAACTAAACTCTTTTGTCCTGATTCTAAAGAAGAATATTATTTTGTCAAATTAAATATATAAAAGTTTCAAATATTTTATTTAAAAAGGCTTCGCCATTAAAAGGCGGTAAAATTGCATTTTTTGAAAAATACATCTTTTATTTAAAAAATGTATTTGTTCTTACATTATGTCTACGAAACTCGTAATATGGATTCTAAAAGTATAAGGATTACATAAAGTTCGAAATTTAGTTGATACTATTCATAACAACTTTTGGATGGCTTGTTTGGTAAGTCATGGTGCACTAGAACTCGGTGTTGCGTGTATTGCAAGTTATTAAATTACTTTGAAAAAATAACGTACTATGAAATCTTAGGGTGTTAAATTAACTACTTCATTATAATGGCCAAATATTAAATATTAATATTTTAATATACTGTTGTGTTTTGTTTAAACCCGGTGTTGTCTGTATCCCATGATATCAAATATATTTACGTTATTTAAAAACAAATATATAATAAAGTCTCAAGGTGTTACATTGTCTTATAAACTTGGTGTTTCTTTTTATACATGTTATCGAACATGATGTTCCTCTTTTAAAATAATAGGCTATTATAATTTATAGTGCCAGTAACATGTTTGTTAGATTTATCATTCTTCAAAAAACAAAGAGAAAATGAAGGTATACAAGAAATAAATATTTGGATACATTTGAGGGACTTCCGATGTGGCTTTCTCATATTGTCCATGAACATTCTAAGGTTTCAATTAATAAAATACATATCATGTTTGTAAAAAACTCATTGAATACATGATATTACCAATAACACTATCATAAGGAATTTTATAAATGTATTCAACATTATCATTTGTACAAGATTCTTGAGATAGTGAGAGCTTAAAGTGTAGGGAAAAAGTAAAATTAGAAGTATTAAGAGATTTAAGTAATTATATCTTAATAACTCTCAAAAATTATTTATACTAGGATAAGTATAAATAACAATTCACATTTGAATAATTTCATTGGAATTACCAAGATATTTCATTTCAAAATCATTCTTTTGTTTTGATTTCCCAATATAAATGAGTTTTGTATCTTTTCAGATGATCAATATATCATTTATATATAATGTTATATAAATCATGTAATTATTTATATATTTAAAATACACACATTCACCATGCTTACTCCCACTTAAATGATTACTACACATGAATGGATCAATTTCTCTATATTATTTCCATGATTTGTGTTTAAAACCACAAGAATATTTATATAAAAGACATTGTTGGTTTGGATTAAAGTCATTCATATAACTATTATTATGTTTAATATAAAATTTTATCAAAATCACCGTGAATAAATATAGTTTTAATGTCAATATACTCAATATAAAAGTCAGGGTATGTATTAAAATAAATCACTAATCGGATATATGAGTGCTTAACAACAGGAGAAGATATTTTACAATAGTCAATCCCCTCTCATTGGAGGAAATCCTTGTATGAAATTATAGCATTAAATTTAATCTTATTACCTTCAATATTATCCGCTTTCCTTTTTAATGTCCACTTACAACCCATTACTTCAGCACAGGGTGGTTTATTAAAAATATACCAAGTCTTATTATTTTTAAAGGGTTTCATCTCATCATCAATGGAAGAGATATAATTCATGGAATCTCTATCATTTATAGATTGCTTATAGGTTTGGGGATCCTTAAACATAAGATCATGGGAAATGTGAAAAGTAATTAAGGCCATGTCATATTAGATAAAAGGGTAAAAAGGCCCAATAATCCTCCAATCTATATCTATGGTAAAGTGATAGTATCCAACATCATTATAAGGCTCACTGTTTGAATCTGAATCAGATTTAAAATGAAATTCGGTCACAAATTGATGTTTGCTTGGAGAGGTCTTGATTACAGAATCAAATTAGGTTGGTTGGTCAGTCTTAACATTCGTAGTTTTAAGTTCATTATCACTATCATTAGTGAGAAACTTATATTTGGGAGAAAAAAATTCATAAAATACTACATCATGTGTTATTATAAATTTTTCATGATTAATTTTATCAACCTACAGTCTATAGTCTTTATCATCTTTAGGGTATCCCAAAAGTTTAAATTTGATAGTTCTAGGTCCTCACTTGTCAGATTTAATGTATGAATAAGCATTACACTATAACACTCTCAAATGGTTGAATGAATGAGTATTATTATTCCCTAAATATTTTATATATTAAAAATTATTATTATGTAATGGACGTTTATTTATTATATAGACTTCAATACTTTCATCCCCAGGCCAAAAGGATTTGTGCTAGCCCAATCATGAAAGTGTGTTGCAGACCCACTCCAATATGGTATAGAATATATGCTCAGCCAACCCATTATGTTGGGGAGTATCCGTAATATTATTGTGTCTAAAAATTATTTCAGAATTATAATGTTTTAAAAAATTAGTCAATAAGTACTTTGTACCATTATCTATTCTCATATTTTTATTTTTTTCTTCCAACTTGACTTTCAACCAGTGATTTATGGGTTTTGAATATTTAAAAAACTTCTTATTTACATTAAATAAATTAAATCCAAACCTTTGAGGTAAAATCATCTATAAGGGTCACGAATTATGAGCCTCCACCAAGTGAGGCAGTCCTATAAGGACACTATAAGTTAAAATGGATATATTCTAGTATATGTCCAGATTTAAAAGAGGACTTGTTAAAACTAACTATTTTAGATTTACTCAGAATACAATCTTCACAAAATGGAATATTATTAGGTGTAATTTCATTCAATAATCCATTTTTACTTATTTTCTCAAGACCCTTAGATCTTAAATTCCCCAACCACCATTTCCATATCATGGTATTATCAGTATTTGTAACATACATACTATCTAGATACTTATCATGGGTCTTCCCATTAATAAATATCTTTCATAATAGAACCTCTTATAACAATTATAGAGCCTTTGTAGAACTTAAGACAGCCTGACATAGACTTGAAATTAAATCCTTTTGGGTCTAAAACACCTATAGAGATAAAATTTCTATACAGGTTGGGGACCCACCTAACATCAAGTAATGTGAAAATTGAATGGTCTTCAATCTCAATCAAAATAGATCCTTTACCCCAGACCTAAAATCTTCTACTATTTCTAAGAATAACCTCTCCATCTACTCCTTTAGTTAATTCAATAAAGGACTCTCTACTAGAAAACATGTGAAATGAACAACCATAGACTAAGCTTCACACATCAGTTAGGTCTCACCTAGACACATTAAGGGCTTCTGCATTATCATAACCAATATCCACAAATATGTATCATTCAATATTCTCATTAGGTTTTTGGTTCAGTTTTCGCTCCCTAAATTAAGGTCTAATATGGCTTGGATTCCCACAATTATCATAAGTAACCAATTTAGACCTAGACTTAGGCCTACTAAGTCTATATTTTTTTTGGTTTGCGTTATTCCCATTTCCTTTCATATTTTATTTCTTTTTATTAAATTTTTTTATGTCTATCCTTAGTAAACAAACATTTTACCTTAGAAATCACTTTAGGTTTTTTATAAAGTTCCTTATATATTAAAGAAAATTTAAATTCTTCATGACATAAAAAGTGTCGACCATATATCATAGTTTTAGCTAGAGTTCTATATAAATTATCTAGAGAAATAATCAAAATCATATCTTGGTCTTAATCATCAAAAAATTATTATTATTAGATAGATCATCCATAATTTTGGTAAACTAATCAATATTTGATTTCACTAATGTTCTTTAATGCATCTTAAATGTTAACATGATATGATTTTTATAAAGAAAACCAACCAATGAATTAGTAATGTATAATTTCTCAAGTTTCTACCAAATACCAATAGTGAAATATTCATATGAAAATTACCGTAACAGTTTATCACTGAAGGATAACAATAGGGATTTATGGTCCTTAATAAGAACATCATCACATATATCTTCATTGGTGGTAGTGGTCTTACCATTATCACACCTTGTTATAATGGGTTTATTTGGGCTGTATAAGGAATCTATGAGCGCCCACTAGACAAGAAGGGCATTCATCTTGAAGATTAAGTCCCCAATAAAGGACAAGTAACACTAAATATACAATCAATTTCTAATAAGTATTCCAAATATATGAAGAAGTTGATATGGAAATAATCACAGTCACAAAATAATGATAATTTTTTGAATCAAGACAAGATATAAAAAAGATATGAAGGAATAAAACCATCTGCAATAAAAGAAAACTAAAATTTGTAAAAAAAACACGAGGATTTAACTTGATCTAGACAATTTTGTTCCTACATGCATGGAGAGAACACTTCCCATTCTCAAACATATTATCAATGCTCAAAAGAAAAAATAAAAGAGACAATATAAAGTAAAAATTTGAACAATAGTATAATAAGAGACTATATATATGAAGCAACAAGAGAAGAAAAAGACTTACAGACCTTTCATCTTACCAATAACTAGTAGTCCTTAGATTAGGATTTGAAAGATGAGGTTATTATCACCATATCAGAGGTTGGAAAAATGAAATTACTTACTGGAAGACGAGTTGTGGGTCACAACCCAAAACACACATCGAGATGAGCTCTCATTTATCAAAATGAAGTAGAGATAGATATATTTATACTAGAAGAAGAATGTTAACAATAACTTGGAAGGATACTGATATCTCAAAAGTAATTTCTCTCTGAAACTCACTAGAGTTTATAATGAAATTTATTGAGGGTGGGATAAGGGAATGTAAATGATCACATGCCTCAAATTATGGATTTCATGAGGTAGTCAATTCCCCTGATAGGCGAAAAAAACAAGTATGTGGTGTAACAGCCTAAGAAAACTATTGAGAAATGCACAACATGGTTGACCAACCCAATCATCGCAGGAAGGTTGAGGAAACCCAAAATTTACATAAATATATATTAAATATCATTAGATTAATGTTCATTACAAATATTTATGATCCACATTGTGATGTCCTATCTTGGTTTCCACAAAACCAGTGCACTAATCCAGTTCACCACATGACCTCAGGAATGCCTTCCCATATGCCAGAGGATGTCGGCTATCAGTGATGATCAAATAGATTATATAGAGAGAATATACCCTCTTTACCAGAGTATGACAATATCAAAAATCAAAATAAACAATAACAAAAGTAATAAATATCATTAACCAATAATAACCATTCATTTCATAACAAGATCCCAAAATTGGATAAGTTCCCACAAACCAGTACAAAAAACATTCCATGTCATAGTGGTGTAATAATTCAAAGGAACCCCAAAAATAAAGAAATATTGAGAACCAAAAAATAGGGTCTCAACATAAATTACAATCCCCTCATCCATGCTCCATCCCAAATCCCGACTTAGCCATCTTTCATAGATACTTTTCCTTTTTCCTAGCCTGCAACCATGTATTCTTCTTGGGTTCCAATGGTAGCCCGAAAAGGGTGTGAGTACAACTCAGTAGGACACCACCAATGATGTATAAACAAATATCTAGTATAATAATAGAATATATGGATGAAAAAAAGGAAAAAATAAATAGGGAAATAAATAAATGTGTTTCACAATAAACATTGATCAATTAGACACTTGGCTCCTTGGGTTTCATTCTGACCCACAACCCACCAAACCTACTTAAACCATGCCAAAAGTTTAAACAATCAATTTTAGTAGTTAAACAATCTAAATGAAAATTAGGAATTGGTTAATCATTTAAATTATAAATACCTTGGTGTATTGGTCTAATTACCCATACTATTTCAAATGCCATTGGAGCCCAGAATATCATGTTAGCACCATATCCAACGGTAAGTAATTCCATGTCTATCATTTTATGTCAAGAATTTTGAGAATAGTTTAGAGCCATAATAAATAAAAGATAAAGAGTTCCATGTCTGAAATCCTTAAACATGGTTGTGTAGTTCCATGTCAATCATCTCTAACCATTTTATCAATCCACAATTTCTACGGTCCAACATGCGTGGCCTTTTCAACACATCACAATGACAAGAGTGAACCGTTTTCACTTATCATTATTATCATGGTTGATTTCACTCAACATATTTAACCCAATCCCATAATCAAACCATTTAACCATTGATTCATATAACACATCTATTAAAGGTTATTTAAATTCATTTAACAAAATAATCAATCCCCTTTATCCATTTACCTTTCCTTTCATTTCACATGTTTTAGCACTTTTAAATTCTTTATTAATCCAAATGACCCATTAAGTCATACAAATATTCTAAATGACAATTACAACTGGTTTAATCACCCAAAACCTTAATTTCATCATTTATACCTCGATCTAAACTAAAACGGCTACAAATGAAAAGGTGAAGAACTCTCTAGAATTAGGGATAATGAGACTTTGATGGAGATACAAAACTATAGTGTGAATCTTATGAAAAAAAGAGAGTAAGAGACATACCCTAGGCTTAAATACACAATTAATGGCACCTCAAGCACTCAATAATCGAAAGAGAATGATCCATAGAAGATTTAAGAGATCTTGGTTTTCACCCTAGGCCACTAGAAGAGAAATTATGAGGAAATACAAGTGAATAAATATAATGTTTGATAAAGAAAAGTGGTATGTTTTTCACTTTTAATGAGTTGTATGGTTAGTCCACATAGTTTTCCAAATCATGTGACAAATGTTCGGTCACCTCTTTCAATGAGGAAACCGAGACACATGACTTTCTATTGTGCTTGTATGATTTAGGAAATCATCTGGAATCTATGAAAATAGATCTATCTATACTCTCACAATTTCTAGGCCACCCCTTGCATGGTTTAAAAACCATGCTCCCCCATTATCCATGTCGCACAGTCATGGAATGTGGTTAGTACTAACCATGCAATGTATTATCCTTTTTCGCTCTTTTTTCCATGTCCTAAACCCTCAGGACACTCCCAAGACCTAACCTACTCTCGGGAGGCATTCCATTAACCATTTAAAATGATTTTACCTAAATATAAAAATAAAATGTATATCATTAAAGGGTCTTGATCTTAGAGAATTCCCTCCATATAACACCTCATCCTTGAGTTATACCCCCAACATCACTGAGCCTTAAAGGTAAAAAGGCTGGGCCAGAGGGCCTTCATATTAGGTTCTTTCAACCAATTTTCCTCCAAAACATAGCCATGCTACCATAGCACTCAAACCAAAGTTATGGTATTACACTAAATAATGTTGTCATTGTGATCCAAAATATGAATCAAATGCTCTTAAAGGTACGTATCAACCTCAAGCTCAAAATCATCACCATCAATCACATGATAAGGGTTGAGGTAATATTATTAATGTTGTGATAGATGAAAACATCATGAATTTCAATATACTGTTGTAGAATATTCAATTGATATGATTCCAAACTTATCCTCTCTACAACCTCAAATGGACCGACATACCTGGTTACAAACTTTTCTATTTTCCGAATCCAATGGTGACCAAACCTCAAAAAAATTAGATGGAACACACAGTCACCCACTAAAAACTAAAGAGGTTAATAGCATCAATCATTATATGAGTTTTTTCTACTATGGACCATAGCTATATGCTTTTAGATCAATTGAACATGCTCCAATATCTCATATACAAGACTTGAACCCAAAAATTCTTACTTAGTTGCTTCTATCCAATACAAATGTGATCGATATGGCCTACCATAGAGAGCCTCATATGCTTCAATTTGAATATTATCCATATAATTATTATTATAAGAGAACTAAATGAGCACTAGTTGATTTTTCTATTTCCCATCAAAATATAGGATGCATTCTCTCAGCATGTCCTCTAACACCTAGATAATATGTTTTGATTATCCATCCATCTATTGGTGAAAATTTGTACTCAAAACACCTGAGTACCAAGTGCCTTTGGAAAATATTTCCATTAGTGAGATGTAAATCAAAAAACATTATCTGAAACTATACTATAATGAACCCCTTAAAAATGCACTATCTCTCTAACATATAAGTCACAGAACTAGTTGATCGTGAAAGCCTGTTAAATTTTTAAGAAATGTGACACCTTTGTCAACCTTTCCACAACCACCCATATCACATCACTCTTCTAAGAATAGCCCTTGGAAAACCCACTATGAAATCCAAGTATCATCATCCCACTTCCATTTCATAATGGGAAATGACTATAAAAGACAAGAATCTCATCGATTCTTGGTCTTCACCTGCTTAAAGGTGTAGCATCATGTCACAAATCCCAAGATCTTTTTCTTCATTCTAGCCATTGATACTATGTACAAAGGTCATAGTACATTTTGGTAAAACCATTGTTTCAGTTAACACTTTGAATCTTGAAACTCATGCATCATTTTCTATCACATACAAGTAGGCACAATTATGTGGCCATGGAAATGGATAATATCATCATCACTGATGGTCCGTTTAGGAGGTAGTACCCCACCATCAAGGTTTTCCCTCAATACCAGACACTCTAGATCATCATATTGTATTCCCTTGATCCATATTAGAATCATGGGATCAATGGATAAAGACATATGGGTTATCTATTACCATTCCTCCATAACACCTATATGCATCTCATTAAACAAGGACAACATCTTCCACTCGGAACTAGACTCCCTAACCACCTGAGTTTGTATTTTGCCTCAAATAATCAACAGAAATATTCCCTTTTCCAAGAATATAATCATCATTTTGGTTGAAGTGTTAAATATACTCAACCAACCTCTAAATCCATAGATTTTGATCTCATTGAGAAAAGATATATTTAAGGTACTTAAGATCAACATAAAAAACAAACATCTCACCTAGAAGATAATGTCACCATCATATTAATGCATAAAACACTACGACCAACTCAAGATCATGCATAGGATAGTTTCATTCATGTGAACTCAATGGTCATGATCCATATGCACTGAACGGATCTCCATGCATTAGCACTTCCCCATGTCTAATCCCTGATGCATAATAAGTCAAGGTATATTCCTGAACTGGTTTGGGTAATATCTGAATTGGTATACTGGTTAAACACCTGTTTATGTCTTCAAAGGCATTCTTACATACCTAAACCCACTCAAAATTTATACTCTTCTTGGTCAATCCCAAGAGTGGCACCACAAAGCATGTAAGATCTTCGAAGAACCTTTAGTAGTAACCTTACAAACCCAAAAAGCATCAAATATCAAAAGAAAAATTGGATCATTCCAAAGAAAAAACTGATGGGATCTTCTCTGGGTCCAATGAAACATCTTCCTTTGAGATGATGTGACCTGAGAAATATACCTTCTCGATCCATAAATGACACTTAGATATATTGGCATATAACCAATGCACTCTCAGTGTACTCAAGATGATATCAAGTTGTTTGGAATGATTATCCCAAGTATGTGAGTACACTAAGATTTCATCAAAAATGTTCACTACAAACTTATCCAAGTATGGGAGAAGAACTTGGATCATCAAAGCTATAAACATAGTAAGTTAATTTGTCAGACCAAACGGCATCACAATGAACTCATACAGGCCATAACTGCTTCAGAATGTAGTACATGGTATATTTGACAGTCTCACCCTCAGCTGGTGATACTCTAATATCAATTGAATCTTCAATAACTTACATGAACCCCTTATCTAGTCAAAAATATCATCAATATGTGGAAGAAGATGTTGGTTCTTAATTTTCATTTGATTCAACCTTCGATATTAGACATGAAAACACAATGTTCCATCAATCATTTTAGCAAACAAAACTAGATATCCCTATGGTAACATACTCAGATGGATAAACCTTTTATCCTATAGGACCTCTAGATAATTCTTAAAATCCTAAATCTTTGTTGGTTTTATTCAATAAGGTAAAATAGAAATTGGATCAACTCTAGGTACCAGGTCAATAGTGAACTCAATTTCCCTATCATGAGGAAACCATGAAAATTCATTTGGAAACACATTCTGAAACTGATACACTATAGGAGGAAAGAAATCATGATTCATTCCCTCATAATAAATCATTAGACTTGAAACATGAGTTGTAAAATATCCCTACTTCTAATGAAAAAGACCTATACAACCTACCTATATATCCCCCTCTTTACAATGAATATTAATGTCACCCTCGTGAGATGTGAACGATACCCATCGATGGTAAAAATTGATGTGATCTTGATATGAAACTAACCAATTCATTCCCAGTATCAGGTCAAAACCTAGCATCTTAATCATATACAAGTTCCAAAGGAGATGGTATCCACCAACCTCAAGGGAATACCCCTTACAATGATAGATACTCTCTGATTTCACCCCTAAATTTGGTCAATCGACATAACTCCACAAAATATTTCCAATACGAGACCCAAATTATTTACTAATTAGGTAGATATAATATAATGTGAATTTATGGTATCATATAAAGCACTAGAAATCATAGAATCTAAAAAATATTACCTTAGATAGTCGATGGTCTAGCCTTTCTATCACCAGTTTTAGGTTGAAATGCATGCAGAAAACCTATTACAATACCCCATGCTTCTATCTCGTGACCATGTACTACATTACTCTTATGATATGACTGATCCTTTCCTAGATCACCTCATCATGCACCATAACTAGTATGACCAGTATAACTCCAACTGTCGTACATGTATGTGGTAACTGATTCCCATTTACTTCTCTACATCATCTTAGACCCTACATCACATTCCATATGTTGAGGGTTTATAATGAATATTTATAATTCTCCCATCCTTTCGTAAGATTGACACTCCACCAGTTGTCAAATAATTTGATATTTCATGTGACCAAGTTTTCAACACTGATAGAAAACCACAAAACTAGTTTTATTAGAGGCTAATCCTATCCTCTGAAAACATTGTCCTCCACCAATTTGGAAAAATATCTTATAAAGATGATTTTTACCATCAGAATAAATACCACTAGATCACCAAATAATCCTATATTCCCCCCAGTAGAAGCCTACTTTATGTTCCCCTTAGATATGATTACCTGATTAACTACCTCAAAAAACTTATTCAAATGGAATATATTCACCTACGACTTGATCTCACACCTATGTCTATCTTAAAAATGTATTACCACAACTACCTCATCCCCTAAAATAATGGAAAAAATGCTACAATTTGGCGAGGTGTCCAATATAATCTAACAATGGCATATTCCCCTAAGCCAAACGCCTACACTTTATAGCTCTTTCCAACCTCAGAGTGTAATGTCCTGAAAAATTTCTATAAATTTCTTTTATATGGTATTATTTCGAGACCAGATGCTCAAAAGACACCTGATTCTAAGGCCCAGTGAGCCTGGAATAGATTTTTGAACTTTATTTAGTTCATTTAAATAAAAGTGTGAGTGGGTTTTTTGACTTTTAAACCAATTCTCATATAAAAAATATAATGGAATCGTTGAACTCAGAAGGGAAGGATTCACTTAGAACAGACCTATCCTTGACCGGCATGGGTTGAGGAAAAAGTTATTTTTCAAAAAAAATTAAGGAAAAAGTGAAAAATAAAATGAACAAGTTTTATTTTATTTTTATGAATTTTTAAACTATTGTAACAAAATGAAATATAACAGAATGAAAAAAAAAAATTATTTCATAAATGAAATAGTGTAACAACTTTGTAATAGAATGTAACAAAATTTTTTTTCACATTCTATCCTTTAATGGTCGAGCAAAAAATGCAGGATTGTTGGCACAATTCTTGTTCTACTCTAAAACTCTTGTTGGTGGTGATGACGAACACCAACAACCTCCAAACAACAGATCATGGTTGGACGAATAGAAGACACATTTTTCTTCCACCCTTCGAATTAATCATCTTCAATGAACAAGTTACTTAGTTAGGTGTTTCCTTTGTGCTTATGTTTTCCCTCTTCTTCATTATAAAACAATAAACTCAGATTAACACATGAACAGGTTGATCCGCATATTGGGTGTTCAAGTGATAGTGTTATTTTCTTGGGGTTTTCACTGAGATTGGATATTATGAGATAGAATTGTAATCCTAAACCTCCCCATGTTTAAAACGATAATGCGGAGGGCTTAAGATGACACAAACAAGGCGTGACCCCTTCCTCCTTGTGCAGTATTTGTGGCTGAACCTCCAAGATGACATAAAAGTGGATTTAAGGTTGTAGCAGGGAGATATGTACCCCATGGAGGCTGGAGGCACAGGCAGCAAGAAGAATGGACCACCGGAGCAGACCCGGTGCTCTGTGGAAGAACCCGCCGGTGGTGGCCTGCAACGGTAGCTGTAGGTGGGTGGCGGTGCACCAGAAATAACTCGATAGATAGCTCGGGCCATGGAAGTGTGCTAGGAGCTACTAGCCTCCGTGATGGTGACTAGTGGTGGGCAGAAGCGACCACCCGACTATGTCAGAGTCACCGCACTACGTCACATGTGGCAATGCCTCTTTTAAAGGAACACAGTGGAGGTGGTGGCCCTATAGATGACCCATGTGGCAAGAGTGTGGATGTGGATTCTGGACACGTCATGGACAGGTAGGAGCCGGCCCACCCATGGTGGGCTAGGCCGGGCTCAACCCATGTCAAATCGAGCTGGCTCATGCTGAACATGGATCCGACCGGCCCCTCTTTGAAAAATTAGTCATATCACTCAAACTGGGCATCCGATTGATGATACTATTATGGCGTTGGAACCCTCAATATGAGTCCATTCTTTTGGAATGCTCTAAGTAATATTTAGTAGAATTTGAAATATGATGATTGTCTTGAAGAGTATGTTCTCCTAGAATAATGTGTGCTTCGTTCGGGAATCATGCGGCTACCTAAGACCTAAAGACTATCGACCCTATGTGGATCAACTCCTAGAGACCCTATGTGAATCAGTTTCTAGCAACCTTTTGTGGATCGGATCCTAGGGACCCAGTGTGGTTCATCTTTTAGAGACCCTTTGTGGATTAGCTCCTTGAAACCCTGTGTGGATTAGATCCTAGTGACCATGTGTGGATCAGCTCCTAGTGACCCTGTATGGATCATTTCTTATGGACCCTATGTGAATCATCTCCTATCGACCCTGTATGGATTAGTTCCTATCGACCCTATGTCTATCAGCTTATATAGACCCTATGTGTATTATCTCCTAGACACCCTATATAGATCAGATCCTAGAAACTCAATGTGGATCATCTTCTAGAGACCATGTGTGGATCAGCTCTTAGAGACCCTATGTAGATCAGCTACAAGTGGCTCTGTGTGACCCATCAAACCCATGGTACTCATCTAGGATGAGTACCACAACATTCCAGTGTGTTCAATGTTATGAATGATAGTCTATCTTTTCTTACTCTAGATTATATTTATGTGATCTATCTTTTTTTGTGATCATGCCTCGTGGTTTGCTTTGTGGATTTCTTTGTGGTATTTTCATGTGGTTGGGGTCCCTACTGAGTTTTTTTACTCACCCCTGCATGGGATTTGGCCACACGTGTAGTGTCTAGTGAAGATGACCAACGACTTGACGAAGGTCTTGGTGGTCTAGGACCAAGTGGTTTCCAGTGAGATTAGGCAGGCAGGGCATGCTTCTACAGCTTCTGGCAATTTTCTATACATACCTATCAGGTGGGGTTTCAAACAGATGGCCGGTCCTCAATCTCTACTTTCTCTTGTTGTAATTTTCTTCTGTTGGGTTTGTATTCTGGCCCATTTACCTTTAGTTTGTACTTTTACACTTACCGGTTGTTTAGTAGCATGTGTGTTCCCTTTTATAATTTTCTTGGGAAGTGGTTATGTGTGTGTGCATATAGGTACTCAGGAAAATGTCTCCCACTTGAACGTTGACGCCTTAGGTTCTAGTCGCCAACCTCTGGACATTGGGAGGTGGGCTTGGGGGAGTCATAACATGGGCCCCAGGGTACGGGTCATGACAAAGTGGTATTAAAGGTGGTCGGTTCCACCTTAGAGACTAGGAGTCTATTGTTTCTATTATTGGGAGACAGTGTTAAATGTTTCATGTTTGACTTCTAGATTTAGGGATTCCAATGTTTGTGTGGCGGTCGACGTATCCATACAACAGGATTCATAATTCTACTTTTTGGCTCCATACAAGAAATAATTGGTTGCAGGAATCAAATAGGAAATGAGTGTTTCCTCGTGTTCTTCTTGCATTAAACTAATATCACCTAGTATAATATATTGATCATGGAACATCTTGATCTGTTTCAGGATGCCTCCATGCAGACAGTGAGCATGGATTCTGATGCATGACTATGAGGACAACCTACCTAGTGATGAGGCATCAGTTCAGGGACTCGTGACAGAGATAGACCTGCCAGGTGGTGCACCAGCATTACTACCACCTCATGATCATCAATTACTATCAGTGTTACCGATAGATGAAACATGCAAGATCAATGCCTTGCACAAGTTCCAAATACAAGGACCTTCTAAGTTCAACGGAGAGATAGACCCTCAATCCACTGAGGAATGGCTAGAGATGGTGACGCGGGTCTTCCACTTAGTGAGGATGCCACTTGACCAAATGGAGATCCTAGCAGCGATCCTTCTTCAGGAGTTAACAAGGATATGGTGGAGGTTGAATATTTAGACTCTTGATAAAGCTACCATCTCCTAGGATGACTTTGAGAGGATTTTTCATGAGGGGTTCTTCCCCGCGACCTTACGCTCAGTGCGCATATATGAGTTGTTTCACTTATGGCAAGGCATCATGTTAGTGGCTGAGTACTCGTGAGGTTTACATTCCTCTCTTGATACTCTACGTATATGGTACGGGACCCTTTATTCAGCGCCCAAACCTTTGTGTAGGGACTCCGACGGGGGATCAGGGTGACGATGATTTCCCTCTGTATCCCCACACAGGCTGAAGTGCTAGAGTGAATTCTTCTGGTAGAGATCTTCCTCACAGTGAAGGCACCGATGGTGGGAGCTACCACTGAGCGATAGTAGGTTGAGTCATCCATGGTGGGAAAATGATTGATGATGCATAGGTCTATGTGGGCCAATCCATCCATATGATGACCCCATCACATAAGATCAGTGGTGAGATTCCACCAAGGTGGCAGGGGTTATAAGAGGAGTAGGGTGTGCTACTCATGCGGCGGTCAGGGACACATAGCTCATTACTTCCCAACACGCCACATAGACGATCAGAAGAAGATCGATGGGATGTTGAGGAAGTGGCAGAGGATTGAGTGGGGTGGTCTGTAGGGTGGAGGACATGGTAGGGGATCAAGTCGAGTGGCAAGCGGTGGATAACGATTGGAGGTGCTACCACCACCACCCACAGTTGGTCCACCACAGGCTCAAATAACTGACAGATAGGGGAGAGGCCGGCTCAATGCGATGGAGGCCTGTGACCACAACACTCTAGAGATGATTAGAGGTAAAATCTATGTCTTCTCTACCTTGGTTGAAGTTCTTATAGACACATGTGTTAGTCACTTTTTCCATACCACAGACCTTGTTCAGAGATGACAAATTTTGGTGGAACAGTTGGTTCAATCATTACAATTAGAGACTCCTACGAGCAGACATTCCACAATTACACACTGGTGTCGGTAGTGTGAGATTACTCTTTGTAGTGAGAGCATCAATTGGGATCTCTTATTAGAGGCATTGAAGCCTTAGGAAGTCGTCTTGGGCATGGATTGGTTATCTATAGTCCATGCTCAGATTTGCTGTATTAGGCGCAAAGTGTAGTGTGTATGTGAGGATGGGACCATGTTTTCCTTCATCGATGAGAAGGGAACTTTTGTAGCACAAGATGGACTTTCTCAAAGGAGGTTCAAACCAATCACTCATCAGATGGATAACATATCATCGGTGTAGTGGATGATAGGAGTCCGAGTTTTCCTATAGTGGTGGACGAGTATGAGGAAGTATTTCCTAAGGATGTTCTAGGACCACCTCCTCATAGAGAGCTAGAATTCGGCATCAATCTATACCTTGAGATGACACCAATATCGACAACAGAATATCGGATGGCTCCTGCAAAGCTTCATGAATTGTGGGTACAGCTGGAGGACTTGTGGGGAAAGGGATTCGTGAGGCCCTGTTTTTCACCGTGGGCAGCCCCGGTTTTATTTTCCAAGAAGGAAGACGGGAGCCTGAGGCTATGTTTGGACTTTCAACTCCTAAACCAGGTGACAGTGAAGAGCAAGTATCTACTGCTAATAATTGATTACCTATTCAATAAACTAAATAGAGCGAGGTGGTTCTCGAATATATACCTCGGGTCTAGCTATCATCATCTTCTAATATGGGATGAGGATGTACCAAAGACAGACTTTAGATGTTGGTAAGTCCACTATGAGTTCCTGGTGATGACGTTCTGCCTGACCAATTCCCCATTAGATTTCATGGGACTCATAAACATGATCTTCCATCCTTAACTCTATTGTTTCGTGGTGTTCATCATTGATGACATCCTGTAGTACTCAGCATCAAATGAAGAGCACACCACACATGTGCGGATATTCCTAGATACACTATGAGAGAACTAGCATTATTGGAAGTTCTCGAAGTGCTAGTTCTAGATCTGAGAGGTCCACTTTTTGGGACACCTTATCTCGGAGGATGTAGTGGCAGTAGATTTAGAAAATATAAAGGTAGTGCTAGCTTGGGTGCCACTCAAGAATATGAAAGAGGTAAGGATATTATTGGGGTTGGATGGATATTACCAAAAGTTCATGACCAAATTTTACAGAGTAGCAGTACCCTTATCAGATTTGACAAAAAAGGGACATCCCTTTGTGTGGGCAGAGAAGTGCCAATAGAGTTTTGAGGAACTGAGGGGGAAATTGAAGAGTGCCCCCATCGTGAGACTTCTAGAAGAGGGAATTGGTTATGTAGTATTTTTGTGACGCATCAAGGACCGGACAGGGTTGTGTTATGATGTAGGATCAATAAATGATTCCCTATGGTTCACGGTAGTTTAGGAAGCATCAACAGGACTATGTGACCCATAACATGGAGTTTGCAGCAGTCGTCTTTGCTCTAAATATGTGGAGGCACTACTTGATGGAAGAACGGTTTACCTTCTACTATAACCATAAGAGTCTCAGGTATATCTTCTCCCAGAAGACTAGAACATTAGAAAGTGGTGATTTCTAGAGCTTCTATAGGACTATGAATTTGATATAGTGTATACTCTTAGGAAGGGGAATGTTGTGGCGGACACGCTAAACATGAGATCCAGTTTTCAGCTGCTAAGTGAGGAAATGGAGTAGCTATCTGTGATGTGGATATCATTTATAGATGATTATGGAGCATCTTACCTTCATTCGATGACTGTTACTCCCCCACTTGTATAGTGAGTTAGGGAGACATAACTTGTGGATGTTGACTATGAGGCCTGATGTGCCCAATTATCCTCAGAACAGGCTCCTAATGGATTTCCGATGGGTGGGGATCACGTCATTCTTTTTTGAGGGTGCACTGTAGTACCAGTGGTGTTACAAGAGGAATTTTTTGAGGGAGTTCCATACCTCCCACTTAGCAGTACATCCTGGAGTAGATATGATGTACCATGATATCTGATGTCAGAACTGGTGGCTAGGGATGAAAAAAGCGATGGTTGAGTTCATTTCACAGTGCCTCACTTGTTAGAAAGTGAAGTCTAAGTATCATGTTCCAGTAGGCTTGTCACAACCACTTGAGGTACCAGAGTGGAAGTGTGATGGTATCATGATGGAATTTGTGATGAAATTATCATGCACATCTAAGGTCCACTATTATATCTAGGTGATTGTTTAGTGACTCACCTAGTCATCTCACTTTCTACCCATCCGAGAGTAGGGATTAGTGGAATCTTTGAGATTCCTCTATGTCCAAGAGATAGTGCAGCTTCACGGGGCGCCTTCGATGATTATCTCGAACTGTGATGCTCGCTTCACATCCTGGCTATGGAAGGGATTACAAGAGGTGTTTAGGACATCGTTGTGCTTGAGCATAGCCCTTCACCCACAAACTGATGGTCAGATGGAGTGGACCATACAGTCCCTGGAGGACATGCTTCATGCTTGCATCCTTGATTTTGGTAGTAGTTGGGAGGACCAACTGCCACTAATGGAGATTGCATACAACAATAGCTATCACTCTACCATTTTCATGGAACCATTCGAGGTATTATATAGGAGACCTTGTAGATCACCTATATGCTGAATATACCTAGGGAATTTAGTGCTCATGGGTCTAGAGATGGTATGGGCTTCAAATGAGAAAGTGAAGATCATCCACGAGTGGATGGGGACTTCACAGAGTAGGCAGAAAACTTATAATAACAGGAGAAGGAGTCCCTTGGAATTCATAGAGGGGGACCATGTGTTTTATTAGGTCTCACCCCGATGGGGATTATATAGATTTGGTTGGGGTGGAATGTTATCACTAAGGTTCATCGGAAATTTTCAGATTATGAGCAGAGTTGAAGATGTGGCATACTGTATAGCGGAATGAAATCAAAAACACTGTTTAATAAATGAAACAACATAATGACTTCATAAAATAATGTAACTGAAATGTTGTTTCATGTTCCATCCTTTAATGGTCAAGAAAACAATGCAGGATAGTTGGCACAATCCCAATTCTACTATGAAGCTCTAGTGGGTGATTACGAAGAACACCAACGACCGCCAAACAATGGATCATGGTGAAAAAAATGACGGATTCATTTTTCTTCCACCCTTCGAACGGATCATCATCAATGAACAAGTTAATCAGGTAGGGGTTTTCTTTGTGCTTGATTTTCCCCCTTCTTCATTCTAAAATAATGAACATGGATCAAATCCCGGATAGGATTATTCTTGGATTGGTTGTACTGGCAGGAGGGTTTTTTTCTTGGGGTTTATTCCATAATTGATTATTATCTGATAGAATTGTGATCTCAAACCTCCACAAGTTTAAAACTCTAAAGAGGAGGGTGTGGGCCAACACAAACAAGGCTCCAGCCCCTCCACCTTGTGTTTTCTTCGTGACTGAACCTCCAAGTTAATGGTGTAGTATTTTTAAGGCAATTTTAGGGAAGGGGGTACCCCATGGAGGTCGAAGGCATGGACGGTGTGAAGAACAGACCATCAGAGCGGACCTAGTGGTCCGTGGAAGAACATACTAACGCGCCAATGCTGGAAGTATCCATGATCAGGTGGCGGTGCACCACGACGGTGCACCAGAAGGAATGTCATGGCTGGATTAGGCCGTGGCGTTGCTGTAGGAGTTTCCGGCCTCCATGCCGATAGCTGGCGGCAGGCGGATGTGGCCACCCGGCCATGTTGGAGGCATCGTGGACATGGAACCGAACTGTGTCACACACGACAAGGCTGCGGTCAAAGGATCACGATGGAGGAGGTGGCCTTGCAGATGACCCGTGGGGTAGGAGGCAGGACGCGGCATCCAGCCGCTTCATGGCCACGTAGGAGTTGGCCCGCCCTTGGTGGTTTGGGCAGGGTGCAGGCCACCCCAGCGGGCTAGACCCACCCCAACGGGTTGGGTTGGTGGACCCTGGTCCTGGTCGGGTCGGGTCGGTCCAACCATGCCGGTCCGGACCCGGACCCAACTAGCCCCTCTTCAAAAAATCATCCATATCTTTCAAACTGGGCATTTGATTAATGATTCGGTTGCTGAATTTGAATACTCATGACGATAAGGGCATTTTGGATTAATCTAACGAAACTTTAATGCAAGTTTAAATATAATGATTGTCTTGAGAATTAGATTCTCTCAGAATCAAGTGTGCTTCATACAAGAATCCTACAACTGGATGGGACCCAAAGACTAGCGACCCTGTCTGAATACCCTCTTAGAGACCCTGTGTGGATCCGCTCCTAGCGACCCTCTTTGGATCATCTCCTAGAGACCATGTGTGGATCAGCTTCTAGCAGCAATGTGTGGATCATCTCCTAGAAACCAAGTGTGGATCACGTCCTAGTGACCCTGTGCAGATCAGCTCCTAACGACCATGTGTAGATCAGCTCTTAGCAACCCTGCCTAGATCATATTCTAAAAACCCTATGTGGATGATTTCTTAGAGACCCTATGTTAATCATCTCTTAGAGACCCTTTTTGGATCGTCTAAAAGTGTCAATATGGGACCCAGAAATCCCAAAGTACTCATTGGGGATGAGTACCTCAATAGTCTAAGGTGTTCAGGGTTATGATTGGTAGTCTTGTTTTCCATACTCTGGATTATACTAGTGTGAGCTGTCTTGTTTCGTGATCATGATTTTTGGTTTTCTTTTTGGATTTCTTGGTGGTCTTTCCTTATGGTTGGGGTATCTACTAATTATTTTGTTACTCACCCCTGCACGGGCTTTGGCTACACGTGTTGTGTCTGGTGCATAGGACAGATGACTTGATGAAGTACTTGGTTTCCTAAGACGAGGTGGTGTCCATTGAGATCAAGTAGGTAGGTCATGATTCTATGGCTTCCCCCAGCTGCACTATACTTACCTATCGAGTGGGGTTTCCATCAAACAGATTGTCTTCAATCTCGTACTTACTCTGGTTGAAGTAGTATTTCTTTTGGGTTTGTTTTATGGATCATTTACCTTCAGTTTTCACATTTACACTTAGTGTTTGTTTAGTAGAATGCATGATATATTGTCTAGTTTTCTATAGGCATGGTCATGTGTGTGTGTGTAAAGGTACTCAAGAAAATGACCCTCACTTACAGGATGATGCTTTAAGTTCTAGTTGTCCACCCTTGGCCTTTGGGATACAGGATTGGGGGAGTCACAGCACGGGCCCCGGGGGATGAGTCGTGACACAGAATATCTATGTAGAAATATTTCAAGAACTTTTCATGGAATTCCTTCCAAGTAATACCATCTAACTGTATATCCTAGACATGAATATCCCACCAGTTCTTTTTTGGTCCTTGTAACATGAAATTTATTAACCTAACCCTCTTCTATGAAGGAGTCTCTAAGTGATCCAAAACCGTCAAGATAGACTCAGTCCATAACTCAGCTACCTTAGGTCCACTCACTCCGTTGAACATAAAAAGATGTTTTAATTGGAACTCCATTATCAGATCAAACATACTCAGCATATCCCACCATATGTATTTCTCCATAAATTTCATAAATCATGAAAACTTCTCACAGAATTGTTCTTCCACCCTATCACTTAGAACTAATCAGGGCTTTGGTCCCACTATCAGAGGCACATTCTCAGTGATGCACTCTCATCTCCCTATCAGTAAATGTCATCATGGAGGTATCCCTATAAAATTCTAAACATATAATCAAATAACACAAAATATAATTACAAAACTAAACAAAATAGGGGTCATAAAAAGACATTAAAATATACTCCACATACATTATCCCCTTGGTCATACCCATAACATTATCACCACCCTCAGCCATCCCTTTCCTTGGCCATGTATAACTTAAGGTTAACAAAGCTTCCAAATTACAAAAATCACATTTGAAACCATTTTAAAATTTTCATTTAAAATCTTCTAATTATTTAAAAAAATAAACATCTTTTTTAGGTGCTAGTTTTTTAAAACTACACAAGTAACATAATAGAAATTTATTTATCGTAACCCAATTTCTCTATTTCATGGACAGAAACCCCACTTTTATTTTCTTATGTGTGATTAATATGATGCATATAACTTAAATACCTAAGTTAATAAAATAATGAATCCATGAAAAAATATCCTACCATACTAGCCTATGAGTAAAATCTCATAGAATAGCAACATCACACAATAAGTGATCCTGCTAAGTTTAAATAGCATATGACAATAATAATAAAATATCAAGAACAAAAATCCCACTCAAGATACTCCCATGAATGGTCTCATTAACAAGGAATAACACATCCTACTATCCTAGCTCCCTTACCCAAATATTATAGAAACAAAAAAGAAACTTCTCCAAAACCACTTGTGATGTCTTGGCCCGGATGGAACTAAATCAGTGCCCTGAGGTGGTTCGCTACATGACCTCAGGTGTACGTCCCCAAATACCATAGGTTTTTGACTAATATTGAGTGTCTGATAAAGTATATAGGGGCACTATACTCTCTTTTATAGATTAATAAAACATCATATATCAAAATAAATAATAACCAAAGTAATAAAATCATTAACTAACAATAACTATGCATCTCATAGCAAGATCCCAAAATTAGATAAGTGCCCAAAACCAATTATAGAAAACATTTTATGTTATAGTGGTGTCATAAGTCAATGGAGGCACAAAATAAAGACACACTAACAATCCCCATACCAATTCATGACATCAAGTTCAGTCCCCTCATCCATGCTCCATCCCAAGTACTAACTTATCCATCTATTATTCCTTTATCCTAACCTACAACGATGAAATCTATTTGGGTACCAATGAAAGACCAATCTGGGTTAGAGTGAAACTCCATAAGCCACCACATATGGTGTCTAAATAAATATCTAGTATAACAATACTGTACATAGAATTAAAATGGACCAAATAAAGAGGGAAATAAATAAACATGTTTTTCAATAAACATTTTTCAATTAGCCACTTGGGACCTTAGGTTTCATTATGCCCTCCAACCCACCAAACATACTTCATCCATGCTGAAAGTCTAAACCATATATTTTAGAGGTTAATAATTCTAAATAAAAATGGGTCATTGATTAATAATTTCAATTATAGATACTGAGGTGCATTTGTTAAATTACCTATACCATGTCAAATTCCATTAGTGCTTGAAACGTTATATCAACACCCTATCTAATAGTAAGGAATGTAATTTTCATCATTTCATGTCAAGGATGTTGAGAATCATGTTGAGCCATCCTAAATCAAGGATAAAGAGCACCATGTCCATGTAGAGACTCTGGTTTTTCCATGTAATGATTTTGAATATCCCTTGGAATATTTTTTAAGATAGGAACTGAGAAGGAACACGATTTTGAGGCCTAGTGAGCCTAAAATTGATATTATAAAAATATAAAATATATTAATATTGAGTGCATGTAGTTTTCTTGAAAAATTTTAATCATACACAAACATAGTCTTGGATCAAAAATATTATACTATGATTGATTCTGGAATGCGAGGTTTACCATAAGTGCGATCTAAAGTTTGTTAGCACTGGGAATCCGATTAAGGAATTTTTTGGTGGGTTTATTTAATTTAAATAAATAAATAATTTATTTATTTGATTTATTAATTTACCTAGTTAATATAATCTATAAATACCCTATTATGACTATTTTCAATTGTTATCCACATAAACCTTTCTAGATCTAAAAGTAGGTGGGGAGGATTTTTCATTGGTAGATCGACATAAAATTATGATTAAATAGAGATAGATCGATGGGTAGAAAACACAGCGAGTCTTACTTATCATTGGGGAATACATTCTTTTCCAACAATTGATCCATAACTGAGTAAGGACTTTTCAATTATGGTTTTCCCCCTTTTGATAAATATTCTAAGCATGGATTCATATATGCTTTTATTGATCTGTGATCATCTACCCTTCACATGAGCCCATTCAATAATTCAATTTGTTAAAATCAATTATATATTTTTGGAAAAGTAAAAAGCCTATATTGAGTGTTTTTCCATGAGGATCGCAATAGTGTGATCCATTTGGTCATTCATAGACATTTTTTATGACATATATATGAATTTATGTTTTAACCTAATGGACCAATACTGTGCCTTGTGCTATCGTTGAGCATTTAGACAGACTCGAATTTTTTCCACGAGTAGCCTATTCTAATAAATTTTCATCATAAAATGTGATGATATCCTTTGTAGTGGATTTTGAGAAATGACATGTAATGTTTTGAGTAATAATCTTCATCATGCGATGTTTGATGTTGGAATCAATCAGGTGTGATTATCAAAGTGTTATCAGGAGGTGGAACTCAACTATTGCATCTTTATGTGGATCCACCAAACTCTTTTTATAGGTAGAGATGGTTCTCCCATATCACACCATGGCATGGGTCCTTTACCAATGGGGATATTAATCACCTATCCCACTAGGTAATGGGTCTTTCATACTCTCTATGCAAATGGATATGTTACTCCCCCATACTACAGCAGGTGTGGGTCCTCCATCTACCATAGTGTCACTCCCCTATCATCGAGGTCTAGTGGTGTATAGGCCCTCTAAGGGAGTTGTGGATACCTTGGATGTGGAGCATAGTAGTGGGATGTGGCCCCCTCCACTCTTATTCTGGTGAGGTTATGTGGGATACATGGATAAGATTTGTGGCTCAATCAGATGTAGTGAATAGTGGTGAGAGTGGGCCCCTCCTTATGGTTTCTTATTTTATTGTGCATGATGTTGGAAATCAGTGATGGAATTTTTGAGCTACAAGAATACACATTATTCTTAGTTGGGCTATAGAGATTGATATCCACTTTTTCTCTTATTTGGGTTTTTTATTGAGCATATATGGGTTTTTATTTATGGTTGTTTTCTCATATACTAATTGACATACCTTTTTTATGATGAGCTGACTAATAATATCATATCTTATATTTCTCCCTCTTCCATTTTCAAGGAATCCTACTAGGTATGTATATACTCACCCTTTTATGGACTTTTTCCACACATGTCGTGTCTTATACAGACAACATATAGATCAGTGGTGATTTCAAAGCAGCACTGGGATACCAAGGTGCATAGATCGCGTAAAATGTTCAGGCAGAGAGATCAGTATTCAAGCTCCCTCATCTATTTTTTATGTTCTAGTTGTTGTCAGGATGTGATAACTTTTCTATTTGGTCATTTATTTTTAACCTTTATATTTCAATTTACATTGTTGTACCCCTTTATATATTCCTAGAGGTTATTACATTCATGGTTTTCAATCTAGATGATAATGTCTTTTATTATTATTCCCTTATACTTCTGTATAGATATGGTTGGGTTTCTTTATACCGATAAATTAATCAATGGCCTCTCATATTACTTATGGATTCTTGGCACTTATCTCTACCCTCTAGCCTATAAAGGTGAGCCTTGGGTTTTGGAAGCCTGGCTTTCTATCATATTGGAAGGTCCGGATGGGTTGGGTCCTTACAAACTGGTATCAAAGGTGGATTGACCTTAAGATAATATTTTTATTTTTGTCTCCATATTAGGTTTGGATTGGAATTTAGTGAAATATCATCAAGGTGCCTCAAGGTGGTGATCGATATATCCATACACCAGGACTCTGAGTACCTTCTTATTGATTCAATATACTGATACATTGGTTGTAAGGAAAATAGGTACATTAATCATAGAGAGTTTAGTCCTTTGGCTATCTATCTTGATTCATCTCCCCAGATATGGTCATTTACCATGGTACATCTTGATAAATTTTTCGATGTCTCTGGGAAGATATATATCTAATATTTTGAGAAAGTTTCATAATGATGATTGGTTTAGTGATGATGCCTTAGTTCAGGGACCCATCCATGAGGAGTCTTCTCTAGGTGGTCAATGAGCAGTGCTACCACCTTTTGAGAAGTGCATGGATCCTTCAATGGAACAAGATAATGATCATATTCATGTTGAACAGTCAATGCCTCCAACAAGATATAACAATTGTATGTGCAATCTTATCATGTAACGCAAGTTGCAACAATAGATACCTATAAGTTTTTACAATGAGACTGACCCTTAGGTAGTATATATTTAGATCGAGGCATTGTTTTTTATTTTAGCTTGTTTGGAACCCAACTAATCTGATGGTTGCATTGGCATCTAATCTTCTTCCTGGAGTAGGTGTTGGATTCAGATGTAACGATACATGATGCGTATGTGTTGAGTGCACATCATGATTTTCAAATATAGAGATCTCCCTGGTTTCATGGTGATCAAAACACTCCCTTCTCATGTGGTGGATGATTTTCATGATCCAATGGTGGGAATTTCCTACTTGGATAAGATCCCTCGTGATGGTGGTCTTGGCAGTGATACTTATCTAGGGAATTGTGAGGCATTAGTATATCCATGTGTTGGTAATGTTCAACATGGATTCTGAAATCCACGAAATTGGGACACTTCCCCTACCAAGATATGTTCTTTTGATGTGATTCGAAACGTTGATGGTGAGTCAATGTCTCCTAAATTGGATAGTGTCTAGGTGTTGAGGATTAGTTCACTATCTTGTATGTTTTAGGTCATTCTGATAAAAGGGTGATGGTGAGAACCCTAATCAAGGTGAGCAGGTAAGAAAAGGGAAATAGGGATTGAAGTTGTGTATGAATGTGACCCCAAGGATCTGGGTATGTTTGAGGTGTGACCCACATCTTCTCTACTATGGTTGTAGTTTTACTACACAGTCTCAAGACACTTTCCATAAACCTAGCCCCTATTTGATAACTATCAATACCAATGGGGTCCTTTTTGATCAACCCTTTTGTTGGAGGCTCCTACAGAAAGGATCATTGATTGTTCATTTCTATCAATGGTGTGACTTGAATCTATAAGGGGGGAGAGAGAGAGAAATATAGAGACTCACAAGAAATCTTTCTATATCAGCAGTGGGATCCTACATTGTTTCCCTCAGTATGGTTCGGTCGTTTACCTTCTATTCTTATATGATTTCTACCATTGTGTGTATAAGTTATTATAATTTGTTGGTATAAAGTTTTCCTACATTGATAAGGAGTTATCCCCAGGGAGGGCAGGATGAGCTCATCCATGGGTGGTTATATCCACTTTATTTTTAGATTTTCTAGTATTACCCTTAGGGTAGTGGATTCCAGGAGATTTTAGTTTTCTACAATGGTGGATGGGTATGAGGGAATCTATCATGAGGACGTTCCAAGTTTACCTCACCATTAAGAGTTTTTTTCATTTGGAATTGCAATACGTATGACCCAATATCTTTGATAGAATATCAGATGACCCTGTGTAGCTATGGTAGATAGAGTTTTGGTTAGAGAAGTCTATAGAGAGGTAGATTTGTAAAACCCTATGTGTTTTCTTAACTATACTTTTATTGTTTTCAAAGAGGAGGATAAGAGTTTGAGGTTGGATTTGTATTGGCATCACCTGATCTAGATGACTATCTAGGGGGCGTATCAGCCCTTAATAATTGATAACCTCTTCCCTATTATGGATGGAGGTGAAGTGGATCTCAGATTTTCACCTCGAGATGGGTTATCACAAGTTCTATTTTTTATATGTGGATGTACTAAGCATGTATTCCTATAGTTGTTGTGGTTTCTTTGAGTTCATGGTGATACCCTTCGGCATGTTGAATTCCCTAGAAATTTTTAAAATACTTGTGAGATGGACCCTTAACCTTTCATGGATCGATTCATGGTTTTATTTTTCAATGGTACCCCCATGTTCTTGAAATTGTATTTGGATTACGAAAGACATTGAGGGATTTAGATTGATGTGCTTCGGGAGTTCTAGTCATATGGTATCTCTCTTAGAGTTAGTTCAAGATTAGAAGATCCAATTTTCGGAATATAATTTCTCAGACATGTGAGTAATAGTGGAACTTGTAACGGTTGAGGATTTATAATCTTGAGGCCCACCTAGGGAGAGTTCATGAAACTAGATGCTCACAGTGAGGTTTTTCATCTACTATTGATGAAAGTGGTGACAGATTAGTTGACCACTTTATAGTTGTCCCTTCTGGGTGATGATGGAATTTTGTACCTCTAGTCGATGGTTGTTACCCCTCTTTTTATTCAATGATTCAAGGAGTCTTGACTTGGAGGTATCTACTATGAGATATGTATAAGCCTACATTGACTAGATAGGTTCCTGATGGATTCCCTAAATTTGGGGAGAATAACAACTTTGTTCAAGGATTATCGAAGTCAATGGTCATGCTACGGGGAAAGGGTACTGGGGAGGTCATTTTCCATTACTAGTACACCTAGGATAAGGGTGCTTGTTCTGAGATCATTTGGATTTGGGTTTGGTGTCCAATGAAATTGCGGCTTGTTGATGAGTTTAACTCTCAAAGTCTCACCTACCAATGGGTAGAGACTGAGGAGCAGGGTGGAAGTGTAAATAGGATGGTGTTTTTTTAGTTCCCATGACAGGGTTTCCACGATTGATGATATGTTAGGATATTACATGATTTATCATAGACTGACTCAATGGGTTAACACACTTCCTACACATCTAAAAGTATAGATTACTAGAGAGTTTGGGACAACTGTGCATGCAAGTGGTAGTCTGGATTCATTTAATTACCTTGATGATCATTTATACTGTGATTCTCACTTAACGTCACAGCTATAAAGAGGATGCATGAGGCCTTTGGGACTTAGATACACTTTACCATAGTGTTTCTACCCAAAACAGATGCCTATGGAGAGCAGAATGTTCAGGTTCTAGATAATATGCTTCAAGATTGCATGTTAGTTTTGGGTCATATCTAGGAGGATCTCCTACCCTCGGTGGAGTATATATTGAAGGTATTATTACTCCACCATTGGTGTAGCACCATTTTAGGCCATATATGGGAGACCCTATAGGTCACTACTACACTGGTCATAGCTAGTGGGATTCAGCTCTTATAGGCCTATGGATAGTTCAAATGATGGTTTTAAAAGGGGTGTAGTTTATCCAAGGGAGGATGAGGACTAGCTGGAAAATTTCATGGGTCCTTTATGGATTGATTATAGTGGTCTTTGGAGTTCGAAAAGGAGATAATTTGTTTCGAGATATCTCTCCATGTTGAGGATCATGAGGATTTGGCTAGGACGTCAGGCTATCTCTAAGGATCATATGAAATTTTCCAGTTATTATGTCGGGTTAGAGATGTGGTGTAATTCGTGAACCTATTATTTCAGTTAGACCGAGTTCTTAGTGTTTTCCACTTGTCGTAGTTGAGAAGACGTGTGCACGACTCATTACGTAGTGTTGAATTGGATGACCTGGGCATGAGGTGTGGAGATTCCTTTCAATGTACCCGATGGTGATTGTAAACTAGATTGGGAAAACCCATTTTGGGAATTTGATTTTCCAACGTGCTTATTGGTAGACTACACAAGAGCGTACAGAAAATCTCCTAATACTGAGAGAGCCAGAAGCATGCTCAATATCCCCTCCTTTTTGTTTAGTTTGTGCTTTTTAGGGATGAAAATACATGAAGAGTGGAATAATTTAGAGACTCTTTTTTTCATGTAAGACTTTTTAATATTCCAGGAAATATTTTTGAAGCTAGGAGCTGAGACGGCGCAAGATTCCAAGACCCAGGGATCCCAAAATTGATTTTATTAACATATCAAATATATTAATATCACATGCACATTTTTTCCTAAAAATGTGTAATAACTATCAAATAGAGTCTAGGATTAGAAATATGAGACCATGGTGGAGTCCAAAATGCAGGGTTTACCCAAGGTATGACCTAAAGTTATTCGGCGCTAGATGTCCTGCTAAGGCAACCATTGAATGGTGTGTTTAATTAAAATAAATAAATAGTTTGTTTGTTTGTTTTTTTATTAAATTACCTAGTCAAAACACTATATAAATACCCTCTTATGATTATTTTTAAAGAGTTTCATGCATAACCCTTGTTATATTTAATAGGTGGTGGAGAGCATTATTTGTTGCTAGATCTACATCGAATGACAAATGATGATCAGATCAAGGTGGATCGACGGGTAGTGAATGTAATTGGTCTTCGTTATCACTGGGAAACACATATTCACTAAAAATTGATCCATAATCAAATTAGGGCATGTCAATTGTGTTTTTTTCATTTTTATTAAACATTTGAGCTTTGATTCATATCTGCTTTTATTGATTTGTGATTATCTACCCTTTGTGTGACCCATTCAATAATTTGATTTGTTTAAATCAATTATATATTTTGTTATTCCATTTTATCACCCATGATTCCGAACCTATTGATCATTGGTCAGGATCTCATTGGCCAATGATGATTACCACCTGTTTGTTATGTAACTTTCTCCCTCTATTCTTAGAATATGATATCCATAATTGGTTGACTGATGATTTGATGATATTTGGGAATACCAATCATTGTGTTTTTATTCTTTGGCATAACAGATCACGAACATAAGTTAAAATTTGGATTTTATAGATGTGAATGTGGTGTGGAACTGATGATAGGAACCCAAATTCGGATTAGGTGTTAGTGTTTTAAGAGCCTTATTGAGAAGATCTCATGACTACTCTGGCTCATCAGCTCATGGGAATAGGATGGACTAGGGGATACTAGTCATCATTGTGACTGATATTGTACCAAAGAAACCAGCCATGATGGCGACTAGCATAGAGGCGATGGTGACATACATCTTGAATCCACCCCCATGTGCAATGGAATGTGTCATGGGTCACCCCCCCTCTCCATGATTGGAGTAGTTTCCTATTGAGGGGTTAGTTATATGTAGTATTAATTTTTATTACTAATAACAATTTTTATCTAATAAAATAAAAGGAAGTTTGGGGTGAAGCAGGGTGCATGAAGATTGGGTGTGAAAGGGTGAGTGATGGAGACCCCCATTTGTGGCATCGTGATCCTATCATTATGGTGGTAAATTCTAGACCAATGCTGGATAAATTTTTTCAACTCATAGATTGGGCCCATGAAACGACATGTGTACGTGTTATGTCAAAATACATTTTTCTCTAGGTGTTCATTTTGTTCATGTAAATAGTCTATCTTGAGTATTTTTTTCACTAGAATCGCAACAATGTGATATTTTTTGACATTCATGAAAATTTATGATTACATATCAGTGGATTGATGTTTCAGTCTGATGGACTGATGATAATCCTCCTACGCTCGTTGGTCTTTTTTCAAACTCAGATTTTGTCCCATGAGTATCCTATTCTAAGTAGTTTTCCACATAGAAATTGATGAAATACTTTATATTGGATTTTGAGATACGAAGTGGATGTTTTTGAGTGGGACACTTCTTTAGGTGACATTTAATGATGGTACTGATCAGGTATTATCATCAGCATGTTATTTGGGGTGGAACTCCTCTGTTGCATCATATTGTAGGCCCCCCATACTCTTTTTATAGGTAGAGATGGTACTCCCCTATCACACTAGGGAATTTTTCCCTCATAATCTTTCTACAAATAGATATAGTACTCCCCAATACTACAGTAGGTATAGGTCACCCATCTACTGGAGTGGCACTCCCCCATCTCCGAGCTCTTGCGGCGTGTGGGTCCTCCACGAGAGTTGTGACTCCCTCAGCTGTGGAGTGCAGTTTTAGGTTGTGGGCCCCTCCACTCATATTCTGGTGAGGTTACGTGGGTTACATGAATTGAAGTTGTGGATACCATGGATTTAGTTCATAGTGGCGAGGAGTGGCCCCCTTCACATAGTTTCTTATGCGGTTGTGTATGATGTTGGGAATCAGTGATGGAATATTGGAGTTGTAGGTAGACTCATTGTTATTAGTTACAATATAGATATGTATATCCCCTTTCTATCTCATTTGGTCTTCTTGTTGAGAATATCTAGGTTATTTATTATGGTTTTTATCTCATATACATACTGACATACCTCTATTATGATGAGATGACTTCTTTTATCATGTCTTTTTTTACTTCTTCTTCAGTTTTTATTGATTCCAACTAGGCATGTATATACTCACTCAAGCATGGGATTTTCCAGAACATATCATGTCTTATACAGATGATGAACATATCAGCATTGATTTCAAAGAATCATAGGGATCCTCAAGTTCATAGACCATGAAAAATAGAAGATATTAGATATCATGACCCGAGCACTCTTAGAATTTTTTTTTCTATTCCAGTTATTTTCAGGATGTGACATCTCTTCTGGTTGGTCGTGTATTTTTACCCTTTAGATTTTGATTTACACTGTTGTACCTCTTTTTATTTTCATAGATGTTATTACAAGCTTGGTTTTCACTCTAAATGATACTGTCATTTATTATTATTTCTCCACACATGTCCATGGAGATGGTTGGGTGAGTGCGTATGAGTACATTAGGAAAAGGTCTCTCATATTAGTTGGGACTTATCGATTCTTGTCATCATCTTGTGGCCTTTGGAGGTAATATTGAGATTCTGGTGGCCCAACCTTCCACCTACCCAGTGGACCACAGTGGGTCGGGTTATTGCAATCTAACTTCCTTAACCATGGGTGTGGAGTGTCATTCCAGCCATATCTAACCATTTTATTAATCTAGAACATCCAAGGTCTAATACACATGGCCTTTTCAACACATCACACCATTAAGGGTGCATCTCTTTCATTTATCATTATCATCATGGTCTATTTCAGTCAACAAATTTAACCAAATCATATACTCAAACCATTTAACCATTGACTCATATAACATAACCATTATGGTTCATTAAACTCATGTGAGAACACAATCAAGCCCCTTTAACGATTTACCCTTTCCTTCATTTAATATGTAATTTTTTTTTAAATTTTTGAATTAATCCAAACAATACCATATATCTTTCTAACCTACCAAACAACATGTACAACTAGTTTAATCACCCAAACCCTTACTTTCATCACATACAACCCATTTTACTATTTTCAATGGATTGACACATCCCACGGGTGGACTTAAGCCCAGTCTCATAGTCATCAATGGACCCAATGGAATCTATGAATGGTATAACACATCATTTAAACTACCAATTTATAATTCTTAAATAAAGAAATAGTTTCTCAATACATTTTTTAAATAGCAAAAATTATATACACTTTTAACAACATTAAGACGACAGGAAATAGCTTGTATACCACATGCCTTATGCTCGTAGACAAAAAATCATCCAACCTCATACCATGATTTGAACTAAATAGTAATAAATTCAAAGGTGAAGAACTCCATATAATGAAGGATCTTGTTATTTGAAAAGAAGGAAACAACCATGGATTGAATCTTCCAGGAAAAAAAAAGAAAACAATGTTTGGGGATTCAATTCACAATAAATTGCTCTTCAAACACCCTATAATTGAATTATAATAATCCTTGGAAGATTTGGGAGCTCTTGGTTCTCACCCTAGAATCTTTGAAGAGAAATGTGGAATAAATTTTGTTGAAATCATATAATGTTCAGGAGAGAAAAGTGGTAAATTTCTCACTTTTAATGAGGCCCATTATTAGACCGCATAGTTTTCCAAACCATGTACCAACCGTGCGGCCTCCAATGTCAATGAGAAAACTGAGTCGCATGGTTTTTTAGGGAACCCACATAGTTTTATAGATAGATCATATAATTTTATCATTTGGAATTCAAGCATAAAAAATCTTGGTAAAAATGAGATTGTAAAATAAAACTCTTACCTCAAGTATGTCTTACATTGTAGGCACTCTAACATCCTATATGAAAATTTTAAATTTATTATACTTCTATATCATATCCATATTTAAATATATAGTACCATATATTGTCCAATTAAAACATTTCAACATTTTTTAAATAACTCTATTAAAATCGTGGTTTCCGAGTGTTAACTGTTTCTTTTTTCCATGAACGTTTCAGTTTTGCAGTTCTAGTAATTGTACATTGATCATGGTTACATCATCTCTGGAATGTTAATCTTGATATAAATATCATATTTATTTAATATATACATATATAGAACATTATATAAAATGTATAGACTTAAAAATGAATTACATTGTTCGTGGAGACAGTAGTATGTACGTATGCATGAACGTTGTTTTTATTTTCTATAGAAAAAAATAAAGAAAGAAAAGTAATATTTTATTGTTAAATAATCATAATAATATCATTAATATCATATATATTTATTAAATCCATCATTATATATGACACAAACCAAGTCAGGTTTCTATTCAACCCAACACCCGACCCAGTCCGAGATAAGGCCCAAAAGGCGTTCCCGGTCCTCCTAAGTTGGCGACTAGCACCAGGAATAAAAGATAATCACAATGGGAACAATTTAGCCCAATAATAACCAGGATAAAATAAACCAAACAAATCATGTGATTGTAAACCATAATAATTGAACTCCAATAAATACAACAAGATCTCAAATACAACAGCAGATCAACCAAAAAAGGAACTGAAAAACAAAAACAAAAACAAATCGGAAGCAACACGATCTTCATGTGACCAATTGGTCACCACCAATCCATAAGACTGACTTGTACTAAGGGAATACCTAAATAGAAACCAAAACCTTCAAAATAACTCCGTTATACCAACATTGAGTTGTACAAGTAGGGTGTGAGCATACAAAAACACATTATGTAATCACTACAGATTATGTACATTTCCTTTTGTGAAGAAATCCATAAACACTAGTTTGAAAAACATTAAGACAATAGGCTTTCAATCTTATTAAATAACCAAAGATATTTTTTCCCAAAAAAATTCCTTTTTAAAACAACACACACACAGATTCATTTTTAAACCAGTTTTACATTTCCAAAATACATTTCAAAACCAAAACCCAATTACAGATCCATAAAAGAAGGTCAAACATGTTGTGTTGAAAGTAAAGGAGGCAAATCAAGAAAGAATAAACTAGAAGGTCTAATATTCGACATGCATCATAAATAACCAAAACATATAGATAGTCAATCATGGGAATTTTCTAAACATCTATTGAATAATTCCCAGGATGTTCTTAGTTTATACTCACTTATTGGCATATGGTGCATATCCATAGTCAACAAAAAATTGGAAACTCTAAATTAGCCAATGCAGTGGTACGTCCCACCTAGCCTCATAAAATCTAGGGGTACCAACCTGTCTAATAAGGGTTTATAATAAACTATCACTCAACCCTCTAGATTATTTCCAGGAATCCCATGATAATAATACATGTTGAATAGGGAGGTCCTCGCATGTGTGTCTCAAAATAAAGCCCACATCCATCATGTTTCCCTAGCCCAAACATCGACACCACCTATGTGATGAGCCTCACCTTAGAGGATCCACCACAGAGGTTTCCATATCACATCAATCCATCCACATGTTTTAACCGAGCGTTCACCTAACATAACTTGCAAATCATTTTTCAAAAAATTAAAAATTACAAACTTGGTCTTCATATCACATCACATCAAAAGTAACTTTCTCAAAACAACACAAATCACCCATCGGGACATTAACATTTAAAATCCAAAACTATTTCTAAATGAATATGCCCAAACCAAGGTGAAAACATACAACAACATGAAAAGAACCATCCAATTAGAGGACCTTGAAATGTACACTCAGACTCCACATGGGTCACTCCTCTATGTAAGATCACATCCTGACAATAGCTCACCTCCATTTTCAGTCCCCCATCTATACCCCAAAAACCAAAATAAATTACTGAAATCCAAAACTACCCCTAGAAACATGAGGATCAATATGAGAAAGAGTTTGTGATGCTCATCCTGCACCTACCTCCTGAGTCCTGACAATCTTAAACTTCAGTATACCTAACGTCCAAGTTAGAAAAAGATGTCCTTCGATACAATTTCGTCACAACCTAATCAGGGTTCCATTCAACCTGACACCCAAATTAGTGTGAGACAAGTCCTGAGAGGTGTTCCCAATCCTCCCAGGATGGAAAATAGCACCAGGATTCAAAGATAATCATAGTGGGAATAACTTATCCCAATGACAACAATGATCAAATAAACCAAACAGCGAACAAAACAGTAAACAATAATAATTAAACATCAATAAATACAACCAGATGTCAAATACAACATAATATGAACCAAAAAGGAACTATAGAATGAAAAAAAAACCAAATAAGAAACAACATGATCTCCATGTGACCTCTTGGTCACCATCAATTCATAAGACCAACTTACTCCAAGGGAAAACCTGAACCTGAAAAACTGATCACGTCTACCGATGTCAAGTGGCACAAGAAGGGTGTGATTGTACAACAACTCATTTGTTAATAATTATGGAATATATACATTTCCATTCTCAAAACAGTCCATAAACACTCATTATAAATACATTAATATAATAGGCATTCAATCACATTAAAGAACCAAACACAGTTTCCCCAAAAAAATCTCTTCTAAAAACAACACACACGCTCCTTCATTTTTAAACAGGTTTTATATTTCCAAAATCCAGTTCAAACCCATAACGCAATTCTAGATCCATACTAGAATATAAAAAACATTGTGATGAAGGTAGAGGAAAAAAATCAAACAACATAAACTAGTATGGCTAATATCCAACAAGCATAAAAAATCAAAACATACAAATAGTTAATCATAGGAATCTCCTAAACACCTTTTGAATCAATCCATGGATAAAATCAGTTTGGAATCACCTTTCGGTGTATAGTGCATCACCACATTCAATAACCAACCAGCCGCTCTAAACTAGCCAATCAAGTGGCAAATCCCACATGGCCTCATTAAATCTAGGGAGTACCAACCCATCTAATCAGGTTCAACAAGAAACCATCACTCGACCCTCTAGATGGCACTAAAGAATCTCATAATAGTAATATATTGTTAATGGTATGTTCCTTACATGTACGGCTCAAACTAAAACCCATAACCACCGTGTTTCCCTAACTCAAACACCGACACCACCTATGCGATGAGCCTCGCCTCGAAGGATCCACCATTGAGGTTTCCATATGACATCAAGTCATTCACAAGTTGTAATCATTCATTCACATCAAATAACTTGCAAATCATTTTACAAACCATTATAAAATACCAATCGGGCCTTTAAATCATGTCACATCAAAAAAAACTTTCCAAAAACAACACAAAGCACCCATAGAGCCTTAAACATTTAAAATCCAAATCCATTAACAAAAGAACATTACCAAACTAATAAGAAAACATACAACACCACAAAAATTTCCAAATGAGCCTTTACACCATTTTGTTTCCCAAACACACCTCAAAGTTCCAAACAGTCCATGACTTAGAGAACACATTTGAATCCACATTTAAATTCACTTAATGCATAAAGTCACCAATTATAAATCAAGGAATTTTTTTAAATCAATAGTAGCTTGAAAGAACCATTTGAGATGAATAATAAGAGAAAAGAAATAGGAAATGGGAGATAATCTTTTTAAAATCCATGGTTCAAGGAAACATCATACTCAAGGGCCATTATCATTTGTTCATCAATACCTATGTGCACCTCATACACATATGGATGTGCCAACATCCAAGTACACTCTTCAAGTATCCATGAAATTACTTGAAACCCTTTTTAAATAAAAACTACTTTCTTTACTACCAACACAACAAGCCACACATAAGCATCACACCATAAAAGTCATAAATTCACACATACAATACCCAATTCACAACCACTACTGGAAAAAAGGCCTATACCCACGGTTCAAAACCGTGGGTATAGCCCCCAAAACCGTGGGTATAGGATATACCCACGGTTTTCGGAACCATGGGCTGGAACACCGTCGGTATAGCTCCCCAGCCTATACCCACGGTTTTCCAAAACCGTGGGTATAGGTGTTCTGCCACCGTGTCAACAAAACATTCCCAATTGCCACAGTGTCAATGGCTTTTACCCACGGTTTCAAAACCGTGGGTATAGATTCTAAAATAAAGCTGCAGGCGGGTTTCGATCCCACGACCTCTTCGCTGCAAAGTACCATGTCTAACCACTACCCTACTATCAATTTTGTGTATATATAATTATATTTAGTTAAATATAGTTATATAAACCGTGGGTATAGAGGGAAGAACCGTAGGTATAGAACTCCCGCAAAAAAAAAATCATTCCCGCGGAAAAAAAAAATTTCCCGCGCACACATGGGAAACCTATACCCACAGTTTTTCAAAACCGTGGGTATAGTTTTTTTATCGTATACCTATCCCCACAGTTTTCCTCAAAACCGTGGGGATAGGTACCCCTATACCCACAGTTCTTGAAAACCGTGGGTATAGGTCAATTTTGAAGACCTATCCCCACGGTTTTGGAAAACCGTGGGGATAGACCCCCCTATGCCCACGGTTTTTGAAAACCGTGGGTATAGGTCTTGAAAATTGACCTATACCCACGGTTTTCCAAAACCGTGGGTATAGGGGGTACCTATCCCCACGGTTTTGAGGAAAACCGTGGGGATAGGTCCATTTTCCAATAGTGAACACAACCCCAATACAAAAACATGACCAAGGTAAAACACCACACAAAGCACCAAATTTAACATTAAAATATCAATTGACATTTTATCAAACATCTTTTCCACATATATATACACACATAATTACATACTCCCTTTAAAATTGTCTTCGACCAATTTTTTCCAACATGAAAACACCATGCCAAACCAAATAGATATATCAAAAGCATGATAAACACATTTATAAATTATTTATAAACACAAAAGCATCAAATGGAATGTGTCAAAAAGGAAATAAATGGAACCATCTACCTTAAGTGGATGAATCACGTCACCTTCAATGAAATCCACTAGAAAGACACTCTTACCATGGCTCACAGTCCTAAGAAAGAAAAACTCTCAATATCACACAACCATAGGTACCCAAATCAGCCAAACATGACCACTAGTGTTAGAGGAGGAGAGTAAAATGGATGAAAATCAAGGAGGAAGGATAAGGAAGCTATAAACTTATGAATCGGGTGAAGAATCACTATGAAAACACCATGAAATCGCCTTGGATGAGATTTGGAGAAGGAAAACCCTCCATGGAAGGTGTCCAATTTAGGGGAAACCAAGTGGGATTACAAGGGAAGAACCCATGCTTAAAAAGAAGAAAAAGAGACAAAAATAGCCATCTTAGGGTGGGTCTCATGGTTATATCACACGGTTAAACAAACAGTGTGAAAATCAAGCAATTCTCTACTGTCAAGAGTTTCACGGGTTGCACACTTATGTAGCATGGTTAGTTTAATTATACACCCTAATCATATAACATATGCACACTTTGGTTGCACACTTATTTTAACTATGATAGAACCGTGTGAACCCCTTATGTCACATTAATGAATTCTTTTAAATTTAATTTTCATTTAACTTCCTTTGTTTCTTTGTTTTGGGGGTTTCCCAATTTTTTTTAGGAATGGGTGAGTTTTCATGATTTGGGCCAAACCGTGAGCTCATTTCAAGATTTAAAAACCAATTTTGTTTCTTCTATAACATTTTCATTTTTTAATATTTTGCACCAATTCCAATTAAAAAATAGCCTCACCTAACATATCAACACCACTATTTCAATTTGGACCCTTTATGAATCCATAATAATGGTGGATTTGTGTTTTTATTTAAGGATTTGGGCCAGCCCGAAAGCTCATTTCTAGTTAAAAAAATATTTGTTTATTTAAAAAATTATTCAATTTTAACTATTTTTCGGTGATTCCACCTCTAACCTGAGATCACTATGATGAGGCATTCCCTCATTCTCTTATCCCCCTCTTTTCAGCTCATTTACATCTCAAATTATGTCAAAAATTCTTAAGTTTTTTCAATTCAAACAAATTTATAAAGGTGAATTGTTTCATTAATAACTCGTTTATTTCTCAATATTTTCCTCCCATTAAAATTCCTACATGATCTCCTCGTCCTTTTTATAATAACCATTTAATTTTTGGATGTTTTAAAATTCATATACTGGTGGATTTAGGTTGATTTTTTTAAGATTCATTCAAGTGCTCCTCCATTCCTTTTCTTTCATTTCCTTAGGGTTTCATCCAACTTTATTGATGTTCTAATGTGTCTAGAAGATAGGGTTAGAACCTAGGGTTTTAAATGGTGTATTTTTAATGTAATTTTGAGATTTTAAGTTTCTCTTCAATTTTTTGTGGTGCGGTGGTGGTGCGCTTAATGTTTCGCACCAAGATTTGAGGGATTCGACACTTTCGATAACTGATTCCATGGTTAACCATTCCTTGATGATTTCGTTTAATTTTTTACTATTTTTTCATGTTAACCATATTATTTGTGTGGTGAAAAAACTATTTTTGAGGGATTTGGTTAAGAATTTAATTATATAGTTGCATTTTTGTTGAATTTGTGAACTTTTCAAATGTAATACATGTGTTATCATTTGTGGTAGTTTTATAAAATATGAAATCTATTAATAATTTGTTGAAAGGGGGTTAAAATTATGTTTTTATAATGCCTTATTGTCATGTGGGCCTTGGAAGGGGGTTTTGGGAATAGTTTTGGTGGGTAAAACTTTGTTATACTTCTTGAGATCATTTTATAAAAATGGGTGTTTTCATTTGTATCTTTCATGGTATTATTCTTGGTTATTTTATAACACTTGAAAGTGGTTTTATAAATGTATATAGGGATACCAATTATAAATTTATAGTGTTTTGTTGTGGTTTTATACTTGAAATATGGTTTTGTAATTGGTTTTATGAGCAATGTTTTGGTATAATCTTTAGAATTGTTTTATGAAATATTTGAATGATTTAATGATTTATGTAAGGGGTGAAGCAATATTGGAACACTATTTTGGATGGTGTAAATTTTAAATTTGTAAATTTTAAATGTGCAAGGGGATGTTTTGTGATGTGTTCCATCTTGGAAATTTTTTATAAAAATGTTTGAAGGATTTACTAATGTGTGTAAGAGATAAGAAAGTTATGTGTGATGTTTTGTGTTAGTGTGATGTGAAAAATGGATTTTCGTTATAAAAATGGTATTATGTAACATTTGAGTGGGATGTTATGTGAGTTTTAATATCTTGTAATGGTTTTAGAAAAATAATTAATGGATTTGTGGAAGGGTTAAAGAAATGTGAAAAGTGGTGTGGGCTATTTGGGTGTGAGTCGGATTTCAAAATCAATTTGAATGAAAAGTGAACTTTTGTGATTTGTGTGGAATACATGTTGGATTTTTGGTAAATTTGTGATATGGAAATGATATTTTCAATTGAAAAGTATATTTCTTGACTTGTTGGACTTGATTGAGCAAAAGGGGAAAACCTGGGTATCTAGGTAGGTGGACGTGTACTGGTATGCTGGTGAATCTGTGGGGTTTGGCCTCGGTTTCAGACAGCAAGATTGACACTTACAACACTAACTAAACTATGATGATGATGAGTGGGGACCACTGGGTTATCTGTATTCTCCCTACTAGTAGATCATGTGCATGAAAATGGATATTGTGATGGTAACATTCAACGATATACAAGGTACTGGGGACCCACAACGAGCTAGTGGTGAGGTGTTATTTCCTATTGCTTGTTATCATTGGATTATTTATTATACCATTGTCATACAGTATTGTTGTATGAAAATTTCATTATTTATGGAATTTATTTTAAAATTTATGATTCATTAAATTAGTCCACTTGAAAACTGTTTTAATTTTAAAGTTGTCTCTTTTAGAAATTTCAACTAGCATTGTCTTTTTACGAAAAATTGAATGATTTTCATCTTTTAATGTTTATCACATGAAATATCTTAGTGGTGGTATACTAATAGTCATTTAATCACACCCTACTTACACCCTTTGGTGTAATTATACTTGGTTATTTTTGTTGTCACAGGTTTGGGTACAACATTTGTGCCAACAGTTCGTGTTTTTACCAGTCATTTGTGATGCGGTGTTGTGGGGATGGCTTGAGGGTGGTTCCTCTTTCTATTTAGAGGTACTTGGGCTATCCTTATTTGGATTATTACCTTTTTAATGGTCTTTAAACATTGTTTTATCTTATGTAATTCATATATAAATTTTTATTAAAGACGGTTTATTTGAAAAATCTAGATTTGTTTTATTGATTTTGTTTGTTGTTTAATGTTTATAAACTCAGGTGAATCATTCCAAAACATCATTTTATGATACCCAAGCACTTGTTCCAGTCTGTGTGGATTGGGAACGCCCTTTGGGACTTGTCATGGGCTGGGTCGGGTGCCGGTTTTGATGGTGACCAGATTCGGTTCCTGAAAAAACGGTATCAAAGGAGGTTCATGTTAACCTCTTAGGCCATGTTGTATAGGGAATAGTTGAGATAGTTTGAATTTAGGATTTTCGGGACATTAAATTATGGTTATGGGTAGCTTTCCTAATCACCACACCTCATTATGGGATTCAAGTCACCAGGGGAGTCCGGACTTATATGAGTCCTTCGGTTTTCTTGGTTTGATGGTGATTAGGGGAAATGAAAAGAGAGGTGGGTTAATGGTCTCAATTAGCTCATAGGTCCTTGTAAGCCATGTGGAGCTAGGTATATATCTCTAGAAAACTCTCTGTGATGGTGAAGTTATTGGTGTATGGATTCAAACCATATGTCCAAGTCAGCCACTAGAACTAGTTTCCTCTCACATTTTCTTGTGTCCTGTAGTATTAAAATCCTGTATGTTCAGTTTTAAAGCAAAAATAACATGGTTTTAAGAAGCCTAAAGTTTTTGTGAAATGATTTTATAATAAAAATGAAATGGTTAGATTTTTGAAATGGGAGAACTAAATTTTCATAATTATATTGGAATGTTAAATGGTGTGTTTTCACCTCTTTTTAAATCCTGAACTATGTGAAGGCTGGTTTTGAAAAATTGTATCCAATACAGTTTTCTAAACTATTGAAAGGTTTTTTAATGGTATTATATGTTTTGAAATTGATGTGAATGGATTGAATTTATGTTTTTAATTTAATTATTGTTCCTTAATGAAATTTTTTGGTAAGCTGTAATTTGGGTTTGATCTTGTGGTTAGCTGTTTTGAGAAAAAAAGGGATCGGTTGATAGTTTTGGTTTGGAAAAGTATAAAGAATTTTTGTTTTAACCTTTTTAATTTCTATGATAAACCACATGCATGGGGTTATATGGGATGATGGATGTCTTATGGCATGGATGGATGGATGTCGGGATAGATATGTGGAGGGTGCCCGTTGTGGCACAGAAACATGCATGTATAAGGCCCATGGGGTACCATAGTTGGATACTCTAACTGATAAACAATTTCACATTCCAAGAAATGGTTTTAAAGAAAAACATGATGTTTTTATAACTTTACTGGGATGGTGTGTATTATGTTTTTTTAATGATGACGTTGTGGGATGTTTTGAGTCCAAGAAGCCTTCATGTTTCACTAGTGCAGAAATCATTTTTTACGTCGGTTATATTTAATTTTTTACGTCGGTTTCTAGCCGACGTTAATACATGTGATGTTATAAATAAGGTTTTTGACGTTGGTTATTTAAAAACCGACGTCAAAAACATAAAATCGTGATGTTTATCATGTCGGTTATTTTAGAACCGACGTTATAAAGGGACTGGAGAATGGTTTATCACGTTGGTTATTGAAGAACCGACGTGATAAACGACCTGGAAAATGGTTTATCACGTCAGTTCTTAAACAACCGACGTGATAAACAGGGGAGAGGGGGTTTATCACGTCGGTTCATACAGAACTGACGTAATAAACTAGAGTGAGGGTGGCTTATCACGTCCGTTCTATAATAACCGACGTGATAAACCGGGCTGAGCGTGGTTTATCACGTCGGTTCATATAAAACCGACGTGAAAAACTGGGGGAGGGGGGTTTATCACCTCGGTTATTGAATAACCGACGTGATAAACCATTGTCCAGGCCGTTTAGCACATTAGTTATTCAATAACCAACGTGCTAAACCATTCTCCAGGCCCTTTATCATGTCAGTTATTAAATAACCGACATGATAAACCATTGTCCAGGCCATTTAGCACGTCGGTTATTCAATAACCGATGTGCTAAACCATTCTCAAGGCCCTTTATCATGTCGGTTATTAAATAACCGACGTGATAAACCATTCTCCAGGCCTTTTATCGCGTCGGTTATTAAATAACCAACATGATAAACCATTCTACAGGACTTTTATCACGTCGGTTATTAAATAACCGACGTGATAAACTATTTTCCAGTCATTTTATCATGTCGGTTATTAAATAACCGACGTGATAAACCCAATTTTTTTTAAACAGAATGCAGTGATCTTCTCTCCACCAGAATCAACCATCATGAAATCATACCACAAAAATATAAGTCCATCAAAATTAAGCATATACATAGATAACATATAAAACATACCCACTAGACAGCATCCACCCTTATTTATACCCCATGGACAGCCCTCCCCCACCCCGTTGGAGCCCTCACCCTCATGTATACCCCCTGGAAAGCCCTCCCCCACCCCATTGGAGCTCCCACCCTCATGTATACCCCTTGGACACCCTCCCCCACCCCATTGGATCCCCCACCACACTCCTGGACTGCCCCCCGACCCCCGGACACCCCCAAACACCCCTCGACAACCCCCCACCTGCCTGAACAACACCTCCTCACCCCCTCACCACACTTGACAGCCCCACCACACCCCTGGACAACCCCCCACCCCTGGACAGCACTCCCACACCCCTGGACCGGCTTCCCACACCCCTGGACATCCCTGCCACCCCCAGGACTGTCCCCCCACCCCACCGGACAGCCCTCCCAGACCGCTGGACACCCCCAACCCCACTGAACACACCCCCACACCCTTGGAACCCCTCCCCCACAGACCCAAATCCATACCATAAGAACCATCAAAAGTAATCCAAAACAAGAAGTAGAGAAAAATTAAACATTCACTTATATAACATTCAAAACATACACTGTCAACTTAAAAAAAAACTAAATCAAACCTAAACAACTACCAAATACACAATTAAAACGACAATATTCAAAATTACATTTTACATTACAAACAACTAAAATTCAATCAAACCTGTAAAATAATTTGACCACTCCACTTGTACGTGTTTGATTTCTTCACCAGTATAGGGTTGAGGATCATCAAAAATCTACAAATGAAAAAGAAGATAGTTAACGTGTATAATGAATAAATCAAATTGAAATATTATGGCAAAGTTTAAGAGGAAATCGTACCAGGTCAAAATTCACAACTGTCCCAGTTGTTATTATTTCATACATAAATCTTAACATATAATATCTGCATTCGATGAGGCCGTGTTGTTCATGACAATTCTATTTTGAATGAGTGTAAATTCAATATATTATTTTTATGTAATAAATCAAAAAGTACAAATTATAAATGGAAATTTACCTTCGCATTAACATATTTGATCTTTGCATTTCTTTTCTTTGTGTATTTTCAAAAGTAGCCCATGCACTGTTAGAAAATAATACGAATGGGGAAATTTAAAATTCATTATAATATATAAAAATATTGAGAAATTGAAACTTTCTTTTCCAATATTTTCTTAAAACTTGCCCGCACATCACCATGAACAGAGCATATCCAATAAAGAGGTTTCTCCCTTGGGAAAAAAATCCCTAACATCCAATGATTACTGATAAAAGGAAATTTAATGTTAGTGATTTTTATGTTAAAAGATAATTAACTCTTTGAGATAAATTTGTTTCATACCTCTCACAAAAAGGCATCATCCAACATTGTTGGATTATATTCTTTTCAAATATTTCAGCAATATAAAACATTCTTTGTTCCTCAGTCAATGCACATGCTTCAGGGGAAATTAATTGCAGGTCCATGAATCCATATACTTCTGTCAGTTCATTCCTCTCACAAATTTTATAAAGATACCTAATACAAAACATATATAAGTATACATTTTTAATAAATACAACGCAAGGAAAAGGTGTTAATACCTACATGGAAAAAATTTGCACCACGTTGATGCCCAACTTATCTCCAGTAACAAGCTCCATGTTATCAGATTTTGTAATCCCCACACTTATTTCACATCCACAAACATGAGATTCTATTGGAAACTCATAAAAACCCAACAACAAATGTGAATATCTTGACAATCTGTCAAGACCACTGGAATCTGTATCTGATGTCATAGTCTGTTGTCTTTGTTGTTGTCTATACAGTATTTCTTTACCTTTGAAGTATTCCTGTGAAAAAAAATTGAGAATTATAGTAGTTTTCAAATGATAAAACAACTTAAAAAAAATAAAATAGAAGATATAACATTCATACCTCTATGGTAATGAGTCGAAGAAGTCTGGATGGCCAAACTAAAAAATGGCCGATACTCTGTCCAACTGTCTCCACCTCATCTGTAGGTATTGGTACCCTAGATGATCTATCTATAATATCCTGTACTGCAAACCTCTGATTCTCTACCTCTAATTGTTGATGATGAACTGTATCTCCTATACAATATACCAACCCGTATGCTACTATATGATGTTGAGAATCATCAACATACAACTCGCAAAATGTAGGAAGCTGCGGCGGAGGTGTAGGATAAAAAATGGGGTCCGCAGGCTGAGGTGGGGGAGTGGGAGCTACTGGCGGAGGTGGAGGATAAATAATGGGGTCTGCAGGGGGAGGTGGAGGAGTGGGAGTTGCAGTCTGAAATTGTCTTTGCATTTCTGCAAACATAGATTGCACCGACTCTCTAATCTTTTCTTCCATCGTCGCATTAATATTTTGAACTTCAGCCTCCAAGGATTCTATTTTTTTTATAAACCCCCTCAATGTTAGAAGTTGAAGAACGTGGAAACACTTTTCTTACCGATACACCTTCCGGATAACCTCTTACACGACCAGGATGTTCAGGCCTTCCCAATGCTGCAAATAAAATATATTCCTTCCCAGTAGCTGTAAATGTCCCCTCTGAACTCTGCTCCTCAAGAGAGTCCTGTATTAATTAATTGATCATTTCTGTAATGATTGAAACATATATGAAGGAAAAAGTTAACTTAAATAAATTAAATAGATATCTTACAATACTCTCAGCAACGATTCTCGATTCTTCTGAAAGATATTGCCCTTTTTGCCCTTCTGAGCTCTCTTCCATTTTTCATGTCTAGATGGAGGGGATGGAGGGGCCACCTCTCCAGAGCTTAATGACTCAGCTCTTAGTTGTTGAAATTTTTTCGCTATCATTTTTTCTTCCAATAATGTATACCCTCCCCGAGATAAACTATGAGGGTATACATTTTTAGATTGGATCTCCTGATGAGCTTTCCTTGTTTCCTGTAATTTAAGAATAAGAAATCATTAACAAAACATTAATAAAATCATTTATATAAGAATGTTTATAAAAGTTTACATTGCCCTTACCAGAAATGACACTTTTTTCTACTTTCAAAAAACTATCTTCATGTGTCTTCATCTATAAAAGGATATATACGACATGGATTATCATGACTCCTATGACCATAAATGAAATCAGATGAGAGGGTTGATTTGAAATCCCTCCATCTCCTGGCAGCCAACGATAAGCATTTCTTCCTGACTCCTCCAGTGTCAGGAATATCAAATGTCATCTGATAAAGAAGAGGTTAAACATATTATATATACTAGAAACATTAAAAGAATGGTCAAAAAATGACCAAAGATCTTACCAAAATCGTCTCCCACAACTGAGAGATAATCGCTTTTTCCACACCTCTCCAATCATCATATAGAATGCTTACTTTGGTCTTAGCCTGAGTTGCAACAAATCTCTTAAAATCTTTGGCATTCAGACCTCTAGTAATATCATCATCATCAAACTCAACTACTATCCTCTGATCCTTCGTACGGGCAAGTGATAATTTTGGTAAACGTGTGCACCCACGTTTACCAACCTTTGAACTCTTTGTCGTAATAGGAGCATGTGAATGTTCATCCCCAGAGGTATGACCAGCAATATGCTCCTCTCCAGAATCATGTGGTTGATCATCTGAATGATCTGTCATTATCCTTCAAATCAAAAAAACAAACGTCAGTTCACAAATATACAAATTCATATATTTTAAATCTACTGTAATCAGAAAATAGATAAGTTTACTAGGTTACATAATAGTAAACATTGGTAATATGGTAATCATGTTAAACAATGGTAAAGATGGAAAAGATGGTCAAGATGGTCAAGATGGTCAAGATGGTAAAAAATGGAAAAAATGGTAAACCTGGTAAACATTGTAAACATGGTAAAGTAATTGTCAGTGAACAAATATACAAATTCAAATATTTTAATACTATATAATCAGAAAATAGAAAAGTGTACTAAGTTACATAATAGTAAACATTGGTAATATGGTAAGCATGTTAAGCAATGGTAAAGATGGCAAAGATGGTCAAGATTGTCAAGATGGTAAAAATGGTAAAAATGGTAAACCTGGTAAACATTTTAAACATGATAAAGTAATTGTAAGTGAACAAAAATAAGCATTTTAAAATTCATGTAATGGTTATAAACATGATAAAGTAAACTAAACAAACTTAAAACAAACCAAAACAAATACTTATTTTATTTTAAAACATGTTTTAATAAATAAAAAACTTACAATATCTAACATTTATGGAAAAAATAAACGTAAATAAGAAATAAACATATGTTACCTGTAATTTTAGGAATGTACACACGGATTGTTTTCCCAAATTCCTTCATCGTGATCGTTCCTTATGGAACAAACTATGTCTTCAACATGATCGTCATTATGTTCTGTTAATATTTCCATGGAAGTAGGGGTCTCACATAAATCAGCATATTCATCAAGTTCATCCTCACCAACATATTGTTTTTCCCTTGTAAAACAACAACCCACTGCATATCTGATTGATCTACTACATTAAAAATTTGTTTTGCATGTGTTGCCAGTATAAAAGAATCAGATGTGTCTTCCAATCTATTCATATTAACAAGTGTCATTCCAAATTCATCGTGTCTGACACTGTTGTTACCGTTAAACCATTTACAGTTAAAAACGAGAACTTTAATTTTAAATTAATCAACCTCCCATATGTCTTCAATCACTCCATAATATGCATTTGATGCAGAAATTGGGTTTTTGTCCTTAGCACTCGAAATATGCATTGCTTCTGCAAAGACCAATACACCACTATTCTGAACTGCACTTCTGTTGTCCTGAGCTTTTGTATGAAATGTATAACCATTAATGTCATAACCAGACCATGTTATCACATTTTAACATGGACCACCCACTATCCATTTTAATGTCTCTGATACATCTGATCTACCAAGAAAAGTCTTTTTAATCCATGAAAAAAAAGTTTTGTTGTGCTCATTCAAAATCCACATTTCTTTCTTCTTTGGATGACATTGTTTCAACTCATTAATATGCAATGTTATATATGGTTGATCATCTGCTATGTTATTCAAGATGTATGATTCTAACTTCTTCATATGTTCAGGTGACAATGATTTGACTTTCAAGCCTCGAATCCCCTTTCCCTCATTATTAACTCATTCATGGCGAGATGGAGGCAAACCTATGTGTTGCGCCGCAGCCAAGTAGCTCGTAAAAAACTCTGCTACCTCCTCAGAAATATACTTTTCAATAATGGAGGCTTCAGGTCGATATAGATTTTTAACATACCCCTATAATATTTTCATATACCTTTCAAAAGGATACATCCAACGAAGATATACAGCTCCACAAAGCTTTATTTATCGAACCAGATGAATCATTAAATGCACCATTATATCAAAAAATGTTGGAGGAAAATACATTTCCAATTGACGAAGTATAAAAATTGCATCCTTTTCCAAAATGTTCAAAGCATTCTCATCAATCGCCATGTTACAAATTGAATTGAAAAAATAACACAACTTCATTATATTCTTTCTGACACGAATGGGCAATAGTCCACGCAATGCAACTGGTAGAATTTGTTGCATCATAACATGACAATCATGTGATTTCATACCTATTAACTTCAAGTCCATCAATGAGACAAAATTTTTTACATTAGAAGAATAACCTTGAGGCACTTTGGTATCATGAAGACACTGACAGAAGCTAATTTTCTCCCACTTCGATAATGTATGACAAGCCGGGGGGAAGAAATGTTCGTCTTCCTTTAGGAGTGGGAGCTAACTCTAAACGTATTCCCATTGATAGTAAGTCTAATCTTCCATTCAACCCATATTTAGTCTTTCCATTAATATCTAACAATGTTCCAATCAAAGAATCATAGATATTCTTCTCCACGTGCATGAAATCAATATTATGTTTATCTTCATGATACCTCCAATATGGTAGCTCAAAAAAATTGACATTTTCTTCCAAATATGTCTATCATTACCAGATTTCTGTGTCTTTCCCAATGTCACGTCAAGGTTTTTCACCCTCTCAAAATACAGATCAGGGGATAAAGGTTTTGGAGCAGTATCAAATTCTTGTGAGCCATTAAATGCCTTTTTTAGTCTTCTATAAGGGTGTTCCATAGGCAAAATCTTTCGATGACCCATGTACACTGTTTTCCTCCCATGATGAAATTGACAATAGGACGTCTGTTTTTCGCAAATTGGACAAGATTTATGCCCTTTAACACTGTATCCAGAAAAATTTCCATACGCTGGGAAGTCATTTATAGTGAACAAAAGCACTGCATGCAGTTGAAAATATTCCATTTTATAAGAATCATAAACCCTAATACCATCAGCCCATAACAGTTTCAAATCATCAATCAATGGTGAAAAGTAAACATCAATATCATTACCGGGTTGCTTTGGACCAGAGATCATTGTACTCAACATGACATATTTGCACTTCATACAAACTTCAGGAGAGAGGTTGTAAATTACCAATAAAACAGGCCATGAACTATGTGTGCTACTGAGTGTTCGGTATGGATTCATTCCATCTGTGCACAACCCTAGTCTGAGATTTCTTATTTCATTTCCAAATATAGAATACTGCGAATAAATTTTCTTCCATTGTGGACAATCAGCTAGATGACGTTTTTTTCCATCACATACCCGCTCTTCAGCATGCCATCTTAACCTTTTTGCATCATGTGATTTAGAAAATAAACGTTTGAAACGATTAATTATAGGATGATACCAAAATACCTTTGAAGGGAGCTTCGAAATATCTACATCACCCTGTGATTTTTCTTTCACCTTATACCGTGTTGTCCCACATTTTGGACACTCTGACAGAAATTCATATTCCTTCCTATATATAATGCAGTCATTCGGACAGGCATGTATTTTCATGTATCCCAATCCCATTGGGCATAATATTTTCTTGGCTTTGCAATGTGAATCTGGAAGATCGTTTTCTTTTGGAAGAATGTCTTTCATCAATTGTAGTAGCTCTGTAAAACTTCTGTCACTCCATCCATGCTTCGCCTTCAGGTTAATCAATCTTAACACCGCCGACAAAACCATAAAATCTGTACAACTGGGACATAATGGTTTTTCAGCATCACCATATAGACGAGCAACTGTCTGTTCTATCTCAATTTGTTCTGCTACAATATCACGAATCATTTCTTCAATTCCATCGGAGTTACCATCTTGCGAATCATCATCATCAATGAAATTCCGTCCAGTTTCACCATGTCAAATCCAAGGGCTGTAACTCGGATTAAAACCATGACATATCAGATGATCTTTTATCTCTCTACTTTTCAACTTCTTCATATTCAAACATTTCAGGCATTGACAGAAAAAAATGTCACTACATGGAACATTTCGTTTTTTAAATTCCAAAAAGGCATCCACACCTTCCTCAAATTCATTGCTCATTCGATGTGCCATAATCCAACTTCGACTCATTATTACCTATAACAAATATTAACAAAAAATATATTTTTTTAAGATAATACAAATACATGTTTATATGAAAAAATCATAATTTGAATGTAAATCAATTTAAAATATAAAACAAATATAGAGGTATTTAAAAAAATATGCTTGAATATTATTTTTAAAATAAAATATAGTTAGATATAACAGTTTTAAATTTCATTGAATCAATGAAAACCATGACGCCTAAATAAAATATACATCAATAAAACATAAACAAAATTATTTTTATCTGGAATAAGTGAATATGATCAGATGATACACATTTATAATAATCTCATGCCAATATACTAATAAACATGGTAAATATAGGAATACCTAATGGATCATATAACATGTGTTATTCATGCTTGTTGTTCAATCATTATGATCTAAAGTACTCAACACTTTCAAGTGCCAAAATCTTGGAAGAAGTAGTAGTTTTCATAAGTACCCAACACCAAATAGCTATACATCGTAAGTGTCATGTTAGAAATATGAATATAGACCATTTGTTTTATGTTTAATAATATTGTCATATTATCTGATCATTCTGATTATATATTAGAATTACTATATCCTTTTGATCCGATATATAATCTAAGGACATTAATATTTCTTTAGAAAAAGTAATGTTAATATCATGGTAATGTAAAAAAAAAGTAATGTCGAACTATATATATGTAATACCATTAAAAAAATACATATTTGTTTGTCCTAGGTTTCACACATAAAACAACTCATCTCACAGATTAAATTTTTGAATCATCCTACATAATACTTATTTTTATAACTTAGGGAATGAAAATAATAAAATGTTTGATTTACGATACTCATTATGGGTAAACATGACATATATAAATATAATATCTAATCTCATTAAAAGATATCCATGGGGGTATAAGAGCATACAATGATAAAAAAATAAGTGAAACAGTTCTATATAATCATAGATCATAAAACCTGAGTCCAAGTATAACAATTTTAGCATAACATAAGATATGATTTATATGATAGTGGGAACATGATTTAAAAACCATATTAACAAGATCACAACATTGGTATGTGGAATAACATAAGAGTGTGGCACAAACATAATCATATAAGTCATAACATATGTCAAGGGAAATCATAGTTTCATTCACCTCATATTTGGATATGTTAATCACCTTTCCTATAATTTATTATAATATTTCTTACGAGACACATCACATAACACATTGGACATGGTATAACCATCTGTATCCCATATTGATATATGATATATAATGCATTGTCGAATGCATTAGAAGGAAATTATGGACCCAAATGTCACATAATGACTAACCATATATATGGGTGAATCGTGATCATCAAATCATTTATAACACTTTTGTAGATCAATTAAATAACAAAAATGAAATGGGGGTCATAATTGTTTTTACAAAACATAATAATTATTAATACATAAAAATGTGCTTGGATGGTAAGATAAGATAATATACCTAATTCAATCTAATTATCGTTAAATTCTTTCTACCTAGATAGAAAAAACCTTTATAAAAAATATAATTTAACTTGAGAATGAAAAAAAAGTACCCTTTTCCCTTTTTATAATGAAAAATCTGAAAAAGATGATAATAGTATTTAGGTATTATAATTTTTTTATGAATTATTAATAATAAAAGAAATCACCTCACTTGGTTTTGTTGAAAATCAGACATACCATCGTATTCAAGAAATCAGATACACTTTGCATGAAGGTCCATCATTTTTAGGAGACGACTGAAAGAAGAAATGTATTATCAGACTCACCATGAGTCCAGAATGAAATATTTGATTGTAATAGGTATGAATAGATATTTTTATGAATGCAGATGAAAACAGATGATGGTTTTCTGATCTAGGAGTTCTAAAAATCATAATTTTTTGAAAAAAATTTTGATTTAAGAATGTTGAATGAAATTTTATGGATAGGTATTACCGATTGTACCTGGTACAATTTCATTCATGAAAATCATTTTCTGGACAATCATATTGAAAATATGATTTTAAGAAAATAAGTACTACCAATCTTCATCCAGAAAGACACATTCCATCTAAGTAGGAAATAATAATGTTGCTGGAAGAATGAAACGTTACAATACCATCCATTATTTTTCAGATTTTGCTGAAGCTAATCCTCAATGTTTTAAAATTAATTATTATTTCTAAATGATTGAATAATTTTAATCGTTGTGAAGTCAAATATCTATGTTCTCATGGTCATAGTAATATTTTTATCAGATATTGATTTATTTAGATACTTAAGAGGTTGCTCGTAATGAAGTTGCTAGTATTCAGATAGATCAATATAGCGATCATATTGGAGTTGTTACTGATTCGTATTTCAGAAGAAAAGATGAATTATAAGTGGTTTAAGAAGCATTAATGAATCTACTTTTTCATTGTACTATAGAATCGTAAAGCGTATATCAGAATGAAAATCTAGAAAAATTGTTAAAAATAGTCTTATCCAAAATACACCTGCTTGAATGTTGCGAGTTGAATGTTGCGAGTTGAATGGACATAATAACCATTTTCAATAACAAAAAATTCCACGATATTCAAAAACGAATGAAAAGCACATCAAGAATCGAAACAAAAACGAACGAAATAAATTCGTGGAAGGCTTACTTGAATGTTGCGAGTTGAGATGAAAGATCCGAGAGGAGTGAAGAAGATAAACAATGAATCCAAAATGAGTTTAACAGAGGTCGATCGACGAGCCGATTAGGGTTTACCGCGAGAGAGAGAGATGAGCCGACAGACTGTCAATCGGGAAATCGCAAATGACAGTCCATGGGCTTTAATTTTTTTAAATGTTTTATAACGTCGGTTATATAATAACTGACGTTATAAACTATTTTTTAACTTTATAACGTCGGTTATCTTAAAACCGACGTAAAAAAGCTCCAGCGCTTTGGTTTTTTACGTCGGTTATTTTATAATTGACGTAAAAAAAGAGATATCTACTGGTTTTTTACGTCGTTTATTTAATAAACGACATAAAAAACCACTGCGCGGGGGGTTTTTTACGTCGGTTTCCAAATAACCGACGTAAAAAAACCCAATATCTACTCGTTTTTTACGTCGTTTATTTTATAACCGACAAAAAAAACAAAATCCCATGTGGGTTTTTTACGTCTTTTATTTGGAAACCGACGTAAAAAACCCGATATCGACGCATTTTTTACGTCGGTTATCAAATAACCGACGTAAAAAATGAAAGCCCTGGGGGGGTTTTTTACGTCTGTTATTAAATAACTGATGTAAAAAACCCGGCGCTTTGGTTTTTTACGTCGGTTATTTAATAACCGACCTAAAAACGCGTCGATATCGTCGTTTTTACGTCGGTTACCAAATAACCGACGTAAAAAACACCCCGCGCATTGGTTTTTTATGTCCGTTATAAGATAACTGATGTAAAAACCCAACAGGCGCGATTTGTAACGTCGGTTATTAAAATAACTGACGTGAAAAATCTACTCGCCGCATTGTTACGTCGGTTATATATAACCGACGTAAAAAATGGTGACGTAAAAAATGATTTATGCACTAGTGTTTGAACTGTGTTTTGGGTCTGTGTTTGGTCGGTAAGATGGGTAGAAGGGCCAATTAGTAGTTTTTTTAAGAAATGTTTCAGGATTCCTTTATGGTGGTTTACATCAGGTTTTTGGATCTAGTTAATGGCACTTTTTAACCAATGTACCTAGTTGGTTGGGTCCTTGGGTTATCCCATTGGATAAGGTATGCCCCCATTATGGGTTATTTCTCAATTGAAGTGCAACCCGGATTTCTTTGTTATTGGAAAATCCTCCAGTTGATCAATGTATGGAATCTATTCTCGAGAATTTTATAATGTGTCTACACCCTTTAATTTTTTTGAGGATACTCTTGTAGTGGGAGAGTTCTTGTGGAATGTTGAAAGACCATAGTTTCTTAAGTTTCTTGATTCGTTGAAGGTGGAAGTGGTCTAGAGTTGTTTGTGTGGATGAGTGTCTGGATGGTGTCCAAGAGGTCCTCTAGGTCCTTCATAGTTTCTTTGAAGTAGGATTTTACATTAAACTACCAGTTTGGGAAATCTGGTCATGAGAGGATATTGTGGCCACATTCAAGAATTGTGTGTTGTTTGGGGGTGTTGTATATGGTCCCTCTCCATGCACTGTTTATATTAGTCGCAATGGTCATGTTCGGTGAATCCTTTTGATGTCAGGTGCTTGATTGAACTTAAAGGTGCAAGTCATGAAATCCTCTAAGAGTCTCTATAGTGTTGGGGGAATGTGTCCCTTGGAAAAACATAAAAATCATCCATTTTAGAGGAAGGTGAGTATAGGTGTTCTTTACTTATATGGTTTCTCACATGAATAAACAAGGTGTGATGTGTGTGCATATTCTAAGCCCTTGTTTCAGTGAAATATCGATTTAGGGTAAAGTGTATTTGGAATGTGTTATGTCTTGGAAAACTTATCGGCCATTGCGGTGTAGTTATTAGTGGCACCGAATGAATAATTATCATTCAGGGTGTTTCCAAATCCTAACTACGAGGCCGAAGATGCTTCAATAATTTGAGCTCCACCAATAGGTCTTAGAGATAATTTGGCTCGTAGTTAGGGGAAATCCTTGGGTCATTTAAACCCATGTAAAAATTCCTATCCTCTGTATGAAATATAAGAAGAGTTTAAACCTCTGGTGTCATCATCTTTCTTATGTTGTTCCCATTCGGTGGAAATAGGTGGAGGGCCTTGTATCAATGTCATCGCCCAATGTTATTCCCTCCTCCTTTGGATTCCATTGATTCTTTATAGAATGGTTGGAAATTTGGATATACAGGCCAAGCACATGGTTTGTGCACGATTAGTAGTGAATTTGTGCTAGGAAGCCATGCAGAAAGAATTATATGCAAAGTTAGTGCACAGTTTCCCAAACCATGTGGACTAACTGCGCATCCTTCCCAAATCATTTAATTTTTGGGTCTTTCTGTGTCGTCCCGTGCTGTTCAGTTCAGATGGTTGCTTATTATGCTGGGGAGACCCACTATGATTATCATGTATGATCCTTCATAATTTTGGAATGGAAGTCTACACTTTGTATCAGGGAGTCTATTCAGGCCTCCCCTTATTAGTGTTCTGATTCTCTCTCGGAAAAAATATAGGTTTTTTCTTATGGTGGGGAGCCCATTTGTGTCCCCTCGTACCAATAACTCAGATTTATCCATGGTTTTTGCTTGGTGGTAGGTCTTCTCGTTCTAATCTATATAGCTACCAATATCATCCTTGATTAAATGTTGGGATTGGAAAACACCCAACGGTTTAGTTATATCATGGTAAGTGTAACCTTATTCGATGTTTTTGTTTGTTTGGATGAATTTCATGAGTCTTGTTAAGATATTTTTTAAGGAGTTTTCTTTTGGGATAAAGTATGAATGTTATTGATCATTTTGGGAATGTTGCATAAGTTTTTGTTGTGAGAGTAATCCTTATTTAATTGATCACTGGAGGTGTTTTGGTCTTTGGGGGCGAAGCTTGGAAAAAAAGTACATCTGGGTTTATCGGTTGGGTTTGGTTTTTGTATTTGGCCTTAATGTGGATTTTCAGGGACGGAAATTTTTCATGGTGGGGAGATTTTTCACATTCATGACTTCTTTTAAATTTATTTTTCTTTTAATTTCCTTTCTTTCTTTATTTTGGGGGTTTCCCAAGTTTTTTTAGGAAAGGGTGAGTTTTCATGATTTGGGTCAAACCGTGAGCCCATTTCCAGATTTAAAATCTAAATTTTCATCTTTTATATAAATTTTCAATTTTTAATATTCTTCACCAATTACAATTCCTATATATCATCCCCTAGCCTATTAATTCCACAATTTCAATTTTTACCCTTTATGAATCCATAATAATGGTGGATTTGTGTTTTTATTTAAGGATTTGGGCCAGCCCGAAAGCTCATTTCTAGTTTAAAAAGAACATTTTTTATTTAACAACATATTCAATTTTAACTATTTTTAGTGATTACACCTCAAATCCGAGATCACTAAACCTAGGTGTGCCCCCATCTCATTCTCCCCCTCTTTGGAGATCATTTGCTTCGCAGATTTAGTCGAAAATTCTTAAGCTTTTTCAATTTGAAAAGATTTATAAAGGTAATTTGTTTCTTTAATAACTCCTTCATTTCTCACTCTTTTTCCCCCATTCAAATTACTACATGATCTCCTCATCCTTTTTCGAATCTCCCTTGAATTTTTGGCTTTTGAAAATTCATATACTAGTGGATTTATGTCTATTTCTCCATGACTCATTCAAGTAAGTTTCCTCCATTCCTTTTATTCCATTTCTTTAGGGTTTCATCCCTATTTCATGATGTTCCAAATTGTCCAGATGATAGGGTTAGAACCTAGGGTTTTAAATGGTGTATTTGTTTGTTTAATATTGATATTTTAGGTTTCTCTTCACTTCCTTGTGGTGCGGTGGTGGTGCGCTTGATGTTTCGCACCAAGATTTGAGTGATTCGACACTTTCGGTAGGTGATTCCATGGTAAACCATTCTTTGATGAGTTAGTTTTCTTTTTTTACTAATTTTTCATGTTCCCTATATATTTTTTGTGGTGAAAAAACCATTTTTTAGGGATTTGGTTAAGTATTTAACTTTTATAATTTCATTTTTGTTGAAGTTGTGAACTTTTCGAATGTAATACATGTGGTATCTTTTGTGGTAGTTTTATAAAATATGATATCAATTTATTATTTGATGAAAGGGGCTGAAAATTATGTTATGTTAATGCCTTAGTGTCATGTGGAATTTGTAAGGTGGTTTTTCGAATAGGTTTTGTGTGTAAAACTCTATTATACTTCATGAGAGTATTTTATGAAGATGGGTGTTTTCATTTGTATCTTTCATGGTATTATTCAAGGTGATTTTATAACACTTGAAAGTTGTTTTTGGAAATATTTGAATGATTAATGATTTATGTAAGAGGTCAAACCATATTAGAAATTTATTTTCCAGTGTGTATATATTGAAATGGAACATCTTAAATGTGAAAGGGATAGTTTTGTGCTGTGTTCCTTCTTATAAATGTTATATAAATATGTTTGAAGGATTTACTAGTGTGTGTAAGAGATGTGAAAGTGATGTGGGATGTTTTGTGTGAGTGTGATGTGAAAAATATATTTTGGTTATGAAAAGGGTATTATATAACATGTGAGTGCGATGTTATGTGATTTGGAATATCTTGGAATGGTTTTATAAAAAAAATTAATGGATTTTTGGAAGTGTTAATGAAATGTGAAAAGTCTTGTGGGGTATTTTGGTGTGAGTTGGATTTCAAAATCAATTTGAATGAAAAGTGTAATTTTGTGACTTGGGTGGTATACAGGTGGGATTGTTGGAGAATTTGTGATGTGGAAATTATATTTTCATGTTCAAAGAATATTTATTGACTTGTTTATCTTTTTTGAGCATAAGGGGAAAACCTGGGTATCTAGGTGGGTGGACATGTACTAGTATTCTAGTGAATCCATGGGGTTTGGCCTCAGTTTATCGTAGAACGATTGATGCTTACAACACTAACTAAACTATGATGATGATTATTGGGGACCACTAGGTTATGTTTGTTCTCCCAACTAGTGGATCATGTGCATGAGAATGGATATTGTGATGGTTACTCTCAACGAGATACGAGGTATCTGGGACCCACAACGAGCTAGTGCCTAGGGGTTATTTCCTATTGCTTTTGCTCATAGGATTATTTGTGCTTAACATCAGGATACGGTATTGTTGCTAGAAATTTCAGTATTTTGGAATTTATTTTAAAAGATTTGATTATTTAAATTATCCCACTTACAAATTGTTTTAATTTTTAAGTTGCGTCTTTTAGAAATTTTACCTTGTATTGCCTGTTTATGAAAACATGCATGTGTTTTGTCCTTAAATGTTTATCACATGAAATATCATAGTGGTGGTATCCTACTGGCCATTGGATCAAACCCTACTTACACCCTTGGGTGTAATTACATTTGGTTATTTTCGTTGTCACATGTTTGGGTACAACTTTTTTGCCAACAGTTTGGGTTTTTACCGGTTGTTCCTGAAGCGGTGTTGTGGGAATGGATTTAGGGCGGTTCATCATTCTATGTGAAGGTTCTTGGGATATACTTATTTGGTTTTGAACCTTTGTAATGGTATTTAAAGATAGTTTTTACTTATGTAATTATTTTCTAATTTTTTTTAAAATATGGTTTTAGTTGAAAAATACAGATTTTAATGGGTTTTTTTGTTGTTTAATGTTTATAAACACAAGAAAATAGTTCCCAAACATAATTCTATGATACCTGGGAACTTGTGCCAACCCATGGGTATCGGGAACGTCATTTGGGCCTTGTCACGGGCCGGGTCGGGTGCCGGTTTTGATGGTGACCAGATTCGGTTTGTGACACCTTCTGTCCAGGTTTCCACTTTGTCTGACTATGCAAGAACCATGAACATGCCTAGAAACATTCAAAAAAACTTTAGAAACTCAAATATATTTCATAGGAACTCGACATGAACCTCAATGAAAAGAACCAACATCCAGAAAAGAATAAAAGAAAATAAACCCCATGGTCAGGGTGTGACAATATCTATCAATTTGAGGCAGTGATGGAAAATGAATCACATTACTATGTGGAGGAGGTTGTCCACACGTACACATGAATGATTCTTTCATTTCTCATTGGATGGAAATAATGTGGTAAATGATTGAGTAATCCTAAAAATACAAAATTAGTATATTTATGATACTAGAGTCATCATAATACGATGGATACAATAGGTTCAGAGAAGGTGGAATATGATATAGAAATGAAATATATGGGCTAAGATTTACACATATTATTTGAGAAATATCATTTGACTTACATCTTGAACTTTGAAATATTGGTCCTTCGAAAAAGACAGGGAGCCCTAGGATAAAGGGATGGAAGCTAGAAATGTATTCAGGTAGGTCTTTTCCAAGTAATAATTTTCAAAATTCATGAATAAGGTTGGATATGAGATTCCCTTTTATAAGTGAGAAAGATGATATACTTGGAATTACTTAAATGATTTAAATATAATTAATACATTTCACATGTATAATACTTAAAAATGGCTAAGGCATTAAAGGTAAGATAATTTAGGGTCAAAATATTTTCAACCAATGTTTATTTAACAAGCTTATATGGCTATTTTACCCCTCTCTTAGTTTAACCCTCTAGTAAACTCGTTTTAACATTAACCATGTTAATTTTTCCCTCTTTTTACAATTCATGTGAAGAAAAATGAAAGTATCTCTTCTTATCAATTTTGTAATGATAATCCCAAATATAGAATCTATTTTATCAAATATAGTTTTTATAATTGACAAAAATTAATTTTAAAATAATCACGTGAAACGAAACAAAAACCCGTTTTTAGGAAAATATATTTTTAAGCATAAAATTGAACATATATTCATTCACTGACTAGTGAAAAATATTGAATAAATGTTAAACCATTTTACTGAATATATAATCTATAGATTTCATTATATTAATTAATCAATAATTATTTATTTAATTTATTATAAAAAACATAGTGTGCACATAAAAAAATTTCATGTAAAATAATTCCTTTTACCTTTAAATGGTTTTATCTTTATTCCTAACATTTAGAAATCAGAATGTATGAATTTTTATTCATACATTACAAATAAATGTAATTAAAATCACTTTTTAAATTGTGGTCAATATATATACTAGGTGCTTGGGCATACAATTACATACAAACACAAACACACCCACACATCACACAGGCCGGAGAGACAGGTCATAGCCCCTCGAGGGATAGTACACCAATCAGACCTTATTTATTTCGTACATGGCTCGTTAGCCAAATGGCCATGAAGCCTAATACATATCCTGAAAACCAAATTCAACATCATGTCTGCATCATCTTCTCCACGTCACTAGGCCCGCATCATGCTTGTGTCACCACCTACATAGTACTGAATAGTATCTGTGATCAACAGGGCTTGATCTCAATACCTAATAGATGCCAAGCATGAAGCTTTAACAGTTGGGTATGGGATCGTTGAAAGTGGTCAGTATATTAGAACATTTTGGAGGAGGGGGATAAATACAACGGAAATCCAACAACAAATCAATAGGAAATAACTCGGCGAGACTCGAACCCGAGACCACGTAGAGCTGCTACCAACCGAGCTGGACCTTGAGGGCTTGACAGCGGTCAATATACATTGTTTGGATAATAATACATAGCATGTTGAAAAAAAAATTCATTTCATCGAAATATATGTATTTTAAACATTTAATGATTTTATTAAAAAATAATTATTTATTATAGGCAATAATACATGTACCTAAATTTAGGAAAACATTTATTTATATATATATATATTTCATAACAAGGTTAACCATATTCATATCCGCTAATCCAATGACTTGGTAATAAAGGTATATTATATCACGGGTTTATTTAGACGCATTTTTGTGTGTAAAACAAGCTATCAAATACATCAAGTTTATTATAAAAGAAATACATATACAATTTTAGAACCGTCATGGATAGACCACACAGGAAAATACATATAAAATTTTGGGGCGTTATAAAGACCGCATAGATATCCAAGATCAATGCAATTGGTACCACAAATCGAAGACTTGAAGGAGCCATGTGAAAAAAATAAGAATCAATCCATCATCATGAGAATGAGTCAAGCCATCTAGCCAAGGGGTGAAGGTGGGCCAGACCACTGCCAACCCGAAGCCCAGGTGCAAATCCTAGAACAAACAAGCCTGAACAAACAAGCCCATTAGATAAAAACCAGAATGATTTGAGCTTGATAAATTGTATAATTTTGCATGAGAATAAAATAATACGCATGAAAATTGAAAAATTAAAAGAGGTATTTTTATATGGAAAATCAAATTCACATTTTATAATGATATAAGAAAATTGATAAATATTATATAATAATAATGGTAATGGTAATTTAATAAAAAAGTAAAAATATGAAAGAGAGATGAATAATGGTGGATGTGATTGTAATGGATGGTTTTAAGAAGAACATAAAATTATAATAAAAGTAAAATTATTTTAGTTGAAGTGGGTTTAAAAAATATATAATATATGTCATCGTATATCAAAATAATGGTATAAATGTATAATCAAATGTTCTAAGGCTGATTTTTTTATTTTAAAAATGATCATTAAAAAATATCATAAATTTCGTTTTCATATTTATTGAATTGGTAAATAAGTTTAAAATTAAATTTTATAATAAAACATCCTTAAATTATTTATATTCAATTGGAAAGTTATCAATCATAATAAAAAATATATTTTAAGATATAAACTGTGGTATCCATGAAATGGTGTCGTTTGTATATAAATATATTGTCATGTTTTTTGTCGGGTCGATGTTAGGAGATTATTATTTTATTAATCGGCAGGGAAGCACATGTGTCGATCTAAAAGAACAGTGTGTGAAATACGTACACAAGGAGATATGAAGCAGTAGTAACTGTACACTCTGCACGTGCATGTGTGGGTCACACATCTGCACTGCCGGATCCTCTACTACGGGATATGCGTAGTCTTAGGTTTGACACCTGAACCTGAGAATTAGGTTGGCCGCTAGATTATTTCCATGTCATGCGAGTCAATCTGAACCATTAAAATACTGGAAAAAATAATGAAATAAGCTAAGGGAAATTAAAGAGAAAATCACGGGTTAATTACCTCCCGCATAAACAAGGGTGACAGATATCATCTGACCGCTGTGGATACACTAGATCGGTGAACATTGGGATTCTTTTAGGGTCAGGATTTGCATTTTCTGGTCGCGCTTACATCAAATCAGGTCCACTTGTCGGGGGCGGCTATACCTGTGTGGGTTCTTCACGATTTCAGGGGACGAAATCCATACCCGACATTTTCAGGCACCATTTTCATCTTTATTTCACAGGGGCAGCAATAAACCATGCATGTTTGGGGATTTTTGAAGGTTCATTCATAGGTGGTGTTCTGATGTAGCAATTGCATGATGCATTTTCAGAAACCCTTTCCAAGAGAGTTGCAATTTGCAGGAGGTGTTCCCATCAAGGTTTGGGATTCTGCTAGTCCCTTTATCTATTAGAAAGAACATCATGAATTCACAGTTCAAATTATTCATTGACATATCTATTTCAAATTTTCACTACGAATTGGTAATTGAAATTCCAAGTTTAAAATTTCAAATGATTCAATGAATATAACTGTGATTTTGAATCGGAATTTTCCAATGGGAAAGTCATATGGGAATTTCCATTATGAATTTTCCAGTGATAATTTTTAGAGTGAATTTCCAGTGCGAATTTCCAATGAGAATTTCAACTGGGTGTTACTACTGTGAATTTGCAACTGCCATTTCCAATGGGAATTTCCTGTGTAAATTTGTAGTGTGAATTGGCAGTGTGAATTTGAAGTGATAATTTCTAGTGGGAAATAGTAGTTTGAATTTTCCACTCTAATTTTCAATGGGAATTTCTACTATATCCAAAGGAAATACCATTAAAAAAATTATTGAAAACTGTGATCTAACACTTTGTGCAGAAAAATTGATCACAAAATGATAGCAAGGGACCTGAATCTAAAAGCTCTAAAAGGTACAGAGGCCATAAATTCATTTGATTTAACTATTGTTAAAAAAATTTCTTACTACTACGTCATGAAGCATATAAGTGAGTATGTTACAATGTCAAAGAGAAATGTATAAATTATCATAAATAGAGAAGAAGTCCCAAATTCGGAAGAAAGAACCCCATGTGAAAACATTTCTAAAGAAAGAAGTAAATGGAGACCCAGTATTGGGATGGATTTATACCAGATTCAAATGCTTATTCTTTTTATGTTTCTTATGGAGGCATTGTGGGTTTCAGTGTACGGAAACAGTATGTTAACAAACATAAAAAGGACAAATTTTTGGTAACATTAACATTGTATACATGTATCAAAAATGGATGCTGAAGAGAAAACAAATGTGAGGTTAATGACAAAAAGCAACGTGAAAAAACAATGACTGATTTTCTAGCACGAATGGGAGTTTTCTACCTGTCCAATAACCAATATGAGTGCACAAAATTATTTGAGAAGTATAACCATACATTACAAGATCATGAGACCATGCATTTCATGAGGTCACAAAGACGCATTAGTGATGCACAAGGTGTCGAGTTAGATGTTAATGAAAAAGATGGTCTGAAGCCTGGTGATTTGTTTTCACTTGCAACAATTATTGCCAGTGGCCCTACGAGTCTTGGATATACACGACTGGACCAACTAAATTATCTATGGTCCAAAGGGAGTTGCAAATATTTGATGTTGATAGTATGTTACAATACCTAGAGAAAAAATCCAGAAAAAACACATCATTCATATACTCAGTGAAACTTGACATGTGCAGTCAAATTAGAAACATTTTTTGGATTGACCCAAGAATGAAGGTTGATTATGAACATTTTGGAGATGTTGTCATGTATGAAACTACCTTAATCAAAAACATGGAGTCTATGACTTTGGGATTGTTTTTCAGAATAAATCGCCACAAGTAGATTGTAATTTTTGGTGCATTATTGTTGTATAATGAGACTGCCGACTCATTTAGTTGGTTGTTTAATAAATTTGTTGATTTTCATGGAGGAAATAATCCAAAGAAAATTTTCCAAGATCAAGATGCATCTATATCTAAAGAAATTGGTTCGACACTACCTACAACAAGACAAGACATATGCATCTGGCACCTAATGCAAAATGGCATGAACCACTTTTTACATGTAATGAAATATGACTCGAAAGTGTTGGAAAAATTGAAAAAATGCATGTATGGAATTGCAGAAATTTCAAAATTTGAAACAATATGGAAATAAATCCTACTACATAGTAGTGATAAAAATTCAACATTGATAGAAGATATGGACAAAGTCAAGGAAAATTGGGATCATTGTTTTAGGAAAACCTCATTGACATTAGGAATTCAAAGCACACACTTAAGTGACAGTTTCAATGGTGTATTAAAGGTTTATTTGAATCGTAAACTCATTGTCTTGGAATTCTTCCCACAATTTGAGCGTGTGTTGGAGAAGAATCATTATTGATAAATGAAAGATTAATTTGATGGATGGTAAAAGATTCCATTCAATCATTTTCTATATCATCTAATCATGGTTCAAGCAAGCCATTTTTAACACTCAAAAAATATTTGATCTTTTTCAGCATGAACACCAACTATGTGGTGCTTGTTTCTTTAAGTATTGTAATGAAACTGTTTCCACAAAATGATATCTTGTGTCAATGAAATTTTCATCAAATGATTTTAGAGTAGAAGTGTACCAACAATAACCTGTCAGAATTGGTAGTACTTGTCTGAAATTTGAATTTTATGGCTATTTGTGTTTTCATGCTTTGAAAATATTAGAATATTTGGACGTGCAGTCCTTGTCAGAGTTGTATATCTGTAAGAGATGGACAAGACATGCACGTGACATCCAGTTGGCAGACATCATAGTTTATCATGTTGAAGAGGATATGGTAGCAAGAAAAGTTAAATGTTACCAACAATTGGCATGAATGGGTATAAAGCTTGTAATAGAATCCTTTGAGTTTGAACAAGGATATTGAATTGGAATGTCAAATTTGAACAATTATCTCATAGAATTATAGGACACCAAAAATAATGTACCCTTAAAATACAGTAAACAAGAATCTAACAACCAAGGTCAAAAACATTCTAAAACATCATTTAATAAAAAAGATAAATGTAAAGGAGGTGACAGGATGAAAAGTTGTCTAGAGAGGGCAAGAAAACGTATCAAAAACCAGTGCAAAATCATAAATCAAGAGATTTTCGAACTAGACTGCATTGTTATTATTTTCTTATCTTATTTCAATAATACATTTTATGTTGTCATGAATAAATATTATTATAATTCTATTTCAAGGAACAACTAGAGAAACAAAAACAGTGGTTGTAATGGAAAAAGTATCACATTTGTCAATGTAAGTACTGTACAGTAGGTTACAAAACATTTGATATTGAAACCAACATAATAGCACTTTATATAATATTATTTTTAAAACCTTATATAGTATAAATGGTTTTGTGTATGTCTCAGTGGTGGGTTCATGGTTGGACACTCCATATATCTCTATAACATATTGATAGAAAATTATTAAACGACTAAAAAAATCAGACCTCCACATCATAGCCTACTGACCACACAATAGAGTCCTGGGATAAGAACATTTTTGTAGAAAAATCAGACCCTTCAAATCAGAATTTAATTTCCACCTAGTTTCCCTCTGGTGCTTCCGAATATTTTAACTCTTATATCCCTAATTAATCACCCAGAAAAACTCTCTACAATACTAGTCTAGTAGACCATGTACCAACCATTAAACCACCATTGAGAGTTACATTGATACCCACATCATATCACTATTTGTAATGTTATATTTAAAACATTATACAACAGTTTTTCTATTATTTAATTTTGTTAATGAACTATTTAATTCAAGGATAAGATGCATAAATAATTTTATAATAATGTTGTTTAGAAATGAAACAGAACTGTTGAATGCTGGTTACCATGATGATAGTGTTATAAATCTGAATGTAAGTAGATATTTTTTCTATCTTCAAATCCTACAAATTTAAACAGTTCATAGCAGTTGATATGTTGTCCTATTTAAAATCATGTGCAAGAATTTTGTTATTTATCATTTTAGATGATAATATATAATTATTTATGCAATTAGGAGCTAACAAGGGGTAATTTTCCACCATTGAAGATGTAATATTCAGCAACAACTGCAAATGGGAATGACAACATAAATATGAGGACTGAGAACTCATTACAAGCATTTCCTAATTCAATGGATACACAACTTCAACTGTAGTTGTCATCACAATATGAAACATCTTTTGAAAATTAGTTTTCATAATTGAATTTGTTGGTGCATATAGGAAAATTGTAAAAAACATCTTGTACATGATCAAATGGAAAATGTCCCCTTCCATTTTACAATGAAACAGTCCAGTGGAAAATTCCAATTCAAATTCCAAATTTCAATTTGTATGCATAATTAAATGAGTGTGAAAATAAAAATAACATTATAACACCTAAAAAATTGATGTAAATGAAACTGACAGTTTCCACGCCATTTGGAGTGGGGGTTCCCACATGAAATTCTCAATTTGAAGTTATATCCACAACCAGTTTTTGTTAAAAGAACTGATCCACACTTTAAAGTGAAAAATTCCATTGGGAATTTCCAATGAAAATTCCCATTTGTAATGTATACGCACAGATAGTTTACATTGAACCAATTGACCCACAATTTATAGTGCGATATTGCAATGGTAATTTCCAGTAGAAATTCCCAGTTGAAATTTCTATGCCCAACCATTTTCCATTGAAAGACGTGACTCCAGAGACTACAAGAAGAAATACCAGTTTAACACCCTTAATACTGTTAAAGATTAAATCAATATAATCTATATGAAAATGGTTATCCAGATAAGAAAATTACCATTTTCACCCTATGTAACACCCAAAAAAGTGATGAAAACCAAACTGAAAAATTTTTATCTGCAGTTTACAATTGGAATTTCAACTGGAATGATCCAATGGCAATTCCCTATTAATAATTATATGTAGTTCAATATTACTAGTCATTCAAATAAAATAATTCATACTAAAAAGACAATGAACATAGCAACACCTATCATAAAACTAGTGTTTTTCATCCAGAAGACATTACCCATTTCTACCCACCAACACTATCACAAAAATTCACGGTAGTTATGTTTGTTACAAGACAATCATATTTCTATTACATTAAAAAGGTCAGTTAATAATCATCATTGCTTCTGACTACAACCAAATACTTCTGACTATTAGCATCAATCTTCGTTGTCATCCTCCCAGGATCATTTAAGAAGTAATGCACCATAAACAGGTGCCTCTCAACATCTTCCTTTTCCAAAAAAAACATTTTGGCACTTCAACTCTTGTATCCAAACATTCCATGATATAACAAATGATGACACCCCAATAAAAAGTCGAATCTCCCTATTTCAGCGTCTTCTCAATTGCTATGTATCATTTATGTGGCATGATCTTCTCGATATGAACTAAGATGAAAACTTCCTCCAAAAATTATTTCTGTAAAAAAATTCAATGATTAGTTCATCTATTAATGTATTCGAAATTATATTGCACATTGTATAATAACATTCCACAGTCACTGCATCGTTATGGAAGGAATCGCTTGATCTCGTGAGTCGAATGTATTGCATTGAGTTATAATATAGAAACAACCTTTTTAAAAATCCATAACTAATAAAGTCTAATGAATATTATTTTAATTTACTAGGCATAATGAAATTGTGGAGCTCCTCATACCGGCAAATACTGGTTGCTGCAAAAAGTTGTCCTTTAATTTTTCATTTTTTCAATACAGAACTCCCTATAGGCCATTGAAAAAAAGAAATGTAATAATGTAGTAACCATTAAATGTAGACATGTTTTAAACATGGAAACTGCCAAAATATGATCATCATTGTGTGAATAATGAATTACAGTCTTACTGTAAAGGTGCTCAGCATGAACGAGAATCTTTCCACATCAGCAATGCCATCCATACTCCGAAGCCGACATCTTTCTTGAATGATCATCGTATATGCATATGTGACTTGTTTTGAAAATTTGAACTTAATAAAAGAGAAATCTGTGCTTATTAAAGAAACTAATCCAAAACATACCGTACTATAATTTCACTACTTCTTTAACAAAACTCTAATGTTTTTTATATTGATCTGTTGTGATTTGTCACCAGATTTCCATACCATGCTACTGTTGTCATGAAATGTCATTTTAAATTTTAGATTAGTGTAAAATAATGAAAAGAAGTTATAAAACAAATTATATATAATAACCTGTCCCCATCTCCATTAAATATCATCTACATCGGTCTTCTATCATTTTTGTCACTATATTATGTTGCATTACCCACATAGGAATTAATTGAGATAGCATTCCAAATATTGTCAGCCTATTCGTCGCAATCATCTGTGGATATATATATATGGAGACTGACACTTCGGTTCCCTCATCCTATTCCTGACGCCTCTAATCAAAGACGTTTGTATCTTAGAGGTTTAAGATCCTTGAATGGACTGGTCAACACATTTTGTCCCTTTATTGCCCAGTACTTCATTAATATCTTCATCCTCACTTTCCTCCAAAATAGTTTCTCCCATCCTCTTAGCATCATCAATAACTTTTGGGATACATTAATTTACAGAAACTGAAGTTATAAGATTTTCCATTTCAACATCTTCACTCCCAATATCCTCTAAAACAGTATCTTTCTCCTCATCAAAAAAACATTTTTAACCTCTTCCTTCCCCAAAAATTTGATTTCAAAACTATAATATGAATACTTTGCAGCTTTATATGGGCCTCCAGTCTCTGGACCTGCTTATGAAGTTTTACATTTTCCACGTAGCAGCCTTAAGAATCCTCCTTTGAAAAATATGTCATGTGTTGCCTCATACTAAAAGGAACATTTTTTAATCAACTACCTGAGGGGTAGGTACTGTAACATCAGACGGCCTTGATTGTAGCCTGGGGATCTGACTAGACATGGTTGGAGTCTGCATTTCCTAATAAAAACATAATTACAGATGTTATAAAGTATTATAAAAGTAAAGGATTATTTAGTAACATATTCCATTAATAGTGCCTTGGTTGATTCTTGTACAATAATGTCAAGATCATGATAACTCCACCGAACAAATAAAAAAGCACCTTCTCTTTTGGGTGAAACATTCCCAGACTTCTCAACATACCAATACCATAATATTTAATATTCATAGGAAATAATAAACCAACATGGGAAAAATAATCAGCTAAATAAAGTTGACAACCATACCAATATACTAACAACAGAGCCAACAAATTTTAATGGGAAGGTTTGATTTCTTTCACTGATGTGAGAATATGGTCATGAATACCAAAAGCCCAAGAAAGCCTCCTCACTTTTGAGATATCATTAGAATAAGTAACAAAATTCCAACCGACATATGAACCGGATGTGGGGAAAAATAATGTGGCACATGCAAACTAGCAAAGAAAACATGAAACATAAGAGAAATATTTCTCTTCCCTTGCTTCAAAAGTGTCAAAAATAGCTCTTTGTAAAACACCATGTGTTAATAGCCGGCCCACATGCGCAAACCGTCTCCTTAGAAGGGCTGAGTTATTTGTTCGTAATGTGTATGGAGTTGAGAAAGGAAGCTGACCATCCTCAATGAAAAATATATCATGGATGTCATCAACTGTTAATTCCGTAATCCTACCACATATATCAAACATTTTTAATTGAATATTGTACCTCTTTAATACTAATAAAACAGAACCATCTATTTTTTACAATCTTTAATGGGAACTCTATTTTCAACAAAGACTTTAAATTATTGACAAAATAGCATCTTCTGTAGAAATGTAATGTGATTCCCCGTGAGCTTAGGCCTAATGTAATGATAAAATTTACATAACCCAGTCATTGAAGACCTCTAGTGGGTGATAGATGATATAGATTCTTCTTCTTCCATAGAAGAACTAGAATCCCAAAAAAAATTGCTACTTCAATGTCAATATTAACATAAGGAAAAAATGACGAAATTACCAAAACAAAGTGTTCAATTTCAACTCATTATAAAAAGGGATCTTTAGTTCGAAATTAGAAATGAATTTCATAGGGAATTTTCAGTGGGAGTTTGCAGTAAGGATTTCCAGACAGAATTTCCAGTGTGAGTTTCCACTAGGAATTTCCAATGAAAATTCACACTGAGAATTTTCAGTAACAAATTCAAGTGGAAATATCCATGCCAATAGTAGGAAAAGAGGGTGTACAATTTAAACTCCTTCTCATTGTGGTTTTCAGTTGGAAATTATAAATGAATTCCATAGGAAATTTACAATGGGAATTTTCACTGGTGATTTCTTATGAAAATTTCAACTGGAAATTTCCGGTGGAAATTACAACTACAAATTTCTAGTAACATATTCCAGTGGAAATATCAATTCCAACCGTATAAAAATGTGGTTTTAATTTCCATTGAGAATATGTGGTGTGAATTTTTAGTAGTAACTCCAGAGGGAATTCCTAGTAGGAAATTGCAGTTTGAATTCCCAGTGAGAATTTGCGTTATGAATTTCCAGTGGGAATTTGCAGTGTGAATTTACAGTGAAAATTTGTAGTAAAAATTCAAGTGAAAATACCAATACTGATAGTAGGAAAATATGTTGTACATGTTCAACTCATTATAACAAATTTTCTGCAGATTCCACAGGTAATTTCCACTGGGAATTGGCACTGGGAATTTCAATTGGGAATTTGCACTGGGAATTTCTACTGGGAATTTCAACTGGGAATTTCAACTGGGAATTTGCACTGGTAATTTAAACTGGGAATTTCCAGTAGAAATATCGATAATAATAGTAGGACAAGACAGAGTACAATTTCAACTCATTCTAATTATGGTTGTGTAGTTGGAAATTATAAATGAATTCTACAGGGAATTTCCACTGGGAATTTCCACTGGGAATTTGAAGTGAATTTCTACTAGAAACTTCCATTGAGAAATCCAAGAGGAAATATCACTATCCAACAGTACAAAAACAGGATGTCCATTCAAAAATGGTTTCCATATGTAAATTATAAATCACTTCCACATGTAATTTACACTGCATTTTAGAATTCCCAGTTCTGGTTGGACTGGGAATTTCCACTGGAAAAACCCCAGAGAAAATTTCCAGTGGGAATTCAATGCCAAATGTGAACTGGAAATTCAAGATTCAAAACAACAAGTGATTCAAAAACTAATATTTCAGAAATTATAAATTGTAAATGAATATCAATGTGACTTCCCAGTTGGGAAAACAATGCGATTCTTGAAATTCTCGGTCAGAATTGCCAGCAGAAATCCCCATGGAAACCGAGGCAATTCACAGTGGGAATTTCCACAAGAAATTCAGTACTGTGAACACTGGAAATTGTCTGCAGAATTTTTTACTGAATACAATGTAATTATAGGAATTTCCAATGGAAATTTCCAATGAGAATTTTTGATGGGAATTCCCACTGGAAATTTAGTACCAAAAGAGCACTAAAAATTATCACCAGATTTTTTCTATGAATACATGAGAATTATCATTGGGAATTTCCAGTGGGAACATCCATTGAGAATTCAACACCAAATGAGCACTAAAAATTGTCACTGGAAAAAAGAAGTGAATACAAATTCCGAGTTACCCGTATAAAATATCCATTGCGAATCCACAGTGAAGAATGCTAAGAATTTTCAAAAACTAGTCAATGAATAATTTGAATTGAATATTTCCATATGAAATTTCAAATTTGAATCAATTTGGAATTAGAAATCAATTTAGTTGATTAAATATAAATTATAGAGAATAATGGAATGCAATTTTATAATACAAATACCAAATGAAAATTGCAATTTAAAATTCCCACTGGATACTTCTTGAGGAAACTTCACACAAGTAATAAAAAACATTAAGAAAAATAACTAACAGTACAAATTCAAACTACAATGTTACTATGAAAATGTCAAACAAACATTAATAGTTTGTCTAATAGTCTTAATGCACAAAAATCCCTAATAATTGTACCATTAAAACCAAAATAACAAAGAATAAAATATAAAATATTGTATCCCAGTCACTCACACAAAGAAAGAAGAAGAAGCTAAATATAAATGACATAAACCAGCTGATATCCTCAATCGTCGTCGATCGAAACTACATAAAGGCTCGCCAACAACTTCACTGATGCCTTCAGCAAATGGATGTCTGAGGGAAATGGCACATAGTTTATCTGAGGGCTTCACCTCAGGTTTCCTCATAGAGGATTTTGATAAGGTGAAATGGCTTTCACCTTGGTGCGACGATGTCAAACAAATAATCTGACAGTTTCTCTAAAGGAAATTGTTATTCGAGGGAATCTGCGGATTATTTCTCCGAGGGCTTTGCCTCAGGTTTTCTCACCGAGGTTTTCACTGAGTTGAGATAGCTTTCACCTCAATGTGATGATGTCGAACGAATCGGCTGATAGCTTTTCCGCCGGGTTTCACCGAGGGTTTCACCGAACCACGGTTGTAGGGTTCCGTCGAGGTGTGATGGTTTTCACCGAGCGTTTCACCAAGCCACCGAGGGATATGACCAAATAATTATTTTGACCTTAATTTTAAACTCGATGATAGACTAAACTAATCGAATGGTCCCCCATGTATTAACCACGTGGCTGCCATCTAAAGGCCAACGTAAGGGTCAAGTTGACCCCCCCAACCTAAGACGATAATTTTCCGTTGATGAGTTACATACATTTTTAATTGATATTTTTTTTTCTTTATAAATACCATTTATGTTTTTAATTTTTTAATAAAATATTTTAATAAAAAAATCTTTAAATCCGTATGGGGCAAAATTAGGTTTAATATACATCCTATCCTTCATATATGTATATATTAATTCAATTAAAGATAAATTATTCTATTTATTATTACATATATATATATTATTTAAATAATCAGGTCATCTATTTAGTTTCTTGCATTTTGTTCCTCTGCTTTAACAAATTCTCATGCCTAAATTCACACATATTACTTTTTATGATCTTTGTTGTGGTTAAAAAAATTTATAATGGGGTGTCTTTTTTTATCATCAATTAAAACCGATGATAAATGAAATCTTTATAGAATACAAAACGCTGATAAATGGTGATTATCCCTGTTAAAATACCCACGTTATTGATATATTTTTTAATATGATTTATATGTCAAAAAGTGTATTACAATTCGGGGGAGGGGAATTATAATGAAACAATGAAATTACCACGTCTACAAGTAGTCAGGAAAACTCAGTCCAAAGACATCCCACAAAACCCCTCAAAGGCGTAACCATTAGGCTGCACCCATGGGGGTATATAACAATAATTATATATACAGTTATAATATATAAATATGAATTAAATAACTATATTACAATAAAAAAATATTATCAATATTATTTTCATAATTATTTACGTAAAAATTTTCAATGCTCATGAGCCACCGGCACCTGATGGTATGAAATCTTATATGTCTTATTATCATGGTGTATTTGGAACATAGGATATACCTTTAAGATTACTATCATGATATCTATAGGTTCTCATTATAGTCTAATAACTACTATAACCTTTTGATACAACATGTAATTTAAATATGTTACTATAAATATAGTGAACGCAGAAGTATCAATGCAATTTTTCTAAGCTAAACTTATGTATATATCAAACTTTATACATGTAGTTGCAATCAAAGTACATACATGAGTTGGGTCTAGGACATCCACTTATAACACCCCCACTTGAATTAAATCTAATTGTTAACAAGTCTCAACCCACTATCTCTCACATGAGAATCATGCTTCTATTGAGATATGACTTTAGTCATGGGGCATGTCATGTTATCCTCTATGTCTACTTAGCTAACTGTGACTTTCAACTCTCTGAGAAAAATCCATCTTGAGAAGAAACTTTCTAAGTATATGATTTTTACTCTAGTGTAACCAGGGCTCCATGACAAACACCACTACTGTAGTATTATCCCAATAATCTAGAACATGATCTATAATTCTAGGCAAAACACCAATATCTGAGGCAAAGTTTCATATCCAAACTACCCCCTTAGGTGCATCAAAAGTGATGATATACTCTGATTTGGTTATAGAATCTATGACCACATGTTGGTTCGAGCTTCTCTGACGCACTGCACCACCATTATAGAAAAGGGGGTAGCCTAACTTTGATTCCAAATCATCATAATCTGTCTGCAAACTAGAATCAGTGTATTCCTTTAGTACTAGTTCCTCATTTCCTCCAGACACAATGAACATAACCATGTTACGTTTTAGGTACTTCATGGTAGTTTTTACAGCTACCCAATGCACCTCTCTTAGATTAGCTTGATATATGATCACCATGATTAAGGAAAAGGTAACATCAAACATAGTACAATTCATAACATACATGATAGATCCCACTGTCGAGACATAATAGATTCTACTAATTATTTCAATCTCTTCAAGTGTTTGTGGACACATTTTCTTAAGAGATTGATACCATGTGGCATTGGCAACAACCCTCTCTAGAATTGTTATATATTATAAATTTTGAGTACCTTTCCAATATATGTAGTCTGAATTGTCCCACAAAACCTTTTACATTTATATCGATAGATATTAATCCCTATAATTTAAGCTCCTTCACCTATGTCTTTCACAAAAAAACATTCATTTCCTTCGTAAGGGATTTCCCCTTTGTGTCCTTTTGGAACCCTCCATACAGAGAAACCCCTCACACCCATGAAGAGGTAATTACCACAGGGTAGCGTCCCAATAGAGGAAGGAACTATTTCCAGCCGAGAATTTAGAGCATCCCGGAGGGTAACATCCCGACAGTAATGGTTTGTCACAGCGATCCGTCAGCAAGTCAGCCACAATAGAGAAACATTTGTTTAACCACGTCTTAACTGAATGTAAGACTCGCACTTCATTTCCCATTATTAATATGACAACAAATTATAATCAAAGTAAAATAATGACACTCCCAATAACCTTCTTATAGACACATGGATTGCTTTCATTCTTTATGAAACCAAATTCTCTTACAGTCTCATAAAACTGAACGTTCCATGATCGTGGAGTCTACTTAAACCCATAAATCGATATCTACAGCTTGAATACTTAATAATAATTTCTAGACATAAAGAAATCTTTGGGATGAGTCATATATATTACTTTAACCGACTTCCCATTTAGAAAAGAAGTTTTAACATCCATTCGTCAAATATCATAATCATAGAAGGCTGTTATTTCAAGTACTATTCTGATGAAACTTAACATTGTCATCGGTGAGAAGGTTTTGTCGTAGTCTATACCATGACATTCCCCAAAACCCTTTGTGACCAGTCATTCCTTATATGTATTTACATTACCATGCATGTATAACTTTTTCTTGAAAACCCATTTGCACCCAATGGGTTTTACATCAGCTGGAGGGTTTAAAAAGATCTAAATTGGTTTGGTATATAGACTAAATCTCAGAATGCATTGATTCTTTCCATTTATCAACATCATTTCCTTAAATTTATTCCTTATAGATTAGATTTTCCTCATTCTCTAAAAGTAATGTTCCACCAGACTTGGTGAAAAGAAAACAATATCGCCCTATTTATCTAACCTCTCGAGTTGACCTAGGCAGTACTTCTGTATCAGAAGATCTTTATTTCCCACTATCTCTTGTGGAAATGGTTCCTGTCGCAACTCTTGTGCATTTGGAGTATCAAAATCATTAAATTTAATCTTGCTCGGACTATTTCCAATGTAAATTTGTTCCCTTTCTAGAAATATTACATGCCTTGCAACAATCACTTTTTTATCAGAAGAGTTATATAGGTAATAACCATTGGTCTCTTTATAATATCCTATAAAGATAATCTTCATGCTTTTGGATGATAATTTTTCACTATGTATAGTCTTAAAAAATACTCACACCCCCATACATGTGTGTGTGATATAATAGGTTTAATTCTATACTATAACTCATATGAAATCCCATATTTTTGATTTAGTTGGTACTCAGTTGAGTGTATATGTCACTGTGTGCAACACATATCCCAAAAAGGATAATGGAAGAGTTATCTGACTCATCATTAATCTGACTATGCCAAACAAGTTCTAATTACTCCTTTCACTAACACCATCACACTATGGTGTATAAGGACAAGTGAGTTGGAATACTATACCATGATCTTTTAAATGATCAATGAATGCTTTGTTGAGATAATCTCCACCTCTATCTGATCATAGTGCCTTAATCTTATTATTAAGATCATTTTCTACTTCATGTTGGTATTCCTTAAACATTTGAAAGGAATTTGACTTATACATCACAACGTAGATATAACTATACCTACTATAGTCATCGATAAAATTAATGAAGTACAAAATCCCACCCCTTGGCTCTACTGGAAACGGACCACATACATTAGTATGAATCAATTTCAGTAATTCAGTGGCTCTTACTCCTTTCCCCAAAAGGGTAATTTGGTCATTTCCCTTATAAACAGGCTTGACATACATCCAGGGGTTTTAACACAGTTGAGTTTAAAAACCTTTCTTGATGAAATTTCTATAAATGCTTCTCATTTACATGATCAATCCTAAAGTTCCATTATTAGGTATTAAATTAGTCATTTTCATTTTTTATTTATTGATTGCCATTATAGGGTTTTCTAGTTCAATTATATATAATCCAATGTTAATATGTGACATACCATAACATACGAAATTCTAATAAAAGAGACAATATTTATTTCCAAACCTGAAATAAAATCTCATGGTGTCAAAACGTGACACTACGATTATGTTTCTGGTAACTAAAGTAACATAATAATTATTATTTAATAGAAGAACCAAACCACTAGGTAAAGTTAGATGATAAATTCCCACCACTACGGTTTCTAGTCTCGCAACATTTACTAACCAGAGATCCACCTCACCCTTTTCAATCTTCTTAAATCTACTTGGTTCCTATATATGGATAAAAATGAGTGATCCACATATTGTGTCCAATACCCAACTTATAAATAAAAATAATATTACATTCAATGAAAAAAATACCAGAATTAGAAGTAGCACATTGATTTTTTTCCCATATTTTTAATTCATTTTCCAGTGGACTTTCATACCACATGAAAAGCAGACGACCTCTTCCTCATTTCACTCCGTTTGTATCCTTTTCTTTTTGAAAGGACTGTGCATGGGTTTAATCAGCTTGGGCTTAGTATTAGACCCTTTATCCATTTCCTTCTGCCTCTTATTCACAATAACTATTGAAGAATTGGTATTCTTCATATCTTTAGCAGCTTGGAGAAATAAATCCAAAATATTCGGGTGCGATATTATCATGTTATTCATATTTTCATTAATAAGAAAATTCAAGTATTTTGGCAGTAAAGAGGTAACAACAAGATCAGTTTCTAGTTCTTGGTTTAGTTTGAACCTAAGAGTTCCATGTATCTCAATGTACTCAATAATCTTGATTACATGAGGTCCTGTTTGATTCCCTTCGACTAGATTTCATTTATATAGTGAAACTTATATCTCATAACTTTCTTTACTTTATTCCTCTACATATAACTATTAGAGATGAGAAAACATCTTGTAGGAATATTCATCCTCGTGCATTTTCTGCAGTTGACTAGATATTGATGACAATATGATACATTGTACATCTAGTGCATCATCTACATGGTTTTTATATTTATCTTTATCTTCCTTGATTACTCTATGGAAAGACTCAATAGGAAGTGATGTATCTAGCATATATGGTTTTCCCTCTTGGTGTAGTATTATTCGCAAGCGCCTATACCACTTCTAAATGTTATGATGGGTCACGATATTTTCTTTATCTAGAATTGATTTCAATGATAATGTACTAGTGCGACTGATTTCCATTTTATATATAATAAATAAATTTAGTAGTTATTACTTTTTCTTGATTATTCTTTAGAAATTATCAATTAATTAATTAAATCATTAAGTGTCTCCCATTATTTTATCAGAACCTAGCGGACCTCACTATTAGATTCAGAATACCTAGTCTCTTGAGTATTTTAGTGGCAATGATCACCGAAACCTCTTCTTACAGTTCAATATATTGATACACCACTACTCAGAGAGTTTCAAGGTATGTTCTAGACCGGTCAACTTCATTGACTCGTGACTCATGGAACTGTTGAGTGAAGTCATAGCTTCTAAGAATCATAACATTGATTCCCTCAATGTTTTGCCTCTAAATTGGTATTAAGCTAGTTATGATTACTTCTTTGCTACCAATTTTAGTCATGTCAATCCATTAGTCTCATAAGAGCTCCCCAATATTAGGAGTCACCCTCAACTAGGGATGACGAGCACCCGATACACATGGTTTTTCTCAAATTTATTCAACACAAGACATTTGAGACTTAATATTTATTTTATAAAAGGGAATATCTAAGAGTGGAATTTTCAAACCCTCCACACCAAGAACCACCTTCCCACGAAGAGTTCATTCGGAGAATCCCCAATAGAGAAGGAGTCACTACTAGCTGAGATGGCATAGCTTCCCATAGGGTAATAGTTTGATCTGCGATGGTTCGAAACAACAATCCATCATCTTGGTGGTATGTTCCCTTCGTCCCACATAATGAGACACCGGGTCACCCGACAAGGTGAGTAGAGTATGGGAGGCATAAATTCCCCCACAAACGGGCTTTGAGGAATCGAACCCCATACCTCACCGAACACCATGGCTATGCTCCTCAACCTTTCACCCCTACGCCACCACAGAATCATCCATTTATGACTTAATACTGCATTGATGGTTTTTATTATCTCTTGAAAAATGTAATCCTTTTTCTATTAAATATGATCATACTATGTTTTATCACTCATAACTGAACATGTGTTAAAATAAAAACATTTATGAATTATTTATTCATTATTTTTTTATTATTTCATGTGTTCTTACAAGCATGTACATTCACAAAAATAATAAACAATTCATAAATGAAATAAATTATCCTATTGATCTTGAGAATTTGTTATTGGCCGATCCATTTAAATTTAATGGATCAACCATGACATAATGCTATAATACTTGAGTCGGATCATGACCCATATCGTAGCACGCACCCTGGTCTAATGTGTCCACTTCTTATCTGGGATACCACCTCTTCTTGGCCTGATACTCATCTTACAACATCATCATCATCATAAAAATAATCACACAAAATATAGGGGACTCAGGAAGCACAAAATATATACAAACCTTTATTGATGGACATACAGACCCTTATATATATAAAACGAAGAAATGTGATGCACATACCATCAAAAATAAATAATTACTAAAATTATTACATGAATTTGTAATAATTAATTAAATAAGTTTAAACTCAGATAAAAAAGATCTATCAATGCTCAAGACCATTCTATAAGTAAAATAAATGCATGATAAAAATTAAACGTTATATGTTCAAGTTTGAGGATAATTAAATAAATGAAATGATTTATTGTAATTGAAATAATTTATTTTTGTCCAATCCCATAAATAATTTCATTTATTCCAAAATTAAATTAATATTCGAATAATAATATTACTATTTTTAAATCTATTTTTTTATATTAAAAAATTTCTCAAGCCCTAAAACTCGTATAGTCCTTTTGTGGGTAAGGAAGAACTCACCGAGGCCCATTGCAGGCCGGGAAGACCCATCTCACCCTGTATTGGGTCGAGCTGACTCGGTTATACCACATGTAGGCTATTTCATAGGAAGCCACACTGGGTTTTGTAATAGGGGTCGTTGTTCATAGGGGGTCATGTGTGCCTCAAGTATGGTAGCAGTGCTGGTGGGTGTGTCGACTGGGATCACACAGGACTTGTGGCAAAGCCGACCATAACAGTGCGATTGGAGCGACAGTTCGGAACGAGTCAGAAAATATGTAGTAGTGGCAATATGTGGGCTACTAATTTTAAATCTTTCCTTATCATAGTGATGTGACATCATTTTCTCCAATGATTAGATCCCTAGTTATGTTGTAAGGATCACACATGAAATCAATTAATCACAATAATATAAATGAACATTTACCTTATTCAGACTGATGGCGCGTTCAACAATAGCTCTTCACCGGTGATCATTGCACATAGATTCTTAGACTAAATATCTCTAGATCATCCACATGTGCTTCAAGAGTACATTTCAACATCATTCATCAAATTCTGGGTGCTGGAACGGAGCCTTGACGAATCATTCGACGACTCAGCAATCACCATTATCCCGTTCCATCGATCCACGGAGGTATTCTTGTATCAAAGACTTAGAATGAAGCTTTATCTCTATAGGATGCGAGAAGAATGAGAAATGAGCTATCAAATTTATGTGAATGAATATTCCCTCATAAATGTGCTCCTCCTTGGTTATATAGTGGAGGTTAAAACATCCGAAAAGGGTACCCCAACCCTCGTATATAAAATTACCACTAAATAATTTGTTAATGACATGATATGATGAACTAACTGCATCATAATTTAATATACATTTTTATTACTTACTTGTAATATATAATTAATATATTTTTTGATAAATTTGAGTCATTAACTCAACTCATAATTCCTGTTAATATTAAATGAATGCTGAATAATAAAATAAAATTTGTTTCTATAATATTTTCCATGTATTAACTTAATACCATATGAATAGTTTTAATAATTAAATTCAACACAAATTATTCTATACTTGAATAATAATGAATTTATTTATTTTTTAGAGATTATTTATGCTCAGACACATCTTAGAATCCATAGAGGGCCCCACTAAGGAAGAATTTTGAATATGCTATTGTGTGTGCCCCTCATGGACCTTATCTTAGTAGTAGTGAATACTACTCACAAACTAGGAGAAGAGTCTAGCAACACATCAGTCCTCCTATGGAGATAAGGAATAGTCATAGCAATGAAAACCTTTGTACAAACACACACCGTGTAATATAATCTCTTTGTCTCCCAATATCTCATATAGTAAGTTGCACACCTTATGTCATCATCCATGCTTACTTTATTATTCGTTAACATAACTGGATGGACTAACCTTCTTCTACCATTGTCAATGATTTAGGAAAGGTACTATCATCCTAATCAACTATGCTTGAGATATCTCTTCCATTCAGAAGAAGAAAATTCTATCTTGATTATTCAATCAAAGTCATACTACTAATAGCACTCCCAACACAAGCTAACTCTCTAAGATTTCAATTCCATAGATTTTCCTTGCATAAAAGTACATGATCAAATATTATACACTAAAAATAATTTCAATTCAGGATACCGTTACATGTTTTCATAGATAAGAATAACCAATGTCACCTCAAACTTGTTGCATTCCTATTGGCTGGTATGTCCTCATGATCTCATCTACTCGAGATCACTAAGTGAAAACTTCCTAAGAAGAAATCCCAATGCTTATGATCACCCAACACCTGATGGTCGCATATCATTTGTGTCCTGTCAACCTGATATATCTAAATCATAATAAATATCATTAAGATTACTATCATGGTATCTATAGGTTCTCATTAATGCATGGGAACTTCTATAATCTTTTGATACAACAAGTAATCTAAGGATATTACTATAAATATAGCGGGCACAAAAGTATCAACGCTATTATGGTAAGGTAAACAAAAAAACACACAAATATATATATATATATATCAAACAAAATACATGTAATGGTAATCAAATTACATACATGATTTGGGTCTATAGCACCCACTATAAACAATAACAACCTCTAATCTAATTGTTAGGTCTCCTTAATCATGTCATGAAACTAAAAATTGAACTAAATTAAATTAAATAAATTAACTAAGTATAAAAGAGATTAAACGAAAATTAAACCAGACATAAACAATGTTATGAGGGGAAAAGATAATGAAATTTATTTCTATGGATGGTTTTTATTTATCCAGAAAAACAAAAAATCACTCATGAATTTAATCCTATCAATAGTATTGATATTACTTAAATTATCTAGTTTGACCTCTTAGAATAAAATATAACTATATAATCCTATTGATATTTTCCTTAAGGTAATCATTAATCATCCCAAGTGTATTAAATTATATTTATATAGAAAGAGGCAAAGTTGAGTTTGTTCTCAATCCCCGACTATCCTCTATCAAATTTAGTTTTGTCCCCTAATCATCATCACTTTCACTAGGAAATTAGGGTATATGATATTAATTACTCTAAATGTAATAATAATTAAATAAGACAAACTCATGAGAAACAAATAATGTAAATACACTAGGTATGAATCCATTTCAACCCATTCCATACTCTTCTATAAAAATAGCCTGTCATGACCCATCCCCCAGGGCTCGTGCCATGACTATCCCAAGCTCGCCTTCCATAGGCCAGGGGCTAGCGACTAACACCAAAAGGAATATCCCCCAACAAAGAAGGAATTAACTTCAAACCTATACACACACATCCCATACAACGGAAAGTAAAGATGAAACTGGGATACCAACAACAAGTATGTCACACGAGGAATCAACCACACAAGTAAAGGAGAAACTGAAAGGAAAAATGATCCAAAATAAAAACCCCACACAAAAGGAAAGTACAGTAAAAGGAAGTACAAGCTTTGAAGTTCATCCACCAATGATTTAGCAGAAGGGTAGGTACAACTCACTGTTGGATGTCGCTGAAGTATACTATGTCTATAGATCCACCTTTGAGCACCACCTGTCCTTGGATCTTCAAGATACCAGTAAAAGATACCCGTCATCTATAAAAGACACAATAGGTGTAGGCGAAGCTCATGCAGGGGTGAGAATAATAATACTTAGTGGGGGCTCCGAAACCAATGCAGGTCTCATGGAATTCCACAAAGGAAATCACAAAAGAATTCACAAAGAATATAGTCACTAGAGTCATCTTGACACAGGAATAACTTAAAGTATTTTTAGCAAAACCAACGGTTGAAAACAACAAACATCAATTTCTGCAGAGGCACTCGTCCCTGATGTGTCCTTTAGGCTAGCTAGGTCACCTAGACCTACTCAGTAGCTGAGTCACGATGCCTCGCTGGGTAGATAAGTCATAGAGTCTCGCTGGTAGCTGGGTAGTTGAGTCAAAAAGCGTCACTGGGTCAACTTCCATGAAATATTACTTAGAGGATTTCATAAGGACTGCCCCGTCACGTGGGTCCCATCTCCACAGATGGCATGTCAATCAGACACACCGTCTGGTAGATACATCCCTTTTTGTAAATAGGGGTCGGTTGCGTCTGAGCCCAGTCCGACTGATTCAGATCGACCAGACCAATCTAACATGGGGCCCCACATGACCCGATCATGTCTGTCTAGACCATTGTCTTGGCCCACTAGACCTTACTGGGCCCGACTAAGGTAGGTTGTGGGTCCAGTTCGCTTGGTCACCCAGTGACCTAAAATTTATCTGGCCCGACCTGAATTGGTGGGTTGATCTCCTTTTCTAGCTCGAGGCATTGTGCGGCCCAGATTTATCCCATCATCCCAGTCTGATGGGCTAGCGGGTTCGGCCCATAATGGCTCAGCTGGTCCGATTCAGTCCGGACAGGCTCAACTGATCTGATTCAGCCTGGACTGTCTCGACCGGTCCGGTTGGGGTGTGTGCGACCGGTTAGCCAGCCACCCCTATTGGCAGTGCACGACCTGCAGAGAGAGGGCCGCTCCCCATACATAGAGCTGCGTCTAGCTAGCCGCCGTGGCCAATGGTCCATGACCTCCTCCTTTGTCGTGACGCGCATCGAGCGTACCGCCTCCACCAGCACGGCTGGTAAGAGCTGGCCGATCATCCCACACACAACACCCGGGGTGGTTCCGCCTCCTGCCTGTGGCTGCCCTCGCCGGTCGCCAGTGCCGTTGTGCCAGTGGAACCTTTCACGGGCCACCAGGTCTGCTTTGGTGGTCCGATCGTAGATCCATCAGTACCTTTGGGCCTCTCAGGTTTCCTGTATCATTGCCACAACCTCATATTCACATTATCGCCATTTTGAGGATGTGGTCACAAAGAACGCAAAAGCAGACGGGCTCAGGATTTATTCGTGTTGGCCCATGACCTCCGCATTAGAATTTGAAAATAACAGTGGAGGCTTGAGATCATAGTTCCATCAACAATAATTTAATCCTAGAATAGAATCCCCTAGAAGAACACCCTCCTACAAGGACACATGATCCGTGGATCAACCTGTGCATGGGTTGATATGTATACATTGTTTTTAGAATTAGGAATGGGAAAATAAAAACAACAAAACCCCCTACATGGATTGAGGATTCATCGAAGACAAGGGAAAAAGAACAGAGTTGTCCTTGATCCCAGATCTATTAGAATTGATCACCATTAATAGCCTCTAAAATTCTTCCCACCAGTCTTTGTCGATCCATGATTTGATGGCATTCGTTGATGGCATTCATAGTCAGAGGGAGAGAGAGAGGTTCCACATTCGTTAGACAATTTCCTCACATTTTTCACAACTTTGGATCATTGCTTAATTAAAGTAAGGAGATGCATTGTGCATCGCCATGCAGTTTTAATTAATGAGGTTCATTAATGATTCAATGTCACCTCATCATTGAACCATAGCGTTGACTGGTCATTGCATCATAGCGGAAATGGTTTGAATAAATTAATCTTTTTAGTTTATTTTATTTTATATTTTTTACTAAAAGTATGAAATTTATCATTTTTGGTCGACTCGCGCCGGTTGTTGTTAGGTTCTTCTTAGGAGAATCCTGACATTCTGAATTCAACTATGCCCTCATATTTTTGATTTGGGTACCAGTTAAAAACATAGAAAAACCCAGTCACACAATTACTTAATGTACTTTAAAGAAAGTTCTAAAATACATTCCAGCCTCTCTGGGCCTCAGAATCACATGTCATCTCAGATCCTGTTATCAAAATAATTCCATGTAATTAAAAAAATTACACGGAAAATTTGGGATATTGCATTATTCCCCCTTTTTTGGGCTTCACATCTTCATAACCCAAAACAAGGCTAAACAAACAAATGGTGGTATTGAGCACGAAACTAAACCCCCTCTCCCATGTTCTCTCCTGAAGTTTCATGTACTTCCACTAAAAGCGCACCATAAGAATTGACCATCCACAAAATACCCACTCTTGTCAATCCACTATCTCTACTAGAAACTCTATAAACGTCACCCCATAGTCAATGTCCAACTCACCCCAGTTGATGACGTGCGATGAATGATGCACATACCTCCTCAGCTACGCCATGTGGAAAACATCGTTCAACCGGTGCATCTATGGGGGAAGAGATAAGAGGTATGACACCTTTCCAACTCTTATAAAAATCTAAAAAGGTCTGATAAACCATAGAGATAACTTTCCACCCTAGAAAAATCTTCAGAATCCCCATCGGGGTGAAACCAGAAGGAAAACATGATTGCCCTCCGTGAACTAAAATGGTATCTGTCTCCTATCAGCATATGATTTCTACCTAATTTTTGCAGTTCTCATCCACAATTGAATGACCTATACCTTCTCAGTGGTATCCCATACCAACTCTGGACCCAAGAGTGCTAACTCCCCGGGGTATGTCTAGTAAAGAGGTGATCTGTAAGGTTGCCCATACAAATCCTCAAATGGTGAAATGCCAATAGAGGAGTGGAAGCTGTTTTGGAACACAAACTCCACCAGTGGTAGGTGGTCCTCCCAAGTGGGACCAAAATCTAGTACAAAAGCACGAAGTATTTCCTCCAAGATCTGAACAGTTTGCTCTGTCTAACCATCTCTCGGGGGGTGAACGGCATTTCTCAAGCATAGCTGAGTCCCAAAGGCCTCCTGTAATCCCTTCCACACCCGGGAGGTAAGCGTGCATCACAGTCTGAGACAATCGTCAAAGGAACCCCGTGTAGCCACACTCTCTCCTTGACATAGAGGCATCGTAGGCCCTCTATCTATCCCTCCTCTCATATGGGTAGAAAGTGAGCATACTTGGTGAGTCGGCCAACGATCACCCATATAGAATCGTGGTCACTAGATGTGTGTTGTAACCCCGTAATTAAGTCCATTGAGATACCATCCCACTCCCATTATGGTATATCAAGTGGTTGTGCCAAGGCTGTTGAGACCTAAAGCTCCACCTTCACTTGCTAACAAGTGAGACATCGTGAAACGAACTCTGCCACCACTTTCTTCATCTCTGGCCACCAGTACCAATGTTGGAGGTCCTGGTACATCTTCACCACACCAGGGTGTACCACCAAAAGGGATGTGGGGAACTCCCTCAACACCTCCTCCCACAACATCTCTGGTACCACTGTGTTTCCTCTAAAAATGATGACATGCTCCCCACCTATATAAAATCCTTCAGAAGAATGTTCTAAGGATAACTGATTATGTTGGGCCTCGCATTCAACATCCACAAGTTGGGCCTCTCTAACTTACTGTAAGATTAGAGGAGCGATATTTTTCGACTGAAGGTAAGATACTCTATCATCATCCACGAAGGATATTTGAAACACAGCTAGTTTCTACGTCGCCTCACACAACAACTATAAAACAGACCTCATGCTAAGCGCGTATGCCACCATGTTCCCCGTCCCAGGAGTATAGACTATCTCAAATTCATTGTCTTGGATTATCTCCATACATCACTGTTTTCTCAAGTCGAGGTTCTTTTTTGAGAAAATATATCTAAGACTCTTGTGGTCAGAGTAGATGGTAAAATGTTCACCCATAAATTAGTTCCACCACATCATCAAGGTGAATACCATTATTGCTAACTCGAGGTCATGGTTTGCGTAGTTCTGCTCATGCTGCCTTAACATCCATGAGCCGTAGGTGATCACTTCTCGCTCCTGCATCAGGACACAACATAGTCTGATCCCTGATGCATCTCAGAAGACTACACACCCAATGTTATCTTTTGGTAGTATCAAGATGGGGAACACTTCAGTCCCCGCCTTAGCCCCTACTACTCTGATGGAACTTCTTCGTCCATAAAAAGGGTTGTCCCTTCTTTAAAAATGTTAACAAAGGTTCTAATACTATGGAAAAGTCATGTACGAACATTCAGTAGTATCTAACCAACCCCAAGAAACTCCACACCTTAGTCACACTCCTGGGTGGCTCCCAAGAAAGCACATACTCTATATTTTTCGGTTCCACTGTAACTACAGCATCTTAGATGACATGTCCCAGAAAGTGGACATCTCGAATCCAAAATTTTTACTTTGAGAGCTTTCCATAAATATTGTGCTCTCAGAGTGTATCTAGAACTATCCTTAGGTGTGTAACATGCTCCTCCTCCTATGCCAAGTACACCACGATTTGATTAGTGAATACCACCAAAAAATGATCAATTTAAGGCTGGATGATCCTATTCATGAGTACCATTAATACTATTGTGGAATAGGATACACCAAAGGGCATAAAAAATAACTCGTAGTGGCCATACCGACATCTGAAGGCTGCCTTTGTTACGTTCTCATCGTGTACCCAAAGATGATGAGAGCCAGACCTATGGTCCATCATTGAGAACCATCTCACTCCCTTCAACTTACCAAAGAGGTCATCAATCCTTAGCAGTGAATACTTGTTCTTTACGGTCACCTGGTTCAGGTTCCAGATGTCCATGCATAGCCTCAAGCTCCCACCTGCCTTCTTAGAAAACAACACCGAAGCTACCCATGGTGAAACATTATGCCTTACAAACCCCTTCTCCAGCAAGTCCTCCAACTATACCCTCAATTCACAAAGATCTAAAGGATCCATCCAATATTATTGTGTGGATATCGATGTCGTCCCTAGGTATATATTGATGTAGAATTCTACCTCTATATGAATAGGTAGTCCTAGAACATCCTCATGAAAAACATAATCATACTCATACACCACTACAAGAAAGATCAAACTCCTAACATCCACCACACTGAGGGTGAGGCTAGACAACTAGTGAGTGATTGGCTGCACCCTCCTCCGAGAATGTCCGTCATATGCTGAAAATGTTCTCCTATCACCGGTTAAGGAAAACCTGGTCCCATCCTCATGGACACACCGCACTATGCCCCTAATATAGTCGATCTAAGCATGGAATGTGGATAACCAGTCCATACCCAGGATGACACTGTAAGGCCTCAACACCACTTCTAGGAGATCCTGGCCAAAGATCCCACCTCCAAGAGTAATATCACACTACCAGTACTAACGTATAATTATCGAATTCACTCACATAGAAGTATATAATCATAAGGATCAAGCCAACAACTCCACCAGAATCATCAATCCTCGAACAAGGTATATGGAAAGGAAAGAATGAATAACATCTGTGTCTATAAGAACTGCAGCTAAATTAGAGTAGACATAAACCATACCTCTAATAATCTCTGAAGTTCAATGGTCATGGGACTCTATCACCTGAAGCTATCCCCACCCTTTTCCACCTGCTCTCAGAGCTCATGGTGGACCACCTCGGGGTGGTGGTGGTAGTACCTCGTATCTCCTCCCACAGTTTTCTACTCTTCTTGCTCCCTTTCCATGTTTGCCTCTCTGTGGACTGCCATGTTGGACTCTATTCCTTTTCCTTGGATGTCCCTTGATCGCCTACTGATCATTTGTAAGACGGGTCGGGCAGTCTCGTGCTATGTGCCCTTGCCCACAATAGATGAATCCCAACTTGTTCCTCTACTGGTGTCTAGTAATTGTGGTGCCTCGCATTGTTGATCCAGTATCATGGGGTTGTCCCCTAGAAGGTTGATCCTATTGGACCCATGTTTCATCTATTGGATGCTCGCTGTCAAGGACTCTGCTACCTGTCGTCCGGTGGTAGCTCCCACAATCGGTGCAGGTTCTACCAGGAAGTTCTCCACCAGAAAGTCTCACTCCAGCACCCCAGCCTGTGTAGATACATCGAGAGAGATCATCGATACTCTGATATCCCATATGATTCCCATCTAAAATGTTAGCTCCCTAAATAAAGGGTCCCGCACTATATTAGAAGAGTATCAGGAGTGGTCTGTGAACCTCACAGAGTACTCAACCATGGTCAGACTGCCCTACCGTAAGTGGAGCAGCTCCTGTATGTGTACTGAGTGCAAGGTTACAGGGAAGAACTCCTCCCTGAAAAGGCACTCAAAGTCTTCCCAAGATAGGGTTTTCTCCTTGTGCGTCTATAGAGTCAAGCTCCACTATCTCCCTGCCACACCTTGTAAAAGGCTGGTGGCTAGGGCTTCCATCTGATTTGAAGGTGTCCTCAATAGGAAAAAAACACACATCACTACCTCCAGCCTATCCTTAGCTGCCTGAGGATCTATCTCACCAAAAAACCTCATAGGACTTTGCCTTTGGAACTCATGCAACGCGCTAAGTCAGCGTGAATCCTCTATTGGTAAGGCTTGTATCAACTACTACTTGGTGGGTGGTGGTGCCTCTTGTACACCACCCGGGGGGTTCCATCTCAAGAACTAGTCCATGCAATGATGCCTCTATGCTTGCAGGACCATCTTCATGATCCTGTATCAAGTTCCTGGATGGCTGTCTACATTGAGGCATCCTAAGAGAAATCAAGATGAACCAAAGTCTATTAATTATACTCAGTGAGATAACTCTGACTCAAATAGATCGTGAATAACATTTTAATGACACAAGAAACTATATTTTTCATACAACGAGTTGTAAAGAAGAATTCGGGGTCCTTGTGTATGGAGACATCGGCCATCGCGCCAACACCGGACTCCCCAAATCTGAAAGTCGAACTCAAAACATTTAACACTATTTCCAAAATAAAACCACTAACTCTCCATATTTGAGGTAGAACCAACCACCTTTGATATCACACTGTCATGACCTATCCCCTAGGGCTCGTGGCATGACTACCCCATGACCGCCTTCCATAGGCTAGGGGATAGTGACTAGAACCAAAATGCATATACCCAAAAAGGGAAGGCATTGAATTTGAACCTATACACACACACACAACCCATACAATGGAAAATAATGTTGAAACTGGGACACCACTGACAAGTATGTCACACGAGGAAGAAACCACACAAGTAACGGTGCAACAAAAAGGAAAAAGGGTCCAGAATAAAAACCCAACTAAAAAGGAAAAGTATAGAAAAAAAAGAAGTACAAGATCCAGAGGTCATCCTCCAAGGATCCTACCTGAAGGGTAGGTATAGCTCACTATCAGATGTTTCTGAAGCATACTACATTTGTAGATCCACCTTTGAGAACTACCTGGCCCTTGATATCTAAGATCCCAGTCAATGTTGTCCATTGTCTGCACAAGACACAATAGGTTTGGGTGAATCCTGTGCGGGGGTGAGGATAACAACACAATGTAGGGACCCTAAAATCAACTCAGGTCTCATAGAATTCCACAGAAGAAATAAAAAAAATTATTAATAAAGAATAGAGTCACTAGAGTCAGCTCGACATAGGTATAACTTAAAGTGTTGATAAAAAAACCAATGATTGCAAACACTGAAAATAAATTACTATAGGGGAACCCATCCCCAATGAGTTCTTTAGGCTAGCTAGGTCACCTAGACCTATTTAGTAGTTGAGTCATGAAATCTTGCCGATAGCTGAGTCACAAAGCCTCATTTGGTAGATGAGTCACAGAGTCTCGCTGGTCACTGAGCCATGGAGTCTCACTGGGTAGCTGAGTCCTGAAGTCTCACTGATAGCGGAGTCAAAGAGTCTCTCTAGGTAGCTAGGTCAAAGTTAGCCCTGGCTCCCCAAGATCCCATTCAATGTTTTATGTCATCTGCACAAGACACAATAGTTTCAAGCGAAGCCTATATAAGAGTGAGAATAACAATACTCAGTAGGGACCTTGAAACCAACTCGAGTTTCATATAATTCTACAATGTAAATCACAAAATAATGCACAAAGAACAGAGTCACTAGAGTCAGCTCGACACAGGAATTACTTAAAGTGTAATTAGTAAAAAAACAACGATTGCAAACACTAAACATCAATTACTAGAAAGGCACTCTTCCCCGATGAGTCATTCAGTATAGCTAGGTCACTTGGAGATATTCATTAGCTGAGTCATGAAGCCTCGCTGATAGCTGAGTCACGAATTCTCACTGGGTAGCTGAGTTATGGTGTCTTGCTGATAGATGAGTCACTGAGTCTTTCTAAGTATCTATGTCATGAAGCCTCACTGAGTCAACTTCCATGAAATATTACTTAGATGATTTCATAAGGACTACCCCCATCATGTGGGTCCCAACGCCGTAGACGGCGCATCAATCGGACACACAGTCTACAAGATACGTCCTTTTTTGTAAATAGGGACTGGTTGTATCTGGCCCTGGTTTGACTTGTTCGGACCAATCCGTCCTGGGGTCTTGCATGACCCAATCCTATCAATCTTTCCCATTCGGACTTAATAGACCCAGCTGAGGTTAGTCGTGGGTCCAGTCTTCTTGGAAACCCAGTGACCCGAAATTTATACGGCCCGACCGGTACTGGCGGGCCGGTCTCTTTTCCAAGATCAGGCCGTCGTGCGTCCCAGATTTATCCCATTAGCCTGGTATGCTAATAAGGACCCTCTCAAAAATTAATTGAAGCTGCTCGGGCGGCTTCGTTTGCTGGCCCTTCATGGCCCAGACTGGTTCTGGCATGCATGGTCGGTCAGTCGACGACACCCGTTGACAGTGTGTGGCTAGAATGGAGTGGGCCACACCTCCTACATGGCGCCAGGATAGAGTCGTATCCATCTAGATGTCGTGGCCTCCCCCTTCATTGTGGCGCACACCAAGCATACCACCTCTTCTAGTGTGACCAACAAGAGTCATCCGCTCGTCACACATGTGGTGGCCTTGGTGGAGCTGCCTCCAGCTTGCAATCGTTGTTGTGTTGGCCACACCTTTTGTAGACCACCGAGTCTTCTTTGGAGGTCCGATTGCAGATCTGTCTATGCCTTTGGGCTTCTTGGGTCTCCTCCATCACTACCATGGTCTCAGATTCACCTTGCTACCATTTCGAGGATGTGGCCCGGAATAACGCACAAGCGGGGGGGGGGGGGGGGGGGGGGGGGTTAGTCCTTGTTCGCGTCGGCATGTTCCCTCCACGTTTCAAGACTAAAAAAATAGGGGATGCTTGGGGTCATATTTCCAACAACAATAATTTAATCCTGGTTTAGAAAACTCTAGAAGAACACCCCCTTTCCAGAACACACGATCTGCGGATCAACCTATTCATGGGTTGATCTGCATTCATGGTTTTTAGAATGAAGAAAGGGGAAATCAAAACAACAAAACCCCCCTATAGGTATTGAGGATCCGTTTCTGATGAGGGACAAAGCTTTGAGCCATCATCGATCCTTGATCTGTTAGCATTCGTCATCGTTATTCATCTCTCAAATATGTCCCACAAGCATTCGTCGATCCCTGATTTGATGGTGTTCATCAATGGCATTCGTCATCAGAGAGAGAGAGAGAGGTTCCACATTCATCAGAGAATTTCCTCGCATTGTTTCCCAAATCTGGATCCTTGTTTAATTAAAATAAGGAGACACATTGTGTGTTTCCACACTGTCTCATTAATGAGGTTCATTAATGATTTAGTTTTGCCTCATCACCGCACTATAGCGTTGACTGGTCATTGCGTCGTAGCAAAAATAGTTTGAATAAACTAAACCTTTATGTTTATTTTATTTTATTTATTTACTAAAAGTCCAAAATTTATCACTTTTGGTCAACCCGCACCGATCGAGGTTAGACCCTTCGTAGGAAAATCCCAGCATTCTGAATTCAATGTCCCCCTCAGATTTTTTATCTAGGAACCAGTTCAAAATTTATAAAAACCCACTCATATGATTACTTAACTTACATTAAAAAAGTTCTAAAATACATTCCTACCTTTATGGGCCTCAGAATAATGTGTCATCTCAGAACTTATTTTCAAAATAATTCCATGTAATTAAAAAAATACACAAGAAAATTAGAGATATTATAAAGCCACTCATGGTTGATGGTTCTTCAGTCATGGATAAACTAGAGCCCATAGAATAAGGAATATAAAATTTTCATAAAATACTAGTGGAGAAAAGTAATTAAAAATCATTAGAATTTATGTTAACCATCAATATAAGAAAATAATGTTACATAGTGAAAATCAGAAATGAAAAGACAACATATCTACACATAATCATAATGGTGGATCCACTCTCACATTCTCCAAACTCTAAAATGTTGATCCGTTATAATTGTTGTGTGTTTCTACTTTCATTCTTCATGGGAAAATTATTCCATGAAAATGTCCTTCAAAACCAATCCTGAAACCCTGATTAATATATGGATTTTGTTTAATATATGTTTTTTAAATAAAAAATTATTAATTAAAACTACATTAACTTTTTTAAAAGTAATATAGTATGGTTGCATCGACCTTGCTGCCTTTTGGTTTAAGTCAAAAGGGGTTAAGGATGATGCCACCCCTAACTTTCATTGCCTTGGATCCATGACCTAGAAATGGATGCGAAAGGTGTAAACGTGAAAAATTCATTTCATCTTAATTTAAAAAAAATCCATTTCTCGTGTTAACGCCTCTAACCTAAATTAAGGCTAAAGTCATTTTTGTCGATAAATGTGGTATCCCGAAATCTTAATACCTAGATCCAGTGCCTTGAAACATGATGTGTACATTTTTACAACAAAAACATGCACTCGTATTTTACACATCATGTCCCATACAGAGGATCAAATTGGTTCAGGTTCTGAGAAACCAATTACTTATTTCATGCTTCTTCTTGTTAAAAGTGATACCTGCAAATTTATTTCAAAAACATTGGGTGAGCATACGAATTTCCAGTAAGGGGTTTTAAAAATATTATAATATACTAATATATATTTTGAAAACACACTTTTAAATTTTTCATAAAACATTTTCTTAAGAAATGTTTTAACACAAGTAACCTATCATAACAATTGTCTATGGAATCAAAGAGAGCAATCAAAAGCATACCAGTAGGATTACAAGATAAAATAATAAAATTATAGTCGTGCTTATTCAGATTAATAAGTATAGACATTATAAATAAGTATGACTTATGAATATGCAGGTACAAGTTTAATAACTATGATCAATTCATAATCAATGTTTCACATAAAGATAATAACATCAATGACTTTCTTTACTACCATGAAACATTCACTATCTAATAAATCACTGAGTGTAACATAAAAATCATGCCATAAGCACTTACTACTTCTGATTCTCATAAGTACTGCATCTCAACCATGGATATTCTCCTCGTCAAATATCCACTTGGTTAATTAGTTATAATAAACATAATGAAGAGATGTATAATGTGAGACAACATAACCATAACGTCAAGGACTCAAGCCAAGACCATAAATACTCGTTTTGTTAAGGCCTTGTGTCAAGCTCATAGTTTGTCTCATGAGACCTACCGATTCATCAAGGGTATATAGTGGGACCCACCTGTCACATACATGTTCAATACATTCCTCATATTCCAAAAAGCATCGTATATTAAAAATTTCCTATACCACTTTGAATATTTAATTTCACATTTCATATTATTCAAGGTGTCCCATAACACCTTGAATAATTAATTTCACATTTCATATTATTCAAGGTGTCGCATCACACCATGAATAATTTAATTCATAATTCCACAAATGGTCATAATAGTTTTAATTACCTTAATTATAATTTACATATATATAGTGAATTAGGCATGTAATAATTAATTACAAAATAATAAACTACATGGCTATGAAATTTAATGGTGAGTATAAAAAGTAGATTATGGCATAAGTGGTGATAAATAATGCACAAGAGCAATACAAGTCTTGTCACATAAAATGATAACCTTAAAATTAAAAAACATTATTTATTAATACATATTGGAATCTCACCTGGATGGATAATCAATTATAAGATAATGAAAATATTTCTTGTGGGGTATTAAACTGACAGATGCTCATACAATTGTTAATGATATGCTTTGGTTTAACACATTACAATGGCATACATGATACTAAAAGATGGTAAGCATGAGATCCAACTATAACTAACACCATGTAATTTATAGAATAAATAATTCATGCATATGAATATAAAAGTGTAAAACCCCAAATATTATACTCATGTTGTCTCCGCAATTACTAAACACATCATAAGTATAATATTTGGAATATGCACAATTAGGGATTGTGTAAATTGTTCATACAACATGGTGTATGTAAAGAGTAGTGTTTTATACAAAAAAATATTTTGAAGACACATGTTTTATTCTTTCTTTGTAATCCTTGGAAATTTCTAAGAAAAATTGAGGATCAAAGTTTATCTACATACACATATTCACACATTCGAATATAAATTATGTATTAAAAGAGGTTAAGAAAAAAAATTCTAACGTCACCCAAATTAATGAACAAGGGTCCCTATATCTTAAATCATAACATAAATTTTAAAAGGTTTATTGATTAAAAAAACTTACATAATTTTTATGTAAATATATACAACCTATAGGCATAACCGGGCATACACAAGGGTCCTATTCGAGAATTGATTTATCCTTACATGTTTATCAAAAAATTAATTATCCATTGGAGTTCATTGTTAAAAATCCACCTATGGACCAGAAGGTGAGTCTTACCAACTATATAATTATATGAAACCGTGTATTCAATATATATATATATATATATAATTCTTGTAAAAAATATAGTTCGTTGTATTTTAAGGTTCTACAACAACATTGAAGCTCAATTTTTAGGAATCTTAAAACCAGACATAAGGGGTTTATATAAAACTATATGGTTGTGAATATAAATATATATAACTTAAAATACTAGGTATGTAAACAATTTTTTGGCATTAGAAAAGAAATATCCTTTAGGTTTAAGAATACCACATAAACCTAAAATCTAGTAGTCTTGATTTGGGTATAAGGGAGTTCATGTCTAAACTGCAAGGATGTATACTTCTATATATGATTATACAAATATATATTTTCATAAAATGTATATATAAAGTATAAAAACATATTATTGTGGAAGGAAGACAAAATATAAATGAACCCTTACATCCATAATACAACTCGAACTCGAAGACCAGAAGGCCTAGGATCGACATAGAAGATCATTTTTACTAAACCGAAAGGATTATAAATATACTTTTATTAGAATACATATATATGTATATAATCTCAAAAACAACATCACAAGACTATTCAACCCTTACCTTATTTCAAGGAGGAAGAGTGGCTCAGAAAGACTCGTGGGATCCTGTTGGGGGTTTGCTGAAAGTTTGAGTGGGGGAGAACCGAGGGGTTCTTGGGGTGAAACCGTGTTGTTTATAATCTATAATATGTAGAAAATATTGTTAATATTTTAAATGATAATACTAGAAAACCAAGCCCTATGTGGTTCACTAAAAGGTTGGGGGAGACTTTGTGGAAAATGTGTCAGAGGAGGGGGGCCAGTGGGGTCATGAGCATAGAAAATGAAGAGGAAGGGAGAAAATTTTACTGGTCCAGCACAGGAGGGAGAGGAAGAAGATGGTGTGGTAGAAGAAAATCAAGAAAAATTTGGATGGATAGGATTAAAAGTGGAGAATATCGGATGACCACGGATGATATGGCGATTAAAAAGAGAATGACAGACACGATTAGATCCGCGGCTTGATCGGATGGCTCTGGTTCAACATGTTTTCTTAAAAACTCGTATAATCGAGATTAGATACACATCGGATCAGACGGAATACGAAAAAACAGAGGTTTTTTGCTACTACTAAGGGTCGAGCGTTAGATCAAAATCGATGACCCAAATCGCACACGACGAGATCTGATGGCTTGGATTCAATCCCAGTTGAAAATTTCCATCCCACATCGAATTAGAGGGATATTTTTCAGCTCTTTATAAGCTGGAGACTCTGATGGAAATCTCATAAATCACAACACACACACAAGGGGGTCTTATACACGGGCTCCAGCACCCCAATGGCCTTGGCCTACCCCTGCCTCACTATGGCCTCATGCCCATGGTGGCACGCTCTGATTCACATGCGCGTGATCCGACGCACCCTTCAAGGTATCTATGCCCCCAGCTTGGGCTGGCCTGTGTTGGGGATAGTGGCTAAACTCATCCACCTAGCACATTCTTCCTCCCTCAGCTCGGATAGAGGGCTGACCCATGTGGGGTTTATTTTGTTGTTAAACTATAGAATTGGGTTTAAAAACAAACTTCCCCTTAGTTTTTATAAACACAAATGCTTTAAGACAAAAGGTTATAACTTTAATATATCCATATTATATATTCTATTCTAGTATTATAGAAATGTAAAAACAGTTTAGTTAAAATATTATTTGATCATTAAGAATGAAAACTTATATAAGATGTTTGAAATTTTGTAAGATATTTAAAATCCTTTCCTCATTTTAAAAAAATCACCAAAGTGAAATTCAAAAATTAAATCATTTCCCATTCAAAGTTCATAAAAGTGGTTATATTACATTTTCATAACTTAAATTTTTTTAAAATCTAGATTAGATATTTTTTTTATCAAACCACCAAAAATACCAACGCCTATAATTATAGTCGTTAGAACTCAATGGTCACAAACACCTCTAATGGTCTCCCAAGGGGTAACAGTCGGGTAGATTCCTTATAAAACCAAACATTAGGGTGTTCCAAACCGTAGAAAATTGAATAATATGGTGATTTCTATACCACTGATGGTCAGTACGGTTTTTATGATTCGGTTTGCAATGTTATTTGTTATGACTAACCTGAGGGAACTTCCCTATTTTCAGGGTCTTGTTGTTTCTTTAGGGGGACATTCAGTGGCTCTAATAGGGTTTTTAGTAGTTATTTTTGGTTAGTATAATTTCATTTTTGATCTTTATGTAATGTAAACACAACTGTGTTTTATTTAATAAAATGCATTTCTGTTTAATTTGCATGTTTTTGTTTGGTTGACATGAAAATTAATCAAAAAAATCATGATATTACTATTACAGGAGAAACATGTTTTGGGGTGTCACAATAACGCCTTTGTTTCAACCCCCTATAAATAGCTTCCTCCCCTATTCCCCACTAAATTAATCTTATATCTCTATAAATCCACGCCCCACCTCTCTCTAAATTATTTATGGTGTTTTCACTCTTATGTGCAGTGTTTTTGGAGGCCTAAAAAAAGTGTTAAATTTACGAAGTGAAGAATTTGTGAAGCATAATTTAGAGCTATTTTCTTATCTATTTTTAAGTTAATTATTTATTTAGTTATCTAGTTTTTATTTAGTTTGAAATATGTCATTTACTTAGGTTCTTAGTTAGTTAGATATAATTTATTAATAATGGTTAATATTAATTAGTAAAATATTGTTGTTTAATAATGAATTTTGAGTAAATAATTTATAATTAGTCTGAGTGATTGATTTATTATTATAAGAAGATTATTATTTAGTATACCTTTTTATTTTTAAATATTAGTGACATAATTAAGAATTAATGGTAACTAGATGATGAATAAATATTAGTGAAATAATGATTCACTAATAATTAACAATAAAATATCTAATGATTAACTAATGCTACTATAATGATAAATTATTGAATAACTACTGAATAACTAAGAATAACATATGATTAATGAGCGATTAGATAATAATTAAATAATTATCAACCAATAATTACTCAATGATTAACTATTAACTAACTAATAACTAACTATAATGTGACTACTTAATATTTATTAATTATGTAATGATTAACAAGTGATTAATTAATTATTAATCCATAATTAATTTAGGAATAATTAACGCTTAATTTATGATTAAATAATGATTAACTAAGTATTAGTAAATGATTAATGAAGGGTAAAATAATGATTAATGAGTGATTAAACAATGATTAATCAATAATCAAGGAAGGATTAACATAGGATTAATTAATGTTGAAGTAATGATTAGCCAATAATTAATTAATAATTAATTGTTAATTAAAAATAATGTAAATACTTAAATAATTATTAAGTAATAATTTATTTTAAAGTAACTACTTAATAACTATTATTTAAGTAATGATTAACGACTGATTAATGAATTATTAAGGCGTAGTTAACTTATGATTAAGTAATATTTAACGAATGATTAACTAATAATAAACCAATGACTAACGAAAGATTAAATAATTAATAATTAATGATTAATTAATGTTTAGCTTATAATTAAATATTGAAAAACTATTAATTAACCCACAACTAACTATAAAGTAAGTACTTAATTACGTTTAATTAAATAATGATTAATGAGCGAATAACATGTGATTAATTAACGATGATGTAATGAATAACCAATAATTAATTAATGATTAACAATTAATTAGCTATAAAACAGCTACTTAAATAATGATTAAATAGTAATGAACTAATAATTCTATTTAAAGTAACTACTTAATAATTATTAATTTATGAATGATTAGCAAGTGATTAACGAATGATTATTGCATAATTAATTTTGTATTAACTATTCCTTAATGAATTATTAATTAATTATTAAATATTTATTAACCATTTATTAAGAGAAGTTTAAATAATTATTAACCAATGATTAAATAATTATTAGTCAATGATTAAGGAATGATTTCTCTATGATTAAGGAATGATTAACTTATCAATAGTTATTGATGAAGTAATTATTCAACAATAATTAGTCAATGGTTAACTATTAATTTACTTTAAATTAATAGCTTAATAACTATGAATTAATGAATACTTAATGAATTATTAATAAGTTATTAAATATTTCATAATGAATGATTAAGGAATGATTTACGTGGGATTAATTAATGCTTAATTTAGGATTAATTCATGATTAAATTAGGATTAATTAATGATTAATTATTATTTATCTTTAAACTAACCACTTAATAACTATTAATTAATTCATGTTTAACTACGGACTAAGTAATGATTAACTTAGGATTAAATAATGATTAGCTATTGATTAACTTTGGATTAATATAGAATTTTCATAGGATCAAAGTGGGATTACTGAATGATAAAGAGGCTTAACATCACACTTTATTTGTTACTCTCACGATATATATGATTCATATTTTACTGTACACCTAGTTTAACACACCTAGGGGATATGCTTTATATGATTCAAATTCTCTTTATAAACTACTAAACATACCATTAAAGAGACTAAAAATTATTCAAATAAACATTAGTTATATCTTTGAGGATATAAGAAGATGTTATAAAATTTCAGTAAAGTAAATATTATGTGGTTATCTCAGCAATGAAATACCTTTTTGGATATTAAAAATGTATGTGGCTCTCGCACGGATGTACCTAGGGGTAATAACCCTAAAAACCCAGTATTGAGCTAGACTCGATCAGAAACTTGTGCATGACAACATACCTTGATGCACATTAGATTTTAAACTCCAAGAATATTTTCTTTAGATGACTAACAATATCTTTATAAACTACAAATAATACCTTTTAGAAGATTAAAAACTGTACTAAAAAAATTTGTTTAGTTTTTGAGGATATATGAAGACATTCTAAAATTTTTGTAAAGTAAATATTGTTTGATTATATAAGAAATGAAATCCCTATCTAGACAGTACACATGGATGTGGATCTGGAATAGATGCCATTATGGGTAAAAACCCTGAAAACACTGTATTGAGCTAGACTCGATCGGGAACTGGTGCATGATAATGAGATTTACTGTAAACATAGTTTTACACCCTCATAGGATATGATTTAGATTACTCACATTCTCTTTATAAAATACTAAACATTCATTTAAGAAGATTAAAAATTTTACTATGAAGCATTAGTTTCATCTTTGAGGATATAAGAAGATGTTCTATAATTTCAGTACAGCAAAGATTGTGTGTTCAACACTACATGATTATTCCTAATTGTCAATATTATTCACACTATCAAAATATTGATCAAAAAGGATTTTTCATGTAGACAATCATGTTTTACTGTGTCTAGTTCTACAGGGATATTATTCAAACTGAGTAAGGATATTTTTATAATAGAAAATGAGATACCATGGTTAGGACATATGATTTTGTTACCCTAAGATAACTTTAGGAAATAATTTTTAGTTGCTTAAATCTCGTACCTAATAATTATATTTTGTCTATTAGCTATAGAAATTTTCAATTCCACGATATGAAATGACATATAGTTTTTCCAATGGATGTTGATAAGGATTGGAACTGAGCAAAAAAATTATTTTCCCAATGGCCAGATTGTTCCATGATGGAGTTATAGGTAGATTTTTCTAGTGTACAGTAGCAACATCCAATTTTATGATGACATGGGAATATAAGAGTTGTTGAAGATGGTACATCATAATAAAAGTAGGATATTCTCTTTAACATAGAATAAGACAACCCAAATGATGATCCAAATCTATAGTAATATCATTTTGATGACGAGGATGTTTCCAATGATGGAACATATGTAATAGACAATGACGACGAAGAGGAAACTGCAACATTTGGGGAGAAAATTAGTATAAATGCATTAGTTTTACAGTAACCTCGACACACAATAAATCACCCAACCAACTTCACAACATGGTTAGAATAAATGGCACATATTTTTAAATTTTACTAGAATGTTATCACACCATCAACTATGCTTCCTGGAGTTTTAGTGGATAAATTTGGTGAACTATTAGAAGAAAATATGTTGGAAGATATTTTTCAAGAAAAGATGCCATGGAAATAATACTAAAATGAATTAATATTGAGAGAAATTGTAGATAATTTATTTAATATTAAAAAATTATAAAATACATCATATTTTGTGAATAATATGGGGATAATTGTAGATTCCTCTTAAAAAAATATCTGACATTGTTTTTGGAGGTTGTAGAATTTCTAATATTGATACAACTCATACTTATGTTCATACAAACCTAATACAAGATCATACATCATTATATGTTGAATTTGTGTCATATATTACTGTTGATATGATTGGGACCTACTAAGATGCACCTGTATACCTTTTGTAAGAGAGGATACAACAAAATTTAGGTTATAAGATTCTCTATACAAAGGCATGGATGGTGAAACAGATGTCGATTGTCAAGGTCTATGGTGATTGAGATGACTTATATCAGGTGTTTCCACAATTTTTATCCATGTTGAGACACAAAACTCATGTTGTATTCCATATCTATATGAATTAACATGTGTCTCAAGATAACTGACTTGATCAATCTCATGTCAAATTTCATCTCCCATTCTGGGAAATCCTTCAATGTATTCCTATGTTTTATTCTGCAAAAAATTCATTCAAAATGATAGTATATTTCTATATGGAAATTACATGGGCATATTGTTGATTATCGAAACCCAAAATGAAAACTTTTCACCTCTTCCCCTCTCACTTTTCATTATGGATAAGGATAATTACGAATCACAGAGTTTGTTTTTTTCATGTATTAATAAAAATTTCACATGAATTCAGAGTGTCTATTTGATATCTAATCATCATCGAGTAATAAATGGGGAAATCTATATAGATGATGTTACATGGATACCCCTGAATTCACATCATTAGTACTGCATTAGACACATTTCTAGAAATGTGTAATAAAATTTCCATGATGAACCTATAATGAAGGCTATTATGAGGCTTGGTATTCAATATCTTTCTTATTTTTTACTATTTCAACATAATGATAATATTAATTTATATTAAATATGATCACTTTCATGTATCATATGATTCCAATCAACAATGTTTTGAACAATGATTAGAATAAATTTATTTGTCTAATCAGAGAGAGTATGATTATATGATGCAGATTCCAAAATAAAACTAAACATTGGAATACAATGGGGGGAAGAGGTATAGACACATAACCAAAAATATTGTGGAGCGCATCAATGGTGTCTTCAATGGTATTCATAAGTTACCTATAACTATCCTAGTTTTAGTTTCATTTTATTGTTGTTTCATGTACTTCATTGAAAGATGAAAAAAGACTGTAAATAATATTTAGTTGCGCCTAAGATATGGTCGACACATTCAAAGAGATATTAAAAATATCATTGATTAATATTCTTCTCATCAAGTGATACTTTTAAACTGATAATACTATTGATTTAAATTACAAGAGTTTCAATACCCCATCATAAGTAGAAGTGGTTGAGTCATAGTGTTATTACTAGAAACGATGAATTTTCAATGTGGAAACTTCCAAGCATTGCAGTTTCCACGTGCCCACATAATTACAAAATGTTCCATAGTGAACATATCATGGAAATCATATGTTGATCAAATGTATAGACTAGAAACCCTTTCTAGATATTATGTTGTACCATGGACACATATTATGGAGTTTTGACATTTCTTAATGCCCAAAGTCCAGCTAATATTGATATCTGACATCAACATGTTGGTACAATGGGAGAGACCACAATCTAGTAGGATGCGGAATGATATGGACTGGACTCAAGAAAAAAAGAAACATTTGAGATGCAACATATGTCTTTAGGAAGTTCATAATAAGAAATGATGCCCTACCATTGCTGGATTGAGTTCACACTCTCACACATAATGACTTTTTTCCTCCAATGTGAAATTTTCATATTATCAATTACATGGTGTTAATAAAAAATCCTACATTTTTTGTAATTCCATAAAAATATTGAATACTATTACTATATAATAAAAAATCTGATAAATTATATATCTATTTACAAAAATCACACACAAGATAAACATTCCTAAATTTTACATCATTTCAATAAAAAACATTCTTCTACACAATTACCTTCCCTTTACAATGCTTTTTCAAATGATACAACCATTTTGTAAATCATCCTTTGGTTTTCATAATATGAATTCAATATTCACATTATAATAAATATGAAAAGTTCATTAGAGATGATATTAAATCATAATTAAACTATACATGGATACACCATAAAGTAATCATGAGAAAAAATAACCATAAAATATACCATAATGTGGGAAATCACATATAGATGATAAAGCACACCATTTGGGATCTAACCTATTATATTAAATACTAGAACATGAATAAAATCTCAATCCATAAGGTTTATTTAACCCATATAACTTATATGGGAAAAAATATGTGTTTAATGTAAAATCTTTTTAAAAACATGACTATTCAAACAAGAGTTGAGGAAAAACCCATCGCCTTAAAATATAGAGATCCAGAAAGATGAAATTCATAAAAGGATTTTTACATATATGGAAAATAATATTCTAAAAGAATTATAAATATTCTTTGAGAAAAAATAATACATGAACTTTTATTTTGGTATGAAAAATCTTATAAAATAGTGGTAATATGCATTTTATACCTTACATTATTCCATTCATAGTAGTATGCTAACCACAATGTTATATTTATATTCTTACTATTAAAGATAATTTTCATTTTTATATGTATAGAAGGAGGACAATAATCTACTCACCGAGTAGTATAGGTATGTTTCATTTGAGGTGGTCAGGGTCATGAAGTTTGATAGATTAGGGTGCGTACATCACACCATTATCATCAATATAATAAACCAAAATTAATTTACATGGCACAAATATTATTTATTAAATATAATATATTTACACATTTAAGATATGTGCACATAAATTATAGTATAAATAAAATGAAAATAAATTTTAGATTATTGACTAAATATATAAAAATAATTGAAATAAGTGAAAAGATAAAAATATTTATAAATAAAAATCTAATATTTTAAAAAACAATATATTATTCCATTAAAATTAATTTTCGTTAATTATTTTTATGAAATTATTGATATTTTTAGTTATTTTTTATATTTTCATTAAGTGTGTTAAATTTCATTTAGATTGTATTTATACTTTATTATTTATAGACTTTCAAAGTCAACTACTTGAAACATTATTATTTTACATGTAGGTGACTTTGAAAGCGTATAAATTATAAAGTTTAAATACAATCTAAATACAATTTGAAAAATTAATTCAAAATGTCAAACATAATTGAAAATAAAATAATTTCATAAATATAATAAATAAAATCTAATTGGAAGGTAACAAAAATTATTGCTTAAAAACATAACATATACACTTTAAAATATTAATGGACATATTTCTTATTAAATAATATATTATAATTTACATTATAATGAATTATTATTAATTATGTTATAATAATTAAATTATATTAACTAATTTAATAGTAAATATTAATTATGATATTAAATATTTATATTAATTAAAATATTAAATATTAATAATGATGTAAATATATATTTATTAACATAACTATTAATGTAGTTAACAATATAAGTTTAAAATAAATCTTTCAATTCAAAGGATTTCATAGACATTTTAATATAAAAAATGAAACTAAAAAAAAGACTACACAAAGGTTTGGGGGGGTTACACCTTTTTATTTCGGTATATTTGAAAATATTTAAGGCCTTTTACACCTTCAGGCTCATCCCAAAAACCCAAAATACGTAAAAGACTTTAAAAACATTCTATATTTGTTTTAAAAATATTTCTAACCATGAATTATTTTAATATATTTTTTCAAAAAAAATATTTAAAAAATTCGAAATATAATCTTAAAACTCCTAAAAGATAGGAGTATACTATTTTAAAAATAGTATTGAATTATCTTGTATGACCTAGTCTTAGCCTTCATGGTGTATCCTTTAAAAAATATGTAACCCAATCTCCAATTCAATTACCCCTATGACGATCACTCTGGCATAGAGAACCAACTACAATGAAAATACCATAGTCAAAACTATTTCAAGATTTCAACCTTTTGAAATGCCTAAAATCATGAAATAATCTCATATCATCCCCATCGATATCATCCACCTCAACTTTCCTTTATTCACTTCAAACCAGGCTATAACATGGATAAATGTCCTTTGGTGCAGTCTCTTGGAGACATCAAAATCCATGTTCCTTCCATATCAAGGGACTCTATAGAAAAGGAGAACCGTCAAGACACAGCCTCACTTTACATGTATACCCTTATCACCCTTTCTTATGGTGAAATGCTTCATGTCTTAGCCTCTTGCAGTATGTACAACTGAGCTTCGACTATATGAAAGTCTCCCACATCACAAAACATCATTATGTTACAGCCTCATATCTTTTCTTATTCATCGCATGCAACCACATTGAAAACATTAATAAATAAAATTCATTTCAAATATAAATGATTTTATATTTTTAAATTTATATTTTTGTATATTATAATATATATATTGTGTTTATTTTATTTCGGTTAGAGTTATGTCATTAATATTTGAAAGTGAAAATGTTACGTTTTTAAGCAATAAATTTGGTGACATGTAAAGTAGATTTTACTTATTATATAAATAATTTTATTTATTTTCAATTATGTTTTATAATTTGTGTCACTTTATCAAATATCATTTAGATTGTATTTATATTTTATAAGTTATGTGTTTTAAAAGTCACCAATGTGAAGCATAATAATTTCTAAAGTTGGTGGCTTTGAAATTCTATAACTTACAGAATATTAATAAATTTTGACACAATTATTAAACATATAAAAAATAATTCAAAATAACATTAATTTATTAAAAAATTTAATGAAAAGTAGATTTAGCAGTAAAATATATTGTTGTTTTAAACGATTATAATTGTATTTATAATCTTTTTTTACATTCCTTTAATTTTTAATTATATATTATATTTATAATTAGTTTTATTTTCAACAAATTTTTAGATTCCTTGGATATGTTTTATGTCTTATTTAGATTGATTTTATAGTTTATATTTTATAAGATTTTAAAGTTACCTACATGAAATTTAATAAGTGTTCTTATGTTTCAAGTAATCTACTTTTAAAGTATATACAATATAAACTATAACTAAAATATAAATGAAGTTTTAAATAGTGGATAAACATGTAAAAATGGTTGATAGTAAAATGAATTTGATCATTTAAATAGACAAAAAACATATACATGAAAGAGTATAATCACTCTCTATGTTGAGGTCATGTCCCATATAGTGGTGTATGAATGAGATGGTAGTATCGAGATCGCCGACCTCGGCACTAGGGTGGTGTATGATGGCATAAATAAGGATGATCCTCAGACGCTGAAACCTCAACTGTCGAATATTGTGCCTATGTCTCAATGGTAGGAGGTGTCAACAAGATATTGTCCTACACACTCGATCCTTCTCTGGCTAGGTGAGTAGAAGGATATACCATCATCGCCTGGGGGAACCATACATCCTATGAAGGCTCTAAAATAAAAGTTGGATGCATGGGAAATGACCCATGATAGAATCCTAGACAATCTACACCTAGATAAAACTGTGGATATCCTATCATCACAGATAGATCCCATGCCTCATGATGCACATCCCCAATTGGTTGAGGATGGACTGTAAAAGGGCTAACCCCTGACTATGGAATAGGTGAGGCCTCACCTGCATTACGATGAGATATAAATCATAGTCTTCGTGGATCCTCATTACTAGAAGCTACGGAAGGAGGTTCCTAAGCATGAACCTCCACTCCCTATGAAGGAAAATCGTATCCCTCGGGTGAACGATTGAAGATACTATTTTGAACCACATGATAATCTATATTATTTGTTTAGATGTATTTTTCCTAATTTATTTTAAAGTTATTCATATATTTAGTTATTTTATTTTTAGTTAGTTTTAAAAATGATATTTAATTAGTTGTTAGGTTAGTTAAATATAGTTTAGAAATGATAGATAATATTAGTAAACAAAATATTATTATTTATTTATAAATTTTGAGTAAAAATTTAAAATTATTCTTAGTAATGGATTTATTATAATAATATTATTATTATTTTGAATAACTTAGTAGTTTTTAAATAATAGTAAAATAATTAATAATTAATATTAACTATATGATGAATAAATTTTAATCAAATAACGATTTACTTACAATTAACTATTGAATAAATAATGATTAACTAATGCTAAAATATTGATTATTTATTGATTAACTAATTAATAACTTGGGATTAGAGAATTATTATATATTAATAACCTAGTATTAACTTAGGAATAACTTTTTATTAAGTAATGATTAATTAATGATTAAATAATTATTAATTAAAAATTAAATAATGATGAACAATAATTAACAAATAAAAACTACAAAGTATTTAACTATTAATTAAGTAATGATTACTGAGAGATTAATGAATGAGTAAAGAATAATTAATTTAGGATTAAATAATGTTTAACTAATTATTAGATAATAATTAACTAATGAATAATAGATGACTAACTAATGATTAAAGAATGATTGATTAAGAATTACTTAATGGTAAATTATTAATTAAATAATAATTAACTATAATGTAACTACTTAATATCTATTAATTATGTAATGGTTAATGAGTGATTAAAGAATGATTAAGGGATAATTAATTTAGTATTAACTAATGCCTAACTAATTATTATATAATAGTTAAATAATGAATAACAAATGATTAGATAATGATTAAAGAATGATTAACTAATAATTAATTAATGATTAACTATTAATTAACTAATAATTAACTATAAACTAACTACTTAATATATATTAATAAAAGAATGGTTACTGACTATTTAATTAATTATTATGGTGTAGATAACTTATGATTAACTAATGCATAATGAATGATTAAGTAATGATTAACTAATAATTAACTAATGAATAAAAAAAGATCAAAGAATTGTTAACTAATTATTAACTAATTATTCATCGTCGATTAAGGAATGATTATTTAATGACTAAGAAATGAAGACCTTAGAAATAATTAATGATGAAGTGATTATTAAACAATTATTAAATAATTATTATGTAATAATTAGTAAATTATTAGTTATTAATTAACATAAAATAACTACTCAAGAAATAATAATTAATAAATTCTTAACTAATGACTTTGTAATGATTAACCAATGATTAGATTATTATTAAATAATGATTATCTATTTTTTAATTTCATATTAATATATAATTAACATAGGATCAAAGATGACTAACTGCAAAACAAAAAGGCATAACCACACACCTGATTTGTTACTCCTATGATTTAGATGATTTATACCTTGTTTCACACCTAGTTTTATATTCTTTAAGGATATGTTTTAGATGATTCTCATTTTCTTTATAAACCACTCAACATACCTTTGAATGATTAAAAATATTACTATGAAACAATAGTGTCATCTTTTAGGATATAAGAAGACTTTTTAAATTTTCAATAAAATAAATATTATTTGGTTATCTAATAAATTAAATCTTTGTTTGGATACTTTACGTGGATGTGGATATAAAATATAGATACCTACAGGAAATAGCCCCAAAAAGGGAGATTCATCAATACTGTATCGTTTCCTTGTGCATGATAACATGCCTTACTACCCACTTGGTTTTACACTCCTATGAGATATGATTTAGATGATTAAAATTTACTTTATAAACTATTTAAGATAACTTTATGAAGATTAAAAATGTACAAAAATACAACATGGTCATATTTTAGGATATGAGAAGATATTATAATATTTTAATAATGTAAGTATTGAGTGGTTATCTAAGTAATGAAATCCTTGTGAGGATACTACAATTGGATCTGAATCTGACACAATTTTACCTAGGGGTAATAACCCTTAAAACAGTGATTGAGCTGGACTTGATCATCACCTATTTCATGAAAATAAGCCTTGATGCACTCATAGTTTTACACTACCATGGGATATTCTTTAGATTATTGACATTCACTTTATAAACCACTTAACATACCTTTAGAAAGATTAAAAATTGTACTATGAAACATTAATGACACATTTTAGGATATAATAATCAGTTCTAAAATTTCCATAAATTAAAGATTTCATTGCCAAATATATATGATTATTTATCATTGTCAATACTATTTACACTATTATAATCATGATCAAAAAACATTTTCCATGTAGAGAATCTTTTTTTCTTGTGTCTACTGCTATGGGGATGGAATTCAAACTGAGTAGGGAGCTTCTTATAGTACACAACCAGCAATAATGGTTAGGATATATAATTGTGTAACCCTAATAGAAATTCAAGAAATAATTTTTGATCATTTAAATTTTGGACCCAATCAATAAATCTAGTCTATTATCTATAAAAATTTTCAATTCCTAGCTACACATTTTATCTATCTTCTTCATTGGGTGCTTATGAGGACTGAGTCTAAGAAACAAATTTATTTTCCCAATGGTTTGAAGGAGATATTATGGGGTTATATATTGAGGATTCTAGTGTACAACAAAAACATCTAATTATATGAAGACATAGACATATAAGTGTGGTTGATGAAGGTCCATCCCAATAAAATTAGGCTATTCTTGATGATGCGGAAGAAGAAAACCTAATTGATCTCCCAGATATACAATATTTTAAGTTTGATAATGAGGATATTTTTAATGATGGAATAGATAGAGACAACAATGATAATGAGGATAAAGTTGTAGAATTTGGGGAGGAAATTTTTAGAAATGCAGTATCTGTACAAAAACCATGATGCACAATAAATCATCCACCGCTCTTTACGTCTTTGTCAGATTCAATGACATGTTTTCCTGAATTCAACTAGAATTTAATCACACCTGTAACTAAGTTTTTTGGAGTTGTAAATAATATATATAGTGAGTTGGAAAAAACTTTATACATTAGAATATATTTTCCATGTAAAGTTTCAATGAAAAACATATTAAAAGTATTTCATATTGAGAGACACTATAGAAATTTAGTTCTTGAATCAATTCGTAAAAAATACATCATAGGATGTAATAAATATGAGGATGATTTTAGAATCTTTTCGAGGGAAATTCCTAACATTTCATTTGGAGGATAGAGAATTTATAAGATTTAGTAATATCATAATATCATTCAACCAAACCTAAAATAATATCATACTTCATTTGATGCTGTGTTTGTGTCATTTATTATCGTTGAGATGATTATGACCAGCTAAGATGTGAATGTATCCCCTGTGTATAAGATGATACAACAAGATTTTGGTTATAAAATTTCCTATAATAAGGCATGGATGGCGAAATAGAAGACAATTTTCAAGGTATATGGTGATTAGGTTGACTCGTGTTAGGTATTTCTATAATTTTTATACATACTAATAAAAAAACCATGTTTTCTTTCATCTCGGTATAAATGAGCTTGTATCCCAAGATAACTGTCTTGATCCATCTCATGTCAAATTTCATCGTTTGTTTTTGGAATTATTTCTATATATTTCTGCATTTTATTTCTACAAATAGTTCTTATAAATTGGTGGGACACTTATATGTGGAATATAAATGGGCGTATTTTTAATTACAACAGCCAAAGATAGAAAACGTTCACCTCTACCATGTGTATCTTCCATTGTGGAGATGAAAATGTAAAAACCATGGAGTTGGTTTTTGGCAAGTGTCATCAACCATTTCAGGTGTATTTGAGATGTCTATTTAATATCTGATCCTCATTCATCAATCCATGAGTCAATTAATATATATCTTATTTCATTGAGACAAACAAATTCATATCATCATTTCTACATCAAACACATTTCTAGAAATGTGAAAAATTCCATGATGAACCTATGAATAAGTCAATCACGAGGCATGGTATACAATCTCATTCTTATTTTTTTTATTAATTCAATGTAATGATAAAATAAATTTATGTGAATGTGATTACTTCTATTTAGAATATGAGCTAGATCAACGAAGGAATGAACAATGATTAGAACAAATCCATAGGGATAATAAGGGATTCTATGATTATATGATGCATATTCCAAAATAAAAATGGGCATTAGAATATGATGAGGGGAAGAGGTATGGACATGTGAATAAAAACATTGTGGAGTGCATCAATGGAATCTTAAAATGGGGTTCACAAGTTACCCGTAACTATCCTAGTTCAGGATACATTTTATCATTATGTAATGTAATTCATTGATAGAGAAAAATATATTGCGGATGATATTCATAATAGGTTATGGTACATACAAAAATTTCTAGAACACATTGAAAAGAACATTAAATAATATTATGCATATCTAGTATGCATTTTATACTAATAAGACACTCAATTTGAAGTGGAAGAGTGTACAGACTGTATCCTAAGTAGTAGTTTTTGAGTCTTGGTGGTATTACTGGAAGTATGGCAGTGCTAATGTGGAAACTTCCAGGAATTGTGGTTTCTATGAACACACACCAATGCATCATGTGCCTCTACGAACATATCATGATAAGAATATGTTGATCTAGTTTACCGAATATAAATTTATTATAACTTCTATGGTACCCCATGGAGGCCTATTGGGGAGTTTTTATATTTCCCAATGCCTAAAGACCAGATGATTTTGATACCTAATATCAATAGGTTAGGACAGTGATGGAGAACTGAGTCCAAAAGGATGTGGAATGATATGTAATGGCCTTGTGAACAAGGAAACTGTTTGAAATGTATCATATTTCATTAGTATGGTCATGAACGGAAATGATGCCCCAACATTTTTGGATCAAGTTCACACACACAACCATAATGATGTATTGCCTCCAATGTGAACTTTTCATATTATCAATTAAATGGTGTTAATATAAATTCCTTCATTTTTTATAATTCTATAAATTTTATGAATACTTTTACTATCAAATAATTAATAGTTGATAAACTCTACAACCATTTATATAAATCACACACAAGCTAAACATTCATTAATATTATATCATTTCAATAAATAAAACTTTTTTCTACATAGTTACCTTTCATTTCAAAATACTTTTCACATGATAAAACCATTTGGTAAATCATATTTTGGTTTTCATAAAAATCTTTTCATATTCAAATTATAAGGAATATGAATATTTCATGTGATATGACATGAAATTATAATCAAACAATCCATGGATACACCATAAATCAACTATGTGAGAAAATAACTTTGAAATATACCATTATATGAGAAATCAAACATAAATGACAAAGAACTCCATTTAGAATATAACCTATTTGTATACATGCTAGAAATGAAATAAATTCTCATTCTATATGTATTATGCAATTGATATAACCTATGTGTGAACAAATAATTTTTAAATTAAACACCCTTTAAAAAATGACCCTATTCTAATCCAAATAAAGAAAAAATCTGTCAACATCAAAAATAGAGATCGGGAAAATGAAATCCACAAATTACCAAGAAGATACAAACAGGGTGTGTGGAATGAATCCTAATAGGATACCACCATGAATCTATTTATATCTTTTATCCATGAAAATCGATAAACTAGTTTTATAAAAATTCAAAACTAGACATGTTGAAACCAAACCAACATCAAGCAAACCATTACAATCCCTGTGATTTTCATTTATAAAACAAAACATGGTTTTCTAAAACAATTCCTAAAAATATATCATGTAAACAAAATGAGTCTATATGAAAGAATATGCATAATACTTATCATCACATCAAATGGAACTAATAACAACCATAAATCATATAAACCAATACATCATGAGTAATGAACACCTTGGGGATTTAATAATTAGGTATATAATGAGTGAGTAAAAAAGTATAATATCAAGCTAAGCAATGGAACCCCACATGGTCTTCCTATGGGCCCAACTCCAAGAGCTCACACATTATCTAATAAACCAACATGGATGGTCACATGATCTTCCTACCCAAAGGTATCTCAGTTATTTGGAAAATAATGGAGGCTCACATGGTCCTCCCTCCGAGGATCACACGGTCACTTGGACAAACCTCTCACTCATACCCTGATTAACCCATGTGCTACTCCATGCCAACACAGCACAAGAAAGTTCCCATATCATTCAATCCCTAACACTATCTATTTCATAAATAAAACATGCCTAATTAAAAAAACACCCATTGTAAGGTAAAAACATATCTAAAACAACTTTTTAAATATTCTTTGAGAAACATGAATACATTCCCTTGTCTTTTAGAAATAAAAATTTAATAATACAATGGGAATATGCATGTTATATATTACATTCTACCAATCATAAAATTATGACGACCATAATATTATATTTATATTTTATACTTACATAAGATATATTTTAGTTTTATACATAGAGATGGAGGATACTACTATACTCACTGAGTTGTGTAGGCATGTTTCATGTGACATGCTAGTAGGAGGTGAGGTTCAATAGATAAGGGTGCGTAAAGCCCACCATTATCATCAAATTCCACCTCCAGCTGCCATTATACCATAACTACACCGTGATGGATTCTATGGAATTGTTGTATTTTATTTTTCATTCCTTTATCATCATTTCATTGTTTCCCTCACCAAGATATGGATACATTAGACACACAAATTCAACTTTCTCAAGAGAGATATGACCATAATTTTTGAGGATGTGGTAGTTCTGATCGGTCTTCATATTTCGGGGGATGCAGTTATAAAACCCACCCGTGGTGACTGGAAAAATCCTGTACAATTATTGTTAGGCCTAGACATTTTGTGGGATGATGATGCTACAAATAGCACGTCAATATCTTTGAGTTGTCTTGAGATGCACTATGCATAGTTACTGCTGATGTTGATGAGTAGAATATCATGATTTACAGTTGTGTATGTGTCTTGTGGGTCATTGGGTGGATGTTGTACACTGATCACTCTGGTATACATGTGTATGTGATGTATATTTGGATATTGAAAGATCTTGATTAGGTCAAGAGATATAGTTGGGGATATCTATGCTTGTAATACACTTACAGAGCGTTATGCATGACATGATGATCAGATCACACTGATCTCAGGTGACGTGTCATCCATTTTAAAATGAGGGTTTGGGAAGACATTCCTCCCCTCTTCCCTATTTCTACTGATCAGGAGGTTCATATAATTGTTCTACATGAAACTCTATATGGATGATAGTATAATAAATCATCATTTTTTCCTAAATCTACATTGAGTTATTAATTTTAATTTATTTTTATTTATCACTTTATATGATATAAGTTACAGGTGGAGTTAGTCACACTACTTTTTCATGATGCTGAGGAAAAACTTAGGCACATATCATCTCGTGATAGAAAATCTTGTACCCACCAATGTAATTATATACATACTTTCCTTGAATATTCATTTTCATAATATTCTATTTTTTGGGATTTAGTAATACAATATTTTATCAAATATCACATGTCATTTTATATTACATGGATTCCATATTGGGCTCTATTAGACCAGCTCCCTACATACTGAACTGATGAGATTCACAATGCCATGAATTTAGGGCCTCTAATTGACTTCCATATTGTTATGTGGCACCAGAATGATAGAGTCATGTGATAGTTTGGATTTGTTCAGTGTATTCCCTTTCCACCTATATATTCAACAACATTTCATTTTGGGATGTTGATAGATAGGCAAGATACCAACTAGCATCGGTGACTTGCAGATTATATGGACCTCTAGGAGATACGATAGTCATTTAACATTAAGGGTATGCATATGATGCAATTACCTCTATAAGAGTAGCTTTAGTATGATCTATGGTATAGACAGAAGTATATAATATATCTTACTTTAAATAAAAGAGGACTTAAATATATAATAAGTTAATTAATTTCCATTAGTATCTTTTTTATAACTTTTTTAATTTATTTTTAATCTCTTTATAGCATACTCAACTACAACATATTATCTACATGTATGATCCATTGGAGGGGGTAATTTTTATCCAGGTAGAATAACATGCTACAATGTAGGGGATGATTCTAGAATATCGTGTTCCACACGATATTATATTTGATCTTCCACCTCAAGAATACAATATTTTTTCCTAGGGAGAGGAATTTACTACTTAAGAACCTCCTCTAGCAATAGTTGATGTTTAAGACCCACAATGGTGACGTGGTAGACCACATTATAGTGCATGTGCTGCCTCACCTATTTCAAAGGTAGAGGTCTCACCTCTAGTAGTCCAACCTCATCCGATCATGGATGTGAATTAGGAGGCAAGAGATCTATTTATATTATTAGTATATCCATACTTTTCTCCAAGTACAACTAATCCCAGCTTGCATCAGGGGTCATTTTTCGTGCCTGCACCTTTCATGCCCATTAATTTATAGACCTTATGGTTCTCCCATCAGACAATGGTAGATCATTCCACTTACATGGAAGGATAAGTATCAGGTGCACATGATGAAATCAAGATGCTTCCTCCTCACAATGATTCAAAGGTAGAGCATCATATATTTAAGACACTAGAACCTGAGAAAGATCCCTCTCTAGGTCATCATACTCCCCCCTATCATAGAAGTCAATGGTCTCAATATGGGCATCCCATTCACACACCATCATGTGAGATGGGACCTTATCATATATTGGGATTGTACACATTCATTTATATGTTTTCTCTTGAATTAATAGATTTGATACAATAATTTATTATATTATATATATGATTGTCTCTCTATTAAATCGATGAAATTATTTTAACAAACAACCATTTTTTATATGTTTATCCATTTTTTTAATTTTCATTTATATTTTACTTATAATTTAACTTTTAGAATTTTTTAAAGATGACTACCAAAAACAAAGGAAAACCTATTAAATTTCAATTAAAAAACTTTACAATATTATAAAATATAAATTATAAAAACAATCTAAATAAATCTTCAAACAAAGCCCAAACATCTACTAATTTGTTGAAATCAAAAATAATTTCATCATTATAATTAAAAAAAATTAATTTACATGACACAAACACTATTTATTAAAAACATAATATTTACACATTAAATAATAACTTCAAATAAATTACAGTATAATTAAAATCTAAATGAAATTTAGAACATTAAAAAATATATAAAAAATAATTTAAAATTAAATGAATGTAAAAAACATTCTAAATAAAAATGTAATTTTATAAAACAACAATATATTATGCCACTAAAATTAAAATTTCATTAATAGCTTTTATGAAATTATTATTATTTTAAATTATTTTTTATATGTGCATAAAGTGTGGAAAATTTCATTTAGATTTTATTTCTAATTTATTATTAATAGACTATCAAAGACACCTACATGAAACATTATTATGATTCATGTATATGTCTTTCAAAGCATATAAATTATAAAATTTAAAGACAATCTAAACCAATTTTGAAAAAATGACTCAACATATAGTACATTATCGAAAAAATCAAAAATTTAATAAAAAATATAATTTACATGTCACTAAATTTATTACTTAAAAATATGTACATTAAAATATTAATGGACATAATTATTACTAAGTATTATGTTATTAATTACATTACTATGAAGTATTATTAATGATGTTATTATAATTAAATGTTAGTAATTACATTATTAATATATATTAATTATAGCATTAAATATTTAAAATAATTAAAATAATAAATCTTTATAATTTTGTAAATAATATAATTATTAATGTAACTAATGTTGGAACCAGGGTGTTCAAAGCATGAATTTGCGTATGGTTTGTGTTTGTTGTCAATCCTCAGTGGAAGTTCAGGATGTGTACCAACAAAGAGATCATACCATTCAAGCAGAAAACAGTAGTGAAGGTGGCACTGTTTCCCAGTGTTTGCCAAATATTTGGGCCTGAAAATCAGCCAATAAATTAAAGTGTTTTTTTGGAAAAGGTACTTGCACACCAAGGTCTTGGAGGATAAAATACTTGCGCGCCATATATTTTTGAGGATCAGAACTTCAAAATTTGGCTAAGGAAATAAGGTCACCCAAGTATTGGTTGGGTCGCACAAGTGAGTTGCGTGATAGAGGTTACTGGAGACAAGACTTGCACGCCGCTGAGGGACATGCGCGCCTCCACGCAGGGGATCCAGTTTTCCTATAAATACTGGACCACCCCTCCTCATTTCCAACGGAGTTCAAGACTTAGAGATTGTTCGAGCTCTCGTCGCGCAGGTGGTTGAGCCGTGCAGGTGGTTGTTTGGTCGCGCAACTAGAGCTTGTGCGCCGGTTCTCTTCTGAGCGCCCAAGGCGGTTTGGGAGAGAAAGGAAGTGGACCGCGCAAGTTTGTTTTTGTGGAAGGAAGCGCCGCGCATGTGCGTTGGTGAAACTTGCATGCCAGTTTGGACTTGCGCGCCGTATTGGGACTTGCACGTCCGGCTTGGAGAAGCGCGCCAGCTTTTGCTGAAGCCCGTCGGCCTATTTGGAGCTGCACGAAATCCAGGAGACTACCTGATACATTCGAGGAAAAGTGATATTCTGCTTCTGTTGAGAATTGGACTTCAATAGAGCATATACATACAAAAAAGGATGCATTCTTATGCAAATTATGAAGAGACCTTCACGTCTATAAACTGAGTGAGACTTCACCAACGGCAGTGAGACAGGGGGAGTCAACGGGAGTGACCCGAGGGACGCAGTGAGCTATCCCTGAACAATTGTAAAGTAAGTGAGCCTGGGACAGAGTGTCTGTACCTGAACCTTTGTAATCTACAGCTAGTGAAGCATAGTGGATTTTGGTACGACCGAAAACCTGTCGGCGTATGCTCCTTAGACGTAGCCCTTAGTGGTGAACCAAGTAAAAAAGGGTTGTGTCTCCTCTCTGCATGTGAATTTTTTCTTTCTAATCATAATCATCATACAGGTTCAACATGTACCTACCAACGTGGGAACAAGATCCATCACATTAAAAGAAAAATTGGTCACCCTGATTCACCCCTCCCCTCTCAGGGTGTCCTGGGGTCCTTCAACTAATAAAGTACATAACAATATATATTTAAAATAAATCATAATTATATTAGTAATATAAAAAATTTAATTACAAATAATAATGGTTTTATTAACATATTATTTGTATATATATGTGTATCTAAAAAATGAAAATAAAAACAATATATATATAATAAATATAAAAACATATATTTTTTTAATTTTTTAATTATTATTTTTTAATTTGGGAAAATGTGGTATCGGTCATTCCGCCTTTAGACTAAAACCCAAATGTGTAAAGGATGATTCTGCCTTTGTGTGTTACTTTTAAAAATATTTTCAACCTATCATATTTTTTATAATTATTTTTTAAAAAAATTATAAAAAAAATTCACACATGCATGACCTTTCACCTGCCTTTCTAGGGGATAGGTCGCCCCATATTTCCAACCTTCTTAAAATTCAAATTTTTATAAAATATGAAACTTTAACAGATTCCACTCCATTATCTCTAAAAATAATCAAAATACCATCATTCTGAAATAGACATATTTTTATTACATAAATGATGAAAATATAATAATTAGGAAACAATTAAAATCTAAATCAATAATATTAATCTGTAAAATATATAAATTAGTTTGGGTCATCACGTACCACCCTGTCATGTGCTTGACCCATGACAACACCAACATATTCATTCCATCCTACCTCACCTCATGTGTTTTAAACATCACAACCAACATTTCCAACATGAACCATGTTTGTATCCCTAGAAAGATAGACTGCCACAAAGAGTCAATCCCACTTTTTACTCTGATCGTTTTCATGGTGCTACCTTATCTTTGCATCTGGTGGTTCATGTCGGGTTCACAGTTTAATAGGGTTCTCTTTTTCATTTTAGGTATCGACAGGGAATCAAATTCTTCAAATGATGAGTTTTCATTCCAACACAACATTATTCAATAACACAATGATATTTTTCATGAATTATTATTTTCCCCATCACTTGCATTTTCGCATGATGACCGAATAATTTTTATTTGTTTCGGGAAGTTAATAAGTGATATTAATTATTGTGAATTCCATTTAGTGTTTTTATTTTGTGATTTAATTTTCATTTGAATTAATTTTGAATTGAATTATTATTTTTTTAATTTTTTTTGAAATTCATATTTAAAATTAAATTAGGAAAAATTAATTATTTTTTCATTTGGTGGTATTAATAAATTATAGAGTTTCTTATAATCATAGTGAAAATTAGTGATGAAACATTATGAGAAACTGATTGTATCATTTTTCTACAATTTTATTATTGTTTTAGATTAGAACACAATGATTTAATAGTGAATTTAAAACCAAGGTAACTTCTGATTTATGATTGAATGATCACTAAGGATTTATGGGGATGGGAAGTGCTAATAGGGGAGGTTGTAGAACCTCATGTCTTTTATGAGTTGTAAATTTCATAATGAATTTGAATTTTTTATTTTTGAAGTGGGGGTCGTTTTGAGAATTGAGATTTGAATTGGAATTTTTAGTGTTGTATCATCCCAAAGAGATATTTTTGGATGAGGATTGAGTCTATTGAGGTGACTTAGGTGCTCAAGTGAATTTTGGGAGCATAAAAAATAATTTTGAAATTGGGTTTACATTATATCAAGGTTAGAACACAATTAAGATAAATTGTGATAAGAAACCATGAAGGTTACTTTGGATTAGGGGTTAGCACATATTTTTCAAACAATTGAAAAAGAACTATGAAAAATAAGAACTTTAGTTTCTATGGTGATTTTCATGTTTGGTGCATGATTTGGTTTACCTTGAAACCAATCCATAGAAGGTGGAATGGATTGAGATATGAACAACCAGACAGTTCGTGCATGTTTTTGGAAATTCATCTAGAAACTATGTGGTCTTTTTGATTTTATTAAAAATAAGGAAATAAAAAAAATTCCTCATTAGGCTTTTAATCCCCAACCCCTTTCTATTCTCACACACATGCAACAGGACCAGGAGGGTCTCACCTTTCATTTACTTTGACCCCCTTCAAAATGAGGCGATTTCAATGAATTAATTTTGCATTGGAGGTATGATTTATTCCCACATCCTTATAATTATTCCACCCTTTCATTCTTTATAATTTTGGACATTTTTCTTAGGGTTTGGTAATTATTTCCATTGGAGCGTTTTGGAAATCATCTTATACAATGACTCTTTTGCTCGACATCTCTAGAGGTTGTCCCGATTTGATGAACACATGCCATTTTTTCTGTTGTGATGAAGGTACATTTTTTTGTTCTTAGTAGTGTTGTTGAATAAATTAAATGAAAATTTCCATTAAATATTTGGTGAGTGATAGAGTTGTTATGTGGATTAGGTTCGAGTGTGTGTCAGAAGTATACCACACCCCATTACTTTAGAAAGAGGATATCACTCAGTGAGTTTTTAGGTGTTATAATTATTTAAATTAAATTTATTAATTCATTATAAACTATTAAAATTGAATTATTTTGATATTTATCCGTGATAAGGGTGCTCTAGAGATGATACGAGCATGGGAAACAGTCAGTTGGATTTTGATGAGCTTTGGAAAGAGCTATCAGGTTTTCCTTTAATGTAAATGACATGAGTGTTGTAAATGGTCTATTGAGTATACCCCTCTTTTTTATTATTTTGATATATATAATTTGATATGTGGTCTCTCCAAAATGGGTAGTTGAATTTTCTTAAATTAAATACATTGTTTAATTAGTATAAACTACTTATGGATGGATGTATGTTCTAAGGTCCAGTATGGTCCCTTGAGCTCTTAGCATTGTTCTTCGACCTATATTGTCTAAGGATTCGATTGTAAAAGAGTATTACAATATTTATGGGACCCTTATGGGTGTAAATTAAAATAAGTGAATGTAATATAGCAGCCCTAGTATAGGTTCCTTTAGAAATATCCTTATAGAGGATAATGTTTTAATGGATTGATTAGCCCAAGTAGACCATTGTGGTATTATGAGATGTTTTAGAGCCATTACGATAGATTATTAGACTATGGATTGAGTAATCCTCCCCCACTATAACATGATTACTTGGGCGGTTATACACTGGGTAGAGTATGATAGGTTGGGTGAGTGGACCAACAAAGGTTGGCTTGAGATGATAGAAGGGAATTATTCCATATTACTAGAGGGGTTCCAATTATAATTATCCAATTAGACTATTGTGGATGAAATGTGAACTTGATGGGATCAAGGGATACTATACCATTTGAGTGATGGGATTATCATGAGAGATGGAATTTATGTTAGGGAACTAATACAGGGTATCTATTCTATGTTTTGGCCTATAGGAACCTAATGGTATTCCTCGTGTTATGTAACCCATGAGAGGTTTAGTGTATGAATGGATATTTTTGATTCAGATGTCACTTTAGAACAAAAATCAATGATATAAACCTATTGGGGTTGTAGTGGAAGGCATAGATTGTGCACTTGATAGTTTGAAAATAGTTATACAAGATGGGTTTGGTAGGTTTCCAACCCAACTTATTATTATTATTATGAGATTTATGCTAGGTTTGGGTGAGTGACCAAGTCATGTTCTATGACATGGTATTCTAGGGAGGATATACCCTTGAGTATATGTGATATGTGGCCTGAGGTTCTAGGTAGGGTGTTCCCCGAGTATATATAATGCATGTTTTATTTACAAATATGATATGTCTGAGGTTTCAGGTGGGATATGGTACTGGGTGCATACTAGATATAGTTTCATGGATGGATGTGGATTCCCCTAGGTGTATATTTTTATACATTTAAGGATGGATGTGGACCCCCCAGGTAGATATTCTCAAGGTTCTAGTGTTGGATGTGGCCCCCAAGGTAGATATTATCATGGTTCTGGGGTTGGATATTGATCCCAATAGGTAAGATATGATGGTTCGAGGTGAGCAATGAATCAGGGTAGAATATGGTTCCTGGGTAATACTTGGTCCTCCTAGGTGGATTGCTTTATGTTTAGAGATACTCTGGAACTCACTGAAGCAGGTATAGTTAATTCCAAGTGTCACTATGTAACGCAAGGATTTTCTATGGTTATTTATACATGCTTCTACAATGTATTTATTTATTCGAGAAAGAATATCACATGTTCACATGCTGGTTCACTAGTTATGTTTGGGGCTCGGATAGTGAATTCCTATTGAGTCTTAATCACAACTCACTTGGGTGTCCCTGGAATTACGGTAATGAAGTAGACTTCACTAACTGTAGATTTAGTTGGGATATATTCCAAGTATTTCATGATTGAGTGGGACAAATTGGGTGATATTTGGACAAAAATTGGGACAAGGCTTGGGGATGGTCGTAGATCCTCTAATTTTAATCTTCCATTTATTTGTATATGTGATTGACTTAGTGGTCAATCAGTTGATGTATACTAGTATGATCATGTGTAAAGAAACCCAAGAAAAATAAAAAAACTACTTCATTATTTTTCCTCAATAATCATTCTATCTCACAAATAGTCATGAAAACTAGATAACTGAATGTTTAGTGTCATTGAGGACTAGACATGAAATAAAGTTATTTTATTATAAGTGTGAACATTTCTCTAAAATTGTGCCACACTATACTCGTTCTAGATCTCGCAAAATTTATACTCGTCTTCATAACCTGGAGAAATATAAACATAATAATTGGGTTATCTCAGATGCACAATTAGGGTAAACATAGGATATAATGATAAAATATCATAAGTGATCATAATATGATTATATGGTAATAATCAAGAAACATAAGAAAATTCACTCCCAATATATCATGGATTATAAATCATAAAATAAGGCAATGTATATCATAAGACATGAAACAAAATAGCTTAGAAATGTGAGTTAATAAACATGATCCATTAGTGCATAGAATAATCATGAGTATAAGAATAAAACGGTGACATCTTTCAATAGGGTTATAGACATTAGTATAGGGAAACATTACTTTCATGAGTTACATACTCGCACCCATTATTTCAAGAAAACATGATTATACTCTTGTATGCATCACCTTCGTGAGTCACACATTTTGACTAACACTTATGAACAACTAAATTGTTTCTTCGTACACAAATCACATGATATTTAAACATTTAACCATTACATTGGAAGGAAATATATGACCTAACCCATCATATTTTATACTATTAGTTACACTTAAAAGTCATTCCATTGTCATATCATGAAGTCCTAAAGAACCCATGGAAATAAAATGGGTTTCATAAAATTTTTAAATGAAAATTACTCAATTTATATAGCCTAAAGAACCCTTGGAAGTAAAAAGGGTTTCATATTATTTCCCTATAAAAAAATAGTAGATTAGTGTCTTTGGAAACTTGGAATCTTGGAAACATAATCTTATATCTTGGTGAAATATCGTCAATATCTCACTTAAATATCTTCCCCTTTATAACTCTTTGTTAAAACCGTTCTTCGTAACCTAGGGAAAGGAAACATAAGAAATGGGTGAGATCAGATGCTCAATAAGGATAAAAAGGGATATTTGTAAGTATAACATGAGAACATGATCATATCATTAGAAGACCATTACATGCGTATCAAAGATCATAAACATGAATCATGGAATAAATATTGGTAGTTCATAAGACATGAATTATAAGGAAATCAAATAACATGAGTCATGAGAGCATAATATTGGCATACGATACATACGTGTGGCATACACATAAACTTATAACATTGTGAACATGTCTAGATAAGAATAGGTTCACTCATTAGGTTTATGAAATGAAATGAGGCCCTCACATAAACTTAAGGGAATGAAACTAGGTCCACACATAACATTGTGAAAATGTAATAAGGTTGATGCATAACATTGTGGACATGTAATCAAGTTCACACAATAAATTTTGAATATATAATCAGGTCCACACAAAACATTATGAACATGTAATCAGGTTCATGAATAATCTTATGGACATGAAACCAGATCCATACATAACATTATGAAAATTTAATCAGGTTCACGCTTAAAATTGTGAACATGTATTCAGGTTCACACATGAACTTACATGCATGAAACTAGGTCCACACATAACATTGTGAACACATAATCAAATTCATGAAAAAAATTGTGAACATGTAATCCAGATCACACATAAATTTATGGGCATGAAACAAGGTGTATTATTGATATTGTGAACATGTAATATGGTTCACACATAAAATATAAACTCTTGGGTCGTCCATCATTACACAATGCATTAGATTGAGATATAAGTTCCACCCATCACATAATGAAATCATACATACATGTGCCAAAAATAATAAACATTCATAATATCATAACCCATTAAATAAAATTGGCATTATAAACACTTCATCCTATCATTACCTATAGAAATTAGATAGGTTTGATAATCATTTAATCTTATAATAACCCATGAAAGGATGTGAGTTTCAAATTAATTTTATCAGGGTAGAACCCATGGGAGAATATGGATTTTATAATAATTTTTTCATCATAAACACAAACCTATCAAAGAAATAATAAGAATGGTGTCCTTGGATCATATCCCCAATAAAGCATACACTATATCAAAGGATTTCATCTTAGATGGAGGATGATTTTGAATGATCACTTGGAGAATTTCTTAAGTAAAATAAACATTTTTTAGAAATCATTTTTTAAAGAATAAAATATTTTCAAAATATTTTCCTTTTAAAACCACTTTTTAAACTTATAATGTAAGCATTAAAAATCATTTAAAACATTTCTTGAGGAAAATACCCTCTTTGTATTGATTTTTTGTTAAAATAAAACCATATTAAAAACATTTTAGTTGAAAAGATCTTTGAAAACTTACAAAAACTCTTCAATTAAATGACAGTCATGATGGGTAATAAATCCGTACATGCCGAACATTCCTTCTATGCCGTAAAAAAATTAGAAAAGTGCCTCGATCAGAAAATAAAAATAATATTCTTTTAATTTTTTTTAAAATGGTATTAAATGGGTAAAAATAACTTTTAATGATCATAGGATAATATTATAACATTTTTGAATTTTTTTTTGGAAAAATGGTTTTTAAATAAAACAGATTTCTGACCAAAGAGAGAGATAAAGTTGAATTTACCTTAAAAGATTCTTAATTATCATTAGTAGAAAAGAATGTAAAAATGGTACTATTACATTAAGATATTATTAATAACCATAGTATAATAAAATTCCCGAGTATTATTGAGATATAGATAATAATATTTAATTAATGGAATCATAATCATAAAAAATCTTGATAAATGATCAGATTGTAGAAACAAACTATTACCATTTTGATAACTTTGAATCCTGATCCCCATGAAAAAATAACATTACAAGAAGCATATAATATCATGAAAACAAGGATATTTATGATAAAACTTTTCAACAAGAATTCTACACAACTTGTAAAATAATTTAGCTGCATAACATAACATGTGTCTTAGAGAAGGTAAACTAAGACAAAATTACTTTACTGATTTCGTAACATTTGAACCGTATAAAACCATGAAATAGAGATCATTAGTTATATATTTAAAATTACAATAAATTTAAGGATAATAATCATAGAATACATTCATGGGTAGTATAACCATCACATAAAAGAAATGGGTGGTGAATATGGAATGTATCTCAGGAATATAAGAAAGTGAGAAGAAATTACATTATTACTTGAGTAAATTTTGAATCCTTATATCCATGAAATAATAAAATACATTGTAACTTTTCATATCACAAAATAATGGAAATTAAAGATATAACATATCATTGGAATGTATATAAACTATACAAAAAGAATAAGTGGTGAATATAACATGTATCTCAAAGAAATAAATTTGAGACGGGAAAACCAAACCTTAAGTCTTGAATTTCCTCAAACACATTCAAACCTACTATATAATAAATATAATTTTATTATAAATATACCAAATAAATATATTATTCTATATCATACCACATAAAATTTTATTATGACTTTATTTTAGACATTTATTAACAATTCTATGTTAATGTTATGTTTCTGGTAATAATCGCGTTGTTTTTCATATATGTTTGGAATTGTTATTCTTGATACTATTAATTATATTATGATTTAATTATTTATAAAATTTAAAAAATGATATAAATATCATATATATTCATTATATAATAATTTATACAAATCTATAAAATATAAAAATATGAAATGGAATACACCTTTCACGAAGACAGTCGGCTATGTGTACCAACAAATGTTGTTTTTGTTTTATTATCATATTGAAAAAAAGTAAATAATATATATATATATATTATAATTACATTATAATTATTATGTAATATATATTATATATTTTTACTAAAAACATCTTTAATAAATTCTATATATAGTGTGATCAAATCATATCACTTTGAGGAGGTGATAGTCCATACGCCCACAAACGAAGTTATCATATTACCAAAAAATAGAAATCCTGAATTTATGTGTTATATACTAATAAAATAAGAATAAATACATCATAAATATCATATATATCATATAAAAACATTATTCCCATCATAATTATCAACCATAAGAGGTGGTAAAGGAAAAACAAACATCATCATTTTGTGAGGCGGTAGTCCACCATACACATGATCGGTAAGTTTGCTATGCACTTGATGGAAGTGAGTGTAGGTGTAGATATAAAAATTAGAATAAAAACATATAAGTATATTGATTATATTGATATAATTATATAAGTATTGAATAATATTAACTTAATGGGTGGAGAAAGAAATAAAATATAAATGCATGTTGAAGAAAATTACCTCTTTTTCGGGTAACTCATTTTGGTTTTCATTAAAGGGATTCCCTGGTTGGTTTTATGAAAAAAGTCAGGTGGCTAGGATAAAGGTATGAAATTTTGGAGATTATCTAGGCAGTGTTTGGATGATATAAAAGTCTTGAGATGTGTGAATAAGTGAGGGGTGAGTTCCCTTTGATAGTGGGGGAGGAGTGACATTCTTGTAAATATAAAAAGGAAAACACTACTGAGAGGTATCTCTTATATAATGTGCATCAAATAATTGAAAATTTTCTGTAAAAGAATTAAATTTGTAGATATATTTCAATATAATGGAATTTTAGCATGTTTCTAGGTTAATGGTCCCCTTAAGTTAAATTTTAACCACTAATTTATCTTGTTTTTACCAAATTAATTTTAATTTCATTCACTAATACTTTTGATAAAAAACAAATTTGAACTTATTATAAATTATAAATTTTTCTTATTGAAAATATTTAATCCATTTTATGAAATTATAAACACTTAAGGTGCATAAATTAATTTAAAATTAATCCCATAGACATGTCACGACAATGAGTTTTTTAAGATAAAATGCTTCAATGTTTGAAATGTTTTTATATCCAATTTCAATGATAAATTGGTTACATTAAACTATATTGGGTTAATTAATTTAAATTTATCTAATTTCACTTTACAAAAAATTAAAATATAATTTAAAAATATAAATAAATTCAATGAAAAATTAGTTTTGAATTAAAATTTAGTATTTTTTCACTTTTCATCCAAAAATAGTGTTTTTCTGAAAATCACAAAAATACACCCTAAGATAATCTTAAAATTTTGAATTCGAAAATAAATTTTATTTTATAAATTATAACATCTAAAAGTTCCTAAAATTTATTTTATTATTATTCAGAGAAGGACATAAAAAAGTAGTTCATTTGAGAAAATAGTATTTTCAAACATATAAAGACATTATAAAAAATTATATTTTTTATCATCAATATGAATTATTTATATAAAACCATTATAATTAATATTTTAAAATTATTTATAAATATTAATATTACTAATTTTAATGGCTATGTTATAACTTTCTCATTTAAATAGTTATAATAATAAAATGTTGGTTTGTAGAAACTCAGTGTTTCATGCAACAAAAGTCAAGTCAGTGTTGCATGTAGTGCAAGATTATATTGGTTAAAAATATAAAGAAATATTAAATTGTTGTAGAGTTAAATTAAATTCATTAATAATAATTAATTTATTTAGAAAAAAGGTTTATAAAAACTCGCGGTGTTACATTCTGCCACCTTTAAAATGAATTTTCCCCTCAAAATTCATCTGAGTTATCAAATGTTTAATAGTTGAAAGTTCCTTTAATAGAAACCTGCATCCTAAAAACGAATACTAAAACATATTTTAAAAAAGGAATGTTGGGACCATAATAGTTACCCAAAGTAACTCACAACTAGGTCTATGTATAGGATAACATAGGTGGCCAGTGAAAACCTGGACATATAAGAGAAATATAACTATCATGTTCTGATGGAGAGTGATAGAGAAAACATTCAAGAGAATGTTAATAATAAAAAATACATAAACCAAATTGGAATTAAAAAGATCGTTTATATCATTAAAAATGATGATATTAAGATAAACTCTTATATCACATTCCTTTTCCTAATGTAGACTATTTTTTCATAAGAATATATACATACTTGATTTCATTACATTTCATATGCGTAATCTCACCCTTTGGTTTTTCCTTACTAAATTTATACTTAATCTCTTACTCCAAAAAATTAAGGTGAATTTTTTATTCCTAAATCATTAGAAGATCATGAGATCCATAAATTGAAAGATATGACTTTCCATTTGTCCTCATCACAACAAAAAGGTTTCCATAAGTATACAATGTGCATAAATCCTAACATAGTGAGATAATAATTTAGTCTCTAAAACCACATATAAAGTTTAAATTAAACTATTTCATAATTGTTTTTACTTGTAACCCTTCAAAAATACAATTCACCATTTATTCCAAAATAATATCTTCTCTTATACCAAAAATATTTTCATTGGAAATTGGGGTCCATCCTTGTTCTGATAGAATATAAAATGTGATTTTATTAATCAAAAATCCATGTAGAGGGATATAATCACCTGATATTTCACTAAATTATGAAAAATAAGGTTTTTTTAGGGATTATTAATACAAATTCAAACATGAAATTCGCAACTACGGAGGTGAGGATAAGCATCACCTAATTATTATTATTTGCTTCATCCATTTTGATTGAAAAATCATTCCCTTTTTTCTTTTTCCTCAGTGGTTGTTGTGTCTTTTCATCCATATTATCCCTTGTATTGGGTCATTTATTCGCATAATTACAAAACTCCATGAACTTGAAACACTAAAGTGTGGGTGGTGAATTATATTGTGTTCTTTATCTTGTCATTTCATTAGATGTTCTCTTCACATCACTTCTGTATTATTTTGCTCGATGGATGGGTTTTCCAAACATAGAACACCTTCTTGTTCCTTTTATACACTCACCTAAGTGCTCTTTAACACAATTTTGGAAATTAGGTGTTTGAAATTTTTTCTTCACTTTGTGTGACATATCATCTGATTTTCCATGGAACCCCATTTTCCTTATCTTATCACTGGAACCAAGAGGGTTTCCAGCTTCCATTTCCACTTTTTGTTCACATCTAATGATTTCTTCACAGCATTGATAGTCTCTTATGGCTAATTTATTTTGGAGATTTCGTTTCAATCCTCAAAATAATTGGCCAACAAGAGCGGCCGGAGGTCGTCACAGCCCTCAAAATGATATTTGTAAACTCCACTGTTTTTATCTGTGAAGCGAGTGTGCATTTTTTACCTTTTTTTTATTACAATGAAGTTGAAACAGAATGAGGAAACACGATTTTCTACAAAGGATCTAAAATTACACTAAGTACTTTAAACTAACAATTATATCAAACTAACATTAAGCAGCAAAGACAAGGAGCTAAGAACAACTCTTTTCTCAGGAATTCCAAACTTGATGGTTAAGAGGATAACTCTCCACTAAATTTAATTGAATCACACCTTAGAAATTGGTTTATATATCTTCCTCGCCAGAAGATACATCAAACACAGTAATGAATTTTAGAGTTCACCACTCTAAAGATCATCATCTGTTTAAAGTTTGAAAAAGAATATAGATGAAATTAAACTCATCGCAAAACTCCAACTATCATGACATTAATGCATCTACACAAAAATGATCAAGTTCAATCTCCCCAATTGTACTTGAAACTATGAAATTTTTGTATTAAGGTGTGAAAAATTTCACCTAACATCAGAGTTGACCTCGCCGATTAACACTGATGTCTATCGAATAGTAAGTGAAAAAATTAAATAGATAAACCAACAAAGCTTAAAGCTCTCGAGATGGAAAATAAAATCATGTTCATCAAGAAATATATCATTGAAAACAACCGAAAATAGAGTACAAAACTTAAAGAAAAGAGGAAGAAAGACTCCCTAAATATTGCTCTACCTTTGGGCTCCTTAGTCTCCAATTTGACTGTATAATCTCCCGGGAGTTCTGCTCTCAAATTGTCTGGCGTGGAATGTCGAATGAGAGTCCCCAAAATTCTGCTACTACTCTTCTTTATATACCCTGCTATCATAATCTGCATGTCACTACTTGATTTCCACCGACTTGGATTTTCTTACATGAGTGCATAGCACACGTGCACTTTTTCTACGACTGGCACGTCGCACGAGTTTTTCTCCTGTAACTACCATTCGTTAAGTTAGTTACGTGAACATAGACATTTTACCAACATTGGAATGAACCTGCACTAGTTATAAATATAATAAAGCAGTTAATACTCAAAGGCAAAAATAATTATTAAAAAGTTAACTTACGTTAACTAATAAATATCTTAGTTGATAAATATTATTTACTTTATTATTATTTATAAAATTATTCACATAATATTATTATGGTAAAACATGTGTTTATTAAATTTATTAATTAAACTAACTTAATAAATATAATTACTAAACAATTAATTTTTATTATTTTTAACTAAGTTATTAAAAATAACTACATAAATAAATAAATAATTAAGTTAATATTTTAAATTGTATTAATAATTTAAATATTACTATTAATGGAATTATATTTTTAGATTAATTAATTATTTATTTAATTTTAACTTAGTAAGTACAATTAATACTTAAGTTTGAATTATTTTTAAATTAATAAATATATTTCGTAGTTTATTTATAATTATTATTAATTAAATAATTTATACTATTAATAGTAAATTAATTTATAAAAACTTTTATTAATTTAGTTTTATATTATAATTTATAATTTATCTTTTTATTAATAACAAAATTGTTTAATTTTATTACTTTTATAAATTATTTTATTTTATATTTATTTGACTTAGTAAAGATACCTTTTATGTAAAGTTAACTTTACTTAATTTTAACTTTACATTAGCTTTAGATTTTGTTTTTTTCTTCTTACTATACTTCTGTTATACTTTAATTTTTATAATTTGTTAACTTTTTGTTTTTATTTATTATTTTTTTAATTTACTTCCCTTCCTCCCCAAAATTGGTGCAACAAGGGGTAGGATTTGTCTTCCTCCGTTGAAACGGACACCCTGCACTCATCAACTCCAATAGTGCATAGAGTCGGACCTCCTCTGCACTTAGCGCGGTGCACTCCATCCCGGCTCCTCACGGCGCGACGTCACCTTCAGCAACCCAGCAGCTACAGCTCTTTGCAGCAGCACACCAACTTCCCTGCACACCTCCTCTTTAACACAGTAGTGTGAAACTTCAACTGCTTCAGGTCTGCGGTCATCGGCAGGGAGATTTCCTTCATGATCCAACATAGAGGACAAGCTGCAACAACTCTCGGTAGTCCTATTTACAGCACAACGGCATGAAATACTTCTCCAGATCCTCAGATTGGTCTCATTTTCCAGCGATGCAGGTTCCAGAAGTAGCCAACTTCAACTTAACCTCATTCACATCTGATGGAAAGGCTTGCAAGGTTTTCTGAGAATGACCCTGGAGGTGCATCGGTGAGGGGTATCGGTATCTCAGCTACCGATAGGATGAAAATAAAAGGGCGTATCAGTGAGGTTGAATCAGTGGGGTAGGCAGCATCTACTGATAGGATAAGATATCGGTGAGGTTGCTATATCATTGAGGCAGAGGAAATAAATTGAGTATCGGTGAGAAAAATAAATAGTCTGTCTATCGGTAGCTGCAAAAACGCGAATCACCACCATGCGTTAAAAAAACTAAAACTCAAATAAGAATTAATTAAAATAATAATTAAATAGTAAAAAACACTAATTTATTTAAAACGACTAAATTTTCAACAAAACTAAAACACAACTAAGATATTAACTAATTAAATTTTTAGCAAAATTAAATTATACAAAACTAAAGAATGAATTTAAAAAACAAAATTAAAAAAGACTAATTTAAATAAGAAATTAAAATGCATAAACTAAATTTATATTAAAAGTTTAATTCAAAAAAATTAATTTATTTATTTATACTATTTATAACATTACATTATATTAGCAACTAACCTAAAACATTTAAGCAGAATACTATACTATTAAATTAATGAAGTTAATTTATATTAATGGATGAAAATAAAATTAAATTAAAAACTAAATTATATAAAAGAAATTAGGGTTTGAAAAAGGTAATGGTGATAAGGTCACCAATACAGCAAGGTCACCAATACACTACAGTATCAGCGTGGTGTGGATCGGTAGAATGGATACCGATAGAAGAGGCTGTGTTGGTGAGAAAGATGTATCGGTGAGGTAAGACTGGGGCGATGTCACCGTTAGAGCTTGTATACCTCACAGGTAGACTAAAACAAAATAAAAAATGAATTAAAACTCAATCTGCATACATAAAATAATTAAGTTAATGTTTAAAAACTAATAATTAATTAATTAATTTAAATAATTCTATTAATAAAATTAAAGTCGAACCATTTAAATTAACTTTAAACAAAAAATATTTCCTTAAATGGTTGGAAGAGTATCTAAACAAATTAATTACTATAATTAACATATTCTATGGTAAATTAATTAAAAGATAAATTATTAAAATAAAGGCTGACCTTATTAATTAGAATCGGGTAGATTAAATAATTATTTAGTTTGAAATTAACTTATTAAAAAGTAGTGCAGAATTAAATTAACCAAACTAAATACATACCATTTATAGGTGCTCACCGGTAGATTTTAAGGCTACTGTTATAATTAAATGAGAGAAACCGGTAGGAAAGATTAATGGTGACTAAGGTCACCGTTACAGTCAAGGTCACTGATAGAGGAAAACTCACCAATAGACAGTACCGGTAGCCTGCTATTGGTAGCTAAGCTACCGGTAGTCTGGAAAGCCGAACTAAGTTATATAAACATTAAAACATAAATGTAAATCAAATAAAAAACTATGTAATTATTAATAATGTAAAATTAAGTAAAATAAACAAATATAGATTCAATTAAACAAATGAAAATTATTTATTTTAAAAACAGAGAAGGAAAAAATCAACTATTTAACGGTCCATAATTACATAGAATGATACAAAAAAATGAATATTTGACAAATAAAATTATAAAAATACAAAAGTACAAATATTTAGCATTAAGTGATTAAATAATTAATTAATTCATTAAAAATTTAGAAAATAGATGTGGAAAAACTATGCAAAAATATAGCCACATCAAATTCCCCCACACTTAAGAATTTTCTATCCTCAAACAATCCCATGTTTTATTAAACTTGAAAACAAAGGTATGTTTATCATTTTTTCTCAAGATGTAACATGTCCAACACTCAAAATAGAGGACAATTCATAATAGCAAGCCATAAAACAATGATTAACTCATATGAGTCTTTCTTAGAACTAATACTCTAGTATAATTAATAATGCAAAGACCATCCACCAAAGAAGATGTCAAGCCTCATATGTGATACAACTTAATGACTCACTTCAATCCAATCCAAGGTTCTAAGTCCAAGAATAACAAGAGATAAAATTTCAATGAAATTATGACCTTAACCAAAGAACATTGTACTTTGACATTTTCACCTTGGTTCCAACAATAATTATTTTTTTTGTGAATCACCCCAACGATACAACCTAAATTATTTCCATATAAAACATTTGATCACTTCTTCATTTGGCGTTCATCATTCCCCTCACCTTAATGAGCTCATTATTTTGACCCTAGACTCTTTATTTAGTTTTCCCAAGCCTTGTATCATTTTAAGATCACTGTGCAATGCACTTATTCAAATTGAACAGAGGGCTTTTAGTTAATAGAAACGCACCCAACACCAAGGGTCTCAGAGACTCACTGTGGGATCCCAAATTCCCAAATTACTCTAGTTTCAGAAGATTTATATAAAATTCAGTTACAGTGGGCCATTAAAGCAATTACTTTTAATAATTTTAAGAAAAATGAATGAGGCCCCTAGAATAAAAATCAAATTTCCAGTTCCAAGGGTTATGACCATAACTCCACAAACATATAACCCATATCACTTTCAGAAGTAAGTCCTAAACCAAATTTCCATCTAATCACTAAGAAAGATCACTCATAAATCATCTGAACTCTTTAATTTCAGACTCAGAGCACTTCTTAACTATCATTAAGGAACTTGTTCCAAGGCAAGACCCATTAGAGTACAGTGTAAAGCCTAAAATTATGCAAAAATTTTGAAAATATTATCCATTTTTTACAAAAAAAGAATGTGTTACAGTGGGAATTAATGGCCTTTTGATAAAGCACAGTTTAGCACAGTCAAGAATTGACCCTCCCACCCACACTTAAAACCCAACTTTGTCTCCAAATTTGACTTCTAAATATGGAAAAGAACAATTAATCAATTAATGTTCAAAACAAATTTTCAATTATGTAGATAGATGACATGTTTCATGGGTCTCAATGAAATTCAAAAACATTTTTTTGCCACAATAAATAAATAACCAATAGATTCATAAGAAATTATATACATTAACATCTAAGTCCAGTGACATAGATTTCCAATTCAGCTCAAAATATATCATGCACCTTGTGGATGCACAATTAATTGGGTGTAAGCATTTTAACAATGTATGATTCAAAAATTTGTTCAATTAAGTAGACAAAGTTCATGCTAAACAACCCAACATTAATCAGATTCAACATCGGAGCAGCATATACCCCCCACACTTAGTTTCAAACAGTGAAATGGGTTTAACACATTGCAATTCAGTTTCTAGCAGTAAAGGACATGAAGATTTTTAATTCAAGTTAGTGACATGTAGCAAAAGTTTTTATTTTTATATGTAATTTATGCAGCAGATTTTCAGCAAGTATATAGAAGAATTTTTTAAACAAGTAGAATTTTTTAATGAACAGAATTTTATTCACATAAACAGAAGAAGAAAATAAATGCAGAAAGTTGGAATGATTTTCTGTATATATTTGTCAATTTCCCTCCATTTTGGGAATTCCACTCCATTTATTGACACAAGCAGCATCATTCTAGAAAAAGAACATATAAACCAGGAAGAAAAATCAAGTAGGGATATAGCATATGGAAGAAAACAAGATTCACTTAATTAAACACTAATAAAAAAACAGAAATAAAAGTAAACACTAAAAAAAGAACATGATATGACTCCCATGAAGCAATGAATTTAAAGTCTTCAGTTAGAATTGATTTAATTACAATTTTTTTATTTATTAACAATAAAAGACCATGGGTTGCCTCCCATCCAGTGCTAGGTTTAAATTCCCCATCCAGACTCACCTAGAAACTTAACATAGTCACTAGGTGGATGTGGTTTCCTTAATAGGAACCACCACAAGTGCTTGGCCCATTTTCTTTTAACAGACAGATGAATGTTTTGGGCATCAAAACATAATCAAACTAAAACCAATTTATCATAGCCTAAAATAACCCCTATGTATCACCCTTTAACAGTAGTGGGTATAGTGTTGTCCACTTCCAGATAAAGTTCATAAATTTCATGATTTGAATTCACATAAAGGGACAACGTAGATCTAGGTGCTTCGAAGGGTGTATCATTAACCTCAGAGCTTTTTCTCTTAACCTCAATATTAAAAAATTCAAAATCAAGGGTTCATTTGGGTGAATTATGAGTAGCAAGTTCAAGAGGAGATTCACTAGAGTGGTGAACAGAATTATGAACAATGGAACTCATGACTAATTCTCCCTTTGGACTACTATCAATAACACAACAAGGATCATCACCCTTCACAGTTGAGGATGAAAGTTACATATAGGGAAGATAATTTATTATGTCACTAATAGATTCAGGTCTAACAAAGTTGTAAATCTCTTCCAAAAGTTCATCATCAGTGAATGAAAGTTCAATATCAACTGCTTCAAACAAATCAATTCTACCTAACTCAAGTGTGTGCTCAACCTGCTTTTCATGTTCAAATTCCAAATGCTCATTTTCTAAAACATGGTATGTAGTGTGTTCCAAGAAGTTAAAATCCGGAGGAGTATTGTTCAATTCAGCTTCAATAAAGTCATGTTCAATATTGATCAAATTTAAAAATTTACTCCCTTGTATATCGACACTATTTTCTAGTTCAACTCACAATGATTCAGAAAAATGAGTACAATGAGAATATGGAAATGAAAACTCATCAATAAGTTTTTCTTCAAATATCATTCCCACATCCTCAGCGTCCAACAACATTTCAGAGATTATTGGGTTTATAGGATCAAAACATGGAAGATAAGTATTCAGTTTAGGTTCAATGATTTGAGATTCTGTGATTTCGAGCTTAAGGTTCTCTTCCAAAGTGTACCCAATATCAATTTCAGGCTCATTGTTCAGAATTTCCGAAATTTTGGGTGAAGAATTATTAACAATCCAGTTTTCATCTTTTAATTTGTCTTCAACCCGAATGACTTCCTTTTCAAAACTCCTAAAACAGTGATTCTTCTCCAATGTATGAATTATGAAAAGAACTAGGATTTCATTTTCAATCTGTTTCAATTCAGTTTCAAAATTGGCCAACTCAATATCATTAAAGTTCTTTATTGGATTATCAATGTTTTGTTCTTTATTTAATGAGTTGGTTATTTCAAGATCTGGTTCAACAGTTTCATATTTATCAATGTGAATGGTTTCTTTCCAAACATCTGATTCACTTTACTCTTCTATTATATTTTCAAATATTTCATAAACATTTTCATTTTCATTGTCTTCCAATACATTTTGTTCTTTAACCCTCTATATTAAATCCAAGAGTATGGTTTCTAATCTTTTCAGTCTTTGATCTCGCTCTTGAGAATCTCTAAGTTCAATCTCATGAGTTTTAATTAACCAATTGATTATTAGTTCTACCCTACCATCCAGTTTAGAATCAATTAGGTCAATTTTAGCTAGGGTGTCAAGACTAAATTCAATGTTTTTCTCATTCTCTTCAAAGTGAATGTAATATAGTGGGTTGTTATAAACACACTTCTGGAAAATATGTCCATAATCTCCACAACAAATGCAGTAAGGTCCAGTGTAGTAGTTTGAACCTTCAAAACATTCCATTTTTTTATGTTTTAATATTAAACACAATCAAAAATTTCCAACAGTAACACAAGCATCAAATGTTCACAATTTGTTTTGAATTTTTTTTTGATTTTTTTAGTCTTTTTTGTATTATTTATTTTAAACCCTAGACTCTCAGTGCGTGCCTTCCCCTGCAACAGCGCCAAATTTTGGAGTGTCCGGAGGTCGTCACAACCCTCAAAATGATATTTATAAACCTTCACTAGTATAGAAGTGAAGGGTCGAACCCTAGGGAAGGTAGATGAGTTTTCTAGAGGTTTGTATTTATTAAACATTAATTCCAATGTTGTTAGCAGTGAAGAAAGTGTGAATTTTTTACCTTTTCTTTATTAAAATGAAGTTGAAATAGGATGAGGAAACATGATTTTCTACAAAGGATCTAAAATTACACTAAGTACTGTTAAACTATGAATTATATCAAACTTACATTAAGCAGCAAAGACAAGGACCTAAGAACAACTATTTTCTCAGGAATTCTAAACTTGATGGTTAAAAGGATAAATCTCCACTAAATTTAATTGAATCACACCTTTGAAATTGGTTGATATATCTTCCTTTCCATAAGATACATCAAACAAAGGAATGACTTTTAGAGTTCACCACTCTATAGATCATCATTTATTAAAAGTTTTAAATAATAATATAGCTGGAAATAAACTCGCTGTAAAACTCCAACTATCATGACATTAATGAATCAACATAAAAATGATCAAGTTCAATTTCACAAATTAAACTTGAAACTATGAAATTTTTGTATTAAGGTGTGAAAAATTTGACCTAACATTAGAGTTGACCTCGCCGATTAACTCTGATGTCTATTGAAGAGTAGGTGAAAAAATTAAACAAATAAACCAACAAAGCGTAAAGCTCCTGATATGGAAAATCAACCCATGTTAATCATGAAATCTATCATTGAAAACAACCAAAAACAGAGTAAAAACTTAAAGAAAAGAGGAAGAAAGGATCCCTAAATATTGCTCTTCCTTCAGGCTCCTTAGTCTCCAGTTTGACTCAATCATATCCCGGGAGTTCTGCTCTTGAATTGTCTGGCGTGGAATGTCGAATGAGAGTCCCCAAAATTATGCTATTGCTCTGCTTTATATACCCTTCTGTCATAATCTGCATGTCACTGCTCGATTTCCACCGACTTGGACTGTCCTTCATGAGTGCACCGCGCACGTGCGATTTTTCAGTGACTGGCACGTCGCACGAGTTTTTCTCATGTAACTGAATTTTTTTAAGTTAGATGCTTGATCATAGACATCTTAGTAACTTTGGAATGATCTTATACAAGTTATAAATATAATAAAGAAATAAAAACTCAAAGGCATAAATAATTATTAAAAAGATTACTAATAAATATCTTAGTTGATAAATATTATTTACTTTATTGTTATTTATAAAATTATTCACATAATATTATTATGGTAAAACATGTGTTTATTAAAGTCATTAATTAAACTAAGTTAATAAATATAATTACTAAACAATTAATTTTTATTGTTTTTAACTAAGTTATTAAAACTGACTACATAAATAAATAAATAAATAAGTTAATATTTTAAATTGTATTAATAATTTAATTATTACTATTAATGGAATTATATTGTTAGATTAATTAATTAATTAGTTTATTTTAACTTAGTAAATAAAATTAATACTTACATTTTATGTATTTTTAAATTAATAAATTGTAATGTCCTGGATTTTTTTGTCATGAATTATTTTCAATATTATATGGGAATTATTTCGGGACCATGCTCTTAGATGGCGTGCAGTTCCAAGGCCCAGTGAGCTCGGACCAAATGTTTGAATTTAATTTAATAATTAAATTACGCACACGTGCGGTTTTCCTGAAAAAGTGGATAACTCCCGAACGGGTGCTCGGATCAGAAATCTGAGGGCACTGTTGCTTTCATAACTGTGATTTTACCTTAGGCGAGGCCTAAATTTGACCGGCGCTGGTCAGTGGTGAAATGTAGTTTTTGGACGCAATAGTAATAAAATATGTAATAAAAATATTTTATTTCTGTAGCGAGATCTTTTAAATCTTTTTTTCTTTTATCCTCTTTAAATAGAGGCTTGCTCCATGGTCCATGGTTACAAACCCCATAACTATAAAAACCCTTGGCGGCTCTGGAGGAAACCCCCAACGCGGCGACGGTGACGTTCTTAACGGATGTCGACAGCGACGACGACGCGACGAGCGGATCTTCATCGGAAAACGTAGTGAATCTAGGTAGGATGTTGTTGTGATTTTAATTCTTCCCCGTATTTGATTTCCATGACGAACGCGGACTAATCCACGAACAGATTTGCCCACGGATCGATCGTTCCTGTGGGATGGGATTTTGCGGGGATTATTGGGGATTTGATTCCGGTTATTTGTTTGGTTTCATTCAAAATTATAACGGTGAAGAACCAAGATCGACACGAACATCGATCGAGGTTCGTCCCTCTCGATTTTTTGTGTGTTCTTCCCCAAATTCTCGGGTTCTTCGTGATTGTTCTTCACGTTCTTTGTGGGGCGATGAACAACGGATCGTTGCGCATCCGTTCTGCGATGCAACGATCCCAATTTGAAGGATCAACACCGCAGTAGTCTTGCGGAGATGGGATGATTGTTTCAGCAGACGGATCAAAGCAGATCAAAAGAAATCGTTCTTCAGACAATTTCCACTCAGATGGACGGAATCGGATTTTGGAGCAGATTGAAGACCCGACACCCATGGATTCAGCTTCACGAAGATGAGGTGACCCGGTATCTGGAGTTTCGAGGTGAATGTATGATAGAATAGATATTCGGAATATTGGCTGAGGCGCACGGAGGAAGATGCGGTTCTGGAAATTTTCCTAACTACACGTCGTGTAGTATGGGCTATATGGCGTGTGTTCATTAGTAAGGTTACCCGGCATGTACTCCGAGAGTGCACGGACATGGGAAGGGCACATGGACATGGACACGCCATGTATACCACTCCCCGGCCAGACCTGGCTAGATACATGGGGTACCCCGTGTACTGGTACACCGGTAGGCGACACGGACACGAGCATAGACCATGTACGGGCACATGGCCAACATACACGGAGCGAGCCCAGGTGCTCTAAAACGGCATGTGTTTTCTTCTACACACTTTTTAGTTGTTTTCCATCCGACAAGCCAAGGGACACAGGCCATTTACACGGGAAATACTCAGTGTCAAGTAACACTGTGTTTACTTTACTAAGCGCCGTGTAGTTTGGTTTTTCATGGCTTAAACGAAGGACACAGACCATTTACATGGGCAGTACCCGGGGTCAAGTAACACGGCGTGTAACCATACTACACACCGTGTAACGTTTCTTCATGGATTGAGCCACCTTCCTTCTGTGACTTGGACTAGTTCTTAGGTTTCGTACCTTTGGTAATCCCCTGAAGGTTCTGGTATCAATTCCTTTATACAGGAGTATGATCCCTTTATTATAACTCACTGAATAGAGTTGTTGGAGTCCCCTCTGTGAGACTTAGAGCCAGATCCTCTATTCATTCCATGAACCCTAGTATGTGTTCTTGGTTACGATGTGACCAACTTTACCCTGGCGCCGAACCTCTGCTTAGCGGATTAGCTCAGATTGAGTTGTCGGAATCACCCCATGACTTTGTTGTGATCCTCATCTGAGCATCTCGTTCCCAAGGTACTTGTGGAGTGTGTTCTCCCAGAAAGAGTACTTTGTGCCTCTCTCTTCAGAACTAAATGTATGTCCTCTCGATGTTATGCTTAGGGGAATATTCGTGTTGGATCCTAGTGGCAGTTTTTGCGATTGTCATTTGTGTATGAGTATATCTGAATATTCTTGTTATATGTTCCGTAAACATATACTACGTAGAGATGATTGTACCGTTCTTTGTGGTATTTTCCTTTGTGGTTTTGGGGGTGTCCTACTGGGTATTGTTATACTCACCACTGCACGGGCTTTGCTCGCACGTGTCGTGTCTTGTGCAAACGAGCTAGCCTTTGACAGGATTCTAGGCGGACCATGACTAGACAGTGTTCAGTGACATCAGACAAGCTGAGACGTGTTCCTTTGGCGACGGGTTGTAGTCTCAGTTCCTTTTTCTATAGGTTGGACTTTGTTGCAGACTTCCTTTTTGGTGGGCTTGTACTTTTGGCCCAGGGTTTTACTTTACTTTACTTTACTTCCCTGTCGTACTCTGTGGTTGGGTTTTAGTGTATGCATGCATCTTTTCTTTTCTTTTTAGTTTTTACTTTTCATCTCTGTGGGCTTGGAGATGTGTGTGTGTGTGTACAGGTTTATATGCAATGCCTCCCATGTTAGTAGCATGTCTACTCAGTGCTAGTCACCAGCCTCTGGCCTATTGGAGGAGGGCTTGGAGAGTTCCAACTCGGGACCCACTAGGACGGGTTGTGATAGAGTGGTATCAAAGGAGGTCGGTTCTACATTAGGACCGAGGGTTTTTGAGTTGGTTTGGGGCAACAATGTTCAGTGTTTTGAGTTCGGCTCTCAGGCCAGGGACCCCAGTGTTGGTGCGGTAGGTGACGTATCCATACACCAGGACTCTGATAACTTGATTTTCGACTCAGAACGTGAAAACACTATTTTCATGGGGAAAAATAATCGTACATCCATCATATAGGAATAGGTTGTGGATTCCATGTCCTTTTTGATTCATCTCTCCAGATATACTCACTGACTATGATACATCTTGTTTCTTAAACATGATGCCTCCACGATGCGCACCTTCTAGGATCCATCAGCTTAATCACGAGGATGACCCCCTCAGTGATGATGATTCGATACAGGGACCAGATCCCCCATTTCTACCACCAGGTGGTGTGCCAGTTATCCAACCCCTTGTGGATCTGTGTTTAGCGCCTGTTGTACCAGTGGACGAGGAGCACAGGTTGAGCGCCCTCCATGAGTTTCAGAGATAGATACCCCTTAGGTTTCAAGGCGAGCATGGCCCTCAGGCAGCAGAGGACTGGCTTGAGGCAGTGACCAGAGTCTTCTGTTTGGTCAGGACACCAGCAGACCAGATAGTGATCCTGGCAGCGAGCCTTATGCAGGGCTCGGAAGGGTGATAGTGGAGTTTGGTCATCCAGACTCATGAAGAGGCGACTCTTGCATGGTGAGAGTTTTAGCGTCTCTTCAGAGAGGAGTATTCACTAGTTACCCTGAGAGCAGTACGTATACAGGAGCTTCATTAGCTCCAGCAGGGAACCATGACGGTTGCTGACTATTCATCGAGATTTACCGACCTCTCCTGGTACTCGATGGATATGGTCAGAGATCAGTACTTCAGAGCATGGACATTTGAGTAGGGCTTGCGCAGAGATATCCAAGCTATCATCATCCCTATGAGCATTCCAACTTATGCTGGGGTGCTCGAGCGGGCTTTGGTTGTTGAGAGCTTCCTGGCAGAGCAGGGACAACCGACAGTTGTCAGTAGTGGGATAGATGGAGCAAAGACCTCAGCAGCAGGGAGCTGATGTCAAGGACCCAGGTGTGGGAGATGTTTCCAGAGGAGATCCCAGGATAGGGGATAATTCGTACAAGGTTCACAGGGTGCATCCAGCAAGCCTTGAGAGAGGCGATGTTACTCATGTGACGGCAGGGGATATCTCCCTCGAGATTGTCCAACCTGCCATACTACTGACCCGAGAGCAGTGGATAGACCACTGAGGCAGAGCTAACGTGTGGATCAGGTAGATCCGTGAGGTGGCTTACGTGAAAGAGGAGTTGGTAGAGCAGCTGTTGGTGGTCGGTGTTTTGACCCTTTACCACCACCACCCCCAGGAGGTCCACCCTAGGCTCAGGGAGCTCGTGGACAGAGGCAAGGACAGCCGCAGGCGGCAGAGGCTTATGAACTAGGTACTCCTGGAATGATTAGAGGTACTATCTGTGTCTTTTCTACCTTGGATTCCGTTTTGATAGACATAGGTTCTAGTCATTACTTTCTGGCTGCTTATCTTGTTCGAGACCTTGAGATTCTAGTTGAGCTGTTGACTCGACCCTTACGCATAGAAACACCAACTGGAGAAGATTCAGAGATCACACACCTTTGCAGGCAGTGTGACCTGACCCTTGGAGGCAAGAGTTTCGGTTGGAACCTCTTGGTAGTAGTGTCGAGGCCTTACGATGTCATTCTTGGCATGGATTTGTTATCCACAGTTCATGCCCATATTGATTGTTTTAGGCGAAGGGTGCGGTGTGTCCGCAGTAATGGAACGAGGTTCTCTTTTTTCAGTGAAAGAGAGACCCAGGCAGCGCAGGATGGACTTGTGCATAGGAGGGCACAACCGATTTCACATCTGTTGTCTAGCCTAGCCCTTGGCGCATCAGATGTTATGAGTTTCCAGATTCCAGCAGTGGTGGCTGAGTACGAGGATGTCTTTCCGGAGGATGTCCCCGAGCTACCTCCCCATCGAGAGATAGATTTTTGCATTGAGTTTCAACCTGGGACGACCCCGATATCAGCATCAGCTTATCGGATGGCTCCTACAGAGCTTCGTGAGCTGAGGATGCAGCTAGAAGACTTGTAGAATAAGGGCTTTGTGAGACCCAGCAATTCACCCTTGGGCGGCCCCAATGATATTTTCCAAGAAGGCGGACGGGAGATTGAGGCTGTGTCTGGATTACCGGTGCTTGAATCAGGTCACTGTGAAAAACTGGTATCCACTACCGAGGATCAATGACCTCTTCAACCAGTTGAGAGGGGCACGATGGTTCTCGAAGGTGGATCTACGATTAGCCTATCACCAGTTGTGAGTACGAGAAGAGGATATACCGAAGACGACTTTAGGATGTTGCTACGGTCACTATGAGTACTTGGTGATGCCCTTCGGCGTGATGAACTCCCCGGTAGTTTTCATGGGACTCCGAAACTGGATATTTCATCCTTATCTAGACTGGTTTGTGGTTGTCTTCATCAATGATATCCTTGTGTACTCTACTTCCGAGGAGGAGCACGAGAGACACATAAGGATGGTTCTGGACTCACTTCGAGAGCACCAGTTGTATGGGAAACTCTTGAAGTGTCAGTTCTGGTTATAGGAGGTCCACCTTCTGGGACACGTTATCTTAGTGGATGGTGTAGTAGTGGACCCAGCAAAGGTGGAGGTAGTGATAGCATGGGAGCCACCCCGGAGCGTGACGGAGGTGCAGAGTTTCCTTGGGTTTGCGGGCTACTATCGGAAATTCATCCATGATTTCTCCAGGATTGCAGCACCCATGATAGCATTGACCCGAAAGGGAAAGCCTTTCGTATGGACTGAGAAATTCCAGTTGGCTTTCCAGCAGTTGAGACGGACTCTGACGAGTGCCCCAATCTTGAGATTACCGGAGGAGGGTGTCGAGTACATACTGTTCTGCGATGCATCAGAAACCGGGCATGGTTGTATCCTGATGCCGAGGCAAGTGGTGATTGCTTATGGCTCACATCAGTTGAGGCCACATGAGAAGAACTACATGAGCCATGATCTTGAGTTGGCAGCGGTAGTCTTCACCTTAAAGATGTGGCGGCACTACCAGATGGGCGAGCAGTTTACCATCTACTCTGATCAAAAGAGTCTCAGATATATATTTTCTCAGAAGGATCTGAATTTGAGACAGAGGCGATGGCTGGAGTTCATCCAGGATTATGAATTTGATATCTTTTATACTCCTGGTAAGGGGAACGTGGTGGCATATGCTCTCAGTATAAAATCCAGTTCGCAATTTCTCGATGAGGCGACAAGGAAGTTGGCATCTTTTAAGTTGTCCTTCATGGATGGAGATGAGGGAGCTTACCTTCAGTCGATTGTTTTTACCCCTCCACTCTTACAGTGAGTCAGGGAAGCACAACACGAGGATGCTAGCTATGATACAATACGTGCTTAGATATCCAAATGTGATGCTGCTGATGGATATTCAGAAGGAGGAGAGCATGTTGTCCTTTCAGAGGACGCACGGTAGTACCAGTGACGTTGCAGGAGGAGGTTCTATGGGAGTTCCATACATCCCCTTTGCCGGTGCATCCAGGCGTGTCAAAGATGTACCAGGACCTCCGACGTCAGTTCTGGTGGCCAGGGATGAATAAGAGTTTGGTAGAGTTTGTTTCTCAGTGTCTTACATGTCAGCAAGTAAAGGATGAGCACTAGGTGCCAGCAGGTTTGACTCAGCCCCTTGGGGTTCCAGAGTAGAAGTGGGATGGGATATCCATGGACTTCGTGACAGGTTTACCACACACGTCCAGGGGACACGATTCCACTTGGGGGATCGTTGATTGACTCACCATGTCGGCCCACTTCCTAGCCATATGGGAGCAGAGTTCGGTAGAGAGATTGGGACGCCTCTACATGCAGGAGATAGTTCGGGTTCATGGAGTACCATACATGATCATCTCAGATCGTGATTCTTGTTTCATATCCCGGTTGTGGAAGGGATTGCAGGAATCTTTTGGGACTCAATTACGCTTGAGCACAGCATTTCATCTCCAGACTGATGGTCAGACAGAGCGGACCATCCAGGTCCTGGAGGATAAGATATTAGCTTTCATACTTGACTTCAGTCGTAGCTGGGAGGATCACCTACCACTGGTGGAATTTTCTTATAACAACAGTTATCATTCCAATAATGGTATGGCGCCATTCGAGGGACTATACGAGCGACCTTGCAGGTTGCCACTTTGCTGGACTGACCCGGGAGAGTCAGCAATCATGGGCCCAGAGATGGTGAGAGCTACTACAGAGAAGGTTCAGGTCATCTAGGAGTGGATGAAGACTGCACAGAGTTGGGAAAACACTTATTCCAACCGGAGGCAAAGGCCTTTGGAGTTCGAGGAGGGAGACCATGTGTTCCTTCGGGTCTCACCTCGATGGGGATTGCAGAGATTTGGTCGGGGCGGCAAGCTATCTACGAGGTTCGTTGGCCCATTTCAGATTTTGAGTAGAGTTGGAGAGGTGGTGTATCGCTTGGCTCTACCTCCTCAGATGGACAGGGTATACAACGTCTTCAATGTGTCACAGCTACGGAGGTACGGGCATGCTCCATCGCACGTCATTGACTGGGGCGAGCTGGACATCGACGATGGAGAGACCTTTGTTGAGTACCCAGTGGAGATCGAGGATCGGCAGGAGAAGATCCATTGTGGATAATATATTCCCTTGGTGGATGTCCGGTGGCAGCACAGGAATCTCTGAAAGAGCACGTGGGAGCAGGAGTCTCAGATTCGCATGCAGTACCGACGCCTTTTTTTGAGTAGACCTTGTTTTGGTTTTTTAGGGACGTAAAAGCCCTATGGTGGGTGTGATGTAATTTCCTGGATTTTTTTCCATGTGTTATTTTCAATATTTTATGGGATGTATTTCGAGACCAGGGTCTGAGATGGCGTGCAGTTCTGAGGCCCAGTGAGCTCGAAACAAATGTTTGAATTTAATTTAATAATTAAATTACGTGCACGTCCAGTTTTCCTGAAAAAGTGGATAACTCCCGAATGGGTGATCGGATCAGAAATCTGAGGGCACCATTGCATTTAGAACAGTGATTTTACCTTAGGCGAGGCCTAACATCAGCCGGCGCAGGTCGGTGGTGAAATCTAGTTTTTGGATGCAACTGTAATAAAATATTTAATAAAAATATTTTATTTATGTAGAGAGATATTTTAAATCATTTTTTTCTTTTATCCTATTTAAATAGAGGCATGTGCCAGGGTCCAGGGTTACAAACCCGATAACTCTAAAAACCCTCAGCAGCTCTGGAGGAAACCCCCAACGCGGCGGCGACGACGTTCTTAAGGGATTTCAACGGCGACGACGAAGCGGCGAGTGGATCTTCGCCGGCAAACGCAGTGACTCCAGGTAGGATGTGGTTGTGATTTTAATTTATCCCCATCTTTGATTTCCACGATGAACACAGACTAATCCATGAACAGATTATCCTACAGATCGATCATTCTTGCGGGATGGGTTTTCGCGGGGATTTTTGGGGATTTGATTCTGGTTGTTTGTTTGTTTTCGTTCATCCTTCTAATGGTGATAAACCAAGATCGAAACGAACATCAATCGAGGTTCGTTCCTCTCAATTTTTTTGTGTGTTCTTCCCCAAATTCTCGCATTCATCATGAGTGTTCTTCACGTTCTTTGCGGGGTGATGAACAATGGATTGTTGCACATCCGTTCTGCAACGTAACGATCCCAAATTGAAGTATCAACACCACATCAGTCTTGTAGAGATGTGATGATTGTTTCGGCGGACGGATCGAAGTGGATTGGAAGAAATCGTTCTTCGGACGATTTCCTCTCGGATGGCCGGAATCGGATTTTGGAGCCGATTGGAGACCCAAAAACCAAGGATTCCGCTTCACGAAGTTGAGGTGACCGGGTATTTGGAGTTTCGCGGCGAACGAGCGACAGAATCGAGATCTGGAAGATAGGTCGAGGAGCGCGGACGAAGACGCGGTTCTGGAAATATTCCCAACTACACATCATGTAGTATGGGCAACGTGATGTGTGTTCGTCGGTAGGGTTACCTGACGTGTACTCTGGGAGTACACAGACACGGTCAGGGCACACGGCCATGGACACACCGTGTATACCTCTACCCGTCCAGACCCAGCCAGATACACTGGGTGCCCCGTGTACTGGTACACGGGCAGGAGACATGGACATGGGCGGAGACCATGTACGGGCACATGACCAGCGTATATGGAGTGAGCCTAGGTGCTCCAGCACGGCGTGTGTTTTCTTCTACACGCCGTGTAGTTGTTTTCTATCCGACAAGCCGAGGGACATGTGCTGTTTACATGGGAAATACCCAGTGTCAAGGAACATGGATTGTACTATACTACACGCTGTGTAGTTTGGATTTTCATGGCTTGAACGAAGGACACGGGCCATTTACATGGGTAGTACCCGGGGTCAAGGAACATAGCGTGTAACGATACTACACGTCGTGTAACTTTTCTTCATGGCTTGAGCAACTTGCCTTCTGTGAATTGGACTAGTTCTTAGGGTTCATACCCTTGGTAATCCCCTAAAGGTTCTGGTATCAATTCATTTATACAAGAGTATGATCCCTTCAGCAAAACTCCCTGAATAGAATTGTTGGAATCCCCTCTGTATGACTTAGAGCTGGATCCTCTATTTATTCCTAGAAACCTAGGTAGAGTTCTCAGTATCTATGTGACCAACTTTACCCGAGCGCTGATAATATGGTTAGCGGATTAGCTCAGATTGAGTTGTCAGAATCACCCCATGACTTGGCTGTGATCCTCATCTAAGCATCTTGTTCCCAAGGTACTTGTGGAGTGTGTTCTCCTAGAACGAGTACTTCATGCCTCTCTCTTCAGACCTTGGAGTATGTCCTCCTAAAGGTATGGTTAGTGGAATCTTCAAGCTGGATCCTAGTAGTGGTTTTCGCGATGGTCATTTGTGTAAGAGTATATCTGGATATACTTGTTATATATTTCGTAGACATATACTATGTAGAGCTGACTGTACCTTTCATTGGGGTATCTTCCTTTGTTTTATTTCCTTTGTGGTTTTCAGGGTGTCCTACTTGGTATTGTTATACTCACCCATGTACGGGCTTTGCCCGCACGTGTCGTGTCTTGTGTAGATGAGTGATCCTTTGATGGGATTCTAGTCGGACTAGGACCGGACGGTGTTCAGTGAGATCAGACAGGTCGAGGTGTGTTCCTTCGGCGATGGGTTGCAATCTCAGTACCTTTTTCTACAGGTTGGACTTTGTTGCAGACTTCCGTTTTGGTGGGTTTGTACTTTTGGCCCAGGGTTTTACTTTATTGTACTTTACTTCCCTATCATACTCTGGGGTTGGGTTTTAGTGAATGCATGCATCTTTTCTTTTTTGTAGTTTTTACTTTTCAGCTTTTTGGGATTAGAGATGAATGTGTGTGTGTAATGGTTTATAGGCAATGCCTCCCATGTTAGTAGCATACCTACTCGGTGCAAGTCACCATCCCTTGGCCTATTGGAGGCGGTCTTGGGGAGTTGCGGCTCGGGCCCCACTAGGATGGGTCCTGACATAAATATATTATATTGTTTATTTATAATTATTATTAATTAAATAATTTATACTATTAATAGTAAATTAATTTACAAAAGTGTTTATTAATTTAGTTTTATATTATATTTTATAATTTATCTTTTTATAGATAACAAAATTGTGTAAATTTATTACTTTTATAAATTAATTTTTTTATTTATTTGACTTAGTAAATATAGCTTTTATGTAAATTTAACTTTACTTATATTTAACTTTACTTTAGCTTTAGATTTTGATTTTTTTATCTCTTACTTTACTTCTGTTATACTTTAATTATTATATTTTGTTAACTTTTTGTGTTTATTTATTATTTTTTTAATTTACCTCCCTTTGTCCCCCAAATTGGAATAGCAAGGGGGAAGATTTTTCTTCCTCCATGGAAACCAACGTCCTGCACTCCACAACTCCAACAGTGCATAGTGGTGGACCTCCTCTACACTCAGTGTGGTGCACTCCATCCCAGCTCCTCACGGCGCGATGTCAGCTTCTGCAACCCAGCAGCTGTAGCTCTTTGCATCGGCACACCAACTTCCCTGCACACCTCCTCTTTAACATAGCAGTGCGAACCTTCAGCTACTTCGGGTATGCGGTCATTGGCAGGGAGATTTCCTTCATGATCCAACATGGAAGACAAGTGGCAACAAGTCTCGGTACTCCTATTTACAGCGCAGTGGTAGGAAATCCTTCTCTAGATCCTCGGCTTGGTCTTGTTTCAACCCCTACACCGATACAGGTCTGGAAGCAGCCAACTTCAACTTATCCTCCTTCACATCTGACGGCAAGGGTTGCAAGGATTCATGAGAATGACGCTCTTGGTGCATCAGTTAGGGGTATCAGAAGCTCAGCTACCGATAGGATGAAAATAAAAGGGCGTATCAGTGAGGTTGTATCGGTGGGGCAAGCAGCATCTACTTGTAGGATAAGATATCGGTGAGGTAGATATATTGGTGAGGTAGAGGAAATAAATTGAGTATCGGTGAGAAAAATAAAATGTCTGTCTACTGGTAGCTGAAAAAACGCGAATCACCACCATGCGTTAAAATAACTACAACTCAAATAAGAATTAATTAAACTAATAATTAAATGGTAAAAAACACAAATTTATTTAAACGACTAAAATTTCAACAAAACTAAAACACAACTAAGATATTAACTAATTAATTTATTATCAAAATTATAGTATACAAAATTAATGAACAAATTTAAACAACAAAATTAAATAAAACTAATTGAAATAAGAAATTAAACTATATAAATTAAATTTATTTTAAAAGTGTAATTCAACAAAAATAATTAATTAAATAGTACTCTTAATAACATTAAATTATATTAGAGACTAACCTAAAACTTTTAAGTAGAAAACTATACTATTAAATTAACGAAGTTAATTTATATTAATGGATGAAAATAAAATTAAATTAATAACTAAATTATATGAAAGAAATTAGGGTTTGAAAAAGGTAATGGTGAAAAGGTCATCGATATAGAAAGGTCACTGATACACTGCAGTATCAGTGAGGTGCGGATCGGTAGCAAGGCTACCGATAGAAGAGGTTGTGTTAGTGAGAAAAGAGTATCTGTGAGGTAAGACTGGTGCGAGGTCACCGTTAGAGCTCATATACCTCACTAGTAGACTAAAACAAAATAAAAAATTAATTAAAACTCAGTCTGCATACATAAAATAATAAATTTAATGTTTAAAAACTAATAATTATTTAATTAATTTAACTAATTGAACTAATAAAATTAATGTCGAACCATTTAAATTAACTTGAAACATAGAATATTTACCTAAATGGTTGGCAATGCATCTAAACAAATTAATTAATATAATTAACATATTCTAAGGTAACTTAATTAAAAGATAAATTATTAAAATAAAGTCTGACCTAATTAGTTAGAATCAGGTTTATTAAATAATTATTTAGTTCGAAATTAACTTATTAAAAAGTACTGCAGAATTAAATTAACCAAACTAAATACTCACCGTTTAGAGGTTCTCACCAGTAGATTTTAAAGGCTACCGTTATAATTAAATGAGAGCAACCGGTAGGAAAGAGTAACAGTGACTAAGGTCACCTTTACAAGCAAGGTCACCGATAGAGGAAAAGTCACCAATATACAGTACCGGTAGACTACTATTGGTAGCTAAGCTACTAGTAGTCTGGAAAGCCAAACTAAGTTATATAATCTTTAAAAATTAAAAGTAAATTAAATATCAAACTCAATAATTATTAATAATGTAAAATTAAATAAAATAAAAAAATATAGATTTAATTAAAAAATGATAATTAATTATTTTAAAAAAATAGAAGGAAAAAATCAACTATTTATGGGTCCATAATTACATAAAATGTTATAAAAATGAATATTTGACAAATAAAATTATAAAAATACAAAAGTTGAAATATTTAGCATTAATTGAATAAATAATTAATTAAATCATTAAAAATTTAATAAAAAGATATGGAAAAACTATGAAGAAATAGAGCCACATAACCAACCTTACTTTTAGGATGAATTAAAATACAAGAAAGGTACCTTGAACGTCTTGTAAAATTTTTTTCATAGGAACTAATAGATTCATCATCCCTCTGTTTAAGATCTAGGAATTCATTCTAAATTTTTTTATGAAGAATAAAAGGAAAGTAATTATTGAAAAATAATTTTTCAATCTAATCAAACTTCATGGAGTAAATTTATTTTTATTTATTGTATTCTTAATAACATTCCACCATTGATCTACCTAACCTTCCAAATAGAAGACATCTAGAGTGAATTTTTCATGATATGAACACTGGAGAATGAAAAATATATTTTTAGTGGTGCTAATAAATTTTTTAGCAACTAAAGAATCTAAGGAACCACTAGAATAAGGTGGCAATTTCCTCATGATGGACTCAATAGAACATTGTTCCCTCATTTTCTATTTTGGATGTTCACTATGATTCATAGATTGAGAAATTTTTGTGAACATAGAAATGATGTTTTATATTCCATCTCCTATAACATTTGGCTTCTCCGAATGAAAATCATTGCATTTTCTATTTCATTATTCGTTAAGATGGTTCTTTCAGGTTATATCCATTTACTAAAACAAAAAACATAGTGTTAGAAATACTAATCATAGCATGGAACCCCATAATCACGAAATGCCACTTATAGGATATCTAAATTATGAAACCATATTCTTTAATCTATAACACCTTTGGTTTATCCTAGGTTATTCATAGTAATATTCTATTTAAATCCTTTATGGTGGTTCATGTATATTTCATGAATTTCCAAAGCATATCCCCCAGGAGTGTCAAACCAGATGTGCAGTAAGGCCCATTTACATGTACTAGTTTCTGATGGAGTCTATCACAATACGATGTTTTCATGGTTGTTAACCCTGTATACATCTATGTCAGAGCCACATCTATGCCAGAGCCACATCCACTTATAGTATCCAAATCGGGATTTATTTCAAGGAAAACAGTTTCTTTATCGATTACCAAAATTTATGGTCATTTTCCTAAATGTTGACTCTTCCCAAGACTTATCCTTAGATACATCACTGGATATATCCATAGAAATATCACTACGGGCATTACTAAAGTTTAATCATCCAAGTTTCCAAAGGTTGAGTAAACCTTTCCTTTGATACAAACTATATAAATTCAGGCTTAACAAACATTGATATTACATCATTTTAGATGAATATTTAGTACATTAAAAAAGAACTTTCTTGATGACCGTAATTTTTTAGTGTCTTTGGAAACATAGAAACATAATATTCTATCTTGGTGAAAGGTATTCAACATATACCTTAAATATATTACCCTTATATACTCTTACTTTAACCCTTTATTTATAACGTGGGGAAAGGAAATATAATAAAAGTGTGAGCATAGATTCTCAGTAAGGGTAAAAAAGGGATATATATAAGTATAACATGAGAATAAGGGTATGAGAACATGATTGTATCATTATAAGATCATATCCTGCATATCAACGATCATAAACATAGATCTGGGAATAAATATAGGTAGTTAATAATACATGAATCATAAGGAAATCAAACAACATGAGTAATGAGAGCATAATATTGGCATAAGATATACTTGTGGGATATGCGTCAACTTATAACAATACTATGAACGTGTGTAAATAGAAACAGCCTCACTCATTAGGTCTAGGGCATGAAATCAGGCCCTCACAAAAACTTATGGAAATGAAACCAGGTCCATTCATAACATTGTGAATATGTAATCATGTTTTCACATAACATTGTGAACATATAATTAGGTTTATGCATAACATTGTGAAAATGTAATGAGGTTCATGCTTAACATTATGAACATGTAGTCTGGTACATGCATAAACTTATAGACATGCAATAAGGTCCACTCATAAGAATTTGAACATGTAATTAGGTTCATGAATAAAACTATGAACATGTAATTAGGTTTACGAAAAAACTTATGGACATACTACTAGGTCCACACATAATATTCTGAACATGTAATCAAGATCACTCATAACATTGTGAACATTTAATCAGGTTCACGCATAAAATTTTTCACATCCAACCAAGTCCATGCATAACATTTTTAACATGTAATCAGGTTCACACATAACATATATATTCATGTGTCATCCATCATTAACCAATAAATTAGAGGTAGATATAGGTCCCACTCATCACATTGTGAAATCATACATATGTGTGCCAAAATATCATAAATATTAATAATATTATAACCCATGATATGAAATGGGTATTATAAAAAATTCATCCTATAATTATATGTGGAAAAGTGACAGGTTTCATAATCACGTAATAATAGAATAACCCACGAAAATATGTGAGTTTCATAAGCATTATGTAACGTTATAACTAGTGAAAGAGAAATGAGTTTCATAAGAAACTTGTCATCATAAACACAAACCATTTAAATAAATAATAAGAATGGTGTCATTGGATCATATCCCCAATAAATCATAAACTATATAAAAGGTTTTCATCTTAGATGGAGGGGGATTTTGAAAGATCACTAGGAGAATTTATTATTGAAAATAACCTTTCTTTAAAAATCAAATTTGAAAGCATAAAATATTATCAAAGTCCTTTACATTGAAACCCACTTTTAAAACTTATAAAGTAAGATTTAAAAATCATTTAAAACATTACTTGAGGAAAAATAGTACTATTACAAGAAATGATAAGAAGATTAATATTAATTTTTTGTTAAAAAGGTAAATCATGTGTAAAAAACGTATTTTAAAGATCATAGGATAATATTACAACATTTTTGAAAACAATTTTTAGAAAACATGTTTTTTAAAGAACACAGATTTCCAACTGAAGGGAGAGATAAAATCATATTTTCTTAAAAACATTTTATTAATTATCATAAGTACAAAATAGTGGAAAAATAGTATTATTACATGAATATATCATGAATAATCACTGGATAATAAAATTTATCAGTATTATTGATATATTAATCATAATATTTCATTATTGTAATCATAATCATAAATAATCCTGAAAAACGATGGGATTGTAGCAACAAACTATTACCACTTTGGAAACATTGAATCCTAATCCTCATAAAATTATTAAATTACATGAAGCTGAAAATATAATTAAAACAATTATATTAATGATATAGTATTTCAAAGGTCAGTATACATGCCTCGTAAAATAATATAGGTGCATAACATATCATGTGTCTGAGAGAAGGAAATTAAGAAAAAATTACTTTACTGATTTGGTAACTTCTAAAATGTATATATAAGGACCCTGCCTTAAAACATTACTTAATCTTGAATTAAATGAATAACTCACTTTGAGGATCATTTTAGGTTTAGAGTTTTAGAAAATTAGGCCATAACTATTACATCTCAAAAGTTACAAAGTAGAAACTTATACTCAGTTTCCATTTTTTCATAAAATAAAAACTCTTGAAAAAAGAGTCATGTCCAGTTCCATGTTTTAGATAGAATGACTTTCCTTGATCCCATCGTTGACCCTATTCCACTTTATGTCATGTGAAAAAAATTTCAAAAACTTGGGATGAGCATAAAAATCTCAATAAGGAATACACAAATAATGAAACATTTAGATTTTATGTAAACCTTTAATACCTAATCATAAGTAATATTTTTCACTTATATGATGTAGTAAATAACCATCACTAAATAAAATATCATTTCATACCCTTTTGAAACCAAAATATCACCATAAAACCCATATAAAGAACACATAAAACATAAAGGTAACTTGGAACATATACTTAAATGGAATAACCATACGATCAACTTCCACACATGTCACTTATTGGAATAGACATATGGCCGACTTCCATACCCATTGAATTAGAGGTTATAATGTAACCACCCATCTTGGTTTATCACGGCACCACCCGTCATTTGGTTTATCACATAACCACCCGTCAAATGTCTAAGTACCATTATAAAATCATAACACATACAACAAATATAAAGAGAAGAAAACATTTCCACATTTCAATCACAATATATCACTTAGAAAATATTGACATAACAAATCCATTATCAAAACCATTTTAAATATCAAAATACATAATAGAGTATATGTTATTTATTTTCTTTTAAAACCATTACGGCTTGTTGAGGAAGCCAAAGATCAAATAATACTCGCGGAGGCGGAAAGGTTGTTGTCACCGCGGGCATTAAAAGAAATATTACTTTTTGTCATTGAGTAAAACACTACATAGAAAATATTCTCTTTGAATGAAGTGATAATTCAAAGCTGTTTATACAGCGTATAAAAGAATGTCTTGTATTAACAAAAAATATGCCTCAATGAAAGGAGATTGAGACGAAGTACCTTACCTCGTGTCCGACTTGACTCGAGCATTCTTTAATCTCGTGAATAATAAACTAAAGCTAATTTATACTAGCTTAAGAACCTTTTTAAAGTTTACTACTCCTTTTATATCACTTATTACCATGTTATAAAAATTATGTAATCATTTAAGTTAATAATGTTCATTTTGTTGATATTTGGTACTTGATTCAAAAATGGACTTCTTATAATAACATGTTGTTCATGTGGTCAAAGGTTTATTATATCCAAAATTATATTCATTATTTGGATATCATATATATCATATATATCCAATATATACACGTATTTATAATAGTACATTACATTTGGAGGTAATAAAATGAAATGCACCGTTAATGGAGATGGTAAGCCGTACGTACGAATGAAAGATACTTCCATTTATATTTCATATTTAATGGAATTAAAACACAATGATACATTGTAATATTATAATCCCAGTATTGGATCATATATAATATCATTACACCAATCCTTTATACATACCACATATGGTTTGAATGAGTCATATCACTTTCAGGGGGTGGTAGTCCGCACTTCCTCAAATGAAATTATCCCGTTTACCTATAATGGAAACCATAAAGGTATGGTATAAATGAGAAAGAAAAAAGCATAAGGAAAACAGAAAAAAAAAATATAACATATATAAATACAGTGACATCTTAATGGCCACCATGAGATATGGTAGGAGATAATTGAACAATCATCGTTTCGTGAGGTAATAGTTCACCGTCCAAAGAAACAGTATGTTCTTCACCCATTAGATAAAGGTGTGTGTATGTGAAGCTCAAATAATTCTCATAAAAACATCCTAGTATATTTTAGATACAATTTGTGTTACAAAAGATAGGAATAAAAAGAGTTTAAGGGGTTGGAGAAGCAAAATAAAACAAAAGAACAAAAGAGAAGACATTACCTTTAAATCGGGTAACTCCCCTTGGATTGAATCAAAAGGTTTTCTTGAAGTGATTTCTTCCTAAGGTAAGGCTTATATGATGAAGAGAGGGATGTGGGAGGTTATTTGAGTAGAGTTTGGATGAGGCAAAGGGCTTGAGAAGCGTGTGAAATGGGTAGGAAGTGGGGACTTTTTATAAGGGAGAGGAGGGGCTCTTTTAAAAATCTTGAAAATATTATTTTAATATATAATTATTTTCGATTTCTAAAGGTCCGGAAATCATTAAAGAATAAGATAATTTATCGGATGGTCTAAAAATAATCATCAAATATAAATTGGACATGTTTTGGACATTATTGTAAACATTATATTCTTATTTATTTAAATCATTCATTAATGACGTAAACACTGTGTCATCATTGTGTCATAAATAATTGTATTTATTTGATTTCCAAAAATTATAAAAAAATTTCCATGATGTAGGAAATATATTTATATTTCTAGTGAATATTTATAGTCATAAATATAATTTATATAACCCCATGTAAATATATTTTTAGTAAAACTATACATGTTTGTGACATTTTTATTTTTACTTTAAATAAAAGGTATTAATGTCATTATCCTAACAAAGTGGCTCCCTGGGGTCCCAAAAATTGACCCATGGATTGTATTGGTCTTCCATGCCTCATCCAATAATGGTAGGACAATTGTAAAGGTAATTTCATATTATTATGACATTATATTTACCTTAAATTACATTAATTACCTTTATTCATGATTAATAAAACTTAAAAGTTACTATTCACCAAAAATTATTTTCATCCCATTGAACCACATTTTACTTAATAATGAAAACCATGTATGTAGGATTTTGGAAATTCAATTTACAGAAGTGGTAAAGTTTCATTTAAATGAAAAATTCATTTTTTAACTACCACTTAGTGGTTTCACTATTCATCAAAAATAGAAGTTTTTTAGAAAAATACAAAAAATTCACCCTAAGCTATATTTGAAATTTCAAATTCAAAAATGATGTCTATTTTAAAAAATTCTAAACATATAAGTTTCATTAATTAATTTTATAATTATTTCCTGTTGTCGAATCAAATAACGTGCTTTTAAGAAACAATATAGATCAAAAAATTGTCACTTTTTTATGTCCAATTTCAAAGTGAAATTTATTCTAATGGCCACCATTGGAATAAATGGTAAAAATATATTATAATTAAACATTAAAAAAATTAAAAAAGATAATATAACCATATAAATTAAATAGATTAAAAATGAGGTTTTGAATTAAAATACAACATTATTCTCTATTCATTTAGAAAAATGAACATTATCCAAAAAATAAGAAAAACATACACAAATTAAATATTTATGTCCCGATTATAAATAATAATTTTATTTGGTCCAATAGAATGTATAATTGTGACCAAAACTATATTTAAGGAGGGTTCAACATCAAAAGGTGTCAAATTGACCTTTTATTTAATATTGGAGTGTTTATACGTAAAATTAGATTCATTCACATTTTAAGCCTCTAACATTTATTGGATAAATGTAAAAATATTTAACAAACATATATAATCATATTTTAGTTATTTCTATTCTTTCCCGTCAATACAACGGCTTCCTGTTAACTACCATTTTAAATAATATTATTATATTATTAGCGTGCAATGTAAGATTTCAAAGAAATCTATTGTTGCGTATCGAGTACACCATCGAACATAGCAACCCCATTAAAGTAAAATTAATATTTAATTCAAAAATATTAATAAATTTTAAAATTTATTATTCTTTATTTACTTGGGATGTTACATCCTTCCCCCCTTTTGGGAATTGTATCCATGCAAATTTATTCACTTATACAATAAATGGGGGTATTTGTCCGTTTTAGAATTTTCAGATTCCCACATTTCCACTTCAACCATATAATTTTTCCACAAAACCATCACCTAATGAATTACCTTATTCCACAACACTTTCTATATATGGTCAAGAATCTTGACTGGTTGTTCCTCTTAAGAAAGATTCTCTTCCAATTGAACTACGTTTGGGCTCAAAACATGAGATCGATCTGGCATATACTTTCTCAACATTAAAACATGAAAAACATTGTGTACCTAGTACAAAATTGGAGGTAATTCCACTCTGTATGCAACTGATCCAACTTTTCCAGGATTTCATAAGGTCCAATGAACCTCAGACTCTTCTTTCCTTTCTTTCCAAAACACATCACAATTTTCCATGGAGAAACTGTAATGAAACAACCCCAGTTACCTAGATTCGGTGCATTATTTTAATACGTTGGCATGATTAAAATGAATCAAGTCCAAAAGGACTGATTGGATTAGCAATCTAGGAAGATAGATAACATATATGAATGTTACATTACACTTTATAACATACAAAACAATATAAATAATCATTTATTAACTCCATTATTCCCTTGGCTTAACCCTGAATATCAGTCACAATACACTTCTTGGAATCCTGGGAAAAAATAAAACATAGAAATGGGTGAGCTCAAATGCTCAGTAAGGGTAAGCTATACAACAGAAACTTTCATAAATAAGAATAAACATATAAGGAAATGTATAAAACTAAAAAAACCTTTTCAACATAATCTTCAACATAATATGGCATATATAAATCAAAATAATTCCATTTACTTACATGGATATTCTACTAGTCGAATAATCACATCCAATATCAATAGCCACTTTCAGAATCATAGAAAGCATAAAACCAGACTATCATAACCACATAGTCAAGGCCTTATGCCAAGACTACAAATAAGATTTTTTCATGGCCTTGTGCCAAGACACTAGTTTGTCTCATGAGACCTACTAATGCATCTAGGATCTATATCGGGCTCCACCCATCACTTACTATGCCCAAAACATTCCTATTATGAACATGTTTGAACATAACATAAACATTTGTATTAAAACTAGAAAACGAAATGTCAACACTTTCTTTATAACCCATGAATGGTATAAAAATTACACATCCACAGTCTGACATATCACAAAACCATCAATACAATATGGAATATTTGTATCATAATAAATCAACTTCAAATAATCTTAAAATCCATCAAAGGATGTTGACATAGATGAAATCAAAACTATTTGAGAGAAATATCTATTATTTGAAAACATTTAATAGTAAAACATTTATTAAAGAAGTAATTTAAAATATATTTTTGAATGAAAGTTTACCATACCACTTTGAAACTTTTGAAAAAAAATATCATTTCAAAACATTCATGTCCATATAAATAAATCCTTAAAATCATTTTGAAAACATGGACATTAATTAAAAATATTTAGAAAGATAAATCTTTAAAACATTTAAAAATCTGATATTGATGAAGAGTACCATTCAAAAATCCGTAAAATATTCATTTTGAAATCATTTTTAAGAAAAATGGACATTGATGATAAAAATTTGCCAGTAGATAATTACACATAAACAATCTCAGATAATAATGAGAATGAGGTACTAACCCTTACCTTGCACTTTCCTTTAGTCAAGAGCACGTTTAACCTCCTATATGAAGATCATATTATGTTATTAAATTATAACAAAACCATATTAATATTTATGATATCTTAAATTATTCATTTATGAATCAATACTACACATTTAATAATTATTTCTTTGTTAAATCAACATTTTGGATAATAGTCACTTTCTTTGTCGTACGTGTTTTAACTTGTTAATCTTGATTGTATCACATAGATAATGATTTAAATAAATCTAGAATATAAATCATGATTTATATATCATATGTATTTAGAATATAAATATGTATAATATACATATATATGAAATGGAAAACACAGTTTATGGAGACAGTAGTCCGTATGTACGCATAAGCAATGTTTTCGTTTTCATATAGTATTGAACCGAAGTAAGTGAATAAGATATATGTAGGTACATAAATACTTATATATAAATATACATATCTCCAATATCATTATTATGTATTATATTACATACTTATTAGTAATATATATTTTTATAATCATCGATTAATGGTAAACTTGGAAATGAATCTCATCGCGTCGTGGAGACGGTAATCCATACGTACGCAAGAGCGAAAATATCATTCTTTTGATATTAAACTAATATATAATTGGATTTTATATCATATATACATAATCCTTATCATGTTATATTTATTATTTACATCAAATAACCCTCATTATTATACCCATCCAAATAATAATGTATTGCATAACAATTACACCAGGACGTGGAGAAGGTAAGTCGTACATACGCACATATGGTGACATGTCAGTCAATGAGTGGATAGAATAATGATTTTTGTTGTACCATAATTATAATAACATCACATTATATATAATATAATGGATTTATTATTTTAAAATGGATACAACAAAGAAAACGGAAGTGGAAGAAGAAAGGAACTTGAAAGAGGGTGGTGAAATCATTACCTCTTCTTCGGGTTCTTCATTTGGATTTGATCAAAAGGGATCTTTAGGTTGGATTCATGATCAAAATAAGTCCTCTAGGTTGAATTAATGATAGTTTAGAGGGTATTTGGGCAGGGTTTGGATGATCCAAATGGCTTATAAGGTGTGAATTATAGTGAAGGTGGAGTGTCATTTTATAAGAGGGGTGAGGGGAACCTTAGGAAAAACATAAAATATTATTTTATAATAAATTCATATTAGGTTTATAATGGATCAAAATTGATATAATTCTAGGATAAGGTGGGGATGGGTCTAAATACACTCAATCAATAGGTTTTAGATAGGTTTGGGTCACTTTATTAACCTTATCTTTTAGTTTTAAGTCGTATTTAATTAGTTTGACATTTACCATGTCTCTTTGTATTTTTAAATTATATGGTTAATAAAATTACTATATTCTTCTAATATACCCCCAAGTGGTACATTAATGATACAAATATAATGATACAAGTCCTTTGGCCAAACCTTAGATTTTTTGGAATAGAATATCAATTAATAATAAAATTTTTGTTTTAAAAACTCTTTTATGTCAATTTTGAAACTATTGAATATTTTGTTTTTGATAAATTAATAAAAGAATTATTACTTCCAAAAAAATCATATAAACAATTATTACATGTCATATTAACCTATAAAATTATTTTCATTCATAAAAAGTTTCAAATTTCATTTATTTAGGTATTTATAGTATCAATTACCTTAATCTTTAATTAATAAGGTAATTACTGCATCATCATTGTGTCATAAATAAACTAAATTATATAATGTCTAAAAATTAAAAATAAAATATCATTATGTAGGAAATATTTTTATCTTTCTAATGAATATATATAATCTAATTTATCTTATGTATTACTCTATATTAAAAAAATTAGTTATTAAACATTGATTTTAACTCTTTTAACTCTTCTTTGAATTAAATAATAATAAATGTCCTAGTCTAATCCAAGTGGACCTAAATGATAATATTGTAGTCGTAAGGTTGTTTTTGGTCGATATACACTTTTACAATAGAATTAGGACATGTGTTAGGGTAATATTAAAATACTTTTTACCCTTAATTACCCTATTTACTTTTAACCGTGGTAAATAAAAGTAAAAAGTTACTATTCACCAAAAATTATTTTTATTTTATTGAACCACATTTTACTCCTTCATATTAACCGTTTCTCTCAAATTTTCAAAATTATACTTACAGAAGTGGTAAAATTATGTTTTATGTGAATTTTCAAATTCTACTAGAAGATGGGTAAAAGACGTTTGAATGTTCAATCAAATTTTTATATATCTAAAATTATTATAAACTGACGCCAATGAATAAAATTGAACTTATATAGGTATCATGTATCTATTTTGACCTAATATAAATTTAAATAAAATAAATAATTATTTGAATAAAAATTCGGTTTTAAACTATAGCTAAGTGTTTTTCACTATTCATCAACAATTTAATGTTTTCATAAAAATACCAAAAATTCACCCTAAGCTAATTTCGATATTACGAATATAAAAATTAAGTCCATTTTGAAAGATAAAATTTATAAAATTTCAAAAAGTTGTTATTACTATTCATAGCGTCTAGTTTGGTATGTTATGGTGCGCTTGAACTCGGTGTTGCCTGTAGTTCAAGTTATTGAATTACTTTGAAAAAATATTGTACTATGAAATATTGGGGTGTTACATTCTTCCCTAGTTCAATAAATTGTTTCCTCGCAATTTTAAATTGTTCTTCGAAAATATAATGTTGAAAATATAAAATACCATTGTGGGAAAACCCACATCGGAAATTGGGTTAATAAAATTTAGTATTAATAAGAGGAAAAGGGGAATGAAAAATTCACAAAAAAATTATGATCTTGATTAGGAGAAAATTGGTTGCAATTAGAGACACATAATTGGAGGGAAAACTTAAATATTTATAGGGAGTGATTGAGTTCATCAATCACAAAAAATTGTAGAATTTTGGACCTCAAAGACACCAATCTATGATGATTTAAAATACCATCGGTTCAACAAAACGTAAGGTATTAGGATAATACATTTTTGGTTTTAAGATGCCTTAATTAATGTTTAAAATTAATTTCTTCATAGTATTATAGAAGAAAAAAATATATACATGTCAAGTATATTTCCATCCTTTAACTAATTTCATCCACAAACTCATTATTCACTCTAAAGGATAAAAGAACTTAAAAATATTCTATTTATCCTATTCGTATAGGGTTCCAAAAAAATGAATTTATAATTCATCTACCAGAACCTTTAAAAAACTACATTATTCAATCCTGGACATCACGTGGGTTAGTGATAAGTGATACACTTTTGTCTCCCTTCGGTTGAGGGTTCAAGTCTCGCGGCTTTGCCGGACGCGACGGGTTGTCGCCTGACCTCCGTGTTGTCCTTTTAGAACAATCCAAAAATAATCTTCCGAATTTCTTTAACCATAACAATAGTATAAAATGTCAAATATAATCCATTACTACCTTTAAACTTATCCAAATTATTTCTATCCAAACTCACAGTCTAAAATTTATATGGAAGGTAAATATAATGAAGATCTTTTCTTTCACGTAATAACATGTGAATACCTTCATCATGTATTATTTTAAAATATGGTAACACCCTGAATTACCATAAAAACTCCTTGATTACATTCATGCTCCCTTATTCCTTATAGAATACTAGATATATTCCTTATATCAAAAAACATTGAATACTCCAACAATGATGAAATAAATAAACCATTAAGCAGTGCCAATGTAGTAAAGAATATCCAATATAATTTATCCAAATAAATCATCTCTTATTCCAAAAATACTTCCTCATTATCATGACCATATTGAGAATTACATTTCCTTCAACCATGTATTTTCAAAAAAGTGTAGCTTAATATTAATTCACTTTTCTTAGAACCATATAATCTCAAATCCTCAATAAAATAGTACTACAATACAATCCTTATTTATCTCCATAATTCATGTAACCAGTATACTGTTGATACAAAACTCAAAATAAATAATTCTATAATAATATCATAAGAGCACTAGTCATTCCACTTCATCTGAGGTAGTATCATAACTTGATTATTATCTAATAACATCATTTTCGGTGTACTCTTATGAATGAGACTTGATTCTTGTAGTGTCCCAACACCTTGAAGATGTTTCATTGTACATTTGAATTTTTTTTACCCTTTCAATCACGTACATTGTGTCCTTTTTTCTCCATACTTATAACAAACTCTCATTCCCTTTAAGAATTTACCATGGTGATTCTTTCCATAGTTATCACATATGGAAAAATCCTTTTTTTCCCTCTTCCATTTATCCATGTTTTTCTCTTCCATCCTTTTCTTCTCTTTCTTCACTTCAATTCCATAGGACTTCAAGAATTATTTTCTTATCTTATTAACACATGATACTATTTCTTCATATATTGAGATTACATGGAAGACTATTTCCAATCTAAATGTTGTCTTAACACCATGAAATAAATGATCCTTCTTACTCTTTGGATCATATTTATTGCTGGAGTTCACATTCCTTCTATTAGGTGCCATTTCTATACAATGTCATACACTAGGTCAGTTTATGAATCACAATTCATAAATAAAAACTTGTAAAATACCTAATGTAAATTGACCAGTTTATGGATATAATCCATAATATAAATAATGTTTTCTTTGAGGAGGTATATACTCATAAACCCTTCATTGAGTCTTGTAATACAAATGAGAATTATCCTAAGCATATCCCCGGAGATTGTCGTAACCAAGAGTGCAGCAAGGCCCGTTGTCGTGCACCAGTTCCCGTTCGAGTCTAGCTCAAAGTGGTGTTTAGGGTTTTACCCCTATGTACATCTTTTCCAGAGCCGTCTCTACCTGCTCGTATCCAGACATGGATGTATTTTCTTGTAAAACATACAAAATCTCAACATTACCAAAATTCTAGGAAGATCTTCTACACTAACCCTCAAAGTCTATCTTAGGGTAATGTGCTCTAATTAGAGTTTATCTAAATCTAGTTTCCAAGGTTAGTGTTAAACTTCCTCTGATACCAACTATAATGCCTTGACCCCAGTTAACCAGATTCGGTGAATTATTTTAATACATTGGCATGATTACAAGGATTCATGTCCCGAAGGACTGATCAGTTTAGCTCTCTTGGAAGATATATTACATAGATGAATGTTACATTACACTTTATAACATACAAAAAAACATAAATAATCCTTTATGAACACCATTATTCCCTTGTCTTAACCCAGCATATCAATCACACTACACTTTTTGGAATCTTGGGAAAAAATAAAACATAGAAAGGGGTGGGCTCAAACACTCAGTAAGGGTAATCAATAGAGCGTAAACTGTCATTAATAAGCTTAAACATTTAAGGAAATGTATAAAACTAAAAAAAGCCTTTTCAACATAAAATTTATCATAATATAGAATATATAAATCAAAATAATTCCATTTAATTACTCACATTGATATTCTACTAGTTGAATAATCACATGCAATATCAATAGCCACTTTCATAATGATGGAATGCATAATGGAAGACTATCATAACCACATAGTCAAGGCCTTTTTCCAAGACTTCAAATAAGATTTTATCAAGGCCTTGTTCCAAGACACTATTTTGTCTCATTAGACTTATCAATGCATCGAGGTGCTATAGCGGGCTCCAACCGTCACTTACTAAGTCCAATACATTCTTCATATGAATAAGTTAGAGCACAACATAAACATTCATATTTAAAATAGCATACGAAATGTCAATACTTTCTCCATAAACCATGAATGGTATAAAAGTAACACATCCATAGTCAAAAATATCACAAAACCTCCAACACAATATGGAAGTTTTGTATCATAATAAATCAACTTCAAATAATCTTAAAATCCATCAAAGGATGTTGACATAGATGAAATCAAAACTATTTGAGAGAAATTTCTCTTTTTTAAAATCATTGAAAAGTCACAAATTTATAAAGGAAGTAATTTAAAATATATTTTTGAATTAGAGTGTTCCATACCAATTTGAAACTTTTCAAAAGAAATGTCATTTCAAAACATTCTTGTCCATATAAATAAATCATTAAAATCATTTTGAAAACATGGACATTAATTAAAAAGATTTAGAAAGATAAATCTTTAAAACATTTAAAATTATGATCTTGATAAAGAGTACCTATCAAAAATTCTTAAAATATTACTTTTGAAATCATTTTTATGAAAAATGTACATTGATGATAAAAATGCCCCAGTAGATACATACACATAAACAATCTTATATAATAATGAGACTGAGGAATTAACCCTTAACTTGCACTTTCCATTGGCCAAGAGTACGTTTAACCTCCTGTATGAAGATCGTATTATTTTAATAAATTACAACAGAACCATATTAATATTTATGATATATTACATGATTAATTTATGACTCTATACTACCCATTTAATTATAATTTCCCTGTTAAATTAACATTTTGGGTAATAATCGGTTTCTTTATCGTACGTGTTTTAACTTGTTACTCTTGATTGTATCACTTAGATCCTGATTTAAATACATCCAGAATATAAAAAATTATTTATATATAATATATACTTAGAATATAAATATGTATAATAGTCATATATATGAATTGGAAAACACCGTTTATGGAGACGGTAGTCCGTACGTACGCATAAACATTGTTTCTGATTTCATATAGTATTGAATGGATGAAAGTGAATATGATATATGTAGGTACATAAATACTTATATATATAAATATATATATCTCCATTAGCATTATTATTTCATATATTACATACTTATTAGTAGTATATATTTTTATAATTTTTTATGAATGGTGATCTTGGAAATTAATCTCATCGTGTCGTGGAGAGGGTAATCTGTACGTACGCACGAGCGAAAATATCATTATTTTGATATTAAAATAATACATAATTGGATAGTATATCATATATACAGAATCCTTATTCTGTTATATTTATTATTTTCATCAAATAAACATCATTATTATACCCATCTAAATAATAATGTATTGAATAACAATTACACCATGACGTGGAGACGGTAAGTCGTACGTACGCACGTATGGTGACATGTCATTAAAAGGGAGGATAGAATAATTAATTTGGTTGTACCATAATTATAATAACATCACATTATATAGAAGAAACTGGAGTTCTTATTTTACAATGGAAACAAAAATGAAAAAGGAAGTGTATGAAGAAAGGAACTTGAAAGAGGGTGGTGAAATCATTACCTATTCTTTGGGTTCTTCCTTTTGATTTGATCAATAGGGCTCGTTAGGTTGTATTTCTGATCAAAATAAGTCCAATAGGCTGAAGGGAGGATAGTGTAGAGGGTATTTGGGCAGGGTTTGGCCGAGAAAAATGGCTTAGAAGATGTGAGTTAGAGTGAAGGGGGAGTGCCGTTTTATAAGAGGGGTGAGGGGAACCTTAGGAAAAACTTAGAATATTATTTTTTAATAAATTTATATTCGGTTTTTAATGGCTCCAAATTGATTTATTTCAAGTATAATGTAAGTATGGGTCTAAATCCACCCATCTAATAGGGTTTAGACAGGTTTGGGTCACTTTATCAACCTTATCTTTTAGTTTAACTGTTAGTTAATTAGTTTGACATTTACCATGTCTCTTTGTATTTTTTATATGGTTAATAAACTTACTATAAACTTCTAATCGACCCCCAAGTGGTCAATTAATTATACACCTATCATGATATAAGTCCATTGGCCAAACCTTAGATTTTTCAGAATTGAATATCAATTAATAATATAATATTTGTTTTAAAAACACTTTTATGTCAATTTTGAAACTATTGGGTATTTTGTTTTTTATAAATTCATAAAAGAATTATAACTTTGAAACAAATTAATATAACCAATCCTAATATTTCATAGTTACATATAAAATTATTGTAATTCATAAAAAGTCTCAAATTACATTTATTTGGGTATTTATAATATCAATTATCTTAATCATTCATTAATACGGTAATTACTGCTTCACCATTTTGTCATAAATAAATTAAATTATTTATTGTCTAAAAATTAAAAATAAAATTAAATTATGTAGTAAATCTTTTTATATTTCTAATTAATATTTATAATTTAATTTATCTTATGAATAACCCTATATTAAAAATGTTTTAGTTATTAAACATCGATTTGAACTCTTTTAACTCTTCTTTGAATTAAACAATAATAAATGTCCTAATCTAATCCAAGAGGACCTAAATGATAATATTGTATTCCTAAGGTTGTTTTTGGTCGATATAAACTTGTCCAATAGAATTAGGAGATGTGTTAGGGTAATATTTATATCATTTTTACCCATAATTACCCTATTTACTTTTAACCGAGGTAAATAAAAGTAAAAAGTTACTATTCACCAAAAATTATTTTTATCTTATTGAACAAAATTTTACTCCTTTATATTAACCAAGTATCTAATATTTTCTAAATTCCACTTATAGAAGTGGTAAAATATTGTTTTTTATGAATTTGTAAATTCTCGTAGGAGATGGGTAAAAGATGGTGAAAAGTTCAATAAAATTTATATATATCTAAAATTATTATATAATGACTCCAATGAATTACATTAAACTTATATAGGTATTATGTATCTATTTTGACATAAACTAAATTTAAATAAAATAAATAGTTATTTAAATAAAAATTCGGTTTTTAACTATATCTTAGTGTTTTTTACTATTCATCAAAAATTGAACGTTTTCAGAAATATACCAAATATTCACCCTAAGATAATTTCGATATTCTGAATACAAAAATGAAGTCCATTTTGAATGATAAAATTTATAAAATTTCAAAAAGTGGGTATTACTATTCATAACAGCTAGTTTGGTAAGTTATGGTGTGCTTGAACTCGGTATTACCTGTAGTGCAAGTTATTGAATTACTTTGAAGAAATAATGTACTATGAAATCTGGGGTGTTTCAGAAACATTGAGAAAAACATGATCACCTACCTCAAAAGAAATATCATTCCTCGGTTATCCACATAACCTTTTTACTGACTCTGAGTTGTTCTCATGTACTTCTGAATCAACTAAACTTTCACTGCCATCTCTTCCACCAATTCTGGTCCCATCATCTTTCATTCACCTACTTCATCCCAAAAAGATGGAGTTTGAAACCGTTTGCCATATAATGTCTCAAACGAAGCCATCTATAGACTGGAATGAAAATTTATATGATTAGAAAATTCAATCAAAGAAATATGTTGGTCCCAACTTCCATAGTAATTCATCAGGCAAGAACGTAACATATCCTCCAAGGTCTGAATTGTTCATTCTGACTGCCTATCAGATTGCGGATGAAAAGCTGTAATAAAATTTAATTCAGTGCCCAACAATTTCTGAAGGCCTTTCCAAAAGATAGTAGTTAACCTGGGATCATGATCAGATACAATGGAGAGGGAACACCATGTAACATGACTATCTCATTAACATAAAACCAAGCTAGTTGATCTAGAGAAAAAGTATCTCGAATAGGAAGGAAATGAGTAGATTTATTCAATAGATCTACAATAACGTAGATTTCATTATTAGCTCGAGATGTCTTTGGTAATCCCACAACAAAGTCCATGGATATATTTCCCCATTTCCACTATGACACCAGTAAATACTGAAGCATCCCTTTCAGTAACTATCGCTCTGTTTTAACCTGCTGACAAGTCAAACACTTCACAGTAAAATCAGCAATATCTATTTTCATTCCATCCCTCCATTAATACTCCCTCGGATCTATGTACATCTTACTACTGCCAAGATGAAATGAAAATGGGGAACTATGAGCCTCACATAACCACTCATTTTTCAACTATGGATCACAAGGCACACATAATCTCTTCCCAAACCTCAAAACACACTCCTTATCAATGTTAAATTCAAGCAAATTACCCTTCTGAACTAGCTCTACCTTTTTCTGCAACTCACTCTCTTTCTTCTGCGCTTGCTTAATTCTGTCTCATAGAGATGATCTCACTGACACCTAAAACAAAACAAAAGAACTTCCTGCAGCAACAACTTCTATGCCAAAGTTCATCAAATCAAAAACCAAAGGATATCGTTCCAAATGTAGCATAGTTAATGAAGAATTACTTTTTTTGACTCAAAGCATCATCCACTTTATTTAAATTTCCCGGATGGAAATGGATCGTGCAATCGTAATCCTTGATTAAATACAGCCATCTCCTCTATATCATGTTCAATTATTTCTGAGTGAATATATACCTTAAACATTTGTGATCTGTATATATTCCACACTTTACTCCATACAAATGATGCCTCAAAATTTTTAAAGCCAAAACTACAACAGCTAATTACAAATCATGTGTAGGGTAATTTAACTGATTAGTTTTCAACTGACGTAAAGAATATTCAACTACCTGATCATTTTTCATAAGGACACAACCATTTCCTTTCAACGAATCATAAATGTAGATAACAAACTCACCATTTCTGGAAGGCAGTGCCAAAACTAGAGCATTCACCAATCTTATTTTCAAATCATAAAGATAGCCATCACATTCTTTTGTCCAAATGAACTTAACACCTTTTCGAGTTAACATAGTCAATGGACTAGATAACCATGAAACGTTTTCAAAAAACCTAGGGTAATAACCTGCCAAACCAAGAAAACTACGGATCTCGATTATGTTTGTGGTTCTTGGCCATTCATCAACAAATTTTGTTTTATCAAGATCAGCAGTTATTCCATTTTTTTTAAACAATGTGACCAAAGAACGAAATTTGTTGTAACCAAAACTCACACTTGCTGAATTTTCTATACAGTTTCTTTACTTTTAAGGATTGAAAGATAAACCTTAAATTACTTTCCTGGTCCTATATTCTTTTGGAATAAACCAAAATATCAACAATGAAGAAAACGACAAACTTATCCAATAACTCATGTAAAATTCTATTCATTAGATCCATGAATACAACAGCTCCATTGGTTAACCCAAATGGCATAACTAAAAATTCATAATGGCCATATCTAGTACGAAACACAGTCTTCAGAACGTTCTCTTCTTTTACTTTAAACTGATGGTACCCCGAACTCAAGTCAATCTTTGAAAAATACTGAGCTCCAAGGAGATGATCAAACAAATCATTGATATGAGGAAAAGGATACTTGTTCTTAAAAGTGATTTTATTCAATGCTCTATAATCAATGAAAAGTCTCATTGAACCATATTTCTTTTTAACAAAAAAGACAGAAGAACCCCATGGTGATGTGCTAGGTCGAATTAAACCGTTATCAAATAACTCCTGAAATTGCTTCTTTAACTCTAAAAGTTAAATTTGAGCCATTTGATAAACGGGTTTTGAAATTTTCTTAGAATCAGGAACTAAGTCAATAGTAAATTCAACTTCCCGATCATGTATAATACCAGAAAACTCTTCAGGAAAAACATAAAGATAATCATTTACCACTAGCACATCGTTAATCTGAACAGTTCCTTTATTTTCTAAAATATTTTCAAGGTAACATTCATTTCCATTGTTTACTAGTTTCTCAGCTTCCCGATATGTTATCCAAAGTAAGGTTTCATTCTTGTACACCAACTAAAAATATTTTTGAAAAGAAACCTCTTTATCTCTGTAGACAATCTTAGAATGTTAAATAGAAATCCAATGCATGCCCAAAATAACATCAAACTCTACTAGAGGCAAAAAAATAAGGTTTTCTTGTAGATTCATTCCACACACAAGGATAGAAAGGTTCTTATAATTTATTTTTGTCTCAATGTTTCCACCTAGTGTTTTTACCATAAGTTCAGGATTCATATCTTGAGATGGAATTCCCAATTTACTAGAAAAATTACCAAAAATGGAAGAATGTGTAGACCCTGAATCAAAAAACACGTTGGTATAATCTAAACAAACAAACAGTGTATTTGATACTACTTCATTTGATGGCCCAGCATCTACTGAAGTATTTGGAAAGGATTTCACCACCACTTTCTGCTTGTAGTCTGGCTGCTTTCTCTCAGATGAGTTCATCGTTAGACACTCATTTTCATAATGAACCATTTCATTACACATAAAACATCTTACCACTGGCTTTTCATTTTCTATTTGACCATCTTCTTTACAGTTACGAGAAATATGACCAAACTTACCAAACCAAACTCACTTTTCAGACTTGGATAAACATTCTCCGGGAGGGATTCTACCACAATTCTCATAGCATAGATATCTTTTTTTCTTGCCTCCAGGCTTCTTTGATTAATTCTTTCCCTTTACCTTCCAACTGGACCTATTATTATTTTGTTTTTTAAAGAACACATGATCATCGGCAAACTCCATTTCCACCTTCTCCGCACATCGAACAAGTTTTTCATATCTTTTGAACTCGCGAGTAGCTAAAGACCTTCGATACTTTAGATTTAACCCTGGGTAAAAGTGGTTGATTTTACTATCAAGATCTCGTATGAAATTTTTAGCATACCTTGCCCGTCGAGTGAACTTTTCTTCATAAGCAGCCACTGAGTCATGCTCATGCCTCAATTATAAGAATTTTTTTTCCATTCTAAGATGAACCACCGTAGGAAAATATTTCTCAGGAAACATGCCTTTGAATTTATCCCAATCAAGATCATCAATCTCTATACTATCCCTAACATTTTTCACCATCGACCACCACTAATCAGCTTCACCTTCAAAACGGTAAATATCGAGACTAACATTTTGATGTTCTGAACACCCCATGACATCAAAAATCTTTTTTCGTTCTTTAATCCACCCTTCTGCTAGCACAGGGTCAGATGATCCTCTGAATGATGGGGGATGTTGCCTCATAAAATGATCCACTACTTACATGTTCCTCTATGATTGATCTGGATGATCTTGTGTATGAATACAACCACCATTTATATCCTGAGTCAACTTTTCCATCACTACAAAAAACTGTTCAGTTTCGATTCTGACCGTCTCAGTTTGCTGATTTGGAAGGTTGTGTTTCTCCTAATGTCGTCCCAACATAGCTTCCCTGTTTCCTCTATGGAAAACCATTTTGAACACATAAATATCTTAGGAGAAAAATGGTAATCTTTAAATGCTCTATCATTTCAATCATACCATAAATTAATTTATGGACATGAATTTAACAATATTATAACTCCTAAAGTTGTCTAAACCAACCTCTGATGCCAACGATAAAGACCCAGCCTTAAAAAATTCCTTAATCTTTAATTAAATAAATAATTCACATTTAGAATTTTTTTCAGGTTTAGAGTTTTAGGAAATTAGTCTATAACTATTACATCTCAAAAGTTACAAAGTAGACATTTCTAATCAGTTTCCATTTTTTTCATAAAATAATAACTCTTGAAAAAAAGAGTCATGTCCAGTTCCATGTTTTAGATTGGATGACTTTCCTTGATTCCATCCTTGACCCTATTCCACTTTATGTCATGTTTAAAATATTTCAAAAACATGGGATGAGAATAAATATCTCAGTAAGGAATACACAAAGAAGGAAACTTTTAATTTTTAAGTAAACCATGAATATCTAATCATATGTAATAATTTTCACATATATGATATAGTAAATAACCATCACTGAATAAAATATCACTTCTTACCCTTTTGTAACCAAAAGATCACCATAAAATCCTTATAAAGAACAAATAACATATAAAGGTAACATAGAACATATACTTAAATGGAATAACCATACGGTCGACTTCCACACATGTTACTAAATGGAATACCCATATGGCCGACTTACATACCCATTGAATTGGAGGCTATAACATAACCACCCACCCTAGTTTATCACAACACCACTCGTCATTTGGTTTATCACATAACCACCCGTCAAATGTCCAATTACCATCATAAAATCGTAACACATACAAAAAATATAAAGGAAAGAAAACATCTCCACATTTCAATCACAATATTTCACTTAAATATATTTATATAACAAATCCATTATCAAAACCATTTTTAATACCAAAATACATAATAGAGTATATGGTATTTATTTTTCTTTTAAAAACATTACGTCTTGATGAGGAAGCCAAATATCCAAAAATAATCACGGCTGCGGAAAGGTCGTTGTCACCACGTTATTTAAAAGAAACGTTAATTTTTGTCATTTAGTAAAATGTTACATAGAAAATATTCCCTATGAATTAAATCAAATTTCAAAGGTGTTTATACTGATTATAAAATAATGTCTTGTATTAACACAAAATATGCCTCGATGAAAGTAGATTGAGACAAAGTCCCTTACCTCATGTCCGACTTGACTCGATCGTTCTTTAATATCCTGAATAATACACTAAAGTTAATTTCTACTTGCTTAATAACATTTTTCAAGTTTATTATTGCTTTTATATCAATTATTACAATGTTATAAACATTATGTAACAATTTAAGTTAATAGTGTTTGTTTTGTTGATATTTGGTACTTGAGTCCAAAATAGACTTCTTATAATTACATCCTATTCCTGTGGTCAAAGTTTTATTATATCCAGAATGATATTGATGATTTTAATATCATATATATCATATATATCCAACATATATATGTATTTATAATAGGACAATACATTTAGAGGTGAGAAATGAAATGCACCATTCATGGAGATGGTAAACCGTACGTACGCATGAACGCTACTTCCATTTATATTTCATATATAATGGAATTAAAACATAATGATACATAGTATTATTATAATTCCATTATTTTATCGTATATAATATCATTAAACCAATCCTTTATACATACCACATACGATATGAACGAGTCATATCACTTTGAGTGGGCGGTAGTCCGCACTTCCTCAAATGAAATTATCGCGTTTACCCATAATGGAAACCATAAAGGTATGATATAATTGAAAAATACATAAGCATAAGAAAAACATAAAAATAATATATAACATATATAAATACAGCTACATCTTAATGGCCACCCTGAGAAGTCATAGGAGATAATTGAACAATCATTGTTTCGTGAGGCAGTAGTTCGTCATCCACAGAAATAGTATGGTCTTCACCCATTAGATGGAGGTGTGTGTATGTGTAACTCGAATCCTTCTAATAACAATATCCTAAAATATTTTAGATACTTGTGTTGTTAGAAAAAAAGGAATAAAAGGATTTTAAAAGGGTGGGGAATCAAAATAAAACAAAAGAACATAAGATAAGACATTACCTTTAAATCGGGTAACTCCCCTTGGTTTGATTCAAAAGAGTTTATTGAAGTGCTTTCTGCCTAAGGTAAGGCTTATATGATTAATAGAGGGATCATGGGAGATTATTTTAGTAGATTTTGGATGATCCAAACGTCTTCATAAGTGTGTGAAATGGGTAGTAAGTAAGGTCTTTTTATAAGGGATAGGATGGGATCTTTTGGAAAGCTTGAAAATATTATTTTATTATATAATTATGTTCAGTTTTTAAAGGACCAAAAATCATTAAAGTAAAATATAAAAAATCTCATGTTCGAAATAAAAACATCCAATAAGAATTGGACAATTGTTGGATATCAGTTTAAACATTATCTTTTTATTAATTTAAATCATTCATTAATGACATAATCACTACATCATGATTGTGTCATAAATTATTTTATTTATTCGATGTCTAAAAATTATTAAACAATTACCATGTTTCAGGAAATCATTTTAGATTTCTAAGGAATATTTATAGTAATAAAGATAATTTATATAACCCCGTGTAAAAATTGTTTTAGTAAAACAATACTTGTTTGTGAAATTTTTATTTTTACTTTAAATAAAAGGTATTAATGTCATTATCTTACCCAAGTGGCTCCATGGGGTCCCAAAAATTGAACCATGGATTGGCTTGGTTGGAAATGACACATCCAATAAAGTTAGGTCGTGTTTAAAGGTAATTTCATATTATTATAACATTAAATTTACCTTAAATTATACTAATTACCATTAATCGTGATTAATAATACTTAAATTTACTATTCACCAAAAATTATTTTAATCCCATTAAACCACATTTTACTTACTAATGAAAACAATGTATGTTGGATTTTTGAAATTCAATTTATTGAAGAGGTAATGTTTAATTTAATAGAAAAAATTCATTTTTTTTAACTACCACTTAGTGGTTTCACTATTCATCAAAAATTGATGTTTTTCAGAAAAATTCCAAAAATCCACCCTAAGCTATATTTGATATTCCGAATTCTATAATTATGTCTCTTTTACAAAATTAAAAACATATAATTTGAATTAATTAATTTTATAATTAATTACTGTTGTCAAATCAAATAGCGTGTTTTTAAAACAACAATATATATCAAAAGATTGAAACTTGTTTATGTCAAATTCCAAATTGAAATTAATTCAAATAAGCACCATTGATTAAATGGTAAAAATATATTATAATTAAACATTAAAACAGTTAAATAGATAATCTAACCATATAAATTAATTATATTAAAAATCATGTTTTGAAATAAAATACAACATTTTTCACTATTCATTTAAAAAAATGAACATTATCAGAAATATAACAAAAGCATACACAAAGTAAATATTGATGTCCCGATTCTAAATAATAAATTTATTTGGTCCAATAGAATGTATAATAGTGACCAAAACTATATTTAAAGAGGGATCACCATCAAAAGGTGATAAATCGACCTTTTAGTGAATGTTGAAGTATTTATGCTTAAAAATAGAATCATTCACATTTGAAGCCTTTAAATTTATTGGATAAATGTAAAAACATTTTACAAACATATATAATTATATTTTGGATATTTCTATTCATTCTTGCTAATACAACATCTATGTGTTAACTACCATTTGAAATAATATTATTATATTATTAGCGTGCAATGTAAGATTTCAAAGAAATCTGTTGTTGCATATCAGGTACGCCATCGAACATAGAAACCCAGTTAAAGTAAAATTAATATTTAATTCACAAATATTAATAAATATGAAAATATCTTATTCAATATTTACCTGGGATGTTACAGCATAACCCCATGAAACAGAGATAATCAAATGGATATGTAAATAACTACAAATTTAAGGATAATAATCATATAATACATCCATGGTAAGTATATACACCACATAAAATAAATGGTTGGTGAATATGAAATTTATCACACGAATATAAGAAAGTGAGATGAAATACCCTTACTATTTGAGTTACTTTTGAATCCTGAAATGGATGAAAGAATAAAATAAATTGAAACTTTTAATATCATTAAACAAATTAAATTCATTATATTATATTTCATATGGAAATATATACACCACACAATATGAATAAGTGCTGAATATATCATGTATCTTACAAAAATAAAAGTGAGATAAGAAAATCGTTATCTTAATTATTGACTTTCTTCGTACACATTCATGACTCTTGAATAATAATTAAAAGTTTATTAAAAATATAACACGTAAATATATTCTTATATATCATAACATGTATAATTTTTTTATGAATTTATAGTTCGTATTTATTAACAATTCCGTGTTAATGTTATGTTTTGGGTAATAACCACATTGATTTTCCTATATGTTTTGACTTGTTATTCATGATACTTTTACTTAGATCAGGATTTCCTTATTTAAATAATGTAAAACATGATATAAATATATTATATATTCAGTATATATGTATTTTTAATTATTTATAAATAATATATATATGGAATGGAATACACCGTTCATGGAGACCATAGGCCATAAGTATGCATGAACGCTCTTTCCTTTTACTTTTTGCATTGAAAGAAAGAAAGTAAATGAAATATATGTATATATATCATAATTATAGTATAATTATTATTTAATATATATAATATACATTTACTAAACCCATCCTTAATATATTTTATGTATAGTGTAAACAAATCATATCGCATTGATGAGGTGGTAGTCCACACATCTACAAATGAAGTTATCATATTTTTAAAAAATGGGAATCATGAAGTTATGTGTTATATAATAATTATAGAATAATAAAAACATCATAAATATCATACATATCATATAAAAACAAAATTTCCATAATAATTCCCAACCATGAGTGGTGGTAAAGGGGAAACAAACAACATCATTTTGAGAGGCGGTAGTCCGTCGTACACATGATTGGTAAGTTCGTCACTAATTTGATGGAAGTACGTGTAGGTGTAGGTTGAACCATTAGAAAAAATAAATCTCAATATATTGAGGATACATATGTTATTATATAATAATGGAATATAAATAACTTAATGGGTGGAGAAATAAATAAAATAGAAATGCATGTTGAAGAACATTACCTCTTTTTTGGGTATCTCCTTTTGGTTTGCACCAAAGGACCTTCGTGGTTGGATTTCATAGCAAAGTGAGGGTTATAAAATTATGGGAGGGAATTTGGGATATTATGTGGTTATGTTTTGTACTATCCAAAGGTCTTTATAAATGTGAATAATTGAGTGGGGTAGGTTTCCTTTTATAGTGGAGAAAAAGTGACATTCTTGTAAAAATAAAGAGGAAAGCACTATTGAGTGGTCTCCCTTATATCATGTGCCTCCAATAATTTTCCATTTTTGAGAATATATGTTAACTGGTATAAATATATATATACATATATTTTATTTTATAATTCTTTCTAGGTTATTTATCCCTTTAAGTTAATGTTTAACTACTAAGTAATCTTGTTTCTACCTTAGTCACTATAATTAATATTAATTACTTTCTCTAATATTTTTGATAAAAACTAAGTTGAATTTATTATAAAATATAAATTATGATGATAAAAAATATGGAAAAAATTATACCAAATTATAAAAATATATGTGGTATAAATTAATGTAAAATTAATCCTATAGACGAGTTGCGACAGTGGGATTTTTAAATGAAAATGTTTAAATGTTTAAATGTTTTTATATCCAATTTTAATGTGATATTGGTTAAAATAACCTATATTGTGTTAATTGACACGAAATTTATCTAATTACAATTTAAAAACAAATTAAAATATAATTTAATAATATATATAAATTATAAGAAAAAGATGTTTTGAATTAAAATTTGGTATCTTTTCTTTCTTCATAAAAAAATGTTGCTTTTTAGAAAAATACCAAAAATTCACCCTAAAATAATTTTGAAATTATGAATTCAAAAGTGAAGATTTTTTTTAAATTAAATTTCTAAAGTTGTCTAAAATTAATTTTTTTTATTGTTCAATGAAGGGCATAAAAAGATATTCATTTGAGAAAATTGTATTTTCAAACATATAAAGACATTTCCAAAAATTATATGTTTTATTATCAATGTGTTATATTCACAAATAACTATAAATAATAATTAAAAATTATTTATTACTATTCTTATTACTAATTTTTATGTCTATGTTATAACTATGTCATTTAGATAATTATAATATTAAAATTTTGTTTCGTAGAAACACAGTATTGAGTGTAACGCAAGCCAAGTTTGTGTTCTATGTAGTAATATATTATATTAGTATATAGTATAACTAAAGAACAAATTTATGTAGTTTTCAATGAAATACATCAAATAAAATTATCTTTTTCAGAAAAAAAGGTTTATAAAAACCCAGGGTGTAACATTCTACACCCCTTAAAATGAATTTCTCCCTTGAAATTCTTCTGGGCTATCAAAGGTTTAATACTTGAATGTTCCTTTCATATAAACCCAAATCATAAAGATTATTACTGAAACATATTTTAAATAGGGATAGTTGGAACCATAATGGATTCCTAGATTTACCCACAACTTGGTCTCTAAAAAGGATAAAATAGGTGGTGAGTAAAAACATGGACATTTAAGAGAAATTTAACTATCTATTTCTATTGGAGAGTGATAGAGAATATGTTTAGGATAATGTTAATGATCATAAATACATAAACCAAATAGGCATGAAAAATTTAATTTATATCATCAAAAATGATGATAGAATACCATCCTTTTATATGGAGATATTTTTCCCCAATATTGAAGGATTTCTCTCAATAAGATAAGATTACTTGATTTCATTCCATTTCATATGCACAATCTCACCCTTTGGTTATGCCTTGATAAATTTACAACTCATCTCTTAGTCTAGGAAATGAAGGTGAATTTTTCATTCCTCAAGATTAATAGATCATGAGATCCATGAATATAATGATAGGTCATTCCATATGTCTTTATCACAATAAAAAGGTTAGCACAAGTTATCAAATATTCATAAATCCTCATATAGTGAGAAAATAATTTAATCTATAAAATATCATATAATGTTTAAATTTAACCATTTCATAAATGGTTAAATTTTTAACCCATCCAAAATTCAATTTACTATTTAGTCCTTAAATAAGCTCTTATATTATGCCAAAAACAATTTCATTGGAAATTGAGGTCCATCCTTATAACAATAGAATATCAAATGTGCTTTTATTAATCAATAATTCATGTAGATGGATATAATAATATGAAATTTCAATAAAATATGAACGATAATATTTTCATAGGGCCTATTCATATAGAGTCATACGTGAAATTCCCAACTAAGGAGGGGAGGATAAGTGTTCCTTAATTACTATTATTCGCTCTATCCAATGTTATTGAAAAATATTTCCATTTTTCCTTTTTCCTCAAAGGTTTTTATGTATTTTCGTCCATTTTGTCCACTATATTGAAGAATGGAGTTGCATAATGCCCAAACACAATGCACTTGAAACACCTAAGTGTGAGTGGTGAATTAGGTAAAGATATTTCTCTTTTAATTTCATTTATTTTCCTCTTCACATCAATTCTCTATTTTTTTCTCTATATATAGGATTCCTGTACTTGAAACACTTTCTTTCACCTTTTAAGAACTCACCTAAGCGATCTATACCATAGTTCTGGAAAGTAGGAATTTGAAACATTTTTTCTCTACACATGACATATCATTTAATTTTCCATGGTACCCTTTTTCATATTATTATCATCAAAACCAAGAGAATTTTCAACTTTCATTTCAACTATTAGTTCACATCGAATGATTTCTTCACAACATTAAAAGTCCCTTATGTATAATTCCCTTTCTATATTTTGTGTCAAGCCACTGAATAATTTGTCAAACATAATTTCTAGATGAATTATAATACTAGAACAGTACCTTACAATCCTTTTAAAATTTTCTTCATAGGCACCAAAATATTCACCATTCCTCTGCTTATGCTCTTGAAATTCCTTCTCATTTTTTTTATGTAGAATATGAGAAAATTACTTGTTGAAAAATAATATTTTAAAATCATACCACTTAATGGAGTAAATTATTTCTTATTTCATCATTTTTTTAATAAGATACCACCATTCATCCAACTCACCTTCTAAATGGTAGACAACCTGAGTGAAATTTTATTTCTTTGAACACTGGATAATGGAAAATATATTTTTAGTGGTATTGATCCCTTGATTTGTAACTAATGGATATATAGAACCATAAAATAAAGGTGATCATTTCCACATGAAGGAATCAATGGAATGTTGTTATCTCATTTACTCATTTAGATGTTAACTCTGATTCATATCTTTTGAAATTTGTGTGAGCATAACAATGATTTTTTTATTCCATCTCCTAAAACAATCAGCTTCTTAAGAGGAAAATAATTGAATTTTACACTAAATTATAAATTAATAGGGTTATTTCATGTTACATCCATTTATTAATACCATAAATACAGTTTGAGAATCCCTAATCCTTGTGGGGAACCATATAATCATGAAAACCCACTTATATAATGCCTAAATCATGTCACTTTCTTCTTTAATGTATGGAACCTTAGGTTTATCGTAGGTTATTCATTGTCATCTTAGATTTGAATCCTTCATGATGGTTCATGAAGATTTTGTGAATTTCCAAATAATAACCCCTGAGAGTGTCAAACCAGGTGTCTAATGATGCCCATTATTGTGCACTGGTTTCCAATCGAGTCTAGCTCAATAAGGTGTTTTCGGGGGTTGTTACCATTATATAAATCTATTCCAAATCCACATCCACTTATAACATCTATACGTGGATTTATTTCTAGGAAACCACTTTCTCTATCATTTACTATAATTATAGGACATTATCTTAAACTTTGACTCATCCTTAGACTCATCCTTAGAGACATCCCTAGATAAATACCTAAAAATATCCCTAGGGATCTCACAAAAGTTTTATCATCATAGTTTCAAAAGGTTGACTAAACATTTTCTTTGATAACTACTATAGAGACATAGGATTTTCATAGATTTATATTACATCATTTTAAATGAATATTCATCGCATTGAAAATGTACATACCTGAGGATAGTAATAGTCTAGTGTCTTTAGAATCATTAAAATATAAATTTCTATCCTGGTGAATGATCTTCAACATCTTCCATAAAAATCTCCCCCTTTATTAATACCACTTAAAACCTTTCTTCATAACCTAGGATAGGTATGTATAAATTTAGCATAAGGTTATGAGAACATGATCATATTTTTTTTAAGATCATACCCTGCATATCAATGATCATAAATATGAATCATCGAATAAATATTGGCAATTTATAGGACATGAATTACAAGGAAATCAAAGAATATGAGTTATGAGAGCATAATATTGGCATAAGATATAGAATTGTGGAATACACATCAACTTATAACATTGATAACATGTGTAAATAGAAACAGTTCCAATAATTAAGTTTAAGACATATAATCAGGCCATCAAATAAATTTTGGGACATGAAACTAAGTCCATGCATAACATTGTGAACATGTAATCAGGTTCATGAAAATCATTATGAACATGTAATCTGGTTCAGGCATAAACTTATGGACATGCAACCGGATCCACACATAACATTGTGAACATGTAATCAGGTTCACACATAACATTGTGAATATTTAATTAGGTTCATGCATAAACTTATGGACATAAACTAGGTCCACACATAACATTGTGAACATGTACTCGGGTTCATGCATAACATCATAAACATGAAATATGGTACACATATAAACTTATGGACATGCATCCAGGTCCATGAATAACATTGTGAACATGTAATTTGGTTCACATATAACATGTCTAATCATGATTCATCTACCGTTACCCAATGCAATGGATGAAGATATAGATCGCACCAATCACCTAATGAAATAATACATAAGAGTTCTAAAAGATCATAAATATTCATAATATCATAACCCATGAAATTAAATGGTTAGTATAAACACTTTATCCTCCCACTACCGATAGAAAATAGAAAGGTTCCATAATCATTTAATCCTATAACAACCCATGAAAGGAAGTTATTTTCATATGTTTTTTATCATGGTATAACCCATGGAAGAGAAACAAGTTTCATAAGAAACATTCAATCATAAACATAAACCATTAAAAGAAATAATAAGAATTATATCCTTGTATTATATCCACCCAAAAATAATAAACTATATAAAAGGATGTCATCTAATATGGAGGTGGATTTTAAAAGATTTCTTGGAGAATTTATAAAGTAAATTAAAATTTCTTTAAAGATCGATTTTAAAAGCATAAAATATTTTGAAAATAATTTCCTTTGAAAAAAACTTTGAAAACTTTTAAAGTAATATTTAAAAATAATTTAAAAATTTATTGAGGAAAATATCATTTTCAATTTGAAAAAAAAACTTTTTTAAAACATAATACATTTTAAAAACTATTTTCATCGAAAAAAACTTTGAAACATTATAAAATAAGATTCAAATAAATGGCAGTTATGATGGAGGATAAATTTATACATAATGAACAATCCCTTTTCATTGTAAAAAGTTTTAAAAAGTGCATCAATCGGAAATAGAAAAGAAGATTATTTTTTAAAAAAACCACTAAAAAAATAAAAACAATGGTAAAAATGAATTTTGGAAGATAATAGGATAATAGTAGAAAATTTTTAAAAACATTTTTTTAGAAAAAAAGGTTTTAAAATAATAGAGATTTCTGACCGAAGAGAGAAATAAAGTTAGATTTTCTTAAAAACATTTTCTTAATTATCATCAGTACCAAAGAGTGGAAACATGGTAATATTATATGAATATATCATGAATAACCATGGGATAAGAAAATTATTGTGTATTATTGATATATGGAACATAATATTTCATCAAGATAATCATAATCATAAGTAATCACAATAAGCAATGATATTGTATTAATAAACTATTATCATTTTGGTAACTTTGAATCCTAATATCCATGAAATAATAACATAACATGAAGCTTAAAATATTAATAAAATAATTTTATTCATTATTAAACAAGTCAAATGGAATTATATACACCTCTTAAATATTATAGGGGCATTTCATTACATGTTTCTTAGAGAAGGAAAATTGAGACCAAATTACTTTATCGATTTGGTAACTTTTGAACCATACAACCCCATAGAATATAGATTATAAAATTGATATGTAAACACCCATAGATTTAATGATAAGAATAATATAATACATTCATGGTAAGTATATACACCACATAAAATAAATGGGCAGTGAATGTAATGTATCTCATGAATATAAGAAAGTGATATGATGTTCCCTTACTACTTGAGTAACTTTTGAATCATGAGATCTATGAAGTAATTAAATCAATTGAAACATTTAATATAAATAAACAAATTAAATTCATTATATTAAATTTCATAGGAAATTATACACAGCACACAATAATAATAAGTGGTGAATATAGAATTAATCTCACAAAAATAAAAGTGAGATGAGGAAACCCTTACCTTATGTTTTGAATTTCTTCATACACATTCAAACCTTCTGTATATTAAATATAATTTTATTATAAATATACCACATAACCATATTTTTATATATCATACCATATATTATTTTATTATTACTATATATTATATAATTATTAAAAAATTCTTGTTTATGTTATGTTTCAGGTAACAACTACTTTGTTTTTCATATATGTTTTGACTTGTTATTATTCATAATCTTACTTAGATTATGATTTAATTCATTACATAATGTATAAAAAGATATAAATATCATATATATTCAGTATATAACTATCTATACTAATCTATAAAATATATAAATATGAAATTCAGTACACCGGTCATGTGGACGGTATGCCACACGTACGCATGAATGTGGTTTCCGTTTTCTCATCGTATTGAAATAAAGAAAGTAAATGAAATATATCTATATATATACTATAATTAAAATATAATTTTTATGTCATATATATCATATAAATTTACTAAACTCGTACTTAAAACATTCCATGTAGAGTGTGAACGAATCACATTGCTTTGAGGAGGTGGTAGTCCACACATCCACAAATAAAGTTATCGTATTCCCACAAAATAGAAAGCATGGAGGGACATGTTATATAATAATTAAAGAAGCACAAATAAATAATAAATATCATATATATTATATAAAAACTTTATTTACATCATAATTATCAACCATGATATGTGGTAAAGGAAAAATGAACATCATCGTTTCGGTACGCGGTAGTTTGCCATACACACGATCAGAAAATTCATTATCTATTTGATGGAAATATGTGTCAGTTTTGGTAGAACCTTTTGAATAAAAAAATTTCAGTATATTGAGGATATTTATTTTATTATATAATCATGTAATAATAATAACTGAATGGGTGGATGAATAAAAAATAGAAATCCATTTTGAAGAACATTAGTTTTTTTTCGGGTAACTCTTCTTGGTTTGCACCAAAACGATTTATTGGTTGGATTTATGCCCAAAGTGAGGCTTCTAGTATGAAGTTATTTAAGTTGGGATATTATTTTGGAAGGTTTTGGTTGAGAAAAAATGGGTTGATAAGTGTGTAATGGTAATGGGGTGCGTATTCTTTTATAGAAGAGGAGGAGGGACATTCTTGTAAATATAAAAAGAAAAACATTTTTGAGAGGTCTCCCTTACATAATATGCCTCCAATAATTGTCTATTTTCTATAAAATAGGATAATTTGTTTAATGTTTTCCATATAATGGATTTTGGACATGTGGCCAGTTTATTTGGCCCATTAAGTTAAAGTTTAACTACTAAGTAATGTTGTTTTTACCTTAATTGTTGTAATTAAATTTAATTACCTTCATCGCAATTTTTGGTAAAAAACTAATTTGACATTATTATAAATTATAAATTATTATTATTCCAAATATTTAATTAGTTTTTCTAAATTATAAACACATAAGTGGCAGCAATTAATTTAAAATTAATCCCACAGATGTGTCGCGATAGCGGGTTTTTTATGTGAAAATGGTTTGAAGTTTGAAATGTTTTTATATCTAGTATTAATGTTAAATTGATTATAATAACCTAAATTGTGTTAATTTATGTAAAATTGATCTAATTACACTTTAAAACTAAATTAAAATATAATATAATAATAATAATTAATTAGATGAAAAAACAGTTTGGAAATAAAATTCTGTATATTTTCAGTATTCATCTAAAAAGGAAGTTTTTCAGAAAAAAACAAAAAATTCACCCTAAGAAAATTTTGGCCTCCAGGGTCCATCTTGGTTGGTAGAGGCTTTACGGGGTCTCAACGTGGTCTCACATTTGAGTCTATCTGAGTTATTTCTTGTTGGTTTAGTATAGGCTTTTTGTTATATTTCCCACTTCCCCAGAACTATTGTAATCACCCAAAGAAAATTTTGACATTAAGAATTAAAAAAAGTTTATTTTATCAAATTCAATTTCTAAAATTTAAAAAATTAAATTTATTTATTTTCACATAAATACATAAAAATTCTTTCATTTGAGAAAATAGTATTTTCAAACATATAAAGACTTTACCAAAAAAATATATGTTTTATTATCAATATGTTTTATTTATATAAAACAATAAAAAATAATATTTAAAAATTATTTATTACTAGTCATATTTCTATATTTAACATCTTTGTTATAACTATCTCATTTAATTAATTATAATAATAAAATGTTGTTTTGTAGAAATAGTAAGTAATGGGGCGCGCAGAGAAAACCGGAGGGCTGAGGGTTTTATAAATTTTCTTGATGACCGACATAAAAAATTCATTTACAGTGAATCACTACACCAGTTTAATCCTAAGGATCATATGTGAATAATATTAATCACAAAAATAAAAACCACAAATACCTGGTAAGTTTTGAATCCAAGATCGACATTTACTCGTCATCGGCGGTCACTGCATGAAGAATCAGAATTCAAATTCCTCTATATCATCCATAAATGATTCAAGAAACTACATGAGCACCAATAACTAAATTACAATTGCTGAAATGCATATTCATTGACGCCTTCGATGCTCCAATGATCTATGCATATCCTTGATTGTGATGCATGAGAGATAGCTCGATCTGATCACTTGGATCAACATATTGTCTCTCTAGAAAGAGAGAGAGGAGAGAGAATCTCTCCAAAAATCTCTATAAACCATTTTTGAGGAGAGCCTCTCATTTATTTATAGTGTGTTATGAAATTACCTAAAATTACCTCTCGTTCTCAAATATTTTTACAAACTATATAAAATATATTATGAATACTAAACTGAATCATAAATACCATTTATATTTTTGTCACTTTATTATAATATATATATATATGTTATGTGGTGATAATCCATCCATTAAATTGACTTTTAGTTCTCACAAATATTAAATGAATTCGGAAAATTTTAAACAAATATTCATTCATATAATATTTTCTATGTATTTACTTTAAAACTTATAAATATTATTAATCAATAAATTCAATTCCTATTATTCTAAACTTGAATAGTATTAATTTATTTATTACTTTGATGACCTCATACCCTTGGAAAAAACCCAGACCCCAATGGTGGATCCCACCATACTTATTCTGCTGAATATAGAAGATTCCTGAATATGCTATTGTGTGTGACCCTCTATGCCCTTATCTCGATAGCATTAAATACTATTTACATACCAAGATAAAGATCTAGAAACCCATCATTCCACCTAAAGTTATAAGGATAGTCATAGTAATGACAACCAACTTATAAAAATTCACTGTGTAATATAATCTCATTTTTATTATATCTCATAAACTAGGATGTACACCACTATCATCGCCCTTTATTCCGTTATTGTTTTTTGACCTAACTAGATTGATTTACCATTAACTACTATGGCCATGGATTTATGAAGATAATACCATCCTGGTCAACTATATCTGAGATATATTACTTTCATAACCTTAAATCTAAAAATCAATTCTTAACCATTCATCCAATCCCATACTACCAATGATGCACCCAAACCAAGATAACTCTCCATAATAGCATTATCATAGTTTTTTAATTGAATCAAAGTATGCAATAAAATGGCACACCATGATAATGATCTCAATTTAGAAGAACAATACACATTTTCATAGATAGAAACAACCAATGAAACTCAAAATATGTGGTGTTCCTATTGGAGGGGTAGTATTGATGATCTCACTACTATAGATCGCCAAATGTGAAATTTATGAGAAGAAGTATCAATGGTTATGAGCCCCTAAAACCTGATAGTCAAAAATATATTTTGTCCATCCATTAAGATGTTTCTTGTCCATAAGATATTTTTTTAAGATTAATTTAATAGTATATTAAGGTTATCATTACATCTTGGGATCTGCTATTACATTTAAATATGAAAATTGATCTATGAAAATTATCATATAAATTGTGGACATAGAAAATTATACACTATAATGGTATGTATAAATCATGTGTATTCAAATATATACACTATATGGTAATCAAAATTACTGATAAATTTGGGTCTCTCGTAACCACTATTACAAGACTCCCACTTACACTAGATCTAACATTCTAACCAACCTTGTTGTATCTCACATGATTAAGATCATGTTTCTATTGAGTCACAGATTTAGTTACTAGGTCTACCACATTTCCACCAAATGGAAATTATGTTATATGTGACCTTATCTCCTTGAGAAAAATTTCTCAAGAGATTGTATCCCTGAGTATATTCTTTTTTTCCACTTTTCTTGAATGGCCCAAAGGGCTTCATTTTATTGATTTTTGATAAACCCTATTTCAAGGGATGAGGGGAACCCTTACAAGGCCTATAAGCTAAGAGTTTACATAACTCAAAGGACTTAGAAAATAATCATATTGTACTTGGAGCTCCTCCTACTAGCTTCTTCATCGTGTTATCAACTCTCCACCTTCACATGGCTATTCAGATAGTCTTTCTATGCAAGCAGAGGCTGGTCCAAATGGAAATTTCATACCCTATCTTTATGAAAAATCTACTTAGCTTATACTCTGGGGAATGCACCTTCACTAATCCCAATATACAGTCTGCATTTTGTAGAGTCTGTATGAAAATTTAAGTATAATTACAGGTGGCCCGAAGGACTTGAGGTGGCCCGAAGTTCATGAGGTGTCCAGAAGGCCTTGAGGTGGCCTAAAAGCCTTCTTGGCCTGAAGGCCTTGGGTGGCCCGAAGGCCTTAAAGGACCCGAGGCCCAAACCGGTGGCCCCAAAGCCCAAATGGATGAATAGTTCCAGATGCTACAGTACCAAAAAAATGTATGATATAGTACCTCTACAGTACTGCAACAGTACTACTAGAGTACCCGTTGAAATATATCTCTTCCCAATTTTTAACTCGGGTCTCTTGGATGCACTTACAGAGACCTCACCAACTGGGCTGAGGCTCTTGTGCTTTTTCACACTTTCATAACTCCAAATCTTGGCTAGTAAGAATATCATAATTTAAATTATGATCATACTTTACTTACTTGGTGTGATTATAATAACTAGAACAAATAATTTTGTATAATAATAACTTCTTAGCTGCTTTATATGTTGCAACATACTCGGTAGTTTTAGGTATGGCTACCAATAGCTTATATTAGATTGTATCTATCATTAGCTTAGCATAACTGTGATATTAGATCACATGGATCTGAGGAAGACTAGTTTGTGTCCCCTGAAAACTCATATCATTTCTTCTATACTTTTGAGGTATATATCTTGTATATTTTGTCAAGTACAAATGGATAGGTCCAACTTCTCCCCTTGCAGTTCTCCTAGATATAACTAATAGTTTCCTACTAAAAGGTTTATCTTGGAAAAATTAGTTCTTGTACATCTCATGGATACATGATTGATCCATCACATAAGAATATAGATTTTAACTCAACACATTAAACTCCTCATATATCCTAGACATGTCTACCTAGAGAGATATATTCCATGTGACACTAGTAACAGTTCTCTCTAAAATTGTTCCAAATTTTATTTTTCAATACCATATCACTATATGTATGATTAACTTGGTCCAAGAAACCATTATATCCACCTCGGTATATCTTATTCCCTAAAACATAGGTTTCTACTTTAAGTCAATTAATGGAGTGTAACTATTATAATGGTCTTAACTGACTATAAGTCCAATAGGTGTTTTCAATATGTTTCCCATCATATTTTACTTTAAAAAAATTGTAACTCCCACTATCCTCTGGTAGACACATTAAAAACATCAATTCCAAATGAATATTCTATGATCTAGTTGCTTACTTCAATCCTAAACTGGATTTCTACTTGCAGACTTTATTAGAATTCTATGATGCAAACATACGTTTCCGGTTGCATTATATAGACACTTTCCATAATTGCTGGTCATGAAGTCTAATTCTCAATAAAATGATCATAGATATTAGCTAAGATTAGTAAATTTTTAATGGATTTAGGAAGAACAACTTGGTATAACCAATCATGTATTATTGGTACGCACTTGTACCATCCATGTATCTTCTCACTAGAATACCCACCATAATATTCAAAATAATAAGCCCCTTTTTACTTTGATACATGGAATCCATTTTTTAATTTTAGTTGGTCTTTCCAATCATAGATTATTTTCAAATATTTCATACTATTTGGAATTATTACTCTCAAATAATAATTCATCACTGGCCATGGTGAATTCAAAACCATCACCATGGTTTTAACCTTCTTACAAAGTATGTGTCTCTGGAACAATCCTATTCCAAATATACTTGTGGAACTAGTTTATATTCCAACTACATGGGCATCTCTCGAATTGACTAAAACCAAGTTAATATGGCTCCTACCATCTCAAATAGAGAAGTGCACCCTTATATAGAAGTATAGTCTATCACTTGACTATGTCGTTCATATCTTAGGAATTTATTTAATATCCTAAGAAACCATTAAGATTATTACAATTGATGCACAATTTTTTTTGTTATTGATGCAATTTTTTTATATCCTAACAAACTCTATGAATCCAAACACATTTCCTTATGAAATAATGCATTCCCAAGATAATAAAACTATTATGATATACATTAGTTATTGTAGTTGGAAAGTGGTTTTGGGATATTGCTGTAATTTGTGAATCACATAAACAAATATAATGTAAGTTTCTAAAAGTTTCAATATTGATACTCCTTACATCATAGATCTGATGTATAAAATTTTCATTTAGGAATTGTTCCATTGTAATTTTTTTGATCAATTTTAACATGCAAGACTTCATCATTTACTATCCTCATTAACATCAATGTATTGATGTAGATATGGTAATATGTATTTAGTAAATGCTCAAGGATACATTATATTGATAGATAAATGCTTGTTAAGATATTATTTGGCATTCTAGCCTGAAGCAAATCATATATTCTAACCATTAATATAACATATATTATTTTCATATTCCATAATCACTTGAAGAAATTTTTATGAAGCACATTTACCACTAGCTTACCCTTGTAATAGTGCAAGCTCCCTTGATGAACTAATTATGAAAAATTTGTGAATAAACATTATTTATAAAGGTTACTATATCAAAAACTAAGTGTATTCACCTATAACATGTAAGGAGTATAGGTCATCTAATTCTAAACACCATATTTGGTATATCCTATATGTCTACTTTTAGTTTTTCTTGACAATGATTTATCATTCCACAACTAGGTAAATAAGTCCTACATTTATATTCATCAGGTATTGCCCATGATTCATGTATTACTGAACTATTGGATGAGTATTAAACACCATAAATAAAATTTATTCATGAACTGGGAATAATGTAACATATTGTCTAAATGACACATGAGATAAATCTTTTGGTTATACTCAATAATATTTTTTCAATAATCATTCACTTGGAAATTTAGAAGTCATGTACTTATCACTACTGACTTAGGCATGTAATCATCTTTTTTCATTTTAAAAATCCTGTTTAAGGGTGGTCGGGACCCCAAAATACAACTTCAAGCAAGAAAAGAGAACATCAAGAAACAAACAGCACATAAAAAATAGACTTACACATCATAATAGTCAAAGTCTTTTCCATAATCCATGCAGGATTCTCCTTCGCTAGTAGTTGATTCCCACTTCAGATGCCTCCAAAAGTGATCACATTGAACCCTACTCCTAAGTTGTTCATGTGAAAGAAGATCAGGTGGATATTTCATGACAACAATTCCCTTTTTCAAAGCCACAGCCACCTCTCCCTTACGCTTGGATACCGATCTAGTCTGCATCAGACTCAGAAGGTATGATTAGTCCCTCCTGGGCGTCCTTCTTGGTTTATCAGATACTGGTCATTCACCAGCAGCCATCCTCTGATTCCCACTCTGAACAATTTCACTAAAAGAACGACCAACCGGACAACTCACATTTTCTTTACCACCTCTAGAGATCTCTGTTCCCTTTTCGTCTTATTCCAACAAAGCAAAAATAGGATGCCCATTGACATAACCCAGTCTCCGATCTGAGGTATTACACTCCATCAACGGGAGCCACAAGTCCTCAGCAGAAGCTCCCTCCCCCAAAATGGGAGCATAATTATCCACAGGCCTACGTCCTTCCCCCTTGACCTAGATTTCCAGCAAGTTGATCTTCCCTGTATGCCCCAGCATCCAAATCCCCTCCTCCTGGGTCATCACATAAAACGCGTTCAGTATTGCCATTAACAAGACTTCCAAACCTATTTCATACAGAAATAAAAGGTCTAGCCGAGGAATTCAAACCAGTGCCCTCCCATGAAGGAGTATCATCCGCATTGGCGTTGTCTCCTGCACCCCTCACTGTTGGATCCGAAATCATCACTCCACCGCAGGGAATATCCCTCCAAATCACTATACTATTGGTAGCCACAACACCTTGAACAACCTCAACCGACCCACTGTTGACATCCATCTGTTGAACAGCCACCACGGATGAAAGAATCTCCCTACCTATTCTATCTGAACCCTTATCCTCTTGGACCGAGTCGACCCTCGCACCCACCTCCCACACCTTCCTCTTTCCATCTTCCTCCCTTCGAGAAGGTACCGGGTCACCATTCACCAACACCCTACTGAAATTGCCATCTGCCACCTGAAATTTCTTCCCCTTACCTCCTTCTACCATTTTAATATTCCTCTTCCCTATACCATCCCCCAAACCACCCTCTAAAATCCTTCCCCGTGAAACTCCATCCTTTCCAGTGTGAGCCTAGCCATCAGGAAGGCGAGCCTTCAATGGAACTCCTCTTCAGCAATTCCCAACTGCATGACCCAAACGATGACACGCAGGAAAAAAATTTGTCCAGTCCTTGTAGATCACATGTTTCTTATATATGTACTCCACTCCGATCATTATCCATACATAGTCAAAAGGCAAATGAGATGAATCCAATTCCACGCAAATCTGGGGGTTAACCGGACGATACACAACTTTAGTAAGAGTATCAGAACACAAATACCTTCCAATAAGGTTACCTAGCATACACATAATAGAAGGATTCTGGAACTGCAGCGGCAAATTGGAAAATCTTTCCCACACTATTGCCGACGGTGAATCGCGGTTTATGTGAAAATAAAATGACCAACATAAAAGAAAGAAACAACATTTGTTGAGGATATGAGGAGCCTTCGACCAAGAAGAAACGAGATCTGCCTCTGATTCGAATCGTATCATCATGTTGCATCTTTCCATCAAACCAACAATCGCTCTTTCTTAAAGATCCTAGGAACCAAAGATATACATATCAAAAGCATCAACAGAAAAACGTATGTTCCTAAAATGTGCAATCAAAGTATGATTCAACAGAGCAGACGATTCTGAAAATTCTGAAATTGAGAGTGGAAAATTGGGGCACCCATCGAGCAAATCCGGGATTTTGGGACTCAGTGAAAGCCTAGGGAATGGGGGAAGAAAATCAAGATTTGAAAAGGGTCGAAAACCTAGTCTCCCATTGTCCGATGAATCTCCCTCCACCCCCCCCAAATGGGGGGGGGGGATAGCTGACATAATCATCGTCGTTGTCAACTAAAACCCGAGATTATTGCCAGGGTTCCCGAGAGCCGCTCAAGAAAATGTCTATTTGATATCACTGACTTAGGAATTAACTATTTTCAACTACTTGGAGAATACACCTTAGTTATTGTAATATTTCTATACCTAATTAGTTAATATATTTCAATACACATATGTGACATGAATATTTTATGTAATACCCAAGAAGTAATATTGAAACATTACTTTTATGTGATGAATATACCTTAAGAAGAAGCGATTATTTTTTTGTTGATTTAGATCATTTAATTTAAACTTCTGTAGTTTTTATTTCCTGATATGAAATGAAAATAACATCATGTTTAGTAACCAACCTAATTTCAATGAAGGAAATAACAAATGAATCTTTATAATTATAGATACCATTGGTCGTTTTAACATTTCCATTCAATTTATTTTCCATAAGAATTAAAGATTAATCTGTCTTTTTTATTTTAATTTATTTGTCAAACCATACCTAAAAATTCAATGAAGCGTTTACTCTATAATGTTCATTTTGAAAGCTAAAATGAGACTAGAGTAAATGTGTGTAATAATGGGATGACATTAAAGATTTTGATCTACCTTCCAATCTATGCATAACCAGTGTAATCATCACTTTCAAATCTTTCTTCACTTTCTCCATGTAAACCACTTGAAGACAAGACTTCATGTTATATCATCCATGTCCTAATTTAGTGACCACAACTGACATCTGACGTTGATGATAGAATAATAAAATAACCATAATATGCTTTATACACGAGTCTCTTATAAGTTTGTTTTTACACCCTCTCTTTCTGAAGTGGATTAATAGGTATTGGGAACACTAGCACCTTGAATTTTTGACATCATAGTATTTTTCACAAGGGCATCCCTTAGAAACATGTGCTAGTGAGGACATTTAATTTTTCCATTATTAATTGTAGTGTATTTGTGGTATAACTTTCCATTTTCTACAAAAATAAAATTATTTCATATTAGTAATTTTTATCTTGATTATCGATTTAAAAATTTTGATTAATTAATTAAATCATTAAATGTCTCCCACTATTTTATCGAAATCAAGGAAACATATATACAAGAATCATAATATTCCATCACTTGAGTATTATAGTGTCAAGGATCCATGATCCTCCCCTCATACTCTACAAGCATCAGCTCTGCCACTACTTAGAGGGTTCAAGGTAGGCATCTGACTGGCTGACCGCATTAACTTGCAGTTATTTTATATGTTGAGGGAAGTCCAAGATTCTAAAATCATAAATTAACATACTCAATGCTTTACTATAAAATGATGGAAATTTATCTATGTATAGTCCTTATTAACACTTAATTTAATTCAACCCACCACTCTTATAAGAACAACTTGGTAGTATGAGGCACCATTAACTTTGGCTAACGAGCACCCTGAACACCCAGTTTTTTCATCAAATTTGAATGATGGAAGGTGGTCAGGACTTAATACTTATTTGAGAGTTTAATTATTTTTAAATGAATAAATGAAGTAATTTTATATTTTATAAGAACATGCTACATTATCTCACTCATAACTGACAATGCAATAAATAGAAAATATCTATTGTGTCACATGTTCATTTTATCTGTTTATGGTTATTTATTATTAAATGTGATCGCGTGTAAACTACGCATACCCAAAAAAAATACACCATGAAGAAATAAAATGATGATGTGATCATGAGGTAACACTAATGGTTGATCCATTGAGTGAATAGTGGATCAACCTAGAATCTAGAGGTTGTACCTTGACTTGTGTCACTTGTGACTCGAGTTATAGCGCTTTCCCATCCAATGAGTCAAATTTCTGTCCGGTGTGTTTCTATAGCTTGGTGAGATATACATCACTAATTATCTTCTTCATTATACAATAATACTCACACATAGGTGAGGGGGTCTCAAGAGTACAAAATACAACTCAGAAAATGGACATGTATGCCCTTATATATATAATGACACTTAGTTGAAACACATATCATCTTTTATTAAACTACTTATAAAAAATTACCATTGCAAAAATAAATTAAATAAATGAATAAACACCAAACATTCTTTTGTTAGTCCATGACTCATGACTAGTCTATAGGCATTAAAATTGAGATTTAAAATTAAACTGATAAATAAATATTAAACTTGTATTAAATTATACGCGAGGGTAGATGTATTGAATTAAAAATTCAATTTTATTTTAAATTCAACAATTCCCATTGTTTGGTCCCATTAATTAATTAAATTTTAAAATTGAAAATCAAATTAATTAAGTATTTTAATTTAAAATCAAAAATTAAATTAAGTTTACTCGTAATATTAAAACATATTTTTTAAAACAAAAATTAATATTTATTTATTTTAATTTAAAACAAAAATTATATTAAATAAATTAGTTAATTTAGTTTATTTTTTATTAAATAAAATTAATCAGGCCCCAAAACTCTGGGTAAGGCTTGTGTGGGTTGGGTTTAACCTATAGAGGCCAATTTGGGCCATGCAAACCCAGTGCAAGGGAATCATGGCCTAGGCAGGCCCACCCATACATGTTTTGGGTTGGGAAGACTAGCCCCGACCTGTTGTGGGGTGGACTTGACCAAGGAAATAGTTACTTGTCTAATAGTGGGGTTATCTCATGGGGAAAGTAGGGTCCCTGGTGGAATCTAGTTCTCTGGGCAGCAGTGACATGACCTGGTCGCGACACTATGGTGATATTTGCCTTCAGTAGAGGTCATTCCGATGAGCCACGAGAGGCATCTCTAGTGGGGGGTTTAGCCGTGGGTGCCCAGGTTCGTGTGGTGGGTTTTGACCAAGCGAAAAGGCACATAGATTTTCCAAGGGTGTCAGATCTATGTTAAGGAGGTGAGATGCGAGTGGATGGTTCCTATTGTGTGCAAGTCTCTGGAACGGTGCATACGGAGGAGCTGACAATTGGGGAAGATGCATTTTGTCTCACTGTGACATGGGAGGCATCAAGCTCAGAGGATATGGAGGTGAGGGTGTGGAGATTGGTGAGCACCAGTGTGGTGTGGAACCAGGCGAGTAGGGATACTGAGATTATAGATTTGAGTAGGAGGCTGGTGGGTGGTCGGCCAGATCTGCAGTAGTGGTGGCTCTGATTTTCGGTGATGCGCGGCCGACGGACTCCAGTGGTGAAGTCGGTCTACCATTGTTAACCAGTGAGGTGGGTTCATAGTTGGTTGGGGTTGAAGGTGAGGAAGTGAGGTCCAATGGTGCCCAAATCTTGATCTGGTGTGAGGAACACCAAAAAATGTGGCATGCTAACCAATTCCCTAAGGAGGTGATGAGGGTGAAGTCAGGGGGCACCCACTTGACATTTTTTTGGTTTGGCTGGTAGCAGACCCAGGGGGGAACCAACGCCCAAAAAATATTCCAAATTTTTTATTACTCAAAAATTAATGCTCTTATGAATATAGGATTTAGTAAAAATAATATATATATATTATTAAATTAAAAAACCCATCCACAATATAATTCTTTGGTTATCAGAATTTTGACTGATGAGAAAATTTGTGGAAAAAAGCTGGAGTTTAATACATTCTGGAACTTCAATGTAAATATATTTATATATGTTATTTGTTTTGAAAAAATATAATAAAATTTTCATCTGAATTTAAAACTTCGGATGGTTATAATTTGGCCATACGATATCGGATTGAACCGCCGCATGCGACTTTGGGATCAGAACGACTCCCTCTTTTAAATTTAATGAAAATTTAATTTTTTTTACTCAAAATATTCACGCATCTCTCTGATACCAGTTTTAGGTAGTATAGAACACAATAGAAACTATAGGTCCAGGGGTTTTGAAATTTTCACTGACAATTCACGTAATAATTTCATCACCGGTGAAGCACTACTGTGGTTTCTACCCGAGGATCACACCTAAAGAAGATTAAACCGAAAAATAAAAACCATAAATACCTGGTTAGATCTGAAGCCACACTCAACATATGCTCATCATCAGAAATCGCTCTTCGAAGAATCCAAAGTCGAATTCCTCTAGATAATCCCCACACACATCAAGAAATTGTGGGACCTCCAAACTCTGAATTCTAGGTGCTAGCGTAGAGATCCGACGACAACTTCAATGCTCTAATAATCATTGTATATCTTTTTTTGTGATGCATGAGAGAGACCTGATCACTTGGATCAAGAGATTATCTCTATAAAAATTGGGTGAAGAGATAAAATCTCTCCAAAGCTCACAATTAATTATTTTGACAGGAGCCTTTCTCTATTTATAGTGTGTTATGCATTTATCGGCAATTGCCTCCTGGACCACAATATTTTTAAACACTATATAAAATATATTATTACTACTAAACAGAATCATAAATACCATTTATATTTTTATCACTATCTTGTAATATAATAAATATATTACATGACAATACCCAATCCATTTACTCGACTTTTACTTCCTAAAAATATTAAATAAACCTTTAATATTTTAAACTAATATTTATTCAAATAATATTCTCCATGTATTTACTTTACAACTTGTAAATAAATTTAATAAATAAATTCATTTCCAATTATACATAACTTGAATAATATGAATTTATTTATAGCTTTGGTGATCTCATATCATTGGACAAAACCCATACACTAGTGGTGGGGCCCACCATGTCCAATATACATATTCAACTAAATATAGAAGATTCTTAAATATTCTATTGTGTGTGACCCTCTATACCTTTATCATGAAATAAGTGAATACAATTCACAGATCAAGAGTGGGATCTAGCAACCCATAATTACCCCTAAAGGGATTAGGATTGTCATACCAATGACAACCAACCTACAAACACACACTTTGTAATATAATCTCTTTGTATTTAAAATCTATTATAGTAGGAACCATACCCATGTCATTTCTCTTTCTTGATTTATTATTTGTTGATCTAGTTGAATGAATTTACCCTCAACTACCATGGCCATGGATTTATGAATAGTACCACAAAACTGGGTTTCCACAGCACCACCCTTTAACAGCGCTAAGAAAAAGCACTAATAAAGTGCACTTTTAATAACGCTAAAAAATGCACCGTTAATAGTGACCCATTATCGGAACTTTTTAGATCTAATAAATTCCCCCCTTTTATCAGTGCTTTTTTTAGCACGGTTAAAGGGTCCCCCTTTATCAGTGTTTTTTATTAGCGTTGATAAAGGGGGGATTTATAAGTGTCTTTTCCTAGCACTAATAAAGTGTATATTTCCAAAAAAATTGATAAAAAATAATATATTGATATATAAGTATATTTATATTCATAAAAATATAATATATATTTTTTAAATATGTTTTAGATCGATTTGATATGTGGTAGACAAAAAACGGACACCCAAAGAAGAAATTTTGAATGTTTGTAGGGATTAAAGATATTTTTGTAACTTGAAGAATATGAGAAGGTGTTATAGTGGTCACCAGTGTGTAGGTATAGTTGAAATATTTTATTTGATATGTGTTAGAGGCAAAACATACACCCGGAGTAGAAGTTATGGAAAAACGGACACCCGGAGCCAAACTTACACATAGGTTGTGTAACCACCCTTCGTTTAATAAATAAGATTCATTAAACACACAAATTAATGAACCATTAATTTAAAGAAGAGATAAAATCATAACTCCTCATTTTAATTATTTAAATGTTGGAATAAAGGTGGATTGGTGGATCGTGGGAGAATCCTTGACGAAGAACCGAAGAACGAACTTACCTCTAATGAAGAGCTGAGGCATGAACGACGTCATTGGTGGAATCGATCTAGGATCGATGAACGCCGGTGGCTTCGATGAACATAGATTCTCCTTCCACAACCACGACATCTCCTCCAAATCCAAGGTAGGGGTTGTTTTTGTTTAAATTCAAGAGAATTTATTTTTTTTCTCATTTTCGAAAAGCATGACGAATTTGGATCAACCAAACTGAGTTGATCTGTGATTCGTATGAAACTGTGGGTGGTTGTTGCAGGAAAAGATTGAATGGGGTTAATTTTTATCTATGTGATGATTTATTTACTATCGACTTGATATGATGCTAACGCGAAGGGTGGAGTCCAAATGAACAAGGCTCGTACCCTCTACCACTTCGGTTTTGGTCGCTTTCTTTGAGGGTGAATTTCCAACTCGACGGAATTTGGAATCCGGGAGCCATGTAGCAACGAAAACATCCTGTGTGGCACGTAGCCGTATTCGTAAGGGAAAACAGACCACCGAAGCTCACCCGGTGGCCTACGGAAGCCATGTCAGCGATCACCAACCACAGAGGGAGGCTAGCTATCACAGGTCGTGAAGGGAGGCCGACACCCGCAGGCTATGAAGGAATGGATGACTCCTAATGCACCATAGTGGACAAGGGGGAAGTCGGGTTCTGTTGGCAAAATTGAAGCAGGGCAACACACCACAGTGGAAGAGGGTGGACCCACTTCTGCGGGTCTTTTGCGGGCCGGTCGGGGGAGTACGGTGCCATCTGGCATCGCTGTTGATCCAGGTGGCGCGCTATGGTGGCGCACCACAGATGAAGGCTGTGGCGGAGGGCGGACCTGTGGTCTGCGGGTCCCATGCTTGACCAGTCCAGTGGGACCATACAAGAGAGGAAACACCAACCGACACCACTACCTTGACGGCCCGAATGGCTTTGGCCGTTCAAGAGAAGAGCAGACCCCCTACGCTCGACCAACGAGCCAAGCGATTCTGTGGCCTTGTGTGACGCACCCTGCTGGGTGGCCCAGGCCGATCCCATGGCTTAGTGAGCCTAGCCTACAGCCAGTGGTCCAAGACCGAAGCTTAGCAGGGCGGACCAAGCCCTGCCAAACCAGGCCGAGCCTTGCCCCTTCGGGCCGAGCCCAACAAGTCGGGTCGAGTCGGACCTAGACCCCTTTTTATCCGAATTACGCTTAAATAGGTGTAACTGCTAAATTGGACATCCGTTTGAAGAACCATTAGCGGTGCATGAACCCTTAGGATGAGATGGTCCTTTTGAGATACTTCACGTGACTTTCACAGAATGTTGGAGTTTGGACGGGTTTGATTGTACATGAATCCAACAAGGCCCTTGGCACTAAAATGCCTATAACTTCTAGAACGAGTATCTGGTTGACGCGACATATGTTTCATTGGAACCCTTATGACATGACAGATCATCACGTTATTTTTTGTGAGACTTCATGCTGGTTGAAATATGACTGATGGCTTGAGGATCGGTTCTCCCATGCGTGCTACGTATGGAACACTGTGAATGGCTGAGACCTGAAGACTACTAATTTTCGACTCTGTATGACTCAAAAACCTAGTGGGAAGAACCTCTATTTGACATGGCAGGCCCATAGTGGGGATCACCTCTGTGTGACTTGGTAGACCCACAGTACTCGACATGAAGAGTACCTCAGTAGGCCACAGTGGGGAGCATCTCTGTGTGACCCAGTATACCCACAGTATGCAATGGGGAGGATAACATAAACAGTTCAAGGTTAGTGGGAAGCATCTCTGTGTGACCCAGAAGGCCTAATGTACTTGATAGAGGCGGATTTCTCCAGCAGCCGAACTGTTCGACAATGTGACTGGTGATGCTATAATAACTACCTTAGAATACACCTGGTGTGAGCTGTCTCTACTTTGTGATTCGTGATTGAGGTATTACTTTGTGATTTTTCCTTTGTGGAATTTTGGGATACCTTCAGGGGTCTCGGGTTCTCTGCAAGGTATTGTTATACTCACCCCTTCACAGGCTTCACCCGCACCTTGTTGTGTCTTGTGTAGAAGACGAGCAGCTTGGTTGAGACTTTAGGGAGCCATGACTAGGTGGTACATGGAGGTGACTGGTTGATGTGGAGAGCTGCAAAGACGAGTTGTACCTACCCTTCAGGTAGGATCCCAGTGGATGATCTCAAGAGATGTTTTCTATCGTAGTTGTATCTTTTCAGTTGGGATTTTATTATGGCCCCTTTACTTTCCATACACACTTTTACTATAGCAATTTTACTACGTGGTTTTCATCTTGTCATGTTCTTGGCCTATGTGTTTTCAGGTTTAAAGGAAATGCCTTCCCACTTTTAGGGATATTCTTTTCCAGTGTTGTTCACCAACCCCTGGCCTATGGAAGGCAGGCATGGGGTAGTCACGACATGGGCCCCAGGGGATGGGTCGTGACAAAGTGGTATCATAGGAGTCGGTTCTACCCAAGAATTAAGACTCTGATATTTCCAATGAAGTAATAGTGTTATGTTTTTTAGTGTGGTTTTCAGTTTAGGGAGTCCAATGTTGGTGTGGAGGCCAACATACCATACACCAGGACCCTAGATTCAGATTTCTGACTCAGTGCACGAAAACACTGATTGCGTGTGTTTTGGAAATTTTTTCTACTTTTGATGTCTTTTAAGTCAACTCACAATGTATAATTTATTGACTGTGGTGCACCTGTTTCTTTTCAGGATGCCCCCATATAGACAACCAGCCAGGATTCCAGAGAGAGTTCATGTAGATGGCCCACCTAGCGATGATACTTCAGGTACAAGTCCCTCTTACAGCGATAGCACCTTAGAGTGGTGCACCTGTAGCACCACCTCCCATTGGGTAGAAGTTTCCACTAGCCCCACTAGCGGATGGTGCATGCGGACTGAGCACTTTTCATGAGTTCCAGTGGTAAAGGCCTCTGAGGTTTTAAGGAAAGAAAGATCCCCAGGTAGCTAAGGAATGGTTGGAAGCTGTAGCATGAGTTTTTCACTTTGTTGAGATATCAGCAGAGTAGATGGTGATCCTAGCTACTATCCTCTTCTAGGTCACAACGAGGAGATGTTGGAGCCTGGAACTCTATTTTCAGGATGAGGTGACCCTCACCTGGATGGATTTCGAGAGCCTCTTTAGGGAGGAGTTCATTCCAGTGACACTATACTTTGTGCGTATTCAGGAGCATCTACAATTACTGCAGGGCAGCCTGACAGCAGCCCAGTACTATGTGAGATTCAATGACCTATCACTCTACTCCACAAATGTGGAATGAGACCATTTATTCAGGGCCCAGACCTTTGAGTGGGGTCTCTAGTGGTAGATCAAAGCGTCGATGATATCACTCAATATCCTGATGCAGGCTGGAGTACTCAAGAGAGCATTATTGGTGGAGAGATACTTAGTTGACCAGGAACCAATGGTGAGAGCCACCACCGGATGAAAAGTATCTGAGTAATATGTAGCAGGCAGATGGAACAAAGGTCAAAGAGGGACAGAACTTCCAGAGGACAACCCTAGGATATAGGGTCGGAGGTGCGGAGCTCACGAGGTTGAGCAGGCCAGTAGAGAAGAAAATTGTGCTTTATGCGCGGTGGGTAGGGCCACATGGCTCACGACTGCCTGAACCGTCATACCGATGATTAGCAGACGGTCTAGGGACCACTGAGGTAGAGGTAAATATTCGAGAAAGGAGGTCCGTAGGGAATTAGACATGGCAGAGGAGTAGGTTGTGCAACAGGCGGTGGGTGATGATTTGAGGTTCTACTGCCACCACCTCCAGGAGGTCAACCCTGACCTCATGAAGCCGACAGACATGGAGGAACATAGATTAAATAAGCTGATACATATGACCACAGTTCTCTATATATTATTTGAGGTACGATCTATGTCTAATCCACAATATATGTAGTACTTATAAACTTAGGTTCTAGTCACTCATTCATTGCCATGGCTCTCTTTCGGAGCTCGGATATTCTGGTAGAGCCATTGGATCGATCCGTATGATTAAAGACTTCTACGGGATGGGATTCAATGATCAAAAACTGGTTTCAGTAGTGTGAGCTTACTCTTGGAGATGAGAGCTTTGGCTGGGATCTCCGAGTAGCAGTGTCAAGGCCATATGATTTCATCCTGGGTATGGAATGGTTATCCAAAGTCCATGTACAGATTGACTGTTTTAGGCACAATGTACTGTGTGTCCGCATGTATGGGATCAGGGTTTTCTTCACCAATGAGAAGGGGACCTTTGCAGCTTAAGATGGGCTTTACCGGAGGAGAGTGTAACTGATCAAACATCAGTTTTCTAGACTTTCCCTCATAGTAGATAACATTTGGAGTCTGATATATCCAGTAGTGGTGGACTAGTATGCTAATGTATTTCCGAATTTTGTTATGGGAATACCTCCTTACACAGAGGTAGACTTTTACATCGACCTGTACCCTAGTATGACACCGATATCTACTACAGCATATCAGATGTCTCCCGTAGAGCTTTGTGAGTTTTGGGTACAGCTGGAGGACTTGCAGAGGAAGGGGTTCGTAAGGCCTAGTGTTTTTCCATGGGAATCCCTAATTTTGTTCTCCAAGAAGGGAAATGGGAGTCTGAGAATTTGTATGGACTATCAGAACCTGAACCAGGTGACTGTGAAGAAAAAGTATCCACTCTCGAGGATTGATGATCTCTTCAACCAGCTAAAGGGAGATCGATGGTTTTCAAAGATAGACCTCAGGTCAGGTAATCATAAACTCGGGATATGAGATGAGGACGTACCGATGACGACCTTCAGATGCCGGTATAGCCACTATGAGTTCTTGGTGGTACCTTTTGGTGTAACCAACACACCAGTAGTGTTCATGGGACTCATGAATAGGATCTCCTAGCCTTACCTTGATCACATTGTGGTGGTCTTCACTGAAGAAATCTTGATATACTCAAGGTCGGAGGAGGATCATGCCATGAACCTAAAGATAGTTTTGGAGACACTCCAAGATCACCATCATTATGGCAAGCTCTCGAAGTTCCAATTCTAGATAAGGGATGTCCAATTCCTAGGGAACATTATCTCGGAGGACGGAGTTGTAGTGGATCCAGTGAAGTTAAAGGAATTGATTTCTTGCAAGTCACCAAGGAGTATTAATGAGGTGTGATGTTTCCTAGGATTAGTTGGGTACTACTAGAGAGTTGTACCTGACTTCTCTAGGGTAGTGGAACCCCTTTCAGCATTGATGAATAAGGTAATTTCTTTCTTTTGGATGGAGAAGTGCCAACAGAGTTTCCAGGAGCTGAGGCAGAGACTGAAGAGTGCCCCCATCTTGAGGCTACCAAAATAGGGTGTTGGGTATATATTTTACTACGACACATCAGGTAATGTACTAGGTTTTGTACTAATCCAAGAGTGAGCGGATATCGCATACGGCTCATGGGAGTTGAGTCAACTTGAGCAGAACTATGCTACCCATGACCTGGAGTTATCAGTAGTGGTCTTCACCTTGAATATATGATGACACTACTTGATGGGTGAACGTTTTAGAGTCTACTGTGATCACAAGAGTCTCTAGTATATCTTCTCACAGAAATACATGAACTGGAGACAGAGACGATGGCAAGAGTTCCTCCATGAATATGACTTTGAGATAGTCTACACTCCTTTTAAGGGGAACATAGTAGAAGACACACTTAGTAGGAGGTCTGGTCTACAGTTACTGAGTGAGGCGACATAGCATCTAGCCAAATTGAAGATATCCTTCATGGATAGAGATGAAGTAGCTTATCTTTAGTCTAGGACAGTTACTCCACCACTCCTTTAGCGAGTCATGGAGGCACAACATTGGGACATTGGCTGGGAGGCCCGATGTGATCAGATATCCTTAAGACATGCTAATTATGGATTTTCTAAAGGAGGGGAGAACATCATCCTCTTTAGAGGATGCACCATGGTACCAATGACACTAGGAGAGGAGGTATTAATGGAGTTCCTCACATCCCCTTTGTAAGTACATCTTGGAGTGGCGAAGATGTACCAGGACCTATGGCATCATTACTATTGTCCTGGGATGTAGAAAGTAATGGCAAAGTTTGTATTGCGATGTCTCACTTGTCAGAAAGTGAAGGATGAGCACCATGTACCAACAGGATTAGTTCATCCACTTGAGGTGCTATATTGGAAGTGGGATGGTATATCCATGGACTTTATGGCAAGGCTACCATGTATGTCTAACGACCATGATTCTATCTAGGTGATCATCGACCAAGTCACCAAGTCATCCCACTTCCTACCCATCTGGGAGTAGGGATCAGTAGAGAGATTGGGATGAATCTACGTACATGAGATTATAAGACTTCACGGGGTGCCATCAATGATCATCTCAGACCGCAACCCGCATTTTACTTCCTGCTTGTAGAATGGATTAAAGGAGGTATTCGGGACTGAACTACATTTGAGAACCACCTTCCATCCTCAGACATATTGTCAGACATAGTTAACCATACAGACACTCAAGGACATGATTCATGCTGGAGTCCTTGATTTTGTCCACAGCTGGGAGTACCACCTACCATTGGTTGAGTTCTCTTACTAAAATAGTTATCAGTCCACCATCGGCATGGCTACATTTGAGACCCTGTACGGGTGACCTTGCAGGTCACCACTATGCTGGACATACCTAGGGGATTCAACAGTTATGGGTCCAGAGTCAGTGTGAGCTACCACTAAGAAGGTGAAAATCATCCAAGAGTGGATGAAGACTGCACAGAGCTAGCAGAAGTCTTATGCCGATATGAGACGGGTGACCCTTGGAGTTTGTGGCGGGATACCATGTCTTCCTACATGTCTCATCCCAAAGAGGATTGCAGAGGTTTGGCAGGGAAAGCAACTTATCTCTAAGATTAATCGGACCTTTCCAGATCCTCAGCAGAGTAGGTGAGGAGGCATACTATGTAGCTCTTCCCCCACAAATTCACCAAGTGCATAATGTTTTTCATGTGTCGCAGCTGAAGAGGTACCCATTTGATCCATTACATGTTATCGACTGGGGCATGCTGGACATCGATGATGGGGTGACATTTGCAATGTTCCTGGTAGAGATAGAGGATCGACAGGAGCGTGTCCTTCAAGGAAAGTCAATCCCTCTGGTGCGAGTTCATTAGAAGCAGGGGAATCTCCAAAAGAAATCTTGGGAGCGGGAGGCTTAGATACATGCTCAGTACCCCCATTTTTACCCTTAGTTTTGTTATATATTTTGGGTATGAAAATCCTTAAGGTGGGGAGAATGTAAATATCTGGAAATTACATATATATATTTTTAAATTATTTGGGATTATTATGAGTCTGCAAAAAGTGGAAGCACTTGATAACAAGGCCTGGTTCACCTTGAATGAAATTTTAAATTTTTTTAAGGTACGTTATAAAAACATGTGAGTGGGAATTTCGAATTTCTAAACTGGTTCTCATAATTGAAATATAAGGGCACTGTTGAACTCGTAGTGCCAAGATTTTCTTAAGAGAGGCATAACATAGACCATAGTAGGTCAGGAGAAAAAGATAGTTTTACAGACATTTTGAAAGAATAATAAAATAACATTAAAATGTTATTTTGTTTTTTCTACCACCTCTTGAGCGATGGTGGAAGGGACCATAGAGGTTGTCGGGCATTTAATGGGGGATATTAAATACCCAGTTACACATAGGTTGTGTAACCACCCTTCGTTTAATTAATAAGATTCATTAAACACACCAATTAATGAACCATTAATTTAAAGGAGTGTTAAACAATTAACACCTTATTTTAATTATTCAAATGTTGGAAAAAAGAATGATTAGTGGATCGTGGGTGAATCCTTGTTGAAGAACAAAAGAACGAACATCCCTCCAATGAATAATGGAGGCATGAACGACGTCGTTAGAGGAATCTATCTGGGATCAATTAATGTTGGCGGCTTCAATGAACATAGATTATCTTTCCACAACCATGACATCTCCTCTGAATCTGAGGTCGGGGTTGATTATGATTAAATTAAATATAATTTGTTTCTTTTCCTCATTCTTGAAAAACATGACGAACACGGATCAACTAAAATGAGTTGATCTGCAATTCGTCTAAAAATATGGTTGGTTGTTGCGGAAAAAGATTGAATGGGGTTAATATTTAACTATGTGATGATTTATTTATTAACCACTTGATATGATGCTAAAGTGGAGGGCGCGGGCAAAACAAACCAAGCCTGGACCCTCAGCCGCTTCAGTTTTTGTCGCATTTTTTGAGGGAATACTTCCAACTTGACGGAAGCTTGAATCCAGGAGCCACATAGGGACCACAACATTTCGGGAAGCCCATAGGTGTGTTCGAAAGGTAAAACAGACCACTGAAGCTCATTCGGTGGCCCGAAAAAGCCCCGCCGGTGAGACACCAGCGCGGTGGTGCCGGCAACGGCGGCGGCCGACTATCATCAACTGCGGAGGGAGGCTAGAACCCAAAGACCACAAAGGAATTATGGAATCCTAAGGAATTGTGGCAAACAAGGGGGAGTCCAGCCTTTACCTGCCACATTGAAGTAGGGAAACACGCTATGGTAGCGCACCGCAGTGGATGGTCGCGGCTTCAAGCTACGGTGGAGGGCGGACCTGCGCCTGCGGGTCCATTATAGGCAAGTCCATGCGGGCTGACTAGGTGAGTGGGTTGCCATCCAACACCGTTGTTGAGACATGCGGTGCACTATGGTGGACCACCACCGACGAAAGCCGCAACTTATTGCCATGGCGGAGGGGGAACCCACGGTCTGCGGGTCCAATGCATGACCGGTCTAACAGGGCCAGCCAGGAGAGGTGGTTCCAACTGGTGCCACTACCTTGAAGGCCCAAACATATTCCGCTATTCAGGAGGGGAGCAAACCCATTTATCCACGCTTTTTTAGCATTAATAAAAATCCCTTTTTAGCACTTTTTTTAGTGCTGATAAAAGGGACCCCCTTTATCTTCACTACGATTAACATCACTTTTTTAGCGCTGTAAATGAACTTTTCTAGTGCTGGTAAAGGACATATTTGTAGTAGTGTGAAGGCACTACCATCCTGATAAACTATGTCTGAGATATATTACTTCATTAACCTAAAAGAGACAAAAAAATTCTTGAACATTCAACCAATGTCATACCACTAATGATGAACCAAACACAAGCTACCTCACCACGATTTCATTATTATGTTTTGTTCCTCGCATCAATGTTCATGACTAAATTTTTGGGCATGTATTGTCTCAATAATAATATATAAATCTTTTTGATTTTGATGCTCCCAAATAACCTTGTTGTTTTAGTAATGATATTACTGCAAGTATATTTCAGGAAATTAATATTCTTTATAATACTCATTTTGGAATTATATTCCAGATAATTATTTATATGGAATATTCTTCAAATTGTTCGAAACACTTTTGATCATGTTTTGGAAACATTGTTCATATCGTTCGTTGAAGAATGTAACATAAGGAACAAACCCTACGTTTTTATTAAACCATATATTGAAATATTAGTATGTATGGTTAATCAAACCTATGTTGGCAGAAACATATGGATAAAAACCATACATTTAGATGAAACCTTACATTTGACAAAGAGAAAAAGTATGGTTAAACAACCTTACATAAGTACGGAACCACATGTTTGAGAAGAAAATGTATAGATCATAAACCTTAATTTTATGATCATACTTATATTTTCAACCTTACATTCAAAGAATGAATGCTACGTTTTTGAACCCTGCATTTGGTATTTTTTCATTTTCTAAAGGAACCCTAAATTTGACTTTTCATCACCATAGATTTGAATTTATGATTTTTTTAGAGTTTCATGCAACCATATTTTTGGAATATCAGGATGATTTAAAGCTCGTTTTCAAATGAGTCGAAGCTCATTACGATTGATTTAAAGAATCTTATTAAGTAGACAAATCCTCTCCTATTCTTAAGGGAAGTTAGGACTACTATGAGCTGTCTGAGGAATCTGAATTCGTACGATTTATCAAGTGATTTTCTTGGACCTGGAATGGAAATACAGGCTCTCTACTTTATTTATTCTATAATTATATTTTTTCTATATATCTATGTATGATTAAAATTAGAATATATATATAAGAGATATATATTTACAAACAATTTTGTTATTGAAACTTCATTCTTGTAAATATCATTTACCGATCTAATGCAATAATTAACTATACTCTGATTTCTACAAAAGAGGATACATTGGAGATATGTGGCTTCCAAATCTAGTATCTGTTGTTACTATGTTGTTTCTATTCATTACTATTTATATTGAATGATCTATTGCAACCAGATCACTTCTGAAATACTCATTCTTGAAGAAACTCTTTTCTAAAGATGAATATCCATCTATTGTTAGTTTTTGTTTCAACTTTGAAGTTCAAACAAAACCTTTTTAATCAATATATTTTTATTTAAAGTTTCAACTACTCATACTCAGTTGTGGTGGAGTATCAGCTTCTCGATCTAAGTTGTAGTTTTTCGATTCTCTGTTAAAGAACCAGAAGGCACTTTTTTCTAGCCTTACTTGTAAAGGTGTCAACTGTATGAACTCAATTGTGAATTGGTCTTATGATATTGGAACCTGACTAGTGAAATTCACAAAACTCGTAGAGAGAGTAATTGGTGGAGTGGAATATAGGATATTTATGACCTGAACCACTATAAATAGTCATGTTTTGTATTTTTTTATCCAATTCTCATACTTTCACACAGAATATAAACACTAATTATCTACATAATCATCCGTCGACACCAAAAGGAATAATTGTAAAAGATTTCCAAAATACAAAATTCACCCCCTCTTATATATATTTGTGTATTCTGACCTAATAATTTGTATTAGAGGAGAGATTTTGGAAAAATCTATAACAATATAAAAGTAAAAGGTTTATACAAAGATAGAAATGACTAATTAGAGAGAAGGAATGTAAATGGTTCGTGCTCCTTATTTCAATGGTGAAAACTATGGATACTATAAATCCTATATGTTTATCAATTTGAAGAATATGGGATTCAAATTCTACTCTAAGATCATTACTCCTTATATAATTCCTGAAAATCCTGCAACTTGGACTACTACTAGAGACAGTGAGTATGACACAAATTTTAATGTTATGAATGCTATTATTTGTGGTCTTGGACCAGATGAATTCAATTGTGTCTCACAATTTCCTATTTCTTAAGAAATGTGGAAAACCCTTACAATATCCTATGAATGAAAATATAATGTATGAAAAATGAAGTATCCAATAGAAAAGCTGAAATTTGATACTTTTGGAATATTTGATGGAGAGTATCACTCAAATGAATGGAAGGATTACAGAGATTATCAATAATATTATAGCCTTAGGTGATCCTATCAAACAAGAAAATCAATCTTGGAACCTATTGAGAGTACTACCTACCAAAATGAATGGTATATTAATAGCTACTCGACAATCATCACCTATCAAAAATTTGAAAATTAGAGAATTAATTGGGACACTGATGAGGTATGAAGATGAAATGAAAGATAAAGTTTAATATCACAATGTCTTATTAAAAAAGGATAATAATTATCTAAAGGTAACATCTCAGAGGTAATGAAAAATAATAAAGCAAGAAGTAAGAGAATAAAAAATTCTGACACATCTGATACTAAAATGGAACTAGCACAGTTAGCCAGAAATTTTAGCAAGTTTTATAATAAGAAAAGAGGATTCAAAAGACCCTTTAAAAGGGACGATAATGACTCAAGAGAAGTTAGATGCTATGAATATAATAAATTAGGTCATACGAGACATGATTTTCCTCATCTAAAAGGTGAAAATATAAAGACATAAAAGACATATAAAAAAATGCTGATTATGGACATGTAAAAGAGAAATGAAGGCTACTTGGAGTTTTTTTAATGACTCCAAAAGCTCAACAAAATCTAATTTAGAAAAGGAAGAATAAAATATGAAAGCAAATATATGATTCACGGAATAAGAATATAAGATACAGACCTATTATTCATCTAATTATAATTCTGATTCTGATTCAAATTATTCAAATAATAAATTAGCTGCCTACTGTAAAACGCTAGAAGGAAAATAGTACTCCTTATTAAAGAAAAAAATATCGTTAAAGAATATTCACAATGCTATTTTAGTAGAAACATATTCCTTAATTAAATAACATCAAGAGTTAATTTGAAATTTTCTCTCATCTACCATAAACTGTGCTAATCATGAAAATATGATTAAAACATTTCAAGATGAAATAGAAACTTATAAAAGTGATTCTCTCTTATTTACAAAAGTAGAAAATATTCTGAATAAAATTCATGGTAAAAATTTCACTATAAAGAATATATTTTGTATATAATTTAATGGTAAAAAATATAAACTACATAAGAATTATTTTTTTCCCAACTCAAAAACGGTTACTTGTCATTTTTGAGCAACAAAATGACATATATAAAAAATTGTTATTTGATAAATACTTAAATAAGTATAATTAAAAACATTTATTTTTAAAAATTTTATGTAAAGAAAATGATATGAATTTTAGAAAAACAAATTAGATCTGGATTCCCAGATCTCTGCTAGCTGACACTATTGGACCCAAGATAATATGGGTACCAAAACAAACTCTTGTTTAAACTGCCTTTGTCAGAAAAAAGTCACAGAAAAAGAAAATATATATGGTATATGGATAGTGTTTTCTCCAGAAATATGAGTGGAAACTCATCAAACTTCAATACACTAACTCAAATAGATAGAGGTCTAATCACCTTTGGTGATAATTCCAAAGAAAAGATAATTTTACTTAGAAATGTTGGAGATCCAAAAATATTCCCAATCAATAGAGTACTATATATAAAAGGGATAAATCATAACCTAATAATTATCTCTCAACATTTTGATAATGGATACTATGTTGATTTTTCTAACAATTAATTCTATAAATTTAAAGATAAACTGCTTAAGTTTAGAGCAACTAGAACTGATAATGTTTGTACATTGGATTTAAATTCCTTGTGTAAAGAAAAAGTGAATTGGTTAACTGCCAAGATAATTGAGTCATGGATATGCAATATGAGTCTAGGTCATCTTAATACTTATTCATTATATAATTTATCTAATAATCAATTAGTTTTTGATTTACCGAGTCTTATGCTTGATTGTGAAAGATTTAGTGATGCATGCTAAATTGGAAAGAAACACAAATCATTCTTGAAATCTATTAACAAAATTGCTACATAAAAACCTCTATAACTTATCCACCTGGATCTGTTTGGACCATCAAGAGTAGAAAGTTTTCCTATAAAATTATATGTATTTGGTTTAGTTGATTCTTATTCTATATTTACTTGGATTTATTTTCTAAAACTCAAAACTGAAGCTCTTATTTTTTTAGGAAGTTTTTGTAAAATTGTTCAAAATGAAAAAGGTTTCAAAATAATTTCATTAAGAAGTGATCATGGAAGAGAATTTGAGAGTCAGGAATTCAATTCATTTTGTTCAAATCTGGGTATTAAACACACCTTTCCGCACCAATAACACCACAAAAAAATGGAATTGCTGAAATTAATAATAAAACTATTTAAAAATTAGATAGGACTATGCTGAATGAGTAAAATCTACCTACCTAATTATAAGAAGAAGATATAAGAACCACTTACTATATCATGAAAATAGTTTTAATTCAGCCTATTTTCAAAAATACACCTTATGAACTTTGGAGTAAAATAAATCCAAAAGTGAAGTACTTTAATGTTTTTGGATACAAGGTGTATATCCTGAACACCAAGGACAATCTTGGTATGTTCAATCCAAAAGCTTATGGAGGAATATTTTTATGATATTATGCTACCTATAAATCCTATAGAGTTTTTAATAAAAAATAAAGGGTTCTTGAAGAATCATTTCATTTGAATTTTGATGAAACATACCCTTTTATTATAGAAAACGATCGAACTCATGAAATTACTAACTCTTCTGACAACATGAGACTTGAAAAGCAGAGAAACGATTTTGAAAATAATATAAATAAAATTCAATCCAGTTTAGAAGAATATGATACTGATGAACCTAATTTTTTTTACCTAGATAGTCTAGAACCCTAAATAATCATCCTTTAGAAAGGGTTATAAGAGACCTAGATATAGAAATAAGAACTAAAGGAAGTGCATAAAACCTAGTTTCATTCTCTACCTTTCTTTATCAACTAGAAACTAAATCTTTTAAATAATACTTATATGATGAGAGTTGGATGTTAGCAATGTAAGATGATCTAAACCAATTAAAAAGGAATGAATTTTGGGAATTTGTTGAAAGAACATCGAATTATCCAGTTATAGGAACTAAGTGGGTCTTTTGAAATAAACAAGATGATAAAGGGATTATAACTAAAAACAAATCTATATTATTAGCTAAACGATATAATCAAGAATAATGTATAGATTATGATGAAACATTTTCCCCAATAGCTAGATTATAAGCAATTAGGATCCTTTTAGCTTATGCATCTCATATGTACCTTAAATTATTTTATATGGATATTAAACCTACCTTTTTAAATGGTTATTTAATGGAGGATGTTTATGTTGAACTAACTATTGGTTTTGAAAATTCTAAAAAACCAGATTTTGTTTTTAAACTTATTAAATCTCTCTATGTCCTTAAACTAGAACTTAGAGATTGGTATGAAAGATTTAGTTATTTTCTTTTGAAAATATATTTAATGTTGGATTGAAAATTCCAAATATTTTTAAGAAAACCATTTTTTCTAATACATTTTTAGTTTAAATCTATGTTTATGATGTTATTTTTGGTTTATCTAATGAAAAAATTTGTAATGATTTTTCAAAACTTATGAAATAAGAATTTTAAATGGGTATGATTAGAGAATTAGCCTTCTTTTTAGGACATCAAATTTATCAAAAAAATTATGGATATATTTAAAACTAAAGTAAATATATAACTAATTTATTGAAAAGTTTGGTCTTGAGAACAACAAGACATATACAACTCACATGTGTACTAATATAAAACTTGATTTAGATAAATCTAGAAAACCAGTGGACAACAACTTATATAGAGGTAGGTTTTATAGTTTATTATATCTTACTAACAACAGACATTATATTATGTTTTATGGGTGCTTATGTGCTAGATTTCAAAAAAAAATACTAAATAATATCATCTTATTGCTTTTAAAATATTTTTTAGATATTTAAAGGGAACTATTTTTCAATCTATTATTTATCCAAAAACTTTTGACGTTAATTTATTATCATATTCAGATGCTGATTTTGGATGTTGTATATTTAATAGAAGAAGTACATCAGGAACATATCACTTTTAATAAAAATATTTAGTATCATGGTCAAGTAAGAACCAACACTCAGTTGCCCTATAAACAGCAGAGGCAGAATATGTATCTATAGGCAGTTATTGTGCACAAGTACTATGGATGAAAAACACACTTATGGACTTTGGATTAAATTTTAATAGTACACATATTTTATGTGATTATAAAAGTTCTATAAATATGTCAAAAATACAATAATTCATTCAATAACTAAGTATATTGATATTAGGCATCATTTTCTAAGAGATCATGTTCTTAAAAAGGATATATCTGCAGAATTTGTAAATACTGAATATCAACTAGCTGATATTTTTACTAAACCACTTACCACTATAGGTTTTAATTTTATTAAGGGAAGTTAAGTTTATTTAATTTATAAATAAATTTTAATCTTTTTATTTTGAATGTTTTTTTGTTTTATTTTATATTATATTTATTTATTTATTTATTCCAATTTATATATGTTAAATTTATTTTATGATTACTTTTAATTTGATTTTTTAATATATAATTTTTTCGTTCCTTCTATATATTTTTGTTAATTTTGTATTAAATTTATTCACACCACGTGTTTTAGAAAATTTTCATAATTATCTTACATAATGACATGGGAAACAAGGCACTATCAAAAACATTTATATACCTAACCTTTGTTACTAAAACCTTTTTTAAACACTGAAACCATCGTTTAACTTTGGATACCTTCATTTACCTCTGTTTTATTTTGAAACCCTAGAACCTGAAAGCCTCAGAGCTTCCATTTTGTAGAAATAATTAAAAATAAGAGAATCTAAGATGGGGAATCCGGTAACCTAAAGTGACATAGAGTTTCTGAATGAAATATTCTACAAGGAAAAGTAGTTGATTTCGAAAAGATCTATCAGAAAAATCTTCTCATGAAGAAAGTGATTGCTTTTAAAGAATTAGAATATATGTTCAATGAGGTGAACTCAGAATTCCTTTTTGAGGAAGAAATGAAATTATTCTATAATAGTGTTCAGTTTAGTTTTTTTGATTCTGTTGATACGATTTTTTCAAGAACAGAAGATAAGAAATTTTTTGTTTCTTCAACTAGAATTTCTTAAATTTTGAACTATCCTCATGACAGAGTTTTTAATTTTGATCTGAATTATATCAAAGATAAGTACCATAATTATAAAAAAATTATTTCTTTTCTATTTTGTTCAAAAAACATTAGGAAAATGTTTTTCAGTGATCTCGAGGTAGACCAAAAATTATTGATTATGTTTATTCAAACAAGAATTCCTCTAAAGATAGAAGAGATGAAGAATATTATACATCTAGACATGTATATCATGTTTCTATTTTTGAGTGAAATAAAGTTGAATTTTCCAATGTATATATTCAGATATTTGCACTATAGATATCATAATGATGCTTGGATTAATTTTTATCCTTATGGAAGGATAATATCAAAAAAATAATTTATGAATGGAATTATTTTTTAATAGATCATAGAATCAAATTTCATCACAACAACATACTCAATGGGGAAATTTAAGGAAGCTTGGTTTTTACTGGAGTACTATAAAAGGAAAACTCATTCCATTTGGGGTAGATGACCAACATAGATCGGGATTAGTTGCTCAGGGGGAGCAAAGTGAAATCGGGAATGAAGGTATTAGTGAAACCTGAGGTGAAAGAATTTCCAAACAAAAACAAATAATTTTAAGATTATTTAATATATTGATGAATAAAAAAAAGAGGAAGAATAGGTTTTTAGAAAAATAATTGTCAATAAAACCACAAAAAAGAGTAGATCCACCTGCTGAAGAACCAGTGTTGGGTTTAGGTGAGGCTACCAAGTTTTTAAATTTGGAAAAATATTTTCTTGAAGAAGGTCAACAGGTTGAAATCTAGATAAAAGTTCTGTAGAATGTTGTTTCACCATTTATCTAGGAAGAAGATAAAGTTGTTCAGTAAGAGTAATAGTTGATTAGATATGAAAATTTGACTAATGAAATTGTTGAGAATCTATTTTTCTCTATTTTTGATCATGTAGATTAAAGAATTCAATCTACAACTAATGAAAAAACTGAAGTTCTTGACAGTATCTCTTATTCAAGTTAAATATAAATTAAAAACTCAGTAGAGAAAACTGTGGAAAAATCTCCTTCATGATCTTTAGTAATTGTGGAATTTAATCAGTCACAACATCTAGATTCAAAGATATCACATTCCACGATTAATCTGGTTGATGAGCTTGTAATTAAGTTTAATAAGTACCAGGAATAGAATTCCAATATTCTTTAAGAGTTGGAAGCATCAAGGAAAAATTTATAGGATCTAAGAGAAAATTTTATTTCTAAAAAGTAATTTGATGCTTTCAAAAGATAGATGTTGGATAAAGTTGGAAAGTTAAAGTCTGAAGTTGATTCTATGTCAGAATATTCTTATCTTAAGTGGTATTTGGGGATTCAGTTTGAATCAATCAAAAGTAGGGTTTTTCATAACAGAAAATATACCTCTGATCCTACTACTAATCTAGATCTGTATCGTAGATTTCATGAAATCACCTCTGTCATTATTAACATGAATGATCGTCTTTAAAATATATAGTGCAATGGTGCTCCTCTATCTATTCTGTGGGGCAATTAGAAATTTCTAGTTGACCAACCTACTCAGAAAGTACCAGGTATCATATTTCTATTTAACAACTTTACAGATAAGTTGGACCAGTTCTTATAGCAAGAGAAATGTTTTCATGACTCTTTGAAAGTCAATCTTGTTGAAAAATTGCACAAAATTCATTATTCTAGAGTTTTGATTATTCCATTGGGGAATAGTCTTAAGATAAAGATGAAATTACACATGATATAGTTAAAAGTCATGTTTGAAGCCTCTTAGAATCCTATAGAACGATGACTGAGCCAAATCCCTCCCAACATTTTGTACCCTAACCATTTTTGTTGATTAAACTTGTTTTTTAGTCACACTGATTATTTTATTTATACAATTTTTAATCAATATTTTTTTTTGTGTTCTTTATTCAATATTATTTTATGTTTTTTTATTCATCCAAAGATCCAATCTTATTTATTTAAATATATTATTATAACATTCAATTACTGATCTAGGTAAAAATTAACATGTTTTTATAATTTTTATACATTCTTTTTTATCACACAAAAGGGGGAGAAATTTGGATAAACAAAAACAAAATTATAGAAATAATTCTATCAAATTGAATTTAAAATTATTTTCTTTTTATTTTTTGAGAAAACATATATTTTGTTATTAATTTTATGGGTTTTGTGATCATCAAAAAGGGGGATATTGTTGGGCATGAATTGTCTCAACAATAATCTATAATTCTTATGGATTTTGAAGCTCACAAATACAATTGTTGTTTTACCAATGATATTAATTTAAAATATTTCAAGAAATTAATATTATTTATAATCCTGATTAAGGAATTATATTCAAGCTTACTATTCGTGTGGAATATTCGTCAAATTGTTCAAAATGTTCTTGGGCGTGTTCTGGAATCATTGTTCATACTGTACATTGATGAATGTAATGTAAGTAACAAACCCTATGTTTTTACTAAAACTTATGTTGAAAGATCAATGTTTATGGTTAATCAACACTACATTGACAGAAAGGTATGGATAAAGAACCTTAAGTTTGGATGAATCCTTACATTTGACAAAGAGAAAAAGTATGGTTAGAGAACCAAACATAAGTATGAAACCTTACGTTTTAGAAGAAAATATATGGACGACCAACCTTACTTTTTTGATCAACCTTATGTGTTCAACCTTATGTTAGGATAATGGACACTACATAGTTGAACCCTACATTTGGTATTTTTTCATTTTGTGAAGGAACCTTAAGTTTTACTTTTCATCACCAAAGATTTGAATTTACGATTTTATTAAAGTTTCGTGCAACTGTATTTATAGAATATTTGGCTGATTTAAAGATGATTTCCAAATGATTATAATCTCATTAAGATTGATTCAAATAATCATATTAAGTAGATAAATTCTATTATATTATTAAGGGAAGTTATGACTACTCTGAGCTGTCTGAGGAATTTGAATTCTTACGATTTATTAAGTGATTTTTTTGGATATTGAATTGAAAAGCAGGATCTCTGCTTTATTTATTATATTGGTGTATTTATTCTATATATGTGTGTATGATTTAAAGAAGAATATATATATTGAGATATATATTAATCCATATATTGAAACACATATTTTGCGATTGAAACTGCATTATTGTGAAGATCTATTACAGATCTTCTGAAAAAATCAATCATCCTCTATTTTCTATAGAAGAGGATACAATGGAGATATACATGTTATGAATCTATTATTTTCTATAAGTATGCTAGTGCTATTAATTTATGTTTTTATTGAAATATATATTGCAACCAGATCACTTTGGAACTACTCTTTCTTTAAGATACTCTTTTTTGAAGAATAAGATCCATCTACTCTAAGTTTGTGTTTCAATTATGAAGTTCAACCAGAACCTTTTTAATCATTATCTTTATATTGAGAGTTTCAACTATTCGTCCTCAGTTATGGTGAAGTATTAGCTTCTCGATCTAAGTTATGGTTTTCAGTTCTCTATTAAAGAACTATAAGACTCTATTTTAAGCCTTATTTGTAAAGGTGTCAACTGCCTTCACTCAGTTGTGGATTTGTCTTATGATATGAGGAACTGAATAGTGAAGTTTACCAAAATAAAATAGAGAGTAATTGGTAGAGTAGACTAGGGGATAATTATACCCCGAACCACTATAAACAATCGTGTTCTATATATTTTTTTATCCATTTATCATACTTTCACACAAAAGATAAACACTTCTTATCCACATAATCATCAGTCGAAATTAAAAGAAATAATTGTGAAAGATTTTGAAAAGGCACAATTTACCCCCCTCTTGTGTATATTTTATATTCCGACCAAACACAAATGGCACACATTGATAACTTAGAATACCAATACCCATGCCTAAATAAAGTAACAAACAATGAATCCTAAAGAATTTAGTGTTATTATTAGTGGTCCAGTCATCATGATCTCTCTATAAGAGATTCACAAGTGTGAACTTCATGAGAATAAGTATCAATTCTTATTATCCCCCTAAACCTGGTAGTGAAACATATATTGTGTCTAGTCAGTAAGATGTATCTTGACCATAAGACATTTGTTTAAGATTAATATCATAGTATCTTGTGGTTCTCATTATAGCATGGGACCTACAATAACCTTTTTATATGACAATTATTCTATGGAAATTACCATTTCAATATTGGATGTATAAAATTATACACTGTAATAGTAAGTATACATCATTTATATCTATTGGTATAAACGATATGGTAATCAAATGAATTATTCAAGTTGGGTCTAGGGAACCCACTATGACAACAAAAGATTATTGTTTCATGTAACACAAGACAATTCGGTGTAACATGTAGTGCAATATTATCTTGGTGTAGTGTATAATGAACTCTTATCTTATTGTACTGTGAAACTCAAGACATCAATGAAAAATAATTTATTCAAAATAAAAGTTCATAAAAACTCAAGTGTTACACAAGGGTGGTAATAAAAAAGGTAAAAAAACAAGTAAAACCAAAATAATTATCATATAAGAATAAAATGATAGCAGTTTTAGAGAGAAAAGTATAAAAAATCCCCAGATGATTTATCTTTCAAAACCAGTCTCTATTTTAAAAACGAGATTGGTGATAAAACTCTCATGGTAATAGTTACATAAGGATCAAATTATCTTGTGTGGAATATCATGAAATAAACATTAAAATCATATTAAGTGGAAAATATTTAATCTATGAATGTAATGTGTATGTAATTAATGCATATAAAAAAAATAATGGTGCATAATGGAAAACATGTCTCATGAAATTAAATTTGAGACAATGAATCCCTTACAATTGTAGAAACATTTGAATCAAAACTACTTGAATGATATAATTTCAAAAGAAACATTAAATACTATGAATAATTATAGGATCATGATAAAAAATATTAAATGTTTAGTAAATACACCAGTCCAAATTATACAAGGTGTAGAATAAGAAATATGTCTTTAGGGTGAAAATTTCAGAAAAGAAACTCATACCTTGTTTCCCCACTAAGACGAATGCACTCTAAAATAATATATAAAAAATAATTATATTAATATTATATTTTTGAATCTTATTCATATATATAAACTTTTATAAACTTAATTTATAATAATTCTCTTCGTCGATATTAGTTAGTTCTTATCCATTTTCAATTTTTTGTGTGAGTAATCTTGACTGTTTTGAACTAGTTTCAAAATAATGGTGTTGTTATTAATTATACTCCCAATGTTCATCATTCCAAGATCATTATATATAATATAATTTATATATTAGGATAGTTTATAAAATTATAGTTCCATTCTATTAGTGTTTTAGTTATGACTCTTGTAGATAAAATTAGCGATGAGCATGTTTAAGTGATTTTGAACAAATGAATGATGGTAAAATGATTAATGAGATAAATGCTTATATTAAAATTCTAGGAGAAAAATTATTATTTTATTATTAATTTCTAATATTTTTTTTACAAATCCATACTTTATTGAAATTTATATCATTGTTCATGTAGGTGGTTAAGGTGACCCAACAAATGTATGCTACAATCTATGTGTAAGTACGGTTGTAGAAGAGATTATTTTGTAATAATATCAATATAACAAAAGTAAAATGTAATTATGTAGATGTTATTATGTTTATTAATCATAATTGGTAAGATTAATACGAATAAGGTAAATTAAAAAGATGTTTTTATTTATAAATAAACCCCTTTTCCCTTTAGTATGTTCATCTTGGGAGGTTAGTTTTACAATGAGAACATATTGCTAATATTACTTATAAAATGACAAATTTATATTTAAATAATATAAATAATAAAATAAATAATATATTTATTCAATAAAACCATTTCTGTAATCATCATTGAATGTTGGTGATCAATGATGAAATGATTAGTTCATAGAGGCGGTAGTCTGCACACACACACGAGCAAATGTTTTTGTTTTTTCTATTTAATAGGATGGGAATAGATAATAGTTATCCATAAATATAATAAAATTTCTATATATTTTCTATACTAATGTAATTATATTCATATGGATAGAATGGTTTGGAGGATAGTGGATGTGAATGATAAATAAAAGAAGCTAAAGGGTAAGTAATACTTATGTTGAGGATTTGGATCTTCTCTTGAAGTATCCTTTGTAAATGAAGGATTTGAGGCACTTTTTTTAGGATAGAATCATCCAAACATGTATATAGGCTCTATAATAAGTAAATTGGGAAACTTTTATTTGTAATTTCTATGTATAGGTGTGACATGAATTCAGTGGAAGTGAGCTCCCTTTATAAGTGAAAATGAGGGAAAAATATTTGGAAAAGAATGTTAGGTAAGGGGTAAGAATAGAATTTCATGATAGTTAGTCGGGGAAATATCAGTGAGACATTTAGTTTTATTTTAAAACCTAAAAAAGGTATTATATATGGTATTAATGATGAATTGAATTAGTAAAAGTTAATCCACAATAGATTACACATTTTAAAACTTATTAATCTTCATCAAAATTTAACGATTTTAATTGTTTTATCACTAAAAATATAAGATGACCCTTCTTACCAAATTTATATTTGATGAATAAAATTTTATACTCCATTTAATCTAATTAAATTTATAAATTTAAAAAAATTAACTTTTAAATTAACACATATAATGTGTTAGAGAACTGTTTGGGTAAACAATGTATTTTTAATCATTCAGTTTTCTTAATATCATTTAATATTGATTTATAATTAAATAAGTGTTAATTTACTTTTATACCATTTTAGATTATTTATTTTAAAAAATATTAAGTTTATATAAAATTACAATATTTATAAAAGTATCATTCCTTTGAAAATAACTATTTTACGATGTTATTTTTCATTTTCCTTGGTATCTTAATTTTATGCAAAAAAAATAAATTGAACCCATTACCTAATTTGAAAATTCTTATTAAAAATATTCAAATAATTTTGTGTGATTCAATTTATATAGGTGATAAAAATACATAATAATATAAGAACACATAACACATAAATCCAATTTTGAGAAACATGTATCTTCTAAGCAATGAATAAATTTATTACATTCCTATTAATAACTATTAGATGGATGTTAACATATTTTATTATATATATTATCTATACCTTCCATTTAAACCATTTAAATATAATAAAATTCATAGGGTATTAAAAGTTATTTTTTTAAGAAAATATATTTTATATATAACATGATTTTATTTGTTATTTAACCAGACTAATTCAATTATATCAATGCATTAGAATTGAAAAAGACATTTATTTTTATTTATAAAAATATTTCATAATTAAGTTACCTATATATATACCCACAAATTCAATGGATATATTCTAGTAGATATATAATCTTCTGTTCTTCATTTTGTCTTGTTGTTGCGTGTGAAGCAAGCTATCAAATACAATATTTATTTAAGGAATACACAAAATGAAATCTCATGTCCTCACATCCCCATAAATAAATTTATTCCTAAATTTTTTTATTATTCTAAACTAAGAGAATAAAAAATGGTGTTTATAAGATAAAAAAGAATCTGGATTTAAATATCTAATGAGGTTTTATCCTTAATATCCTTGGTTTCACTAGTGAACTCATATTCTCCTTCATAATATGAATATAACCAGTGTTGAGTTTTCTCTAACCTTTTATGTTAAATACCCCAATATAATAAGGGAAATTTTTCATAAGTATTTTATATTAATTATTGTATTAATAGGTGATATTGAGTTGATTTTTATAAGTGATTATCCTATCCCGATAGTTATCATAGTTAAAAGGGCCAATCCATGCCTAATATCACATAAAATTCGAATAAGAAATTATTATAGGATTTTTCAAAAGCACATTACTATAAATATATATTAGAGATTAATTATATATGTATGATACTATAATAATACCACTAAAAAATTTTATTAATAATTCATCATCAAGTCAATGGGGAGGCTATTTTATATACTTAGAAAAAATACATGTTACAAAGTTGTGGGTTGAACAAGAAGAAATTACAAAAGTCATGGTTCTTAAGTGGATGATTGATGTCCTTCAATACACACCATTTTTAGAAATTAATTAATTAGTTGTGGATGAATTGGATTTACCTTGTTCCCTTGGTCTTGGAAATTTCTTATTTCCACCATTTTTTCCAGTCCTTGGATTATGGAATTGATTTAGTGAGTGATCATGTTTCCCATATGTAATACATTGAACTATTAGTGGTACCTCCAAACGAAATCCTTTTCCTTTCATAGTTTCCACTATGATATTAACTTTTCCACAATAATTAGTTTCTCTATACCCTCATTTTCAACACATAAAACATTTCCTAGTTCCTTTAATACATCTCCTTTGTGATTCTTACAACAATTTTTATGCGAAGGAAATTGAATCATATTTATTTTCTCATATTCATCACAAAAAATCCATTATACTAGATCCTTATCTTATTTTGTGTGTTTGAAAACTCAAATAATTTCACATTGTTAATCATGATTATTGAAAGTTGGATTATCATAATCACATTATTTCACACTCCAACTCTTATCCCATTAAATTTTACATTGGGAAAATCTCTGAATTTTCCATAACATCCCTTATTAACATAATTCCTTTAGGATTAATCCATTACTGAATCCCAAAGGAATTAACTTGAGCAATGAATTCCATATGAGAATTATTGTAAGGTATTTACATGAAAATTTTGACCTCAAAATATCTTACTCTCTGAAATTGTTACGCCAACTTTTAGTTCAACCTGAATCACTATTTGTTCAATATAGGTTTCTCTATGTTGGGTTCTCTCATATTTCTTAATCTAATTTCATAACATAATACATCCTTCATAATGGATTATAAGAAGAATATGTCTAACCAAAGAATACACCCTAGGAGTGTAAAACTAGGTGTGTATTTATTATGCTTTATCATGTATCAGGTGATAATTGAGTTAATAATCAATCTACAATTTTAAGGGTTATTTCCCCAAGGTACGTTTGGGTTAGAATCTGTATCCACTTTTAGTATCTAAATAGGGATGTTATTTTGAGGAAAAAAATGATATCTATTTTACCAAAACTTTTGGATGTTATCCTATACTTTGACATATCCCTTAGACTTATCCCTAGGGGTTTCAATAAATTTCGTTGTTCATAATCCCCAAAAAGAATGAAACTAATCCTAAAAAATAACTAAACCCTCCTCTGATACCAACTATAATGACCTCAAATAAATAAACACATTAATTTCAATATTTTACATGAATAATCATTCAATCAAAAAAATAGTCGGGAAAACTATAGAACTTTATATCTGAAGACCAGCTACATAAGAAACTTATATGAAAATACTTGTAAACATTTATCTATAAATAGGATGCACTCTAATCCTTTTAGGCTCCTAATAATTTATACTCATATTTATAACTTGGGAAAATTTAAACATTGGAAAGGGGAAAGATTAGATTCTTATTAAGGGTTAACATAAGCAATAATAATCAAACATCATAAGTGATCATAAGACGAGAATATGGGTATAATTAAGATAGATTAAAAAATTTATAACTAATAAATAATAGATCTTAAATCATATAATAAGGCTTGGAATATCATAATACATAAATAAAAAGTGATTGGAAACATGATTCAATAAACATGATCCATGATATCATAATATATTCAATTGTATGAGCATACAATTATCACATATTTCAATTTTGGAACAAAAATTAGAATAGGGAAACATTACTTTCATGATTCAAACACTTTCACTTATTTTTTGGGGAAAATGAACTATACCCATGTATACATCACCTTTTTTAGACACACACTTTCAATCACACTTTAAAACAACAAAAATATGTTTATGTATGCATATATCATGAGATTTAAATATTTAACTAACACATTGGAGTGTGATTTAAGAACCCACCAATCATCATCCATACTTATGAGGTCCACTTCAAAATAATTCACTTATCAAATCATAAATAAACCAAGGGAATAAAATGGTTTTCAAAAATATTTCAAATGAAAATCATTCACTTTTTATAATATGAATATCACAGATGAATAAAAGGGATTTCATATCATTTTAAAATGGAATCACATAAATAAACCATCAATTATCATAATATGATAAACCCATGTAAAATAAATGGTTATCCATATATATTCAGTGATTTATCTATAAATACCCTTTAATCAATATAGTAATCATGTGGTATTTAAACCATATAGGTAAAGGTTATATGTTTAATATAATAATTTCCCTAAAAATCTATGTATAACATCTTGGTGAACACCATCCAACAAAAGGAATAAAAAATAGGTTATTTACTAAAAAAAGGCATTAGAAGAAAAATTGTGGTTACACAGCAATGATGATTAGGTAATAAAATTTAGAGATATATCATTCCTCCAAAAAATAAATATATAACATAATACATATAGGTAAAAAAGTGGGTGGAATCATTTGAATAATGCGCTTCATTAAGTATAAGATATGTCAAAGTAAAATTACTTATATAAAAAAACATTTTAAGTAGTTTTAGAAGAAAATCCCTTTCAAAAATAAGAGATATTTGTGATCCTTTAAAATCAATTTAAAATAAATATTATATAAATTTGGAGAAAATTAATTTCTTTTAGAAACCATGAAAACATAAGGAGAAATCTTTAAAGAATATAAAAAATACTGTCTAAATACGTATTCACATGTAAAACATTACAAATATATTCTTTTCACAATTTGATGAAAAATAACCATAAAAAATGTTGAGAACTTATTTAATCTTTTAAATAATTTAAATAATTAGAAAATTACCTACATAAATTATTTATTTATTGATAAAAACATTATTAAAATCATCCAATGATTATGGACATGGAAAAACTGAAGTTTCCAAATGAAATGAAATGGTAGGTGTCTGTTTCATTGTTGAGATAAATAACGAGGAAATGGGGAAATGAAATAGGGAGAAAACATGTAAAATTACAACAATAACTATAGGAGGATAAAATGATATGGTTTTTTGGGAGAGAAGTATGCAAATTCTCCATATATACTATCTTTCAAAAGTAATCTCTATTTGAAAATGAGATTGCCGATGAAACCCTCATGATATTATTAATGTAAGAATCATAGGATCAAGAGAGTAAGTCATGAAATTGAAGTTAAAATTTTATAAAATGTAATTTATTTCATATGTAAATGTAATAATTTGGTGAATAAACTGTATGAAATAAATAATGGTGTGCAATATGAAACATGTCTCTCGACTTTATATTTGAGATAAAGAAACCCTTACAACCTTAGAAACTTTTGAGAAAAAAAATATTTTATGGTTGTGATTTTAAATAAAACGTTAAATAATAATAATAATAATGGGAGTATCATGATAATAAAATATTAAAGGGGTAGTAGATACCCCACTCTAAATAATACATAGTGTAAAATAAGAAATATATATAATGGGTAAAAATTTGAAACAAGGAAACCCTTATCTTTTTTCTCCACATAGAATAATTCACACTATAATCCTGTATAACTAACATTAATATCTTAATATCCAATTTAATAACCTTATTCATATATTTTACCTTTTAACAACTATATTTATAATTATTCTCTTCATTTATATTGGTTAATTTTTATCTATCTTCAATTTGGGGTGTGAGTAATCTTAGTGGTGGTGTTCTTAATTATTATCCAAAATTAATCATTTCTAGATCATCTAAAGTAATATAATTTATTTTTTAGTATAGATTTAATAACTTATTATTTCTTTCTTTGAGTTTTTTAGTTATGAATCTTCTAAATGAAATTGGAAACATGCATGTTTTTGCGATTTTTAATAGATAAATTATGGTAACCTAATTAATGAGTTAAATTTTTACATTACCATTAAAAAAACAATGAAAAAAAATTATTTAGTTATTAATATATAATATTATGTTTCCAAATACGCACTTATGATAGACATGTAACATTTTTCATGTTGGTGGTTAAACCTATCTAACAAGAGGATGTTATAATCTATGTATGAGTCTGGCTATTGAAGAGATTATTTTGTTATACTATATCTATAAAAGAAGTATAACGGCATTATTTATATGTTATTAATTTAATTAATCATATTTGGGAATATTTCTAAAAATAATTTAAATGAAATAGAAGTTGTCACTTATAAATAAATCGTTTTTTCACTTGGTATGTAGGTTTTTGGTGGTTAATTTTACAATGATCACTTATTTCTAATATTACTTATATAATGAGAAATTTATATTTCCAAATTATAAATCATGAAAATAATAATATATCTATTCACTAAACCCATTTCTATAACCACTCTATAATGGTGGTGATGGAAAATGACACACGTATTTCATGGAGGTGGTAGTCTGCACACTCACATGAGCAACATTTTTATTTTTTTGATTGAATTAGAGGGAATAGATAATGGTTATACCATAAATATAATAAAATTTAGGAATATTATGTATATTAATTTAATTATATAAATATGTTCAATCTATCTTGGAGGAGATTGGATGATAAAAATGAATAAAATAATCTAAAGTGTATGCAATACTTACGTTGAGGATTTGAATCTTCTCTTGAAGTATCCTATAGAAATAAAGTAATTAATGGAATTTGTAGAGGATAGGGGATGAAAAATTATATATGGGATATATAATAATAAAATATTTATATTTTTGTTGTAATTTAAAACTAGAGGTCTGGTTTGAAGTGGGTGGAAGTGAGCTCCTTTTATAGGTTAAATAAGGTATAAATATTTGGAAAAGAATGTTAGGTAAGGGGTAAGAATGGAATTTCATGATATTTAGGTTAGTTAGGTTGGGAAATATTAGTGATAAATATAAGTATTACTTTACATCTTAATAATGTTATTCTATAATTTATAAGTTTTAAATTGATTTATTAAAACCTAAGCCACATTAGATTACCCATTTTAACAGTTATTAATCATAATTAAAATTTATCAATAATAACTATTTTATCACAAAACATATAATATAAACCATACCACAAAATTTTGATATGATGAATATTAATTTTTAATCAATTAAATTCAATTCAATTTCTAAATATGATAAAATTAACTTTTAAATAAAAACACATAATGTGTTAAAAAATTATTTATGTAGTAGAACTATTTAATCATTAAGTTTTATTAATATTATTTAACATTGATTTACAATTAAACAAATGTTATTTTTATTTTATATAATATTAGATTTTTTACTTTAAAATATATCAAATTAATTTAAAATTACAATTTTTAGAATAGTATCATTCCTTGAAATATAACTATTTTACAGTGGTAACTAATCTTTATCTTGGAAATATAATTATATACATAAAAACGAAATTAAAACCATTGCCTAACTTGAAAATTCTGAATAAAAATTTTCATATCATTTTATAGGATTCAATTTCTAAAAGTGATAAAAATAAATTTTAATATAAGCACGTATAATGCATAAAAACAATTTTAAGAAACAAGTATCTTCTAAGAATAAACTAAATTTATTACTTTCCTATTAATGAATATTGAATGAATGTTGACTTATTTATTGTATATACTATCAATAATTTCTATTTGTATCATTTAAATATAATGAACTTCATATCATATGAAAATGTATTTTTTTCATGAAAATATATTTTCTGCATAACCTTATTTTATTTATTATTTAAGACCAATTGAATTTTATCAATCTATTTGTATTAAAAATGAAATTTATATTTATTTATATATAAATATTTTATAATTAGGTTACCTCTATATTTACCCACGAATTAAATGGATACTTATCAATGGGAATATAATGTTCTGTATTTTATTTTGGTCTTTTTTTCATGTGAAGCGAGCTATCAAACATAATATTTATTTTTCGAAAAAAAAACATAGTGAAATCTCATGTCATTGCAGTGTATTTGTATGATTTTATTACTCCACACATTTGATATTCCATGTTATGTATATTTCTCATGTATACTCTGATTTGTTATTTTTTTATGGATGAGGTTTCGTTATTTTCTATTGTGTTTTACTCAGATGTGAGGGTATAATCTCTCAACGACAACACCCTTGACCCTTACTTCTAGTCCGCGTGACTTTTCATATGGGAAGGCACACCTAACATCACATAGTTACTCTAATTAGGATATTTATGAGTGGTTTATAACTATGGGATATTACACTAATGTTATGAACCTCAAGGAGCACTGCACAACCCATTACACTATAATCCTCCACCCAAAGTTACTCGAGTGCTTTGAACCTATCACCTTTTTCTTTAATGCGAGATGACATGTCATCTCACCCCATATACATGATATTGTGCACTTTGTAATCCCACATAATATATTTAAAATTCCTCATTATGGGGGGAGATGATTTCTCATATGATATTTATATAAGTGCATGGTACTTTTCCTCTCCCCATGTGGGACTCATAGTTCAGCATCACAACTTGACATGTTAGGGTCATGGTGTGACAATTGTCAGCGATAAAGGAGGGAAGTTAATCCCATTTCACACACCTCTGAAATATTTATACAACCATGGATCCAATATTAACATTACAATATATTTTATCAATTTTATAGAAAAATAAAATAATGAAGTACTATTTTACTCTTTATTATCTATTAAATAGTAAACTTATATTAGATGATTTCTGAAAGAAATTTATATTAATGGTCATTGGAAATGATTGAAGAAAAATTCATAAAATTATTATAAAATAGAATCTTAGGGTTGCTGAGGGGATAGTAAACCCCCACCCTCCATCTATATATGAAAAAATTACAAACCAATAAACTTGGGATACCTTCATTTATCATCAGGAGGAGGAAACATTTAGGGTACATTATAATTGGTAATATATTATTTGAAATTACATTTATTAGTCACTTTGATTCAAAAATTGTAATTTATGAAATATTAAAGAATCATAAAAAATAAACTACTTGCATCAAAACCAATATACCCCTTCCACAAACCAAGGATAGGGTGTGATCAACTTGAACATAAAATGGTATGTGTTTTAAATATATAGTAAAACTTTTATGTTATATGGAACAACAACATAATTATATTTCTTTTTTATAAGTATGTTGATGAATAATGATATCAATCAACTTTTATCCCACATCATGTGTTATGGAACGAGGCTCATGTCAATTGAAATGGAAAAATATTAAATGAAAAAACATATTAAGTATGAGGATAATGACAAAATATTACATAATTGATTTTCTTTTGATTTAAAATTGTATTATATAACATTGTATAATTATTTCCATATATATTTTTTAACTTATACATAATAATTTTCATCTATTTTACCAGAAAACAAAGTATGTCAAGTGGAATTGAATCATAAAAACAGTATTAATGTGTTAGAGGTGTATGTTTTTGTGTCACCTTGAGCATAATTTGAGAAGGAAAAGAAATAGAGGGATGTTTATGAGAGAATGAAACACTTGTAGTAACAGATAGATAATCTAAAAGAAAAATTTGGATTTCAGGTTGATTTGATCAACCATTTTCTTGAAACTGATCCATGAGAATAATCAACACATAATCAAATTCAATAACAAAAGACACTCCCTACCCCAAATTTGAGGCAACCAATTCCTCATAAATGTTATCCTTACTTGAGGTAATAATTTCTTCCATTATAGTTTGTACTAAATGTAAATCAAATAATTATTGATGCAATTATTTTTCTATAACTATACATAGTGAAATTGATTATGATTTATATTTATCTGAAACCAATCACCACCTTGTTACAAGAGGTATAATATACAATAACCTAATCAATATTCTATACACAAGAAAAAGAAAAATATTACATAGGAGTAGGGATTCACATAGCCCAATATCTAAGCACTTAGCTACATTTTCCTCTTGATGATCTTAATTTTTACATAGTAAAACTTTATATTGTAACTTTCATAGAATGGTCATTTAATATTATAATGATACATTATGATAATGAAGTATGTCCTTTGGAATCTATTTTTATACATAACCTTTTATAATTAATCAAAAAGGTATGAATTGAGGTGTGTAATTATAGAGAAGAAACAAAAGGTGAAATGAAACATTGAGTCAAAACAATCTAAATGGTAAAATAATAAATTTAAAGGATAATCTAAGAATACTTTTACCCCACTAATATAATTTCCAAATTTATTAATTGTAAAATTTCACATGGATACAATTTTACAAATTCAAAACATGACCAACATTTAATTTTAATTCAAATATATGGAGAGGTCATTACTAAAATGGTTGTCTTTATAATGTAAATCAAATTCTCAAGTATCAAGGGTTGGGATCCTCGATTATGAATGTATACAAGAGGTAAATTTTAATAATATGTATATCCAATAATTGATCTAATTTATTAATTATATTTTAATGATATTAAGATTTTCTACATGTGTATATTTTGAAGGACGTATTCCCAAAATCCTAGAATATATGTGATATATATCATAGTCTATAATATAGAGATATCATAAAAGATAATATCCACATTCCATGGTAATTAAAAATTCCATGATAAGTAATATTATACTAAACTATATGTTGATATTATAAATCATGTAGTATCATGCCCTTGTTACTACATATTGTGTTGTATCATATGACTGGAGGAGTTGTATGACATGGAATGTAATATGACTACATGCCGCTATATTCATGTATTCTCAATAGATTGTAACCAAATATTGGGTATTGTATGAAGTATGTAATGAGATTACATGTCACTAGAATTACCACGAATCTTGATCTATGATTAATTTGTAAAATACTATGATGTACCTGAGGTTTTCAAATTTTAAGAGTTAACATTCAGTACTTTCTTCCATGATAGTTATTATTTATGTATGTGTTATAATATATATAATGAAAATAGTCTTATATTCATGCATGAGATGCAAGAAGTGGTTTTTGTGTTTACTAATATGTAATAATGCGTGAGTAAATTTTTAATCTATTGGGGAGTATCCTGAAAGAGTTATAAAACCACTTCCATGCGATGATAGTGTGTGTGTGATCTTACTATGATTCTACACTAATACTCATGATTCATGTAGCTCTTATTATTCTTACTCATTTACTCCATGAGATTCTAACAAGTCATGGAGGGTGTAGAGTCCTACATGAATTTTATGTGATCTAGTTGGTCTATGGATTTACCTAAAGAGGTGGGTAGCCTTTATCTTCCACTTTGGTGATTATCATCAAAGTAATATAAAGGAATTGAATGTGAATCACTGCCTCAATTATGAAAGGTACACATAGATTATATTTTTTACATTTCCACTTTTTTAATATATTAAGTATTTCTTTCATGGGTGATCTCAGGTTGAGATTTCGATCAACTCTGTACATTCTATTAAGAGTAAATATACCCCTCTAAATCCCATATTTAGTATCAGAGCATACCATGTTATTTTATTTGTAAAATCATGTGTGGAAATTAAAAAATCATGAATCTTATTTTTAATTGTTTACCCATTGCTAACAAATATTTTTCAATTTTTTTATTGGTTTAATATCAAGGTGTTTGATATATAATATTGTAAGACTTAATATAATTACAACTGCTAGATTTATTAATGTTGTAGTGCATGACATTTTATAACATAACCAATGATATCACATACATTGTTTTTGAAAAATAGATCATCAAATCACTATTTTGATATCACCATATATCATTAAATATGATTTTGACACCTCAGGTCTACTATATTTAATGGTTTGGTTGTCACTCAAATAGTACGATCGATAGCACCTTCCACTCAACATTATCAATCATAGTCATTTATTCATCATCGATCATAGAAAATAGTCAGCATTATAGTATATGATTTTATTTAAATCATAAAATACTATTTAGGAATAAAGATTTAATTTTTCTTTATTTTCAATTAAAATTTAAATTATTTATATATAAATTTTTTGTAAATAATAATAAAACATATTTTATGGATATTTGTTAATTTATAACGAGTTTATAAATTATTCAATTATAAATATTTCATAATATTAAAAGTTAATTTTATAAATATATTTTATAAAATTTATGAAGGGAAATTTATAGTGCTTATAGATGGGAGAATAAGGTATATTTTAAAGTGTTTATATTTAATAAACTTATTAAATGTTCATAATTATTAAATTAAAGAGTTCAATTTAAATGTGACTTATTAGGAAATTATTTAAACCTCACCAATTTTTTTGGTCATTGATATGATCATATTTTAAATAATTTTTAAATATATGATAATTAGGATTATGTTAATATTTTACATAGGTAAATTATAAAATTTCTATTATTCCTAGAAGTACCATATATTTTATGTAAAATTACATATATTGAATAATTTTATTTTTTTCATAGTATGAAGTAAATATAATGAGTTTATATTCGATAATTACTGAAGTGTACAGAGTAGATAAATCTTAACTATAAAAATATATATATTTAGCTTTCACTTATTAAATTTTTATGAATTATTGTCTCATGTTTAAATATTTGAAATGTTAATTTATTTAAAGGTCATTTACAACATTATTTATAGTTATAAATTGTTTATATTATTCTTATGTGTATGTTTTAGTTAATGAGATAAAATGTAACTTATATACTAATCGATCCAAGCAATACATGTCAGGAATGATCACATAAGATTTAGTTTTTGTCTTCCTTGACCTTAGTTTGTTATTAATGTTTTTATCTTGATTTTAATTGTTTAACAAAGTTTGTAAATATTACGTGTTAGAGTTATGATGAATTAAATTCTATCATGAGTAAAGAAAACCTAGGTAGGGGGAATTTGGGCAGGACGTCCAACTGACATAGAGGATTATTCATTATTGTAGAAAGGTAGGGGGTTTCTATCTATGGTTCTGGACTTATTCATTAGGAGATTTTCAATCTCATATAATTATAATCCTTCTAATTAATAGTTCATGTACCTTATACATGTGATGAATTTGTACATGTGTAAATATGTATGAGAACTATTATTTGTGTGAGTAACACATACTGTTTGTTATATAAAAAGTTTAACATCAATATAGTTTGAACATATTATATTTGTGGATGAATTAGAATTAAAAAATTATTTAACTAGAAGCAAGTATACATAAAGGGAATAACATGATATGAGATGGTGATATTAAAGCCCCCTCAAAAAATAAAGTGTTAGATTTCTTCTAAGGTGGAACTTTCCACGATCTCAATCATTCTGTATAGTTGACCCTAATAGTTAGGTGCCCGTGAATTATCAAGGGTCTGGAAAGTAACTAATGAGGTGACCCTAATGGTTAGGTGAATTATTTTTGTAATTTTCTTTAAGTTAAAATTCAATAAGAAACCCTAATAGTTAGGATACTAGATGAATATAGTTAATTGAATCAATACAGTGGATTACGATAAAGATTTTATCAACTCAATTATCCAAGATTCATATATGTTATGATTAAAAAGTGTTGTTTACCAGATATAGTTAGGGATTATTTATTTGAAAAAAATGGTTTATGTCATGATGAAATATTGATATTGAGCTACTAATGGATATGATGTATTCAAAATGGTAAATAATTTTAGTCGGACCCCATTTAATAAAATTTATTATTATTGAAAATTAAACATGATACTTCTCCAAGAAAATATTATTTTGTAGATAGTAGAATTATATTTTTCAAACATAACGCTGATATTTATATTATGAAAAAGAAGCTTATTATAAGAGAAACCTTAGTCTAGTAACATAATAAGACTTATTAAGTTTAAGTAAATCTCTATGTAATATAGAAACACCTTCCTAAATAAAAAAGTGTTGAAGTTTTTAAATTGGTGAATCTAGATATATGTGAAGTAATAATGATTCACTTAGGGTTTTAAAGGTATTTGATGATAAATGAGCTAAATAATTTTAGCCTGCACTCATATTCTAAATGTGATTGAATTTTTTAATGACTTAGTGAGAAAAGAAGGGCCTATTCTTGTTAAGTAATTCATCCTATATTAATCTATGTAAATATAATAAGATTAATGAATTAAAAGTGATTATTACCAAATGTTCTAAAAAGTTGATAATAAATAAACTATACATGTGATTTCTAGGTTCTACTACTGTATAGATAGTACAAGTGGAAAATATTATAACCAGAAGAAGAAATATTCGTCTGAGAGTCCAATAATGTTTATTTAATTAGTTAGATGAGACCATTGATAAATAAAGATAAAATATGGAAGGAGGGATGATAATTCATAAGATAGAATTGTTGGACATAACTGAATGGGTTTGAGAAACTCTATAGAATGTTCATGTTTAATATTTGTGGAATAAAAATTGATTCTTTTGTTTTAAATGGTATGTGATACAAAATATAAATTTCAGTGGTGTTGTAAATATACAGGAGTTACAAATCAAGGGAAGTATTGAAAAATATTGAATTTACATTCAAGTGATAAGTCAAAGTGTTTCTATATTGTAGATTTATATATAAAGTAAGCTTAGATGAATATAAGAAATAGAGGTGTATCTTCATCACATTTCTCTTTTGTGATATGATTGGTGGTTTATTAAGAAAAAGTTTTTTTCGAAAAAATACAATGATTGATTGTATACACTTGGTTTATGATTCGGTTTTGATGATTTTGTCAGGGCACGTGAATCCGTCTGTGGAGGACGCGCAGCTGTTTCCCCACATTCCCACTTTCCAAAGGCCGGTGACATCCGTCACTTTTTTGGGGACATTTTCTACTTGATCGAAACGGGATTATGGGATGTCGGTTCATCCTTCTATGAGTTCCTCCATGGAACTCATCACCTAGTTCGGGTCTCCCTTATAGACTTAAGACGTTGTTTGTGAAACTCTACCTGGCACCATATCTTCATAGACACCATTTAATTACACTTCTTCTGTCAGGACATTCCAAGGGGTCCAGTCCGGGCAGAAATCTTCAGTCAGGGGAGTAATCACGTTGGGCATCACTAGTATGTCTGGGCGCTGGGACGTAACTGCATCTGTCTTATGTTCTTTAATATAGGGATTCTCAAGGGTGCGGAAGCTCGTGGAATCCCAAATCAAATGTAGGGAATCATATTCCATAGGCATGTATCATAGGATTTTCTTAGCATCCCATGTTTAACAAAGGGTATGTCAGAAGTTTAACGTCCATCAGAGAAAGATCGGACTGATCAGAACACTGACTAGAGTGGATAAGATGGGTGAAACCCCAAGAGGGAACACTGATGTTGGGGTCAACATATGGTTGACTTCAAGGTCACTATTGAGGGGAATGTGAATTGATATGGCATGATTTCACTAGGATGTGGTGGTCCGTATAAGAATCTTGATGGATGATGGGTGGATGAATACAGTGGAGGGGGTGAAATAGAACCATCATAAGGGAGACGGTGAAGTCGGGCATGAGCCTCGAAGAGACTTCCTACGTATCTTTGTGGCAGGGAATCAAAGCCTCTCTAGTTTGGTGAACATATTTCATCTTGACAATGGCTTATTACTGGTTAGAGTTCCAGTGGCTTACCGCGGAAAGGGGGGACAACGGCTTACCACTAAATGCATCTGACAACAGCTTACCACTTAATGGAGTGACAACGGCTTGCTGCTTAATGGGGAACACAAAGTGTAATACCATTTAACATCATGAAAGATGGTGGTTGACCAACATGAAGTGGCCAGGACCATTGGTTATTGGTCTTGAACCTCAGGGAGGCTTCTTATGTACCCTGCCTTGGTAAGGATCAAAGTTCATGTCATTCGAGTATGGGGAAGTACTCGGAGAATCGACGTGAATAAGGACTAGGGGTCTATGTGGATGGTGGGTTTGAACCACATGGAGGATTCCTAGGTATCTTTCCTTCGCACAGATCAAAGACCACATAGTTTCGGGTAGGATTTAGGCGGAACCGCTTACCACTGACTGGGGAAACAATGGCTTACCACTGATTGGGTTCCATAGTTTAACATCTTGCAGGATGGGGTAGAATCGACGTGAAGGTGGTCAGAGAGACCGAGTATTGATCTTAAACCTCATGGAGGCTTTCTACGTACCCTTCCTTGGAAAGTATCAAAGTTCACATAGTTCGGAAGGTGGTATTTGGGGCTTACGCTCTGAGGTAGTGCAAAGTGTTGGTGAACCGAAGTGAAGGGGGTCCAAACCAATGGCTATTGGGATTTAACCTCAGGGAGGCTTCCTACGTACCTTTCATGGTCAACGATCAAATACCTCGTAGTTTAGGTGGTGTTTGGGGATTACACTCTAGGATGCCCAGGGTGTTGGTGAACCGACGTGAAGGGGGTCGGAGCGACCAATGGATGGTGGGCTTGAACCTCGTGGACGCTTCCAACGTACCTTGCCTTGGCAAGTATCAAAGTCCTCATAGTTCAGGATGGTGGTAGGGCTTACGCTCTAGGATTCCCAGATAGGATGTCATGGTCGATGCTTACTCTAAGCCCACGTGGTTCATGCTCGGTATGAGAAACAAGAGGCAGCAAAGGTCTGACGATCATGTCACAAAAGGATCATCCGTGGGAAGTGGAGTGGGGCTTACATGTAGTTAGCGTCTCAAACAGGAAATACGGGCTTCTGTGTGGTCTGTAGCTCAGAGAGGAAACATGGGCTTATTCATGGTTAGCGGCATATGGAGATGAATATTGGGACATACTCTAGGGTGTAGGACCAGTGGTGACAAAGCCCAGTGGGAGAGGGAATGGTACCGAAGAAAGGAGGTGTCTGGAATCTATCCCCCCCCTCTAGTCCATGGAACCAAAGAATAAAGGAGGATCAGGGATGCTGCATCCTGAAAAAAAAATCTAGAAGCTTACACTGAGATGGTTTCCCTTTCCCCACGGACAGACACCGCCTCGATAAATAGGATCTCATTCAATGTGAGGAATGATCTCACTCCTGTGGAGACTAGTGGTCCTGAAGAATGTCCAAGGTGCTGAACCTCCCGTATGATGCATGGGGTGAGGTCACAGTTTAACGTCTTGTGCTAAGAACAATGTTTCTTGGCAGTTTAACATCCTTTATCTCAGACGAAGTGGGATCACTCCACACCCATAGGACTTACATAACTGGTACCCTTTATACCTTAGTGAAGAGAAGAGACAGGAAACTCCGTGGCAAGGGGGTGTTATGGATTGAACCATTGGGGGTCCACGTTAGCATGGCTGTTGAAAGAAGCAATATCCATTAGCATGCCTATGCCAAGAAGCACGATGTGGAGCAATGCAACGGGAAGTATCATCCAAGGGACTTTGAAGTTACTTCGCACAATCCTAGAGGGTCATATGATAAAAGAGTATATGGAAAAGGTATGTTGGGTGTGGGAGGCGCCCGAAAATGATGTATAGAAGAGGGACATCATAGGCGCACAAGGAGTGAGGTTTGTGTGTGAAAGAAACAATGGCACGAAAAAGGGTCGGGCCGGCGCGGAATAGGGCTGCCTGCGTGAAAAAGGTCGGGTCAGCGTGAAATAGGGCTGCCTACACAAAAAAGGCTGGGCTGGCGATAAATAGGGCTGCTTTTGTGAAAAATGGCTAGGCCGACGCAAAATAGGGTTGCCTGTGCGAAACAGACTAGGCCGGTGCAAAATAGGGCTTCCTGCACGAAAAACTCCAGGCCCGCACGTAATAGGGCAGCCGGTGTGAAAATGGCGATGCCGGTGCGGAATAAGGCTGCCTGCACGAAAAAGGTCGGGGCGATGCAGAAAGGAGGGCACGTGATTTGGATGGAATGGCCTGCCGAAGAATGCATTGCACGAAATTGGAAGGAATTGCTCATGGGGGACGAGATTTGGACGAGGATTAAGCCCGAGGGGTCTCACACAAAGGTGGACCCCCAGGCGACATGGCATGGAAAATTAAGTACCTAAGATCCCTATTTTGGGAAAACGAGCGGTGAATTTTGCGTCGGAGAGAGGTTTCAAGTTCTTTATCCCGGACGTTGAAGGGGTGACCATCTATTTTTTGGCTCTCAGGGTCGTGGATTCGCATGGAAAATAGGCATGCGCAAAATATTGCGTTTCGGCGTTGGTAGTGCATAAATTCAACCCCGCGGGGCAGTGGCATGTAATTTTCCCTACCCATGTGAAAAACTCTCACGAATCCCAGAGTTCTTCACATGGGAAGGTTTTTTTGCACACAGTTGACTTTTTTTCACGCATCCCCTCTGGGACCCCCAGAATGGATTGCCGGTTCCAAATATGGATTCTATTTTTCATGCCCAAACCATCTTCAACTGTTGAGCAGTTTTCAGCCTCAAAAAATACCCCCCCTTGGAATCGGATCAGAGAGGATCCACAAAGGTCAGATTTTGAGGGAAGCGCTGAGATGCAGGACTCCCTAGGGCATGTGCGCACTCCGAACTGGAGGGGCGCGTAAAACCGATGTGGAGTGCGAAATATTCATTTCACTCATGCATGGAAACCCATATCTGGGCCTATAAAATCAGAGCGGGTCACTCATTCTGTACGCATTTTTTCACGTGATAAGATAGGTGCTCTCGTGCGTGAAACATTTCCTCCTCCCTACGCGAAAGAAAAAAACGCATTGGATGTGCGTAATTCACCGAGATCAGCCTTGATTTTGCGTGAAAACCTAGGATTTTTCACACCAACTTCTGATATTTCCCACCAGCCTCTCATTTTTCATGCCAACTTCTTATTTTTCACACCCACTTCATAAGACCTTGCTGGATGAAGATGGCCTCCAATCGGGTTGATGTTGGGGGAGAAGCCGCATTCACTGCTCGAAGGATGGAGATGGTCGCCAACCCTAAGGATTATGGCACCCGAAGGATCGTATCCTAAAACCATAATCTTTTCAACATGTTGACCCCAACCCAGAAGGAGTATGCACTATCTTCCAACTTTCCAATATGGGACTTCGGTATCATGGAGGAGGTACTCGTGCCATGATTTGAAGTCGACACACGACGGTCATGGGTGACCTGTGAGGATGACCTACCTCAGTATAATATCACCTACAATGTCCATCCTGCTAGAGAAACTAGACATACGAACATTTATGTCTAGAATCCCAGGACCATCACGGAAAATTCTCCGGCCCTTTACGTAAGAACCTTCCGTCAAAGTGTTACTGACGAGACTAAAGGATGGATGTAGGATTGGGACCTGTGGCTTGGTGGAAATTTTATGATTGAATGGGCCTGGGCGTATTGGGTTCGCCAGCCATGTGACAAGTTTGGGGCCAAACTATGGTACATCATTTTGTTCGAGGCAGTGTAGACGTCGTAGTGTCATTTCTATCACTTGCATGAGTTCGGGCCAGAGTTATTTACTCGATGGTCCCCCGATACCAATACATTTCATCTTCATCCTGGGGAAGTTGGTATCAGCCTTTAGGGCATTCATTTCATTGGGGGTATCCCTTTTGATGGGCACCAATAATATGAATTCATCCCACCGAAGAACATCTGGGGAGATGGATCACTAACCCCTATGATGACATGGCACCTCTTGTAGCTGGCTAAGGAGAGGATGGGGGTCAAGGATTTTTTGAGGGACATCGCTTATAAAAAATGGTTTAGCTTGTTCCAGAAAGAGTCCCAAAATTCAAGATATCAGGTTGAGGGAGACGGTGTATGACTGCGGCACAGAGGAGAAAAAGATGATCCTACTAGAGGATCCTAGAGGCGGGGGACTATCAGTCATGGGGCTTCAGCATAAATGAGATTCGAGACCCAAACGTTCGGTACGCCAGATTTCTTTCCACATTCCTGAGTGGGTGGCTCTTACCGATGAGGGATGCACGGATAGAAGTTTGTCCAGTGACCCTGGTGATGGCTGGCATCATTGATGGTAATCGAAGACTCAATATGGGATTCCCCATGTTGGCTCGTCTATACGCCATTATGGGATGCATTGTAGGAGGGGTGAGGAGAATCTGTGGTCCCTTCCAGATCTTTTATGGCTGGGTTGTGGCTCATTGTGGCGGGTATACCTTTCTAAACGTCATTCGTCCTCCAGGTAATGTCATGCGACCTTCCCTGATGAACATAGCTGGGGTCATTCCATTGAAACTCAATGATGAGGGAGTAAGGATCAGAATAGACAATCATGCCAACTTCACTTTCAGCCCATTCCCCACCCCGACTGTCCAGATGATAGATAACAGGAAAGGATCACTGGACCAAAGAGAATACTTCTAGAGAATCAGAGGTGGGGTACTCATGGCATGGATTGATGGGAAGATATTTTGTGATCCATACATGCCATCCGATTTATCCATGTAGTTTGGATGCCTTCAGCGGATGTCGAAGAAGGGGTATACAAGTGTCCAGGAAGAGAGGCACCTGTGCGTTCTTCGCCAAATGTGGATGATGTTCACAGCCCAGGGCTCTAGCGATGTCATTACATTTCCCCCCAATGGGGTTGACATTGGACTATTAACAGAATATGCTGAACATTGGGCTATAGTGTTCCCTAAGATAATTTTACAGAAGCAAGTCCTAAAACTCAAGGTAGCCATTATAGAACCTAGGCAGCAAGAGTGCAGATAAAGTGCTATTGGGAAGGAATGGTCAGAATCATGTCAAGAAGCTGGGCCCACAATGTTCGGGGCTTCAGTAGTGGGGACCTCTCATGGCGTGGTTGTTCCCTCGTCACCTAGGGGAGAGAATATCTTGAAGCGGCCAGGAAACATCCCAGAAAGTAGATAAGGTACCTTCTCTATCCTTCTGATGACGCAATTTTCCCGGTGTTGTGGTTGGCTCGGTTGACCCTACAGCAGTCGATGGGCACCGAAGCCCTCTGGAAAAAGATTGTACGAGATGGAATCTAGCTACTAGAGGTCCAACTCTTTAGGATTTTCAACAGGGTGAAATTCCATCGATAGAATGCGTACCTGACATCCATGGATGCGTACGCACGCCAACGGGGTCGGCGTGAAGACCACCATTTTTGGTGAAGGTAATGTTCGGCTATGAGAATGATCCAAAAAAGATCAGACGATGACGATAGCGATGATGAGTCGGAGGGCGGTGAGATGAAATAGGAGGAAGAAATAGATGGTGAAGTAGGGGTGAAGAAGAAGAGGATCTTGAAGGTGGAGGGTCTCAGAGGGCGTCTCACCAAGGGAGTCTCCAGAAGAGTTGTGAGACCATTGGCTATGATGTAGATATAACTAAGCTACATAAGGTACTTATCGTCCCTTGTCCATTCTTTCCACTCATCATTTTTTTATACCTCAACCAGATCTCCTTATCTTGTTCAAGACCATATTGGCGCTGACCAAGAGTATCCATCCGAAGGGGAGGATGAGGTGCTGATAGAACAAGGTGGGGTGCCGACACCCATTATTGAGATCACGAGCACTAATGGATCCCCTACAATGATAGCTATTATAGTGGTTAGAACACTGGAGGATGATGTTGAGGTCTCTTGTAACTTCATTACTTCAATGCCAGTATTTATCGTTAGAGAGCTCAGTTGATCAAGGTGTTCATTGTTTGTGTAGTAATCACAGACTTGGAGGCTCATCGGGCTGCCGAACCCAGGTCATCTGCGATTGATTCAACTGCAAATGTGTCATCCCATTCAAGACACACTTCTCAAACCGAGCTGGCCCCGATGCTCGGTGAGCAAAGGGCTATGAATAATAGTGGAAACAATGTTGGGGCGGGGCCAAAAGTGGACGAAGAAACTACTGGGACCGAGGCTAGAGAGGAAGGCCGCCCAGGTGTTGAAGAGACTAACCCCTTGGGAGGGACACTCAAAGAGGACCCTGCTGCTATCCTATTGGCTGCTTTATTCAACTATTGTCCTGTAGATACCGAGGATATTGATGACTCAGACTCGGAGGAGGTCGGGGAGAGCTAGATGACGTGCCGCAAAGGGTGGAAGTGCATCAAGTGCTTTCTTGGTCAGCCTCATATGGAATGGATAAAACAGAGGGGGTCACTCTACACCTAGCTGCTCGTTCCTTGTGCTGGAGGGGTGGACTCTCAATGCCTACATTCGACGGTCCGAGACTACATGGCTGATAAGCTGCGTGAGAATAGATGATGCTCTTACATTGCCTAGTGTCAGAAGGAGTTAGGGAGTACCCTAGCATTCATAATGGTGGAACAAGAGGTCTAACACCTTGATGAACAGGAGATAGAAAAATAGATATTCATTGAAAACTATTCTGATCATGTGGAGTATTTGAGGGCCCAACTGGTAGACACCCAAGGGAAACTAGTGGAAGTGGGTCACCAAATGACTGAACTTCAAACTGAACAGGCGCAAGCATTGGCTAGGGTCAGTGGACTGCGCTCTGTGGCCACTGATGAAGAGAGAATCCTCAACGGGAAAGAAGCAATATTGGATGCCACCATCCAAAAGGTAGCGGCACTGGAACGATCCATCCAAAAAGCTGATCCTTAAGGGCCCTGTTTTGGCCACACTCATAAGCTCATTTCTCCTTACTACGTCTTATTCTGAATTTCATGTTTGTATAAATTTATTTACTTATTCATTTGGTTTAACACATTCAAACACAATCTTGAAACAGAAATAAATCCATTACTAAGCTCATGCGGGTCTCACCCAATGTGAGAAACAAGGGATGTTGGTACTATTACTTCATTTAATTGTGGGATATTAAATCAAGCATCGGGAATTCGAGATTTGAATGGAAATCCAGATTCCCGAGAAGAGAAGAGGGAGTCCCAATTGGTGAATAAAGCTCTTAGAATAGCTGAATTACTGTTTTCTAAGCGTGCTATTATGCACGAGAGGGGTAACTCCAGGGGATCTTGAATAAATCTGAAAATAAGGGACTAGAATGTGTGAAGTACAATACCCCAAATTCAGAACACTGTAGGGATGTCGCGACTATAAAAGATAAATATGGACAGTGTTCAAAACACAGAATCTATATTGTGTTATCATGGAATGGGGATCAAAAATGAGGGCCGACCACAGGCCATGTTCAAAACATGAGGCCTGACTTAGAATGTCATACATTATCCTTCCCGAATGTTGGACCAAGATAGTAGGAGAGCCATAGGCCCAACATCCATACTGTTAGAGGTTGTTTTAGACGTGAAAGAGGACGAGGGTCCGAATAAGGGGAACACAAAGTGGGGAATGTGGAGTGATGTTTTGTTCGAATAGAATTCAACACTCTTGGCATTATTCCACCTTGGTGAGAACACATTAGGTGGGAGAACAGGTTGGATCATGGATCATTCCTTCTTCTAGACAGGACCTCTCTGGCGAGGGAGCTCTCGCTTCCCAATGTCATCATGGGGCATCTCGAACATGTTCAGGGAAAAGGTGTAGGTACATGGTTCACCACAAGGGGTTAGGCCAGGGGGCTGGAAATGAGGAGGAACATGATTATGATTCTGGGGGGTAGTACCCGAGGTGAAATTCTTGGGTGTCTCTACGTATCCCATGATGATGGGAATCAAGACATACAAAGTTCTTAGAGAGGTCCTAGTTTAAGATATTAGAACTCAGACAAAGAATCGGTCAGGAATATAGGGTACATATGGTAAGGTGATTATGAAACCCGAAGTGAATGAGGACCCAGAGTCCAGATTACCATATGTTCATTGGGGATGTGTTTAGGTCAAGGGACCGAACACAAAAGTTAGGATGGGCCCATAGAGAAGTGCTCGGGTGTTCCTATGTATCTCATGAGAATGAGAATCAAGACATATGTAGTTATAAGGGGTGGCACATTAAGGTACCAGTGCCAGGGATATAAATGTGTGTGTGTCTATCCCTCGCACTAAAATAAGTGGCATTCGATAACTCGTGTTTCTCCTTTAGGGTGTTTTCATAAGAGGCGCTGGGCATAGAATTGTGATCCCAGGAATCACAACAAGAATCAAGCCAAATGAAGGAATTGACGAATGGTATGGTGTTGGACAGATACCAAACATGATGTACCTTGATGAAGGGCACCACAATGCTGTGCCATTTTTCTTCATGTGGCTAGGACGATACTACAACATTTTAGGGTCATGTGATGAGACAAACCGGGAACTTTAACAACGTGCGGCATAGACATAGTAGTGATGAGGCTAATGGTGGAATGTGAACGGTGCAATAAAACATACCGAATGTGAATGAGGACATAATCCAATACCACACCATGCATGATTATGAGAAAGAAACCTCAGGCCAATGGGCCAAAATGATGTAAGAGGGTAGAAAGTAGGGGAGACTGGCTCTCGATTAAGCTGGACCTGAAGACGAGATGTCGGGGTGTTCCCACGTATCCCATAAGGATTGGAATCAAGATACACGTAGTTCTTGAAGGTTATTTTTAATGTCATGTAGGAAAAAATACAGTTTAATGTCATGCATGACAATATGTAGGAGGGACTAGCTCCTAAGAGGGGGCTTATGTGGCATGGATATTGAAAACCCGACCTGAACAAGGCCAGAATCCCATACACACCGCTCCACGTGACCCAATAAGGGTGGGGGCATAAATGGCAGAGTAGAAGAGATAAATCAGCAGAACTGAGCTGGGCCCAAAGACCAGCCGTATGGGAATTCCTACGTATCCCCTAATGATGGGAATCATGTTGTATGTAGTTCTCACAAAGGGGAAATACGAAAAGATCTTAGTTTAAGGTCTTAGAACTTGGACCACGGAGAAGCAGTATTATCCTAAGTAAAGGCGGACCTTTACCCAATCCCTAAGACTACATGAGTCAAACTCGATGTAGGAAGCAAGGCCGGATAAATTATTTTCAATACGTGAAATACATGCAAAGGTAAAATTGGTGGAGAGCCTCGAATGATGCCTTATCGTGGGTTTCTCCTCCTAACGGGCAGATTATCATTGAGGAATAGAACCAAGAGTCTCAAAATTATACTTGGATAGGACGAGGTGGAGAAGGGTGTGAGTCATGTAACTAAAATTTTGGGCTTAATGGGGTTGGCATGATGATGGATGATAACTATTTACTATGTTCGAAACACAACATCCACATCATGTTATCCTGGAATGGGAACAACAAATGAACATTCACTGCTGGCCAAATTTTCATTATGGGACTTGCATCAGTTTGTTTCTCATAACCCTTGACGATGTTGGCCCGTAATGGTAGGAGAGACCTTGGTTCAAGAATCCATGCCATTTGGGGGTCCCTTTGGATGTTAAAGGTGATGGAATCCCTAATGAAGCGAAACACGAAGCCTGAAAACAATGGGTGAAAGAATGTCCGGGCAAAATCCGACATTCAAGGTGAAAAACCAAAGTACCCTTGGGCACATTGGTGAATCACTGAAGAGGACCGAGGGGCTCATCTTGAGAACGATCGATTTGAAAATATATGGATAGCATAAGGGGATGGAAAACTCTCAGGAGGAGGAGGTAAATGGCATGGTTGTTACAACTCCCGACGTGAGTGAGAACACAATCCCATACCACACCATATATCCTAAGTGAGAACCTGGAATGGGGGCCCAAAAAGGCTAACGGGCCCGAGGCTTGGCCTTATATGCAATGGACCGACCAGTTTTTAGTTTAATGTCATGCAGTGAGGATGAAGAAATGGGTAAGATACCCTAAACAAGGGAGGTGTATGGAACAATGAGTAACTCGACGTGAATGAGGGCATAACCCCATACCACATTGTATAATCCCGTAAGAGTTACGACTTGGGCCAGGGGACCGAGATTGGGCACGCGAATCGCAGAAGGGCCTGTGCAGGTGGTATAGATGATAAATGATAGGAGGGATGTCTCACGGGGATATATGTGGCTTGGAAAAATATCTCGATGTGAATGAGTACATATGTTCGCTCCGCACCACAAAACCCTTAATTAGAACATGGGCTACGGTCCAGGAAAGGCCATGTGACCAGATAAGGCCAAGTGGCCTGAGGTTGGGTGTCCCAGCCAATGTTATCCATTCGACCACTTATGTGGTTACCACCTTATCATAGGTCCTCGGCCCACTTGACCAGTGCTCGGTGTGGGAAACAAGGAGTCGGACTTGGCTCTCCCTGCCATATAGGGGTCTAATAGCTGGCTTTGCCCGAAGGGAGTTTGTCTCTTGGAGATACAACGGGGCAGAATGGACAACTACACTCAATGTTTGGGACATCTTGGGGTGTCTATGATGACAAAGGATAACTGTTTACCATATTCGAAACACAACGTCCTTGTAGTGACCCGGAATGGGAACAAAAAATGATCGTCGATCGCTGACCATATTCACAACGTGGGACTTGTAACAATTTTTTGTTCAACATCCTCAAGGGTGTTGACTCGGCATGGTAGGAGAGTCCTTGGTCCTAGAGTCCCTTCCATTATGGGTCCTTTCTGGATGAGAGAGATGATGGAGTCCCAATCAAAGGAGTGGGTGAAGCATAGCTGTGACCATCTATGAAAGAGGCGGACACATCCGGGTAGTGGGATGTATGGTGGGATCGAGAAGAGCTCAACGCGAATTGGGGAAAAATCCTACACCAGACAATATGTCTTGACCCGAGGGGAGATTCTGGCATTTGGGAAGGGCCAATAGACAAAATTTCTGGGCATTCCGACATATCCCATAAGGATGGGAATCAAGACGTATGTAGTTCTTTAAGGCCATGCAGTTTAGCGTCGTACGGTAAGGACATGGGAGGATAGAGGAATATGAAGTGGGGAAATGGTGTGACCGTTGTAATCCTAGAATTAGGTGGTATAAGGAATCCCACACCATATCATGCAAAGATTTTCCAGGAGAACTATACCCAGGGGGATAGACAAAGATAAGAGCTTGGGGCAGGGCTCAAGATGAAATTTTTTAGCGTTCCTATATATCCTATGAAATGGGAATCAAGCCACACATAGTTATAAGGGTGCAGTATAAAATCTTTCAGGATGACATACAAATTAACATCTTGTGGGACAAAGTATTTTAGGGTCATACGGGACCTAAATAGTTTAAGGTCATGCCAAACCATCATGCAGTTTAGGGTCATGTGGGACCGAACAGTTTAAGGTCATGCTGGACCAGTAGGCTCAGGCAAAGTATTGCTTCAGGAACTTCGCATTGGGGGGAGGAGTTATACGCTCACCATCCATGGTCACGAGGGAGTATGCACCATTGCGGTAAATCCTGTGAATTATGTAAGGTCCTTCCTATTTGGGCTCCAACATGGGTGGTTTCTTACCTGGGATCATTGGTGTCTAGAGGGCCAATACCAAGTCGCTTTGTAGTACATAGAAGAGGCGAACCGTTTTGTTGAAGTCTCTAGCCATCTTATTCTGATGCCCTTCCATATTGTGCAAGGAAAGAATCCTATACTCTTTAAGTGCTTCCAATTTAACCATACGAATTTCGGTTACCTTATCTAGAACCTTCTGGTCATAGACCACTGTGCATAACGAAGGCAGCTGGATCTCGATGGGGAGGACAGCCTGAGCTCCATACACTAGGGAAAATGGGGTATCCTGGGTAGAATTATGAGCTGTCGTCTGATAATCCCAGAGAGTGTTGGGGAACTTGTCCGAACAAATCTTCTTATTCTAACCAACCATTTTCTGCAAAGTTTCAGAGAGGGTTTTATTGAAAGCCCTGATCTTTCAACATTCCTGTACGTGATAGAAAAATGTATGGTTCGAACGGATGTTGTACTTGGCATAAAACTTCTTCAACTCTGCTGCTTGGATTTTGGTGTCGTTATCAGTGAGGATGGTGTGGGGGACTATAAACTGGTAGATGATGTTGGAGATCACGAGGTCAACGATAGAATGGGCCTTGACCCCCTTGAGCGGATTTGCCTCTTCCCACATGGAAAAGAAATCCATGGAAGCCAGTATGAACAAGAACTGGTGAGCTGTTTCCAGTGGATATGGTCCCACGAAATCAACTCCCCACATCTGAAATGGCCTAGAGTACTTGGTGGAGTGTAGTGGTTCTGGCAGCGGATGCATGATGTTAGCATGAATTTGGAATTCATGACATCTCTTGGTGAACTCGATGGAATCATTGATCATGGAGGGGTAGAATTACCCCAGTCTCCGGGTTTGTTGGGATAGCTTCCGCCCAGTATGGTGAGCCCCACAGGAACTGACATGAAACTCCTACACGACCTGAGAAACCTCGGCTCCTTGGATCCAATGGAAGATGACACTATCAATCCCACATTTTTAGAGGATCTGCTCAAGAATGGGACCACTCTGGAGGGTAAACTGCAGTGCATAGCATCAGATTCGCTCGCGCTTAGCCCGATCAGCCGGGAGGTAACCATTTTGGAGATACTCGACAAAGGGGGATCTCCAGTCAGGGGTCACTTCAACCACTTCATCTGAGAAACCGGGGGTCCTGACGTAGAGTCTTCGACTGTAAGATAGCTTACTCGCAGGTGGTCATCATCATCTGGGGTGATAGGAGAAATGACTCTCAGATGTTCCACATGTATAATCAGATCATCCTACTTGGGTTTGTCGAGTGAAGTAGCAAGGATGGCCAGGGCCTTGGCTCGACCGTTCTGAGATCAAGGGACATGAGTAACTTCTGTATGAGATGAGAACTGGGCCATTAGCTGGAGAGTTTTCTCCAACAATGGTACAAGCTCTGGCTTTTTGATGACGTATTCATCGTTGATTTTCTTGAAGACTAGTTCGGAATCCCATTTCACATGAAAATGGGGCAGATTGATCTTGAGGGACAGCTTGAGGCCAGTGATAAGAGCCCGATACTCTGCCTCATTATTGGTTCAGCCTTCTTACAATAGGAATGAGTACCGCAAAATGGCATTCATCGGGGTAATAAATATGATAACCAAGCCTACCTTGTTGAACATGGGATCATTGAGCCTCCTATCGGTGGGCCTTCGGGAAGCACCATAAAAGTGCATATGCCAACATGGGATGGAATAATATACCAATATGATTGCCTCTTCGTGAAAATACAGGTCCAAGGACTGGTCCGCGGGGGTTGGATGGGCAGAAAGAAAATTTTCCAATGATTGTACCTTGATAGCTTTCTAAGGGATGAACTCAATGTCGAACTACTGAAGGATTACTGCCCACCGTTCTAGAAGCCGCTCAACATGGGGTGGTTCAGAATGTACTTCAGCAGTTCTACCCAAGACACAAGTTGTACTTCATGGTGCTGCAAGTAGTGTCATAATTTCAGTACTACAAATACCAGCGCATGGCGGATCTTTTTGATGAGGGATTATCTGGTCATCGTATTGATGAGCATACGACTGAGGTAGTAGAGGCTGTTTTATGTCCCCTCATTGTTATTTTGGGACATAATGGCACCAAGATATAGTTCCAGGGAAGTAACATGCAGGATCAGTGGCTTTCTAGAGATGGGTGGCATCAAGGCCAGAGGCTGGAGCAGATACTACTTGATTTCATTGAACGCGGTCTTAAAATATTCTTCACATTAGTAGGTAGTGCCTTTCTTCATAATCCAGGAAAGGGGCTTACACTTGCTGGACAGATACACAATGAATCAATATATGTAGGATTAGTGGCCATGGAAACCTTGAATCTTTCGAATACTGCTCGGGGGAGGCATCTGACTGATTGCCTTGATCTTCTCTAGGTCAATCTCGATGCCCTGGTACCTAACAACAAATCCAAGGCACTTCTTAGAGGAGACCATGAAGGCACATTTCAATGTGTTAATCTTCAGGTGTTGGGAATAAAGGAAGCCAAAAACATTCTTGAGGTCCTTGATATGGTTCTATAATTGGTGGGATTTGACCACCAAGTTGTCCACATAGAATTCCACCAATGTCTTGATGATTGGCATGAATATCTGATGCATGACTTGCTGATAGGTGGCACCTGCATTCTTTAATCTGATGGGCTTGAACTGGTAACAAAACGTTCCTTGTGGAGCCCTGAAAGCTGTGGACTCTTCATCCTCTGGGGCCATCCGGATTTGATTATATCCAGAGTACCTATTCATAATGTACATCGCTTGGAACCCAGCCATAGCATCGATCAACAATTCTGTCACTGGAAGGGGAGAATCATCCTTCGGACGGTGACGGTTGAGATCCCAGAAGTTGATGAAGACTCTAATCTGCCCATTATTCTTCCTGACTGGTATGATGTTGTCCAGCCACATGGGGTACTGGAATTCCATGACTAATTTTTCACTGATGAGCTTGTTAACTTCAGCCTAAACAATAGCACCATGATAAGGGTGCATCTTCCTGGGAGGCTGCTTGAATCTGTGATGATTTGTCGAGAGACAAAGGCAGTGGATGACTACCTGATGATCTAGTCCTAGAATCTCATTGTATCACTTGGAGAATACATCATGATGTTGTTTCAAGAAGTATACATACTGATGCTGCTCTTCGACAGACATGACGACACTGATCAATGTGGGTCTCAGATCTGCCTCGCTACCAAGGTTCACCTGTACCAGTTCATCAACCGTGGTTGAGATGCCCTCTTCAAAGGCAGGGGGAGCATACTACAAATCCACTTCTTCGCTTGTGGAGGAGGGATCCCTAGTGGGAGAAGATTCCTCTAGGTCGGTAGATTTCGATGGGAGTCTGGTACTAGCTTGAGCAGCAGTGGTCACTGCATTAGAAAATACCGGTACTACCGAAACCAAGCGATGAAGGTTGTCGACCCAATCCCATCTAGGCTTTGTCCCAAGAGACCATACTTGATGGTATCAAAGAAATTTTGGTTCTGCGGCTTGAGCCGGTTAATTCCATCCTGGTGAAACAGACACGTATGACATACTACCGTTTCCATGGGGTGAACATCCTGATACCTTACGTGGGTATAAGGCTCCGGGATTACCTGAGCTTGATTTGTCTAGGAGTACGATATGATTTTCTTCTGTCGCACGGACTTGGGAATATGCTTTTCCCTTGTACCAGAGATAACAAAACATTACCCCATGTTGGATGTTGTGGCCTCAAATCGATGTATAGAGAAGAAGTAGGCGTCATCCAGACCTGCCCAGGGGTCAGTTGAAACCGCGACGGGTTTGTCCTCACTGGCATGATTCTGCATATCCTTGCTCTTGTAATAGTCGGCATCTAGGTAGTGGGCTTCACAAAAGACGAAAGGTGATGAGTCACCTTGGAGTATTCCTACTCGACCGCAGAGGGATTACTTGAGGCATTGGTGATATGATTAGTGGACCGCCGTGTGCAGGTGGATCCATGTTCTGCCCATCAATGCATTATACACAGTGTCTTGGGAGACAACAGTAAACTCGGCGCTGGAAATTAGGCAACTGAAATGGGTCTTTAAACACATCTTACCAATTGCGGTCTGATCTATCCTGTTGTATCCCTAGATTCTGAAATCGGAGGGAGTCAAGTCATCTTCAGATAACCCCAACATCTGCAGTGTCCACGTTGGGATAAGTTTAATCCCAAATACAGTGTCAACAAGATAATGGTGAACCTCCACACCGTTAAATTGGCTAGTAATGTACATTGGGTGGATGTTCCCTTATACAGGAGAGCCTTCATATTCTACATAGAATGAAATGATGGCATGAAATTCAACGTTCTCGACCACTTCAACATGAATGGATTCTGCAGCTGCTACCTCCATATCAAACTGGAGGGGGATTCTTAAATCCTCAGTGAGGGCCTCATGCATATCTGATGACATGTGAAGGGCATCGAGGATGTAAATCCTTGTTGGGATGCTGGAAACGTGCTTGAGAAAATCATACTTCCATGCCAGGTGTGAGCTTCTTCTTGCAGGAGGCCGCTCTTAGACAAAAGGCATGGCTGGCCCTGCCTGCTGGGATGACGGCTGACTGGTTCTGGCCATATCCTGCTTCTCATTAGTCAAATCACATAGATTAGCTATCGGATAAGGGTCGTATGACTAAGACCAGCCTATAGCAGGGCAAGGTTAGTCGCGACATGGTTGAAGTGTATCTGACTAATCCAACAACACAAACGATGGTAGAGGCATGCCTAATGACACTGGATGAAGAGGCTACATGTGCTGAGCTCTGCGCTGGGCCTGTTGTCGAGTCTCAGTGGAATGCACGGTTTGGCTAGAGGTGGCAGATGATGTGCCTCATTTACCCACATGGCCACGACACTGCTGATGTTGGTGTCAGCTGCGGACGTTGGGGAAGTTCGTCTGGTGGTCCCCGTCGTCGGGAGTCATATAAGGGTTTACCACCATCAAGGTATTAACTAAAGCATACCATTGACTATCATTTGAAGATTCATCCAATACTGGGAATATTCTTGGAATAATCTCTATATATAGAGTAATGATGTTTCTGAGAGTGTGGGACGATGATGATATTGGTGGGGCACATTGCTTTCCCTTGCGCTGTTGACGCTTGATCTTTCGGGAGGGGGTCGGCTGAGATGACGATGCAGAAGTGGAGACTGCATCCTCTAAAGGATCCGGATGATTTAGGAATGCATGAATGATACCATGGTCATGAGAAACTATTTTCCGAGCTATAAAGTTGTCATACTTCTGGGACTCGCAGTTAGAAACCTGATGCCATTCTCCATCACTATCGCTGCTTTTGTCTGACCTTACGAAGACACCTACCACATGTGTCGGGGTTGGGACTAGCCTGACTATGTTGTTATCGACCTAGTCTTGAAGACAGTATTTGAACACATATCACTACTTGAGGGTGTGTCCCAGGATCCGGTGATAGGGGCAGTAATTGGGGAGATCAGTGAGGTTCACGTCTTCTAGCCTACTGCATTCAAGAAAACGCAAAAATCCCTTATTCCAAGGCACTTTGGAAATAGCCTGGGACCTAATTCTCATTGAATGACTAGGTTCAGTTTCATCTGTCTGTGAAGGGGGGCCTTTGAGCCTGACCCTGACGAGAAGCTGGAGTAGCCCACCAAGGAGGCGGAGCCTGGTTGTCCCGCCTAGGCGGTGTCGGCGCATTCCGCGGGGCACCTGCCGATTTTGAGGAAGCTACTTGTTGGGATAGAGGTTGCATGTATGGTGGAGGGCCTCTGCGAGGCTGTGGAAGTGGCTCTACTAGTAATAATTCTAGCTGTCTGGGGGTCTCTATTTGGGCCACCATGGTGGGCTCAGCTCTGGCAGCCCTCCTTGCGAGAATTATAGGGGGCAACAGACATGTCTGGTTTTCCTATTCTAGGGATTTTTCCAGGCACTGGGCTATATTGGAGAAGTCTCAAAATCCCCCAGGTTAGTTCTTGGTTATCAGAGAGGGAACCAGATCTCTCTTGATATTCCCAACAGACATCGTCAGTAATTGCTCTTTAGTCAGTGGCATGTCAAGGGAATATGTAAGCCTTTTCCAACAGGCTTTAACTTCTGAGACACACTCATCAGGCCTTTTCTTGCACTTTAAGAGGTCTATGATGCTCATTTTCTGCATGGTGGAGTTGAACTGTTAGAGGAACTGTCTAAAAAGGTCCCCCCAACAGGATATGGATCCGACAGGAAGCTGGTTGTACTAGAAGAATGCAGACCCCTCCAATGTCTAAACAAAATAGTCGAGCTTGGCAGCCTCCTGGTGTGCTGGAGTCCCTAAAATGGGCTCACACCTTGATATGAAGTGGGATAGATGCTTCATCAGGTTCCTTGTCCCATTAAAGGGGGAGAAGGTGGGATTCCTGAAACCCGGAGGTGCTGGCATGTCATCTGCCCATGCTGGGTATGGCTTTCCATTGGGCGACATTGCCACCTATCATGTTTCCAATGGCTCAAGGTGGGAAATGAGTGATACCATTGGATAATCTAGGAGGGTTTCCCTATCATGATTGGGATCCCTAACAACAATTTCATTGACAGGCTCTTCAACATGGTAAGCAGTCCCAACAGCTCAGGGAGCGACTGGCAGCACGACCCTCGGGGTGGCTGGAGGGGCCCGAGCTGGGTCCCTTGGATTGTCACACCGTTAGGGAGGGTTTGGTGAGACATACCGTGCCATCTTTCCATATGTTCCGGCCTCAACCCTGTCTATGGGGGCAGGATGGCCAGGGTCACCATGAGGCAGCTCACCGAGGGGAAGTTGTTCCTACCCCTGCTGCTCTGGCTTGAGATCACCGTAGTCCGGTCGTCGCTCTACAGCATGTTCATCCAAGAGGTCATCAAAAAACTTCTTCTGCTCGACAAGTTATTGGTGCAATGTTTCCTTCTCGGATTCTTATTCCATCTTCTTCACTAAGGTGGACAAGTCAGAGTTCTTGGTAGCTTCGACATGCTCTTTACCCTTACGGGCATTCCAGCTAAGTACTAATGCCTCGATGGGCGCAGGGAGACCTAGTAGGATCCTATGTTTGCAAGTGACCCTCCCTGATGGGTCCAATAGTGGTGGCACACCCTTGGGGGGTAATTCCACATCAAGAATCTCCAACTCATCCTCCTAGTCCACTTTGTTTGCCATGTTGACCGTTACCCTTCCATGGGGCATGTCCTTGATATCGACAGGCAAGTCGGGCTGCCACCGAATAGGACTCAAGAGGAGGGTAGCATACTGCCCCCAGCCATGGATTTGCGCATGGGGGGATGCCTCCTAGATTATCATGCGGAGTATCTTAAAACTCTGAATGCATTTCTCTTGGATGACATTATGACTACCTGGTGACTCAGGGCGCTGGGCCACAGAGAGCGCAACCAAATTGACTAGACGAAATTGCTCACTAGTGTCTTCGAGATGCTCTTGGATCCTAGGATAAAACACTCAATGATAATGAAGGAGAAAGTTCATCGCCCAATGTTTTTGGAAAAAACATTCAACCTCTCCTGGGGTGAGGGATTCTAGCACGTGAAAATTTGGCGCTGCCACGGGCCAGAACATCGTGAGGAAGTGGTCCACTATGAGGATGTTACATAAGATCCTCAGCTCGGATTTAGGGTCTAGCTCTTGATTTCCCCATTCTTCAACTAGGGGTGGCAGAGGGACGGGCATCAGCATTGAGGTAGACCTTTGGGATGGCAGGCTGTCCAATGGAGAGTACGATGAGCGAGCAGACTGGCCGCAGATTCTGGAGCTGTCCTTCGAAGATTGTAGCAAACTGGACACTATGTCACGATAAGATGGGATGATGGCCACAGTTCCTAGCTCTAGGTTTAGGGCTACTGGTGATTGGATGCTCTGATGCTCGCCCGCCATCGGTCCCTAGAATAGTTCTCTGTGATCTCTTGTCGAAGTAGAGAGCGCTTATGGTGACGACGATGGTGATTTCATGACTGTAACCGGAGGGGTCTCCAGATTTTCATCCTTCTGGACATACCTACGGAGGCAGGCAGGAATCCTATGGACCTCTAAGTCTGAGAGTACTTGGATGATGAGCCTCATTCTTACCCCAGTCCTTGACTCGGATGAGCGAGAGGAGGGTTCCCGTACTGAGCCATACTCTAATTCAGAGTGTGAGAAGCGGACTGCTTTGATCTCTGTCCGGACCTTCCCAGATTTTTTTTTATGGTGGTGACGATCCACCTCATTTCCCCTGGGTGTCTCCTCGGGACATGGCTAATTTCTGACACGTGGTCCTTCGGCTGCATTGGTACTGAGGCAGAGATGGTTTCCTCCTGAGTAAGCCAGGGTGTGAGGGGCACCAGGAAAATGTCAAAGGGGACATGGGGAGGACCTCCATGGATGAAGATGGAGTAGTAAAGACCTCCGCAAGAACTGGAGGGAGCATGGGGAGGACCTCCATGCCCATTTCCCTTGGTGACCTCAGTACGAGGAGGCTCCTTGTACTGGGCTAGCTAAACACGGGTAGGACCTCCATGCTGGGTGCTAGTGAGGTGAGGCTGGCCTTCACCCCTCTAGTTTTTGAGGCGAGGAGGACCTTCACCAGCTGCTAAGAAGACACGGGGAGGATCCCCATGTTGAAGAGATACAAGATGAGAAATTTCCTTTCACCGGTGATCAGGGGCAGGAGGAATGACTCCATACCCATTGCAATGAACATGGGAGAGACTTTCATACAGAGTGTCACCGCTGTGGGGAATGACCTCATTGGGGTTGATGGTGGAATGGGGTAGACCTCCATGACGATCCTCGAAGTGGGGAAGGTCCTTGTTCTCCATGGTAATGGTATGGGGAGGACCTCCGTATTGGGTGGCATCTCTGCAGGTTAGTTTTCGATGGCCACTACTTGTGTTGACGACCAAGAGAGTTGACTAAGCCTTCCTATGGGGCGGCTGTGGCCTTGATCCTGGTCGGGCGTATAAGTTCCCCTGATCACTATATTCAAGGAATTGATGATATGCGTTGATGGTCACTCAGGTTATAGTAGTCGTCGATGTTGACTCCCCTTGGCGGGCGTTCTCCATAGCTTGCGCCCGACACTGGCGTCATGTTAGACAAACTGATACCGGTGGTGCAGTTACATAGCTTACTTGCTCCTCATCTAGCAAGATCGGGCGACGGAGCTGACGTGGCCGGGTGGGAGCCCTCACTAGGAGCCTCTAAAATGGGACTCTAACCGGTCTGGGCCGGATTTCACCTACCTTGTCAGCAAAAGGTAGGGAGTCGTCAAAGCGTTCTGGAGAGAGGCTCCCAAAATGGTTATATGTCGGGGTGTGGAGCAGCGACTCCATGGGCGGCCCTCGGGGGCGGTGTTGGCGATGAGGTGCAGATGCCTCCAAATCCATGTAGGCCGTATCCCAGGTCGGGATTATGCCCTCCTCCTCATAATGGTGCACGAGGTCACTGATCAGCCTTCGTTGGATGACCTCGGATGGGGAGATGGGTCATGATCACCCCCGGGCCATGGGTGAAGAGGCTATTGCAGAAGAGGCAGAGCCACGCGGGTTTGCCACATTAGCACAGCCTCTAACCCTATGTCGGTGTGCATGTGGTGATCGTGTTCCGAGTGCATCAACTTGATTTATGAGAATCAGGGAGATTGACTCATTAGTGTTGGAAGAAAAAGGAATTGATAAATAATTCCCTAGATCCATTCCATCTTGCATGGACGTTAAGGGGGATCCACGTTGACAACATCGCAAAATGGGATGTCCAACATTCTACTGCCCCAAATTCTGGTGAGTTTCATGCCAGGCCCGATATTTTCATGGCTGGACCTGGCGCCGGATAACTGGATCTGGTGACACGTCAATCCATTGATGCTTTTTGCACTACTAATATCCATAATGAGTAGAAGAACTTCATGTCGGGTACACCATTTCTATTTCTGACACTTTCGTTGGGGCATGTGCATCCGTCTGTGGAGGACGCACAGCTGTTTCCCTACATTACTGCATTCCAAAGCTAGGCGACATCTGTCACTTTTTCAGGGAAGTTTTCTCCTTAATCGAAATAGGATGATGGGATGTCGGTTATTCTTTCTGTGGGTTCCTCCTTGGAACTCATCACCTAGTCTGGGTCTCCCTTATAGATTTAAGACGTTGTTCGTGAAACTCTTCTAGGTGCCATATCTTCATGGACACCAGTTAATTACACTACTTCTGTTAGGAAATTCTGAGGGGTCCAATCAGGGCATCAACCTAAAGTCAGGGGAGTAGTCACGTTGGGAATCACTAGGGTGTCTGGGCGCTAGGACACTGGCGCGTTTGTCTTATGTCCCTTATTATAGGGATTCTCGAGGGCACAGAAGCCCGAGGTATTCCACATTGAATGCAGGGAATCATATTCCATAGGCATGTATCTGAGGTTTTACACAGATTCCCTTGTTTAACACAGGTTATGCCGCAAGTTTAACGTCCAGTAGAGACTGATCAGACTGATCAGAACGCTAACTAGAGTGGATCACTGTTGAGGGGAATGGGTAATGATATGGCATGATTACACTAAGATTTGGCATCCCAAATATAAATTAGTATGGATGATGGGTGGATGAATAAAATGGAGGGGGGATGAAATCGGAACATCGCAAGGGTGACAGTGAAGTTAGGCTTGAGCCTCTAAGAGACTTCCTACATATCTCTGTGGTAGGGAATCAAATCCCGCATAGTTTGGTGGACATAGTTCATCTTGACAGTGTCTTACTGCTGGTTGGAGTTCCAGCGGCTTACTGCTGAAATGGGTGACAACGACTTACCACAGAATGATGCTGACAACGGCTTACTACTGAATGGAGTAACAACAGCTTGCTGGTGAATGGGGAAAAAAGTGGAATATATTATAATGTCATGAAGGATGGGGGTGGACCAACGTTAAGTGGTCGGAACCATTGGTTGTTGGGATTGAACCTCAGGGTGGCTTCCTACATACCCTGCCTTGGCAAGGATCAAGGTCCACATAGTTCGGGTATGGGGCAGGAGTCGGTGAACTAACATGAATAAGGACCTAGGGTTCAGGTGGATGGTGGTCTTGAATCTCATGGAGTCTTCCTACGTACCTTTCCATGGCATAGATCAATGAACGCGTAGTTCAGGGTAGGATTTATGTGCAACAGGTACTGCTGACTAGGGAAAAACGACTTACTGTTGACTGGGGTCCACAGTTTAACATCATGCAGGATGGGGGAGAATCGACATGAAGGTGGTCGGAGTGACCAATTGTTGGGCTTTAAACATGTGGAGGATTCCTACGTACCTTGACATGGCAAGGATCAAAGTCCATGTAGTTTGAAATGGGGAATTTGGGGCTTACGCTCTGATGCATCCCAAATTGTTGGTGAACCAACGTGAAGGGGTTCGGAACCAATGGATGTTGGCCTTGAACCTCAGAGAGGCTTCCTACATACATTGCCTTGGAAAGGATCAAAGATGTCATAGTTCATGTGGTGTTTGGGGCTTACACTCTAGGATGCCCAGGGTGTTGGTGACCGACGTGAAGGGGGTCGGAGTGACCAATGGATAGTGGGATTGAACCTCATAGAGGTTTCCTATGTACCTTGCCTTGGAAATGATCAATGTACTCATAGTTCAGGATGGTGGTGGGGCTTACACTCTATGATTCCTATATAGGATTTCATGGTCGTTGCTAACTATAATCCCATGCGAGTCATGATCGGTCTGAGAAATAAGAGGCGGCAAAGGCCTGATGATCACGTCGTGAAAGATGTGTCTGTTGGAAGTGGGGTGGGGAATACATGTAGTTAGAGGCCCAAAGAGGAAACAAGGTCTTACTCGTGGTCCGCAACCCAGAGAGGAAATAGGGGCTTACACTTGGTTAGTGGCACGGGGAGACGGAGATTGATACTTACTCTAGGGTGGAGGCCTGGTGGTGAAAAATCCCAGTGGGAGAGTGATTTGGTACCAAATAAAGTATGGGTCCGATGTCCATCCCCCCCATCTAGTCCATGGGACAGAAGAAAAAAAGGAAGAGCAGGGATGCTTCCTCCATCAAGAAAAGCTAGGGGCTTACACCAAGATGGTTGCCCTTTCCCCACGGACAACTGTCGCTCTGATAAAGAGGATCTCAATTCATGTGAGGAATGATCTCACTCTCGTGGAGACCATTGGGCACGCAGAAAGTCCATGGTGGGGTCACCCCACGTATGATGCATGGGGTGAGGTCATAGTTTAACGTCATGTGCTAAGGACGATGGTGCTCGGTAGTTTAACGCCCAGTAGCACGGACTAAGTGAGTTCACTTCACACCCCTAGGACGTACATAACTGGTACCCTCTGCACCTTGGTGAAGAAAAGGGACATGAAATTCCATGGATAGGGGTGTTATAGAGTGAACCATTGGGGGTTCATGTTAGTGTGGCAATGCGTAGAAGTAATAGACGTTAGTGTGCATTTTCGAAGAATCATGAGGTAAAGAAACGCAACCGAAAGTATCATCCAAGGGATTTTGAAGTTACTTCGCACGAACCTAGAGGGTTATACGAGAAAAGAGTATATGGTGAAGGTTCTTTGGGAACTTGGGGCACCCAAAAATGAGGTCTGGAAAAGGGACTTCTTAATCGCACAAGGAGGGAGGTTTGCGCACCAAATGAACAGTGGTGTGAAAAAGGGTCGAGCCAGTGCGGAATAGGGCTGCCTAAGAAAAAAAGTCAGGCCGGTGTGGAATAGGGCTGCCTACATGAAAAAAGGCCAGGCCGGTGTGGAATAAGGCTGCTTGTGTGAAAAGTCATGGCCGGCACGAAATATAGTTGCCTTCAGAAAAAAGGTCAGGCCAACGCGGAATATGGCTGCCTACGTGAAAAAGGACAGGTCGACGAGGAATAGGGCTTCCGGCACAAAAAAGGCCCGGATGGCGTGGAATAGGGTTCCCTGCGCGAAAAAGGTTGGGACGACGTGAAAAGGAGGGGGCACTATTTGAAGGAATTGCATGCCAAATAAAGGATTGCTTGCAATTAGAAGGAATTGTGCTTGGGGGACGAGATTTAGACCAGGATTAAGCCTGAGTGGTCTCACGCAAAGGCGGACCCCCGAGTGACCTGGCGCGAAAAAATAAGTACCTGAGAGCCATATTTTTCACGCACGAGTAGTGAATTTCACCCCGGTGAGACGATTCAGATTCGTTATCCCAGAGGTCAAAGGGGTTACCCTCTATTTATAGGCTCTTGGGGTCACAGAACCTCCTAGAAAACAAGCTTGCATTAAATATTGTGCATCGGTGTCGGCAGCGTGAAAATTCAACCGCACGGGGCAGTGGCGCATAAATTTCCATTCCCATGTGAAAAACACTCATGAATCCCAGTGTTTTTCACATGGGAAGGTTTCTTTCTCACCATTGAATTTTTTCGCACAGCCCCTTCGGGCCCCCCAGAATGGATCGCCGGTTCCAAATTGGGCTTTGCTTCGTCGCGCCCAAACCATCTTCAGCCCTTGATCATTTTTCACTATTTATAGATTCATTAGATTATATAACATAATTTGAAAAAGTGACATGGATAAGAAAAATATTTAGGATGAACTGTTTATTTGAAAGTTTTTTAAAATATGAAGGAAGATGTTCCCACCACCCACCAGTGGAATATTTGGATAAATATCCATCTTTTAAGAAAAAAATGATTTGAGCTCATAGAAGACCATATTTGATATGGAAATATAATTTGATTTATTAAATATTCCAACTAAAAGAATATAATTTTTATTTCAAAAAAAGAGTGTTTTGTGTATCATAGCATAATTTCATGAATAGGATATAATTTCTAATTGACTAGTGGGAGTATGTTTGAATATAGAAAAGTTAAAAGTGAAAAACATAAAATATTATAATATTCTAAAGATAAGGTGATTTTAACTTATATCCTAAATAGTTTAGGATACGTGACTATAATAAAAAATTTAAAGAGTCACATTAAGTTATTGTAAAATCGAGATATCATTATTTCCTAAAGGATTATGCCAATAAAAATTAATGTCACTTTATCCTAAGAATGTTCGGGACGTGTTGGTAAAAAATAATGCAAAAAAATTAAATTATTCAATGGAAAAAGTATAATGGAATAAGATTACAATGATTATTATGTTAAACTTATAAATTTTCTAAAAATACAATAAAAGTTTTGATTATAAGATTTGATGTTATGAAGTTGAGGTGTTTAAATATGTTCAAGGAGCTAAACATTAGGAATATGGTTCCTAAATCTCACCATTATTCTAACTTTATTTCTTCATATATGTTACTAATAAAATATTTTTTTGGATGGTTTTATCAAATGGTCACATAGATTTGGCACTGAAATTTTATATAAAAGTAATATGTTAACATCAGAAAAAAAGTTTAGAAAACATAAGGATGATTTTGAAAATTTTCATATATGATATGATAGACCAATGCTTATATTGGGTTTGTAAGATATTATTAAAATGGGTTTAATGATATAACAATGTATTATATAAAACGAAATATCCACTTTATCATTCTTTAATGTTGGTTTCATATTTGTTTATATAGATACACATTTTTAGAAGTGTAATGATAATTGAACTCTCAAATTAATACTTTATGTTATCCATAACTGATGTTCATTGTGTAGGTTTATAGGATGTGATAAAATATTAAGGTTAACATGGGTGGGATTTCTATATGAGATATGAAATATCTTCATGGGGAACAAAGTGTGTTTTTGTTCACTAGATAACCCACTATGTATACCACATAGTGTGTCATACATATTGTCTTTACTAGTGGTGAATAGATCATATTTAGTCACCACTATTTGAGTTTGGTGAGATACCTAGCATGATAACCTTTATATTTTAACACCATTCTTACAGAATCCATCATGGATTATCCAAGTATGGGGTTGTTGGGTATGTCGTTGATCATTTCATTGGTTGTAGATTAACCAAGATGGAATTTTTCCTTTCATACGATGAGTATGAAATCTTGACCCTCAATTGAGATAGACTAGAGAGTATTTTTCCTTTCCTATATAGTATATAAGATGTTATTATCTATTCAGGTGTTGGTCATATGATGTGATTATCCATAAATATGAATGTCACGTGATGTATTGATCAACTAGGATGGTCTATACTCAATGAATTGAGAACATATGGGTTGGCTCTATTGGATTGACATATATTACATCCCATGGTCACTCAATGTATTATAAAATGTTAACATATGATAATTTAGGCTGATATGAGATGTGGATGTGGCACACAGTTATATAGATGCATGCGTTTGATTGGGATCACACTAGATCCCTTTACATCTTGAGTAGTACTGATGATTTTTAAGAGTCCAATATTTGATTAAATATATGGGTATGTTGATTTATTTGTCTTTTAATTCCATAATGGTATGTGGGGTAAAACATTATGGTTTAATGGATGGGGATTGAGTTTGACTCAATGAGATTTATCTGAAATTGTTTTAGAGTCAATCCAAAAAAAATTATATGGGTGTTTACAATGTATTACATATTATGTAATATGAGTTGATGTTAACTATAGCTTTCCAAAAATTATTTTAGAAGATATATATAATATTTTTGGATTTGATTTCAGAAATAATAATATATGTTATGATATAGGATGAAATGGCACAATGTCTTATAGGCTTTAGTGTAAGTGGGAGATTTAATGAGATATGCATTAAATCCTAATATATATGTCATACATACCAGCCTTTATCATAGTTTATGATATATGTATATGGTTAAATATTATATCAACATTGAGTAGAAATTAAAAATTCCATGAAAATTCTTATCATACTAAAAAATATATTGATATCATAAGGCATAGAATTACATGCCCATGCTACTACCTACAATGTTGTATTAAACAACAGGAGGAGTCATAAGGAATGGCATGCAATATGATTACATGCCACTTCCTTCGTGCATTATCAAGTGATCATAACCTAAAATTGGGAATCATATGAAGTATGTAATGAGATTACACATCACTTCCATTTTCATGAATAAATGAAATGATTCATTTGGATACAATACACTTTACGTATTTGAATGTTAAGAGTAAACATTTGATTCATTCTTCCATGAAACTTATCATTCAAGTATAAATTAAATGAGATGTAACTTGAGAATTTTGTAACATCCTGATATTTTAGAGTATATAAAATTTAATTGATAGCTTGCAGTACACATAATACCGAGCTTAAATGAACCATGACATACTATTTAATATTATTATTTTAATTCGACCGTTATAAAATAGCCGTTAAATTGGAGGGTGTAAAAAATATTATATATATTTTGAAATATATAGAGAGTTTATATTATATACAAATTTATTTATTTTTTCTTATTAAATAAAGACACAATTTTTAGTAAAGTCATTTTATTCCTTAAATATACTTTTTAATCAAAAAGTAATTTTAATTGCTTTCTATGGGAAAATAAATATAATTAATTTTGAATCTTTTAGAAATTCTAATTGATAAAATTATTTTTTTTAAATCATCAAATCAAAATCATTATATCTTGAAATTTTTATAATTTTCTCAAAAAGCTATGTTTTTGGTGAATAGTAAAAAATATATTTTTTAGTAGGGTACAATATCTTTTATGATATCTTAAAGATATAATTATTATGTAAAAAATTATTAAACTTATGGAATGACTCATATATGAAATTATAATATAAATATAATATAAAAATAATTTATAACATTCAAATTATAATTTATTTCCTGATAAATATGGAAATCATTTTCAGTGTTGATGTAGAGTCTCCAGAATATTGGAAAAGTAAAATTTGGTATTCTGAAAATAATAATTTTGATCAGATAAGTTTCTTATAGAATTTAATATTAATTATTATATACTATTGATGATATTTATGGTTATAAAAGAATCGTACTGTAATATATCAATTGGATTATCCAAATAATTTTACAATGCTTATGCGTGGCTAGAAAAGTCAAAATAACAAATTAAATAAGTTTTTTGGACATGGAAATGAGTAATTATACATAATTATAGAATATAAATAATTATATTGAGGTTAATTAATTTTTTTATTAATATTAATTTATTTTTAAATAATGACATTAAATTATTATGCAACACTGACGTACTGCTTGTGGAAATATAAAAAAATCAATTAGATGATTTTAAAAAATCTAAAAAATAAAATTATAAGAATCCTTAAATGGACAAAAAATAGACTAAATCATATTATACAATTATATCCCTATCATAATAATCTAATTTTTTAATTTAAGACCTTTTTGGAGCAATTGGACAAGAATGTGAGCTTTACAGTATTTTATTTAATGAAAATTCAAACATGTCACACTCTTATTTTTAGCAAGTTAAATAATTTTAATATGGGTTTATTTAGAGGATATGTTTTACTATAAAAATTATTTTTAAATATAAAATATTTATCAAAATCAAGGATTTTTTTTTAATTTTTATTGAATAAATAACTACCGTAAATTCAAACACAATGATGATGCATTAATTATTCAATTAATAGAAAAATAAAATAAATGATATTAAAAATATTTAAAGTAATATAATTTGACTTAAAAAAGAAGATATTATATTTTTCAAGATAAAAATGATATATTAGGGATGTATTAAAATATTTTTATAAAATTTAACTCTTGTTAATGATATTATTAAATTCTTATCAATGAATAGAGTCAAAATTTACAATAAATATATTTCATGAATATAATATTTTATTAAATTTTCTAAAATTCATAAAAATATTAAATAATCATAGAGGTGATAATATATGGTTTATAAATCCATCCCTTGTGCATTTATGGTACATTTGGAAGCATTTGCATCTATAATAGTCTTTTTATATTTTACTATTTTGAGAAATTTCAAGTGTACCCATCACCTCAATTATAAAAGAGAAACCCATTCCTTCAGTTCTTTAAACCACATTTAGAAATATAGATTATCAAGACCCTACCCATTTCTCTTATAAACATCCATATAGAAGTTATATAATTTTTTTTCTTCCAAAAGACCAATCCTAGTCCCCTTAAGAAGAGATCTAAATGGAGTCTGCTAAATATGAGGTAATCATCTGTACTGACTCTTCCAAGTTTATTTCTTCTTTTACTTCCTATTAATGTGTTTTTCCATCATAAATTAATAAATATACCCTAATTTATATAATTATATTTTATTATGAATATGATATGACCATATTACACCTTTTATCCATCCTGTGAAAAATAAAAGCATCACTCGTGCTTACATACGACTTACCATCTCCACGCAATGACGTAATTTTGTTCAACACAATTTTATTTTGATAGTAATAAAAATAAAAGTAATGAATATAATATATATACACATATATATATATATATGAAATAATCATTATCCAATAAATTTTAAATGTTATTTATTATTCTATTATTCTATCCATTAAAGATGAAACCGACGTTCATGTATACATATGATACATCGTCTCCAAGAAAGGTGTAAATCATTTTTCTAAATATATTTTTATGGATGACTATATATATATATTTTATATATATGGTATTTAAAGCATAATTAATATTATGGATATTATGGAACTATGATAAAATTATAATTATAGGAACTACCAAATCAAAACATACATGAAAAACGAAGTAGTTATCACCCGAAATAGTGATTTTAATAGTGAATTGATAATAAAAGGGTGATAAAAAATTATAAGTAAATAATATATGGTATGATATATGTAACACCCAGATTTTAAATAAAATAATTTTAATTAATAAATGAGTTAAAAGTTGAATAAATATTATTAGGATATATTTTAATAAAACCTTGTGGTTTCATTTAAACAAATTGAAATTTTGGTAATTTAATTTATATTATTTTCAAATGAAATTTTTGAAATACATGAGGACATATAAATTAGTTATAATTTTATATAGTAACATGAAATTCAATTTTTTAATATATATTTTTAATAAATAAAAATAATTATTGGTCATATTATTAATATAATGTTTGTTTAATAAAATTATAATTTTAAAATATAATCATTTTAATATTGAAAATATATTTTCCATTTAAAATTATTATTTTAATTTATTATGTGCCAAATATTTCAAGTAACATTATTTTGTAACAAATACACTATTAATATTCACATTTTAATATATGTTTAAGTCCAACATATGAAAAATTATAAAATTAATATGGTTTTGTATTCAAAAATATGATATATATATTTATATATTTACATATGAAATTATAGTTATTAATTTTTAATTATAACTAAAATATTACTTTTATAAGTATATAAATTAATTTATAATAATAATATTATTATTAATTGTGTTTTTATTAAAAGTAATTAAAAATTATTTTAATACATAAATTTATTTACTTTCATAATTATTATTTTGTTTTTATTATTTATAGAAATGATATTTTAAATTGTGGTTTTATAAATTATTTGAAATTATACATATTTTATATTATGATTTTAAAATATTTCTTATGTGATAAAAAGTGATAAAATATTTTTAATAAAAAAATGGATATAAAAAGAGAAAATTAATCGTGAAATAAGGGACGAGATGTATTTTATGGAGTCCATCAGGGAGTGGGGTCACGTTCAACCCCAAGGGAGAAAGGGGACTGGGGTTTTGGTCCATGTGTCACGTAAGGGGGAGGCGTCATCTGGGAGAACATGAGCCGGGGAGCTCTGAGGGTCGTAGGTTTTCATAGGGAATTTCGAGGAGGGTCGAGCCACTGGGAGTCATCTATGACCGGGGGGAGAGTGGATTTGTGTCGAGGCTGGAGGAGTCACACCGAATGGTGGTTGAGGATGAGCGCAAGGTCGAGGGAGATCAATGTTGTTAGGGGAAGTCTAATCAAGGTCTGAATGGAATCATTGGGTCTCAGTTGCGGCTAGGGCTTCAATTTATCCAGATCTGAAGTAGGTATCCTGTTCAAAGTATTCATAAATGAATTCGGATTTTTTGTTCTTCATATGTGTCAAATTTATTTGGTTCATTTTTAATGAAAAAAATTTAATGCCCTTCTATTAGATTACTTTTTCTATATGATTTCATCAAGTTGTGATCATCATCTTAATCGATTTGTCATTTTAAATTATTTTTGTTAAATTTTTTCATAATGTGGATGAATATATTTTATTAGCTGTCAATTTTCCATCAATTTGGTTATGCCAATTTCTCTTGGAGTATAATAGTTTGGTTTCGTTGTTGTCAACTTGTGTAGTTGTAGTGAATTTGTACCTTTTTATTTGTGTTTCCTCATCTTTCTCTGTAAGATATACATTTGTGGATGTACACATAGTAAAGGCTTTGTTATAAAAGCCTATATCAATTTGATGTTACAAAGGGGTATAACTTTCTATAGTCTTGATTGGAAGAGATGAGGGTCGATGTTGAGTCTCCTATACTCTACAAAACTCAAGTAAAATAAATTGAATTTCAATGTTAATTTGTAGGACTATTTTCATTATAAAAAAAATGTTTCCAAATATAGTTTGTCTATTTTCTGGTTATTTTTTTCAGAATCGCATGTAAGGATGATTAGAAAACTTATTTTTAGATTGTGTAAATTAGGGAAAATTATTTAGTTCTACTTCAAAAAGAAAATTTGTTGTTAAGATATTTACTTATTCCATTTTCAAAATCAAGAAATGGAATTTTTGTTTATTTTTATTATCAATCTTATTTTGTAAGGAAAACAAATTTTAGTGTTCAGATTAAATAAATAATTATTTTTAAATTTTAATTTATGTTTGTGGAAGGGAAATTCTTTTGATTTGTTTTCAAATAATGATTTTTTTGTCAAGAAATTTAAATATTTCATTTTCAACATTATGTAAGGGTTAAATTGTATTATCCTAAATATATTATTACATGTTTTCCTATCTATCTAATTTATCAATAAATGTTAAGGAAAGAGAAACTTATAATTCAATAATCTATATGTTTGTTATTATAAAATCAAATGTTTAATTTCTTGTTACTTTCCTGATTTATTTTAAGGGATTTAGTATTTATTTTTATATTTAAACTTATTTTTTTGATGTTGAAAATTATATTTTCAAATATTGTTTTCACTTCTCAAAATAGTAATGAGTTCAATTTAACAAAGTTGAGTCACGCGATGCATATTCACACCATTGATTTTATATTTGAGCTAACTGATAACACCTATATTTTTTTTATGTTCATTATTAATGCGTGTTCAAGTTAAAATGTAATATGGTTTGATTTTTATATAAGGGTTTTATTTATTTTAAATCTTTCTCAATATTGTTTTATTTTAAATTTATTTAATATGAGTCTTATTTTTATTATTATGATTTTAAAAGGGATAGTTTTTAATTTTGACAAACCGTGTTTATTTGCAATATAATTAAATATATATATATACATATATATGTATAACAATCCAATTTTTCGTAATTATTTTTTAGAACACATAATGAAAGAGGTATTAAATATTTATAGTATTTATATTATAAATATTAAATTATATTTTAATTTATGGATGTGTAGTTAGTTTAATTTTATGATTTTGTTACATATATATATTATGTCCATAAAAATTATGTTTTAATAAATCTGCCGCAACATAATTTATTATAAAAGTTTGTAATTAGATATCATATTTGATCTGCCAATGAATTTTCTCATTTATTGATGTTTTCTACAAACATGTGTTCCCCGAAAATGAATGTTATAAATTAAATATCAATTATATACATATAGAATTATCAATATACTAAACATGTGTTATATGTTTTGAATGCGGAAAGTGAAACATATATATATTTGAGATAAAATTATTTTGGGATAAAATTATTTTCATATCCATAAGGATATATATATATATATATATCAAGGTATATGTATATATATAAGGATGAAACATTTATTTTTCATATATATAATTGTATTGACCTGTTCATAAGTTTATTATCACATTTCTAAAAATGCACATAGCATGTCAACATGATATATTTAAAGTAAGGATATTGAATTTTCATATAAAGATGGTCATGCAATATACCTTACATTCTGCATGTTTTTTTAATTTTTATTTAAATCTTATTTATAACTTTAGAAATTATTAAATAGGAATATTTCTACAAGTTTCAAGTTGTTTTAATTAAAATGTATTTTTTATAATTTTATGAGTGAAACATGTTTATTTATTGTATAAAATTATTTTTAGAAGACAAAGTATTTATTCATTTTTTATTGAATGTGTGTTTACTTCATTATTCATTTTATTGACGACTTCTAAATAAAGACAAACAATTTAAGTATGAGATGAATATTTTCTTGATAATGTAAGAATTAAGAACTAAACATTCAATGGTCGTATGGGAAACTTTGGATCGTTTAATGAATTTATTTCATCTATGAATAATATTTACATAAATCAAAGTGGTATGTGACACTTTTATTTAAGGACATAATTTTATTATAGATGTGAGAAATGCATAGGACTTATTATGTGATGGGTGAGGCCGGATATAACCTATCGATGCATCAGTATGTCTCATGAGAAAAACTAGGTTATGGCATGAGGCCTTGATAAAATGGGTATGTATGTTCTTGGCATGAGGCACTGACACAATGTTTATGATTGTCCAACATTATGCATTCCCTCATAATGATTCTATTAAGTGAAAGTCCTTGAGATTATTAAATTAGTAAAATATCCATGGATAATGATCATTATTTTACGAATCATTATTAATAATCTTTTACAAGTGGACATGGTTGATATTTAAATAAATATTTGTGTAGAATATCGTTTATAAAGAATAATTAATATTTATGTTTCCAAAATACTATGATAAATGATAACATTTTATGTGAAATTATGAATACATATTATCTCATGCGAAAATTCTTATCCACAACTATGAAATATCATAAAATGATTAAGTTTGGTCATTATCCAACTTACATGTTGCACTGCATGCATTTCTGTTCAAGTACATGCATATTTTATAATGCATTATATTTATAAATCCTAAATAATTTTAGCAATTTTGAGAATGAGTTAACCTAAAATCAATTTAATAATCTCTCAAGAAAATGGTGATGAAATTTTATGTGAAATATTAATTTCATGATTTTAATGCATGTTTTTTGAAGGAAAATTTTAAAGAAAAAACTATTTCTTAATGGTTTTGTTTTAAAACCCCTTACTGGGATTTTTTGTGCTGACCCCATGTATTTTAAATTATTCTTACAGTTTTAGTGGAAGTGATACGATTAACTCCTAATGTGGAAGTATTTCTTTGAATAATGTTTATTAAAATTTTCACTTTTATATTTAAATTTAATATTGGATTCTAATTCTCCATCATATGGGCCGGTAAAGGATCCTCTGTTATGTAGTATGTTGTGTGAATATTTAGTGACTTTTTCAAAAAAAATACACAAAATATATTTAGCAGAGACTCCGGGAAACTGGGGTCTCGATCCTTAAAATATATATGTTTATAGTTATATAATTATTCATAATTATATAAATTTATTATCCAAGAGGTTAATTCATGTTCAACTAAAGTAAAGTGCAAGGTAGAAGACTTTGTCTCAATTTTATTTCGTTGAGGCATATTTTGATGTTAATAACCAATATTATTTAATGAGGTGTATATATATAATGTATTAGACCTCCCCAATAAATTCCTTTATAAAAATATAGTGTTTGAGGTGTTATGGTAGATCACGATAGCTCATTTCAAGTGTTTTCGAATTTTCCAAATGTTGAGTCAGGAATGTAAGTTCTCTGACGGTGAGTCAGGACTGGTAGGTGGTGATGGTGACTCGCAATGGAGATTCATCCACCAGTAGCTCAGAATGGTTAATCTTGATGGTGACTTGTCGAGTGGTCAGTCGCAATGGTTGGTCTCCAATGGTGACTCACGACAGTGACTCATCCTGGAGTTACTCGCAATGGTTGGTCACCAACGGTGAATCATAATGGTGACTCATCTGACGGTGAATCATAAAATGGTGAGTCATCCAATAGTCACTCTTCTAATGGTGATTCATCCAACAGATGTTCACCTAATGGTGAGTCTTCCAATGGTAGGTTATCCATTGGTGATTCATTTCTATAATTTGTCAAATTTATAGTTTATCCCGATTTTTCCATTTTGTCCCTTTAACGTTTTATTTCACATAAAATGAGTTTAAAACCATGTTTGAGTGTTTGAAGCTATTTCAAAGGAATTAAAATATATCTTTAAACCCCAAATTCTTGGCAGACCCTTATATAAAAAAAACACATAGTCTTGGTCATGATCCGGATTTGATGGCTTTTGAAACTATTTCATTCATCAATATAGGATCTGGACTTTTTAAAGACAAGTCCCTTTCATCCTTGTACATTTCCCTTTACTCTTACTACCAGGCTTCCCCAAACCTTTCTTCACCAAGGAACCATGTGTCTATTTTGTACCCTTGGATTGTGTTTCCTTGGAGCCTTGTGCACCCCCTGTTTGGTACAAGGAGGAGGTACTAATCATCTTTTTCTTGAGGTAGGGATCCCTTCATCTCTGTTTTATTTGTGTATCATGATGGGTGGGTGTAAAAATGTTTTCCATGTGAAGGCAGTTGAATCCAAATTTGATAAATATAATTGAATTAGCTTCAAACCAATAAATAATGGCAATGTAAAAGTGACACACGAGTCTGTTTTGTTGTTTATTGATATTGTGAGTTGTATGGGCTGTATACCTACTGAAAATCATAGTTTTTAGTGGTATTTTTTTGTACACATGGGATGAGTTGTGTCATATTTTTGTTGATAATGTTATGAATAGTTGTATATATATGCAATTGACTAACCAATTATACCCAATTAAAAAAATGGATGCCTCATAATCGAACTTGATCTCTGATAACCCCTGAATTATCAAAGTGGAATTAATGAATGAGTGTTTGATAAATCTGAATACACCCTACCTTGTTTGGTGTGGCTCTGTGTTATGTGTGGTTTTTTTCTATCTTGTGCCCTGTGTGGTTGTGTGGTGTTGGGTTTGAGATCATGACTATAATGTGGGATAATACGAGTGGTGTAATGGAATCTCAAGATGAGAGATTAACTGATTGTAGAATGGATGAGTAGTTTTTGAGTAGTGGGGATGCAGAGTCAGGTTCTGCTATGTTTATGTTACTGGGTTTGATGGGTGTACCGTTATTATAGATTTGGGTTATCAGGTTTAGTTTCGATGAGAGATGTTGATTGGTATCAATATGAGATGGAAATTATTCTATTTTGTAGGATGCATTGGGTGAATGACTTTGAATAATGATGATGGTAGTGGTTGGAAAGGGTGTAAAGTGGAGAGGAAATGTGGAGTGCAGTGGTTAACTTTTTTCATCTTCCTCTATGTGGTTTATAATATGTGGCTTGTTGTATGTTATGGTTGGTAGTTTCTTGGGTAGGAATAGAATGAATAAATGGATTTTATTAATAAATAATGATGTTTGGTTAAATTATTTGGCTTGGGTTATGAATTGAATTGTGTCTTGTTATGTAGTTGTGGATTTATAGGTAGAATCAAAGGATGTTTTTTGGGCTGGTAGTTTGTGTGGGAAGAACCCATAGGTTGGGCATGATTGTTTGATACTAAATTTATATATTGGTATTTTACTTGTTTTTTCAATACACACACCACCCTAGTTGATCACTATGTTCTAAACACACTCATTGTCATGGGGGATGGTGAAATTTCCCATCATCTGGGTGGGAGGATGGAGGGATTGTTATGTGCTCTTCCCTGATCCCTCTTCTGGGCATTAGTAGCCCAATATTTTTCGGGTAGGATATGGTGGGGTTGTGATGCTCAGTTGTCTGTGGACAAGGTATGCTTTCCAAGGTGTCTATGAGATGATATGTGGTGTGTTTCATAGGTGTCTATAGGATGAGATGTGGTATGGTTGTGTCCCAAGTGTCTACGGGCGGGATGTGGTATGGTTGTGGCCTAGGTGTGTGTGGGCAGGATGTGATGAACTTCATCTTCCCAGGTTGCAGGACAATATCTGAGGCCCATGTGTGTGTGTGTGGGTTGTGACATGGAGCTTATGGAAGGGTGTGGAAGCATTAGGACGTTTTTTCATTAGGATATGAACAGTTAACTAGTGGGAAGTGGTGCGGGGTACCTAAACATTGATGTGATTATTATATTACTTTACATGATTTTCATTATTTGGAGAGCATGCCTTAGTGAGGTTGGTATGGTTAGAATTCATTTCTAGGTGCTATTGGTTTCTATTTTTTCTCACAGGGGAATTAGTATGCTTCTCCCACTTGTACATGAGATACCTTGATTTTCCTACTAAGTATACTTGTACTATCACCATACGTATATAAAATTATTTTTAAGTTTTGAGGAGTAAGTGGACCATGCTAGGAATTACTAGGTCACCCTTTGGAGATAGTTGTGTCGTTGTTAAGCTTTTACTTTTGGCACTTGCCATGGAGAATTTTGTGTTTATATCAGTTTTACTTAAACATGCATGTGGGTAGGTTTTATATTTCTTATATATATATATATATGTGTGTGTGTGTGTGTGTGTGTGTGTGTTTCTTGGAGTTGTTTCAGGCTGAACCATCTTATCTCCCGATCTTGTTTTCTTATAAAAATGGAAATGCCTCCCATTTATTGAGGTTTTATACCCTTGGTGCTTTTCACCACCCTAGGGCCTACTGGTGGTGGGACTCGGTGGTCATTATCTCTTTCATTCATTCCCAGCTCAGGCGTGGCATCTTTGGAGGGAAGGGGTCATGACAATATAACACCCCTTTTACATGTTATATGAGGAATTTATTTATTATAATGACACCCTAAGTTTTGTTTAATGTTATTTATTCATTGGGAAATGGATTCAACTGATTACAAAGTGGTAAGGGATTTCTCTTCTCACTTTTACTTCTGTGAGACATATTCCATATTAAAAACATAATTATTTTTTGTGGTGTATATAGTGCCACTTTGATATATTATATCATGAATACATTTTTCTTAATTATATATTTGATATTTATTTGATTTCATTTCTTTCATGGGGCTTACCATTGATAAGATATCTAAGTGGTATGAGTTTATTTCACAATATATTCATTATTTAATATTGTTTATATTTAATTCTCATACGGGGAATATTTCTATTCCATGACCATGTTTTAAAAAAATGTTTTCATAATAGTTTTTTACTATTTCCTAGAAATTTTTTAAATTTATTATTAACAATGTTTTACATTTTAAAAAATATTTTAAAAAGGAACATCATATAATTTTCCCAACATAGTACTTTGTGAATTTTACAACAAAAATATGGAAGGAGTGATTTATTGTAACTTCAACATCAAGAGTGGATTTTCTTACCATAATGAATCTTTAATTCTTTGAAACTTACTTTACAAGTTTATTTTTAAATAAATTTTTTTCATTTGTATCTACATAGTTTATTTTTAAAAGATAATTTCCAAGGGAAAATGATATTTTTACTCACATTTTTTAATGATCTTTTTATGGTAATTTTATTCATCAATGAAAACAACCATTGATAATTGAATATTGTATTTATATTAAATATCCATATTATTGCATGATAGATATGATTATTTCCAAAACAATATACCATTTTTACCTACGGAGTCGACATTGAATAATTTTTTTTATCTAGGGAAATATGGATAAATCCATATCCTTTACTCAATACGAATATTTATCAATACAACACAATGTTCATGAATTAAATTGATAATTTGATATATATATATGGAATGATTTGGACACGTAGACTTGTGTGGGGCCCAATTATAGATAGTCCCTCGACACCTAGATAGGTCTCATGACCCAAACTAGTTGGCCAAATTAGATGGGTTTTTACCCAGCAATTTTAAATTGTCTTTAGAAGATATCTTAATGGCAGAGGTATCTTGTGCTCGAGACATGATGTCCAATAATTAAAAATTTCCTTATTTTAAAATTAATTTTTTATTATCATCCATGATATTTTATCTATGATATTATCTCTCGATACATTTCCTTCTTAGTTATTGATTAAATGTAATGTTCTTTTAGTAATTTAACTTTCCATATTGATTATAAATTATACTATAGTATTTGTCAAATTTTTTTAAATGACATTTTTGTTTATATATTTACCTTTCCATGTTGATTATATTTATTTATTTATGATATCTTTATTTGTAATTAACCCTTACTAAGAAATTAAGATAACCAATATTATGTTTACTTTCCCTAGGAATCCATGAAGTGTACTATGATTGTTATGAAAGGATATTCAAGATGGAGTAATGTTATTCTCAACAAAAATTATGTTTTAATTTGTGTTTTCAAATATAAAATGGGAATCCTATACGTATCTAGTTTACCAAGACTACTAAACTATTCAGTCCGTTGGGATAAAAATCTATGTATCTTATTCTAATGTAATAAAGTAACCACTGACTCCAGGGTACTAGAGTTATGGTCTTTAAAGTTAGAATTAGAGTAATTTTAGTATAATCCTTGGGAACTAGATTTAGGAACACATAGATTATGAAATATAACCCTATGGATGACGTTGAGGATATTTCTAAGTATAGGATAACATCTTATTGATTTGGTAATGTCCATGGATAACCTAGGTTAAACTTAAGGACTTATATATTGAGAATAATACGTCATTATTTAGACATCTTATAAATTATTTTTCATGACTGTGTTTTTTATCATTATAATTAGTGTTTCTCACACTGTTCTTATTTTTTATTAAATTCATGTAACCATAAGGAACTTGGTTATTTTTTAAATCAATAGATAATGTGTTGATGACAAAACAAATATGATGATGAATAGGGTGAATGATATTGTGGTTATTCTGAATCATTTATCACAATATATTATTAACAACATTTACCTTAACCAACTCTCAAACATACCAAATAATAGAAGGATATCGTTCACTGAGATATCGGGTGGAGGAGAACATAGAGGAAAGAATATTTAGTTTCTATATGTTGATAATGTGATAATAAACACCCAAGTGAATATCCTAGAGGAATAGGAAGATTTATTGGGTTTAGAAAATAAGGAAATAAAGAAATTAATTTCCAAGAAAAAATGAATATTTTTCTAATGAAATTGAATAGAATAAGGGTTTCCCTAAGATATCACCAATGGTTAAATGTTTAGAATTTTGGAATTATGGGTATTACTCAAATCTGTGTCCTAAGGGGAAATCTTGTGAAGGTAAGCAACAAGTTTATATGATTAATTGTTATATTTCTGATGGTAAAGTGAATAAAAATGACATATGAAAAGAATATGGTATAAAGGAATAATATTATGAGTCCTAGTTAATGTTTTAAGAATTATGTGGAATTATTAAAGTGCTAGTGTATTTAGATTCAATAATTATTTTGTAAAAGTATTTTATCAATGATATTATGGTTATAATAATCTTGAGATATATAATGATTGTACTACAATGCTTATTATTTAAGGATTTAAAATCTTATGATGGAGGATAAAAGTAACCAAAAGAAACTATTCAGTGCAAAGCCTAAATTTCTTAGAAAACAAGTGATTTTGGGAAGATAACCCTTAATATGTGCTCTAGGTTGAAATAATAATGATAACGAGACATTTGTGGGATAATATTGGTGACCATGAATTTTTTTAGTGATTTGATAGTTTGTGGTATCTTTTCTTGAGTTTAATATATGTTTTTATTTAAGAATTAAATTAAACAACATGAGATTTTATTTTTAGAACCATTCATGTTTTCATTAAGGTTTTATTGTGAATCAAGTTATTACCATGATATTAAAAAAATATGTTATCATGGTATTTAAATTAATAGATACATCATGGGGGATTAATTATAATTTGATTCAGTAAAATTATTCATTATTTTTGGGAATTTTGAATAATTTTAGTAATATTTTGGAAGATTCTATGGTTAACTAATTACAGAATGGAATAAGTTGAATTGAATATTATTGTTTGAGGTTAAATTATGATTTTTCATATTAGAAATCTTGTGTTAACCATTTTGGTTTTTGTAAATGTTTAGACTTCAAAGGAAATACTTATGGATCTTATGATCCATTAAAAGTGCTTTTGGAATGAAAAAATCATCTCGAATACCCATTTCATGGAGTATGAGATAAATTGTAAACAGATCGAAGCATACCCAAAAGATGGGATTCTTCTTATGACATGGAAAGAAATCAAGTAATTTTATTTTCTCAAGTAATTTATCTAGACAGTAAAATAATTCTTCAACGTTATGAAAAGAACCTTGAAATGAAAATTTTATCCTATTAATTTTCTTAATTAGAAATTTAATGCCTTTTAACCCATCATAGATTTATAGTTTTGTGATTATTAACTTTCCCATAATACTTTTCTTTATCACTCTCCATCATTCCTTGAGAGTTACATTTTTCTTCCATATCCATGTTTGAACTTCCCAGTCATGTTCTCTTACATGTAAACTTATTATGTATTATTTTATATGACTTTCTTACTTCCATTTCTGTCTTTTCAAATGGAAGTTTTATTATCCCTTTTAACAATGTGGGATTTCCATATAAAAAATTTCAAATGAAAAGCCTTGATTTTTGAATTAAAATTTATATTTATAGGACTTAATTTATTGAGGGGGGGATAATATAACAACTATATATTTTAGAGCATATAAAATTTATTTTATAGCTTATAGTGCACACAACATTGAGATTAAATGAACTACGATATATTATTCAATATATTTATTTTAACAAGACCTTTATTACATGGTCATTAAATTGATGGATGTGAATAAGATTAAATATATAATCAAATATATATTATGTTCATAATAAATACAAATTTATTAATTAATTCTTATGAAATAAACACAATTTTTTTTAATGTATTTTAATTCCTCAAAATAAATTTTAATTAAAAAGCGATTTTATTGCTTTCTATACGAAAATATATATAATTATTATTTTTAAACCTTCATAAAATTTATTTGATAAAATTAAATTAATTCTTGAAATCAAAATATCAAAATTATTTAATGGTGAAAATTTTAAATTTTTTTAAAAAATTTATATTTTTGTTGAGTAGTAAAAATGCAATTTTTTATAAAATACAATATCTTTTTTGATATCTTCAAGATATAATTATGATATAAAAAATTATTAACCTTATTAAATGACTAATTTATGATATTATAATATAAATATCATAAAAAATAATCCATAACATGACAATTATCATTTATTTCATGATGAATATGAATATCATTTTCAATGCTGATGTTGCACCTGCACAACATTGGAAATGTAAAAATTGGTATCCTAAAAATAATAATTGGGATGAAATAAGTCATTGTTAGAATTTATTATTAAATATTATTATTTATTGTTAATATTTATGATTATAAGTGAATTTTAAAGTTATATAACAAGTGCATTATCCAAATAATTTTGCAATGCTTGCTTAAGGCAAGAAAAATCAAAATAACAAATTAAATAAGTTGTCTTGATATGGATATGAGTGAATATAAATAATGAATGAATTATAATAATTATATTTATACTAGTTAATTTTTTTTCAAATTATTTATAAATAATTATTTTAAATTCTTTTGCAGCACTGATGCAGTGCCTGTCAAAGCAAAAAAAAATGATTTTAAAAACTCTAAAAAATAAAAATATAAGAACCATTATATGAAAAAAACACTTGAATAAATATTATATTATGAGTATATACCTACCATAATCATACAAGGGTTTAATTTAAGCTATTTTGGGTCCACATGTCTAAGATTAAGACCATTATAGTATTTTATTTAATGAAAAGTCAAACACATCACACTCACGTTTTTAATAAGTATAATATTTTTCTTATGGGGTTAACTGATGATATGTTTAAATATAAATAATATTTTAAAATATAAAATATTTATATACATCATGGTAATTTATTTTTAATTTTTAGTGAATAAATAATTACCTTTAATTCCTATATAAAACTGATTTAGTAATTATTCAATTAATGAAAAAAGTAAAATAAATGATATTGAAAATATTAAATGAAATATAATTTGAATTAATTAAGGTGATAAAAAAATCATATATTAATATTACATATTAGGTTTGTATTAAAATATTTTTTTCTAAGTTAACAAATTTTATTGATATTATTAAATTCAACGTAATGAATGTAGTCAAAATAGATAATAATGATATTTCATGAATATAATATTTTATTAAATTATTTAATAATCACAAAAATATTAAATAATAAAAAAATGGATATTATATTGTCTAAAATGTCTTCCCATATAAATTTATAGGCCATTTTAAATCATTTTTCTCTATAATAGTCTTATTATATTTTAATATTTTGAGAAATTCCAAGAGGGCCTCTCGCCTCAATTATAAAAGGACGCGCCTTACTTCACTTATTTACACCACTTTGATTTGTCTATCTTGAAAAAACCCATCCAATTTCTCTAATAAAAATTCTTATAAAATTTATATAGATATTGGGCTTTTCAAATGACCAACCCTATACCCCTTATGAAGAGATCTAAAGGATGTCCGCCAAAGAATAGGTAATCTTCTTTACAAACTCTTTCATGTTTATTTATTCTTCTACTTCATCTTCATTATTTTTTTTCACAATTTTTTAATAATTTTTTATAAAATATTTATATACGAAGGTTTTATTATAAGTTTTAGATAACCATATTCCAAATTTTATCCATCCTATAAAAAACGAAAACACTGCACGTGTGTACATACGACTTTCCGTTTACACACAATGGTGTAATTTATTTTCCATCATCACTTTATTTGTATGGTTATAAATATGAAACTAATAAATATATAGAATATCTATTACATAATAATTATTCTATAAAGGTTAATTATTCTTTACTATTCTTTCATTTTATCCATAAAAATAATAAAACAATGTTCATACGTACGTACAACCTACCGTCTCCATGAACAGTGTAATTCATTTTTTATATTTCTCTTTATGGATGAATATAAATATATATAAATATATATATTTATATAATATGATTTTCACAACTTAAATAATATTATAGATATGCTGAAAATATTATAAAAGTTTAAATATCAGAACTAAGAAATCAATATATACATGAAAAATGAAGTATTTATCAGCCAAAACAATGATTTTATCAATGAATTGACAATAAACGGGTGATAAAATATTAGGATTGATATATTTGGGAATATATTTATAATTTATGAATAATAAATCTATATTTATTCTATAGTAGGTTAAATCGTGTTCATCTAAAAGAATGTGTAAGCTTATGGACTTTATCTCAATTTTATTTCGTTGATGGATATTTTGATGTTATGCACATATATTATTTTATTAGGTGTATATGACACCAATTTGAGATGGTATATGATGAATTTATTTATTATAATTATATATTATGTTTTTTATGTTGTTCATTCATTGGTCATACGATTCAACCGATTATAAAGTTGTAAGTGATCTCTCATCTCACTTTTACTTCTATGAGGCATATTCCATATTCACAACTTATTTCTCTTTTGTGTGTGTGTATATAATGACCCTTTTATATATTATATCATGATTATATTTCTATTCATTATATTTAATGATTAATTTGATGTAATTTATTTCATGGGGAATACGATTGATAAGATACCCAAGTGGTAAGAGTTTATTTCACAATCTCTTCAGTATTCATGATTGATTATGTTTAAGTATCCACCAAGGAATATTTTTATTACATGTTCATGTTTTCCAAAAATGTGTTCAAAAAGGTTTTTACTATTACCTTAAATTTTTTAATTCATTTTTAAACATGGTTTACTTCAAAAAATTAAAAGGAATTTTCCTTTTATTTTCTAAATGAGGTCCTTTGTGAATTTTCTAAATAAACACAAAAAAATGTTCTATTTTAACTTATATGTCCTAAGAGGAATTAAAAATAATGATGATGATTTATTTCTTAGAATATTCATATACAATTTTATAAGTTTATTTTCAAATAAAATTTTTTCCGTTATATTTTCACAGTTTATTTTTAAAAGTGAATTTAAAAGTGAAAAAGATATTTTCACTCAAAAATATTTTGATGATATTTTTATGGTACTTTTATTCATCAATAAAAAAACCATTTATTTTACCTATTCAACACTAGGTATATGATTTAATGATACCATACTTTGAATCATTCACTTACTTGTGATTATTGAATATTGAATTTATATTAAATATCCATATTATTTCATGACGGATATGATTATTACTTAAACTATCAACCATTTTTACATATAGAGTTTACAATGAAAGATATTTGTTTATATAGAGAAATATTAATAATTATACATCCTTTAATGAATATAGATATTTTTTGACAAGGCACATTTTTCATGAATTAAATCTATTATCTGATATATGAGTAATTCTTTGGACATGCAGACATGGGTGGAGCCCAGTTTTAGATAGCCCCTTGATGCATCGATATGTCTCACGAGACAAACTAGTTAGCTAAATCAGATGTTTTTTACCCAGTATTTTTAAACTATATTGACAATATATCTTGAAGGTAGAGGTATCATGTTCCTGAGACATGACTCCCAATAATTAATCATTTACTTCTTTTAGAATTTAGTTATTATTATTATCCATGACATTTTCACTATGATATTATATCTAGATGCATTCCATTATTAGTTATTGATTAAATGTCATGTGTTTTAATTTATTTATCTTTCCATATTGATTACTCGTTATCTTATCATAATAATCAAAGTGATTTAAATGAAATTTGTGTTCAATTATTTATCCTTCCATGTTAATTATGCATATTTTTTTATGATAGCTTCCATTGTACGTTACCCATACCAAGAATTTGAGTACACCCTTATTTTTTTCCTTTCCACATGAATACATAAAGGGTACTATGAATATTATACAAGGATATTATAGAGGTAATAATTTTATTCTCGATAAAAAATTATGTAATAATTTATGTTTTCAAATGTAAAATGGGAGTCATGTATGTATCTAGTTTAACAATAACACTAAACTATTCAGTCCTTTAATATACAATTTGTTATATTTCATAGAAATGGAATAAAGTAACTGCTGACTCTGTGCAATTGGGTTTGGGGTCATTTCCATTTTTACTTAATGTATTAGATGCATGAAGTTGGGTTTATATTTACTCATTAATTATAACACACGATTAAATGATCAAGTTGTGGAGGAGTGACCTCAAATGGTTTATAAAACCACTCACATGTGATGAAAATGTGTGTGATCTTAACTCAATTCCTGACTGATACTCCCAGTCTTAGTATCTTTTCTTCCCCATCTTCCTTTTAACCATGAAAATATATCACGCCATAGAACTTGGAGAGCCTTGTATTAATTTCATGTGATCCAGTAGGCCTATAGATATACCCGAGGAGGTAAGAATCCTTTTTATTCCACTTTTTTTGTCATCTTCCAACACATTTAAACTCATTCAAGTTGATTTAGTGGATCAATAGTAAAAGGTACACAAGATTATAGTGTTCTTCATTTCTAATTTTTACACATATTTCATATTTCTTGAATGGATGATCATGGGATGGGATTTCAATTTATTCCTCATGTTCAATTAAGAGTTAATAGACCCCTTTAAATCGCAACATATATTACTATAATATAATGGGAAAAACCAATGATGAATATTTTGGATTCATTAGTCCTAATATAACTTATATACAAAATAAATCATTGGTTTAAGTTGAATTTTTAATAAGAGTGCACCATGTAGCTGAAGTTATTGAAAATAAAATAACAAATGAAAGGATTTCTATAATATATAAAACGCATGGGTAAAACAATAGAGTCTAATTTTATAAAATATATTTAAATTTTTTTATTACTTATTCCTTTTTTTCATAATTATTGGATTCTCACTATGATCAATTTGGATATTCCAAAGATATATTTTTTGTATCCAATACATGGATATCTAAATCGACCATAATCTAGTGAATATTTAGTACACTAAATTCAAAATTTTATAATAAAATTTTTTCTATGTGTTCTATGTTATGTTTTAAAGAATATTTTGTTTTCATAGGGTAATGATTATTTATCTTAAAAACCCTGAGGTGAGGACAACTAATGTGTACAAGATGCCTATATATTTCCAAAACCAGATAATTATTAGGGTATATATAATAAGATTTCACTATTAATGCAGACATCAATTTTTTTCTTATTTCACTTAATTTTTATGCTATTTCTGAAATGGGGTAATGATAGTGATTTTAATTGTAACATATATAAATTTTTGAAAAGGTTATATTCCTTTGAAAAACCTCAATACCTCAAGACGTATTTTAGATGGTAATTTCAATTTCTAATAAAATATTTATTATGTGGTTTATAACTATATTTTTCAATTTCTAAAAGTATAAGGACCTGGCCTTAATCATTTCATATTCTAGTGTATTTAGACTAGAATAAATTTTATTTCATTCCCAAAGATCTTCTAGGTTTTTTGTTTTAGAGAATTAGGTCATAAATCATACATAACAATACAAAATAAATAAAAGTGGATAATAATAAAACTGTATCCATTTGTTCATAATATGAATGTCCTAAAAAATATGATTTATTTCCATGAAAAATATGCACAAATTTCAGATTTGAATCTTATTTTATCGTACCCAACCTTAAACCCTATGAAAATCATTTTAAAAGTTTCTACGATAAGAAAAATCTTAGTAAGATACAAAAAAGAAGGAAAGAAACCATTAGTCTGTGAATACTTATAAACACATGAAAAATGAACTCTCACCCTTAAAAGTAACATATACTTTGTGAAAACATGAGGTTTCCATAAAACATAGCACGAATAAAGGAAACTATTTAGGAAACATGGGTCATTATTTTCATATCATAATTACTTAATTTTAACCCTTATAATTAACATAAAATTTTTGACCGTTATAGATACCTTACAATGTAACCCTCACGGCTACCTTATGATGTAACTATCACAGTTACACATGAAATAACCATTATAGTCAACCTCCAAATAAACAATGCATTTGAAGGATATCATGGAACCACGCATATATAGTTTATAACATAACCACAAATCATCATAAAAATTTACCAGTAACTTGAACACAATCAGAAAACATAAATACTTGTATCATAAATACATTACTTAAGGAAAATAGATTATTTCAAAGGAAAAGTGTGCACATACAAAGATAAAATATTTTTTAAAATAAACATGTAATCTTGTAAATAGGGCTTCAAAATAATAAGTAATCATGAAAATGGGAAAATACACTCATGTCTTATATGTTAATAAGAAAATTTATTTTTGTTTTTTGTAAAAAGAGACATTAAATAGGATTTCAAAAAGGAAAGTCCATTACCCTATGTTTGAAATCATTCTACACTTTCACCTAACGTCATGGATAATCAATTTATATTCATTAATTAATTCAAAATATTTTAAATATATATTTTATTTATTACAATTTTATTAAGTTAATTTATGGAAATATCAATGATTTATGAATATCAGAATTTTCTTTCCAAGTGTGTTTGTTTCATGGATTCATGGTCAGTTCCGTTGAGTATAATTATGGAAGTTCTTGTCAAATGGAAAAAAATTCTAGAAGTTGGTAGAAAATGAGTTAATATACTTAAAAAATTTAAATTATCCCATAAATCATTATTTTTCTAATATGATGATGATTCATTAGAGTAACCATTAATGATAAAATTTTGGTTTATTGTTTTTTTGTTTTCCTGACCATCATAATATGGTTTTGTTTTATTTAATATTATACCTATAAATAAGTTACAAGACATTAAACAAGTTATAAAATACATATTAAAACATGGTTTAACCATAATAATTGTTTTATGACTATCCTTGAAGGTGGTAAAGGAAAATGGAAAATCATAATCCATGGAGGCGGTGAAACAACATCTCATGAATGATGTTTTCAATTTCATGAATAAGAGGATAAGAAGAGAGTTTTGATTATATAAATTCCATTAACAATATAAAATTACAGTATATTTATGATATTGGATTTATCATGTCACTTTGGATTATTGAGGTGAGGAGATGGTAATAAAGAAAGAAAAAAAAAGAATTAATTTTAAAGAGAAAGGATGATTTTACCTCTTGAATATTATCCCCTTGAGAACCTCCTTAAGGTTCTTGATTTTTGTCTCTTTGTGAGACTAGTAGGTCTCTAACATGGGAAAGAGTCTTGGGAAGATAATTGGGCTGAATTTAGAAAAAATACATGTATTTAGAGGTTTTAGGAGAAGAGGTGGTGATGGGTGGTGTTTGTAGAGAGCGGAGATGGGTGTTTTTGAATATTTTATTCATTAGATAATTATGTTAGCTTAAGAATATCAATAGTGTTTATTATTGAGACTATTTATAGTTACATATTCATGTGATTTTGAACTAATGGTTTCTTACATCATTCATGACTAAATAACTCATGTATTTGTCTTAAAATGTTAAATATTGTAAATGACTATATTTCCTTATTCACAAAAAAATAAAATATTTTAAAAATATATCAAAAAATCACCCTAATTTTTTTCAACATATTGACTTAAAAAATAATATCCAATTTTTTAAAATAATTTTTTAAATATGATAAATTTAATTTTTAATTAAAAAATAATTTATTCAAAAAATACTAATTTTAATATTATAACTGATTTTATAGAACATTGAAAATTTAATTAAGGTCTTATAAAATTTTCCTTTAATTAAAATAAAAAAATACTAATTTATGAATCTATTTAATGAAAATAAATTTTATTTTAAATCAATATATTAATTATAAAATTGTAAATAAATACTTACATTTCACAAAGAAACCAACACTTAATCTACCATTTTAAAAACATTTATTTTTTTATTCCATGATATAAATATATTATATTTTCACATATAAGATACATAAATTTTATTTGTACTTTTATAAGTGAGGTTAATATTCTATTAGTATATATTCTTATATTTCTATAATTACCACTTATTTCATTATACATTTATAATGAATTTTACTATTTAATTATGAATTGAAAACAAATTATTTTATAAGTACAAGGGTTGTTACATTCTGCCCCTTATAGAAATCACATAGTTGAAATTTTTATTAACTTACTAAGAAAGTTTGGATAACTCTCCCTCATAACATTTTCAGATTCCCATGTTCCTTCTTTAACCATGTGGTTTCTTCACAAAACCTTAACCAGATGACTTACCTTATTTTTCAATACATTCTATATATGAATAAAAATTTGAAAAGGGTTTTCCTTATAAGAAAGATTATCTTTCAACTAAAAAATCTTAGATATCAGAACATGAGATAAACCTAGCACATACTTCCTTAACATTGAAAATTGAAAAAAAATCTACCCTAGAAAAACTCAATGGAAAAGCCTCATAGTATGCAACTAATCCAGCATTCTCTAAGATTTCATAAGGTCCAATGAACCATGGAATCAGATTACCCTTCATACCAGAACACATTACACTTTTCCATAGGGAAACATTGATAAATTCATGATCACATATCTCAAAAGAAATATCCTTCCCACAATTTTGTGCTTAACTTTTCTACTTACTATGAGCTATCTGCATATGTTACTAGATCATATTTACATTCTATTCTACGTCCTCTAATAATTCTGATCCCATCAACTTCTATTCCTTGACTTCATCCTGAAATGATGTATTTCAACATCACTTTCTATATAATTCTTTAAAAGGTTCGATCTGTATACTGGAATGAATACTATTATTATAAGAAAACTCAGCTAAAGAACGATGTTGTTCTCAAATTACCTAGTTTTCTATTTTATAAGAACATAGCATGACTTCTAAGGATTGAATTTTTTACCTGATCTATCCATCAGATTAAGGATGAAAGGCTGTGATGAAATTTAATTCAGTGCCCAATGACTTCTGATTTCCTTTAAAAAGGTTATAAGTAAACCTGAGATCATGAACATATACAGTGGATAGAGGAATTCCATGTAACCTTAATATCTTTTTGAGGTACAGTCTAGAAATATGATCTAAAGACACAATATCTAGAATAAGAATAAAACTTCTATATTTATTCATCTCGTCAATAATAACCAAAATCACACTGTTACCTTGATAATTATGGCAATCCCACTATAAAATCAATGGATATATTTTCCAATTTCCACTCTGAATCTACAAAAAGTTACAGCATCCCCTTTAGTAATTATCATTCCATTTTTACCTATGAACAAGTCAAAAATCTCATGGTAAATTCAGAAATATCTCTTTTCATTACATCTCACAAGTAATACGCTCGAATATGTTTATACATCTTAGTTCTTCATGGATAAACTAAAAATAGAGAACAATGATTTTCACTTAATAACTCTTTCTTCACATATAAGTCACAAGGAACACATAATATCCTTCCAAATATAAAAAACAATATTTATCAATGTTATATTTTTTAAACATACCCTTTTCAACCAATTATATATTTTTTTAGCTCACGGTATTCCTTATATGATTGCTTAATTCTCTCACATAGAGATGGTTGCACTAACACTAAACAAAATTGAGGAATTACCTACACTAACAACTTGAAATAAAAAATTCATCAAATCATTAACTAAGGATTCATGTTCCAAACAGAACATAGTTAATAGAGCATGATGTTTTTGAATAAAGGAATCCACCACTTTTTTTCTTTTCTAAGATGGTAATTTATTGTGCAATCAAATATTGTGTGGGATTATTTATCTCATGATTTTCTAGTTTCCGTGAAGCATAAGAAATTACCTAATCATTCTTAATTAGAATGAAACCAATTACCTTTAAAGAATCATCATTATAGATGAAAAATGCTCCATTTTTTAAAGGCATATCCAAAACTAGAGCATTCACCAATCTTCTTTTTAGTCCATAAAAAAATATCACATTATTTTGTAAAAATAAATTTAATACCTTTTCCTGTTAACTTATTTAAAGGGATAGACAACTATGATTTTTTATACAAAATGTTGTTAATAGACATATAATCCACGAAAACTATGAATATTAGTAAAATTTTTAGGTCTTGTCCTTTTATCAAGAACTTTTTTTTGGATCAATTCTTATGCCATTCTTATTTACATTGTTCCTAAGAAAATAAATATGTTGTAACCAAAAATAACATTTTATAAATTTTCCATATAACATATTTTTTTAAGTATTTTCATAAAAATATGTAAATGTTTTTCATGAACCCCATAAATTTTTTAATGAACCAAAATATCTTCCTTAAAAACAAACAAAAATCTTATCCAAATATTCATAGAAGATTCTCTTTACTAGATCCATAAATACAATATGAGAATTTTTCAAACCAAAGTGAATTAAAAAAACTCATAATAACCATATCTAGTATAGAAGGCTAATTTTGTAATGTCTTCCTCATTTACCTTCAGCTGATGGAACACAGATCTCAAGTCGATCTTGGAAAAATACCGATCTCTATGTATCTGATCAAAGAAGTCATTGATATGAGATAATGGAATATTATTATTAAAAGTAAGGTTATTAAAATCTTTATAATAAATGAGTATCCTCATATAACCATATTTATATTTAACAAACATAATATAAGTACCCCATGGTGAAGTGCTAGGATGAATGAAAACTTTACCATGAAACTCCTACAACTTCTTTTTCAATTGTAGATGTTAAAATTAATCCATTCGATAAGGTTATTTTGAAATTGGATTAGCATAAGTAACTAAATAAATGGTAAATTAAACTTCCTAATTAGGTATAACACATGGAAACTCATCAGAAAAAACATATAAGCATTCATTTTCCACTAACACGTCATTAATTTAAAAAATTCCCTTATTTTCAAAAATATGTGCAATATAACTTTGATTTCCATTTTTAATAGTTTCTCTGATTCCCAAAATGTTATCAATTGTATGGATTTAATCTTGTATACAAACTAAAAATCTTTCTAAAAACCACCTTCTTTATCCGTACAATCAATCTTAGCTTGATAAAGAGAAGTCCAATCCATACCAAAAAGAACATCAAACTCTAATAAAGAAAAAAAACAAGGTTTCCTGGTAATTTATTTCCATATACAAGAACAAGAAGATTATTATCATTATATTTGGAATTAATATATTCTCTTGGTTTTTAAACCATATGTTGTGGTTTTATTTATTGAGGTGAAATTTCTGATTCAGCAAAAAAATTATCATAAGTAAAGGAATGTGTATACCCCGTATCAAACAAGTCATCAAAAAAATCTAAGTAAAAAAACAATGTACATGATACCACTTAATTGGATGGCATAACGTCTACTAAAGTTGTAGAAAAGGATTACCCTACACCTTTCTTCTTATAGTCTGGATTCTTCCCATCATTCAGATCCTCATTTAGGTAGGTCCGTGAATATTCCCGTATATGAAAACATTTAAAACACTTTATAGTTTGCTTATCATATTTAAATATACCAAATATAAGATATTTTTCATTGTAATATTAGTCTATATGTCCAAAATTAGCACATCATAAACACTTCATGAATTTATTAGGGCATTCCCTAGGGTTCTTTATACAATACATTCCACAAATTAGAAAGTATATTTTTTGACCTTCAAATTTATTTTATTGATTCTTAACCGTTACTTTCCATATGGAACTTTTCTTATTCTTGTTTTAAAAGTAGACATAAACATCAGAAAACAACATTTATACCCTCTTATCACATTTAACATGTTTCTCATAACATTTTAATTCATAAAAAAATCCAATGCCCTTAAATATCTTATCTTCAATCTTGAGTAAAAATGATTGATTTTATATTAAGATCCCAAAAACTATTTGGAGCATACCTTCCCAATCAAGTGAATTTTTCTACCTATATTGTAACTGAATATTCCTCCTTTTGTTTCAACTCAAAGAATTTATTTTCCATCCTAAGTTGAAATTTACTCAGGAAAATATTTTTCAAAGAAAATAATCTTAATTTCAACCCATTCTAAAGCATCAACCTCTTCTATTTTCTTAATATTCTTGACAATTGGCCACCACTGGTCGACTTCACCAAAAAAATGATAAAAAATAAAGACTAAAATTTTAATTATCTGAGCATCCCATGGCATCAAATATATTTTTAATGGATTTCATTCACCCTTAATATACTATAGGTTAAAAAGATCCACTAAAAATATAAGGGAGTTACCTCATAAAAATTTCCACAATCGTCTTATTCCATTTTGGTAGATCAAGTTGTTCACATGAATGGATTCCACTACCAATTATAGCCAGTGTAAATTGGTCCATTATTATAAAAAACTAATCGATTCCATTTACCACCATTCCAAGTTGTGGATTCAGAAAGATATCATCCTCTTAGTGCCTTTTTATTTGATCTTCCTTCTTTCTTATGCAAAAAACTATTTAGAACAGATATATATAGATTAAGAAACACGGTAATATTTAAATTTTATATCATTTAATCATAAAAATAATATAAAAATAATTTATGGTATTCTATTAACACCATCCTAACCACTAATTTTACTTAATAATTTCTCTAATATCAACTACAAAGTCCCAACCATAACCATGACATATTCTAGTGTCTTTATAATATAATTCATTTTATTTCATTACTAAAGATATTTCAGGTTTAGAGTTTTATATAATTATTTCATAATTCATACATAAAAAAACATAAACATACAAAGTGTACTATAATAAAATTGTATCCATTTTTTCATTATAAAAAATTCTTAAAAAAATATGATTTCTTTTAATGAAAAATATTCACAACATTCATCTTTGATTCTTCTTTTCTCATAACAAACCATAAACCCCATGAAAAAAAATTTATAACTTGGTATGAGAACACAAATCTTAGTAAGGGACAAAAAAATAAGTACATATTCCATTATTACATTAACACTTATAAATGCATAAAAATATAATTATCTCCCCTAAAAGTAACATATACTTACTTTATGAAAATATAAGGTTTCCATAAAACATAGCAAGAAAAAACCATTTATGTAACTTTTGGCATCCTTTTATTACCATAATTACTTATGATTTTATCCCTCATGACTACCTTATGATTTTTAACCCTCACGGATAACTTATAATGTAACCCTCACAAATACCTTATGATGTAACTATCACAGTTACACTTGGAATAGCCATTATAGTCAACATGAAAATACCCAACGTGTTGAAGGGATATCACACAACCACCCGTATATTGTTTATAATGTAACCACCTGTCAACTTGAACAATTCCCAAGAACTGAAACCCAATCATAAAACATGAATACTTTCATCATGTTTACATTCCTTGAGGAGAATCAATTATTTCAAATGAATACTATACATATATAAAGGAAAATAATTTCATTAAAAATAATGATTTAATATAGTAAAGGAGGATTAAAAACAATAAGGTTTCATTAGAATGTCAAATTACACTCATTACATATAATTTAAGAAGAAACATTCTTTTTTCATTTTTTAAAAAGTGACATTAAAGAGTATTTTAAAAGGGAAACCCCTTACCTTATGTCTGAAAGTGTTCTACTCATGTACTTAATATCCTGAATAATAAATATCGATTCATTAATAACTTAATTGAGAACATTTTATATATATAATATATTTATTAACATTTTATTAAGTTCTTTTATGACAATCTAGATGAGTTATAACTGTTACAATTTTCCTTTTAGGAGTGTTCATTTCATGGATTTATGGTTGGTTCCCTTGAGTATAATTGTAAGAGTTCTTGTAAAATGGAAGAAAAAAAATACAGAAGTGGAAATAAAAGGTATTAATATAATTCCATAATATTAAAAGATCCAATATATTTTTTTATAATATAATTATTATTCATTATATCAAACATTAATGATAATAGTTTGGTTTACTTTTGGTGGTTTTTTCGACTATCAAAAACTGGTTTCATGTTATTTAATATTATATATTTAAATTAGATACAGAACACTAAACAAGTTATAATATATATATTAAAAAAATTTTTAACCATATTAATGGATTTATAACAAGACTTGGAGGTTGTAAATGAAAATGAAAAATCATCATCCATGAAGGTGGTGAATCGACACATCTCAGATAAAGTTTTCACTTTCTAGAATAAGAGGAGAAGATGAGAGGTTTGTTGATGGATACTCCATTAACAAAATAAAATTACAGAATATATATGATAATATAGATATCATTTCACTTTTGATAGGTGAGGTTAGAAGATGATAATAAATAAATTAATAAATAATTTAAAAGAGAAAGGAGGATTTTACCCATTGAATGTTGTCTCCTTGATAACCTCCTAAAGGAACTTGATTTTGGTATTTTGGTGATACAATTTAGTATTAGACATGGGTAATAGGCTTGGGAAGTAAATTTGGTAGAATTTAGACAAGATATAAGGCATTTAAGGTGTGAGGAGAAGAGTTGGTGTGGGTGGTATTTATAGGGAGAAAAGAGGGGTGTTTTTAAATATTATATTCATTAGTTTATTATTTTAGATCAATAATATCATGGAACTAAGTAACATAAGTAGGGAATGTGAGTTCTAATTAATTTTTTCTAACATAATTCATGTCTCGAAAATTCATGTATTTGGATTTAAATGTTAAATACCGTAAATTATCATATTTCACTATTCACCAAAAATTCAACTATTTCAACAAATTCCCAAAAGATCACTCCATCCACTTTTTATGTGTAGATTTAAAAAATAGACTCCATTTTCATAAAATAATATTATAAAATGAGAAGTTTAAATTTTAATTAAAACCACCATTTATTAGAAAAATACAGATTTTAATATTATAATCGATTTTATAACACTTTGAAAAATTAATTAAGGCATTATAAGATTTTATTATAATTAAAATACACAAAAATATTAATTTATGAATATATTTTATGATTTTTTTTAAAATCATATATTAATTATAAAATTTAAATAAACATTTTTGTTTCACAAAAATACCATCAATTAATTTATCAATTTCAAAACTTTATATAATTATTCAATGACATAAATATATCATATATTCACTTATGAAATACATAAATTTTATTTATACTTGTATATATGAGGTTGCAATTATATTAGTGTTGATTCATTAATTTTTATAAATACCACTTATTTCGTTATACATTTATAATGAATTTAAATATTTAATTCTAGAATGAAAGAAATTATTTTTTAAGTGCCTTGGTTGTTAAAAAAGGGCTATCAATAAATCACATATTCAAAATAGCAATTAGATTTTTTAGGAATGAGTGGGCAGCTTACATTTTAGAATTTTTGCAGACATCATGAAGAGGTGATTTCCTATGCTATTTTTAATATTTTTTATTCTACGGAGATCATGAAGAGTTGGTTTATCTATTTATTATTTAGTTAATTATCTTAATATTTTAAGTGACAGTTATGGAGAGAGAGTCTTTAAAATTGAGAGGTTTACGTCTATATAAGAATAAGATAGAATATATAGAGTATTGTTTTAACAAAGGATTGTAAAATAATGTTATGAATGTAAGATTAGAATCCCAAATTATTTGTAAATTTGATATTTTTAGATATTTAGGATCATTTTTAAAATTTTAAAGATATATAAATGCAGATTTCTCTTATAGGGTAAAACAATTATTCACTTTTAATTTAAAAGTTACACTTTAGTTCAAAAACATCTGTTAGATACTCAAAATTGAGAAAAAGGCATGAATTGACATGATTATTTCAGATAATTTTTTTTAGTTTGTGAAATGTGGGAATTTATCTCAAATAATTTGAAAATATGGTGGGAACCTTTATGACTAAAAGTGTGTTTTTTAATTAAATGTTACATTTTAGTTCAAAACACATGTCATATACACAAAACATAGAAAACCCACTCGTATTATCTTTAGACATTTTAAATACAATTCATGAGTCATTTTAGATTTATAGGATTTAACCACATATAGATATAAAAAACAAAGTGTCTAGTATGACTAAAAGTGTCTGTTTTCATTTAAAATTGACATTTTAGTTCAAAATTCACATCACATACTTAAAAGGGAGACAAAATTCTTGAGTTTTATTGGTATATTGTAAAATTATAGATAATTCATTTGTGGAATGTAGTAAATAATCAACAATCAATCTAATACATGATGTGTTTGGTATTACAAAAATGTGTGTTTTTATTTTAAAGGCATATTTTCGTTCAAAAGATGCATCACATAATTAAAACCATGCAAACACCTTTTTATTATCATAATAATTTATAAAAAACTGTAATTTATTTGTGATTTTTAGGAATTAACAACATTCCAAATCATACATGGTGTGTATGATATGGATGAATGTTCTATTCTTCATTTAAAAGTAAAATTTTAGTTCCAAACACACATAACATACCCAAAACCATGAAAATGTTCATGATCTTTTTGATACTCTAGAGAAAATATAGATAATTTATTTTTTAGGTGTTAGAATTAACCTAACATCAATCTAACACATAGTGTGTCTAGTTTAACAGAATGTGAAATTTTTTATTTTAAATTGGAATTTTAGTTCAAAACATGCATCACATACTTAAAACTAATGAAACAAGCTCACATTGCCTTGATTCATTATAAAAAAGTTTTAAAATCTTATTTTAAACATGTAGGAATTAACTGCATCAAAATCTAACACATGGTGTCACTAGTATGACTGAATGTGTTTGTTTTCATTTAAAATTAACATTTTAGTTCAAAACACAAGTTACATATATAAAACTTAGAAAAAACCTTTCATTTCTCTTAATATCAAATTAAAAAATAATTTTAAATCAGTATATATCTTTATCTATATCTATATCTATATATAAATCAACCACATGTCAATCTGAAAAATACTGTGTGATGTATGACTGAAATTTCATGTTTTTATTTAAAAGTAATATTTCAATTCAAAACATTCATCACAAACTTAAAACCAATAAAAAACTCATATTGTGTTGAAAATTAATGAAAAAATATTATTAATTCATTTTTGAACTGTAGGAATTAAATTTATATCAATCCCACATAAAATGTGACCAATATGACTGAAAGAGCGGGTTTTAATTTTAAAGTGGTACTTTAGTTCAAAACATATGTCACATACATAAACCCAATAAGAACCCCTTTGATTATATTGATACTTTTGAAAAACTATTTATAAGTAATTTTTTGACATATTGGAATTACTCTCACATCAATATAAAACTTGGTGTGATCGATATGACTGAAAGTATGTATTTTCATTTAAAAGTGACATTTTAGTTCAGTACACATGTTAGATACTTAAAAAGGAGATAAATCTGTTAGATTATCTGGATACTTCAGTTAAAATATCGATAATTGTTTTATGATGTGTCGGAATTAACCACACATCAATGTGAGACATGGTGTGGTTAGTATAACTAAAATTTCATGTTTTCATTAAAAAGTCACATTTTAGTTTAAAACTCATGTCACATACTCAAAACTATAAAAGAACACATGGGTTTTCATAATACATTATAAAAATGACCGAATACTCATTTTTGATTTGTTAGATGTTATATCACCTCATTCTCATAGTTGATATATATGGTATGACTAAGAGTTTATGTTTTCATTTAAAGGTTAAATTTTAGTTCAAAATGCTTATCACATACTCAAAAATAAGAAAATTCAGTTGAATTGTCACAATACATTAGAACACTGAGTAATTATTCATTATTGACTTGTAGGAAGTAACCATATACCATTCCAATGGAAAATTATTATGGAATATATTACATAAAATTATAATTGGTTTTCATTTTTTATGTACTATAACTAAAATAAGCATTATTTTTATTACAAGCACACACTTCTTTTATACAAGGTTGGTATGATCATTGAATAAGGCCTTATATGAATGTTTCTTGTATTTTTTTCATAAACAATTCTTGGTAAGTGAATTTTAAATAAATGTGATTGTATTTTCCTGAAATTATTTAATGTGATATTTCTATTGAAATAATGTTGTGATGTAAATATATTACATATAATAAAAAGTGTTAAATTATTTCGATTTAAATTGTTTTTATGTCTTTTATCGTCTACTATATGGTGTTATATATATAGCCACTTACACTATGAAATATTTGATTATGGTGTTTATCAGTTTTTGGTGTAGTGCTGATGAAGGTCTACTTTATCAATACTAAAAGAAGAAAAAATAAATGTATCCTTTATTCGTACTTCAAAATGCACATCAAAAGTGTGTCGCTATCAACCCTTTTTAACACTGTTAAAGGATGGATTTATCACTATTTTTTAATGCAGATAATGGACCATGAATTTTATCAACACTCAACACATCATTGCTTTTTTTTTTATCACTAGTAAAATCAATTTAAATATCTTTATTAGATGATTTTGTATTAGTAAAAAATATAACATTAAATTTACATATTATACTAATTCTACCCAGTTGAAATAGAATTTTGGTACACAATTTATCTAGTTGTGAAATGGATGAAAAACTATAGATATTATTTTATATATAGATAATTCTTTAGAGAAATAAGAATTTATGAAATGATAAATATTTGTGTTTATAGTGTTATATACTTTGTAGAAGTAGTTTTCATTTTTTTACTTATTATGAGATTTTTTACATTTTGGAACCTGTGTTATTATTTTTTATGGGTTATGTACATGTTTTTACCTTTTTAATATAATATTTATTCTTTAGAACATTTATTTAATATTTTTTATGATATTTGTTCGTAAATTTTAGAAGTTATGTTAATGATCTTAATTTTTAGAATATTTTTATGTTTATTAAAATCTATGTCCATGGTTTTTTTAAACCTATGTTCATCATCTTAAAATAAACTAGCATTCCATAATTGTGCATTTCCATGAGATTTAATAGCTTGTGAATCGCAAAGGAATAAAATATATTTATTATATTCTATAAGCATATTCATTATAGGAAGATAAAGAAATTTCAAAGTATATATTATTAAATAAATTAAATGAAACAAAAATCCTTGAGTTTATTTTAAACATAAAATTGATTGATAGTAAGTGTCCCTTTATAGTTTAGGAAAATTTTTAAATACATAAAAATATAGTTAGTCAAACTATTGAATATTTATTATGATATTGCATCTATCTAAAGTGAAATCCTTTGGAATCTCCTATGATGTTGAAGTGTATGTGTTGAAATAAATTTTTAATTCTTATCATTCAGAAGAAAATTCATAACCAAAATCATTTTCTAAATGTCTCTACAAAGAATGTGTTATGTTACACGTAAGTGAATGCTTATAGTGTAAAAAATATATTAATAAATGAAATAGAAAATGGATCATAGATTAGAATGTGAATTTATTTAATATTGTACATTTATGTATTTGATTGCATAAGATTAATCTGTCACATATGTAATTATAAATATTAATAATGTAAAGAATACTAAAAATTATAGATTTCTTGTATGAAATTATAATGTAATTTCAAACAATATGTACTTCTACATTCATATTAAATGCATACTGTATGCATGCATGTATACATGTTTTAATATTTTTTAAGCATTATGACTGTATGATTTTTTTATGTATTATATAATGAACATAAACATGTTTAACTATACATAAATTCACTAATGTTTTCATACTGTTTTTTTCTAGTATATAATTACTAAAATGGTTGTATACTATTAAAATTATATAAAATGATGAATTATGAAAAATCTATATAATGTATACAATAATTTCATTAAGTAAAGTGATTATTATGGAAGACTCATGGGAGTAAAACAGAATTGTAGTCTCTAGTAGTGTTTTTCTAAGTGTATATGAGAAATTTTAGAAAATTCCTACTATTTTGGTTTCAATCACCAAGTGCATTCATGTTTCTTTATAAATATCAATACAAAAAAATATTGAAAGATAATTAAATGCTATAATGAATATTAAATAAATAAAATGTATTAAGTAAAATATATTTTTTATTATAAGTGGATATATACATACCATATGCATACTGGTGTATGCATACTAGTTTTTTTAAACAATGTGCATTTATATGTACAAGTGTAGGTTAGTTCAAAAATATGCATTCATAGTTTATGATACAGGGGTATAGATTTTTGAACAATATATTCATACTTTATGCATATAATATTTAATTGATTTATAGTATATGTATATTTTATAGAATTTTTTAATCTAAAAAAAGCATGGGATTAATACTAAATAACATAAAGAAGGCTAGAATATTGAAATTGTATATTGTATATAATGAATATATGTATGCATTTTTTATGTCAATGAGTTTTTTAAGACTTATGTTAATTCCATTATAATAAATATTTTGTATTAATTAGAATTTTAAAATCATATTTACTGTGAATTAATTTTTTTATTTGAAAAAATTTAAAATAAATATATATAAAATTATGTATTTGTAAAATTAAAAAAATCATAAAATAAGTTTAATTGAAAACTTTTAGAAAAGAAATGTTTTATAACCAAATAAGAATATTCTTTTAAAATAAATATTTTTTAATAATTAACTTTTCAAAAACCATACTTACCCTTTTTTAATATATTCTTATATTTTTTTCATAAAATTTTATAATTCTATAAATAATATTTTTATAAAATTTCAAAATAATGAGATTTAAGAAAAGAAATGTTTATTGTTAAATATTTTAAAAATAATTAAATGTGTTATAAAAAATAACAATGTTTTATAAATGCATCAAAAATAAATAAATTTTCATCAAGTATTAATTATTTCAAATATCATAAATATTTTATGTGTTGGGGGCTATGCTGAAGAATATGTCTTAAAGAAATCCCAAGGAACATCAAATATACAATCTGTTTGTATTAAGTGTTCAAAGTAGAAGAAGAAAGAGAGATGAAAAAATTAATATCACCAAAGAATGATATGGTGAATCAATATGTGATAGAAATCATAAATGAAGAATGAAAACCAAATGAAAATAAATAAAGCGGATAGTTGTTAATGAACATAAGTATTGAATGTGATTCAAACTATTTTGGTCCTATATACACGAATATAATAACAAAAAGAATCATGTTTATTAATAACAATCAAAAGGTACATTACAAGAGACAATTTTGGGTAAAAATTATCAAAAATGGAAAAATAAGAAACTATATGCATGAAGCAATATAAGAATATGATGACTTATAGACCGACCAGCTTACCACTGACATGAAATCTTAAGATGAAGATTCGCAGGATGAGGTTCTTGTCACCAAATCTAAATCTAGCACTTCAACACTCATTTATAGAAGATGAGTTGTGTATATCCACTCGAAAAATGCACTAAGATGAGATACACTTTAGAAAAATGGATATGGTATGATGTTATCCACCAAATTGTGAACAACAATAACAATTTAGCAGGATTCTGATCTCTTATGAGAAAATTATCTCTAGAACTTTCTAGGATTTCTAAAGAAGTTAAATGATGATGAGATCGAGGAAGATGAATGATCGCATACCCAATATAATGGACTTCATGGTGTAATAAATTTCCTTAATAGGAGAAACAGACGAGTTGGTGGCGTAATAGCCCAACAAACCAGCGAGGCCAACATGGCACAACCGAACAACCCAATCATCATAGGAAGGTTGTGTGGATAGCCAAGATTAATGACATGGGAATGTAAAAGCATTTTTGATAAGTGACTGGGAAAAGAACAAGGATCAATACTGTAGTTTGGGAATAAAAATCCAAGCAAGAAAACAAAGGAGCTGAGCTGGGCCAAGCTAGAAACAACCCAAAACCTATGTTAAAGCACATAATAGAGAATCCTAAAAATCCAGAATAAATTGAGGAAAATGAATTGTATGTTTTTTGTATGATATTATAAAAATAAGAATAAAAATGATAGTATTTAAAGAGGTAATGTAATATGGAATCAAATTTACAAATATCCTCTATTTTCATATAAAATTGGTGATGTTCTTTTAACCAGTGGTATTGAATTGGAACTATATTCAACATTTATAGCCAATGGTTGAAAATGGAAAATTTCATATCATTAATCAATGTATGGTCCTAATTGTCATTGGTGTGTATCTTATTAATGTACATCATCCTTAATTCAATAAAGTCTCTAATAAAGTGATACTTAATGCCTATATGTTTAGACCTACCATGGAAAAATATATTTTTGAAAAAATGTAAGGAAGATTGGCTATCAGAATATAAATTTTTAATAGATTTATATATAGTTATTTTAGTAATAAAATAATTTAACCATATTGACTCATTTATAACCTTATTTAAGTAAATATACTCAGCCTCAACAATTGAGAGGGACAAAATATACTAAATGTTTCACTTTCATGAAACAGAACCTTCTCGGGTAACAAAACAATTCTGTGAGGGACTTTCGAGTGTTTATATTTCTATAGAGTTAGAGTCTATATAACAAACCTGACTCCAATAACCATAATTCAGTGCCTACTTTAATTCATTTTCATAAATAAAATGGGTCAAATCCTAAAGGACTGATCAGTTTAGTAGCTTTGGAGAACTCAATATATACATGATACCCATTTTACATCGGGAATAAAAAATAAGACATAATATATAAGAAAATAAAATTACTTTAATCCCTAAAACTAATTCAAATATTTATTCTTTATATCATAGGTAATGAGAAAAAAGTAAGGGTGATCCCAAATTCTTTTTAGGGGTCAGATACAGTGTAAGATATCATGAATCAAAAAATAATAAGCAACATGGAAATGTAAAAAACTAAACACACATTCTATTTAATCAATAAATTGAATGTCATAATTGGATAAGGCATAACTAGTATGGAATGGTGAATAACTAAACACATGTTCTATTTAATTAATTACTTAGATATTATGTTTAAATTTGGAATAATTAGTATTATAAGGTAAATAATTGAACACAAATGTTATTTAATCAATAAACTACGAACGAAATCCATACAAAGATAATGTAATTGAAAAAATATCATGGATAATAATAACTAAATTTTTACAAAAGGAAGTTCTTAATTATTGGAAATCATTATCTCAGGCATCATGATACCTCTATTTTCAAGACCATTCACATGATAGTTTAAAACAATGGGTAAAAACCCATTTAATGTTATCTTACTGGTTCACCTCATTAGACTACATATGCATCAAGGTGATATATAATTTTGGGTCTCAACCATCACTGCATTTCCTGGGCATTCATCATGTGAAGTCCCAAATCCGCACTCTATATTTGGTACTAAAAACTTGTAGTGTATTTTTTTTTTAATATGTAACTAAAAATTACAAAACACTTTATACATCCAATGATTTTTTTGATCTAGGCAATATAAATTTAGGCATGGCATAAAAAATTATCAGAACTTACAAAAATTACAGAATAACTAAATCGATACATCCACACTATCATCTTAACTATCTTTTTAACTTATAAGGAAAGCCATGAATGTTATTTTAAAAACATAGGGAGAGCATAAAATTACCTGGTAATAGCTTTTAAAACTAGGGAAAAAATTTTATACATACTTATTGAAGAACTATTTTAAAACATTTTATAACAAATATTTATTTTATATATAAAATAATTTTCAAAACCTTTTAAAAAATACTTATAAATTTGAAATATAGTAAAAAAGGTTCCTTTGAAAAATACTTGGGATTTCCCCTAAAAAATTGTTTGAAATAATATTTATTTTATAGATTAAAATGATACTTAGAAGATATTATGAAAACCATTTGGTAATAAGAAGTATCAATGGAAGGAAAATTTCCCATTGAGGTGATGTTTCTACTCCCAATTTCACATCATCTCATTAGATACCCAAGTGGAGAATTTTATTTTAAGAAAAAAAAATTCTAAAGTCCAGCCACTATCATTAAAAACACATTAAAAACCCTTCCAAAATAATACATAAAATATTTTATTAGAATAAAATAAATAATTTCTATGCTTATAAAAAACACATTTTTAGGATAAATATATTTTACAAAAATAAATTACTCACATTTAAATTATATGAACATAAATGCATTAAAATTATGATAATTAAATGAATTATAATTCATGAAAATCATTAAAAATTATATATTATGGACATATATACTAATATGAATGAAAATTTAAAAAATTAAAATCCATGATACAAATAAAATGATATATTTTAACATTATAAATTATATAGAGAATAAAATCCCATTATTTTAAAAATCGGGGTTTTAAACAATAATAAAACAATGTTCTGTTATTATTTCCAGATTCTAAAATAAAACATAAATTTAAACACACTAATTTTTTCAAAAAAATAATAAATAACTTAACATTGATAATTTAGGGACATAAAATCAAGCTTGTTTTTGAAAAATATAATCCCTATAAAAATGGGGTTTTAAAAGAATGAAAAGTTTTACATAAAATGAAAATTTTTCCTTACCTAAAATTAAAAACAAACATGATACAAGATTTTATAGTCATTGATCACATATAATATCAGACATCGAATATTAGGGGTCTGATTCAGGTCCTTCTAGTGTATAGAATGAGGGTTTCTTTTATACTTATAGCAGGTTGCACTCATGAAACATCTTGTCATATCATTATATTTTGAAAAAGGTGGAAAGTTGAGTATCCAAAATAGATTTGTGATTTTATCATGATAAATAATATATATTTAATTCATATCATGCTACAATAGTATCTTGAGTTTCGAAGAAGTAAAATCTCAGAATAATAAAATAAACAAAAACCAAAGTAACTAAGGTTGGCAGTTATTTAAGACCTTCTTAGAGATCTTGTATACTAAAAAATGATAACAAATATATATATTATATATGATTGGTTGTGAAGAAGAAGATACCATAATGTTTAGATATCCTATATAGACGTTTAAAAAAATATCATGCGTTAAAAATCAATAGCAAACCATATATATTTTTATATCAGAAGATGTCGATGCTTGTCATAAAAAACAGTCATGACCCATTTAAATCCTCAAATGAAAAATTTAACATTGTGTAAAGTTATATTTTATTATTCATTTTGATAGGTACATAATATTCTTTATTATGCATCTTCAAAAAACTATTCCAAGATATTGATGTGCATTAAATCTATATTGGCTGATAAAAACATTCAGGTTTTGTTTCTACTATTTTGATGGTTTGTTAATTCATGGATCTGTTATGAGTGGACAACATTGTTGTTTTGATAGCGAGTCAAGCTGCACTCTTAAGTCGGAGATTGTTACCAAATTTGGGTGGGGAGAAGAATGAAAAAGATTGTTATCAAAAGTTTTGAAAATATAGATAGGAGAAGAAAATGGAGGTACTAATGGCTGGCTGGCTCGACTCAAGGTAGATGATGAAAAAGGATGGTTGAGAAGAGTAGAATCGAACGACTATGACATAATTGACTATTTTTTAAAATAAGTGAGCAGTAACCTAGGAGGTCACCCCATATTGATCATTTGTGGGTTGGGAATTTATTAATAAGGAATCTTGGGTAAGCACTGCTCTGAAATCACAACACACACCAATCATGGGATTTATCCTAGTGAGCACTATTCCCAACCTATGCATGGTTTGCGGGCCTTATACACGGACCTTCCCATGCTTATCCCAAGCTATGTTAAACTGTTACCTCAGGGACATAAAAAAACCCCACCTCATGAAGGATCCCTGGTTCTAGAAGTTACCGTGGCTTAGCCTTATTGACCCACTTTCTCACATTAGCAGTGGTGAAAGGGTCCCTAGCTAGCCAATGGAGTAAATATTTTAATACTATTAAATTTAAAAGAATATATATTCTAATAACTTTTATTATGTATAACTAAGTTTTAGTTTATATTTTTATGTATTATTACAAAGTTTTAATAATACTTGTTAACTTTAAAAATGATTACTAATAAAATTACATTTTTAAAAAATCAAATTTAAATTACCATTCCACTAAAACTTATAATTATTTAAATATGACTCGTCTAACATTAATGGTTATCGAAATTCCTAAGGTTATATTTTTAAAATGTTCATAACTAAACTTATATAAATATCCATTCCTTAGAGGTATTTAGATAAACCACTATTCAAAAAATTCTATTTTCTTACTCCAAAAATGGTTCTCTAATTTCCTTTTAGTCTCTATATTTTTGTTATCTTCCTTTTTGGTACTTTTCTAATCATAGAAAATCCAAAAGAGGTGGGTTATAATTTTGGTATAATTATGTTGATCAAAGGTGGTCCAATTGTATTTATGATTGTTGTAATAATTTTATTAAATTAGTTAAAAACTTATTTATTGTAATGATGTATTAAAGTAAATTTACTTATAAAATGTTTTTCATTCATTTCATTAAATCAACAATCATATTTGATTACAGTATTTATTTAAAATACGAAATATATAGAAATTATGGGAAGCTCTATTTTTCACCCTTAAATGAATTGTTCCTTAAAATTAATTCATACATATACCCTAATACTTTGTTTTCGAAGCATAATTTTTCAATATTAACATTCCTACAGAAATAAATTTGTTTTTATTACTAAACATTGAATTTATACTTTAAAAAATTATTACCTTCGTAGTTGTCTCCACTGTCGGAGATTCTCACAAAAACAAAGTGACCTTCCATCCATAATTATCCTTATGGTGTTTTCATGTTCCTCTACCTCTCTCACCCATATAAAATTCATGAAAATTCGGTTTTATATTATGAAAAAATAGTGAAAATTTGATTCAAAGTTATGACGGTAATATAACATAGAAATTTATTATTTGATCTGGTCCCTATAAAATAGTCTTACTGACTATTCCTCTAATATTTCAAAATCATATCTGATTCTTCCATATAAACTAAAACATGAAAGTAGGACCATATAATTTGTTTGAATTTCACCTCTATTCATAGCTTCATGACAATCTAGCAACTATTCAAATTGATTGAAAAAGGTAAATCATTTGGAAATACCTTCATAATACTTTCCTCATAGTGCATAAAAGGGAAGTTGTATATGTATAATGATCCAAAAGACAAATCTTGATCCATGAAAGAGTTTAAGTATTCTAGGAGTGTTCTATATATCATAAAAAATAATTTCACGTAAATTGAATGTTGAAATTGGTATTAAAGTAATCTAAGAAGGTTTTCACAACAATATTCACAAGCAGATCATCCAGAAGGGATAAAAGTGCTTTTTGTGTTCCTCTTCCTTGCATTTGTAATAAAAAAAATTTCAAAGTAAGGATTTACTAAAAATAATAAAATATTTAATCTTCCAAAATTCCTAATTTCCAATGCATTCTAGACCATTCTCTAATACCAACTATAAAGTCCCAAACCCACACTTCTAGATTTGGTACTAAAAACATGTAGTGTATTTTTTTATTAATTAGTTGCTAAAAACACACAGTATTTTATAATCTCTAGGAACCTTTTTGTTCTAGATTCCGAAAATTTAGTCATAGCCTTTAAAATCATCATAGTTTACAAAAATTACAGAATAACACAATTGAATAATCTAAACTAGCACCTTAACCGTCTTTTGAACCTCTAAGGAAACCTGTGAAAATAATTTTAAAAATATATGGTGATCTTAAAATTAGCCAGTAATGTGTTTTAATATCAAATAAAAATACTTTTATACATACTTGTTTAAAAACTATTTTAAAACATTTTATTTCAAACATATATTTGATGTATGAAATAATTTTCAAAACCTTTTAAAAATAATTATAATTTTTAAATCCATTCTAAAATATTCTTATAAAAAATACTTAAATTTTATTCTTAAAAATAATTTGAAAATAATATATCATTTATTGATTAAAATGATACATGTAAGGTCCTATAAAAACAATTTGGCCACAAGTAGTATCATTTGTAGGATAATGTCCCATTGAGGTTGTAGGTTTACTCCCCATTCCTCATCATCTCATTTGATACCCATATGTTGAATTTTATTTTCCAAATTTTTTTTAACTGAAGATATTTCTTTCTTAATAAAAACCCATTAAAACACCTTTAAAAATAATAGATAATTTATTTTAATTTAATAAAATAAATAAATTCTAATCTTAGAAAAAATTACATTTTAAGGAGAAATTCATTTTCCAAAAAATAATTACTCGTATTCATGTGACTTGAACATAAACATATTAAAATTAAGACAATGAGTTCAATTAAAATGCATGTAAAGTCATGAGAAATTATATATTATAGTTATATCTACTAATATGCATGAAAACTGCTGAAATTGAAATTCATGTTACACATAAAATGTTAGGTTTTATCATTAGAAATCATATAGAGAATAAAATCACATTATTTTAAAAACCAAGGTTTTAAACAATAACAAAACAATTTTTTATTATTGTTTTATAATTTTGATACTAACATTGAATTTAAACAAAATAAAAAATTTGTTTAAATTAATAAATAACTTCCCATATAGAATTTTGGGACATAAAATCAAACTTTTTTTGAAAAATATAATCCCTAAAAAAGTGACTTTTTGAAAGAATCAAAATCCTAACATAAATGATAATTTTCCCTTACCTGAAATTATAAACCAAGATGATATAATACCTTATGGTATTTTATCACATATAATATAAGAGAGATATGTTTAGGGGTGTGATTTGGGTCCTTCTAATATATATAATGAGGGATGTTTCTATATTTATATTTGGTTTCACTCATGACACATCTTTGCTTGCCTTTATATTTTTAAAAAGATTATAAGTTGAGTATTAAAAAAGATTTGTGGTTTTAACATGATAAAACATATAGACACACACACAAACAAAGATATATATTTAATTCATATCACACTCTGATTTTATCTTAATTTTTGAAGAAGGAAACTATTATAATAAGATAACAAAAAAACTAAAGAAACATAGTTTGATCAATATTTAAGACATTTATAGAGATCTCATATACTGAAAAAAGTATATATATATATATATATTATACCCTTTTTATAACATAAAATCTAGTAAATCCTGGATGTCCTCTATATCCATTTAAACAAATCTCATGCATTTAATATCTATGGAGAACCATATATATATTTTTTACTATAATAAATCATTGGATATTATAAAAAAAATTAGTCACAACCCATTTAACACCTTAAATGAAATGGCTAACACAACGTACAATTATATTTTATTATTTATATTTATAGGTTCTCAAGTTACTTTATAAATCATCAAAAAAACTATTCCATGATATTAATGTGCATTAACTTTTTGTTGGTCGAGAGAGACACGCATGGTTCTTTTCTACTATTTTGATAGTTCATTATTTCATAGATCTATTATTGGAAGACAATAGTGGTGTTATGATATGGATTTGATCCATACACTTAAGGTGGAGATTATTACTAGCATCGAACAAGGATAAGGATGAAGAAGACTATTATCGAATGTTTTAAAAATATAGGTAAGAGAAGAAAATGAAGGCATTAATGGTTAGTTATCTCATCTTGAGGTAGATGATGAAATCAGACAGTCGAGAAGAGATGAATCAAACAACTATGACATAAGTGACCATTTCAAAATGGGTGAACAGTATCTTAGGAGTCTTTCCTACATCGATCAATTGTTGGTTCGGGAATTTCTTAATAAAAAATTTTATGTCAGTTCTGCTCCAAAATCACAACATATATTACTCGCGAGCTTTGGCCCATCGAGCATTATACCCAACCTATGCTTTGTCTACGTGCCTTATAGATGGGGATCCCAATGATTATCCTAAGCAGTGCTAAATTGTTACCTTGGGGGATTATAGGTGGCCCCACCTCAAGATGGATCCTTTGTTCCACAATATTCCTTGGTTTGTCTAGGTTGACCATATTTCCCAACTAAGTAGTATTTCAAGGGTCCCTAGCTAGCCAATGGATCTAAATTTTTAATACTAAGTGAATTTAAAAAATTTATATATATATATATGTTCTTTAGTATAACTATGTTTTAGTTTGGGGGTTTTAGTATTTTTAATTTTTTTTAATAATACTTGTTATCTTTAAAATTATTACTAACCTAATTACATTTTGTAATCATCACATTTAAATTACCATTTCACTAAAAATTTAAATTATTTTAAGATCTCTCATATAACATTAATAGTTAAAAAAATTTCCAACAGTTATATTTTTATAATGGTCAAAAAAACTCCTGTAAATATCCATGCCTTAGAGGAATTTATATAAACCAGTATTCCTCGATGTATGTTTTCTTACTGCCAAAACGGTTCTCTACTTTCCAATTACTCTCTATATTTTTTATATCTTTCTTACCAATGCTTTTTTAATCATGACTGATGCAAAATAGGTGGATTATACTTTTTTCATTATTACATTGTTTAGAGGTGGTCAAATTATATTACTAAATCATGTAATATGTTTATTAAAATATTTTCAAGCTCTTGTATTGTAATGATGTATTGAAGCCTGTGTACTAATAAAATTTTATTCATTATTGTTTTTAAATTTTTAATCATATTTATTTATAGTATTTATTTATGTAAGATCCTATCTTCTTCAGGAAATTTTCTTTCTAAGTTTATTTGTTTAAACCCTAGTGGTTTAGTCTTGTTCGGTGATGGAGAGCCTTTGTTGGAGAAATTTACCTAATGTTCAGGGATGTATTCTTGATTTAATTAATGGATTCTAGGTATAAATGGCCTAAGTGTCAAAAATGGGTTCAAATTCAGTTGAGATGATTTAAAGGTAAAATTGGATAAAACTCAAATGTTGAACATTTACACGTCGTGTAAGGGTATTACACATTATATAATTGTTTATGGGTTTTAATAAAATAAACATGAGTTGAAGATTTTTTCGTAGAAAAACATTAAAAATAATTACATGATGTGTAACTGAATTACATGTCCCTTAAATGCCCAATCTACAGATTTAAAGTGGTTTTGTGGCTGATTTTTTATGGAAACCAGAGCATCTTTTCTTCTCTCGACCTCGAGCAACTCTCTATGTGATTTTTGAGTTCCAAAACCTATTTCAGAAATCCCCTTTATGCGATCAATCACTGTTAAGTATTTATAGTTGGATGTTCTTCTTTATCTTCCTTCTAATCCAACCTATTATTTCAAAATCCTTTAGAGAACTTTTTTTGTTGATTTTGATCATGGTAAACCCTGATCTAGGAACCTATTGGGAACCATCTACATTTTTTCTTATGGGAATTAGTCATTAGAAACTTTTTTGGATCTTCTGTTAAAGGTAGGTGGCCTAAATTTCAAATCCCATAGTCATGATTTTGATTTTGCGCATGAAAATTATAGAATTTATAGATTTGTATGGAGTTGATTTTCTAAATGGAATTAATTAATTTGTTGAAATAATTAATTGTGAAATTGTGAAATTTTGGGATTTCAGGATAATTAACTATTTGAATTGATAATGTGATATTGATGTTATGAATGAGATAATTAATAGTTAAATTAATTATGAGATATTAGAATTGTGTGTTTGAAGAATTCATTAGTGAATTAATTCTTGAATGATGGTATTGTTAAAGGATTAATTAATTATTTAAATAATTAATTGGTGATTGAGATATATGTAATATTTTGTTATTATCATATATGTGATTAGTAAATTGTGAATGGTAACATTGAAATTCTTAGAGGGATCAAATAATGGTAACATGGTCATTCAAATGTGTGAATTAATAAATGGTAATATGTTCATTCATTTTTTAAATAAACAATAGTAACATGGTCATTAAATTGTGTAAATTAATGTGTAATGTTTCAGATTTTCCATGTATTATTTTTAGATATTATATGGATTTATTTCGACACTAGGCTTTGAGACGACTTGTGATTCTGAGACCCAGTGTTCCTAGAATAATTTTTTGAAAATTACAAAAATTTTAATATCATGTGTGAATGGTTTTCCAAAAAGAAGTGAAATAATTCATAAATGGGTTCTTGGATCAGATATCTGAGGGCATTGTTGAACTCAGAATAACAGTTTTTCCCTAAGAGAAACATAACATTGCTCAGCAAGGGTTAAATTTGAAAGATTTGTCGCAGGACATAATGACAATAAAAATATTTTAAAATGTATATTTTAATGTGATGTGGTGACATTTTCTTTTAATAATTATTTTTCATGAAATTCAATATTATCACCATAAACCTGGAATTACTTTTTTATGTGGTGAGGAACCCTCTCGACTAACGGTGATGATAGAGACTTAGATTAAGGATCATTCTTGACAGATTTTTCCAATTAAAATTAGTCTTCAAAAGAAAAAAAACTCATTCCTAGGTAGGATTATCGAATTCTTGTTACCATTCCCCATTCTTGTTTTTCACAATGAATGTTGATCAATCCATGAATAGATTGATCCTCGGCTCGATCGTTGCTGGATAGTTACAAACTATGTTGTTTATTTCAGAAATTTGTTAAATTATTCTTCATTTATCCTTCTACTGAGAAAGAATCAAGGTCGACATAAACAAAGGCCAAGGTTAATTCATTGAGAGTTATTTTGCTTTTATATCCCCTATTCTTGGTGTTCTTCACCTTTGTATACTCGTGATCATGACTTGACTTTCTGAGAGGCTCTAAACATGATCGGACCCCTGGATTGGAGGAAAGATGAAAACAAGGCCAGATCAGTGTCGATCGAGACCCTAGGATCACAAATATGATTTCATTTAAAATATTGGATCATTAGAGGAAGAATGGTGGTTCACGGAAGTAGAAATTATGGCACGGCACGGCGGAAGCCAGAGATGGTGAGGCCGCGAGATGTAGCCGACGACCTCGTAATGCGGCGGGGTGCCATGTGGACCCGTGGCAGTAATTGTGGGAGACCACATGAAATGGATTAGCCCAAGTGCGAGCAGGCCGAGACAGAGGAGGTGGGCAGGCCTAGGTATATTGGGTCGAGCCCAGGTGAAATGGGCCAGGCCCAGCAGAGATGGAATGGGTTGGATCAAACCCATCAGGTCGAGTCAGACTCATCAGGTTGCGTTAGTCTCAGCTTGAACCAAGGGAGACCAGACTAGGTGATCAGTCACCATGGTTGGTGGAACGTTCGTACAGTCAGTGTACCAGCCAAATAATCTATCCACTGGCTAAGTGACCGCCTTCTGAAAATTTAAAACGCTATATCATCTAAATGATGCATCCTTTTGACAATCCGTCTGTGGTGTTGGGACCCTAAATATGAGATGGTACTTTTAACATATTATGGAAAGATTTTATCTTGGAATACTATAGTGTGAGAGTGTTCCATTCTTCCTTTCATCAAGGGTTCAATATGATATTACGTCCACATCACTGGATTTTAATCCCCTTGGAGGAAAAGTCCCAGATAGATTCAGGTTCCCTCCCTAGGACTGGAGTGTGATCCTCTGTCACCCCTAGTATATTTTTTGTGTAATTGGCATAACCTTCGAGAGTATATCATTGGTCCTCCCTCTAGACAGTGCATCAATTGGGTTTTTGGTATCCCCTAGAGTGTCTGGGCACAATCTGTATTTGGGCATGATCCCTTACATTGTAAATTGATCAAGATCGATTCAGTGGTATCCTCCAGTGTGATTGGGCGTGATGCCCTCCTAGTGGTATTATAATCTTCCTTGTAAAATATGTTCTCATTTTGGAATGGACCAAATGAGATAGACCTCTTGGGGAGTGTCTTCTATGATATCATGGCTCGATGAGCGAGTCCGCTATAAATGAGCATGGTTCAAGTAGAATCTTATGGATGAGAGTTGTTTAATACTGCCCAATGGCATGGTGTTTTTCATGAGTATATCTAGATATTATTTTTATATGTGTTGTTGAAATATACCTATGTGGATCTGAATTGTATTTTCATTTTTGGTATTTCCTTTTTGGTACTTTCCGTTATTTTTTCAGGGTGTCCTACTAAGTATTGTTGTACACACCCCTACACAGGATTTTCCCACAAGTGTCATGTCTTGTGCTGTTGATTGACCATTCTATAGAAATCTAGGTAAACTAAGACCAGGCAGTACCTTGTGAGAGTAGACAATCTGATGTGTGTTTCAGCAAATTTTCTAACAATAGTCTTAGCACCACTTACTTTATAGGTTGGACCTGTAGCTATATACTCTTTTATTTTGGTAGGATTCTTTTGACCCTGTTTACTTTACAGTAATTTCACTGTTGTGATCTAGTTGTGGGATATAGTATTTTTCATGTATCGTTTACTTAGTGTCTTTACATTTTATCATTTTTTTCTTGTAGATATATGCATGCGTACAGGTACATAGAAATATTCCTCACATTTGTGGGATATTCCTACTCGGTGCTAGTCACCAGCCCTTGGCCTATTAGAGGTGGGCTTGGGGAAGTCACATCATGGGCCCATAAGGGACAGGTTGTGATAGAGTGGTGTATGAGGAGGACATTTTTACTTTATGATCAGGAGACTTTGAGGTTGGTTTGAGGAAATAGTTTTGAGTTCTTTGAGTTCGACTTTCGGTACAGGTATTCCAGTGTTGGGGCAGCGTCCGACGTATCCATACACCAAGACAACGACTACCTAATTTTCAACTCAGTATATGAAAATACTGGTTACTGGGAAAAAACTAATGGTACATGCATTATATAAGAATTTATGTGTTATCCATGTCCTTCTTGAGTCAGCTCTCGAGATATACTCCATTGACTGTGGTACATATTCTTTTACTTTAAGATTCCCCCACATAGACTGCCAATCAGGATTTAAATTATAGATCAAGAGGATGATCTTCCTTGTGAAGAGGCGTCGATACATGGTACTATACTAGATATAGAACCTTTGGGCATTTTTATAGCTGTACCACCACCTGTCGATCTGCAGATACTACCAATACTAGCGGCTGAGGATCCACATTGGTTGAGTGAGTTTAATGAGCTTCCGAGGTAGCGACCTCCCAGGTTTCAGGGTGAGCCAAACCCCCAATTGGCTGATGATTGAATCGATCCAGTCACCAATGCTTTCCACCTTGTGAGAATGGATGGTGACTAGATGCCAGTCCTCACCGCGAGTCTTCTTCAGGGCTCTGTGGGAAGATGGTGGAGCTTGGTGACACAGTCGCACGACTAGACATATCTCTACCAGAAAGAATTTGATCATCTCATTAGGGAGGATTTCTATCTATCCATATTGTAAATAGTGTGCATACAAGAGCTTCTGTATCTGCAGCAGTACGGTATAACCATGGAAGAGTATTTAGAGAAATTTTCTGACCTTTTGTGATACTCTATGGATATGGTATGAGATCTGTTCTTCATGTCTCGGACCTTTTAACATGGATTACATTGGGACATCAGGACATTAGTGGTATCTTTTAGCATTCCTACTTATATTGGGGTACTTGAGAGAGACTTGCTAGTGGAGAGTTTTATAGATAAGTGGACATTGGTAGTGGGATATAGAAGTTGGCACCAGGTAGCTAAGATCTTGGTAGTAGGCATATGATGACATTCATAGAGTCCTCAGAGGGTCAATAACATGGGGGGGGGGAATCCTGTGATGCAGGGTCAGTGGTGCATGGCTCCTGGGGTAGCTTGAGTCAGCCCAGAGATAGACGGTGTTATGCATGCAGCCGTCAGGGACATCTAACACAATATTTCTCAACTACTCATATAGGTGATTGGGAGATGGTCGAGGGACCACTGAGGTTGAGGAAAATATATGAGTATAGTGGTTCGTAGGGCGGAGGATATAGAATATGAGTGGGTAGGGAAGTAAGAGGTCATTGATGTTTTGACCCATTACCACCACTACCCCAAGGTGGTCCATGCCAGGCTTAGGCAACTGGTGGACTAGGATGATTCTAGTTGTAGTCAATGGAGGCTTATGACCAGCTTCTCCAAAGATGATTGTAGGTATGGTCTATTTCTTATCTAAATTAGCTACAGTTTTTATAGACATAGGTGCTAGTCATTCCTTTCTTTCTATGAACCTTGTTCGGGACAGGGAGATTCCGGTTAAACCATTGACTCGACCCTTACTATTAGAGACTTTTAAGGGATAGGATTCGATGATCAAACAATGGTCTCAAAAGTATGACCTCATTCTTGTAAGAGATAGTTTAATTTGGTATCTCTTGGTAGTAGTGTCGAGGACCTATGACATCATTTTTTGTATGTACTGGTTATCCACAATTTATGCTCATATTGACGGTTTTAAGCACATAGTGTGGTGTGTCCGCAATGATGGGACAAACATATATATTTTTAGTGAAAAGTAATCACATGCAACATAAGTTGGACTCATAGATAGGAGGGTTCAAACAATGACTCATCAGTTAGATAGACTCACCCTCAATGCAGGGGATGATATGAGCCCTCAATTTCCAACAGTTATGGAGAAGTATGAGAAAATCTTTTCAAAGGATATTCCCAATTTACCTCCCAATAGAGACGTTTACTTATGGATTAATCTCTACCCTAGGATGAAATTGATATCTAAACCTACATATTGGAGGACCCCCGCAGACCTTCATGAATTGAGGGTATAATTAGAGGACTTGTAGAGGAAGGGATTTGTGAGACCTAGTGTTTCACCCTCAGCATCCCCATTTTTTATTCAAGTAGTATGAAGGGAGATTGAGGTTATGTATATAATTGTAGCACCTAAACCAGGTGAATGTGAATAACGTGTATCCACTACTGAGGATTCATGACCTCTTTGATTAGTTGATATGGGCACAATGGTTCTTAAAGATCAACCTTAGGTCAGGCTATCACTAGTTGTGAGTACGGGATAAGGATATAATAAAGATGGATTTTAAATGTCGTCATATTCACTATGAGTACTTGGTGATGTCGTTTGGTGTGATGAATTCCCGAGGAGTGTTCACGGGACTCATAAATCGGGTCTTTCAGCCTTACTTGGACTTGTTTGTGGTGGTCTTCATTGATGATATCCTAGTGTTCTCGGAATTTGAGAAAGAGTGTGTAGGACACTTGAGGATGGTCTTGGACACACTCTGAGATAACCAAATTTACAAGAATCTCTAAAAGTGTCAGTTATAGATTCAATAGGACCATTTTATAGGACACATAATTTCATAGGCTAAAGTTTCAGTAGATTCAGTAGAGATTGAGGCGGTGCTTTCTTGGGATCCACCTAAGAGTGTTGCTGAGGTGTGGAGTTTTCTTAGTTTGGTTGGGAACTATCAGAGGTTTGTACTTGACTTCTCTAGAGTGGTATCACCTTTGAAAGCATTGACACAAAACAAATAGCCTTTCATGTGGATAAAAAAGTGCCAAGAGATTTTTTAGTATTTGAGGAATTGATTGACAAGCGCTCCCATATTGAGATAAGTAGAGGAGGGTTCTGGGTATGTAGTGTGCTACAATGCATCAGGAACCGGGCTTGGTTGAAGTCTGATGTAGAGGAAAGTGGTGATTTCTTATGGCTCATGCAAGTTGATACCACATGAGAAGAACTACATGACCCATGATCTTGAGTTACTAGTGATAGTATTTAAGTTGAATATGTGGAGACAATTCTTGTTGGGAGAGTGGTTTATCATCTAATCCGATCACAGGATTCTGAAGTACATATTATCTTATAAGGACCTGAACATGAGACAAATGCAGTGGATTGAGTTCCTATAGGACCATGACTTAGATTTTATATACTACTAGGAAGGGAACGTCGTGGCAGATACTATTAGCAAGAGATCCAATTTTCAGTTGTTGAATGAGTCATCAGTGCAGTTGGTCCCATTGTAGTTATCCTTTATGGATGGAAATGGAGAATATTACCTCTAGTTAAGGTTTTCCATCCATCCACTCTTATAATGAGTTTGGGAGGAACATCATAGGAATATTTACTATGAGACTTTACGTTCTCAAATTTCTATAGGGAATACCCCTTATGAATATTTGATAGGTGGGGAGAACATTATCCTTTTTAGAGGCAGCACAGTTGTACCAGTGGAAATGTGGGAGGATGTTTTGAAGGAGTTTCATACCTCTCCTACGGTGGTACATCTAGGTGTGGGGAAGATTTACCAGGACCTCTGGTGTCAGTTTAGTTTTCCTGGTATAAATAAGGGAGTTGTAGAGTTTGTTTCTCGATGTCCCACTTATTAATAAGTGAAGGCTGAGCACTAGGTACCAACATGTTTATCCAAACCCCTTGAGGCTCCAAAATGGAAGTGATATGGGATATGGATACCCTTCATGTTGGTTTTAACAGATACATCCAAGGGAAATGATTCCATCTGGGCGATCTTTGACCGACTCACCAAGTTGAGCCAATTTCTATCTGTCCAAGAGCGGAGTTTAGTAAAGAGCATGGAACACCTCTAAGTACAAGAGATAGTTTGACCCCATGGAGTCCCATCACCAATTCTTTCTTATTGGGATGTTAAATTTACATCCCAACTATGGAATGGATTTTAAGAGGTGTTTGGGACTCAGTTATTCTTGAGCATAGTGTTCCACCCAGAGATGGACGACCTTACCGAGTAGACCATTAGAGTTCTGGAGGACTTGTTGTGGGTGTGCATTTTATACTTTGACCAAAATTATGAGGATACTAAATGGGTGAAGTATTCTTTTAGTGTGTGTCTAGTGGTATCATAGAAATGTCTACAAGAGCACATGGGATCTAGAGGATTAGATTTGTGCTCAGTACCCTCATCTATTTGGGTATCCCTTGTCTTAGATTTTAGGGATGAAAATCCCCAAGGTGGAGAGAATTTAACATCATGGATATTCCTTGTATTATATTTAGATATTATATGGATTTATTTTGAGACCATCTACTTAGACGTTGTGTGATTCTGAGGCCTAGTGTGCGTAGAACAATTCTTTGAAAAATATTAAACTTCTAATAGCACGTGAAAATGGATTTCCTAAAAAAGTGGAACAACTCATAAACAAGTGCCCATATAAAAAATCTAAGGACACCATTGAATTCATAATAGTAGTTTTATACTAGTTGTGGCTTAACATTGCTCGGCATGATTCAACTGTGAAAAATCTATCATAGGACGTAACAGGAATAAAAATATTTTTATTTGACGTAGTTAAATTTTCTATTAATAAGTGTTTTTTAGGTAATTAAGGGGCATCACCATAAACCTAGAATTGTTATAATATGTTGAAAGGAATCCTATTAACAAAAAAATATGATGGAGACTTGGATCGAGGATTATTCTTGATCGATATCACCAACAACAATCAGTCTTCAACAGTGAACGATCAAATTCATAGGTGGGGTGGTTGAAGTTTTATTGCCTTTCCATATTCTTTTTCGTATTATAAACACTATTCAATCCATGAAAAAATTAATCTATGGATCTATCATTTTAGGATAGTTATAAACTATAGGGTTTATTTTAGAGATTCATTAAATTCCACTTTGTTTATCCTTCTAATGAGAATGAATCGAGGCGGAAATTAACAAAGGCCAAGGTTCATTCTTTGGTCATTGTTGGGATTTTCTCTTCCTCATTCCTATAATTCTTCACCATTGGATCCTCATGATTGAGGATTGGTATTCTAGGTGGTCCCAAATATGATCAGACCCATGGATTTGAGGAAAGGGGAAATAAAGACCGGATCGGTGTAGAATGAGACCCGAGGATCATAGATATGATTTCATTTTCAAAGATTGGATCAGTGAAGGAAGAACATACACTTGAGGAAGTATAAATGATGATGGAACATGGTGGTACAACACATATGGCACCACATGGGATACATCGACAGCTAGACATAACCGGTGACCATCTAACATGACAGGGAACCAGGTAGATCGGTGACGGCTGTCATGGCCGATCACAAGAAAGAGATCCGCCCGCACGTGAGCGGGATGGGATAGAGGAGTAGAACTGGCCTAGGAGGATTGATTCAAACATAGGTGAAAAGAGTCGGACTAGCATAGGTGGAGTGGGATAGGTTGGACCCACTGGGTCAGGTTGGGTCATACCCGAGTTAGGCTCGGGTCAAACCCGAGGTGGCCGAATTGGGCCATGGTCGACCGAGCTCCACATAGCTATGGTAGCTACTGGATGGTCAATCATTGTTGAAGCTCTATCTGTTATGGCACAGCCTACCATGGGGGTAGATGGACTAGGCAGTCGAATTCCATAGTCGGTGGACTGGATGCATGGTTTGTCCATAGGCCGATTGACCCCTTTCTGATACTTAAAAACACCATAAATTTTAAATGGTGCATCCCTTTGATGGGCTGTCTATGACATTGGGACCCTGATTTTGAGATGGTACTTTTGAAATATTATAGTGAGATTTTAGATTAGACCAGTATAGGGTGAGATTATTCTCGTGGTCCTTTACTCGATTGTTTAGTATGGTATTACGACCACATCGCTGGATTGTAATCCCCTCTAGAGGCCGAGTCCTTGATAGAGTTAGGTATCCCCCCTCAGGACAAGTGTGTGATCCTCTATCACCCCTATTGATGTTTTTTTTAATTTTCCTATTCTCTAAGAGCAGGGTATTTTTCCTCCATCTAGAAGATACATTTGTAGGGTTCATGGTATCCCGTAGAGTGTCTAGGCGCAATCCACGATATCCCCCAGTGTGTTTTGGAGTCACCCCCTATGTTTCTAATTGATATCTATTGGGTTAGTGGTATCCCCCGATGTGACTGGGCGTGATCCCCTCTCTGTGTTATCATAATTTTCCTTGACCAATAAGTTATGATTTGGGAAGGTCCAAGTTGATCTAGACCTCTTGGTGAGTGTCTTCGATGATATCATCAGTCAAGGATTGAGTCCTCTTGTAATGAGAGTGATTCAAGTATAATATTGTGGATGACAGTTGATTAAGACCACCAGATGGTGTGGTGTTTTTCAAGAGTATATCTCGATATTCTTGGTATATGTTCTATTGACATATTCATGTGTGGAGATAACTGTTATATTCCTTTTTGGTATTTCCTTTATGGTATTTTATTTTGTGTTTTTGGGGTTTCTTACTGAGTATTGTCGTACTCACCACTACACTGGCTTTTCTTGAATGGGTTTTATCTTGTCGAGACGATCTACCCTTTAACGGAGTTCCAGGTAGATCTGGACCAGGTAGTGCCTTGTGAGACCGGACAAGCCAAGGTGTGTTCTAGAATGTTTTGAGATGACAGACCCAGTACCTCTTGCATTACAAGTTAGACTTATGGATGCATAATATTTTATTTTGGTGGGATTTTTCTGTCCTAGTTTACATTCTAGTACTTTTACTATTGTACTCTAGTTGTGGGATATAGTAGTTTTCATGCATTGTTTACTTGGTGTTTTTACATTTCAACATTTTTGGCTTGGATATGTGTGCGTGAATATTGGTGCTTAGGAAAATGCTTTTTATTTATGGAAAATACCTACTTGGAGCTAGTCTCCATCCCGTGGCCTATTGGATGCAGGCTTGGGGTAGTCACAGATTGGGACCCTCTGGGATGGGTCGTGACATAATGAATGATAACATGGTCATCCATTTGTGAAATAAAGTATGGTAACAAGGTCATTCAATTGTGTGAATTAATGAATGGTAACATGGTCATTCATTTGTGAAATAAATGATGGTAACATGGTCATTCAAATGTGTGAATTAATAAATGGTAACATGGTCATTCATTTTTGAAATAAAGAATGTTAACATGGTCATTCAATTGTTTGAATTAATCAATTCTTTAATGGTCATTAATTTGTTAAAATAATAATGGTAAGATGAATATTCCAACTCATGACACCGCTTGGATATAGTTCAGACTCCGACATGGGACAAAGCATGTATTGTTACATGGATTTACATGAGAACCTGAGGTTTATGTGGTTAAATAAAATTAATTGGTAATGTGATAACAATTTAATTATGCTTTGTAATTGTTTATTTATACATCTATATACACTATTTTTACTGGATATTGTTTTAGACACTACTGGTGGTGGACTAGTAAGTCGTACTCACATCCTAATTGGGAAGCCTGATTGGTACCCAAATAGACTTTATTTTTGCATCACATGTTACAGGAAAATGCCCAGTGTTAAATGGCTAGTTTGGAGATGGTGCTTGGATGAGGGAACTAGATGTGGTCCAGGACCCACTTGGGAGTCCTTGGTATTTTTAATTTAGTTTTCATTTTAGGTACATAACATATAAATTAGCAAGACATGTTTTTTACTTAGTTGGATATTGTATTTCATGAATTGTTTGTCTTTAGATATTTTTACTGTTTATGGTTATATATGATTCCATTATTTTTTATAAATTTCACGAGTGTTTACTATAATAGAATAGGGTATAATCTCTAAATGATTGACTTATCAGAACCACACTTATATTCAGCAGCCTCTGGCATATGCGGAGGTGCACCTGAGGTCATGTGACCGACCGGCTCATGACACTGACATGTGGCACCCAGGTCGAGATGCTAGAAAGTGGTATCAGAGGAGTTTTCATTTCGTTTTATTTTATATTACTAGTTAGGTAAGTATATATAGGACACTATTAAGAGTTAGGCCTTGGTAACGAGCTCGTGCATTGAAAACCCATGTATAGGGTAAAACCCTAGTACTCAGGGTGGAATTTTTATTATTATTATTCATTGTTAAAATGAATATTATTTAACCTTGAGTGATTCACTTGTGGACTATTGTGATAATTATTATTTAGATTTTATGATTGTTGACTCATGGACCACAATGGAACAAGAGTTGAGTCTGCATTCATCATTTTAGGCACTTGAGATTATTTTGTGACATGCATCATTTTAGGAATGCATGAGAAAATGGGTTTTGGTTAAATTGTTGAACATGAATTGTTTTCATTTCATGTGAAATTTAATTGAAATTGGTTCCTAATATGAAATCATAACTGGTAAAATGATGCAACAATTTGAATAAATGGGTGTCTAAATGAGAAACCCTCACTATGAGAATGTGTTTACCCTTGTAACCAAGACCTAAGTGCAGGTTGGTTAAGGGTAGTGATAGCACATCCATTTTGACTATGTGGAAAGATGTGGGGAAGAGAGTTGTTGTGAACTATTTTTTCCTTCTGTAATTGTGATAATGTTTTTTTATGAGTCCGAAGATGTATTTTTGAAATTGTAGAGATATGCCTCCACTATGATGCTTGTTGAGAGGACTACATGGGGAGATAAATGGTAAAGATATACTAGAAGTAGAACCTATTCCAAAGATAGTTCTGGGTTAGTAAGCTGGGGAGCATTTCCGATATAAATTTTCTTGCTTCATGTGATTCATGGTAAATGATCTTGGCTGGGTTGTGAAAATCATGTTTGAACTGATTGGAGAGTTTTAGTTGTATCACCCTCTAATATTTTTGGAGAGGGTGGACATAAAGGTGTTGAGTTGTGGGTTGAGTCCATTGAGATGATACTTGATCTTTTAGAAACTCTTTCTAAAAATATGGTCAATTTGGCCACTTATATGTTATAAGTATCAGTGAAGAATTGGTGTTAGAATCATGCACAGACTGGATAGGCTGATAGCATGCTATGTAGGGACTTCTTGGAGAGGTTCTTAGAACACTTCTATCTAAAGATGCTGAGCTAGTAGAAATTACCAGAGTTCCTGTGGATAACTAAGGTGAGAATTTATATGATGGATATGATGGATACTTTATAGATCTACAACGATTTTATCTGACATTAAAAGAAGATGAGAAATCTATGGTGAGATTCTTTTAGGATGGACTTATGTGTGACATTAATTACCAATTTAACCTATTTTGGTTTAATAAGGTTACTGAGGTGGTGGATCAAGATCTCATGCCTTAAGGGAACCTAAAGGAGGCTTCCAGCACTATATAGATAGTTTCTACTAGATGATCAGAAGCTAAGACTTATGAGATAGGGAAGAACCGCTATGACAACTTTAGTCAGATCAGTGGAATATAGAGTACAAAGATAGGAGGATTGGTCGCACAGGACTTTATGGGACTGGTATTTTATCAGTGTGGTAGACCGGGACATTATTGTATATATTTTCCCCTAACCACTAATAGAGTGTTGGTATTGAGGCATTATGGGACATCTACAGAAGGTATATAAGACACATTGATAGACTATCAGTGAGGGTGCATATAGATAGAGTCATAGTGTGGTAAGGATATCTTCTACATTGTATCAAGCTAGCATCTAGATTTCTACTGACTAATGTAATAGAGATAGAGGAAATGGTTCTTGTGGGGAAGATCACCCATATCAACATAGTGGTGTAACTCAGGGGAGTTAGACAACATCACATGAGGGAGGGGTAGGACAACTACACATATTACAACCTATACTTACAGATAGTGGGGCTGGACCTTCGGCAGTGAGAGGTACAATTATTATCGCTTTTAAATTATCTACATCCTTATTTGATACAAGTTTCTCTCATTCCTTTAATTTTGGAAAAATTATTAATGGTTTGACCTTAGTGATGGAGTTTGTTAGTGGAGTAATAACTATAGATACACCATTAGAGTATGGTATAAATACATCTATTTGTGTAGGGGATGTTCTCTCAAAATTAGAGAATATCATTTTATGTGGGATCTCTACATTCTTGAAATGTCGGGGTTTGACTTAATAATAGTTATGGAATGCCTAGTCACATACCAAGCCATTATAGATTGATATCGTAGGAGGCAGACATTTATATCTCCTAAGGGTGACCATTACATTCAATGTAGGTAGTGGGATATCCATGCGGGCCGAGCAAGGATAATTAATCTGCAACTGAGAGAGCTCACACAGTAATTTTTTAGTCATTTTTTATATGATGGATGTGTAAGGCCAGATACCTTTCCACCAGAATCTATTCCACCAAAAAGAATGGTACCAATAGAGCGTCAAGAACTTAAGACTCAACTAGAGGAGTTATAGGATAGGGGATTTATACATCTAAGTAAGTAACTTTAGGGACCACCTATATTGTTTGAAAAAAAGTTGATAGGAGTATTGCACTTATTTTTTGATTATCAAAAGTTGAATTGGATGACTGTGAAGAATCGATATCTTCTTCCACATATCGATGGTCTATCTGACTAGTTTAGAGGATCCAGTGTGTTCTCGAAGATTGACTTGATATTAAGGTATCATATGATGAGTGTTCGGACTTATGATATACTAAGGACTACTTTCGGGAGTAGGTATAACCTATATAGATTTATTGTAATTCCATTTTGATAAAAAATGAACCATAAATGTTTATGGAATTGATGAACATAATATTCTATCTTTACCTATATAATTTTGTGGTGGTGTTCTTGGATAACATCTTGGTGTACACCAAGACTCATGATGATCATTCCCAACATCTTTGTATCATCCTGAGTACACTGAGAGAGCATCGACTATACTCCAAGCTAACTATGTTTTAATTTTGGATCAATCAATTGCACTTATTGGGACACATCATCTCGGAATAAGGTGTCTTAGTGGACCCATAGAAGGTATACTTAGTGGTTTCTTGGGTGAAACCCATGAACATGTTCGATATCTGTATCTTTCTAGGGTTAGATGGATATTATCATAGATTCATTGAGGACTTTTCCCATTTGGCAGTGCTACTTTCAGGCTTGACCAAGAAGGGGGTAAAGTCTGAAAGGATAGAATCTTGTGAGAGTGCCTTCTATGAGTTGAAGAAGTTCTTGACATCAGCACCAATCTTGATCCTACTCAAGCAAGGTGAGAAGTATATGGTGTATTTTGATGATTTTGGGATTGGAAGCGGAGCTGTGTTAGTGTAGGGAGATTGATTTGTAGAATATGGTTCTCCTCATCAAGGCCACATGAATAGAACTACTGTACACATAACCTTGATCTAGTGCCGGAATTTTATGCTTTAATGTGTTGGAGACATTATCTGTTGTGTGAAAATTTTACTGTGTATACAGACTATAAGAGCTTATGGTACATCTTTTTTCATAGATATTTGAATCATCTGTAGTGGAGTTGGGTTTAATATATTTAATCTTTTGATTTGGAGTCGGAATATATGCCTAGAAAAGGAAATATTGTTGCTGATGGTTTGATTTGGAAAACTCAGACTCAAGTGGTGTATTAGTCTAGTGTTGAGAGGAAAAAAATTACCTAACTAGATGAGATGCATGTTGTGGTTCAAGAGAGTTAAGAGTTGATGACCCTCATATCAGTTTTAGTGGAAACCACACTGTTGAGATGGATCTTAGATAGGTAGTATGAGGATCTATAATGTTTTACAATGAGGTAAATCCTTGAATGTGGGGAGACACTTTCATATTGGAGCATATATGAGGATGAGATCATCTATATTAGGAATCGAGGTGTTGTTCCAATGAGCATGGGAGAGGAGTTGCGGTAGTAATTTTATTCCTAGAAGTGGGTGGTACATCTAAGTGTGACCAAAATATATCCTGATCTAGGACGACAGTTTTGGTGTTCAGGTTTGAAAAAGTAGATACCAAGGTTTGTGACACAATGCTACAACTATTAGTAGGTAAAAGAAGAGCATCAACAACCTAGAGGTTTTCTACAACCATTTCCCTTTCCTAAATAGAAGTGGGATGATGTGATAATGGATCTTGTGGTGGTTCTCTTGAAGACACCAAGGAACAATGATGTTATCTTAGTTTTTTTGGATCGAATGTCAAAATTAGCACATTTATTTCCTATGTATAATACTTTTATAGTAGAGTAGTGGGAAGATTCGTATGTACAGGAGATAGTCAATCTACATGGGGTGTCATATACTGTAGTTTTATATCGTAACTCAAGTTTCACTTCATGATTCTAGAAGGGATTGTATAAATAGCATGGTATATAGGTATTATTGAGTATAAATTTCCACCCACATACAAATGGGTAGTCGGGGCATGTTATATAGGTTCTTGAGGATATTTTGTGGGAAAGTGTGCTTGACTTTAGATTATCTTGGGAGAAACACATGGATTTAGTGGAGATTTAATATAATAATAGTTATTATGAAAATATAAAGATGAAACCATATGATAATATTTATGGTTGTCCATGAATATCACTAATATCCTAGAGAGAGGCTAGTGAGTCAAGATTGTTGGTAATGAGTCTCATGCAAGAGATTTCAAAGCAGGTCCAACTAATCTGAAAATGTATGGCTATAACTCAAAGCAGGTAGAATTTGTATGATGAAATACTGAGATAACCCCTAGAGTTTTTAGAGGGTGATCATGGATTACTTCAGGTGTCTCCAATGTTGGGTCACCATAGGATATCGAGACAGGTAAATTTGGCGTCCATGTTCATTGGACCATTTTAGGTAGTGGAGAGAATCGGGCTGGTGGCGTACTGATCGGATCTTCCACCGAAATAAAATTTTAGGCATTAATTTTTTCTTTTATCACAATAGTATTAGTATCATCCTGATTATTATAATGTGAACGTGGTGGAGGATTTTTATATTGATATAGATGCATCATTTGAGGAGCATTTAATACATATATTGGATCATAGTGAGACGGTGTTGTGGGAAAAGTCTGTGCTGATAGTTAGTGTAATGTGGAAACATGGACATATATTGGAGGAAACTTGGGAAAGGGGATCAGATATATGAGCTTAGTTTTCTGATCTTTTTTACCTGAAATCTTAAAGATTCTTGGAAGTGTACCTCAAGGACAATCTTATATAAGGTGGGGAGATTGTAAGAACCCATATTTTTTAGTTACTTTTATCCCTAAGTTATTTTCATTTGAACCTTAGTCACTCAGTCTTATTCAAATATGGGGAGCCTTTATTGGAGAAAATGAACTATATTTTAGGGATGTATGCTTTTTTGGATTAAAGGTTTCTGGGGATAAAAGGGTTAACTGGTAAAAATGGGTTCTTGGTGAGTTGATTGGATTTAAAGGGAAAATGGGATGAAACTCAATTGTAGAATAATTAAACATCATGTAAGGCTATTAAAAATAATTTAATTTTCCATGGGTATTAATAAAAAATATAAGGAAACGTTTTTTTTTGGAAAAAACCTTTAAAAATAGTTATAGGATGTTTAACAGAATCACACATTGTGTAAATGCATGACCTGAATTATAAAGGGTCTATGTGGATGATTTTTATGTAAACCATTACAACTTTTCTTCACTCATCCTATGGAGATTCTCCAAGAAATTTTGGAGTTCGAAAACCCCTTTTGAACATCCTGTTTATGTGATAAATCCCTGAAAAATCTTCATGGTAGGATGTTCTTCTTTCTATTGCGTTTAATCCAACCTATTGCGGTAAAATCCCTCAGAAAACATGCGTTGTTGGTTTTGATAATGGTCAATATTGTTCTAAGTACATCTTGGAAACCATCCACATCTTTCCACATGGGAATTGGATATTAGAAATTTTTTTAGATATTCAGTTAAAGGTAGGTGGTCTGATGTTTAAATCCCACAATCATGATTTTTATTTAATGCATGCAATTTTTTGAATGTATATATTTTTTAGAAATTGAATTTACCAATGGAATTAATTAATTTGGTGAATTAATTAATTTTATAATATTTAAATTTTGGTATTTGGGGATAACTTAATATGGAAGTTGATTGTGTGATATTTATGTTATGAATCAGATAATTAATTGGTGAATTAATTATGAGTTATTCGAATTGTGTGTTTGAAGAATTAATTGGTGAAATTATTTATTGAATGATGATATTGTGAAAGGACTAATTACCATTAAATTAAGTAACGGCTGATTGAGATATATGAAATACTATTTTATTATGATATATGTGATTAGTAAAAGGTGGACGGAAACATGGACATTTGGCTAAGGATCAAACAATGGTAACACAATCATTTAAATTTGGGAATTAATGAATGATAACATGGTCATTCATTAGTGAAATAAATAATGGTAACATGGTCATTCAATTGTGTGAAAAAATAAATGGTATCATGGTCATTAATTTATAAAATAAAGGATGGTAACATGGCCATTAAATTTTGTTAATTAATGAATGGTACCATGGTAATTCATTTTTCAAATAAAGGATGATAACATGGTCATTCACATGTGTGTATTGTTGAATGGTAACACAGTAATTAATTTGTGAAATAAATAATGGTAATATGATTGTTCAATTGTGTAAATCAATTAATGGTAACATGGTCATTCATTTTTGAAAATAAGAATGGTTACAAGGACATTAAAACTCATGACATCCATTGGATATAGTTCAGACTCCAATATAGGCTGAAGAAGGTATTCAAATTCATGTGTCCATGAGAACCAAATATTTGAGTGGTTAAATAAACATTAATTGATAATGTGATAACTATTTAATTATGCATTGTAATTATTTATTTATATAACTTCATACACTATTTTTGACTGGATTCTGTTTTAGACACCGTTGGTGGTGGCCTACTGAGTCGTACACACACCCTACTAAGGTTTCATAATCAGTACCCGAGTAGTATTTATTATTGTAGGAAAGTTTAATGGTAAATTCCCATTATTAGATAGCTAGTTTTGGGATGGATCTTGGATGAGGGAACCAGACGTGGATCAAGACCCTCTTGGGATTAGTCGATCTCTTAATTTTTAGTTTACATTTTAGACACTTGATGCATACATTAGCATGACATGTTTTCTTCTTTTTTGGATATTTTATTTCCTTTATTTTTTATCTTGAGATATTGGTATTGTTTGTGGTTATATATTTTACCTCAATTTTTTATTATTTCTACTAGTTTTTACTCTAATAAAATAGGGTATGGTCTCCCTATTATTGACTTATCTGACCCTCATTGGTACTCGGTAGTCTCTATTGTACAGGGAGGCAAGCTTGAGGTCATGTGATTGACCAGTTAGGAGCACTGACATGTGGAACCTTTGTCAGGACATTACAATTTGATAGAAAAAATACATAAACATTATGGGGTGTTACACATCATATATTGACTAATCAATTTAATTCATAGAAAATATGTCTTACCAATGAATATCTATATTAAATAAAGAATATATATTATCAATTTTTCCCTAAAAATAAAATAACATTCAATTTAAAACACCATATTTAAAAATTATATACATTTTAAGAAATATGAATATCTAAGATAATTAAAATCGATATTTAGGTGAAATTTAATGTCTGACTATCACAGTAAAGTTAATATTTCAAGAAAAAGTTATTGACTTAAAAAATAAACCAAGAAAGTGAATTTCAAAACATTCTATGGTAAAAATGATCATAAAACATCCATATAATTAATAAGTATAGTATTAATACTAAATATCCTTAGTATATAATTAGTAGAATAATGTTTATTGTCATTGATGAATTACACTTCCATGAAAATAACCTTTAAAACATTCTTGATTAAAATAACCTTTGAACATTAAAAATAAAATTTTCAAAATAAAAGTTCTCTAAAAATATTGAAAGTAACTTTCTTTTAAAATAATATTTGAAACATATAAAATAATATTTAAAACATTGATTTTCCATGACGACTATAATTCCATTTATGTCAAACATTTTAAGAAAATATTATTTCACTTTTCTGGGTAATTCCAAATGGGTCTTATTTTAAAAATGACATGAAGTTTCATTTCACAACATTTTATAAAAAATAAAAATAAGAAAAATTTATTTAATAAATCATTTTTAAAATGGATAAATATATTTTTGAAAACATCTTAATAAAACATGGATATTTATGAAAAATCATTTTCGATCGAAAAGATAAATTAAATCATATTTTCTTAAAAACAATTCTCAATAATTTTAAGAAAAAAAGAGTGGAAATGGTACTATTAATTGAAAAAATTCATGAATAACTAGAGGAGAATAAAATTAAAGGTGATTATTAAACAACAGTCCAATAATTTCCTTCACTAGAAGTTAAAATATAACCAATCCTAATTAAAATGTGATTGAGAATTGAACCATTAAAAAGATCACAACATTAAAGTGAGAATTAACCAATGAATCGATTATATGTATAAAATTTTAACCTACAAAAATAAGTGGAAATAAAAAATGATATAATTGAAATTATTCAGACACATAATCTTATAATATCAATGAAAATGAAGAATTAATATAACCCAATGAAATGAAATTTATTTTTGAAATTATTTACCACTTGGTACTTTTCATGTTAAATCCCCTTTGATGAAATAATTTAAATTTAAACATAAAATACCATTTGTTTTTAATGAATCGTGAAATTAAATTTAAATTGAAAATTATAAACACCATATAAAATTAATTATGTGCATAACATTATAATATGCCTCAATGAAGGGAAATTGAGACGAACTCACATACCTCACACTTCATTTTGGTTAAATATGATTTAACCTTCTATATAATGGTTTAAAGAATGTTATTAATTTATACTAGAACAATATTCATATTTATAATATCATATAATATCCCCATATAATATTTTACATCCTGTTTGTTAATAATATTTCTTTATTTTCATTGTTTTTTTGTTAATTGTCTTCTTTTTTCATTAATTTCTTTCATGAATGTTCGATTTATTCTGAATATTATATATTTTCTTAATTTATAGAATTATTTTTAATATTATAAATAAAATTTTTTCATTGGATACATTTTTATAATAATTATTTGAATTTCAAAATGGAGAATGGATCACGTTGCTTCATGGAGACGATAGGTTGTACATACACACAAGTGACGATATCACTCAATTAAGAAGTGAATGGATCATAAAGTGGGTGGTATATTAATATTTAATATTAAATTTAATTATATATATAATATATATTCATAAAATATACCCATATTACTTTTCATTTAAATAATATGTGAAAAACGAATTACACTGCTTTGTGATGGGGTAGTCCACCGTACACATGAGCAATGTTATCTTAATTAACGATTTTATTTCACATTTTATGTAATATAATATTAATATAGGTTATAACCTTAAAATAATATCATATAATTATATTTAAAATAACAATTATATTATATAATGCTGTATTAATAAGATTTTAATGAGGTGGAAGAATAAACAATACAAAATTATCGTTTAGGAAGGTGACCTCTTCTTCTGAAAACTTTATTACGTTTAGACCAAAATATTTTCTACATTGTATTTAGGATCAAAAAATGGAATATAGGGTGTTGGGATGCGATTAAGTAATTATTTTTTAATTTTAATGGTATAACCAAATTGATTTGGATGGTTGGAGATGGGAGAAGTGTCGGTGGCCTTTTTTAAGTGGGGGAGATGTAACACATGGAATGTTTTAAAATAATCAATTACACCCATGTTTTTATCCTGAAAAATAAAAAAAATGGGTAATTATCTACCCTTATAGGTTATAAGGTATAAATATTTCCATAAAATTGGTTTTAGATATTTTGTTAAGCCATTTTTTACCATTATCTTCTAATTTTGGCCCATAGTAAACCTGTATTTACCTTAACCGTGGTAATTAATTTTTATTGTTTTCACTATTAATTATGTTAAAAAATTAAGTTAAACTTATTATATAATATAAATTGTTATTCTTAAAAATATTTATTTCATTTTTATAAATAAAATCCACATGATTGGTAGAAACTGATTTAAAATTATACCCATAGACGCGATGAAAAGTCGGGTTTCCAAAGAGAAACTTCTCATCATTATAAAAGGATTTAATATCAAAATTTGTTATGAAATTGAATAAAATGACTTAAATTAGTTAAAATATAATATAATTGAATTAAATTTACTTTAAAAACTATTTAAAATATAATTTATCCATGAAAAGTATTTAAATGAAAACACAACTTTGAATAAAAATCAGTATTTTTCACTATTCAACAAAAAATGAAACTTTTCATAAAAATCCTAAAAATTCACACTAAGATAATTTTTATGTGATTATTTTAAAAATGAAGTTAATTTTTTAAAATAATTTTTTTTAATTGTTGATAAAAATAAATTTTAAATTCTGTGTGTAAAGTGTGACTAAATTTTTTTTTTAGAAAAATATAGTTTTTAATAATAATAATTATTTTTTAAATGATTATTAATTTATTTATAATCAATAAGTAACTAATGAATTTTTTTAATAAAATTTTAAACCATATACTATTTATAATTTAGTTAGTACTATTGGTACTCACCAACATCATGACTAGTTTATAAGAGTCGCATTTCAAATAATGATATTTTGATAGAGTATTGTGTTTTGTTTAAACCCGATGTTGCATACATACCAAGCTATCGAGGAGATTGATTTTTTTAAAATAAATATATTATAAAGTATAAAGGTGTTACATTATCATTTAATCTTGGTGTTTCATCTCATACATGTTATCAAATATGATTTTCCTTTTTTAAATTCTAAAAGAGATACATTCTCCCTGCAATCAGTAAATTTCATCCACGCAATTTAAACTTGATCATAGTAATAAAGGGATTGACATTTGGAAATACCATGTTTTAAAAACCAACATGATAAAAGGGTTAATAAAATATCTTTTTGATAAGATAAAAATTTAAGTATGAAGGCCTCTTAGAATAACATATAACTGGGTTTATGGGAAGGAAAACATAGGTGGAAGGTAAAGATATAGACATTGAAGAAAAGAAAAAATAATTATAGAGAATGATAGAAATAATTGATCATATGAAAGTTAATAATAAATGGAATGTTTATGAACTCAAAATTATAAATATGTGTTGATTTAAAATACTATTTGATTCATCAAATATGAAGGTAATAGGATAACATTTTTGTTTCAAGATCATTTTTCCTAAAGTTGTGGAATTCCTTTACTATATTGAAAATGAACATGAAGAAATATACATACATGATATATTTCTATTTTATAATCAAAATTTATTCCTTTTTTGTGATTTGATCAATTTCCTCTTTATCTCTTACTCCAAGATATGAATACCCAAAAATGTTTTTTTTTGCCTGAGGCACTAAAATTAACTTTTAACAGATCATAAAATCCATAAAATAGTAGAAAATATTTCGGTCTCTCTTGAAATATTTTACAAAACTGATATGGTTAGCACAAGTTATCAAATAGAATATATTAATATCTAAACCTCAAACATAACACCTTTGGTTCATCATTAAATTTATTCATCAATTTTTTTAAGTAAAAACAAGGATATATTAACTAGGAGATCACATAGGTCAGTGGTAGGAAATAAACCATTATCACCATTCAGCTGTGGGTTCAAGACCCACAACCTTGTCGGTTGTGACGGGTAGTTATACAAAATGCGGGTTTTCCTTTTTCTCACACTATATTAATATAATTTTTATAATGATCCCAAATTTTAATAGCCCATAATTATCAAAATCTCAAGATAAGATATACCCTAAAGTTACCAATACCTTAAAACTTATTCCAAAAAAATTTATGGGAATTCTTCCTTAAATAATTTTTTTATTAAAATATATACTAAACCAATGGTATATATTACTATATATATTTCCAAAATTATCCTTAATCAATATATATTCCCATCCCATAAAACCTAAAGTGGGTTTTTAGTATTTTGAACTTATGATCAATCTTAAACTCATAAAAACATGATGTCATACAAACTCTAAATTTAATTAATACATATATGATTCTAAAATTTAACACAATCCTTAGATGTCTCATGATTCAAAAATATAATTGGTAAAAATACTTCTATAATGTAATTCTATAATACCAATATATAAATACTTCATCAATTTTATTTCAACATAGGTCCTTCCTTATTCTATGGATAAACCTTTAGAAGAGGACATTAACTCGGATAATTCCATGGTTCCCCACATTTAAGACAATAAGCTATAAATAGATCTCTTTGATGAATGTTATTTCCCTATATAATAGTATTTATTTTTACTTGGAAATTCATTGATTTGTAACCTTATTTTCCACATATAAAAAATTTTCCTTTCCTGTTGAGGAAATTTCTAGGGAATTTCTTTCCATATTTCAAACATAATGGAAATCGAGACTTATTTCCTCTTTGGCCTTCTCCACTATAGCCTTAGAAAACTCTATCCATATCTTATTTGGTGATTATGAGACTTGGTTAAGGTATAGGTTGTTAATAATATTTTAGGATAACTAAATATACATATTCATTATATCTTTCACTCCAACCATCATCCCATTTCCTTTATCATAGTCCACACAATGACCTTCATATTCAAAATTGACCTGATTCCTTTTGATTCTATCCATTAAATAAAACCAAAAATCACAGTGTGAGCAGTAATAACCATAATAGTAAAACCATATAATCATTTATAGGATATCTAGATCATGAAACTTTATTTTTAATCTAAGACACCTTAGTTTAAGCTAATATTTTTCTTTTTCATCATCTATTCAAATAGTTCATGATGGTTTGTAAAGAAAAGGTGAATTATCCAAATCATATCCCCCAGGAATGTTAAACCAGATGCACAGTAAGGTATGTTTTCTGGTACCAGGTCATGCTCAAATCAAACCTAATGTGCTTTTTTGGAGTTATTACCCCTAGGTACATATTTTCTAGAACCATTTCCACTTATAGTATCCAGACATAGATGTATTTCTAGGAAAAACCACATGATATCTACCTTACCAAATTGTTAGGATGTTCCTATATACTTTTCCTCATAGTCTATCATAGTGTTTTGTTCCCTAATCTATATTTTACTTAGTCTAGTTCCCGATTTTTATACTAAACTTGATCTAATACCAATTATAATGACCTAGACCCTAGTAGCCTAAAGTCGGTGTGTACATATTACGTTGGCACTAGATACAAGGGGTTAAATCCCAAAGGACAAATCAATTTATAATTTTTAGAGAACTAGATATGTATATGATACCTATTTTTAATTGGGATAAAAAATAAAACACAATACATATCAAATTCAAATGATATGCATACCTAAAACTCATCCAAAAATTTCTTCTTCATCTCTTAGGGTAAGGGAAAAATAATAGTGAGCTTAAATTCTTCATAAGGGTTAGATATAAGTGAATATATATTCAATAAATAAATTATAATCAATATGTAGAGGTAAATAACTAATCGAAAATTACATTTTATCAATAACTTGAATATCATAATTGGATAAGGGATAATCAATATAGAGAGGTAAATAATTGAACACACATTCCATTAAATCAATAACTTGAATATCATGAATAGTTAATGCATAATCAATATGGAAAGTTAAATAACTAACAAACATGCCATTGAATCGATAAACATGGAATTAAATTCATCTATATATAATATCATTATGAAAATATCATGGATAATAAAAACTAAATTCCTACTAGGAAATTCTTAATTATTGGACAATATGATCTGAAGCATCATGATACCAATAATATCAAGAACTTTCACAAAAAAGTTTGAATCTTTGGGTAAAAATCCATCTAATTATAGATTACTAATTTGTCTCATGATACATAAGATGCATCGAAGGGTTTTATAATTTTAGGGCCCATCCATCAGTATATGCCAAAGGAATTCCTCATATATCGAATAATAGATTTAGTTCATGAATAATATGTCTTGAAAATAAATAATCGTACTAAATAAAGAATAAAAATTATCAACATTCCCCCAATCAATAAAATAAATAAAGACGGTATTAGTACAACATATCCCCAATGGAGAGAATGTAGAATAAGGTTTGTTGTCATTGATTAATTGAAATTCCAAGAAAATGTCCTTTAAAACATTCTTAAGGAAAATAAACTTTTTTCCTTTCAAAATCTCATTTTAAAAGTAAAAGTTCAAAGAAAAATTTAAAAATAACTTCTTAATCATATAAAATAATATTTAAATCATTGAGAAATCATGACGGTTATAAATTCTATTCATTCCATACTAGTTAAAACAAATATTCCTTTCACTTTTTTAGTAAAATCCAAATGATCTTATTTTGAAAATGATAGGAAGATTCCTTTAAAGAAATTGTAAAAATTAAAAATGGGTAGAATTTTATTTAAAAAATAAATTAGAAAATATTTTAAAATATTTTTCAAAAAAATTTTAGAAGACAAGATTTTGATAAAAATGGATTTTTACCAGAGTTATATAAAGTTATATTTTCTTAAAAACATTTTATCAATAATTTTATGTACTGAAGTGTGGAAAAATAGTTGAATTACATTAAAAATTACATGAATAACTAGATTAGAATAAAATTAAAGGGATTTATTAAATAATGACCAAATAATTTCCTTCAATGTAAGATCAAATATAACCAATCTCGATTAAAATGATATTGTAAAATAAACACTTATAAAAGTCATAACATTAAGGTGAGAATTAACTAATAAATTGATTATGTGTATAAAATTTCAATCAAAATAAAAAATTTAAATAATAAATAATATAATAAAAATTCATTACACACATAATCTTAGAATATCAAATATAATTAAGAAGTTATATAACCCAATGAAAAGAAATTGAGTTATAAAATTATTTACCACTTGGTAATTTTCAAGTCAAATTCACTTGGATAAAATAATTAAAATTGAAACTTAAAATTAAATGAATTATATATTAATCATGATATTCCATGTCAAATGGGCCGTATAAGCCCCATATAAAAGAAATTGTGTGGATACCATTATAATATGCCGCAATGAAGGAAAATTGAGGCAAAATCCTTTACCTCACACTTTATTTTAGTTTAATGTTATTTAACCTTGTGTATAATGGTTTTAAACATGTTATTAATTTTTAAAATAAACATATTAATATTTATAATATCATATATGATCCCTTTATTTAATTTTACAACATGTTTGTTAATAATATTTCATTATTTTCACTGTTTTGGGTGTTAATTGGCTTGTTTTATCTTGTGTGTTTTGTCATGAATGTTCCTGTTCTTGTAATTATTATATAGTTTCATCATATATATAATTAATTTAATTTTATAGATATAATTTCTTTTCATTAGGTTCAATTTTTGAGTCATTATTGAAATTTGAACTTGAAAAATGGACCTCATCACTTCATAGAGATGACAGATCATACGTATGAATGAGTGATGATATCATTACATTAATGAGTGAAAGGATATGTAATTGGGTGAAATATTAATTTTAAAGAATCAATATCATTTCATATATATTACATATTCATTAAAGTAATTCTTATTAATTTCCATGAAAAGAGTAAGTGAATAATGAAACACATCGCTTCTCGAGGCAGTAGTCCACCATACACACGAGGGAAATTATTATAATATAAACAGCATGGAAAGTAAGATGGTATATGTGATATTATAATTAAATAATTATAATAATATCATAAATATCATATAAGTTTGTTAAATGCATAATTAAATACAACCTTGAAAGGATGTGATGGTAAATAAATTATGTTCGTTCAGGAGGTGATAGTATGTCATACACACGATCGACGATTTTGTTTTCAATTTGATCAAAAAGGAGATGGATATAGGTAATTACCATAACATAATAACATAATAGTGTATTTAATATACATAGGTTATTATATAATCATTATTGGATGTGATTTTAAGGAGGTGGAAGAAGAAACAAAACAAAAATGCTCATTTAAAAAACGTTACCTCTTCTTTTAAAAAATTATACAGGTTTACACAAAAATCCTCCCTTGGTTGGATTTATGATAAAAAAAGGGATCCATGATATTTGAGTGGATTAAAAAATTGAACAGGTTAGGTATTTTATGAACCAAATGGCTTTGTAAGTGAGAAGAGGGGTGGCCTTTTATAAGTGTAGGATAAGATACACAAGGAATTTTTGAAAAGAATCAACTGCACCTATACTTGTATCATGAAAAAAGACAAAAACAAGGGTAATTACATAAAATTAGAGTTTATAAGGTCTAAATATGACCATACAATGTGTTTTGGATAAGTTGGTAGGTCATTTTTTACCCTTATCTTCTTAGTTTAACCCCAAGATAAACTCATTTTTACCTTAACTACAATAATTAATTTTTATCGTTTTTGCTATTAATTATGGAAAAAATTAAGTTGATCCTTTTTGATAATATAAATTGTTATTATTAAAAATATAGAATCCATTTTTTTAAATTATATTCATAGCAGTGGCAGAACACAATTTAAAATTATACCCAAAATGTGAAGAAAAAAATGGGTTTCCAAAGTTAAATTACTCATAAATATAGAAGGTTTTAATAAAAAAATTAAATATAAATTTAATCCAATGACCTAAATTAGTTAAACTATAATATAATAGAACGAATTTTACTTTTAAACCAATTTAAAATATAATTTAAACTTTTAAATTATTTTAAAAAATCATTTTCAAATAAATATCAGTATTTTTCACTATTTATCGAAAAATGGAATTTTCATAAAAAAACCCAAAAATTAATCATAAGATAAATATTATATTTTTATTTCAAAAATTAATTTCATTTTTTATAATATATTTTTCTAAAAATGGTAAAAAATAATTTTAAATTATGTGTTTATAATGCTAAACCGTTTTTTAGAAAAATATAATTTTTAAGGAAACATTTCTTTTTCTTTTAAATGATTATTATTTCATTTCTAATAAATAGTTAGCCAATGAATTTGTTTGTAAAAATTTTAATCATATATGTTTTATAATTTGGTTAGTACTATTCATACCCACTAACTTAAATACATGGTTATAACAGTCACATTTCAAATAGTAATATTTTGATAGAGTATTGTGTTTTTTTAAACCTGGTGTTATGTGCATCACATGCTATCAAAGGGATTTAATTTATTTAAAAAATATATATATATATAATAAATATAAAGGCGTTAAATTATCTTCTAATATTAGTGTTTCATGTTATACATGTTATCGAACATGATATTCAACATTGAATATCATAGGGTTTCCAATATACACAGCTTATAACATCTTGGTTAGAATTAACATTCTTACAAAAAAATGGGACTAGGAAGGTGTGTATGAAATATAAATAAGGATCCAATTTGTGGAATTCCAATTTTTCTTTATCATATTATCCATAAAATAACTAATATTTCAAACAAAAAAAATACACATTAAGTCTGGAACAAAGCATCAAATACAAGGTATTTCCAATAATGCAAGCATAATAGATTTTAGACATGTATTAAACATCAATATTAGTACCAGCAACTTGAGATAGTGAAATCTTAAATGGATGTGGAAAAGAAAAACTAATATTCATGGGATATTCAAGAATTATATCTTAATAACTTTCAAAATATAAGCATATAGTCATAGTTATAATAAATAATAACCATTTCAATTTATTTTTGCATTTCCAAGATATTTTGTTTCAAAAACATTTTTTCCTTGTGATTTATCAATAGAAATGATTTTAATATAATTTAATATGATCAATATATCATATATATATATATATACATATTATTATAAAGTCATTAAAATCTTTATAGACATAAAATACACACATTTTTTATGTTTACTCATAATGAAATAATTACTAAGAATGAATGGATCAAATTATCTACACCATTTCAAAGAGGTTTGTTTTAAACCACAAGAATATTTATTTAAATGAAACTCCTAGTTCATCTTGTAGTCATTAATATAATAATTAGTATGCCTCAAATACAATTTCTCATTAACATTACCATGAATAAATACAGTTTCATCTAATGATACTCAATATAAAAATCATGGTAAGTAGTAAAATATAACATTAATCCGATAGATAAGTTTTTAACAATGGGAGAATATATTTTATAATAATCAATTCACTCTCATTATATTAAGTTTTTTATATATTTTAATCCTTAAATTTAATCTTATTATCTCTAGTATTATCAAATTTTCTTTTGAATGTCGACATACAATCAATTACTTTAGCATTGGGTGGTTAATTAAAAATCGACTGGGTGCTATTATTTTTCAATCAGCTCATATCATCATCTATGGAATAGATATAATTCTTCAAATCTCTTTTATTTATAGATTTCTTATATTTATCAGGATCCTTATACATAATACCATGATAAATGTTGAAAGTAAATGAGGCCACTTCAAATTGGACAACAAAATAAAGAGGCCTAAAAATCCTTTTATATTTATCTATGGTATACTGATAGTATCCAACAACATTAGGAGGCTCACTATCTAAATCTAAATCAGTTTTAGACTGAAATTGGGTCACAAATTGTGGTTCAGGTGGATGGGGATCTATGGGAGCATCAAATATGGTTGGTTGGTCAGTCTTAAAACATTCTTAGATTGACATATATGATCATAATCATCAGTGAGAGACTTGGATTTAGGATAAAAATATTCATGGAATATTATATATTGAGTTATTATACATTTTTTGAAACTAATTTTATAAACCTATAATTTATAGCCATTAACCCCTTCAAGGCAGCCAACAAATACACATTTGATAGTTCTATAATCTAATTTTTCAGTTTTAATGTGAGCATAATTAGTACAGTAGGTTACTCCCAAATAATTGTATTAATAGGGATTATTATTCCTAAATTATTTTTGAGAGTTAAAATGATTTTTTGTTTAAGGAAATATATTTATTTTACAGATTTAAGTACTTTTATCCTTGGTTCAATAGGATTTGGAAAGGCCTGAGAATGCAAGAATGTTCCATTCCCACTCCAATATGACTTGATTCATCCAATCAGCCAACCCATTATGTTTGAGATTTACCTAATAGTATGATTTCTAAAAACACTTTCAAACTCGTAGAATTGGATAAAATTAATCGACAAATACTTTGGTCCATTATTTATTATCATTTTTTCATTTTTCTTACATCTTTATTTTCAAAAAGAGATTTATAGGGTTTTAATATTTAAAACACATCATATTTATTTTGAAGAATATACATACAAAACTTTTGGTAAAAATCACTAAAAGGTTACAAATTATGAGCCTCCTCCATGTGAAGTAGTCCTAAAAGGACCCCATATGTTAGAATATATATATTCTAGCATATAATTGGCTTTAAAAGTGGACCAGTTAAAACTAACTCTTTTAGATTTACACAGAATAAAATCTTTACAAAATGGTATATTATTAGTTGTAATGTCATTCAATAATTCACGTTTACTTAGTATCTAAAAATCTTTAAATATTACATGCCCCAAACTCCTTTTCATAGCATATAATTATCATTTTTTGTAACATATATATTGTATGTCTGCATAAAATTGGTCTTCTTATTCAACACATAAATATAATTCAAAATAGAATCCCTGAAAATGGTTTTAGAGACTTTTTAGATCATAAGACGGCCTGAATTATACTTTAAAGTAAATCCTTTCGGGTTTAAAATACATTGAGAGGTCAAATTTCTATACATGTTGGGGACCCACCTAACATCATGTAATGTAAAAATTGAATATTAATTGATATCAATAAAAATATAGCCCCTACCATATACCTGACATCTTTTTTTGCAGCTCAAAATAACTTCTCCATCTACTCTTTTAGATAATTCAATAATGGACTCTCTATAATGACACATGTTAAAGGAACAACAAGAGCCTATGGTGCAGACATCAGTGGTTGGTTTTTCATTATTATTGGTTTCTCGGTCATGTATTTTTCATTGGTTTCAGTGATCTGTAGTTTAGGGGTCTCAGTAATCAGATCATCTACTTGAGGATGCTCCATATGAGGTTTAGGGAAAAGAGTTTCCATTATACCATCACTTTCTGGAATTGGATTTTTGAAGGGGAATGGCTATATCCATTAGTACCAGGCCCATGCATTTTTTCACGAGAAATCCAGTCAGTATTCGTTGGAAGGTGGAAGCTATATTTTATGTATCTTGATGCTAGGAGGGGATTTTCACATGTAGAGTGGGTTGTTTGGCTTTGAATTTTTGGATCACCGTGGCTTTTTTGATTGTTTATGTCCTTGATGTCATGACGGTTTTCCCCTTTACCCTTAAAAGTGATATTATCTTAATAAAAATTTAATTTTCAGTCATAACAAGTATTTAAAAATAGGTATTGATAAATATGATCATTAGGTTTTTGGTTCTATTTAGTTTTCCTAAATTTTGGTCTAATATGGTCAAGATTCCCAAAATTGCAACATGTAACATGTCTATACCTATAATTAGACTTACTACATTTAGATTGTTTTTGGTTTTCATTCTTTCCATTTCATTTACAATTTTCTTTCATTTTAATTATGTTTTCAAATCTACCCTTAGTAAACATACCTTCTACATTATAATTTACATTAGATTTGTTATGAATTTCCTCATAAAGTAAAGATAATTTAATTTATTCAAGAGTTAAAGAGTCTCAGCCATATATCATTGTTTCAACTAGAATAGTATATGAGTTATCTTGAGAAGTAAATAAAATAATAACTACTTATTAATCATTAACAAAAACATTAATGTTAGACATATCTAGAATAATTTATTTCAATTCATCAAGACGTGATTTGCTTGATATACCAAAATACATCTTAAAGGTAAAAATGCAATGATTTTTATTAAAAAATCCAACTAATGAAGTAGTAATGTATAATTTCTCCAGTTTTAACCAAATACCAATAGTGAAAGATTTATAAGAAACTTCCCTTCACACATTATCACCTAAGGATAAAAATAGGGAGCTATGGACCTCAACAAGAACATCAACAAAGATATCTTCATAGGCAGAAGTAGTTTGACCATCACCAATCCATTCTTTAATGGGTTTATTTGGTCCATATAAGGAATCAATGAGACCCCTACTAGACAAGAATGACTCTCATTTTTATTCTTAATATATTAAAGTAATTTTCAATATCAAATTTTTTAATTTCATACCTAGTTTTTTTCATTATTTAATTGGGTGCATTAATACCAATTTTTTTGGGGCTACGTTGAAGAGTAAGTCCCTAATAAATGACAATCAACACTAAATATAAAATTAGTTTCTATTAAGTATTTGAAATAGAATAATAGACTACGCTAAAGGGGATCATAGTAAAAAAATAACAAGATCTTGGTGAATTGAGATGATGTAGAAATAAGAAATGATGAAATATAACCAGATACAAAGAAATAAAACTAAAATCAGAAAGAGAATATAAGAATTTAACATGATTTGGAACATTTTAGTCTTATTTTCATGGAAATAACGCCACCTAGTCTCAAAAATGTTATTAGTGATCAAAATAAATGATAAAAGATACAATATGAAGTAAAAAAAAAAGTAGAATAAGAGACTATATATATGAAGTACCAAGGGAATAAGAAGACTCAAAAACCTTCCATCTTTCCATTGACCAGTAGTCCTTAGTTTAAGATTCATAGGATGACGTTCTTATCACCAAATAAAAAGCTTGAGCACTGTAATTACTTACTAGAAATTGAGTTACGGATTTCCAACAAAAACACACATGAAGATGAGCTCTTCTTTAGCACAATATAACAGAGATAAATATATCTACTAAATGTTGACTAAAAACAACATATATAATAATACTAATCTGTTGTGAGTAATTTTTATCTAGAGATGACTATAATTTCTAATGAAATTGAATGAGGGGGAGATTAGGGAATATGAATTATCACATGAATGCAATTATGGCTTTTATAGGGTAATCAATTCCCTTGATAGGATCAATAGACGAGCATACAGTGTAACACCCTAAGTAAACTAGTGAGACCCGCACGACATTCCCAACCAACCCAATCATCACAGGAAGGACGAGTTGACCCAAAATTTACATATTTAGACATCACATATTATTATATAAATATTGATTATATATAATTATGATCCATGTTGTGAGGTCATGGCCTAGGTGTCACTAAACCTGTTCCCCAAGACGGTTCACCACAAAACCTCATGTGCACCTCCCCATATATCAAAGGATGTAAACTATTAGTGAGGGTCTGATAAAGTACATGGGGTGACTATACCCTCTTTACTAGAGTATGACTATATCAGGAGTCAAAATAAACAATAAATAAAGTAATAAATATCATTAACCAATAATAACCATGCATCTCATAACAAGATCCCAAAAAATTAGGTGTCCACAAACCAATACAAAAAACATTCCATGTCATAGTGGTTTAATATTTCAAAGGAATCACAAAATAAAGAAACACTAGAAATCCCTAAATTGAGTCCTGACATTAACTTTGTTACTCTCCTCCATGATCCATCCCAAATCCCAACCTAGCCATCTATTATAGGATCTTTTCCCTTATCCTGACTTGCAACCATGAAATCTCCTAGGGTACCAATGGCGGGCCAAGCATGATGTGAGTAAAAATTAGTAGGCCACCACAAATGATGTATAAAGAAATATCAAATATAATAATAGTTTATAAGAATAAAAATTCAACACATAAATAGAGAAATAAATAAAAAAATTAAAAAAACATTTGTCAATTAGACACTTGGGCCTTTGGGTTTCATTGTGACCCCCAACCCACCAAACCTAATTTGGCCATGCTGAAAGTCTGAACCATCAATTATAGAGGTTCAACTTTCTAAATAAAAATGGTTCATTGATTAATCACTTCAATTATAGATACTAAGGTGCATTTTTCTAATTACCCATACCACATCAAATTCCACAGGTGCATAGAACATTATGTTGGCACCCTAACCAATAGTAATGAATACCATGTACATATTTTTATTCAAGGATGTTGAGCATCTTGTAGATCCATCCTAAATCAAGGATAAGGAGTTCTATTTTCAAAATCCTTACCCACGGGTGTGGAGATCCATGAAAACTATCTCTAACCATTTCATCAATCCATAGTTTCTAAGGTCTAATACACATGACCTTTTCAACAAATCACAACATCAAGAGTGCACCACATTTATTTATAATTATTCTCATGGTCTATATAACTAAAAATATTTAAACCAAACCCCTAATCAAACCAATTAACCAATAATTCATATAACACAACCATTAAATGTTTTTTAAAATAATTTAACAAAAAAATAAATCCACTTGAACCATTTACAATTTATTTCACTTCCCATGTTTTAACACTTATAATTTCTGAATTAATCCAAACAACCCCTTAAGTCATGTTGACTTCTAAAATGATAAGTATAACTGGTTTTATCACCCAAACCATCAATTTAATCATTTGAAACCCATTTTACAATTTTAAATGGATTGAAACATCCCATGGGTGGCATTAAGCCTGGTCTCATAGTGATCAATGGACCTAACAGAATCCATGAATTGTCCAACAAATCATTTAAATTATCAATTTATTATTCATAAATAATGAAATATTTTAAAAACACATCTACACAATATCAAAAACTAAATTTACCATAATAACATCAATACTATGGTAAATAGATGGTATACAACCTACCGTATTCTCATAGACAAACACTAATCTAATATCAACCATTTATTTGAACTAAAATGGCATGAAACACAAATTAAAATAACTCCCTAGAATTATGGATCATGATATTTGGAAGGAGAGAAACAACCATGGTGTGAGTCTTCTAGGAAAAAAATAAATAGAGTCTGAGACTTTCTTGGGGATTCGATTCATAATGAACTGTACATTTATTTCTCTAAAATCAATGTATAATGATCCTAGGAAGAGTTAGGAGCTCTTGGTTCAATCTCAAGGATACTATAATAGAAAATAGAATGAAATTATGGTGAAATGATATTAATTTATTAGAGGGAAAAGTGGAAAATTTTACACTTTTAATGTGGTGAATTGTTAAGCTATATTGTTTTATATATCATCCACAAACCATTTAGCCTAATATGTCAATTAAGAGACTAAGTCACATAGTTTTCTAGGGTGCCTGCATGGTTTAACAAACCATGTGGAAGCCGTGTGAACAACTATGTCCGGCCTCACATGATTTCCTAGCCACCCCTTTTACATTTTATCAAATATACTATCAAATTCTCCAAGTCACATGGTCACGACACATGGTTAGTAATAACCATGAACAAACCATGAATCATGCACTATAATTCTCTTTTTCCCTCTTTTTTTTTATGTCTCATGTTACGTCCTCGACCCTTGATGCATAGAGCTAGTGAATTAATTTATTACATTGGAATGATTACAGGGTATCAAATCCCAAGGAAAAATTAGTTTTCTAGTTTTGTAAAACTAGATACATGCATGACACTCATTTTACATTTGTAATAGAGAATAAAATATAATACATAACATAATCTAATAAACTACATCCTTGAAAACTCATTCAAATATCTCTTCTTCATAACCTAGGGGAAAAAACAAAATATGGGTGAAAAAAAATCTCAGTAAGGGTAAATTATAGTATAAGAAAACACGAATCAATAATAATAATAAATATTGCAAGGTAAATAACTTAAAATAGATTTCATTTAATCAATAACATCAGCATAATATGGTAGGAATAAAATATAAAAAAATAATTTCATATAAATAATCACATGAGTTTGAAACCTAACCATGGATATTATAACTAATTGAATGATCACAAATAATAATTAATAATGTTGTACTTATGAACTCTCAAGATCTATCCTCAAGATAATTACTGTCAAAATCTATCTATGAGGTAGTTTATGTCTATGGGTAGAAACCCGCGAGATTTGGCCAACTGATTCATCTCATGAGACTATCAATGCATCAAAAATATTTAATTAACCAGCTCCAAAACAATTATTTAATGACCAAATCATTTCTTATATATCAAATGATTGATTTAATTCATAAAAAACATGCCTTAAAAAATATATGTATTGAGTAAAGGATGTGGATTTAACAATTTTTACCCAGTCAATGAAATAAATTTCAATGTAAAAACAGTATGTAAAAATGGTATAAGGTTTATGAAATAATAATATTCATCATGAAAATGTATTTATATTTAATATAAATGTAATTTCCCATGAAAAATGAACACATGATCATTATAATTTAAATAGAATGATAACAATCACTAAAGAAAGTGAGACTATTCAATAACTTTTACCACTTTGTAATTTTCAAATCAAATCCAGTGGGCTGAAATAATTACACTTAAAAATGAAAATAACTTAAATAATGAAGTATTCAAACTAATATAGATCAAGGGGAATTATATATTCCTTATAAAAGTTAAGTGGTGCATAATAACAAATAAGTCTCAATGATAAGTAAATTAAGACGAAATTCTCTTACCTTAGGCTTCCTTTTGGTTGAATGCTCTTTAGACACATGTATAATGGTTTTGAGAATTTTATTATCTTATAACATACCCTAATTAATATTTAAAATATAATATCTAATCCTTTCATGACATCTTATCAACCATTTGTTAATAATCAATTGTTATTTTTTTTCTTTCGGGTGTTATTTTCCTTATTTTTCAAGTATGTTTTGACTTTTTATTTTTATTCCTATTAACCAGATCATGATTTCCTCACCTAAATAATGTAATAAATTATATAAATATCATATATATTCAATATATATTTATTCATATTAATCTATAAATATTGGTGATAGAAAATGAAATTTATCGTTCATGGAGACAACATGTCGTATGTATGCATTAACATTGTTTCCATTTTCTTTTCTTATTAAATATAATATATATATATATATTATAATTTAGGTAAAAATTTTATGTCATATAAATTGAATTTTTTTATTAAAATCATCCTTAATACCTTCTATGTAAAGTGTGAACGAATCACATCGCTTCGCGGGGGGTAATCTGCCATACACACGAACGACACTATCATATTTCCAAAAATGGAAATCATTAAGGTATGTGTGATATAATAAGTCCATAAATATAATAATATTATAAATATAATAAATAAATATTTTTTCCATCATTATTTCTAACCTTGAATGGTGGTAATGGAAAAACAAACAACATCATTTCACGAGGCGGTAGTCCGCCAAACACACAAACAATGATTTTGTAACCCATTTGATAAAAGTGTGTGAAGATTTAGTTTGTAAAATTTTCATAAAAATGTGTAATTATATAAAATATAATAATTTTATTATATAATCATTGTATAATAGTAATTAAATGAGGAGGAGAAGGAAATAAAATAAAAATGCTTTTAGAAGAACATTACCTCTTCTTTGGGTTTTCTCTTTATGATTTCACTAAAACCTTGAATGGTTTTATTTAATCCAAAAATAAGCCTTTTAATATGAGGATATAGAAGTTGGGGATTAAATTGGGCATATATTTTCCAATCCAAATGGCTTGATATAAGTGAATAAGTGGGGGGTGAGTGCCTTGTTATAGTTGAGGAGGAGTGACATCCTTATAAATACTCAAAAGTATTCATTATTGGAAAGTCTCCCTTACATCATGTGCCTTAATAATTTAAAACTAATGGAGTTTAGTGTAATTATTTTCAATACACATCTCCACCACAAAAAAATAAACAAATTTTTATCATGTTCTTCCTTAACTTCTATGATTCCTAATTTTTTTTATTTTTTTTATTAAGGTAACTAATTTTATAAACAAGGTAATTTATCCATTAAGACTAAATTAAAGTGATAATTATTAAAAACAATTAGAAATAATGAACATAAATATGATATTTAAATTTTATAAAATAAAAATCTCATGTGTGTTATAAATTAACTTTAATAGAAGCGCATATAGTTCACAAAAACGTTACATTAACCATAACCACACTAATAGAGTTTTTATTATTTAGGGGCCAATATCTTTTTTGTAAAAGATAAATTGGTCCACGAATGGTCCATATTTCATATTTATTAATATTTAAAAATGACATGATATAAGAAATGATTTTTAGTTATATCAAATCATTTAATAAAATATCATTTATAATAATATAATATTAATGTCAATTTTGACCCTACTTATTTAATTTGAATTTAAAAATATCAATAAAATTATGAAATTAAAATATATTATATTTTCACAAGTTTAAAATGTTTTAATCATCTACAAAATTAATTTTAGACAATAATTCATCAAATTTACCTCACTTTTAATATTTTTAGAATCATTTATTTTGGTTAATTGTTAACTAAATAATTACTACATTAGAGTTTCTTAAGCATTTAATGTAATTAATTCATCCCTAAAAAATTAAAATAAATTATTATGATAAAATGACTCATTTATCTTTCTAAATTTTATACATAACAAAACAAATCTAATTTTTTACCATATCCCAAATCATTATAGAAATTGAAAGTAAGAGAAGAATGTTTTTTGTCTTTTTCATCACTTAACTAATTATATAGGTCACTTTCATGGAATAGTATTCCAATAAATGATAAACATAGAGACTGAGGTTTAAAGGGTAGAAATATGTAAAACCAATGGGTCTTTGACTTTATTCTAGGTCATTTTCCCTTAATATTAAAATTTAGTCCCTCAGTAAAAATGTTTTTCTCTTAATCATGGTGGTTAGTTTTAACTGTTTCAACTTATCATTATGGTAAATAGTTAATTTGGAATTATTAGACATTATAAATTATTATTATTCCAAATATGGAATCCAATTTTCCAAATTCAATTTACATAATTGTTTAAAATTAATTTAAAATTGATCTAACCAACATGATGTGAAAGAAGGCTTTTAAAGTGAAAATGTTCAAAAATTTAGAATATTTTTATATCAAAATTAAATATAAAAATAATTAAAATAATATAAAATAGATTAATGTATGTATATTTTAATTAATTTATCCTTAAAACCAATTTAAAATATAATTTAACCAAATAAGTTATTTAATCAAAAATTTCTGTTTTCAATTAAAATTTAGTATTTTATAATATTCATTAAAAATGAAACTTCTCAAAAAATTATGAAGAAATCACCCAAATATAAATTTGACATTTAAATTTTAAAAATTAGCTTTATTTTTTCTAATAAAATTTACAGAATTGTCAAAATTTTGTTTTATAACATCTCTTCCATTAAAATATAGAAAAACTTCCTTTAGAAAAATACATTTTTTGTTGCATAAAATTTTATTTGTTCTTATATTATGTCTATCAAATATATTGTATGAATGTAAAAATATTTTTTTGAATATATAATATATAAATTTAATTAATAACATCCACTAATATTAATTAATTTAATTTATTAATATAAAACGCCTTCAACACATAAAAATGGTTCTTTATAAAAACGTTTCCTTTATATTAAATTGAATGTTATATTTATTTCTAATTAATTGGTAACCAATGAATTCAACCATATATTTTCATAATTTAGTTAATCATATCTAAAACTTACAATTTAATAGTTAGAAGATAATTTTCATTTTAAATAATAATATTAATATTATTTAGTAAAACTTGGTCTTGCATGTAACACAAGCCATAAAGTAAAGTCATTAATGTGTATATCACAAGCTAAACTCATGATTTCGTGTAGAGAAATCTAATATTAGTGTTGTTTATAATAAAATATAAACTCAATGTCATGTTTCATTTAGACTATTTAAGAGATTGATTTTTTTTAAATAATAAATATATTATAGAGTCTTGGGATGTTATATTCCCTTCTACATTTGGTTTTTCATGTCATACACACTATTGAATTAAATTTTATTCACTAAGAATTTCAAGGTGTTAGACTTTCCCCACATTAAATAAATTTCTTCCTCGCAATTTAAACATGATCTTTGTAATTAAGGGTTTGATATTTGAAAATACATTTATTAAAAAACCCACATCCTAAAAGAGTTAATAAGTGAGAAAGGGAAGTACAAAAGATATCCCTAATAATAACATATCTCGGTTTTCAGATTGGATAACATAGGTTAAAATAAAAACATGGAAATGAAAGCAAAAAGTGACACTCAAATATTGAGGTAGAGTGATAGAAATCATTTTGTAAATAAATTTAATGCCCACAAATCCTTAAACTAGAGGTGTGAAAAAAGTCAATGATATCAGAAAAATGATGATAATAGGAAAAAAAATTCAAGACCCTTTTTACTAGAGTTAAGAAATTATTTCACTCTCATAGAATATATGGAAATATACTAACTTGATATGTTTCTATTCTATATACAAAATATTATCCTACTCAGGTGGCATAGGTGTGATGGGGTTTAGGACACGGTCTTGAGGTCAAGTCCACAAGCCAGTGGATTTAATTTCAGTTTCTTTGTAGTATGCATGAGTTACTATTGGAATTTTTACACACACACACATATATATAAGCATAATCTTATCATTTGGTTGTTCCTATAATTATTTTTAATTCATCTCATAGTATAGGTTGCATCATATGGTGTAGTAATACATTAATCTATAAAACCTCATCCAAAGTTCAACATAAACCATTTCATAAATGGTTAAACTTATGTCCCTTGAAAAATATCTCGATATAAAACATTATAAGGTCACAAAATTTGAAAAAAGAACTTATCCTGAATCTGAACAGCATGAAGTAACTCTAAATCATCACATGCCAAACATGTGAATACCTTCAGCATGTATTTTATTAAAACATGGTAATAACTTGAACTACCATAAAACCTTATTGAAAATATGCATGCTTACTTATTCCTTATGTAAAACATTGGTTATTGGATATATTTATTAAATCAAAAAATGTTTTATACTCTATCAGTGTTATAATAACCAATTTTACAATAAATCATTAACCAGTTCTAAGGTAGTCAGTAATATCCAATTTACTTTATCCATATCAATCATCTCTTTATCAAAACATCATATTCTCAACATCATAAACCTACTAAGGATTATATTTCTCGCAACCATATGTTTTCCAAAAAGTTTGACTTGCTAATGAATTATTTTTATTGGTACCATTCAAAATATGGTCTCAAATACTTAATAAAATAGTATTGCATTATAATCCTTACATATTTCATTATTATTATGAGGATAATATCACTATTAAATACTTTTACAACATTTTTATTTTATCCAAACATGATCACATTAATCATTTCTCTTAGTTTGTATCAATATCAAAATCAAGATCTATATCTCTTAGCTTTTCTAAGGTATATTCACTTGACTCTTGGGGGATTTATTTGTATACTGCCCCATATCCTTATAGTTGAAGCATCAAACATTAGAAAATTATTTCTTTCCCTTACAATCATGAGCATGGTAACCTTTTTCTACGAACATAAATCAATCTCCTTTTTCTTTTGACAATATACCAAGGTGTTTCCTTCCATAATTATCACATGTGGGAAAATCTTTCTTCCCTTCATCCCTTTGTCTTTCTCTTCCTCTATCATACTATCCTTCTCTTCCTTCCCTTTGAATCAATAAGACTTGTAGAATTATTTCTCTTCCTTGTCATAACCTGATATTATGTATTTATATTAAGAGAATTTTTGGGAGACTACATCCCTAAGAAATATGGACTTAAAACTATCAAATTAATGATCAATATTACCCTTTGGATTGTGTTCATTGATGTGGTTCCCATTCCTTCTGCTAGGTGCTATTTATAAATAAGGTTATACACTAGATTATATTATATCATTAAGAAAAAAAATTAATAATCCTAAAGAATTATATTTTCCTGTATACTTATCCTCAGTGTCTATCATAGGATAATTTTTACAAATCTATATTTTATTAAATCTAGTTTCCAAGATTGCTACTTAACTTTCATTGATACCAATTGTAACAACCCTGACCCCAAAATCCTGGAGTTGGTTTCTTATTTTATTAAATGGGAATTATTAAATGGAATAAAATCTAAAAGGACTGATTAATTTAGCAATATTGAAAAACTATATACATACATGATACCCATTTTACATTGGTAATAGATAATATAACATAATACATAAAAAAATATAAAAAAATACATCCTTGAAAACTCATTAAAATAACTCTTCTTCATAACATGGGGAAAGGAAACAAAATAAGGGTGAGCTAAAATTCTCATCAACGGCTAACTATAGTGGAATTAACCATGAATCAATAAGAATAATCAATATATAATGGTGAATAACTAAAAATGCATTTCATTTAGTCAATAATTTGAGAATAATATGGTAGGAACAAATGATGAACAAATAAGGACATATAAATAATCACATGTGATTGAAACGTAACCATGGATATTCAAAGTAATTGAATGATCACATGGAATAACAATAATGATGGAATGAACAATTTTGATTGTTAAAATATCAATATATATCCTCAAGATAGTTACTATAGAGATCTATCATCAAGTCAGTTTAAGTATATGGGTAAAAACCCATCTAATTTGGCCAACTTATTCATCTCATGATACCAACGGTGCATAAGGTGCTTTCATTAACTGGTCCCCAACCCATTATTTAATTTAAAAATAATTCCTTTGAAATGTCCTAGATTTTCCAAGTATTATGTTTTAATATGTTATGGATTAATTTCAAGACTAGGTGTTGAGACGACATGAAATTCTGAGGCTCCATGTACCTAGAATAAATATTTTAATAATATTAATATATTAAATAGCACATATACACAGTTTTCCGAAAAATGGAATAACATCTAAAAATGTTCCCAGATCAGAAATCTGAGTTCACCATTGTGTTCATATCAACAGCTTTACCCTAGGTACAACCTAACATCGGCCGATGTGGGTCGATTGTGAAAATTAGTTTTAGTCATTTTTAATGAATAAATAAAATTGAATATTTATTTTATTTTACCACTTGGTTGATGCAGTGACACAACAATGCTTCTTGTTTTAAGTAAGCCTTTAGGAAGGGATCCAGGGTTAGGCTCATAGCCCTATAAATTCCATAAATGATCTCGAGAGAGACCCTTTAGATTTCTCTTAGAGGACAATGACATAATTGTAGATAAAATATCGACGAGCACCATTCTATATGAATATCACCTACATAAATGGATCTTAAATGGAGATAAACCCAATTCATAGGTAGGATGCATTATTTTTGACTTATTTCCCCATTCATAAATTTAATGATGAATGTGGACTAACTAACAAAGTGGTTGATCTGTGGTTTGATCATTCCTTGAGGTATGGGTTATACATTGTGGAATTTATGGGGTTTATTTTTATATTTATTTTGATTTTTTATCATTCATACGATAATAGATCGAGGCCAAAAGGAATAATGGTCGAGATTTGTTTCTCAGGTTTGTTCCATGTGAAGTTATCTCCCTCATTTTCTAGGTGTGTTCTTTATTCTTCATGATGTTATGAAACAATGATTGTTGAACCTTAGTTTCATGGTGCAATGATCCGAAATCCAAGATCCAACATTGGGATAACCTAACGAAGTTGTAACGAAAACAACGAAAGGTAAATCAAAGCAACTAGTGAGATATAGTTCTTCAGGTGGTTTCTTCAGATGGATTTAAAGGTATCTTTCAAGCTGAATGAAGGCCCAAAACACCTCGATTCATTGTTAGGGTGATGTAATGAGGATAGATCTATAGTTTCCTGGAAAGGTGCGACAGAAATGGTGGCTGAAGCAATATAGGAGACAACTAGAATGTGAACCATGGATTCTGGAAAATCCCGATGAACATGGTGTGTAACCCGGGGTTACACAGTGTGTAGTCCCCACTGAGTGGTGGTTAGGGATTTGGGAGATAGTTAAATATAACATGGTGTGTGACCAAATCACACGGCATGTAGACCCTTCCCAAAGACTTGATGTATATCTCGACAAATACATGGACACAAGGGGGAGTGCACAGGTTTCTTACATAGTGTGAACGCCCCCACATGACTTGGATTGGCCAAATACACATACCACCCCGTTTACTGGTATATGGGAATAGAAACACGGGTCAACAACATGTATTGGCACACGATTAGAGTACACGGGTGGACCCCATATGGTAGGATACAGCGTGTGACTTCTTTTACATGTCGAGTACACATCTTCTACACAACATAGTTGGAATGGCACGGGCCGTTGTACACAGGCAGTACCCAGGTTCATGGAACATAGTGTGTGGCCCTACTACACACCATGTATAAATTTCTACATGTCTTAAATCTCTTATCCACTATACCTTGGACAAGTTTCATTAGGGTTTGTTCCTTTGGTCATTTCTTTAGAGGATGGTGGGTATTGTTTCCTACTCATAAGAGTACGATCCCCTTAGTAGGACTTTGTGGATAGATTTTCTGGAATCCCCTGATAGGCCCATTGCAAGATCCTCTATTCATTATTCATTCCCTAGGTAGTTTATTTATTATTGACATGAATAACTTCACCAGGCATTGATCCTTTACTTAGCAGGTTAATCTATATGGAGTTGTTGGTATCACCCAATGGCCCTGGCTGTGATCCACATCAATTCTATCGTATCTCTCTCTGCAGATCTATCATTGTATCTCTTTCTCTCCCTTATGATGGTTCCTATATAATTGTACTTCTCATATGGATTCTATCAGCGCTATGAGACAATGAGTGTGTTCTCGCTGATGAGTTCGTTGTGGAATCTTCATACTAAATCCCTAATGTTAGTATGTGGTAGCTGTGACTTAAATCTAGACTGTGTGTCATGGTTTGAGTATATCTTTATATTCTAATATGTGTTTTAGAAATATACTATATATAACTCACTATAATTTCTTTTGTGTATTTCTTTGTGGTTTGGGGTTGTCCTACTGAGTATTTTTATACTCACCCACGCATGGGCTTTTCCCTCACGTGTCATGTATTGTGCATATGAGAGACCTTTTCACAGAGTCCTTGGCAGAATAGGAGAGGATAGAGCTTTATGATAGTAGGCAGGATGAGGTGTGTTTATATGGATACAAATATTAGTCTGAGTACCTTTTCTTATAGGATGTACTTGTGGTTACAAACTTCTTTTGGTGGGATTTTATTTGGCCTAGTTTCACATTACATTACTTTCCTATCGTTCTCTTCTGGTTGGGATATAGTGGAATGCATCCATTTTTTAGCGGTTATTACATTTAATCATTTTGTGGGCTTGGAGTTGTGTGTGAGCATGCATGTACATAGGCAATGCCTCCCATGATAGTGATATGCCTACTCGATGCTAGTCCCCAGCCCCTTGCCTATTGGAGGTGGGCTTGGGGATTCATGGAATGGGCCCCACTGGGATGGGTTGTGACAGAGTGGTATTAGAGTTTATCGATTATACTATAATATCAGAAGTCTATGTCATTTCTTGGGGAAACAATGTTATGTGTTTCAAGTTTGACTTTCAGGCCAGTGACTCTAGTGTTGGTACGGGTGACCGATATATCTATAAACCAGGGCTCTAATAACCTGCTTTTCGACTTGGTAAATGAGAACATTGGTTACTGGGAAAATTATGGTACCTTAACCATGTAGTAATAGAATTTGGTTTTCCATATCCTTCTTTTTTCATCTATACATATATACTCATTGACTGTGGTACATCTTATTTTCTTACAGGATTTCACCGAGATGCATACTAGCTAGGATTCAGTAGCTCGATCACAAGGATGACCCCCTCAGTGAAAAGGCTTCAATACAGAGAACAGATCCTTGTGTGTTACCTCTAGGTGGTGAACCATCTATACCACCACATATGGTGTATCATGTGGTACATGTAGTACCAACACACGAGGAGCGTAGGCTGAGTGTGATTCTTGAGTTTCAGAGATAGTGATAGGAGCAGGAAGATCTGTAGGTTGGTAGACATGGCAGAGGATGTGGGAAAACAGAAGGAGGTGGTCGAAATTTTTACATGTTACCACCACCACTCCCAGGTGGTCCATACCTGGATCCGGGATCTAGAGGATCGGGGAGGGGACAACTGCATGGGGTTAAGGCATATAACCCAGGGGCTCCGGGAATGATTCAAGTTACGATCGGTGTCTTTTATACTTTGGTTGTAGTACTAATAGACACAGGTTCTAGTCATTCCTTTCTCACCACATATATTTTTTGACACTTAGAGATTCTGGTTGAACCAATGAATTGAACCTTACGCTTGGATACACCTACTAGAGAAGGCTCAATGATCACACATTTGTGCTGATAGTGTGACCTGACCCTTGGAGATGAGAGTTTTGGTTGGAACCTATTGGTGGTAGTATTGAGGCCTTACAACATCATTCTTGGTATAGATTGGTTATCCAATGTCCCTGCCCATATTGACTATTTTACGTGAAGGTTGTGGTGTGTTTGCAGTGATGGAACTCAATTTTACTTTTTTATTTAAAAGGAAACCCAGACATCACATGATGGACTCATGCATAGGAGGGTGCAGCTGGTTACTCATTTTTTGGCTAGCCTAACCCTGAGTGTAGTGGATGTTATAAGTTACTAGTTTCGTAAAGTGGTGGAATAGTAGGGGACGTCTTCCTTGAATAAGTTCTAGGATTACCTATCTACCAAGAGATAGACTACTCCATTGATTTACAAAATGGGATGACACTGATATATGTACCATCATATCAGATGAATCCCGTAGAGATTCACAATATGAGGGTCAAGTTAGAGGACCATCAAAAAGGGGCTTCATGAGACCCAATGTTTTACCCCGGGTGTCCCCAATTCTTTTTCCAAAAAAGAAGATGGGAGCATGAGGTTGTGTGTGGACTATCAGTGCTTGGACCATGTGATTGTGAATAACAAGTACCCACTACCAAGAATCAATGAACTCTTTGACCAGTTGAGAAGGTAACGATGGTTCTCTATGGTTGACCATCAATTAATATATCACCAGCTGTGAGTATGAGATGAGGATATACTGAATATGGCCTTTAGATGTCATTACGGTCTCTATGAGTATTTGGTGATGCCCTTTGGTCTGAAGAACTCCCTAGCTATGTTCATGGGACTCATGAACTGGATCTTCTAGCCTCACTTGTACCGGTTCATGGTAGTCCTCATCAACGATATCCTTGTGTACTCAGTGTATGAGGAGGAGCATATGAGACACTTAAGGATTGTTCTGGATATACTCTGAGAGCACCAGATTTATGGGAAACTCTCAAAGTGATAATTTTGGATTCAGGAGGTCTAATTTCTGGTACATGTTATCTTAGTAGATATAGTGGATATGGACTTGGCCAAGGTTGAGGTAGTGTTAGCATGGTATCCACCTAGGAGTGTGACAGAGGTGCAAAGCTTCCTCGGGACAGTAGGCTATCACTGAAGATTCATACCCAATTTCGCCAGGATAATAGCACTAATAGAATATCTTACTCAAAAGGGATACATTTCGGGTGGACAAAGAAGTTCCAGTAGTATTTTCAGTAGTTAAGGAAGAGTTTAATGAGAGCTATGATCTTGAGATTTTCAGAGGAGGTTCTCAAGTATGTAGTGTTCTGCTATGCATCAGGGTCCATGCTTGGTTATGTCCTGATGCAGAGGTAAGAGGTGATTTCCTATGGTTTATACCAGTTGATACCACATGATTATAACTATATAATCCATGATCTTGAGTTAGCAGCAGTAGTCTTCACATTGAAGATGTCGTGATACTACCTGATGGGTGATCAAATTATCGTCTACTCCGATCACAAGAGTCTCAAGTATATGTTCTCTCAAAAGGATCTAAACATGAGGTAGAGGTGATGAATTGTGTTCTTCTAGGACTATGACTTTAAAAATTTCTATACTATTGGGAAGGGGAATGTAGTAGAATATGATCTTAGCAAGAGATCTAGTTTTCAATTGTTGAATGAGGTTTCAGAGTAATTTTCCTTATTACAGTTATTCTTTGTGGATGGATATGGAGTAGCTTACCCCTAGTCATTAGTTTTTACCCCTCTAATCTTACAATTATTCAAGGAGGAACATCTTGGGGACACCGACAATGAGACTATATGTGATCATATATCCATATGGTATGCTCCTGATGGATATTTTAAAGGCAGGGAAAACATCGTTCTTTTCAGAGGATGTAGAATAGTACTAGTGGTGTTGTGGTACGAGGTTCTACAGAATTTCCATACATCCCATTTGGCAGTACATCCAGGTGTGATGTAGATTTACCGGGACCTCCAATGTTAGTTTTGGTGGTCTGGGATGAAGAAGAGTGTTGCAGAGTTTGTCTCTCGATACCTTACTTGTCAGCAAGTGAAGGCTAAGCACCAGGTTCTAATGGGTTTAGCTCAACCCCTTGAGGTTATGAAATGGAAGTGTGATGGAATATCAATGTACTTCATGATGGGTTTACCACATACGTCCATGGGAAATGATGCCATATAGGTGATTGTTGACTGACTCACCAAGTCAGACCACTTCCTAGCTATACCAGAGCATATTTTTATAGAGAGATTGGGATGTCGCTATGATCAAGAGAAACTTCTAATCCATGGAGTTCCATCGATGATCATTTAAAATAATGATGGTTATTTTACATCCTGGTTATGGAAGTGATTTCAGGAGGCATTTGGAACCTAGTTATATTTGAGCACAACATTTCACCCACAGATAGGCTGCTGGAAAGATCAGGCCATTCAGGTTCTGGAGGAAATGTTGTGAGCATTCAAGTTGGACATCAACCATAGTTGGGAGGATCCCCATCCACTAGTGGAGTTCACATACAACAATAGCTACCATTCCACCATTGTTATGGAACCATTCGAGGCTTCTTACGGGCGACCCTACAGGTTGCCGCTCTGTTGGACTGACCCAACAGTTAGCACTTAAGGGCTCATAATTGGTGTGATCTACTATAGAGAAGGTAAAGATCATCTAAGAGAAGATAATGACTTCATAAAGCCATTATAAGTATTATGAAGAGAGGTGGTGGAGGCCTTTAGAGTTCAAGTAAGAAGACCATATATTCCTATAGGTTTCACCATGATGAGGATTATAGAGATTTGGTATAGATGGAAAGTTATCTCTGAGGTTTACCAGTCATTTTAAGAAACCTCATAGAGTTGGAAATGTGGTGTACCTTTTATATTTACCCCCACTGTTGGATCAGGTACCTGACATCTTCAATGCATCGTAGTTGAGGAGGTATGTTCATAAACCATCATACATCATTAACTGGGGTGAACTGGACATTGATGATGGATCAACATTTGTAGAGTACCCAATGGTGATCACGGATTGGTAGGAGAGGATCATTTATGTGTGATTGATTCCTTTAGCGTGTGTTCAGTGGTAGCATGAGAATTTATAAGAGAGCACATTGGAGTGGGAGGCTCATATTCATGCTCAGTACCCTCATCTTTTCGAGTATCCGTTTTTGGCTTTTAAGGGTCGTAAAGTCTCAATGTGGGAAGAATGTAATGTATTTGATTTTCTATGTATTATTCATAAATATTATATGGATTAATTTTGAGACCATACACTAAGACAACTTGCAATTACAAGGCCCATTGTGCTCAGAATAAATGTTTGAATAATATTAAAATATTATATAGAACATGCACACCGTTTTCCTTAAAAAGTGGAATAAATTCTAAATCGGTGTTCGAATTTGAAATTGGAGGTCACCTTTGCATTCAGAGCCACATCTTTACCCTAGTTGCGACCTAATATTAGCAGAGATTGGTTGCCTATGAAATGTATTTTCATGTATTTTTAATGAATAAAGTAAATTGAATATTTATTTTATTTTACTATTTTGTCAATGCAGCGATGCAATAATGATTCTTCTTTTGAGTAATCCTTTAAGAAGGGATCTAGGGTTTGGATCATAACCCTGGAAATTTCTTGGAGGCTTTGAAGAGAAACCTTGGAGATTTCTCTCGATGGACAATGATGAATTTGTGGATTGAATATCAATGAGCACAGTTCTTGATGGATCTCACTAGTGGAAATCAATCTTCAATGGAAAGTGATCCAATTCCTAGGTAGGATTCATTATTTTGTATTTATTTCCCCGTTCTTAAATTAAATTTAGAACACATACCAAAAAATTAAAAGGTTAATCTATGGTTCAATTGTTCCTTGTGGGATGGGTTATACATTAATGGATTTAAGAGGTTGATTTTTATGTTGATTTTGATTCTTGATCATTCTTTCGAGAATGGATAAAGGCTGGAATGAACAATGGTCAATGTTCTCTCCTTAGGTTTGTTCCATGTGAAGTTATCTCCCCCATTCTCTACATGTGTTCTTCATTCATTGTGGGTATATGAACAAATAATAATTGCACCTTCATTTTATTGTGCAATAGTTGAAAATTGAATATCCAACACTGGGACAACCTAATAGGGGTGTGAGGGCGATGGGGAAAGATGAATCAAAGTGATTAGGGAGGTATTTTTATTTTGGAGGTTTTCATCAGATGGATTTAAGGTTATTTTCGAGTTTATTGAAGTCCAGAAATACCACAATTTAGTGTTAGGGTGATGAACGAGTCTAGATATTGAGTTTCCAAGAAAGGCATGGCTGGAATGGTGTATGGAGAAAAAGAGGAGACGAGTGGAGCGGGAACTTGGGATTCTAGAAAATCTGGATGAACCAAGACCAGATAGTGATTTGTGAGATCAGGCAGGATAAGGTGTGTTCCTACGACTACAAGCGGTAGTCCCAGTACCTTTGCTTATAGGTTAGACCTGTTGTTAGAGACTTCATTTTGTGGGATTGTATCTGGCCTAGTTTTACTTAACATAAATTTCCTTTCGTAATCTATTGGTTGGGATATAGTGGTGTGCATGCATTATTTTATTATAGGTTTTTATACTTCAACATTTTGTGGTCTTGTAGGTGTGTGTGTGCATAAATGTACATAGAAAACGCCTCCCATGTTAGTGATATTCTTACTCGGTGCTAGTCAGGAGCCCATGGACTATCGGAGGCAGGCTTGGAGAGACGTGGCATGAGCCCCATTAGGGTGGGTCCTAACATCTTTATAGATCTAATAATAAATTTAATTCTTAATCAATGTTCCATATCAAATATTCATATTGACTAAAGGATACAAATTTAACAATATTTCCCCAGTTAATAAAATAAGTTTCAAAGTAAACATCATATGTTAAAATGGTGTAAGGTTTAGGAAATAATGAAATACATCATGAAAATATGTAGATAATTAAGTGAAATGTAATTTTAAATGAAAAAAATTCACATGAAACTGAGTGTTTCAAGAGAAATTTAACAATCATAAAAGAAAGTGATATTCTTAAATAACTTTTACCGCTTGGTAATTTTCATGTGAAATATTCTTGGAATAAATAATTAATATTTAAACATGAAATAACATGAATAATGAATTATTCATGATAATACATTTCAAGTTGCAGTATATACACAATTTAAAATTTAATTTCTTCATAATAAAAAATAAGTCTCAATAGAATGTAAATTAAGATGAAATCCCCTTACCTTATTATTCCTTTTAGTTGAACACTCTTTAACCTGTTGTATAATGGTTTTAATAATGTTTTTAACTTATAATAGTATCTTATTAATATTTATAATATCATATATGACCCTTCTATAACATCTTATCATCTGTTTGTTAATAATAGTTCATTATTTCCATTGTTTTGTGTTTTAATATCTTTGTTTCTCAAGTATGCTTTGACTTGTTATTTTTGTTATTATTAATTATATCATGATTTCATCACCTCAAGAATGAAAAACATAATATAAATATAATATATATTTAGTATATATGTATTTAGTGTAATTCATAATTGTTTTTGATAGGAAATTAAATACATTGTTCATGGAGATGGTAGGTCGTACGTACTCACAAACCTTATTTTCATTTTCTTATCGTATAAAAATAATGAAGATTAAATGATATTTATTTATATATTATCATTCCTGTATCATTTATATTTCATATATATCCCATATGTTTATTAATACCATCCTTAGCACATTCCATGTAAAGCGTAAATGAATCACATCACTTAGCGAGGCAGTATTCCAGCATACACCAAAATAATGTTATCATATTACCACAAAATGGATAGAATGAAGGTATATGTGATATTTTAGGTAAATAAGTATAATAATCTCATAAAGATCCTAAATAAAAGGTATTTACATCATTCTTACCAACCTTAAAAGGTGAAAATGAAAAAAATGAATGATATCGATTCACTAGGCGGTAGTCCGTCTTACACACGAACGATGATTTTGTAACCTAGTTGATGGAAGTGTGTGAATTTATCGGTCATATAATTTTCATCAAAACATCTCATATTATTTAAGATACTTAGGTTTTTATATAATCATGTTATAATAGGAATTGGAGGATGTGGATAAAGAAATAAAATAAAAATGCTTTTAGAAGATCGTTACCTCTTCTTCGAGTTTCCTACTTAGTTTTGTACTAAAACATTGAAAGGATTTATTTCTTCAAAAAACAAAGCATATAATTTTAGGTTATGGAATTTTGAAAGTGATTTTGGTATATCTTGGTTGTGCTGAATGGCTTGAGAGGTGTGAATAATTGGGGTGGTGGAAGTGAGTGCCTTATTATACTTGAGAAGGAGTGGCATTCTTCTAAATACTCAAAAGTATTAACTATTGGGAGGTCTCCCTTATTAAATGTGACAAAAATTAAAAAATGATGGATTTTATTTGAATTATGATCAATAAACACATCCAAAATGAAAAAATAAACACATTTTCATCATTTTCATCCTTAACCTCTAAGTTTCCCTATTTTTTTTACCATTTTTGTTTTTTATTAAGGTAACTAATTATCTAACCAGGGTAATTTATCCATTAAGACTAAATTATAGTGATAATTATTAGGCATCTTATACCCACTGATTCTAAATAATATCTTTAAATTTTACAAAATAAAAAATCCAATGTGTGTTGGAAATTAACTTCAACATAAGAGTATGTAGCATAAAAAAATTATTTCATTAACCCTAACCATAGTAACAATGTTTTTACTATTTATGGGTCAATTTGTACATTATAAAAGATTAATTGGTCCATGAATGGTCTATATTTTATATTTATTAACATTTAAAAATCACATGGAAAGTAATTTTAAATAATTTAATGAAATATCTTTTATAATAAAATAACATTAATATAAATTTTGATATTTTTTAATTAATTTGAATTAAAAAAATTTCAATACGATGATGGAATTAAAATATATTATTTTCACACCATTGTAATATGATTTACTCATGTAAAAATTAATTTTATATAATAATTCATTCATTTTAGTTCACTTTTAATATTTTTGTATCTTTTATTTTGGTTAATTATTAACCTAATAATTTTTGTGTTGACGTTTCTTAAGAATTTAAAGTCATTAATTCATCTATAAAAACCTAAAATAAATTATCATGATAAAAAATTAATTTATATTTCAAAATTATATACATAAATGAACATATAATATATTTCCCCTATCCCAAATCGTTATTGAAATTGAATGTAAGAAAAGAATCTTTTTTTTTCCTGTACTTAACTTATTATATAAGTCAATTTCAGGAAATAGTATCCCAATAACTTATAAACATAGATCCTAATGTGTGAATGGTCTAAATGTGACAATCAAATGGGTTTTAGAAATGTTTCTAGGTCTTTTTCCCCTTAAGTTTAACGTTTAGTCCCTTGAGAAACTAGTTTTTCTCTTAAGCATAGTGATTAATTTTAGTTGTTTTCACTAAACATTATGGTTAAAAGTAAAGTTATAATTGTTTTAAAAGATAAATTATTATTCTTCCAAATATTTAATCCATTATTTTAAATTCAATTCACATAATTGGATAAGATTAATTTAAAATAATGTCACATATGTGATGTCAAAGCAAGTTTCTAAAGTGATGATGTTAGAAAGTTTGAAATGTTTTTATATAACAATTAAAAATAAAATTTTTTCCAATGACCTAAATTAGATGAATTTATGTAGTTTTTAATTATTTAACCTTTAAAATAAGTTTAAAATATAATTTAACCATATAAATTATTTAAACAAAAAGTTAGTATTCAATTATAATTCAGTATTTTAACTATTCATTAAAAAATGAAACTTATTAGAAAAATACGAAAAATTCACCATAATATAATTTTTACATCCAAATGTCAAAAATTAAGATTAGTTTTTCAAATAAAATTTATTAAAGTGTAAAATTTTAGTTTTAAAAAATGTAATCCACTAAAAGGTGGAAAATGTCTCAAAAAAATACAACTTTTTATGTGTAAAATTGGATTTTTTTTCTTATATTATTCCTATAAAATATATTGAATGAATTTCAAAGAAAAATTATTTAAAATATAATATATAAATTTCATCAGTACCATTAAATTATTGTAATTAATTGAATTTATTAATATAAAACATCTTCAGTGCATAAAAATGGTTTTTTTATAAAAACATTTCATTTATATTCTATTAGTTGTTATATTCATTTATAATTAATTGTTAACTAATGAATTCAACCATATATTTTCATAAGTTATTTAATCCAATTTATAACTAACAACTTAATGGTCGAGGTATAATTATTATTTTAAATAATAATATTAATAGTATTTGGTAAAACTCGTTCTTATTTATAACACAAGTCATCATGGAAAGTCATTATTGCATATAGTAAAAACTAAACATAGGGTTCCATGTAGATAAATATAAGATTATCATTTCATATAACACAATATAAAGTCAATGTTTCATCTCATATACACTATTTAAGAGATTGTATTTATCTAAAATTATAAATGTATTATAAAGTTTAAGGATGTTATATTGTCTTCTATGTTTTTTGTTGTGTATCATAAATGGTATTGAATAAAATTTTATTCTTATTTATTTTAGTGGTGTGACATCCCAAAACCCTAGGACATTCCCAAGACCTTACCTACTCTCTAGAGGACTTCCATTAACTGTTTAAAATGATTTTTATGAAAATATAAAATGAAAATGCACCTCATCAAATGGATGGAATCTTATAACCCCCCTCCTTATAATATCTCATTTGTGTTCTACACTCCCAAAATCACTAAGCCTCTAATGTGAGAAGGCCAAGCCACTAGGCCTGCATATAAACTTTCATCTCCCATGTTTCCTCTTAAACATGGAAATTCTTCCACAACACTCACACCAAAGGTATGGTCTTAACCAAAAGTATTTTCTCACTGCGATATATAATAGGAATCAGATAATCCTAAAGGCATGTATTAGTCTCAATCTCAATATCATCAACTTCGATCACAAGATATGAGTCCGGGTGATATTTTCTAAACTTTCACACATGAAAAAATTGGGCATAGTATTATACTACTATAGAAGAGCAAATCAATATCCTATCAGACCAATTTTCTCCACAACCTCAAACAAACCAACATACCTAGTTGCAACTGGCTTGTTTCTAAATCCAACGGTGACCCAACCTAGAAAAACACCATAAGGAACACACATTCACCAACATAAAACTCAATAGGTTGAATCTCTGATCATTTTATGTATTTTATATACTCTGGGTCATAGCTATATGGTTTTGGATCAACTGAACATGCTATGACATCTCTTGCACAAGACTCGACCCCAATAACTCCGACTCTTCTGCATCCATCCAATTAAAAAGAGATCAACATGGCCTACCATTGATAAACAAATATGGTTCCACCTGAATAGTTTCCTGATAATTATTGTTATAAGAAAACTAAATGAGTTCTAGATGCTTTCTCCATGTCCCGTGAAAATCATGGATACATTCTCTCATCATGTCCTTTAACACTTGGATAGTATGTTTTAATTTCCCATATGTCTCGGGGTGAGAAGTTGTACCAAAAAAGACATAAGTACCATGTTCCTTCTGCAAACTAGGCCCAAAGCATGAATTAAATCACAAATCATGATTTGACACTATACTCTAAGGAACCCCTTGAAAACATACTATCTCTGAAACATATAAGTTACCCAATTGGTCAGCCATGAATGTATCTCGAATTAGTAAGAAATGTACCGCCTTTTTCAAGTAATCCAGAAAAGCCTATATTTCATCACTCTTTTGAGATAAGTCCTTGGAAAATCCCACTATTAAATCCATGGTAACATCATCTCACTTTTATTTCAGTATGGGAAATGAAAATAGATAACTATTAGTCCATTGATGCTCACCATTTACATACTGAAAGGTGTATCATCACATCAAAGAACTTGTGATATCCCTCTTCATTCCAATCAAAAAATACTATATATAATGTTCATGGCACATTTTTTTCAACCCAAGGTGCACATCTCACATTAATGCAAGAAACTCATGCATCATCTTCTCCTTCATAGAAGTAGGCACAACAATGTGGCCATGAACATACATAGTCTCGTCATCATTGATAGTCCATCTAGGAGGTATCTCCCCACCATCAAGGCTTTCCATCAGAAAAATACACTCTAGATACTCATATTTTCTTTCCTTGATCCCACTCAGAATCATGGGAAAGTAGATAAAGACAGGAGGTTCATATGTTCTCGTTCCTCCTGAACACCTATTGTAAGAACCTGGTTATTATTTTTGAAGTACGGGTTTCTTTATTTCTCTTTTCCTTAAGTGTTTTTGAGAAAATAAGGAAAATGGGGTGAAATCTGAAATTTTGGGACTACACGCGATGAACATTTCCACACGTAGTTTACTTTGGCCATGTGGGATGAGTACACAAGGTTTGTAGCCTTGTTGGCAACTAAGGGTGTAAAAACGGACTACACGTTGTGTAGTGGTCCTTTATACACCGTGTAGTCAGTCGGTAGATGAAACAGTAAGGCGATGGGAGAACCCGCCAGCTGGGCGATAGTACACGCCATGTAGTCATGAATACACATCATGTACTCATGTCAACGGATGAACAGTTTGGCAGTGCCGCCAGAGGAACAGATAAATGAGGGGAGTAAACGCCATGTAGTCAAAAGTACATGCCATGTACTTTATTTTTTTCGCTAAAAATGGTAAGTAGCCAACCCTATTCATAATATTGGCTTAGAACCAGATGGGAGCTCAAGAGAGGATGGCCGAACTTTCGTGGACCTCCAGATCGAGCATCGGGAATCCATTTCCACTTTCGTCGATCACGTTGGAACCCCATGGGTAATCCCTCCCTTCTCCTTGTGTAGTTCTTTCCAATTCTTCTTCTAATAAAATTTATTTGAGGTTAAATGATAATTCTTTTACCTCAGATCTACGACGTTCTTGGACGTTTCAGAAGGCGTCGTTCGGGTATACCGTTCTTCGGTGTTTAAGGTAGGTGGCTTGGTGTTTAATTTTCAACAGAAGTGAGTGTTGTGTACCGTTGTAATATGCTCCCATGAATGGGGTGTCAAATAGATGAGGCCTTGTTGAATTAAATACCTATAATTGTATAGGTAATTTAAATGTGATAATAAATTGTTTTTTGGGATCCCTCCTTGGATCTATGACCACCCCGGGGGTGCGTTCCTCTATTTAGTCGTTTGGCCAGGATACCTGGGGGTATGCCTTTATAATAATGATTGTAGTGTTTCCATGAGAGGAATTGCATTTTCTGTTGCATGTATTTTTCTTGTGTACATATTGGACATGGCCCGATTACTTGTTTATCCTGAGGGCAGTGTTGTGATTAGGCTGTGTTTATTGTACTACATAGCCTGTGGGCAACTTCTTTCATGCCTATGGGCAGTTGATTCTATGCCTATGGGAGACACCTCGTACTCCTGTGGGTAATATTTGATATTCCTGTGGGAAGATTCCTTTGTTTGGATTCTCTTTACCTGAGGGTAAGGGTTTACATGTCTGAGGACTCTGGTTGTTTTTCTTAGAATATTCATTGTGGTGATATCTTAAATTGAATGTTAAAACGATTAATAAAATGGAAATATAACTGGTAATGTTAGTTACTTTTTAGTACATATTAGTTTATTGCATTTTACTACTTCACACTGTTGTTGCATATTTTCACAGAGTTTGGCATGGGCCTTTGGTGGGTGACTACTGGGATTTATTTCTCATACCCTGTTTGGGTCATGTCTTCGGCCCAAATATATTATGTTTCTGCAGGTGTGGATAAGGGCAAGGGTCCCTATATAGGTACTTGATTGTTGCTGGGAAGTAGGGGAGCATGGGACCGAGCTTGGCTCGTGATGCTACCTGCTGTTTTGTTTTGTTTTTTTGTACTCTGTATTGTACTATACAGTATTGTTGTGTAACATTTTCTGGCTATTTTCTTAGAACTTGATACATATTGCATCATTTTCTATATAACTTTTGGTTATCTTTTACTACGGTTGTTTTTTTTTGTATGATTTATTGCTTCCTCTATTGTTGTATGTTTTTATTATTCCGTTGCACTACACTTTGACAAATGAGGTCATAGTTTCCCCACTATCAGACCTCGGCCATCGCTACTAGTTGGAAGCCTCTGGCATTTGGGGAAATGTGCTTGAGGTCACTAGGCGAACCAGGTTCGGGGCACCCGTTGAGTGGCACCCAGAACCGGGATGTTACAAAGTGGTATCGAAAGAGTTCTTTTACTTGAATTCTATTTGGAGCCTTAGTTAGGGATAGGAAGAGGATGGTAGTTGGTAATAAGTTGTGCCCGGGCATAATTAACCCGTGTACAAGGAAAATCCAATTAACCTCGTGTTGCAATTTTTTCTAATTTTGCAATTTTATAGTTGAATTGATTTTCACCGAAGGGTGACGCACTTGTATTGTGTTGTTTATATTTTATTCATGGGTTCAATTTAGTTGCAACCTGATGAGATGATGGTATGCCATCTCATGCATCATTGAGGCACATGCTAGAAATCACATGCCATTCATAGTTTCCATGCCATGTAGGTGCATTAGAAATTGCATATTGTTGTGATATATGTAGAGCTAGAAATATCATGATGTTGTGATATCTTCTTGGATAGATACCTACTGTTTGATAGGGTATTATTGTGCGAGCCTGTTTATAGAATGGACGCCAAACGTTGGTTTTTGGAGAGTATGGGCCCTCATTTACCAAAATTTGGTAGATCATTGGCTGTTTATCCGGTTCTAACACATATAAGATGCCAAACTTTGATTCACGGGGAGTATGGGCCCTCACGGATCGAAATTTGGCACTTAAGTGTTATTTTTCAGTATTTTATGGGTTTCGGAGAAGTTTCTGAGGCATACTGTCTGGACACCAAGTATACACGCCGTGTAGTAACTTAAACACGCTGTGTATGTTCTTCTGTTATGGCAGAAAAGAAAACCTTTTGAGTACACACCGTGTAGTCTAAGTACACTCTGTGTAGTCTCTTTCCATGTCATAGACCGTGTGGGTGGGGACATGGGGAAGCGAATTGGTTGGGGCGAATAGGTTATGTACCGTAAGTACATGTCGTGTAGTGTTGACCCAGAGTTTTCCCGTGTAACTAACAACACGGATGGGGGAGACCTTAATATATACACGTTGTGTCCATTGTGGAACGCACCGTGTAGTCTGAAATGCTATTCGGCCGTGTAACTAAAAACATGAATCGGTGTAATCCTTTCGTGTACACGCTGTGTGTATATTGAAAACACCATGTAGTTGGAGCCATGTGTTTGGCTGTGTAACTAACAACATGGGTCGGCAAAGCTCATCTAGTACAAGCTGTGTCCCTGTGGGACACGACATGTAGTATTTTCCATGGATATATTGTTTTGACTTAGCCTTGTGGCTGGGAAGACGGGGTAGTGTACACGCCGTGTGCGGGTGTAACACACAGTTTAGTATCAAGCTGAGTAGACGGCCATGTCACAAACTACACGGGGAGTTGGAAAATTACACCATTCACACCATGTAGATTATATACACGCTGTGTAGATTTGTTTAATGGGAGCTGTGTGGAAAGGCTGTGTAGAAGGACCCGGGCAGGGGAAGAAAAGTCAAGTACATGCCGTGTAGTCTGTATACACTCCGTGTAGTCTTGTTGTGCAATTTTGAATGCCTTCTTCCTCCTATTTCCCTTTTGGTTCCTTCATTTTCAGACTATGATAATTTTGATCTAAGGTGTGTGTTTGACCTTGTAGTGTCATGCCGCTGAGACGTTCATGTGTTGTTTGCCAGGAGAGCAGAAACGGGTATACTCAGGATATGGAGCCCCATGGGCTACCAGTTGATCCTCCAGCAGAGCAAGATGCAGCGCCAGCTGTAATACAGGACACAGGAGTGGAGGCAACGTTCCGTGAAGGCTTTATGCGGTTCATGAAGACATTTTAGGGACCACCACCGGCTACCACATCTATGGACGAGCTGACTCGTATCTTCCAGCAGCAGCATCCGCCTAAGTTTTCAGGTGATGTCGGACCAAAGGCTGCAGAGTCTTGGCTAGGGTCGATGAAGACTATTTTAGAGCATCTTGAGATGCCTCTAGGGCGGAGGGTCATGCTCAAAACTTATATGCTACGTGATTCCTCCAAGAGGTGGTGGGATGTTACCACCCAGTCAGAACATCACAGAGACATGGCATGGGAGGATTTTCAGATAGCCTTCTATGACTTCTTCTTCCAAGAGATTTTGAGGGAATATTGAGCTCGAGAGTTCATGAATCTACTATAGCGAGCTATTTCGGTGATGGATTATTCTTCTCGCTTCACCAATCATCAGCGTTTTGCACCCGTTCTGGTGGGCGATGAGATGCTGAGAGCCAGACGCTTTGAGGATGGTCTTTGATATGACACTCGAGCACTAGTGAATGTTTTCAGGTTTACTTTAGTACATGTTATTGTGAACTAGGTGCTGATTCCGGAGAGGAACCCGTGGTAAGCTAGTGGTGTGGGCCTGGGAGGTTCAGCACCAGTTTCGGGTACTATTTCTACTAGTAAGAGGAAGAGACAGATAGAATTTTCTCAAGGTGGAAGTACCAGTCAGAAGAATTTTTCAGGTGGCCAGGTCATGTGCTACCAGTGTGGTAAGGAAGGGAACAAGAGACCTCAATGTCCACGAGACCCAGTGGAGTGTCGAGGTAGTGGCAGGATGGGTCATCTGCAGTGATTTTGCAGGGCGTTTCCTCCAGTGGCTAGTGAGAGGGGTTCTATGAAGACGCCGCGTGCGGGGCCTGGACCAATATCTTCTTACCAGTTGGGGAACTAGAATACATCAAGGCATGAAGGAAAAGATGGTGGACGTGGTCGTGGAAGCCAGACACCAGGATCTCAGAGGCAGCATGGCGGGACAGCTCGGGGTAGCCAGGCTGTGTTGCAGGGCCGCGGCACTGGGTAGGCATATGCAGTGCAACAGACCCTTTAAGAGCAGGATCCCAGACCTTCTACTGTCAGAGGTACTATCCTATTACCTTTTGTCGTATCTTCAATTCTTTTTCATACGGGCGCTACACATAGTTTCATATATGAACCCGTTGTGGAGAGCCTTGGGCTTTGTGTTTCTTCTTCTTCTGTTGTTATGACGTTAGACACTCTGTTGGGAACTAGAACGGCTAGTGTGCATCAGTGAAAGGAGTGCCACCTTGAGGTTGGTGGGTGTCACTTCCTTTGGGACCTCTATGACTTAGAGATGATGACCTATGATTTCATTCTCGGGATGGACTGGTTTGTTCCCTTTAGAGCCTTTGTGGATTTCTATAGTCGCAGGGTGAGTTTCACATCACTAGAGGGAGGAGAGTTTCTATACAAGGGTGAGTGGAATGTTCAGGTGAGTTGAGCTAGACCAGAGCATCTTGGGAGAGGTGGTATCTCATCCCAGATTGCGAGCTTATATCTGGATGATCAGGGGACTTGTTAGAAGGATTTACCTCCAGTGGTTGATCATTTCATGGATGTCTTCCCAGACTACATTTCAGGTCTTCCTCCGGAGCATGGGGTGGATTTCACTATTGAGCTTGTTCCAGGAGCAGCACCGGTGCCCATTACTCCTTATAGGATGGCTACACCGGAGTTACAGGATCTCAATAGACAGTTAGAGGAGTTACAGGAAAAGGGTTTTATCTGACCCAGTACTTCTCCTTGGGTTTCTCCTGTCCTTTTTGCGAAGAAGGCGGACGGTACTCTTAGAATCTGTGTGGTTTATCATAAGTTGAACTGGTTGACAATTAAGAACCGATATCCCTTGCCAAGGATTGATGATCTTTTTGACCAACTTCATGGAGCACGAGTGTTCTTGAAGATTGAATTGAGATCAAGATATCATCAGCAGCACGTTAGACCATCTGATATACCTCTCGCAGCTTTCAGAAGCAGATATGGTCTGTACAAGTACTTGGTTATGCCGTTCGGACTCACGAATGCGCCAGCAGTTTTCATGGCACTGATGAGTTGTGTGTTCCATCCTTATCTGGATTCTTTTGTGGTAGTATTTGTGGATGACATCTCGGTGTACTCTCACACTCGACACACCCATTCCACCAATCTTGAGATCATATTGAGTACACTGAGAGAGTATCGACAATATGCTAATCTCTCAAAGTGCCACTTTTGGATGGACCAGATTCTCTTCCTGGGTCATATCATCTAGGATGCAGGAGTTGTAGTAGACCCAGAGAAGGTGAGAGCCGTAGTTTCCTGGGATCATCCCAAGAACATGTTTGAGATATGGAGTTTCTTGGGGCTGGCTGGTTACTACAGATGCTTCATACAGGACTTATTTCACTTAGCAGCACCATTGATGGGTTTGACTAAGAAGGGTGTGAAGTTCGTTTGGTCATAAGATTGTGAGACACCCTTCCAGGAGCTGAACGAAAAGATGACATCAGCACTAATCCTGATACTCCCAGAGCAGGGGAAGAGCTATACAGTTTACTGTGATGTATCAGGTATTGGGCTAGGAGTTGTGTTGATGCAGGGAGATCGAGTAGTTGCGTATGGGTCTCGGCAGTTGAGGCCACATGAGAGGAATTACCTAACGCATGATCTCTAGTTGGTTACAGTGGTTCATCCATTGTGCTATTGGAGACATTATCTCTTGGAAGAACATTTTACGGTGTTCACGGACCACAAAAGTCTCAAGTACATATTTACCCAGCATTACATGAACCTGAGACAGTGAAGGTGGGTTGAATACCTTCAGTCCTTAGATTTTGATCTTGCCTATTGACCTGGTAAAGGTAATGCAATAGTTGATGCACTGAGCAGGAAGACGCAGGTATAGGTATTGCAAGAGGCCAGTGGTGAATGACAACTTATAGATTTGTTCTCTAAGATGCATTTAGAGGTGCATGAAAGTCAGGGGCAGACCTATATTTCATCTTTATCTGTGACCTCTACCCTCCTGGATAGAGTGGGGATGAGACATCTATCTGATTCAGAAGGCCTAGTTCTATGGGTGTCAGTGACCAGTGAGGACCCTTCTCCTGGATGGACGATAGGCGATAATGAAGTATTGTGTTTCCATGGATGAGTGTGGGTTCCATGGGATATACGCGAGGAGCTGATGTGGGAGATTCATGCTTCAGCTTGGGCAGTTCATCCCAGGGTTACCAAAATGTACCGTGACTTGAGGCGTTAGTACTAGTGGCCGGGTATGAAAATGGATGTAGCTATTTTTGTTACGAGGTGTTCCACCTGTCAGCAGGTGAAGGCAGAGCTTCAAAGGCTAGCTGGGCTTTCACAGAAGTTACCCATTCCAGAGTGGAAATGGGATGATGTAGCGATGGACTTCATGTCTGGGTTGCCGAGGTCACCTCGAGGCAATGATGTTGTGGGGGTTGTTGTGGATAGACTCACAAAGGTGGCTCACTTTTTTCCGATCAAGGAGGCCGTCAGTGTTGATGACCTCGGGAGTTCGTATATCCGAGAGGTCTTACGTCTTCATGGGGTCCCCTGTTCTATCGTTTCAGATAGGGATGCCTATTTAACATCTCGTTTATGGAAGAGTTTTCAGAGGGCACTGGGTACACAGGTGCTGCTGAGCACAACTTACCACCCTCAGACCGATGGTCAGTTAGTGCATACGATACAGGTGCTTGAGGACATGCTGTGTGCATGCATCCTAGACTTTGGGGGCTCTTTGGAGAAGCATATACCCCTAGTCGAGTTTTCCTATAATAATAGTTTTCAGGAAACTATAGAGATGGCACCTTACGAGGCTTTATATGGTAGGCCATGCTGATCACCCTTGTGCTGGTTAGAGGCAGGTGAGACAACGTTACTTGGACCATGTCTCGTGTAGGAGAAAACTGAGCAGGTCCAGTTGATTCAAAAGCGGATGGCTACCGCGCAGTCTCGTCAGAAATCATATGCTGATCGCTGCAGATGACCCTTAGAGTTCATGGTCGGGGATCGGGTTTTCTTTCGTGGTTCACGGAGGTTGGGACACAGCTCGATCGAGATAAAATGCACCAAGCGGAGGGAGATAAAAAGTCTTCCACCAAATCTATTAAAAATTAATACACCAAAACCAAAACAAAATCACATTAATAGAATTGGGAAACAATGATATTATAATTTATTCTAATAGAAAAATATGGTTTTACATTTAAGCACAAAACTTCGACATTACAAAAGTGAAACTCCCCCTTCCCTGATCACTCAAAGGTTTTACCCCTCCATTTGAAGGGTAATAGAGATAAATGGGGAAGAAGAGATCATGATGAAACAAATAAAATTGAAAATAGAAATAACTTCAAGAACTCAATACTCCATAATAGCCCTTGTTTCACCTTCTTTAACCCCTTTTAATGGAAGTGAACACTCTTATTTATAGACTTGTGGAGTAGAATATTTCCCTCTAAAATTAGTCCATTGAAAGTTTGAGTCATGTTGGCATATTAAATGTAAGAATATCGAGAATGAGTCTTCATATATGTTGTTCCCCAATGTCTTTTTGATGCTTTCTCAAAATCCTAGGGAATTTAGACAAGTGTAACAAAAGTTATCCTTGAATTACTAATGACAACGTTTTCTGCCTGAGGTTACTCTTCAAATTCCACTTTTTGGTCTCATTACATAAGTGCATTAATGACTTAATTTCTTTATAAAACTTAATTCTAAAGATAATATCGGAGACCTCTTCCTCTTCCAGCTATATTGACATCATTTGGACAAGTGTAGGCTGAGATATTTCTCATTAATTATGGTGGTGTCCATTCTGTCGACTAGAAAACTCTTTCCAATTGATAAATTTTATTGGGCCATTGTGTGATGAATTGAACCTTGGTCCAAAAGAAAAATTTGAGGCCCAAGAGAATAAATTCTTAAAAAATATAATCACACACTTTGGATCATAAATGTAAAATATATACCCAAAGTACAGAATCTCTACAATACTGTTAAATTTCCAGAATTAACCAATTTCCACAATTAAGCCCATAATTCACCAAAACACTAAAATGACAAAAATAATATCAAAATGATTAATTGTAAGGGGATAATCATTGAAAAACATCTGAAAAATAATGAAAATATTATCTCTACCAATTTTCCCACACTTAGCACTTGGACACCTGGACAAGTCCAAATCAAATAAAATTCAAAGAAAATTCAAAACACATGGCATTGAGAACCACCAATTCCATACCAAGAAATAAAATATATCATGACTCATCAAAAACCATTATTCCTTGTTCTCAAATCAGATTATTCAATATTTTTCCTCTTCATTTCTCCTCCCACATACATAATACACCTACCTTACATGAATTTTCTCTCATCTCACAAATATTAATTTTCAACAAAGTTTTTCTCATCCAAATCAATGTAAGGGTAACCATAGGTTTGAAAAACTCATAATTATCCACCTGATGTGAGAAAAGGACATGTGTGTATCAAGAGTAATTTGTAGGGTTGTTCTGTGGATTTTTTTTGGTAGGATTTTATGTGAAAAATTCTGAGGCTGAATGAGGAGGGTTTGGATCTTTTTGAAGAAAAATTTCAAAATTCTAATTTTCACTAAAGTATAGTATCCTCCTCACTTCCCTTAGTAGAAATTCAGCTCAATAATCTTGAAATATCAAGAAATTTTCAAACAACTCAGTATTTTATCAGAAAAATTTTCAATTTACTTAAACATGATTTTTCTTTAATGGTCTAAAAAATGCACAACTTTCTTCCTCCATTAGAATCTACAGAAAGGCACAACTTCTCTTATCATGAAAGCTCCAAAAAGGCACATCTTTCAATAGAATGATTTTCATCAGCGCACACATCTCTTTAGCATTTTAATTTCCACCCAAAGTTTCACTAAATGAGGTATCACAACACAAGACACCTTCTACCACACTTAAGATCAACTAGATCATTCAATTTCACTTCAAGAGCAGGTTGGATAAGGAAAATTGGATTTTAATGTGGCTAAACTAATATGTCATTCATGGATTCTATGGGATATAGATTTTAAATTTACAAGGTAGTTCAGAATGAAAGGGATTATCTTGGAAAATGGGCTTTAAAACCAAAGAAATGCCTCAATCTTTTAAAACAAGTGTACCCAAAATCCTCAATTTTTGAAAGGAATGAATCAAATTATTATTAAGACACAAATTTTATGGTTCTCTCAAGAAGTTAGGTGAATGAATATAATACAAAAACAATGGTTTATAAGCCTCATGGGAAAGTGATTTCAAATATTAAAGAGATATGTGGCATGGGATTCAAAAATTTGAGTACATTTCTTGAAATTCCCAAAGAATTGATGATGAAACAAAATCATTTTCAGTATTCATCTATGCTAAATTTCATGAAATAAACTAGTTCATTCAATGACATGGGTTTGAAAATTGCCATTGATAATCATTTCATCTCAAAAGTTTCAAAAAACATCAATAACTGAAAAATAAACACACAAAAATTTGAAAACATGCAATTTTTTGTTTTTTTTAAACAAACAAAAAATGAAAATCCTAAACTAAAAAAGTTCCCTCCCCCACACTTTAATTATGTATTGTCATCAATACATTCAAGTGGATTTAACATGTAATCCAATTTTAAAATGAATCACAATATCAAGCAAGTGTAAAGGATATGTACAACCTGACTTATTTGTAATGCAACATTGAGTTAAGATCCTATTAGTTGTACACTAAAAAACTAAAAGAAAATGAACAAAAGAAAACATAATACATTTATTGAATGAAATTACAATATAAATAGGATGAGAAAATAAGGATAGATCTTGGTTTAATCCCCCATGTGGGCCCAGGGTTTTGAATGCCTACATATGGGAAGTTCTAATAAGTTATCCCTAATCTACTGGTGGGTTGAGTTTCTTTGTGATGAACCAACAAAACTTCTTCTTTACATCATGCACTTCATTCTTTTTTTTAGAACACCATGGGTATAGTACACAAAATCCACCCCTAGGAAAATAAAATACAACTTTCTTGTTGGGGTTTGGAAAATGAATGAGTCCTCATCTTTCTTGGCTTCTAATTTAACATCCTCCCCTTTATTCTCTAGGGGTTGTTGAAGGTATGTTGCATCATTGGAAAAATCTAAGGGAATGTTAGAGTATAATTCTATTTGAACAATGTTAAATCAAGAAGTTTCAATATAAAATTCCTCCCTTTCAAAGTAACCATCTTGTGTCCATTTTTCCTTAGGAAATACCATGTGGATATCCTCATGAACTCCCTCCAATAAAAAAGCATCATGTTTGAGGAGCTCCAACTATTCCTCTTTAATCACATCTTCCTTTTCTTCCTCGTTCGCAAAGACATTACATGAGTTGTCCGAATCTGAAAATTTCCAGAAAGGGGTGGTGATACTCAAATCAGTTTTAATAAAATTATAATAAAATGAGTTCATGAAACGATTATCTCCCTAAGTTTTCTCAGCTTCAATTGCTTATTTATTAGTAAGTGCCTCTTGGATTTAAATTTCACTAGCTTGAGGTTGGTAGGCAAACACGTCAATATTCTTTTCAAATTCCACCTTGTTGGTGGATTCATCATTCAATGATAATGGATCTTCTAAATTATGGGAAACATGAGGATCAAGTAGTTCCTCACACTCCTTCTAGAAACCAACCAAATCTTGTTGATCTCCCGTAATTACTTCATAAGAAAAATCTTCTTCATTAATCTTCTTCAGTAATGGTTGGGATGGGACAAATGGATCTTCTTTTAATTCCATCATCGAATCCTCAGGTTCTTCAAGATCTAGGATGAGTAGGTAATCCTCATCCATTAATGGCTCAATTTTAGGTTCGAGTTTCCCTTGGGATGTGTAAACATATTCAATTAGCCATTCCATTTTTCTCTCCAGGTTCTGTATTTCTTACCGAATTCATTGAAACTGATCTTTTGGTTGAATTTCATCTTCTTGTTCCACCACAACCATTTCTTGACAAAATTTAGGAAAATACTCTTGCAGTTAAAATAATTCTCTGGCCAATCCCTCCAATACTAAGTATTCATGTTTTTTTAAGGACTTGAATGAGATTACAGAATTCATAATCCATGTTGATTTGGATTCGAGCCCCCCAGATTTCTTTAGTTAAGAGAGAAACGCTATCCTCTGTAGACCAAGGTGAGTCAATAATTTTTTCTTTCACTCATGGGTAATTTTTCAATGGATTAAAGAAAAAATCATTCGAGAACAGCATGTAGAAATATTTGTTTCTATTTTATTAAAATTTTAAAAGAGTCAATTATTTACAAATGGATTGTTGGCACACCCTCCCCAGAAACGGCACCATGTTTTGACAAGTGCCTATTGTGGTGTGTGACAGAAAAAAATATAACCTAAGTTAAAATGTAGAAAAGTGGGTAACCTATGTTTTCTCCAAAGAGGAGTGCACAATAATGGAACATGTCACTTAAATTAAAGAAAGAAAGAGATGTTTTTTTTGAAATTGTTTGAGTTGAAAAATAATGAAATAAATTGAAAAGAAAGGATGAACACTAATAGATAAAGAGAGTGTTGGGATCATGGTAGGGTCACCTTTTTCAATGTCATCATAGTCATAAATATCATTTTCCCTCTCTTCCTATTGAATGACAAATGAAGGAATTCTCGATCGAGTTATCAATCAACTTTTGTTGAAGAAAGAAATGGAACTCACTCGTATGTGCATGGAAGTTCATAAAAAATCCTATAGAACTAAGGCATGTCCCAATCAGAAATTTTAGATCCTTAGAACTCTAGAAATATTCCACTAGTACCACACACATTCCAATGATCGATGGGAACTCACCACCTAACACAATCTGCTCGATCGAGACAAATTGAAGCAGGTGGAGGGAGATAAAAAGTGTTCCACTGAAGCTATTTACGATGAATACACCAAACCAAAAACATAGTAGCATTAATATAATTTGGAAACACTAAGAATAAAAGTCATTCAAAAGAAAAATAGTGTTTCACATTTAAGAACCAAACTCCGACATTACAAAAGTGAACTCCCCCTTCCCTAATCACTCAATGGTTTTACCCCTCCATTGAATGGTAATAGAGATGAAAGGTAAAGAAGAGAGCATGATGAAACAAAAAAAATAGAAAATAGAAAATATAAATAACTTCAAGAACCCAATACTCAAGTACATAACTTCTTTTACCATTTTGAACCCCATTGAATGGAAGTGAGAAATATTATTTATAGGCTTGTGGAGTAGAAAATTTACCTCCAAAATTAGTCCACCGAAAGTCTGAGTCATGTTGGCATATTAAATGGCCTAATACTGGGGAGGGGTATTCATAAAGGTTTTTCCCCTCTACATTATTCATGCTTCCCCAAAATCTCATCAAATTTGGAAGAGTGTAAAAAAAGTTATCATCAAATTACTAATGGAAACCTTTTCTGCCTGAGGTGACTCTTCATCTTTCAATTTTTGGTCTCATTCCATGAGTTCATTAATGACTGAATTTCTTCATGAAATTTAATTTAAAATATAATCTCGGAGTCCTTTTCCTCTTCCAGATATAATCACATAATTTGGACATGTTTAGGATGAGATAGGCCTCATTAATTATGGTGGGGTCCATTCTGTCGACTAACAAACTCTTTTCACTTGATAAATTTTCCTGGGCCACTGTGTGTCGAATTGGAACTTATGCCAAAAGACAACGTTGAGGCCCACGAAAATAGACATCCTAAAAAAATTAATCACACATTTTGTTCAAAAATGTATAATATATTCCCAAAATACAGAATCTCCACAATACTGTTAAATTTCATGAATTAACCAATTTCCACAATTAAGCCCATAATTCACCAAAACACTAAAATGACACAAATAATCTCAGATTAATTAATTGGAAATGGTTAAATCATTGAAACACATCTGAAAAATAATGAAAATATTATCTATATCAATTCCCCCACACATAGAACTTGGACTCCGAGACAAGTCAAAATCAAAGCAAATTCAAAGCAAATTCAAAACACAGGCCATTGAGATCAACCAATTCCATACCAAGGAATAAAATATATCATGCCTCACAAAAAACCATTATTCCAAGTTCTCAAATCATATCATTAAATATCTTTCCTCTTAATTTCTCTTCCAATGTACATAAGGCACCAACCTCATGTGAATTTTCTCTAATCTCACAAATATCAATTTTCAACAAAGTTTTTCACATCCAAATCAATGAGAGGGTCACCATATGTTTTAAAAACTTTTAATTCTCCACCCAATGTGAGTCAAGGAAATGTGTTTATCATGAGGACATTGAAAGGTTGTTACGTGGCTTTCGGTTGGAAGGATTTTACATGAACTATTATGAGGCCGAATGAGGAGCGTTTGGCTCTTTTTGAAGCAGGATTTCACAATTATAATTTTCGGGATGACGACGGCGGTGGCTTCTCCTGGAGGGGTCTCGGCGGTGGTTTCTTCAGGGACCGTCAGAGGGGCATCGTCGGCGGCTCCTCCTAGAGTTTCGAAGGCTGTTGTTGGGGGAGATGGTGGGGGTGATTCGTCTGGGGTTTCTTTCAAGGATGTACTCTATAGGGGCCTTGCAGGGGGGCTCCGCGCCTGTCCTCCGTTGGTTCCTCAGTCTGGCCGGGAGGCTCCTTCGATATTGGTGGAACCTAAAGTCCCTAGGATGCTTCCGGGGGGTCCTGTGGTGTGTTTCTCGTCTAGAGAGCTTCACGAGGCAGCGTCTTTCCCTGAGCTCACTCAGGTGGCATTCTTTGGGCGTTCCAAACCGTCCCTGGACATCTTCAGATGTATTGTGGATTCGTGGGGGCTGTCACAACTTGTTGTGGTCTCCGATTTGTCGCGAGTGGACTTCTGTGTTCTTCTGGCTTCTCGGGAGGACTTTGTGAGAGCGTGGGCTTGGGGAGCTCGTAGATGTGGATCTAGTAGTTTCTCTTTATCCAGATGGTCCTGGGACTGTCACAGGGGGCGGGAATCTCCTTTTGGGGCAGTGTGGTTATCGCTTCCTGGCCTTCCTCTCCCATTTCAGAATCCGGCTATGCTGAAGGAAATCGGGAACTCTTTTGGATCCTTCCTTTGTGCGGATGAGGATATGAGAAGCTTCAACGTGGCGGCAAATCCATGTATCTGCGTGGAAATGGATCTGTCGTTGAAGAGGCCTACTTTGGTGCAACTTGACTCGGAGGATGGTTTCAGCTGGAAGTAGAGGTTTTTTTCGTAGGCTTCACTGCTTCTGTGGGCTCTGTGGTCTTCATGGGCATGAGGTGAAGAACTACCGGCAGCGGAGGGTGGTGTCGGTTTCTTCCGGTGGTGTTCAGGTATGAGTTTCGGTTCAGGACCCGTTGGGGTTGGGTAAAGAAGGGACTCTGGGTCAGTCCGATGTACCCCCTTTGGATTCAAATTTGAATTTACCCGGTGCTACCCGTTTTGGTAAGACTTCGGGGGAAACATCGTCTGCCTCTGCTGGGCCGCAGTCGGTTCCTACTTTGGGGAGAAAGGATCTGATCTCTTGGTCCCCAGACCCACTATCCCAAAGGACGTCCCTGGGTAGTGATAGGCAAGACGTGCCTCCAAGTGCGCTGTATTTGCAGGTTCCTTTCTCCTTGGGAAGCCCGGTCAGGATTCTCTCTCCTCCTCCCTCCTCCTTTGGTTTTTCATCACATCTATTGCCAGGGTCGTTCAGGAGTTGTCTTGTGAACAATCTGGTGGTCTCCACGAGTAGCTGTGTGGAGATGGCTGGTGTGATCAGTGGAGCTGAAAAGGAAGTGGTAGCCTCACGCTGGTGGCTGCAGCGTAGGGTGTGGATGTCGTTGTTCCAGGGAGAGCTTGGAGATGATCTTCCTCAGGTTCCGTATGGTAGAAGACCTCTACTGGAAGAGCTGGATGTTTTGAGTAATGAAGGGCTTCTATATGGGCCACGGGGGAGAGATTTGTCTAACGTGTCGGGACCAATCACTCGCTCGAAAGCTAAGGTGAAGGGTCTGATCATTCTACACAGTCAGGAAACTCCAGTGGTTCCGAAGGCCCGTAAGTCGGTTCAGTAATGTTATTCGTCCTTTTATGGAATGCTCGGGGTCTAGGGGCTCAGGCGAAGAGGGATTTTCTTTCTCTGGAGGGTTGGAAAGCCAAAGCCTCTTTGTTGGTGATTCTAGAACCGAAGATAGATGCTTGTAAGATGCAGTATGTTGTGAAAAACTGGGATTCCCAGATATTTTCCACAGAAGACCTACTAATTTTCAGATTTGGGTGGGTTGGAAGGATCCTCTTTTGATGGAGGTTGTTAGTGTGACCACACAGTGTATCAACTTGAAGGTCGAACTGAATGGTATCACTATTCTTTTCTCCTTGTTTTATGTGAGTAACAAGCCCTTGGAAATGAGGGATCTCTGGGACCACTTGAAAGAGGTTCAAGCTGACCCGTTGTCGTGGTTCGTGGGGGGTGATTTCAACATTGTCATGGATGATTTGGAGAAAAAAGCAGGAAGGAGTGCATCTCTTGATGGAATGATGGATTTTAAGGAGTGTGAGTTGCATGCGGGTTTAATGGACTTAGGGTTTGGAGGATCGAGGTATACTTGGTGCAATAATAGGAAAGGCCAGAGTATGGTCTGGTGCCGTCTGGACAAGTGGCTAACTAACCTGCATGGGCTCGATATGTTCTCGAAGACCTCGGTCACCCATCTCCCTCGTATCCTATCGGATCATGCACCTTTAATATTGGAGATAAAACGCGAAAGCGTGGTTGGAAATACCTTTCATTATTCGAGTGTGTGGCACATGAATCAAGGTTTCATGAAAATGGTAAGGTCATCCTGGCTTCTGGAGGAGAGTAAGACGTCATGGGATGGGCTGGTTAATCGCCTCAAAAGGTTAAAACAGAGTATCAAACAATGGCTTGTGGAGCAACCTGACTGGAATAATGGAGTATCCAGCTTACAGGAGGAAGTTGGCAGACTAGAGGAGAGTTTACAGGTTTCCTGGGATGAGAACACCTTCAACAATCTATGCGATAAAAATGCTATTCTGGTGGAGAAACTTCTAGAGATGGAGAGGGTTTATGCACAACGTTCCCGTGTGCGTTGGCTAAAAGAGGGGGACCGCAACAACGCGTTCTTCCAGGCCTGTATCAAAGAAAGAAGGAACTCAAAGATCAACATCAAAAAAGAATATGGGGAGTATACTACGGATGTTATGGAGGCTAGAAAGGTTGTGTTGAAGAATTTTGAGGGCATATGGGCAGGTGAAGCATCGTCTGGGTTTCACGGAGAGTCTCTAGGGGTATCTGTTTTCTTTGAGGGTATGCCTTGCTTGTTATCTCTCTCTGAGAATGAGCACCAGTCCATAATTCTGGATGAGAAGGAAATTAGAGAGGCCCTGGGAAGCATGCCGAAGGAGAGTGCTCCAGGACCTGATGGTTTCTCGGCGTCTTTTTACTGTGCTGCATGGGACGTGGTGGGGCCCTGTGTGGTAGAGGCCATTCGCAATTTTTTTCAGGGAGCTCCTCTATGTAGAGGGATCTCTTCTTCGAGGGTGGTGTTGGTTCCAAAAGTTAAGGATCCCACTCTCGTTAATCATTTCAGGACGATTTGCCATTGTAACGTCTCTTATAAGATTCTGGCAACGACTATAAGGAGAATATTGGCCAATGTGATTCTGAGGCTAGTCTCTGAAGAACAGCATGGCTTCATTCAGGAGAGGAGTATTCAGGGAGCAGTGGCTATAGCAAGTGAATTGGTTCATGACCTGAACAAACGGTCTATGGGTTCTAATATTGTTTGGCAGGTGGATATATGCAAAGCTTATGATAGTCTAGAATGGAGTTTCATACTGCGGGTGTTTAGAGGTTTCGTCTTTCAAAAGTATTTTTGTGATTTGTGCTTCAGGTGCTTTGCCTCATCATGGATTTCTATTTCACTGCTCGGGAGGTGTTTCGGTTTCTTTAAATCTGTGAGGGGGGTCTGGCAAGGAGACCCACTTTCGCCCTTTTTGATTGTACTTGCACTGGATTCCCTATCCAGAAACCTGAAGAAAGAATCAGCACAGGGGAGGCTGAAGCCGTTTTGTGGAAGAAGGAACTCCCTCAATGTATCACACCTCATGTTTGGAGATGACATTTTAATATTCATGAACAGATGGAGGAGATCGTTGAATATACTCAAGGGAATTATGTCTGAGTATGGGGAGCTAAGTGGACAAGCTATCAACTGGTCGAAGAGCCATTTGTTCATTTCCAATAGGTGCTCGGATCTGAGGTGAAAACGTATTCAAGATGCCATGGGCTGTGGACAGAGGCAACTTCCCATTGTGTATTTAGGAGTTACATTATCATGCGGGAGGATCTTGAAGACACACTTCAACGATATCGTGGATTGTATCCTATGAAGGATTTTCAACTGGAAGAATAGATTACTCTCCTATGGGGGTAGGATCACACTGATCAACAGCGTTCTACTCTCGATCCCCATGCATGTCTTCGCTGTCATCAAACCACCGAAGGGAACGGTGGAGAGGATCGTACGCATTCTCACGAAGTTTCTTTGGGATGATAAAAGGGAGGGGAGATGCCACTGGGCTTCTTGGAAGAGGATGGCCCAACCTATGGAGGGGGTGGGGTTGGTCTTCGTGACATTAATGGAACGATCCGGGGTCTGCAAGAAAAACTCTCTGGGGAAGTGATAGTGGGCAAGTCTCTCTGGGCCAAATTTTACAGAGCAAGATATGGAGCGCAAGGTGATCGTAGTAGGTGCGGTGCGACTGCACTCGCCAGGTGCATTGATTCTCACTTGGAGGTTTCGCATGGTGGCGTCAGATGGGTGATTGGACGCGGGGATATCAGTTTCTGGGATGATGCATAGTTGGAAGTAAGGCTCGGCTATGAGGGTTGTCCCTCTCCTAATATCTCTTTCAGGGAGGCATGCAAGTGTTACAATTTTATTCATGAAAATCATATCCCTTCGCATCTTCTTTCCTTCAATAGTGTGGTTATGAGTGATGTGCCTCACAGGTGTTGTTTTTCCTTAACTGGGTCGGGACGGTTCAGCTTGAACGGCTTCAGGAGAATTGATCAGAGTACCTCAACCAGGGAAGCAGAGCATGGATTGATGTGGTGTAAGCCAATCCCTATGAGAATGAACTTCCTACTGTGGTGGGTTCAAAATCGAGCGGTATCCACAGAGGAGAACATTAAGAAAAGAGGGGTCATCATGGCTTCACGTTGCTACTGTTGCGAGAACCCAACGTCGGAAACAACGTTACACCTGTTCTTTCAGGGGCAGTGGGCAGTGTTCTTATGGTCTTGGTTCTCTCAATACAGATTTCCTGAGGGGACAGTCCTTCGGTACATGACTATCTTGTGGTATGGCTGTCGGGCTTTGGCAATAGGGTTCAGGACCGGTCAGCAGGTTTGATCATTTTTATTTCCATTTGCTACACTCTGTGGGAAGGACGTAACCAAGTAAGATTAGGAGGAAAGCATTCGTTGCTGGATCTACAGGTCCGTATGAAACTGCTCATGGTAGAGATGGCCAGTATCTTCAAGAATGGAATTCATGTGGGTATTCTGGGGAACCCTATAGAGGGACAGTGGGCTCAGGCACCACAACAAGGGAGATGGGTTCGGTGGTAGCCCCCAACTTGAGTATTAAAAATAAATGTGGACGGTTCGTGTTCAGGGGGGGGGGGGTTATGAGAGGTGGTGGTGTCCTTCGGGACAGCTGGGGTTCAGTTCACATTGCATTCAGCGCATATTACGAACCGGGCACATCGTTAGGTGCGGAGTTTAGAGCTCTCCTCTCAGGTATCATTTTATGCAGAAGAAGAGGTCTTCAGGTGGCGGAGGTTGAATCTGATTCAGAGATTCTAGTTTGGTCCCTTAAGGGGAAATGCAACATGACATGGAGCATGTTGTATGTTTTTAGAATATGCAAAGCGGAGACTAACCAGGGCACGCTGATCCATCACAGTGTAAGGGAAACAAACTTTGCGGCAGATGTGTTAGCTCGCGGGGGCAGGCCGGAGGAGACCTTGATAGTGTTTGATAGTCTTAATTCCCTCCCGTGCGATTGTGTTAATGTGATCTGAAATGATTCACTTGGTCTCCACTATTTTCACCCCCCGTGATTTGTTCCCCTGGGGTTCCTTTCTTACATAAAAATAAAAAATAATTTTCAGTCAAAAAAAAATTAATAATAATTTTCACTCAAGTATGGTATACTACTCACTCCCCTAAGTATAAATTCAGCTCCATCATCATGAAATATCAATAAATGTTCAAACAACTCAGTATTTTTTCATCAAAAATTTAAATCTTCTTAAACATGATTTTTCATGAAAGCATTAGAAAAGGCACAAATTTCTTCCTCCATTAGAATCTCCAAAAAGGCACAATTTCTCTTATCATGAAAGATCCAGAAAAGTCACAACTTTCAACAGAATGAATTTTCATCAGCAAAAAAATATCTTAAGCATTATAATTTCCACCCAAATTTTCACCAAATGAGGTATCACAACCCAAGACAACTTCCCCTGCACTTAAGTTCAACTAGATCGTGCAATTTCACTTCAAGAGGATGTTAGATATGGAAAAATGGCTTGTAATGTGGCTAACCTAACAGGTTTTTATGGATTCTAAAAGATATAGGGATTAAATTTACAAGGTAGGCCGGAATGAAAGGGATTATCATGGAAAAGGGGCTTTAAAACCAAAGATATTCCTCAATCATTTAAAACACATGTACCCCAAACCCTCATGTTTTGAAAGGAATGAATCAAATTCTTCTTAAGACAAGCATGGTATGGTTCTCTCAAGAAGTGAGGTGAATGAATAGAATATAAAAAAAATGGTTCGGAATCCCCACAAGAAAGTGATTTCAAATATAAAGACAGTGAGATGTCACATGAGATTCAAAAATCAGAGTACTTCTCATGAAATTCTTAAAGAATTGATCTTGAAGAAAAATCATTTTCAGAATTCATCTAATCTCAATTTCAAAGAATAAACGGGTTCACTCTATGACATGGGTTTCAAAAATGGCAATGATAATCATTTTAGATCAAATGTTTCAAAAAAACATGAAAAACTGAAAAGTAAACACATAAAAATTTGAAAACAGACAATTTTTTATTTTTTTGAAAAACAAACAAAAAATGAAAATCATAAACTACAAATCTACCCTCCCCCACACTTAAATGATGCAGTGTCATCAATACATTCAAGTGGATTTGACATATAAGCTAGTTTTAAAATGAATCACAATAGAAATCATGTGTAAAAGAGAGGTACAACCTGACTTATTGGTAATGCAATGTTGAGTTAAACTCCTAAGTGTTGCACACTAAAAAACTATAAGAAAAAGAACAAAAGAAAACATAATAAATTTATTGAAAGAAATGAAAATAAAAATAGGATGAGAAAAGATGGATAGTTCTTGGTTTAATTGTAATGTCCCAGATTTTTCAATTTATTATTTTAATAGGAATTAATTCGAGACCAGGCTCTGAGGAGGCATGCAGTTCCGAGGCCCGATGAGCCTGGAAAAAATGTTTGAATTTATTTAATAATTAAATAAATGTGTGCATGCAGTTTTCCTAAAAAAGTGGAATAACTCATGAACAGGTGCTTGGATCAGAAATCCGAGTGCACCATTGCTTTCAGAACAACGTTTTTACCATTGGAAAGACCTAACATCGGTCGGCACAGGTCGGTAGTAAAATCTTGTTTTTGGACGCAACCATAATAAAACTTTTAATTAAAATATTTTACATAAATCATTGTTACAGCGAAATCCCTTATATTTTTAAATGGAGATTTCTCAGGGGATCAGGGTTACAATTTCCATAACCCTGAAACCCTTGGCGGATCTGGAAGCTCTGGAGGAAAACTCCCAACACAGCGACGATGACGCAGCGACCAGATCATCACCGACGAACGCCAAGAAATCCAGGTTGGATGTTTGTCTTGATTTTTCCTTCCCCATTTTTGATTTCTACGAAGAACATGGACTTATCCAGGAACAGATTACCCCGCGGGTCGATCGTTCCTGCGGGACGGGTTAATGCAGGGATTTGAGGCTTTGATTCTTGAGATTGTTTTGGTTTTGAATCTAACGGCTGGAAAACCCGGATCGTCACGAACAACGATTGAGGTTTTCCCCTTTTGTTGATTCTTGTTTTTCCCCCTCGAGTTCTTCATTGTGTTCTATGTGTTCTTGGAGGAAATCGATCGTAGTTCATTCGTTTGTTGATGCAACGATCCGAGATCAAAGATCCAATGTCAAGGCGACCTAACGGAGGTGCGACGGCGATGGCGGCGGATGAATCGATGTGGTTCGGAAGTTCTCACTCTTCAAGAGTTTCATGCGGACGGATGGAGATATGTTTTCAAGACCGATCGGAAGCCCGAAACCGACAGAATCTTTTTTTTAGGGGCGGGATGACCCCAAATCCAGAGTTTTGTGATGATCGTACGGTTGGATCATGATCCAGAGCAACAGCCGAGGTGTGCGGAGGAAGACGACGCTTCTGTAAATTTCCCAACTACATGGCGTGTAGTATGGGCTACACGGTGTGTGTTCATCGACAAGATTACATAACGTGTACCCTGGGAGTACACGGACACGGGCAGGGTACACGGCTATGGACACGCCGTCTATACCCCTCCCCGACCAGACCCGGCCAGATACATGGGATACCCCATGTACTGGTACATGGGCAGGCGACACGGACATGGACAGAGGCCATGTACGGGCACATGGCCAGCGTACACGGAGCGATCCTAGGTTCTCGGACACGGTGTGTGATTCTTCTACACGGCGTGTAGTTTCTTTCTATCTGACAAGCCGAAGGACACGCTCCGGTTACACGGGCAGTACTCGGGGTCAAGAAACACAACGTGTACCTTCTCTACACGTCGTGTAGTTTGGTTTTACATGGCTTGAAAAAATGACACGGGCCAGTTAAATGGGTAGTACCCAGGGTCAAGGAACACAGCGTGTACCTTTTCTATACACCATGTAGTTTGGTTTTACACAGCATGAATGAATGACACGGGTCGTTTAAACGGGTAGTAATCGGGGTCAAGGAACACTGCGTGTAACCCTACTATACGTCGTGTAACCTTTTCTTGTTGACTTGATCCACTTGTATTCTATGACATGGACTAGTTCTCTTAGGGTTCGTAACCTTGGTCATTTCCCTGAAGGTTCCGGTATCATTTCCATTACACGGGAGTATGATCCCTTTAGCAGAACTCCCGGAATAGAGTTATTGGAATCCCCTCTGTGAGACATAGAGCCGGATCCTCTATTCATTCCTGGAACCCTAGGTATAGTTCTTGGTATCGATGTGTCCAACTTTACCCGGGCGTCGATCCTCTGCTTAGCGGATTAGTTCAGACTGAGTTGTGGGAATCACCCCATGACTTGGTTCTGATCCTTATCTGAGCATCATTTTCTCAAGGAACTTGTGGAGTGTGTTCTCCCAGAATGAGTACTTCATACCTCTCTCTTCAGACCTAGGAGTGTGTTCTCCCAGTAGCATGCTTAGTGGAATCTTCGAGATGGATCCTAGTGGTGGTATTTGTGATAGTCGATTGTGCATGAGTATATCTAGTTATTCTTGTGGTATGTTCTTTAGACATATACTGTGTGGAGCTGACTATATCTTTCCTTTGTGGTATTTTCCATGTTGTATATACTTTGTGGTTTCAGGGTTTCCTACTGGGTATTTTTATACTCACCCATGTACGGGATTTTCCCGCACGTGTCGTGTCTTGTGCAAACGAGCAAGCCTTTGAGAGGATTCTAGGCAGACCAGGATCGGACGGTACTCAGTGAGATCAGACAGGCCGAGGTGTGTTCCTGTAACACCCCGAGATTTTATGAAAAATATTCTTCTGTTGTACGCTACTCCAAAAGGAGCTTGCACAACACGAATCCTTGAATTTCCTTGCATTACACGCAATCACGACCTTCCACGATAGCGTGTGTAGTACGCAATACCGAGTTTCACTAAACTACGATATGCTATTAAAATATTATTAAAACTAGCCGTTATAAATAGTAATAACCACTTTTTGATATTTTGTTTTTCAAAATGGACATTATTTTTGGATTCGGAATATCGAAATTAGATTAGGGTGAAAATTTGGTACTTTTCGGATAACATTAATTTTCTGATGAATAGTGAAAATTATTAAATTTTAATTAAAAACAACCTTTTTAATAGAAATAATTAATAATGATAAATTATTAATTTGATTGGTATTAAAGTATATTTAGAATATATTTTTACAATTTAATACAATGTTGGTCATTGGATGTAATTTCACATTTAAACCAGACATAAACAATTGTCAACCTTTTGATAGTTATTATCTCTTAAGAACACGCTATTTGTTTTGATGACGGGAATTAATTTTTAAATTAATTAATGCAAGTAATATGTTTTGAATTTGGTAAAATAGACATCATTTTTGAGTTCATAATATCAAATATAGCTTAGGCCTAATTTTTTGTATTTTTCTGAAAACATCCATTTTTTTATGAATTGTGAAACCACTAAGTGGTAGTTAAAAAAATGAACTTTTTATAAAACTTAATTTTACCACTTCTGTGAGTGGAATTTCAAAAATCCGAGAGGCACGATTAATGTCAGTAAGTAAAATGTGATTCAATGAGATGAAAATAATTTTTGGTGAATAGTAACTTTTTACTTTTTTTTACCACGGTAAAAATTAAATATGGTAATTAAGGGTAAGAATGATATTATTATTACCCTAAAACATGTCATAATTCTATTTGATAAGTGTAATTCGACCAAAAACAACCTTTGGAATAAAATATGACCATTTAGGCCCACATGGATTAGATTAGGACATTTATTATTAATTTATTTAAAGAAGGGTTAAAATAGTTAAAATCAAAGTTTAATAAGTAAATCATTTTTAATATAGGGTTATACATAAGATAAATTCAAATATAAATATTAATTATAAATATAAAAAGATTTCCTACATAATGGTATATTATTTTTAATTTTTAGACTTTAAATAAGATAATTTATTTCTGACACAAAGATGATGTAGTAATTATCTTATTAATGAAATATTGACATAATTGATGTTATAAATACCAAAATAAATGTAATTTGAGACTTTTTATGAATTACACTAATTTTATAGGTTAATATGAAATGTTAGTATTGGTTTAATTAACTTTTTTCGAACTAATAATTCTGTTATAACTTTTACAAAAATCAATTACTATATAGTGTCAAAATTGACAGAAAATAGTTTTTAGAACAAATATTATATTATTAATTATTATTTTATTCATAAAAATCTAAGGTTCAGCCAAATGACTTAGATAAGGTTTTATATATTATTAATAAACAACTTGGTGTTCTTTTGGCTTCTTATAGTATGTTTATTAACCTTATAGTGTAATAACACAAAAAGACATGGTAAAAGTAAAATTATCTAACTTAAAGTGAAATTTAAATGATAAGGTTAAAATAGTAACCAAACTTGTCTAAACTCAAATGGATGAGAGGATTTCGACCCATACCCGCCTTAGCATCGAAATAACTGAATTTGGAACTTTTTAAAACCGAATTTGGCTTTATAATAAAATAATATTTTTTGTTTTTTCCAAAGGAGCCCCTCTCCTCCCTTATAAAATGGCACCTCCTCCCTCTCTTCCTCACAACACTTTGAGACTTCAAGCTCGTCCAACACCTACCAAATTATCTTCTCCACTTCCATAGCTACATCCTAGAGGTTATGGTCTTCCTCAAAGACCAATTTTAGTGCCCTAAAAGGAGATCTCAAAGAGTCTCTTCAAAGAAGAGGTAATGTCTGTTACCGATTCTTTAAACTTTATTTCCTCTTCCACTTCTTCTTCTTAGGTTGTTTCATTTTGAATTAATAACATCAGTATCACTCATATACTGATATTTTATTATAAGTATGAGACAAACCTATTTCTCCATCTATCCATCCTACGGAAAACGAAATCACCGCACATGCGTACGTACGGAATACCGTATCCACGCCGTGGTGTAATCTATTTTCCACCACCACCTTACATGGATGGGTATAATGGTAAAAATAAACAACTATATATGATTATTGTAATGTGGTATTAATTCTGAAATAGTATTCATACACTCCAATACAATTCCATGATCATGAGAACGATATCATCGCTCGTGCGTAGGTACGGACTACCGTCTCCACGACGTGATGAGATTCATTCTCCACGTTAACCATTCATGAATGATTATAATGTATATATAATAAGTAATCATGAAATAAATGACTTAATAATGATACTGTATTTTTGTGTATATATATGTATGTCATCTACTTATTTCAATTCAACTCAATAAGTAAAGGAAAACATCGTTCATGCATACGTACGGCCTACCGTCTCCATGAACGGTGTATTTCTTTCCATTTACTACTCTATTATATATATGTATATTCTGAATATATATTATATAAATCATGTTTTATATTCTGTAATTAAGTAATCATTATCTATGTAATCATATGAATAATTACAAGTCAAAACACAGACGACAAATGAAACGATTTTATCCAAAACGCTCTTTAACATGGAATTTACAAAAAAACGGGTAAAATAAAGTCATAAGTTAACCATATATGATATCATAACAATGAGTATGATTCTGGAATAAGTTAATGACATTATTTAAATCATTATACAGGAGGTTCAGACACTTACGAAGCAAATCGGAACTATGGCAAGGGAAATATCACAATCTCATTTTATCCATGATTGTTTATACTTTAAAATTTACTAGGGTATATTTTATCATCCACATCCATGTTTCCTCAATATGTAATATTATTTCCATCCACCTAAAATTTTTTACATCCAATTTTACCCTTCGGTGAGTTTTTAGTAAAAGATATGAAAGGAATCTTTTGTCGTTTTTCATATGAGGTACTTTTTGACTTTTCCAGAAAAAGTACGAGAAGAATGTTTTTTTAACTTATACGGCACGAACAGATATTTACGGTTTTATAAAGCCTTATTTTCATGAATCTTCCTCCAAAATACTTCATGACTATTTTCAAGAAAATCCTTTTATTTTAAAATTGCATGACATTTTGTGAAAAGAGAATGATTTTGAAGAAGAAATAATATTTTCCTCAAGAATTCATTTAAAATGTTTTATCAAAACCATTTTCCATCTAAGATGAAATTATTTCATATGTGTATGTTTCAAGTTTAATTTCTCTATGATTTACATGGTTTCACTTTTCTTATGATGAAATGATATCCATTTCCTTTATATGGATTATGATATTATGAGATGATGTTTATGAAACCCATTTTATTCTTTGGGTTATAATGAATGTTTTAAGTTTATTTTGTGGAACAAATAAGAATGATTTCATTATGAGATGGGTGGGACCTATATCTCCCTCCAATGCATTGGGTACAGATTTATATCTCATGAGATAGAAATGGCTGGAACGGAAAATTAAACCGGTTCAGTAATACAGGACTGGAACGAGGAGTGAACTCAATTCAGAAAGGGACTTTGTCCACTAAGATGGTCTTGGAAGCAATGCCTTGGCTACTATGGAAATCATATCATGTGCTTAATGGTTTCCACAATTACCTGTTTTATTCCCATGCTATTTTATAATTATTAATGTTTCTTTTTGATATATCCCTTACGTACTTCCATGTTTTATGTCATTGCTCAATCTTTTGATGTTTAAACATTATGTTCATGATGTTAAGTTCAAATGTATGTGGTATGTTTTATTTTATCCATTCTTACCCTTACTAAGCATTTGAGCTCACCCATTTTATGTTTTCTTTTCCCTAGGATATAAATAAAGGTTTTAGGTAAGAAAAAAAGGGGAAGATCTTAATGGGAGATGTGGAAGATCTTTCACCATGATTAGAAGATTATATTCTGAGTTTCCAAAGACAATAAAATATTATGGTCCTTGTGTGTGTGTTTCTGTTATGTACTAAGTATTCAGCAAATGTAATGTAATGTCCATGTACGTTAAGCTTTGGGTCTCTACAGTTGGTATTAGAGGAAAGGTTTAGTCAACCTTTGGATACTAGGATGCGAGAACTTTAGTGAGATCCCTAGAGATATTTATAAGGTTTGTCTAGGGATGTCTTTAAGGTTAAGTATAAGTATAGGTTATTGTACTAGAATTAAGATAACCTAAGATGTTATATATTGAAGGTACTCCCCCTTTATTATTTTTTTCCCTAGTTTGATTTTTGCCTCTCACACTATACTTTTTGGGTTTTAGATGATGGCTGAAACCCAAAGAAACCATGTTGATCAATGTAATGGACAATGCAATGATTTTCCTCCTGAACAAACAAATGTTATGGGAGATGGAGTGAAAAATCTTATTGCTATACTTACACAAGCTATGAATCATTCTGGACTTCCAAATGAGCAGAGAAGGGAACAATATTCTATTGAGTCCTTCATGAGGCAACGTCTACCTTCTTTCAGTGGGTCTTCTAATCCACTTGTTGCTGAACAATAGATCAGTACCATTGAAAAGATATTTTCAGTTCTTCAATGTTCTGAACATGATAAAGTCATCTTATCAGTATATTGTTTGGAAGGTGAAGCTGATTAATGGTGTAATCTTATCAAGAATACGAGGCCAAGAGATGAAATTGAGTCCATGGAATGCGATGAGTTCAAGAACTTATTTTTCAAAAAGTACTTCCCTCGTATTCTTCGAACAAAGATGGAGAAGGAGTTTGTTGAACTAAAGAAAAAGGATGATGAATCTGTTGGTGTATACAAATCAAATTTTACAAGTCTTGCAAGGTTTGCATCTGGCTTTATCATCCAACCTGAAAGTAAAGTTGATCGGTTCTTCAGTGGCTTAAAACCAAATATTCAAAGGTTATTAGCTATAAGAGACTTCAGTAGCTATGAAAAAATTTTGCGTTGTGCTATTAAGGTAGAAATGGAATTTGGTGTTACATATTCATCTCATGGTTTTGACAAGAAATGAAAGATGGAGTTCAAGGAGAAATCTCAGAATAATGGTGAAAAAAAGATGAATGTTTCCTTATGCTCAAAGTGTGGAAAGAAGCATGGTGGAGATTGTCTTAAAGGGACTAGAAAATGATTTAAGTGTGGAAAAGAAGTTCATTGAGCAACTGAGTGTCGAAGTAATGGAAAAAGGGTTGTTAATGGTGTGAATAAAGAAAAGACTACAGAGAACGCACCAACGACACTTCAATGCTTCAAGTGCAATGAAATGGGGCATTATGCTATTCAATTCCCTAATCCAAGGGTTAATAATGATCGACATGAGCAACCTGTTAAGGAAAAGGACAAAGGGAAGTCACATGCGATCACTATTGGCGATGTTGAATATGACAATGATGTGGTGGAATGATTAAGTGTTTATGTAATGGGATTCCAAAATAATTTTGTATATAGTATCGTGGAATATTGGAATATTTATCTATTGGTCTATTGTGGTTTTAAATGGTACCGGTAACCATAGAAAGTGATTGAGATATTTTTGGTAAGAAGATGATATGCACATAATGAAGGGATAAGAAGATAATTAGATGTTTGATTGTATTCATGAGCTCATGATTGATATAAGGACTAAGTGATATTATGGTTTGAGTATAATGAATTTTGAGGATTTTGGTTTATGGAAAGTGTTAACTTTTAACTGCATTCATGTTTTCACTAAGGTTCAATGGGTATTCATTCTTTAAGAGAATACATGATTAAGGTATTCACATGTTTGTAATTTGACCAACAAGATATATCTTATGATATATGGGGGATAAATGATGGCATTCACGTGATTGTTATGTGACATTTCAAGTAATCATTTTCTTCATACTATGAGCTTGGACCGAGGTATTTTAGATAAGACTAAATATGTGAATGGATTGTGTTGGACATAAGTTAGTATTGTTTAAAGATAGAAGTTTTTTTCGATATTATTTATACGACGTTATAGTAATGTAGTTTTAGAAAATGGACAACCTGCAGGATGGGCGACAGCCCATCGCGTCGGACAAGGCTGTGGGAATCGAACCCACAACCGAAGTGAGACTGGCCTTTATCGCCTACCACTGGACTACAGGAAGTCCCTGTTTAGTAGAAAATAGTTTTATTATATTAGGAAGAATGATATAATAAGTATAAGTCCATTTTAGTAACCATATATGATTAATCTCACTATAGATCGACTTACGTATATTTAATAACTTTTGCTAACCTTTTGGTTGAGACAGATGGAATGACCCATCATTCTATCACATGATCTGCTAACACTTCACGAATAAAAAATTCAACTTAATTTCATTAAGAGATGAAGTGAAAATTGTTCAAGGCACGAACAACAGTGAGATTGTAAAAAAATAAAGTAAGTATTTATTCTAATTCAAATTATTCAACTTTATGGAAATGATCTTGAAAAACAAAAATGTTGTCACAGTGCTCTTATATCTGATGAATCAGATGGTAACTTAGATCTTTACAAATTTATGGCTTTGTGATTGCTGGCTTTTCCATAGCCATGTTCTCTACCACTCTCCATCAGAACATAATGGTTAGATTTTTCTTCCATATCAATATTTTCACCTATGTGGAAACCCTGTGATTAGTTTATTTGGGTAACCGTTACGTTTCATACTTTTGTTTTTAAAGATTGGTTTTGGTATTCCTTTTTACGATATGGGTTTCTATTAAGAAACTTTCGAGTAGTAAACCATTTATAACCCCGACGAATTTCGAGGGCGAAATTCATTTTAAGGGGGGTAGAATGTAACACCCCGAGATTTTATGAAAAATATTCTTGTGTTGTACGCTACACCAAAAGGATCTTTCACAACACGCATCCTTGACTTTCCTTACATTATACGCAATCACGACCTTCCTCGATAGCGTGTGTAGTACGCAATACCGAGTTTCACTAAACAACGATATGTTATTAAAATATTATTAAAACTAGCCGTTATGAATAGTAATAACCACTTTTTTAAATTTTGTTTTTCAAAATGGACTTAATTTTTGGATTTGGAATATCGAAATTAGCTTAGGGTGAAATATTGGTACTTTTCGGATAACTTTCATTTTCTGATGAATAGTGAAAATTACTAAATTTTAATTAAAAACAACATTTTTAGTCAAAATAATTAATAGTGATAAATTATTAATTTGAGTGGTATTAAAGTATATTTAGAATATATTTTTACAATTTAATACAATTTTGGTCATTGGATGTAATTTCACATTTAAACTAGATATAAACAATTGTCAATCTTTTGATAGTTATTATCTCTTAAGAACACGCTATTTGTTTTGACGACGGGAATTAATTTTTAAATTAATTAATGAAAGTAATATGTTTTGAATTTTTTAAAATAGACATGATTTTTGATTTCATAATATCAAATATAGCTTAGGCCTAATGTTTGGTATTTTTCAAGAAACTTTCATTTTTTTGATGAATAGTGAAACCACTAAGTGGTAGTTAAAAAAATGAATTGTTCATAAAACTTAATTTTACCGCTTCTGTGAGTGGAATTTCAAAACTCCGAGACACACCGTTGATGTCAGTAAGTAAAATTTGATTCAATGAGATGAAAATAATTTTTGGTGAATATTAACTTTTTACTTTTTTTTACCACGGTAAAAAGTAAATAGAGTAATTAAGGGTAAGAATGATATTATTATTACCCTAACACATGTACTAATTCTATTTGATAAGTGTAATTCGACCAAAAACAACCTTTGAAATAAAATATGACCATTTAGGCTCACATGGATTAGATTAGGACATTTATTATTAATTTATTTAATGAAGGGTTAAAATAGTTAAAATCAAAGTTTAATAAGTAAATCATATTTAATATAGGGTTATACATAAGATAAATTAGACTATAGATATTCATTATAAATATAATAAGATTTACTACATAATGGTATTTTATTTTTAATTTTTAGACTTTAAATAAGTTAATTTATTTATGACACAAAGATGATGCAGTAATTATCTTATTAATAAAATATTGACATAATTGATGTTATAAATACCAGAATAAATGTAATTTTAGACTTTTTATGAATTACACTAATTTTTTAGGTTAATATGACATGTTATTATTGATTTAATTAACTTTTTTAGAACTAATAATTCTATTATGATTTTTACAAAAATCAATTACTAAATAGTGTCAAAATTGAGAGAAAATAGTTTTTAAAACAAATATTATATTATTAATTGTTATTTTATTCTTAAAAATCTAAGGTTCATGAAAATTACTTATATAAGGTTATATATATTAATAATAAGAAACTTGAGCTTCGTTTGGCTTCTTATAGTAAGTTTATTAACCTTATAGTGTGAGAACACAAAAAGACATGGTAAAAGTAAAATTACCTAACTTATAGTTAACTATAAATGATAAGGTTAAAATAGGAACCTAAACATATCTAAATTCTATTGTATGAGAGTCTTTCGACCCATTCCCACCTTATAATCGAAATTACTCAATTTGGATCTATTTAAAACCGAATTTGGCTTTATAATAAAATAATATTTTTAGTTTTTCCAAAGGAGCCCCTCACCTCCCTTATAAAAGGGCACATCTTCCCTCTCTTCCTCACACCACTTTGAGCCTTCAATCTCAGACAAACCCTGAAAAATTCTCTTATCCACTTCCATAGGTACATCCTAGAGGTTCTGGTCTTCCTCAAAGACCAATTTTAGTGCCCTAAAAGGAGATCTCAAAGAGGCGCTTCAAAGAAGAGGTAATGTCCGTTACCGATTCTTTCAACATTATTTCTTCTTCCACTTCTTCTTCTTAGGTTGTTTCATTTTGAAGTAATAAAATCAGTATCACTATTATAATTATATGTTATTATAAGTATGAAACAACCCTATTTCACCATCTATCCATCCTACGGAAAATGAAATCACCGCGCGTGTGTACGTATGGAATACCGTCTCCACGCCGTGGTGTAATCTATTTTCCACCACCACCTTACATGGATGGGTATAATGGTAAAACTAAACAACTATATATGATTATTGTAAAGTTAAATTAATTCTGAAATAGTATTCATACACTCCAATAAAATTCAACGATCATGAGAACGATATCATCGCTCGTGCGTACGTATGGACTACCGTCTCCACGACATGATGAGATTCATTATCCACGTTAACCATTAATGAATGATTATAAAGTATATATAATAAGTAATCATGAAATATATGACATAATAATGATACTGGATTTATGTGTATATATATGTATGTCATCTACTTAATTCCATTCAACTAAATAAGGAAACGAAAACAGCGTTCATGCGTACGTACGACCTACCGTCTCCATGAACGGTGTATTTCTTTCCATTTACTGAGCTATTATATATATTTATATTCTGAATATGTATTATATAAATCATGTTTTATATTCTGGAATTAAGTACTCATAATCTAAGTAATCATATGAATAATTACAAGTCAAAACACGGACGACAAATGAAACGATTTTACCCAAAACACTCTTTAACATGGAATTTACAAAAGAACGGGTAAAATAAAGTCATAAGTGAACCATATATGATATCATAACAATGAGTATGATTATTTAATAAGTCAATGACATTATTTAAATCATTATAAAGGTGGTTCAGACACTTACAAAGCAAATGGGACCTAAGGTAAGGGAAATATCACAATCTCATTTTTATCCGAGATTGTTTATACTTTGAAATTTACTGGGGTGTATTTTCTCATCTACAGCCATGTTTCCTCAATATGTAATATTATTTCCATCCACCTAAAATTTTTTTCATCAAATTTTACCCTTCGGTGAGTTTTTAGTTAAAGATATGAAAGGAATCTTTTGTCGTTTTTCGTACGAGGTACTTTTTGACTTTTCTGGAAAAAGTACGAGAAGAATGCTTTTTTAACTTATACGGCACGAACAGATTTTTATGGTTTTATAAAGCCTTATTTTCATGAAGCTTCCTCCAAAATATTTCATGACTATTTTGAAAAGAATCATTTTATTTTAAAATTTCATGACATTTTGTGAAAAGAGAATGATTTTGAAGAAGAAAGAATATTTTCCTGAAGAATTCATTTCAAGTGTTTTATCAAAACCATTTTCCATCTAAGATGACATTATTTCATATGTGTATGTTTCAAGTTTAATTTATCTATGATTTACATGGTTTCACTTTTCTTATGATGAAATGATATCCATTTCTTTTATATGGATTATGAGATGATGAGATGATGTTTATGAAACCCATTTTATTCTTTGGGTTATGATGAATATTTTAAGTTTATTTTGTGGCACAAGTAAGAATGATTTCATTATGAGATGGGTGGGACCTATATCTCCCTCCAATGCATTGGGTAAAGATTTATATCTCATGAGATAGACATGGCTGGAATGGAGAGTTAAACCGGTTCAGTAATACAGGACTGGAACGAGGAGTGAACTCGATTCAGAAAGGGAATTTGTCCACTAAGATGGTCTTGGCAGCAATTCCTTGGCTACTATGGAAATCATATCATGTGCTTAATCGTTGCCACAATTACCTGTTTTATTCCCATGATATTTTATCATTCTTAATGTTTCTTTATGATATATCCCTTACGTACTTCCATGTTTTATGTCATTGCCTAAGCATTTGATGTTTAAACATTATGTTCATGTTTTTAAGTTCAAATGTATATGGTATGTTTTATTTTATCCATGATTACCCTTATTGAGCATTTGAGATCACCCATTTTATGTTTTCTTTTCCCCAAGATATATAGAAAGGTTTTAGTTAAGAAAAAAAGGGGATGATCTTTATGGGAGATGTTGAAGATCTTTCACCATTATTAGAAGATTATATTCCGAGTTTCCAAAGACACTAAACTATTACGGTCCTTGTGTGTGTGTTTCTATTATGTACTATGTTTTCCGCAAAAGTAATTTAATTTTCATATACACGGCGTGTAGTTTGGTTTTACACGGCTTGAACGAATGACACGGGCCGATTAAACGGAGAGTACTTGGGGTCAAAGAACACGACGTGTACCTTTTCTACATGACGTGTAGTTTGGTTTTACACGGCATGAATGAATGACACGGGTCGTTTACACGGGCAATACCCAATGTCCCGGAAAACGGCAAGTAACCATACTACATGCCTTGTAACCTTTTCTTGTTGACTTGATCCACTTGTCTTCTATGACATGGAATAGTTCTCTTAGGGTTCGTACCCTTGGTCGTTTCCCTGAAGGTTTCGGTATCATTTCCTTTACATGGTAGTATGATCCCTTCAGCAGAACTCCCGGAATAGAGTTGTTGAAATCCCCTTTGTGAGGCTTAGAGCCGGATCATCTATTTGTGCTTGGAACCCTAGGTAGAGTTCTTGGTATCGACGTGACCAGCTTTACCTAGGCGCCGATCCTCTCCTTAGCGGATTAGCTCAGACTGAGTTGTAGGAATCACCCCATGACTTGGTTGTGATCCTCATTTGACCATCATGTTCTCACCGTACTTGTGGAGTGTGTTCTCCCAGAATGAGTACTTCGTACCTCTCTCTTCAGACCTAGGAGTGTGTTCTCCCTGTTGCTTTCTTAGTGGAATCTTCGAGCTGGATCCTAGTGGTGGTATTCGTGATAGTCGATTGTGCATGAGTATATCTGAATATTCTTGTGGTATGTTCTTTAGACATATACTGTGTGGAGATGATTGTATCTTTCCTTTGTGGTATTTTCCTTGTTGTATTTCCTTTGTGGTTTAGGGGTGTCCTACTGGGTATTTTTATACTCACCCTTGCACGGGCTTTGACTGCACGTTTCGTGTCTTGTGCAGACTAGCAAGCCTTTGACAGGATTCTAGGCGGACCAGGACTGGATGGTACTCAGTGAGATTAGACAGGCTGAGGTGTGTTCCTATGGCTAAAGACTACAGTCCCAACACCATTGTTATAGATTGTACTTGGTTACATACTTTCTTTTTTGTGGGCTTGTACTTTTGGCCAAGGGTTTTACACCTGCTGTACTTTACTTTCTTGTCGTACTCTATTGGTTGGGTTTTAGTGTATGCATGCATCCTTTCCATTTTTAGTAGTTTTTACTTTTCAGCTTTGTGGGCTTGGAGATGTGTGTGCATGTGTATAGGTTTATAGTCAATGCCTCCCATGTTATTAGCATGCCTACTCGGTGCTAGTAACCAGCCCCTGGCCTATTGGAGGCGGGCATTGGGAGTTGCAGCTCAGGCCCCACTGGGACGGGTCGTGACATTAATCCCCCAACTGGGCCCTGGGTTTTTACAGCCTCTAGATGGGAAGTTCTAATCAGTTATCCCCAATTAGATGGTGGGTTGAGTTTCTTTGTTATTAACCAACAAAAATTCTTCTTTACATCATTCACTTCATTCTTTTTTTGAGAATACCATGGGTATAGTACACCAAATCCACCCCTAGGAAAATAAAATACAACTTTCTTGGTGGGTGTAGGAAAATGAATGAGTCCTCATCTTTCTTGGTCTCTGATTTCATAGCCTTGCCTTTATTTTCCAGTGGTTGTTGAAGGTATGATGCATCATTGGAATAATCAAAGGGAATGTTAGAGTATAATTATATTTGAACAAAGTTAAAGCATGAAGTGTCAATATAAATTTCCTCCCTTCCAAGGTAACCATCTGGTGTCTCTTTTCCTCAGTAAATTCCATGTGGATATCTTTGTTAACTCCCTCCAATAAACAATAAACAAGTTCGAGGAGCTCCCATTGTTCCTCTTTAAGAACGTCTTCCTTTTGTTCCTCATCTTCCAAGACAAAACATGATTTGTCTGAATCAGAAAATTTCAAGCAAGGGGAGGTGATACTCAATTTAGTTTCAATAAAATTAGAATACAATGAGTTCATCAAAAGATCATGTCCCTGACTTTTCTCATCTTCAATTTCTTCTTTATTAGGAAGTGCCTTTTGGATTTGAATTTCACCGGCATGATGTAGGTAGTCAAACGCCTCAACATTCTCTACAAATTATACCTTGTTGGTGGATTCTTCCTTCAATGATGCTGGATTTTCTACATTATGGGGAGCAGAGGGATAATTTATTTCCTCACACTCCTTCCAGAAACCATCTAGATCTTATTGTTCTCACATACTAAATTCAAAAGAAAAATCTTCTTCATCAATTTTCTTCAGTAATGGTTGAGAAGGGACAATTGGATATTCTTTTAATTCCATCATGGTCTCCCCAGGTTCATCAAGATGAAGGATGATAATGCAATAAACTTCCTTTAATGGCTCAATTTTAGGTTCGGGTTTCTCTGGGGATGTGTGAACATATTCAATTATCCATTCCATTTTTCTCTCCAGGTCCTGTATTTCTTCCAAAATTCCTTACAACTGATATTTTGTTTCAATTACCCTTCTTGATACACCATGACCATTTCTTGAAAAAATTCATGAAAATACTCTTGGAGTTTAACGAATTATCTGGCCAATCCCTCCAATACTGAGTATTCAAGGTTTTATGTGAGGTTATGAATGAGATCCTTGAATTCATCCTACTTGTTGATTTAGATTTGAGCTCCCCTAGTCTGTTTAGAAAAGAGAGAAACAATATCCTCTATAGACCATGGTGTGTAAATTATTTGTTCTTTTACTCATGGAAAATTGTTCCATGAATTAAATAAAAAATTATTTGGGAACATCAAAGAAAAATATTTTTTATTTTTTTTTATTTTGAAAAGAGACAATTATTTATAAATGTATTATTGGCACAACCTCCCAGGCAACAGAGCCAAGTTTTGACATGTTTCTATAATGGGGTGTGACAAAAACCAATATAACCTAAGTTAAAATGTAGAAAATCGGGTAACATAGGTTTTCTTTAAAGAGGAGTGCACAATAATTAATCTTGTCACTTAAATTAAAGAAATAAGAAGATTATTTTTTTGAAATTGTTTGAGTTGAAAAATATAGAAAGCAATTGAAAAGAAAGGTTGAAAAATAATAGAAGATGATAGTGATGGGGTCAGGGAAGGATCACCTTTTTAAATGTTATCATGGTCATAAAGCTCATTTTACCTCTCTTCCTATTGAATGAAAAATAAAAGACTCCTCGATCAAGTTATCAATCACCTTTGGTTGAAGAAAGAAATAAAACTCACTCCTATGTGCATGGAAGTTCATAAAAATTTCCTAAAGAACTAAGGAAAGTCCCGATCAGGAATTGTTTCTCCTTAGAAATCTAGAAAAAAACCATTAGTTTCACACACGTGACAATGATCACAGGGAATTCACCACCAAACAGAATCTGCTCGATTGAGACAAATTTCACCAGGTGGAGGGTGATAAAAAGTCTTCCACCAAAGCTATTAATGATGAATAAACCAAACCCAAAACACAATCGCATTAATAGAATTGGAAAACACTAATAATAGAATTCATTCAAATGAAAAATAGGGTTTTACATTTAATCACAAAACTCCGACATTACAAAATTGAAACTCCCCCTTTCCTGATTACTCAAATGTTTTACCCCTCCATGTAAAGGGTAATATAATTTAAAGGGGAAGAAGAGAGCATGATGAAACAAAGAAAATAGGAAATAGAAAATAGAAATAACTTCAAGAACTCAATCCTCCAAGACAACCCCTCTTTCAGCTTCTTGAACCCTGTTGAATGGAAGTGAACACTCTTATTTATAGACTTGTTGTAACACCCCAAGCTTCAACGATACGCTTCCCTTTAAATAATACAGTAGCGTGTGTTGTACGCAAGTTCGAGTTCTTACACGCACCACAACCAATCAAACTAGCTGTTATGAATATTTAAACCCACTTTTTAAAATTTTATAAATTATATCTTTCAAAATGGAATACATTTTTGGATTCGGAATATCGAAATTAGCTTAGGGTGAATTTTTAGTATTTTTCTGAAAACATCAATGTTTGATGAATATTGGAAAAACACTCAGTTATAGTTTATAATTGAATATTTTTTTAAATTTAATTAAGGTAAAAATAGATACATAATATATATATAAGTTTAATGTAATTCATTGGATTTAGTTTATAATAATTTTAGATATATTAAAATTCTATTGAAATTTTGACCGTCTTTTACCCATCACCTAGTAGAATTTGCAAATTCACATAAAAATAAATTTTACCTCTTCTGTGAGTAGAATTTCGAAAATCCGAGAGACATTGTTAATATCAGGGAGTAAAATGTGGTTAAATAAGATAAAAATAATTTGGGGGGAATATTAACATTTTACTTTTTTTTTACCAAGGTTAAAAGTAAATAGGGTAATTAAATGTAAAAATGATATTAATATTACCCTAACACATGTCCTAATTCTATTGGACAAGTGTATCATGGACAAAAACAACTTAGGAATAAAATATTATCATTTATGTCCACTTGGATTATATTAGGACATTTATTAATATTTAATTCAAAGAAGAGTTAAAAGAGTTAAAATCAAGGTTTAATTAATAAACATTTTTAATATAGGGTTATACATAAGATAAATTAGATTTTCAATATTCATTGGAAAGATAAAAATATTTCCTACATAATGGTATTTTAATTATAATTTTTAGACATTTAATAATTAAATTTATTTATGACATAATAATGATGCAATATTTTCCTTTTTAATGAATGAATCAAATAATTGGTATTATAAAAGTTAAAATAAATATAATTTTAAAGTTTTGATGCCATCCACGAATTTTATTGGATAATATGAGATGTTAGGATTGATAAAATGAATTTGGTTCGAATTAATAAAGTTTTTAAGACTTCAACAAAAAGCAATTATTAAATATTTTCAAAATTGACATAAATGAGTTTTTAAAACAGGTATTAAATTATTAATTGATATTCGTTTCCTAAAAGTCTAAGGTTCAGCCAAATGACTTATATCATGATAGGTGTATCATTTATGGACAACTTGGGGGTCGATTGGATGTATGTATTAAGTTTATTAACTATATAATATAAAAATACAAAGAGACATGGTAAATGTCAAACTATTTATCTAAGAGTTAAATATAAATGATAAGGTTAATAGAGTGACCCAAACCTGTCTAAAATCTATTGGATGAAAGTATTTCCACTCATAACCACCTTAACCTTTAACTAATCCACTTTGGAGCCACTAGAAACCGAATATGAATTTATTATAAAATAATACTTCTAGATTTTCCAAAGATGCCCCTCACACGTATTATAAAAGGGCACTCCCCCTTCTCACTAATTCGCACATTCAAAGCCATTTGGATCAGCCAATCCCTGCCCAAATACTCTCTCAACTTCCATAACTTCAACCAAGAAGAATTAGTTTGACCAGAAAGCTAACCTAAGGAGCCCTTTTGATCAAATCAAAAGGAAGAACCCGAAGAAGAGGCAATGTTTTCACCACCCTCTTTCAAGATCCTTTCTTCTTCAAATTCTTTTTTATTTGTTATTTACATTCTAAAATAATAATTTCAGTATCTTTTATATACTGTGGTGTTATTATAAATATGGTATAACCATATTCAATATTCTATCCATCCTTTGAATGACATGTCACCATACGTGCGTAGGTACGGCCTACCGTCTCCACATCGTGGTGTAATTGTTATTCAATACATTATTCTTTGGATGGGTATAATAATGATTTGTAATTCATGTAAATTATAAATATAACATGAAAATGATTCTTTATATATTATATACCATCTAATTATATATTATTTTAATATCAAAAGAATGATATTATCCGTCGTGCCTACGTACGGACTACCATCTCTACGAACGCGATGAGATTCATTCTCCATCGTATCAATTCAAGTCTAATTCACATTTGATGATTAAAAATAATTTTTAAGGACTTGATATCATTCTAGATATGAATAAGATACAACCTATTAATAACAAACACAACTTATGTAACAAAACATATAAAACCAAACGAGTAAGTTAACACCCGAAACGATGATAATACTAAGATATTATTAACAAAGAAAATTTAAAAGATCATATATGATATCATATTAATGCATAAGATTATTGAATAATTTAATAACAATTATTTCACCATTATATAGTAGGTTAACCTACTCCAACCAATTAAAAGTACAAGGTAAGGGTTTATTTCACAATCTCTTCATTATCCGAGATTGTTTATACGTAATTATCTACGGGGACCTTTTTATCATCAACATCCATGTTTCCTAAAAATGTATTTCAAATCATTCTTACTATGTTATAGACTATGGGATATAGTAATTTATACCCTTTTTGATTTTTTATAAGATGTTTATAAAGGAATATTTCTGTCGTTTTCCAAACAAGGTCCTTTTTAACCTTTTTGAGAGAATTAAGTTATGAATGTCTTTTTTAACTTATAAGGTGAGTGCGTCTATTTTCCACTGTTATATAATTGTAGAAGCTTACCTTAAAAGATTATATGAATATTTTCAAATTAAATGTTTTATTTTATAATTATGTTACTTTTAAATGATTTCAAAAAAGGGATATTTTTCTCAAATAGTTTTGATTTCATCTATGTCAACATCCTTTGATGGATTTCAAGATTATTTGAAGTTGATTTATTATGATACAAAACTTCCATATTGTATTGATGGTTTTGTGATATGTTTGACTGTGGATGTGTTATTTTTATACCATTCATGGTTTATAGAGAAAGTATTGACATTTCATATGCTAGTTTTAATAAGAATGTTTATGTTATGTTTAAACCTATTCATATGATGAATCCATTAGACATAATAAGTGACCGGTGGAGCCCAATATAGCTCCTCGATGCATCATCAGGTCTTATTAGACAAACTAGTGTCTTGGCACAAGGCCTTGACAAAATCTTTTTTTTATTCTTGGCACGAGGCCTTGTATAGGTGGTTATGATAGTCTGGCATTATGCATTCCATCATTACGAAAGTGCTTATTGATATTTCATGTGATTATTCGAGTAGTAGAATATCCATGTAAATAATTAAATTGCATTATTTCATTTTATTTTTTCCATATTATGCTGAAGTTCATGTTTAAAAGGATTTTGTTATAGTTATACATTGCCTTAAATGTTTATGATTATTTATGAATGTTTCCGCTATATTGTTATCCTTAATGGGCATTTGAGATCACCCCTTTCTATGTTTTATTTTTCTCAGGATGTGAAAAAGTATTTTATGAATGACCTATAGGGATAGTATGAGGGGATATGAGTGTGGACTATGGAGACTATGTTGTTTTAGTTTTCATTTTATGATGTAATGTAAACTTTATGAATGTATCTACTGTTTCCAATGCTACTAAACTAATTGATATTTTGAGATTTGATCTTTTGGGATCATGCCAATGTTATGTAATAATGCACCAACTCTGGGTAACTGGGTTCGGGGTGTTAAAGATGGTATCAGAGGAAGTTTAGTACAAACCTTGGAAGCAAGATTTAGATAAACTCTGATTAGAGCACATAGACCTAAAATGGACTTTCAGGATTAGTATAGAAGAACTTTGTATAATTTTGGTATTGAGGAGATTTTGTGAGTTTTCTAAGCAATACATACCTGTATAGAAACGAGAAGGTAGAGGTGGCTCTGGAAAAGATGTACCTAGGGGTAAAACCCAAAAACACTGGTTTGAGCTAGACTCGAACAGGATCTGGTTCAGGAAAACGGGCCATGCTGCACTCTTGGTTATGAAACTCCGGGGGATATGCTTAGGATAATTCTCATTTTCTTTAGAAACCATTATGAAGGGTTTATGAGTATATAATTCCTCAAAGAAAACATTTTTTTATAGATTATATCCATAAATAGATCAATTTATGTTAAGTGTTTTACAATTATAGAATGATGTATTTTGGTTCATAAACAGATCTAGTTTATGTCATTGTTTAGAAATGGAACCTAGTGGAAGAAATGGAAACTGTATCAATGCACACACTCCATGCAGGGATTTCCCTCCCTCTCAAGATAATTATAGTGGATGTGGTGATACAACTGGTGTTGATCAGCTAATCATCGTACTCGGACAACTCACTCATGTTGTGAATAATAACCTTACCCGTATGGAGCACACTGATTTGCGGTATGGAAGATCAATGTTAGATCGCTTCATGAGGAAACAACCACCAACATTCAATGGGAGTACAAATCCATTGGTAGCTGAGAAATGGATAAGTTACCTAGAGAAAATATTTCAGACTTTGGGGAGTAGTGAAAGGGAAAAAGTTATCATGGCAGTTTACCGCCTCACTAGAGATGCTGATCAATAGTGTTCATTGATTCAAAACAAAAAGGGAAATTATGAAGTATCAAATATGGAATGGAGGGAGTTCAAAGAGATTTTCTTAGAAAAATACTTTCCTCATGACCATCGAGAAGATCTAAAAAGGTAATTTATGAGTCTGAGACAAAAAAAGGATGAGAGTGTCACAAAGTATGATGCTAACATTACATGGTTAGAAGGGTATGTTGGAGATTATATATGTAAACGAAGAAGTATTATTGATCGTTTCTTTGATGGGTTTTTTATTTATAGTGATGCATCGAAGAAAGGACTTGGTTGTGTCCTTATGTAGAATGATAGGGTTATTGCCTATGCATCACAACAACTGAAAATTAATGAGAAAAACTATCCTACTCATGATCTTGAGTTAGATACTTTAATGTTTTCTTTGAAGATATGGAGACATTATCACTATGGTAAAAAAGTGAGATTTATACTGATAACAAGAGATTGAAGTACATTTTCTCACAAAAAGAACTCAACATGAGGCAAAGGCGATGGCTTGAACTACTCAAGGATTATGATTTCATGATACACTACTACTCGAGGAAGGAAAATAAGGTGGAAGATGCCTTGAGCAGAAAGGATCATGGAGTTTTGAACGTGATGAAAATTGAAAGAGATCATATTTGCATGGATCTAGTGAGGATTGATATGGTAATTACCATGGAATGTGAAACATAGATGCTTTTTCAAGTGGTTGCCAAACCATATTTTCTAGAAATGATAAAGAGTTCTCAGACTAATGATGAAGAATGTCAAAAGAATATTAAAGCTATGAATGATGGGAGATAGAGTGACTTTGTGTATGAAGATGAAATTTTGAAATTTTGGAAGAGACTTTGTGTTCCTGATATACCTGATCTAAAAAGAAAATTGATAGATGATGCTCATAGCTCCAATTTCTCTATACACCCAGGGAGCACCAAAATATATAAAGATTTGAAGAAACATTTTTGGTGGGACAACATGAAGAGGGAGATTGTTGATTTTGTGTCAATATGTATGATTTTTCAACAAGTGAAAGTTGTAAGGCAACAGCCTGGAGGAGTCATGCAACCTCTTCCCGTACAGGAGTGGAAATGGGAAAATATTGCGATGGACTTTGTCATGGGGCTACAAAAGACTCCTAGAAGGAACGATGCAATATGGGTCATTGTTGATCGTCTTACCAAGTCAGCGCATTTTCTTTCTACAGGGGAAGATTTACCACTTGAACGTCTAGAAAAGCAATATATTAATGAAGTTGTGAGACTTCATGGAGTACCCCTATCGATTTTTTCTGATCATGATCCCTGTTTTACTTCAAGATTCTGGAAGAGTCTTCAAAAGGCCTTGGATACTGAACATTGTTTGAGCACTGCCTACCACCCTCAAACAGATGGACAATCAGAATGGAGTGTTCAAACCTTAGAAGACATGTTGAGATCATGCTCACTTGACTTTCAGGGTATGTGGGATCAATATTTACCTATGGTGGAATTTTCCTATAACAATAGCTTCCATTCAAGTATTTAGATGGCACTATATGAAGCATTATATGGGAAGAGATGTCTCACACCAACCTGTTGGTATGACGTTGGTGAGGGAAAACTTTTAGGCCCATACCTGGTGGAGGAAACTATGGAAAAGGTAAAGGTAATCCAAAACCACATCAAAGAATCTCAAAGAAGGCAGAAGCGATATGCCGATAACCTAAGGAAGGATTTGGAATTTCTGGTAAGAGATCATGTTTTCTTGAAGGTATCTCAATGTAAGGGACTTATACATTTCGTTAAGAAAGGTAAATTGAGTCCCGGGTACATGGGACCTTTCTAAATTCTAGAACGATTTGGGGTTGTAGCTTACCGTTTGGAAATGCCTCCAAGTCTCTCCAAAGTTCACGATGTGTTCCGCGTATCATTTTTTAGAAAATAAATGCCTGACCCAACACATGTACTTACTTATGAGGAATTATAACTGGAACCCGGTATGTCTTATTGCAAAGAGCCCATCAAGAATCTTGATACTAGAGAACAAGTGCTGAGAAACCGGACGACTCGCCTGGTAAAATTTCTATGGAGAAACCATAAGATGGAAGAGGCAATGTGGGAACCTGAGGAACATATGATGAAGAACCTCCCAAGTCTATTCATGCGGTAGTATTATTCAAATTTTAAGGATGAAATTATTTGAAGTAGGGGAGAATGTAACACCCCAATCTTCCACGGTATGCTTCCCTTTGAATAATACAGTAGCGTGTGTTGTATGCAACTTCGAGTTCTAACACACACCACAACCAATCAAACTAGCTGTTATGAATAGTTAAACCCACTTTTTGAAATTTTATAAATTTTATCTTTCAAAATGGACTTAATTTTTGGATTCGGAATATCGAAATTAGCTTAGGGTGAATTTTTGGTATTTTTCTGAAAACATTCAATTTTTGATAAATAGTGAAAAAACACTCAGTTATAGTTTAAAACTGAATTTTTATTTAAATAATTATTTATATTATTTAAATTTAATTAAGGTAAAAATAGATACATAATATCTATATAAGTTTAAAGCAATTCATTGGAGTTAGTTTAGAATAATTTTATATATATAAAAAGTTTATTGAAATTTTCACCGTCTTTTACCCACCTCCCAGGAGAATTTGAAAATTCACATAAAACATAATTTTACAGCTTATGTGAGTGGAATTTTGAAAATCCGAGAGACAAGGTTAATATCAAGATGTAAAATTTGGTTCAATAATATAAAAATATTATTTGGTGAATAATAACTTTTTACTTTTATTTACCACAGTTGAAAGTAAATAAGGTAATTAAAGGTAAAAATGATATTATTATTACCCTAACACAAGTCCAAATTCTATTAGACAAGTGTATATCGACTAAAAACTATCTTAGGAATAAAATATTATCATTTAGGTCTACTTGGATTAGATTAGGACACTTATTATTATTTAATTCAAAGAAGAGTTAAAAGGGTTAAAATCAAGGTTTAATTACTAAAATATTTTTAATATAATGTTATCCTTAAGTTAAATTCGATTGTAAATATTCATTAGAAAGATAAAAAGATTTCCTAAATAATGGTATTTTATTTATAATTTTTAGACATTTAATAATTAATCTTATTTATGACACAATAATGATGCAGTATTTTCCTTATTAATGAAAGAATAAAATAATTGGTATTATAAAAGTTAAAATAAAAAACATTTGAAAGTTTTGATGCCATACACGAATTTTATTATTTAATATGACATTTTCGTATTGATTAAATGAATTGTTTTCATATTAATAAAGTTTTTAAGACTTTAAAAAATCAATTATTAAATATTGTCACAATTGACATAAATGAGTTTTTAAAAGAAGTATTATATTATTAATTGATATTCTATTCCTAAAAATATAAGGTTCAGCCAAATAACTTATATCGTGATAGTTGTATCATTAATGGACCATTTGGGGGTATCTTGGATGTATATATAGTAATTTTATTAACTATATAATATAAAAATACAAAGAGACATGGTAAGTGTCAAACTATTTATCTAAGAGTTAAATATAAATGATAAGGTTAATATAGTGACCCAAACCTGTCTAAAATCTATTGGTTGAAAGGATTTCGACCCATCCCCACCTTAACCGTTAAATAATCCACTTTTGAGCAATTATAAACTAGATATTAATTTATTATAAAATAATATTTCTAGCTCTTCCGAAGGGGCCCCTCACCCTTCCTATAAAAGGGCACTCCCCCTTCTCACTAATTCACACATTCCAAGCCTTTTGGCTCGGCCAAACCCTACCCAAATACGCTCTCAACTTCCCTAAATTCATCCTAGTGGCCTTAGTTTGATCATAAATCCAACCTAAGGAGCACTTTTGATCAAATCAAAAGGAAGAACCCGAAGAAGAGGTAATGTTTTCACCACCCTCTTTCAAGTTCATTTCTTCTTCAACTTCTTCTTTATTAATTATTTCCTTTCTAAAATAATAACTCCAATATATTCTATATACTTTGAGGTTATTATAAATATGGTATAACCATATTCAGTATTATATCCATCCTTTGAAGGACATGTCATCATACGTGCGTACGTACGGCCTACCGTCTCCACGTCGTGGTGTAATTGTTATTCAATACATCATTATTTGGATGGGTATAATAATGACATGTAATTCATGTAAATAATAAATATAACATGATAATGATTCTTTATATATGATATACCATCCAATTATATATTATTTTAATATCTAAAGAATGATATTATTGCCCGTGCGTACGTATGGACTACCGTCTCCACGAACGCGATGAGATTCATTCTCCATCGAATCAATTAAAGTCTAATTTTCATTTGATGATTAAAAATCATGTTTAAGGACTTGATATCATTCTGTATATGAATAATATACAACCTATTCATAACAAACATGTCTTATGTAACAAAACATATAAAATAAAATGAGTAAGTTAACACCCAAAACAATGAAAATACTAAGATATTATTAACAAAGCAATGTTAAAAGATCATATATGATATCATATTAATGTATATGATTATTGAATAATTTAATAAAAATTATTTCACCTTTATAAAGGAGGTTAACCTACCCCAACCAAGGAGAAGTATAAGGTAAGGGTTTATTTCCCAATCTCTTCATTATCTGAGGTTGTTTATAAGTAATTATCTACTGGGACCTTTTTATCATCAATATCTATGTTTCTTAAAAATATATTTCAAATCATTATTACTATTTTATAGACTATGTCTTAAAGTCATTTTTACCCTTGTTGAATTTTTATAAGATGTTTATAAAGGAATATTTCCGTCCTTTTCCAAACAAGGTCTTTATTTAACCTTTTCGACAGAATGAATGTAAGAATGTCTTTTTTAACTTATACGGAGAGTGCGGCTATTTCCGCCATTATAAAATCATCGAATCTTCCCTTATAAGATTATAAGAATGTTTTCAAATTAAATGTTCTATTTTATAATTATTTTACTTTTAAATGATTTCAAAAAAGGGATATTTTTCTCAAATAGTTTTGATTTCATCTATGTCAACATCCTTTGATGGATTTCATGAATATTTGAAGTTGATTTATTATGATACAAAACTTCCACATTGTATTGATGGTTTTGTGACATGTTTGACTGTGGATGTGTTATTTTTATACCATTCATGGTTTATAGAGAAAGTATTGACATTTCATATGCTAGTTTTAATATGAATGTTTATGTTATGTTTAAACCTGTTCATATGATGAATGCATTGGACATAATAAGTGACGGGTGGAGCCCGATATAGCTCCTCGATGCATCAGTAGGTCTCATGAGACAAACTAGTGTCTTGGAACAAGGCCTTGACAAAATATTGTTTTTTTTCTTAGATTGAGGCCTTGGCTATGTGGTTATTATAGTTTTTCATTATGCATTCCATCATTATGAAAGTGGTTATTGATATTTCATGTGATTATTAGTCTAGTATAATATCCATGTGAATAAGTAAATGGAATTATTTCATTTTATTTTTTCCATATTATGTTTAAGTTCAAGTTTAAAAGGCTTTTGTCTTAGTTATACATTTACTTAAATGTTTATGCTTATTTATGAATGTTTTCGCTATATTGTTATCCTTACTAGGAATTTGAGCTCATCCCTTTCTATGTTTTATTTTTCCCATGATGTGAAGAAGTATTTTATGAATGACCTGCAGGGATAGTATGAGGGGATATGAGTGTGGACTATGGAGACTATTTTTTTGTAGTTTTCATTTTATGATGTAATTTAAACTTTATGAATTTATCTATTGTTTCCAAGGCTACTAAACTAATCGAACTTTCAGGATTTGATATTTTGTGACCATCATAATGTTATGTAATAATGCACCGACTCTGGGTAACTGGGGTTGGGGCGTTACACTTGTGGAGTAAAAAATTTCCTCCAAAATTAGTACCTTGAAAGAATGAGTCCTTTTAGCATATTAAATGGCCAAATCCCGGGAAAGATTATTAATAAATGTTGTTCCCATATTTCATGTTCGTGATTCCTCAATAGCCAAGAGAATTTGGACAAGTGTAACAAAAGTTATCCTGTAATTACTAATGACAACATTTTCTGACCGAGGTGACTCTTCAACATCTTTTTTTTTGTCGCATTACATGAGGTCCATAATGACCTAATTTCTTCATTAAATTTAATTTGAAAGATTATATCTGAGTCCTCTTCCTCTTCCATCTAGAATTACATCATTTGGACATTTGTAGTCCGATATATGCCTCATTAATTATGGTGGGGTCCATTATGTCGACCAGCAAACTCTCTCCACTTGATAAATTTTCCTCAGCCCTTGTGTGTCAAATTGGTCCTTGGTACAAAATAAAAATTTGAGGCCCACAAGGATAGTGATCCTAAAAAAATATAATCACACCTTTTGGATCAAAATGTAAAAGATATACCCAAAATACAGAAGCTCCACAATACTTTTAATTTTCCAGAATTAACCAATTTCCACAATTAAGCCCATAATTCACCAAAACATTAAAATGACACAAATAAGCTCAAATTGATTAATTTTCAGGGGTTAAATCATTGAAACACATATGAAAAATAATTATAATATTATCTCTATCAACCATAAAACAAATCCAATTGACGCAACATGGTATATACATGTAAAACACTCATTCTTTATTTTTGGGAATGGTCAAATGGACCTTTAAACATTTTTACCAAACTGACATATTCCAAAGACACAAATATGAAATTTAATAAGGATGTGAGAACCCACCATATTAATATTAAAAATATTTTTAACCGCATTGAAAATATTTAGATTGCTTATCCATCACACAACCCTTTTTATAAAAGTGAAAAACAGGGCTTCCATTAGCAACACATTTCAAAATACCTTAAAACCAATTCAACTTATTTCTAAAGACAAAAAACTGATTGGAATACACATAAGAAACCCAAAAAACATTCTTTTTCAGATTCCAATATTATTATAAATCCAACCCAATCATTTTAAACCACAGTCATCAAATAAAATCCAACTGGAGAATGTACCGAACACATGGCATGCATTTTTTAACAAATCAATACATTTTAAGCACTCGAAAAGGAATAAAACAAAACATTCATGCCATAAATTTATTCAAGATACTGAAACATGTTCAAAAAACCACAAACCATGTTCGGATTCTAAGAAATCATTTGAAAAAACACGTGGTGTGCACCATTTTTACAAAACTACCCCACTTTAACAAAATCAATGTTTTAACCGCTACATGGATCCCCAAAAAAATTATCCAAAGCATAAATTACAATTTTCAGAGTAAGAAGAGTATAAAAATAGCATGAAATATATGTATATTAAATAAAAAGGTCACATTCAGTGGGAAACCTACCTCAAATACTTGGTAGAATAGAAACGTACAACTGAAATCACCCGCCAAATGTTTATAACTACTAGAACTATAAAGAACATGATTAAATGAATATAATACCAATCAAAAATAATTCCTAAACATAGATATAGGAATTTCATTACCATGGTAGAATAAAAAACCTTGAAATAATGGAAATAGGAGGAAGAGAGAGGTAAATGGAGAAGGAATCTCGCCTTAGGAACTACAAAACTCTTATTTTTCCCTTAGATCCACAGTCTTAGAGGATATGAAATGGATTGTAACTAAGTTTAGGGATTCCTTAGATCTTTAATAACTATGGGAAACAAATTTGGTGGAATAATAGTAATAAATGATTGATTTGTGGAAAAAACAATTTACCTTCCCAAATCTAGAATAATTGATGAAACCTGAGCACATTCTCCCAAATATGAGATGAAAATGAGCTCCAAAGAGACAAAATAGATAATGGGGGTTAGTCTAGGGATTTTTTATTCATTTTAGATGTTTAATCACTAAAAAAATATTAAAAAAATGAAAAATATATAAAAGAAACAGTTTATTTTTTAAAAAATAGAAATGGGCCCACATGCTGGACTAATACCTACATCAACAACCCAAAATCACCATTCTTCTGAATTCATAAATGGTCCAAAAGGATATGGTAGTTTTAATATGATAAGGGAGGATAAGTGGGAAGTTTAATGGATGCAAAATGATAAAAACAAAGAATTTATAAAAGAAACACATTTGGTTTTTAAATCTGGAAAAGGGCTCACTATTGGCCCAAATCATGAAATAACCACCCATTCTCTAAAAACATCCAAACAAGCTATGGGGAACCCAAAGTTGTATGTCCAGACATATATGATAGTTTAAAACTGAAAACTAATCTCACCCAACTCCCAATAAAAGGATCAGGATTTTCAATGAACCGGATCAAACTAAGACATGAGAAGAAAAGAAAAAAACCGGGTGTGACATGTCTGGTTAAGGCATCCATTGGTGGGTTCATTTAATTTCAAAAATTAAAAAATTATTTGTTTTATTAAATGAACTAATTAAAATCCACTATAAATACCCTCTTATGACTATTTTCCAGGTGCTATCTATATAACCTTTAATATATCTAAGAGTAGGTGGAGAGCATTCTTCATTGGCAGATCAACATCGAATAATGAATGATAATCGAATATAGGTGGATTGATAGGTAGAAAACACATCATGTCTTACTTATCTCTGGTGAACACATTCTTTAAAAATGACCAATCCATAACTGATGTAGGGCTCATCAATTGATGTTTTCACACTTTTGATAAAAAATTTGCGCATAGATTCATATATGATTTTATTGATATGTGATTATTTTCCCTCCGCGCATGCCCTTTCAATAATTGAATTTTTTTAAATCAATTATTTTTTTTGTTATGCCATTTTATTACCCATGATTCTACACCTATCAATTATTTTCTTGTATCTCATTGGCTAACGATGATTATCACCTTTGTCTTATGTTTTTTTCTCCCTTTGTTCTTGGTGTTCTTCATTCGTAATCAGTTGATTGGTGATTTGAAAATATCTAGAAATACCAATCATTGTGTGCTTGTTCTCTATCATAATGGATCACAATCACCAATTTGGTTTGGATTTTGGAGATGTGATGGAGGTGTGGCGGCAATGATAGGAATCCAACTTTGGATTGGGTATCAGTGTTTTGTGATCCAGATTGAGAAAATCTCATGACTTCTCAAGCTCATAGGTGCACGGCGAATGGGATTGACTAGGGAAGACCGGTCATCAATACAAATTATTTTGTTCAAAAAAATTTGGTCATGATGGCGACTAGCGTGGAGGCGGTAGTGACCTACAACATGAATACACCCCCCCCCTATGCACACTAGAATGCATCTTGGATCACTCCCTCTATAGGTGATTGGCATGATTCCCTTTACTGGGAATGTCAACTGAGGGAGAGTGAGTTATATGTATTATTAATTATTTTTACCAATAATAGTTTTGATCCAATAATATAAAAGGAATAGGGGGATGAAGTTGAGTTCTTGAAGCCTGGGCATGAAAGGGTGAGTGATGGAGACCCCATGTATACACATATGAATATAAAAATTTGGATTAATTTAATATAACTAATTAATGGTATTATTTTGGAAGATAGAGAAAGGATGGGGCACAATAAAGGCTTAATTTGTGTATATTTTTCACCCTATGAATGAAGATTCTCATATACTTTGATATTTGTATTAAATCAATAAAATAAAAATAAAAATAAAAGTTTTTTTATTATTATTGTTTCCAATACATGTTTTGGCTATATATTTAATATGAGACATCAAATTGATTAGACATCTATCAAATCGTTTCCTTGACATTGAGAAGTAAATTCAAGTCCAATGTTGAATAATTTTTTCCTACTCATGGATTGGTCCCATGAAATGATGTACGTACGTGCTATGTTGAAATACATTTTATCAACGGGTATCTATTTTGGGAAAGTAAATAGCCTATCCTAATTGTTTTTTCGCGAGAATCACAATAGTTTAATCTGTTGGTCCATTCATGTTAATTTTTAGTTATATATCATTGGATTGATGTTTTACACTGACATACCAATGATGTGCCTCATGCACTTGTCAGAATTGTTTCAAAACTAGAATTTTGGCTCATGGGTAGCCTATTCTGAGCATTTTCCACATAAAACATGATGATTGCTTTTGTAGTGGATTTTGAGATATGATGTGAAATGTTCCCATGGGAATGATTCTTTTGGATACATTTGATGAATCTACTGATCGAGTGTGATCAACAGAGTGTTATCGGGGATGGAACTCAACTATCAGATCAGGGTGCAGATCCCCCATACTCTTTTTACAGGTAAATATGGTACTCTCTTATCACAGCAAGGTATAGGTCCTCTATCCTTGAGGATGGTACTACCCTATCACACTACGGATCAATTCCTTAATACTATTTATACATATAAAGATAGAAATCCTCCATAAAATAATTTGTGGGGGTCCTCCATCAAACATAGTGGCACTTTCCCATCTTCGAGCTCTGGTGGCATGCGGATCCTCTATAGGATTTGTAGTACCTTCGGCTACGGAGGGAATTTTTTGGGTGTGGGCCCCTCAAATCATATTCTAGTGAGGTTACATGGGATAAATGGATCAGTGTTGTGGCTCACTCAGTTTTAGTGCACAATGGTGAGGAGCGTGCCCCTCCACATGGTTTCTTATGTAGTTGCGCATGTTGTTAGGCATCAGTGATGATGTTTTGGATTTCTAGATAGACTCATTTTTATTATCTTTGTTGTGGAGATTTAGATCCCCCTTCTCTCTCATTTGAAATTATTATTAACCGTATCTCTATTTTTCATTATGGTTGTTTTCTTATATAATAAATGATATACCTTCATTAAGATGAGTTTATAACTTAAATCATATCTTATATTGATTCCACTTCAGTTTTTGGGCTTTCCTACTAGGTGTGTATGTACTCACCCCTACACGGACTTTACCCATATGTGTCATGTCATATATAGATAATAGAAAAATAAGCAATGATTTCAGAGGATCATGGGGATACTCGGGTTTATAGAATTCATATGATGGTCGGGCTTGGAGATCAGGAGTTGAGCTACCTCAACTATTTTTTTATATTCCACTTTTTTTTAAGATGTGACATCTTTTCTGGTTGGGTGTTCATTTTTCCCCTTTACATTTCATTTTACATTTTCATACCATTTTTTATTTTACTAGAGGTTATTAAATGCATGGCTTTTTCTCTAGATGATACTGTTTTTTATTATTATCCCTTTTCACTTAGGCATGTATATGGTTTTGTGATTTCATACAAGTAATTTTGGGAAAGGAATCTCATATTAGTTATTAATTATCAATATTTGTTTCCAACCCCTAGCCTATAGAGGTGGGCTTGGGGTTGTGGCAGCCTGACCTTCCACTAGACTGGAGGGTCTTAGTGGGTCTGCTCATTACTGAGTGGTATCATAGGTGGTTTGACCTCATGAATGTGTTTGGAGTATTGTCCCCTTATTAGTTTTTGTTGGGAATTTAGGGTAATAGTGTTATGGTGTCTTGAGTATGGTTTTCCGGTAAGGTAACTCAGTGTTAGTACAGTGGATGACATATCCATATACTTGGAATTCGACTTACTTCTTGTCAAATCAACATACTAAAACATTGAGTGTAAGGAAAATTGGAACATGCGAAATATAAGGTTGATTTCTTTGAATATTATTCTTCAATTAGCTCCCCAGATATTCTCATTTACCATGGTACATCTGGATAACTTTCAAGATGTCTTTGAAGATAGATGGTTAGGATTTTGAGATGGTGTCGTGATGATGACTGATTGATCAATGATGCCTCAGTTTAGGGACCCACCCATGAGGTGTCTTCTTTAGGTTGGCAATGAGTAGTGCTACCTCTTATTGAATAGTGAATGGATCCTTCAATGGATTTGGTGGATGATAATCTGCATGTTGAGTGGTCAATGTCTCTAGCGAGATAGGACAATGGGACGTGCATGATTAGTGCATTATTTGAGTTCCAACAATAGAGACCACTGAGGTTTTTGCAATGAGAAATAACCTCGAGTAGTGGAGGATTGATTTAATGTAGTGGTTTGTGTTTTATTGCTTTTTCAAACCCTGACAGATCAGATGATTGAATTGTTGAACAATTTTATCTAGGGAGCATATGTTTGCTCTGGAGGTACTGATAGATGATGCACATGTTTTGAGTTATCATTGCAGTTTTTAGAGATATAGATTACCCAGATTTCATGGTGATCGAGAATTCCCCTTCTCATGTGGTTGTGGAGTATTGTGAGCTTGTGGTGTAAATGTTATTCTTGGATAGGATCCCTCCTAATGGTGATCCTGATGGTGAGACTTATCCAAGGTGATGCGAGGAACTTGTAGATCCCTGTATTGGTAATTTTCAACATAGATTTAGACATTTAATAAATAGGAACACTTCTTATCGAGACCCAAGTTTTTTCCTTTTATGACTTTGAAATATTTCTAAATATACTTCCAGAGCTATGTGTTGAGACACTGTGTGACTCTGAGGCCCAGTGTTCCCAAAATTAATTTTATAAAAATATTAAATATATTTTATATTGTGCTCACATGATTAATTAAAGAAAATGGGATATCTCTTAAATAAATGGTTGAATCAGAAATATGAGACCACTTTTTTGTCTGGGATGTGGTTTTCAACTTTGGTGAGACATAAAAAGAGTCGGTGTGGGATGTTCGGACCCCTCGCCCATTGGTGGTGCATTTAATTGAATTAATTAATTATTTTATTCCCAATAATGGTATATAAATAAGTTGTTAGGGAAAATTCAAAGGGTTGACTCTTAATTCTCCCACCACCGACGAAGCACTCCTCCTCCTCCCTTTGATGAATCCCTTTGATGATGACAAGAAACATCTAGATCATGGAAAATCAATGCACGATGAACACATCAGATTCCTCTAATCATTGAGAGAGTGTATTCATCACCAATGATTGGTCCAAACCAGAGGTATGACTCATATTTTTTTGTTTTATTCCTCCGTATTAAAAGTTTGAGTAGATTGATATTTATTTTGATCAATGACACTACCCGGAACCTTTTCATGTAAGAATATACTGAAATTAATTTATTTTCAATTTTTTAAAACATGGGATCCTTATTCTTGATTGACTGGTCTACAATGTATGGCATTGATCTATAAAACTTTTTTCTTGGTGATTTTCCACCATTGTTTTTTGTATTCTTCATCATTGGACCACGGGGACATGATTCGACTTTTCTGAGGTGGGTTCAAATGTGATCAAACCCCAAAACTCATTATGGTGACATGAATGACATGTTGATTGACGGTTTGGGGATGGATTGATAAATTAGTGGGATCATGTTTGGTGAACTGATCTGATCGGCACTACAGGTGCATGTTTGTGAGCAAAGGTGGTTCAGGATCTGATCGATAACCCCCATTTTCCTGGTTGTTATGAGGTGGTGACATGCGCTATGATGGGGTTGGTTTCAAGAGGTGGTCATCTGTGAGATATCATTGTGGAAGCTATTTGATCTGGACGTGTTGATGACCAGACTTGAATCTCTAACATGGTGTTTGGATGTAGTCAACACGGTAAATGTTAAATAATAATTATTAATAATAATGGCGATGAGATGACAAAAATTAAATGAGAATTTGTTATTATTATTATGTTAATTAATAATAATAATGGTGGCATAAAATGTGTGGTTGATTGAATTAAATTATTTTAATTTAATAAACAAAAAACCATTTAAATTAAATATGTTTAATTTAATGGCAGTTATATTATTAATATTTTTCGTAATATTAATGATATGAGGAATATTAAATATTGGATTAACAAAATAAATGATATCATTATTGTTTTAAGGTAAATGAATAAAAGGATAGAATAATTGAGAGAAGGCATCAACCCCCTTGTTTAGTGCACATGTGAAATCGGGGACATGTTAAAAATAATATTATCACATAATAATATTATAACATAATAATATTATTATTGGTTATAATAAAATGAAAGTGAAAAAATGCTAACAAAAACTGGTGGTTGTGCACGTGTCTAAGGAGTGAAATGGCTTAGGGAGATTGAGCATGCCTATCCTTGTTAACGGAAGAAGAAAATATATAATAATAATAATAATAATATAATTTGTTATTATTTTTATTGTTATAAAAATAATGAATCAGTCATAATTTCTTTGTGTTGTATCTGATTGAAGATGCATAAGCGGTTTCATGACCTTGGAATTAAGACAATCATTTCAACGTCAGTGATGGATACTTTTTTCCGAATCATGGCACAATTCAGTGAAGTACCCGATAATAATAATAATATTGTTGCGGATTCTTGAATTTGTCATAATTCCTTCATACGATGTCAAATTGGAGAACTGTCTATGGCATTGCGACCCTAAAATTAAGGCATATGTTTCAAGACCAATATCAAGTATTTAATTCAAACTCATGTATTGGGCTCACGAGACACCATTAAAGCATGATGCGGAGAATTGTGACCTTTTCACCTGGTGTCCGATTGAGCCAAGTGAATAGCCTATCTCAGGATTTTTTTGTGAATATCGCAACATTATAATCCACTTTCCAATACAAGTCCATTTAAATAGTAATATTAGTGAAATAATGTTTTCCAATCAAACTGATGATGAGCCTCATGTTTGTATCATGATTGTGGTTGAGGCACGTTTTGTAGTACCCTTACATGACATGTTGTGCAACATGGATACCAAGCTATGTTCTACTAAGGACTTGGCTAGTCAGTGTAGAAGGACCACACAACATGTGGGTCCCCTCACACATTGTGTACTACTTACACTCTTCTGAGTGATCTTTAAAAATTTGTATCTCTTTTGTTTAAACTTATATTTTGGACGATGAGATTCCTATCTGAAGTTTTTTTCCATGTAGAACATGATTTTCCCTTAGATGAGGATTTAGAGATAGGATGTGAAATATTTCTGGTTTTGAATGCACTGAGGAGATAGCTGATGATGGAAAAAAATCATACATAATTTCCAAAGCATCCTTTGAGTAACCCTCTAGCAGGGCTGGGTGGTTTCATTCCCCCAAGATAATGCCTGGATTACACTCAAGCAGTGCCGGAAAGTGGAATTCCCCAAAGATAGTATTGGACTTACCCTCTAGTAGGGATGGGCATTGAACTTTTCTAAAGATAGTACCGAGCTTACCATCTAGCTGGACTGGGTAGTGGCATTCCCCAATGATAATATCGGGCTTCCCTCCAATAGGGATGGACAATGGCATTCCCCGGATACAATACTGGTCTTACCCTCCAGGTGGTCTGGGTAGTGGTGTTCCCCGATGATTCTTTTAAGTTACCCTCTAGTAGGAATGGGTAGTGGAGTTCCTCAATGTTTCGAGATTACCCTCTAGTAGGACTGGGCAGTAGTTTTCCCTAATGACAATTATTTGATTACCCTCCAGTTGGGTTGGGTAGTGGCATTCCTCGATGACATCTTCAAGATTTAACCCTCCAGTCGGGCTGGGTAGTGGAGTTATCTAATGAATCATTAGGATTACCCTCCAATAGGACTGGGAAATGTCATTTCTAGATGACTTTGTAGAGCATAACCCTCCAGCCAGGCTGGGAAGTGGAGTTCTTCAATGATTATCAGAGTATGTCCCCTCTGTCTTACCAGGGCATGGGATCCTTAAATAGAATTTCTGGACCCTCGACTATGTGGAACAGTAACGAGGTGTGATTTGATGTGGATTTGGACTCATGGGAAAGAGGGATTATTTCCCCCACCGAGATGTTCCCTTGTGATGCGACCTTAAACTGTACGGGAAAGTCGGTTCCACCTAAAGTGGATAGTATCTAGGTGCAGAGATTGAGTCCCTTAGACTTGTGTGTTCAGGGTAGACGGAAGTGGTGTTTGGCATCACCAATGGGATACCTTTAGAACTATTGGTTATTCTTCTTCATGGGATAAGTTGTGATATGGAGATCCTCGTACTATCTTGTTTTAGTTTCTTTGACTAAGTGTGTGTGTATATATGTATATCCTACTTCAGTACCCAATCCATAGGTATAGATACTCTCCTTATAGGAGACGAAAAGACGTGGGGGGTGCACCACTTGCTTTCTATGTTTAGCGTCTCATGGTTGGATGAGTCCACTCTCCAGCTATAGGTTGTGAAAACTTAGAGAGATGTTCATATTCTCACCATATTGAGTTCCCTGTGTTTGTATGAGTTCACTTTGACTCTCTTTTTGGGTTGAGTTGTACTCTCTAACTGTAAATTGTTATATAAACTACTTCCCACTTCAATTATATCTCTTACTGCTCCCCCTTCACCTTTTCATGGCATTATACTGGGTATGTATATACTCACCCCTGCATGGGTTTTCCCTAAAACATGTTGTGTATTTTTGAAATGGTTGATAGGTTGATCATGACTTCAGAGGAGCATAGGGATACAAGGTGCTTTAACGGCATGCAGTGGTTGTATCTTGGGATAAAAGAGCTAGGCTCTCTCAGCATTTTACTCTTTCTTAGTTTTCTATTAGGTTGGGACACATTTCTAGTTGGGAATTTTTTTTCTTTTTCATTTAATTTTATACTACCATACTTCATACTGTTTAGAGGTACATACATTTTGGGTATATTTATAACTGTTTTTCATCATTTATTTCATTCCCTCTTCTATTTCTACATTCAGTTGGTTGTGTGTTTGTATGTATAGGTTCATATTTAATGGAATCCATGAGTTATTTATGTCTTCAAAACTTGTCTCTACCCCAGGCCTGTGGAGGCAGGATTAGGGTAGTTACGGCTCGAGCCCTAACTTAGGCCATGTTGTGAGAGATTGGTATGAGAGAAAGTTCATTCCTTGGGATGTTGTTTGTACATTTCCCCTTATGATGATCAGTTGGGTTTAGGGAAATAGTTTCAAAGTGTCTAGAGTGAGGATCTCAGGCCAGGGAGTCTAGTGATGTTGTGGGCGGCTGACATATCAATTCACCAGGGCCATGACTTTTTGTTTGTCAAATCGGCATGCCAAGAAATTGTTTGCAAGGATAAATGGTACATGAATCATAAAGGATTGAGTCTTTGACTTTACTTCATGAGTAAGCTCCCCATTATTATTGATATATATATATATATATTCCCATTCGACCATGGTACTCCTCAATATTTTTCAGGATGCCTCCACGATGACTGCCTGACAAGATACTAGCTCTGGTTTGTGACGACGACTCGATGAGTGATGGGGCCTCAGTTCATTGTCCATCTCATGATCCCCTTCCTCCATGTGGGATGGTAGCATCACCTATACCTTCCAATTAAGAGATCATCCCAGCAGAGTAGGCTGATGAAATGTGTAGGTTGAGCGCACTCCGTGTGTTCCGGCATCAGAGACCACTAAGGTTCTATAGCGAGCTAGATCCTTTGGTAGAAGAGGATTGGTTGGAATCGGTGGCCCATATTTTCTAGATTATTCAGATTATAATGGATCAGATGCTGTAACTGGTTGCTAGCCTTTTCTACAGATCAGTTGGGAATTGGTGGAGTCTCATTACGCATTTTCACAAAGAGTCGACACTCTTGTGGGATGATTTCCAGCAACTATTTTGTGAGGAGTACTACCCATTTTTCATATGCTTAGTACGGATCTAGGATCTTCTAGAGCTTCAAAAATAAGGGATGATGGTATAAAATTATGCAGTTTGGTTCGTAGACCTTATGACATACTCTATCAACATGATCTCAGATGGCTACTTATGAATAGAGAAGTTTGAGTATGGACTCTACATATAGATCTAAACCTGAGATATCCTCATTGGTTAGAGTTCTTGTTGTAAAAAAAGTTATAGATAGTATATACCCTATGGAAGGGAAAAAATATAGCAGATTCCCTTAGATGGATGTCCCAAGCTCCCTTAGTGCAGGAAGATTTGGAGCAGTTCGCTTCCCTGCGACTGACCCTGGTAGAGTAGGATGGTATAACTTTCCTTTTGTATTTGGTGTTGACTCCATCACTCCTTGAGCTTGTGAAGGATTATTAGCTAGGATACATCGACTGTGAGGTCTTGTGTGATTAGATATCCAAAGGCAATGAACTAGATGGACATTCTAAAGGGAGGAATCACATTATCCTGTTCTAGGGGAGAACAGTGCTTCTAGTCACAATGTGAGAGGAGGTGCTGTGGGAGTTATAAACATGTTTCCTAGTTGTACATCCTGGTGTGGGGAAGATTTAAAGAGATATTTAGTGACAGTTTTAGTGGTTTTACATGAGATGAAGCGTAGATGAGTTCTTCTCATAGTGCCTCCCCTATTAGTGGGTGAAGTCTAAGCAACAAGATTCAATATGTTTGTTACAACCCCTTAAAATCCCAGAGTAGAAGTGGGATGACGTATCCATGGACTTCATCATAGGGATTCTACGTACAATGAAGATCCACGATGTCATATGGGTGATAGTAGACCGAATCACGAGGTTGACATACATTATTGTCATCAGGGAGCAGAGTTTGGTGGAGAGTTTTGGGAACTTGTATGTATGGGAGATCGTCCGCCTACATGGGGTACCCTCGATAATCGTCTCTAATTGTGACACACAGTTTATGTCAAGATTGTGGAGAGGCCTACAGGAGGTTTTTAGGACCTAGGTGTAGATGAGTATAGTCTCTCACCCCCAGACCAATGGTCCGACCAAGCGCACTATCCTGGTGCTGGAGGATATGATGAGGGCTTGTGTGCCAGACTTTAATTGGAGCTACGAGGGTCACCTACCAATGGTAGAGTTTGCTTACAAGAAAAAATATCACTCTACCATCTGTATGAAAAAAAATTAGGCCCTATACGGGAGACCCTACTGGTTTCCCTTATACTAGATAGAGATTGGAGAGTCATCTCTTGTGATCCAAGAGTTTGTGTAGGTGACAACAGAGAAATTGCAGGTCATCCGCGAGTGCATGAAGACAGACCAGAGCAGACAGAAATCCTACACAAATCACCATCATAGACCCATGGAGCTCAAGAAGGGAGACTAACTTCATGAGGGACTCTCTATAATGAGGAATTCAGAGGTTTGGATGTGGTAGAAAGCTATCCTCCATATTCACAAGGACATTCGAGATTGTGAAGAGGGTTGATGACGTTTCCTACTGCCTCGCCCAACAACCATAGCCAGAGCGGGTTCATGACATCTTCCACATGTCATAGCTGAGGAGATACGTGTATGATCCTACCCACTTCATCGACTATGGTGAGATGGACATTATGGATGGAACCACCTTTTCAGAGCACTCAGTGGTGATCGAGGAATGATAGGAGCCGACCTTTCTAGGATGGACCGTCCCTTGGTTTCGTATGTTGTGGAAACATAGAAATGTGCAATAGAGTTCCTGGGATCGGGAAGGCCAGATGCGGGCTCAGTATCCCAATTTTTTTTAGATTTGATTTTTGTGGATGAAATGATTGAAGGATGGAATGATGTAGAGACCCTGGTTATTTCATTATAATTTGAAATATATATAAATATATTTTCAGAGCTAGGAACTGAAACGGTGTGTGATTCTGATGCCTGGTGTGCCCGGAATTAGTTCTATAAAAAGTTGAAATATATTTTATATGGGGTGAATGCAATTAATTAAAGAAAATGAGATATTTCTTAAAATTTTGGTCAGATCAGAAATCCAAGACTGCGATTGGGCTCGGGATGAATTTTTTAACAAAGGAACAACATAAAAAGAGTCAATATAGGACATTCAGACCCCTCTCTCATTGGTGGTACGTTTAAGTGAATTTATTAATTAATTAATTAATTTTTTTTTTTTGATCTAATAAAGGTCTATAAATAAGTTTCCAGAGAGAATTTTCTGGGTTAGATCATGAGTCTCCCACAGCCGATGAAGCTCTCCACCTCCTCCCTTTAATGAATCCCTTCGACTATGACAAAAAACATGTCGATCAAGGTGAATCCCAGCATGATGAATGCATTAATTTATTCCAATCATTGTGCAAGAACATTATTCACCAAAAAATGATCCAAAACATGATTAAGTCTTTTATTTTGGGGTTTTATCCCTCTAGATTAAATGTTTGAGTATATTGATATTTGTTCTTTGATATGCGCCCCTCCCTACAGGCTTTGCATGTTCCGACAAACTGAAACTGATTTATTGTAAATTGATTTCTAACCCTAGAATCCCTGTTCTTGATTGTCTAGACAACAATTCTTGACATCGATCTGTAGACCTTTGTTCTTGGTACTTTTCATCATTAGACCATGTGGTCATATTTCGACTTTTCCGAGACGAGTTCAAGTGAGATCGAACCGCCATATTTATTATAGTGACATGAACAACATACAGATCAACGATTTGGGGACATATTGTTAAACGAGCGGGATGATGTTTGGTGAACTGATTGGATCAGCACCGTGGGTGCCTGTTTGAGATTGGAGATGGATTGGGATCAGGTCAATAACCCTTTTTTTCAGGTTGGCATGCGACGACGACGTGCATTGTGATAGGTTCATTTTCAAGTGGAGTTCATGCATGGGATCTCATTATTGAGGTTGTTTGACCTGGATGTGATGATGACCTGACTCAGATCACTGATGAGGTGTTCAAACATAGCCAATGCAGCGAGCATTAAATAATTATTATTATTAATAATAATGGTTATGAGTTGAGATAAATTAAATGAGAATTTATTTTAATTATTATATTAAATAATAATAATAGTGGCATAAAATGTGTGGTTGATAAAATTAAATGATTTTAATTTAATAAAGAAAAATGGTTTTAAATTAAATTGGGTTAATTTAATGGGATTTATATTGTTAATATGGTTTATAATATTAATTATATGAGAGATATTGAATATTATCTTAACAAGATAAATGATATCAATATTGTTTTAAAGGAAATGAATAAAAAGATAGGTGGAATCAACCCCCTTGGTGCAGTGCACATGTGAAATGGGGGGAATGATAATAATTATATTATACCATAAGAATAATATTATTGATTATAATAAAATGAAAATGAAAAAAAAGAAAAAAATGTGTGGGGGTGTGCGCATGGAAGGAGTAAAAGGGGTTGGGGGATTGGGCATTCCTCTCCTTCTAATGGGAAGAATGAAAGTATATATAAATAGTAATAATATAAGTTATTATTATTATTATCATTATATAAGTTATTATTATTATTATCATTATTTTTTAAATAATGATTCGGTCATAAATTCTCAATGTGTTATCTGATTGATGGTCTGCCAGTGGTAGTATGATCTTGGAATGGAGACGGTCATTTCAAGATTAGTGATGGATCCTTTCCTCTGACTAGTTGTTCACATACACAAAGTGCCTAGTATTACTATTATTATTATTGTTGTGAAATCTTGCATCTGTCGTAATTTCTTCATACGGCATCAGATTGGCAAACCGTCTGTGGAATTAAGACCCTAAAATTATGGTGGAATTTTGAAAACCAATAGTGGGTATTTAATTTGGACTATTATCTCAGGTTCATGAGATGTCATTTGAGCATGATGTGGTGAAATGATATTTTTTCACTGGGTGCCATATTGAGACAGGTGAATAGCTTATCTTGACCATTTTTTCAAGAGTATTGCAACAGTGAGATATGTTTTCCCATACAGGGCTGTTTGAAGAGGCATATTACTGAAATTAGTTTTTCCCCTCAGATCTTGGAAGAGCTTCATGTGTTTTTCAGGATTGTGGTTGAGACATGTCATGTAGTACCCATGCACACTGTGTTGTGCTACATGGAAAACGAGTCATGTTCTGACAAGGACACTGCTAGATAGTGAAAAGGGACCACATGTCATGTGGGTCCCCTCACACACTTTGTACCACTTAAACTCATTCGATTGATCCTTAAAAATCTACATCTCCTTCGTTTGAAATCGGATTTTGTCCCATGGGATGGCTATCCTGAGTGTTTTTTCATGTAGAATGAAATGGTTCCTTCAAAAGTGGCTTTCCAGATATGATGTGAAATATTATAGGTTTGACTCGCACTGAGTTGACACCCAATGATGACAAAAATCATACAGAATCACTAGAGCATCAAGGGAATAACCCTACAGTATGGATGGGCAGGGACATTACATAAATTTTTGGGCTTACCCTCTAGTAGGATTAGGTAGTGATGTTCCTTGATGAGAGTTTTGAGCTTAAAATATAGCTAGACTATGAAGAGGTGTTTCCCGATGACATATTCTAGGAATAGTACTCTAACCAGGCTGGGTAGTGGAGTTCCCTAATGAATCACTGGGCTTACCCTCCAGTAGGACTAGGAAATTGACTTCCCCGATAGATTTACCAATCATAACCCTCTAGCCTGGCTGGGTAGTGGAGTTCCTCAGTGACTATTAGAGTAGGACCATCCTATTTTATCAGGGCATGAGATCCTTAACTACAACTTATGGCCCCTCAAATGTGTGACATAGTGATGAGGTGTCACTACTACACATATGCCCTTTAACAGTGCACAAATATGATTTTACACAGTGCTAAAAGAGTGATGTTAATCATAGTGATGATGGGGGCTTTATCAGTGCTATTTTAAGCATTAATAAATTCCTTCTCATCTATAATATGTTGTTGATATAATAGTACACTAAAAAGCAAAACCTACAATTTCAAATGCTAAATACAACCTGTAATTTTAAAAAAATGCTATAATTTCAAACAATGTTTTATAAATTTAATTGACATCATGAATGGAAAAATTTCCGCCCATGGTATATACAAAAAAACATTGTTATTTACATTTCAAATAAAATGTTTCATAATTTACATTTAAAATTATCCAACAAACATTTTAAAATATTAATATTTCATCTTTTGATGTCTTTCATCCCCTCACAAAAATGTTCGTCCATGGTATTCGTTACTAATAAAATCATCTAAACCCAAGAAAAATATTCATCCTATATAATAAAACATATATTGTGTCACTTATTCTTTTACTAAAATTAATTTCAATTTTAAATAATGACACATTTGGAGTTATACTAGTAACACCATGAATCAGATTAAGGTGTGGTTGATTCCTACCTATCACAAATTACTGATGGGTCATTTTTCTAAAGTATCAAAACATTCCAAATGTGTTTTCTCATATTTCAATATGGCAGTTTTGTTTTTTTACTAAAATGTCATTTCAAAATAGAAACACACATTATGAGTCATACCAGTCATATCATGTGTCAGTTTTAAATGAAACTGCTTCATACACATTAAAAATCACTTATGAATCGTTTTCATAAATTATCAAGATAATCATAGAATGTTTTATTTGTTTTCATAGAGTGACATGTTTTGAAATAAAAGTCAATTTTAAACAAATTACAAACAATTTTAGTCATATCTGCCGCATCGTGCTTTGGATTGAGGTGGGGTTGACTCCTACACATCAAAAATGACTCATGGATCATTTTAATATAGTATCAAAACAATTCGAATGTGTTTTATCAGTTTTAAATATGTCACTTGTTGTTTTTGCTAAAATTAATGTCAATATTAAATAAAAAGAGACAGGTTGAGTCATACCGGTCACAATGTGCATCAAATTGAGGTTTGGTTGACTTCTACATGTCAAAAATGACTCATGGATAATTTATTAAAGTATCAAAACAATATGAATGTGTTTCCTCAATTTTTAATATGACACTTTTTATTTTTACTTAAATTAATGCCAATTTTAAATAAAAAGAGATATTTTGAGTCATACTGTCCACATTGTGCATTTTATAGAGGTGCAGATGATTCCTACATGTCAAAAATGACTAATAGATCATTTTACTATATTATAAAAATAATCTGAATGCATTTTATTGGATTCCAGTTTGTCCCTTGATGTTTTTACTTAAATTAATGCCAATTTTTTAAAAAAAAGAAACTTTTAATCATACCAGTCAAAACATGAATCAGATTGAGGTTAAGTTGACTCCTAAATGTCAAAAATGACTCATAGATCATTTTCATAAAGTATCAAAACAATTTGAATCCATTTGCTCAGTTTTCAATAGGTCACTTTTTGTTTTTTTCTTGAATTAATATCATTTTTAAATAAAAAGAGACACTTTAAGTCATACCAGACACACTGTGCATTTTATTGAGGTGAGGATGATTCTTACACGTCATGAAATGACTAATTTATTATTTTACTAATATATTACAATAATCCCAACGTGTTTTCTAGGTTTTATGTATGTCAGTTTTGTTTTTTTACTAAAATTCCATTTCAAATTGAAAACACAAATTTTGAGTCATACCCATCACGTTGTGCATCAGTTTAACATGAGACTGCTTCATACATGTCCAAAAAAAATTTAATATATTTCCTAAATAATCTATACAATCATAATGTGTTTTCTTTGTTTTCATTGAGGGAGACATTTTCAACTAAAATGTTAATTTTAAAACTAATAAGAGACTCTTTTAGTCATACCGTTCACACCATGCATCGTATTGAGGTGTGGTTGAATCCTACCTGTCAAACATTACTCATGGATAATTATAAAACTACATCAAAATAATATGAATGTATTTTATTAGTTTTTAGTATGACACTTGTTGTTTTTAATTAAATTAATGTTAATTTTAAATAAAAAGTGATACTTTGAATCATACCGGCCACAACATGTATCTGATTGAGGTGTGATTAATTCAAACATGTCGGAAATAACTCATGGATAATTTTCTTAAAGTATAAAAAAATAAAAATGTGTTTCATTGATTTTCAGGATGTCACTTGTTCTTTTTTTACTTAAATTAATGTCAATTTTAAATAAAAATAGACACTTTGAGTCATAATGGCAACACCATGAATTATATTGGGTTGAGGATAATTTATACATGTCAAAATGACTAATAGATCATATTTCAATACTATAAGAGCAATACAAATGTGTTTGCCCTATTTTCCATATGTCAATTATTGTTTTTACTTAAATGAATGTCAATTTTGAATAAAAAGAGACAGTTTGAGTTATACTAGTCACAATGTGAGTCAGGTTGAGGTTTTGTTTACTCCTACACATCAAAAATGACTCTTGGATCATTTTCCTAAAGTATCGAAATAATTCGAATGCGTTTTCTTGGTTTTCAGTATGTTATTGATTGTTTTTTACTTGAATTAATGTCAATATTAAATAAAAAGAGACAGTCTGAGTCATTAAGGCCACAACATATGTTGTATTGAGGAGTGGTTTATTCATACATGTCAAAAAATACTCATGGATCATTTTCTTGAAGTATAAAATCAACCTAAAAGTGTTTTATCATATTTCATTATGTCACTTGTTGTTTTTAATTAAATTAATGTCAATTTTAAATAAAAAGATACACCTTTAGTCATATCAGCCACACTATGCATCATATTGAGGTGGGGATGATTCCTACATGTCACAAATGACTAATATATAATTTTCCAAAAATATTAAAATAATCTAAACACATTTTCTCGATTTTAAGTATGTCAACGGTTGTTTTTACTTAAATTAATGTCGATTTTAAATAGAATGAGACACTTTGAGTCATAACACTCACTTAATGCATCATATTAAAGTTTGGTTTACTTATACACTTCAAAAATGACTCATGGATTATTTTCCGAAAGTATCAAAACAATCTGAATTTGTTTTCTTGGTTTTCAGTATGTCACTTTTTGGTTTTACTTAAATAAATGTCAATTTTAAATATAAAGAGAATCTTTGAGTCATAATGGCCACACTGTGTGTCTTATTGAGGTGTGGCTAATTCTTAAATGTTAAAATGACTAATAGTTATTTTTTCAAAAATATAAAAACAATCTATATACTTTTTCATAGTTTTCAGTATGCCAGTTTTGTTTTTTTACCGAAATGACATTTCAATCTAGAAACACAGATTTTGAGTCATACTCATCTCATCATGAATCGATTTGACATGAGACTACTTAATACACATAAAAAATAAGTTATGAATATCTTTAATAAATTCTCAAGACAATCAGAATGAGTTTTATTGGATTTCTATTTGTGACATGTTTTGAACTAAAATGTCAATTTTAAACAGATAACATACACTTTTAGTCATACCGGTCAGACTCTGCATTGGATTGAGGTGTGGTTGATTCTTACATGTCAAAAATGACTCATGATTTATTTTCCAAAAGTATAAAAATAATTATAATTCATTTTCTTGGTTTTTAGTATGTCACATGTTGTTTTTACATAAATCAATATTAATTTTAAATAAATAGAGACACTTTGAGTCATACCATCCATACTGTGGGTCAAATTTAGGTGTGGTTGACTCCTACATATCAAAAATAACTCATGGATTGTTTTAATAAAGTATAAAAACAATTATAATGAATTTTCAAAATTTTCAGTATGAAACTTGTTCTTTTTTACTTAAATTAATGACAATTTTAAATAAAACAAGACACTTTGAGTCATACCGGCCGCATCGTTCCTCATATTGAGGTACAACTGATTCCTACACATCATAAATGAATAATATATCATTTTAACAAAATATAAAAATGATATTAATGAATTTTCTCAATTTTCAATATATCGCTTGTTTTTTTACTTAAATTATTGACAATTTCAAATAAAAAGAGACACTTTGAGTTATAATGGCCACACTATGCATCATATTAATGCTTCATTGATTCCAAATATGATAACCCTGTTTTTTAATACAAACTTAAACATGATTTATTACATAAAACCTCACTTTGATAAAACATGTAAGATTGATAGGTCTAGTGTCTTTGGGGCTTAGGATCATTACATAACAACTTAAAACATGAAGCAATAAATCTTTATTGAAAACTTCCTTAATATGACCACATTATTCCATCGTACATAGCATTGCATTGGACAACCTAAGGACATGCATTAGAAAAGGGTGAGCTATAAAGCCTAGTAAGGGAATAAACATGGAATAACACGAGGAGTACATTACATGTTATACAATAGGCATATCAATATAGAACAATAGAAACATAAACATAAAGGAATGATAAATCATGATAATCATAACATGGAAATGTGTCAACAACACTTAACATGGAATTAGCATGAGCCAAGAATCATTGCACATAGAGAATGAGTAGACCCGCATTGCACAAAAAGCATGAGTAAACCCTAGTTTCACTTGTATTAGCAAGAGTAAACACCCATTTCACATAACGTATCATTATACTATACTTTACCCAATGCATTGGAGCACTATAAGGGCACACCCTTCTTAAACATTTTATTTCATACATAAGTATGCCACATGGATCATAAAACAAGGATTCATAAAACATTATCATTTATTACATGATAACGAAATATGGAATTAATACATGAAACTTTATAAACAATAAGTAAATGTGCATTAAGGTGAATACCCTTGATGGAGAAATGGGTATGGTAGTCACTACATAATGACATTGGCTTAGAAAATCGGTACGATTTCGGCAGCGTAACGATGTGACATAAGAATTCATAAAAATGGTTGATGAGAGATAAAGGGGTTACTCATCATATTTACATGTAATAGATGGTATACATGTCCCAACAATTTTAATGGAATTTATATTCATGATACAGAAGTATTTATTGAATGTAAATGAGGAGAGAGAAGTTCCTTTTGGGATTTTGGCATAGTGGTAGGTGTACATGGGAGGAATTTAATGAGAGAGAAAGGGGTATTCCATCATTAAAACATAAAGAGGGAAGTATGAGGGAGTTGAGAAACAATACCCCAACATTAATAATTGAAATTAAAAGGGAAAAACAACTTAATGAAAATTGGACAAAAATGAGAAAGGAAGAAAAAACCGTTACTTTGAAGTGTGCTTCAAAAATATAGAGAGAGGCTTGTGATAGGCTTCTTGGGAGCTTGGGGTACCTTGGGAGGATTATAGAGAGAGTAGAGCAGAGGTTGGGTGAACTCAAAAGGCTTTTTGTGAGGAGGAAGTGGGAGATTGGGTGGGTTTATATAGGAATGGTTAGGGAATTCTTTTTTATTTAAGATTGGGACCCCTTATATAAAATTAATCCAAACCACAAACCATCCCATCGTTTTTGCCCATGGTTTTTCTCCAAGGGAATAGGAAAAAAATATTTTATAAGGCCAAAGTCCGAACTTCTTAAAATAATAGGTTTTCTTATGTGGAGGTGAGTCACACTCCCATGAAAAACCGTTTAAAAAGACAAGGTTTTTAATAAGTCTTGAGGGGTCCATTAATGCTTTGAAAAGTAATCCAAACAAACCCAAAATTACATTATTTTAATGGTAAAACATATATTGGCCGAACATAAATATTATTTTATTTTATTACATAACTATTGGGTCATTATGATGTCGTAAAACACATTATATATTTAAATGGTATTTAATTTTTACCCAAAACTTTGAATGTCTCAGAAAATTATGAAAAATTCACCATTGTATAATTTCGACATCCTGATTCCAGAAATAACATTTATTTTATCAAAATAATTTTCTAAATATGCTAATTTTCATTTTTAAAATAAAAACAGAAATTTATCAAAAATTCATGGGTATTGACAAAAATGGCTTTCAAAACTTAATGAAAATTATAATTGCATTCATAAAATTATAAGATCATTTATATTTAATAAAAATTAATTTAATAATAATATTTTATCAAAATATTATTTAATTAATAAATCCCTTATTTTAATAAAAAATAATTCTTAAGTAAATAATAACTAAAAACACTATTTGTACTTTAAATACTATTTACAATGTATCAATGATGTCAAGAACGTATATAGATTATTATATACAAAAAATAATGTGCATGAACATAATACTATCGATTTGTTACATAACCCCCTTAAAACAGCCGCATAAGACCTAAGGGTAAGGTGTGCGATGGTGATAGACTCTTATGGTGGCTCGGATAACATTGCTCGAGTGGTAATCTCTAACAACTTACACTTTTCTCGTAGATGGTTCCGTTCGAGCTTGAAATGATGAAGCTCAGCTTGGGCTTGGTCAAGAGTGAAGCCCAAGGACGCCACGTCTTTTCTGAGCCCCGACAAATGGGCTTCGTATGGAGCAATTCTACTGGATGAGGTCATCGCTTCTTTTGTCTGAGTAAATTGGATTTGTTAAAGCCCTATATTTATACTAATAATGTGATCACTGTTCAACGGTTATATTAGAAATGGTAAAAATTCTTAACATAAAACCAAAGAAGTTGACATTTTATATAAACGTTTTACATAAAGATATATTTAACTAGATCAAGATAGATTTCCATTAATGAAACTTTTGGTCGTTACAATATTACCCCCTTAAGAAATTTCCACCTCAAAATTTTCCTTTTCCCACACTAAAACAGATGTGGGTAACTCAGATTCATCATTTCCCCCGATTCCCATGTTGCTTCTTCAAACTTGTGGTTTCGCCACAATACCTTGACAAGGGGCAATGTATTATTTCATATAATTTTTTCTCTACGATCTAATATTTTCAATGGTTTCTCCTCATAAGAAAGATCATCCTCCAACTGTACCATCTCAAAAGAGAGTACATGTGAAGAGTCTGGTATGTACTTCCTTAAGAGGGATACATGAAAGACATCATGTACTTTGGCCATTGTAGGTGGAGGTGCTAGTCGATAGGCCACAGCCCCGACACGATCAAGAATCTCGAAGGGGCCGATGTACCTTGGTCTTAACTTCCCTTTCTTTCCGAACCTCGTGACCTTCTTCCATGGAGATATGCATAGAAAAACCATGTCCCCAACTTTAAACTCAAGGTCTCGTCGATGATTATCTGCATAACTCTTCTGCTGACTCTGGGCTTCCTTGATATGATTTTGAATGGTTTTCACCTTCTCCTCCATTTCTTCGACCATTTCTGGTCCATGCAGCTTACGTTCAAAGACCTCATCCCAACATGTCGTTGTTCTACATATTTTCCCATAAAGGTCTCCATATGGTGCCATTTGGATGCTTGAGTGGAAACTATTGTTGTAGGAGAATTCAACAAGTGGAAGATGTTGATTCCATATTCCTTTAAATTCCATTGAGAATTATATAAACATGTCCTCAAGTGTTTGGATAGTCAGCTCAGATTGGATATTAGTTTGAGGATGATAAGATGTACTAAAGATCAGTTCAGTATTCAGATCATGTTGAAGACTCTTCCAAAACATAGAGGTGAATCTTGGATCTCGGTCAGACACAATATATAGTGGTACTCCATGCAACCTTACCACCTCCCTGATATATATCTGTGCCAGTTGATCCAATGATAAATCCTCCCAAATAGAAATGAAGTGTGCAGTCTTTGTTAGACGATCCACAATAACCTAGATTTCATTGTTTCCTTTGGATGTACTTGGAAGTCCGGTGACAAAGTCAATGGTGATGTTCTCCAGTTTCCATTCTGGTATGGGCAATGGTTGCATCATCCCCTTAGACTTCTGCCTCTCTTCCTTCACATGCTGACACACCAGGCACTTTGATGTATATTCAGCGATCTCCTTCTTCATATTATCCCACCAAAAGTTTTCTCGGAGATCTCAAAACATCTTTGTCCTCCTGGGGTGAATAGAGAAATTTGAACTTTGTGCGTCATCCAAAAGTTGCTTCTTCATCTCCGAACTTGACGGAACACATAATATTTTCCCAAACTACACAATTCCTTCTTCATTAACATTAAACTCCGAGGATTTCCATTTTTCGATAGCTTCCACCTTTTTTGAATTCTCACATAATCCTTTTGAGCATCCTTTAAACTTTCCAAAAGTGATGGTTGGGAAATCATTTATGAAAGGATTGATGATATTCCCTTATTTATGATTCCCATGTCTATCTTTATCAAGTATAAGAAGATTGAATCCTTCTCAATTATCATCATTGATAGAATTGTTGGGTCCTTTCTACTTAGGGCATCTACCACCTTGTTCTCTTTCCCAGGGTGGTAATGTATTGAACAGTCATAATCCACAATGAGCTCTATCCATCTTCTCTGATGCATATTATGCTCTTTCTGTGTGAATATATATTTAAGACTCTTGTGGTCATTATATATCTCACATTTCTCCCCACAGAGATAATGCCGCCATATTTTCAAGGCAAAGATCACTGCCGCTAACTCCAGATCATGCGTTGGATAGTTTATCTCTTCGATTTTCAACTACCTTGAGGCATAGGATGTCACTTTATCATTCTGTATCCGCACACAGCCTAAGCCCTTCTTTGAAGCATCAATGAATACCACAAAAGTTCCCCACTTGTGGGTAAAGTGAGCACGAGCGTAGTGATAAGCCTCCTTTTCAACTCCTTTAAGCATTCTCCACATTCATCACTCCATGAAAACATTACTCTCTTTTGATTTATCTTGGAAAGAGGGTTTGAAAATTGTGATAAATTTCTCACAAATAATCTATAATATCCAGCTAACCCCAAGAAGCTGTGGATATATGTTTCCGATGTTGGCCTCTTTCATCCCTCAATTGCATCTGTTTTGGAGGGATCCACAGACTTATCATTTCTTGTGATGATATGGCCCAAGAATGAGACCTCCTTCAACCAGAACTCACACTTTCTGAACTTTTCATAGAGCTTCTCCTTGCACAAAGTCTCTAGTACAGTTCTTAAATGATCCTCACGATCCTCCTTGGTTTTACAGTATATTAGAATATCATCTATAAAGGCTACCAAAAAAATTTCAAGGTAATATTTAAAGACTCTATTCCTTAAGTCCATGAAGATTTTTGGAGCATTAGTGAGTCCGAAAGGCATTACTATGAATTCATAGTGCCCGTATCTTGTCTGAAAAGCAGTCTTGGGGATATCTTTCTTCTTCACCCTTACTTTGATAATATCCTGACATCAAGTCCACCTTGGAGAAGTATTGTGCTCCACACAGCTGATCGAACAAGTCATCAATTCTTGGGAGAAGATACTTGTTCTTTATCGTGATTTTTTTAAGTTCACGATAATCGATGCAAAGCCGCATTGACCCATCCTTCTTCTTGACGAAGAGGACTGGTGCACCTCATGGTGAAGTACCCGGGCGTATAAACCATTTATACAGATTCTCCTATAGTTATTTCTTCATCTCTTCAAGCTCTCCAAAAACCATTCTCTATGGAGTCTTGGATATTGGTAATGCCCCGGGTGTAAGTTCAATTGATAATTCAACATCTCTTCTAGGAGGAAGACCAGATAGTTCCTCGGGAAACACTTCAATGAATTCCCTAACAATATGCATTTATTCAAGGATGGTTTCTTCCTTAGACTCAATCATCTGAGCCAGATACGCGTTCTCATAGGGCAGTAATATTCATGCTTGAGATGATAGAGCTAAATGAGATTCATCTTCGTCCTTACACTTGTAATGAATTAGGGGTCAATTCTCCATATAGAGTGTGATTTCCCTCTCCTGAAAATTTATGTTGGCTCTATATAAGGAAAGCCAATCCATGCCAAGAATTGCATCAAATTCTACCATAGGGAGTATGATAAGGTTCGCCGGGAATTTCAATCCACAGATTATAACAGGGGAGGACTTATATTCATGGGATGAAATGATTTCAACATTTGTTGTACTCACCGACATCTTCACTTCCATGACTTGTGGTGGTGCTGGGATTGTTCTAAAAAACATTCGAGATATAAAATAATGTGTAGAACCTGAATCAAAAAGTATGTTTTCTATTCTTTAATGAATAACTAGCATACCTGTCGCCACTTTGTTTTTGTGGTTCACTTCGGTAGAAGTGACAGAAAAAGCTCTCCCTTGCTGCCTTGGAAGTTGTTGGTTCCGTCTGAAAACCCTTGGATTAGGGCACTGATTTGCAAAATTCCCCGATTCTTTGCATTTGTATCATTGAACAATGTGTTTAGGTTCGAACGGAGAATTCCTCTTCTCTATCACAGCCGTGGGTCTTTCTTACTAACAGTTAATAGCTAGGTTCCCTTCCCTTCCACACCTGAAGCATTTCCTCGTCCCCTTAAAGCAATTTATAGGGTTCTTCTTTCCGCACTTTTGGCAAGTGGGGTGCTGGATCTTCTTAGCACCATTGGATTTATCCATCGGACCACTAGAATTGAAGTCCACCTTACACTTCTTATCCCCATGATACCACTGTGATTCTCCGATCTCCATTTTGACATTGAGGGCACATCAGACGATTTCCTCATAGTTGTCGAAGTCACGGATCATCAATGCTTTCTGCCGGCTAGGTTTCAGCCCACCAAAGAAGCGGTCAAATTTGCAATCGAGGGTAATGACAAAGCCGAAAGTGTATCGTGAAATCCTTGTGATGTTTTCCTCATACGCTTCAACATATTCTTCATCTTTTTTCCTGATGGAATGGAAGTCCCTTTCCATCTTAAGTCGTGGGATGCACGAAAAAAATTTATCGAAAAACATCTTCCGGAAATCCTTCCATTCCAACGCCTTGAACTCCTCCTCATGCTTTATATTTTTGATCAATGTCCACCATTGATCAGCTTCACCCTCCATACGATAACAACAAGGAGAACCTTCTCTTGTTCCGAACATTGATGGATGGAGAAGATCTTTTCAATGGAGTTGATCCATTTTTCAGTGATCGTGGGATCGGATGATCCACTAAAAGTAGGAGGCCTTTGTCTCATTAATCTCTCAATAGTGACTTGTTTTTTATTAGGGGGGTTGAATGTTCCTCTTGACCCGTTTTTATATTCAAACCAAGAGTTAGCTGAGAGAGAATTATGAAAAAGTTCACGATTCCCACTCCCATTGGATTGGGAATCTCATTAGTACAGTCATCACATTAATCTTCACATCGGTTGTTAGCCTGATTCCTCTTATTACCGGCCATTGGCTGGAATTAAAGGAATGTTAGGGGTAACACATAATTTGTAATCCAAAGACAAATGTTTATAACTTATAAATAAACATTTACTTCCTTAACTCATGAGTCTATAGGCTTCAATCTAGGATTTTCATGATCTACTTTCTAACATTTATTCTTAGAGAATTTTTTTTTAATTCCCTTAATAAGGGTTCATACTAATCTTGTGAACTTATCAAAACATATCCTCCGGGAGTGTTGTAACCAAGTGTGCAGCAAGGCCCATTTTCATGCACAAGTTCTTGTTTAAGCTTAGTTCAAAGCGGTGTTTTCAGGTTTTACCCCTAGGATACATATGTTCCAGAGCCGCCTCTACCTGCTCGTATCCAAACAGGGTTGTATTTGATTGAAAAACCACTTACTCAGTACTTACCAAAACTTAGGGATGTTTTTATTATACTTAATCTTGTATCTAAAGATTTACTAGGGTTTTCTAATCCTAATCCCAAAAATATCTAAACCTATCCTCTAATACCAACTATGACAACCCAGCATTTTAATACAAACATAAACATGATTTATTACATAAAACATCACTTTTATACAATATGTAAGATCCAGAGGTCTAGTGTATTTGGGGATTAGGATCATTACATAAAAACTTAAAACCAGAAAAAATACATCTTTATTGAAAACTTCCTTAATATGACCACATCATTCCCTCGTACATAGCATTGCATGGGATAACCAGAGGACATGCATAAGAAAATGGTGAGCTATAAATCCCTGTAAGGGAATAAACATGGAATAACACAAGGAGTACATTACATGTTAGAAAATAGGCAAATCAATAGATCACAAGAGAAACATGAACATAAAAGAATGATAAATCATGATAATCATAACATGGAAATGTGGCAATAACAGTTAACATGGAATTAGCTTGAGCCAAAACTCATTGCACATAGAGCATGAGTAAACCCTCATTGCACATGAAGCATGAGTAAACCCTCATTGCACTTTTATTAGCATGATTAAAAACCCATTGCACATAACATATCATGATACAATACTTGACCCAATGCATCGGAGGGCTATAAGGGCGCACCCTTCTTAAACATTTCATTTCATGCTTAAGTGTGCCACATGGATCATAAAACATGGATTCATAAAACATAATCATTTATTCCATGATAAAGGAATGTGGAATTAATACATGAAACATTATAATCAATAAGTAAATGTTCATGAAGGTGAATACCCTTTATGGATAAATGGGCATGGTATTCACAACACAATGACATTGGCTTAGAAAATCAGTGCGATTTCGGCAACGTAACGACGTGACATAAGAATTCATAAAAATGGTTGATGAGAGAGAAAGGGGTTCCTCATCATATTTACATGTAATGCACAGTAAGGAGGTCATATAGATACATGTCCCAACAATTGTTATGTAATTTCGATTCATGATACAAAAGTATTGCTTGAATGTAAATGAGGAGAGAGAAGTTCTTTTCGGAATTTCGGCATAGTAACGGGTGTACATGGGAGGCATTTAATGAGAGAGAAATGGGTCTCCCATAATTCAAACATAAATAGGGAAGTATGAGAGAGGTCTGAAACCATACCCCAACATTCATAATTTAAATTAAAAGGTCAAATCAACTTAATGAAAATTGGACAAAAATGAGAAAGGAAGAAAAAACCCTTACTTGGAAGTGTGCTTCCAAAATCTAGAGAGAGGCTTGTGAGGGGCTTCTTGGGAGCTTGGGGAACCTTGGGAGGATTAGAGAGAGAGTAGGGCAGAGGTTCGAAAAACTAAAAAGGCTTTGAGTGAAGAGGAAGTGGGACCTTGTGTGGGTTTATATAGGAAAGGTGAGGGAATTATTTATTATTTAGGTTTGGGACCCCTTATATTAAATTAATCCAAACCACAAACCAAGTCATGGTTTTTGCACATGTTTTTTTGAAAAGGAAAGAGGAAAACAATATTTTATAAGGCCAAAGTCCTAACTTCTTAAAATAATAGGGTTGCTTATGTGGAGGTGAGTCACACTCCCATGAAAAACCATTTAAAAAGACAAGGTGTTTAATAAGTCTTGAGGGGTCCAATAATGCTTGGAAAAGTAAGTCAAACAAACCCAAAATCACATTATTTTAATGGTAAAACATATATTTGCAGAACATAAATATTATATTATTTTATTACATCACTATTGGGTCATTATGATGTTATAAAACACATTATATATTTAAACGGTATTTAATTTTTACCCAAAAATTTGACTATCTCAAAAAATTATGAACAATTCACTGTTGGATAATTTCGACGTCCTGATTCTAGAAATAACATCTATTTTATCTAAATAATTATATAAATATGTTATGCTTCACTTTTAAAATAAAAACTAACATTTATCGAAAATTCATGGGTTTTGACAGAAATGGATTTCAAAACATAATAAAAATTATAATTGCATTCATAAAATTATAAGATCATTTATATTTAATAAAAATTAATTTAATAAGAATATTTTATTAAAATAATATTTAATTAAAAAATCCCTTAATTTAATAAAATAGAATTCTTAATTAAATAATAACTAAAAACATTATTTGTACTTTAAAAACTATTTACAATGTATCAATGATGATAAGAACACATATAAATTATTATATACAAAAAATAATGTACATGAACATAGTACTATCAATTTGTTACATAACCCCTTAAAACATCCACATAAGACCTAAGGTTAAGGTGTGCGATGGTAATAGACTCTTGGGGTGGCTCAGATAACATTGCTCGAGGTGTAATCTCTATCAACTTCCACTTTTCCCGTAGACGGTCACGTTCGAGCTTGACATGATGAAGATCCGCTTGGGATTGGTCAAGAGAATAGCCCAAGGACGCCACCTCTTTTCCGAGATCTGACAAATGGTCTTAGTTTGGAGAAATTATAAAGGATGAGGCCATCGCTTCTTTTGTCTGAGTAAATTGCATTTGTTAAAGCCTTATATTTATACTAATCATGTGATCACTATTCAACAGCTATATTAGCAACGGTCAAAATTCTTTACATAAAAACAAAGAAGTTGAAATATTATATAAACATTTTACATAAATAGACTTTTAACTAGATTAAGAGGGATTACCATTAATGAAACTTTGGGTCGTTACACCTAAACCTCACAAATGTCTTGTAGATCATTTTCATAAGGTATGAAAACAATATGAATGGGTTTTATTAGTTTTTAGTATTCTAATTTTGTTTTTTACTAAAATTTAATTTCAAACATGAAACACACATTTTGTGTCATACCGATTGTATCGTGCATTGATTTGATGAAATACTTCTTCAAACATGTAAAAAATGACTCATGAATCTCTATGCTAAATTATAAATATAATAAGAGTGTATTTTCTTTGTTTTCAGTGAGTGAAATGTTTTAAACTAAATATGTATTAGATTAAAATGATAAGGAAATTAACTTATAAATAGTAGGTAAAATTATGAAAAAAAACAATTAATTACAAAAACAGACACATTTTGAGTCAAACCAGCCACATAATAAATTACCATGCTTTCTAATTTCATTGTCTGTCGAAATGAAAACATTGCATTGTCTCTATTTATCACATTTCTTCATATTCCCTCCACTGCATTTTAAGGGAAGTGATAAATGATGACAATGCTGGGCTGAAAAGGTTTTGAGGGAGAATATGTCTGTAGAAGACATTTTCAACATAAATATTCAAAAATTTAATTTATATTATGTTAATATAATAAAGAAAATATAATATTTCGAGGGAAAACATAGAATATTAAAATCAATTACCTTATCATTGAACTCTGAGTTACAGCCTCGAAGTCTAATCTCTCACGATCTTGATCACTTTTGAACAAACCACCCTAACTTGAACAAAGAAATACACCTTTATAAAAAAATTCTTATACAGGTAATATTAAAAAGAATTAAATTAAACATAAATTTGAAACATTACACTAATTCTATGTAAGTCACATATTTATTTTATTTGTTTACATTCTCCAATTAGTTATGCTACCCATTCATTTCTGAGCACATCTATAACTTTTTGTGAATATGAGTCTTTTTTACAGTCATAGTACTACTAGAAAAATATAAATACACAAAATATTAATAAATACTTTAAATTAAACAGAAATTATATTTAAAAATACCTCTTTAGATATGATTTTTTTTTCATGGAACATGACCACTCTCATAAATTTAAAAACATAATAAATGAAATATTTTCAATTTTTTGTTTCAGACACTATAGAATCATTGAGGAGAATACGTAATTTGTTTTGATATTTGTTCAGATAGTGAAATCATATTATATATACTCAGATACTTATCCAGTTGTAGGACTTGTCTTTTTTCTTGTCCTCATCTCCTAGCATCATTCCTTATTTTTCATGATATTTCCGCACCACCCTATCATAATATAATCCTCATTAAAAGATAATATAAATTATATAACATAATATTTAGTTCTAAAACATTGGATGTAGTGTATTAAAAATTGTCAAAGGTCATCTTGTCTGGTCAGTTTGTTGGATATCCAAGAATTTAATCCAAGAAATAAATCTTTGGAGTATCCAAATTTACCATAATGAGCATCCAATGCTTCCTAAAAACAAAAAAAAATAACTAATGAAAGAAATGACATTATATTTGATATGATTAAATTGTAGAGTTTTACCCAAGAATTGTTGGTATTAAATAGAGTCTGCTATTTGAAAATTTTCTTTCAGAAAATTTGATCTGACCTACCACTATTTCATCTTTTTTTATAACTATTTTTGGTTGTTCTATAGAGGTGATGTGAGGACTAACGAGTCTAAAAAAAATTCATGGGAAAATCCCTTAAATTTATTTCATATATAAACCTACCAAACATATGATATGTGTTTAGTCAAAATTAACACAGTATATTAGATTTTGGAAAATCAAATCATGAAAACATACCTCATGTATACATATACAACCAAGCCGCCTGGCCAATCATAGTCTAGGATTTCAGTTTCACTATCAACACCAACGAAAGTCTTAATATTTCTCTATATATATATTTTCTTCAAAATCAACTATGTGATCGCGATCATCTTTTAACTTTGTATCCACATGAACATTGACTGAGAGTAAATGTGGATATAGAATGGGTGGGGAAATGGTGATTTCAATAGATATTTTTTATTAGTTGGTCAATCCTTTTGATGGTTTTGAGTCAGTATTTCATTTTATCCACTTCCCTTTTTCCTTTTGTAAAAACATTCAATGGTTCAGTCCTTTTTTCATTAATTAATAATGGTTTATCCTGAGAAATAAATTGGAAATGAATACCCCTTGTCGAGATGTTTTTTACAAGATGTACTGACCATGCAATGAATATTCCAACAGTTTTTTTTGACCATATGAAAATCTTCCTCCTCAATTGGAATAAGTATCTCTGTACTCAGTTCGTGGGCTACACTAATCAACACTCACACATAACCAGTTTTAAGTGGTCTATTGTGTACCCTATCATTTTGAATATCGAACACCATAGCACTCGCTACAAGGAAATGGGTGGGTGTTGTTAGATATAAATCAGAGTCATTATCACCCTATAGAATATCGTTAGAGGAAAGGTATCAGTGTATATCTAATTCACATTTCATAGAAACATTTATTAGAACGTTGATTACCTCATATAAGACATCTCTTTTAAGGGAATGTCTAACCTCGTAGCTGGTGGGGGTGGGGTGGGATATCCACACGGTGGTTGTTATTATGTTGCTTCTTCTCCTTGCCTCACCCCCTTAAAAGTTTCTATCATCTCTCTTTGTCATTGAATTTTTTCTTCAAGGGTACATATTATTTCTCTCAAATATTTTATTAATTCAATTTGATCCTCCTCTTGATTTTTTTCTCAAAATATGTTTGGGGTGTCACCCTAAAACCCACACAACTTACACAACCATATAGTTTTGGCTGCATCAAGGCCACAAATAGTATGTGTTCATCTGGTAAAGGTGTTGCTGATTTCTATGACTATGTTAGAAAGAAAATATGGGAAAATAAGTGATAATTATTATGTAATAGATATTTAAATCAAAACAAATTTTTCTTATAAAATACTTACACATGTTTCCCACACTTTTTGTCTATTTTCATCTATTAGTATCCCATATTTATTTATATGTGCCTCCTTTTATAGAACATGGTATGGGATGGAGGTGGCTTTGGATTTGGAGTCATCAATATGCATATAAATAGAGGAACCTAATTATGGTGTTGGTTCATGTCACATAAAAGAATTATGGTCGACTTAAAATATATACCATTTTTTTCATGTGAAGCATACCCCGTCCTTACTTGACGGTAAGGGTAAATAGATAAAATGCACTCTATAGGGGATTATGAAGAGTAATTCAATGTTTAATTAATTTATTTCTTAGTAAAATAATGAAATGATATCAAAATGTTACCGTAATCTCTTCCCAAATTAGTGTCTTAAGACTATTCACAACATGGTGCCATAAATCTACATCAATCGGTATGTGTTGTTGAGTGACAATTCCAATATAATTTTTGAACACAGCCTTGTTGGGGTTAACATGCTAGCCTCAGGCATTCTATTCAACCTCAAATTTTATGCCTTTCACTTTTGCCTTAATAATTTTTGCATACACCGTCAAACTACTGCACTCCATTTTTTTCTGCGTTATCAGTCCTTCATCTCCTACCATTTCCCTAGAAACAACATTGTCAATATGTTCCCCTAGAGTGTTAGTACCAGCATATGCAGGGTCATTGTACCTTTTCCTTGGCTGAAATAGCAGGTTGAGAAATCTATTGTTCCTTAGGAATGGGAGCACCATCACTTATAGAAGGTCATTCCTCTATACTACGAGCAGCAATAGGTAGAGACACCTATTATTCATTAGGATTGGGAGAACCAGTATGTGCGAAAGTCATTATCTACAAAAGTGGTTTAAAATTTAACTTAGAGTATAAAAATGCAGCACAAAGTGGATAATAACATGAGGCAACACAATGTATATTATAAAAATGTAACAAGACCATTGAACTCTCCTTTTATTTTTTAAAGGCTGAAGGGATTTGACCCCTCTATCGATGATCCAAATACCTTAATTGTGGTCTCCTCCAACATAAAAATCATAATCTACATTGGGACTGCTGCAAAATGATTACAACATTCTAATGAAAGGGTCATCCTTAGTTGAATTTTCTATTGACCCTTCTGTGGTTTGGGTCGATAACAGAACAATTGATCACTTTCAGTTTGTAAGATCTAGAACATAAAATACTTGTAATGCCTCTGATTCCAATATAAATAGTTCATCTTTATACCCATCCTGACTAAAATAAACTTTCACGAATCCCAATTCATCTATTTTAATAACATTTCTATTATCAACCCACTTTCATTGAAAAAAAAATCACATTGAATGTTATATAATCCAACTCCCATATTTTTAGATGACACAAAAGTACGAAATATCCATGTAAATTAGATTTCTTTCCTTAGTACTAGAAACATGAATCTCTTTATCCATGAGTGTAACTCCACCATTTTTCATTGCACTATCTTCATCATACTCATTTTTATAGAATGTATAACCATTTATTACATAACCATTGTAAGATAATACATACACACTTGGTTCTCCGGCTATCCATCGAAGTCATTATAAAATTGAATCTGGATTTTCATTTGACTCTTTTAAAATATGGTCCCAAAACCATCATATAAACTATTGATTGTATGTATTTGATATCCATCTTTCATTCCTTAATGTATTAAAATGCCTAATAATTTCTTTTTAGGTTTCAAAATATGGAAAACCCACCAAAATATTATGAAAAATGTAAATGTGAGCCTACTCCTTATAAGTAATATTGATTGTGACAATATCTCTTCCAGAAATTCCTTCACCCATAATATGACCAATGTAATGAGATTTCAGTAGAACAATTTCTTCCACACTGGATAGGTATTTGGTACATAATTCAATGGCTTCCTAAACAATATATTGATCCATCATACAACCCTCTGGATGACTTTGATTTTTGGAATACCCTTTCAAAATTATCATATACCGTTCGATGGGGTACATCCATTTATAGTGTACAGGACCACATAATATAATCTCTCTCACTAAGTGAACCATCAGAAAAAATATCATATCAAAGAATATTAGTGGGAAGAACATTTCCAATTCAAATAACATGATGACAATTTCTCTTTCTATAGTTAGCAATTTCTCTATGACTATAACATTGTGGGATATAGCTTTGAAGAAGAAATAGAGCTTGATTAATGTATGATGAACATTCTTGGAAAAAATGAAACGTAAAGCTATGGGCATTAGATATTGTATCAAAACGTGGTGTTCATGTTATTTCAGACCCTTTAACTTTAAATTGTTTGTTGACACGATGTTGTTGATATTAGATGAATACCCCTCAGGAACCTTTACATCATTTAAGAAGTTTCAAAATTGATATCTCTCATACCTAAAAATAGTGTAAGAAGCTAGAGGAATAAAAGATCATTTATCACCCTTCACTAGTGCCAACTATTCTTGTATTCTCATGTTTATCATGTCCAACCTAGCCTTAATTCCATCCTTTGTTTTTTCAGGTCCATTTAACAACATGCTGATGAAACTATCACATACATTTTTTTCAACATGCATAACATCAAGAAAATGTTTGAAGTAAAAAAATTCCAATATGGTAATTAAAAAAACTGATCTTATTTTCTAACCTGTTTTAATAAGTTTTTTCAAAAATGATTTACCAAAATAAGTTTCAACATCTTTTTCTTTCTCAAACATTTGATCACCTATTAGTGGAGATGATGTTGTACATTCTTTTAAAATTATATCAAATGATTTCATCAAAGACCAGTACTTATGTGGTCGGGGTAGAAATTTTTGATGTCTTAGAAACACAGTTTTTCGTTGAATGTTTAAACCTAATTGAATGTGTACCTTGTTCGAAGATGGGACACCCTTGAGATCATTTAATGCTATATCCTGAAAAATTTCCTTAACGAAGAAATTCATTTATCATCCTATACAACATGTCTCTCAATATGAAATCTTCATTTCTTTATGAATCATAAAAAATAACACATGAATCCCACAATAATTTAAAATCCTCAATCAATGGAGCCAAATAAACAACAATATCATTACATGGTTATTTTGGCCCAGATATAAGAATATATTACATGATTTATTTTTGTTTCATGCATAACCATGGTGGATAGTTATAATTTACAAACATAACCAGACATGTACTGTGAGTGCTGCTTTGAAAACCAAAAGGATTTATTCCATCTATAGATAAATCAAGACGAAGGTTTCTTGTCTCATTTCCAAATTTAGGATACTCATGATCAATTGTCTTCCACTTAGGAGAGTTTATCGGGTGATGTAGTTTCCCGTATTTATTTCTTTTATCTGTGTGCCATGATAGTTTCCCTATAGTCTCCTCACTTCTATATAGGCGCCTAAACCTTAGAATGATTGAAAAGTACTATAAAAATTTCATATGACCATATTCATCTTTCTTATATCGAGAAGCATTGTACTTTGATCATTATCTAAGTGATTTGTGGTCCTTGTGAAACAATGTACAGTCATTTGGGAAGACATGTATTATTCAAAGATCATACTAATTGAGCATAGCAATAATTTTCCATCATATGTTTGGCTCAGGAGCTCATTATCTTTTGGAATCATTTCATTCAATAGATAAAGTAGTTCTGTAAAACTAGAGTCACTCAATCAATTGCCTTATTTCATATTATACAGCTTAAATACATATGACAATGTTTTATATTTAGTGAAACTACCATACAATTGTGTCTTTTCACAACTGTTTATCTTATCAAACAATTTTGGGCAGTCACAACGCTCATCTTCAACTGTCCTTGTCATTCCCTCAATATTATATTCATCATAATTCACATCTGTAATGACATCATTGATATGAACTTATTTATTGTACACACTTTTAATCATATTAGATGATCCATAAAACACAGTGTTATCCCAGCTACTAGCAACATTTTCTTTTACCGCATATTTATTCCAGTATATATAACTTCGATATATTCTGTGACAGATCAAGTGTTCTTCCAACTCCTATGGACTAATTTTTCTTCAATAAAAATAGTGTAAACACATACAAGGGATTAGAGAAGGGTCATATTCAAAATCTTTTTCAAACGTGATGAACTCTTTCACTCCATCTTCATACTCTTTTGTCAGATGATTGACATCTATCCATTTTTTATTCATATCCATCCTATTTGGTCTAGTAATATTAATTTTTAATAAAATAAATACACGAAACTCCCTTCATAATACACCTTCATATAGTAGTAATTATTTACATTACAATACATAAACATTAATTCTACCATGAAAGCATTGAAATTATAGTTACATTATCTTGGTGCCTACATAAGCCCAAAAAAACATCATTTGAGACTAGAACCGAACCTTTTATTCTATTTAGCATGAAACCTTCTGGTTGATCAATGTAAATTTCTTCTTTCGAATCTCTATGAAGGAATATAATCATGAAATCCACTTGTTCTAGAAATAAAAATTTAATGGAAACCAAGAACATAGCCATCTAAATTATTATATTCCTTATAGTAGGATATAAAATCTAACTGAAATGTAATATTTCTAATTATTGAAATAAATTTACCCTTTCCATTGTGTTATTATCAATATTCTTGTTTTCCTTATATAATGTAATGGTTTTCATAATTATATAAAAATATAAACATAAAAGATAATGGAAAAACTACATTCTAGATGTCCTTTGAAAACTCTTTACAAAATCATAGTTGAAATGCCATTAAAAAAACCAACCATTTTCCCAAATTCTACTTTAAAATAACACACCCTTTTTAAAATAAACCTATCAGTTCTAAATACTCTTTCACAAAACTCCAATTCCTTTTTTAAAGCATTCTAGGAAACTTCATGACCCAAAAAACTTAGTCATTTAAAATGAGTGACAACCATTTATATTAGAAAATTTTTCATTTAAAACATCACACTCCCCTAGTTAAAATGAAACCAGTATTACATACACTTTCAAAACATTCACATCTCTTTATAAAATCTAATCAGGTGAGTTTAAAAAGGCCTTGGCATGAAACCTAAGTCCATGAAAAGATTATAAATCATTTTTGAGCTATTTAAAACTAAAAAAGGGTATGTTGAACACATATAATTTTTTATGAAACATTTTAAAACAATTGAATCATTTGAAAAAATTCAATTAGGAGTTTTCTCAAAAACATAAATCCCAATAGAGGCACTTTATAAATTATACTTGAATAAAAAATAACCAAAATTTTATAAAATAAAAAGCTATAATATTTTTATCATGACTTTCCTGAATTAATAATATGAATCCTATAGTTTACTCTTGTAATAAAACTGATGAGTGAATAAGTGATAGAAAAAGACATAAGTGCCACATTTCCATGATAGTTTTCAACATAAAGTCACATCTCTTCAAAGTGGTAAAACATCTTCCACATGGTAATTGAATTTTGTGCTGCTTAAGATTGATCCTTCCAATATGGTACATTAGAAAAAATGTTCCCCTTCTTGAGGTTATACATTAGGTCAAAGTTAAAGGACTATAGGTACTCAAACCTTCACCGCTATAAATGGTTCATTTCACTTTGTGATTAAATATATTTCAAACAATTTTTTTAGTATGTCCCAAAAATATCTCACCCTAAAGATAATACCAATAACACCTCATGGAAAGCACTAGTAATTCCAAATCTAAAAAAGGATTTTGGAAATTTATCATTTGGGTCTTTAACTGTATGGACCCATAAGGAACCACATGACAATCATGGACACGAACTATTCCAATCCGGACTCCTGATACATCAAAACATAATACATACTCATTAACCAACTCATTTATAGTTAATTTTGGTGTTTTCATCGATCTCCCATTAGGATCGTAGAAGGATATATCATGAACATCTTATCAAAGGAACCATACCACATTCTTGGTGAAGGCCTTATTTGAACTTCCAACCAGAAAGAATCCTAGTTGACCCTTTGATAATAACTAGAAATACATCTCAGAAATTATCAATGATAGTAGGACATACTAACCGATGTATCTCTCTATCATCCAAAATTACTCTAGAAAAATGGGCTATGATTCTACGAAACTAAATAAATATAGGTCTTACATAACTATTTTTCACATCCAAATCTCCAATATAGACATAATCATCACCCTAAAAAAATATAATTCCACCCATTGATGACAACAATTGATATAGTAGATACATCAATACATGAGGGATTTTAATTGTCATCACAAACTAGACTCATAGTTTTCATGTCACTGGAACCTTACCTTTCCATTTTTAGGTCTATATTAAATGGGAATTAATGAGTTTAAAGGTAAAACTTTAAAATAGTTGTGATAAATTACATACATTGATTTTTTATATATGTAAAATTTTTATCACCCTCTTGTATTTACCTCATACTTTCTATCAAATTATACATGACCAGAGGTGAGTAGGGAGTGGTTGGATCACCCAAAAGGTATATGATCCAAATCCTCAATAGTCTAAGGCTATGTGATATCCAACCTATCGTAGTACTTATTAAATACATCACAATCGGTTAATGGAGGCATCCATTAATTTTTGAATAAAATTCATCCCATGTAGTGTTATCCTGTTCGTTGTGATATAGGATTTTTATGCTTTTATTTTATCTTCCATAAAAATATTCTTGGTATGTATTGAATTCCCCTAAAACTCTTATTTAATCTCAAAACATCCATAAATTGGAAACCCCCAGAATAGAATTACTTGAATTATTTCTATTCATTTTCAATTTCTATCCCTTTGGGAATTAGTAAAGATAATGCGGATTATTATAACAATTGAAACACAGCATTATGTCATTAAGAAAAGATTACTTGAATGGTCAAATAAATATCTACAAATCCTTAACCTCAGAGGGTTGGGTATGTTTATCTCTATAACAGATTAACTAGGTTCAACCCATAAATATAACTCAAATAGAGAAACTAAAAGGCTTGAAGCATTCTCCTAAACTCCACAGGTTAGAGACAAGCACTAGGTTATCATATAAAGAAACATGGGAATGATTTCACCTTCAATAGACACGTGATAAGATAAGAATAATCATAGTATCACATCAAATATTCACAATAAATCACATCAAAAAATTACAAATCCATTAAGGTAACATCCAAAAAGTGGACAACAATGTCTAAATAAAAAATTAAAAGACTATCAATATGGATCTGGAAGCAAATAGATCATGAAAATTAAAATACTCACAGTGGTAGCACCTGAGGAGCTGGGTTTGTGGTGGAGGTGGGTTCACAAAGTAGAAGGGATTCATAGTAGAGGTTGGATTCAACAATAGAGTACATGAAGGAGATGGTTTCATAGAAGATGGGGTTCGGTGGCGGTGGGGATGTTCACGACCGAGGGCTTCGCGGTGGCGGAGGGGGAGGAGGGGGAGGACTCGACGACAGTGGAGGAGGAGGAGGGGTCGCCGACAATGGGGGAGGAGGAGGAGGAGGTGGTGGCGGAAGGGTTCAGCTTGCGCAAGATCTAGAGGCATGTGATAGAAAGAGTAGACTATTATGGTTTATTTATAAAAGCGGGTAAACCATTTATCGGCACTAGCTAAAAAGCGCTGATGAAGATTGGCCTTTATCATTATTTTTTAGCTCTCATAAAACAATAATGAAATAAATTATTTATATTTATATATATATTTATAATATTATATGTATAATAAATATATATTTATTTGATTATAATAATAACTATAATAAATATATATTTATTTATAATTATAAATTTATAATAAATATTTTCATTATATCTATAATTATATATAATTAATATATTTATTATTATTTTATAATTATTTAAATATATCTATATTTATTTAGAATTATAATTGTAAATCTTTTTATATATTTATTATAATTTTATAATTATTTAATAACTATAAATATATATAGTTATAATAAATATATACTTATTTATAGTTATAATCGTAAATAAATAAATATACATTTATTTATTTCAATAATTATAAAATTATAACTAATATATTTATTACATTTATAATTTTTTAAATATATACTTATTATAGTTTAATAATTATTTAAATATATCTGTATTATTTAGAATTTAAATTATAAATATTTGTATTTATTTATAAATATTTGTATATATTTATAAATATATTTATTTAATTATATATATTTATTATAATTTTATAATTATTTAAATATAAATATATATTTATTTAAATAATTATGAAATAATTATGAAATAAATATATAATATTATAAATATTTATTTATTACATATATATTTTAATTAATCATAAATATAAACAAATTTATATATATATTTAAATACTTGTGAAATTAAAATAATTATATTAATTATATGTAGTCATAAATATAAATTTATATATATATATATATGCTTATGAAATTAAAAATAAATATATTAATTACATATATTTTTTTATAATTTCAAACTTATTTAAATATATATATATATATATATATTTTAATTTCATTGGTATTTAAATAAATATATATATATAAGTTGAGGTTTGACTTAGTGGTAAAGCAACCCCATAATACAACTTGAGGTTGGGGGTTCAAAACCCATTGGGCATAGGGCACTGTAGTAGTACTATAGCACCGGCGGACGTTGTAGTAGTGGCAGGTGACACTGTTGCAGCGACGGGTACTGTAGCGTGTACTAGAGCAGTGGCGGTATTGTAGTAGGTACTGTAGTAGCTGGGTACTATTCCTAGAATGGTCCTTTGGGTCAAAATTTGGGGCCTAAGGGCCATGTAGTGGGCTTTATGCCCACTGGGCCTTCAGGTAAAAACTATATGATCTAATAAAAGTGGCTGGTTGGATGAGTTTTTTCTTGGGGGGGGGGCTATGACCTTCATTTCAGGGTTTTATATGTGCGTTGTGTGAATTTTAATGTAATTTTATCCCCAAACACCTAATATATATATATATATATTTGACTATATATAATTAATATATTTATTTATCATTATAGATATAAATATTTGTATATATGTATAAATATTTGTATATATTTATAAATATATTTCTATAATTATATATATTTATAAAATGATAATTATTAAAAATATATTTATTATAATATTTTAATTTTTTAATTATATAAATTTATTTATTTATAATTATAATTATAAATGAATATTTTTATAAATATTTTTATATATTTATAAATATATTTCTATGTATATATATATATATATTAATATATAAATATATATATTTATAAAATTATAATAAACGTATTTCTTGTAATTTTATAAAAAGTGTTTAAATATATTTATAAATATAATAAATATATTTATCATTTAAAAATATTACTATATATATATATTTATAATTAGAGATAAATATATTTAAAAGTTATTTATAAATAATTATAAATATAAAAATACATTTTTCATTTAACAAAATTAGTATAATTTTAAAAATATTTAAATATATATATTTTTAATTATTATAATTATAAAAAAATTTAAAAAAGTATTTATATATAATTAAATATTTATAATTATAAATATAATAAATATATTTATTATTTAAATATATTTATCACGATTTTTAAGTATTTATGTGAACATAATAGCTTCATGATAACATGAATAGATCATATACACCAAATAAAGTATAGTTCATAAATGTTTCATCATATATATGGACAACATGAATAGTAATGAAGGTGTAATGTATAAAAGAACATTCATGATGAATATATAACCTATGAATGTCAATTATATTCATGCATCAATTGACCAAATTCATAAGAAAAATATATTTATTTAAAATTATAATTATAAATATACATATTTAAAAATTATTTATATATAATTATAAATATATAAATATATAAATATATAAATTTATAAATTTATAAATATATAAATATATTTATTATTTAAGGAAATTTATTATATATAAATTTGAATTATTAAAAAAAATATTAATTATAAACAGGCATTTTTTATTCAATGTATACAAATAAACATTATTTTTGAATATAAATATAATAATTTTATATAAATTAAAAATATTTTTTATTAAAAAGTTTTATCAGTGCTTTCTGCTTAGCACTGATAAAAGTCGGAACACCCCTTGTCTGGATCTGTGGTAGTGTGTGATTTGATGTGGCTTTGGACTCACATGAAAGAGGGACTCTTTCCCCATCGAGACACCTCCTTGTGACCCAACCTAAAACTATACAGGTGAGTCAGTGCCGCCAAAAATGGATAGTATCTAGGTGTGGTGATTGAGTCCATTAGACTTGTGTGTTCAGGGCAAATGCATGAGGTGCTGGTGATCGCAAACAGACTACCATTGGAATTGATGGCTACTCTTCTTCTTGGGTTGAGCTGTGAGATGGAGATCCTATTACTCTCTCATTTGGGTTTCCTGGACTAAGTATATATATATATATATATATATATATATATATATCTAACTTCAGTACCCACTCCTTGGGTATAGTTACTCTCCTTCCAAGAGAGATGAAGACGGATGGGGTATGCTACGTGATTTTCTTGTTTATCTTCTCGTGGTTGGATGAGTCCACTCTCCTACTATAGGTAGTGAAGAATCGACGAGAAGTTCAAATTCTCACCATCTCAAGATCCTTGTGTTTGGATGAGTTCACTTTCACTCTCTTGTTGGGTTGAGTTATACTCTCTTGTTACACCTTGTTCTATATACTGCTTCCCTCTTTAGTTATATCTATTATTGCTCCCCCTTCACTTTTTCAAGGCATTATACTGGGTATGTATATACTCACCCCTGCATAGGATTTTCCCAACACGTGTCATATCTTTTGATGATGGTGGACATGTTGATTGTGACTTCAAAGGAGAGTAGAGATACATGGTGCTTGGACCGTGGACGATGGTCGTAGCTTGGGATACAGGAGTTGGATTCTCTTAGTTGTTTACTCTTTCCTAGATTTCTGTCAGGTTGAGACACATTTTTTGTTGGGAGTGAATTTTTTCCCTTTCCTTTTCAATTTACACTACTGTACTTCATACTATTTAGAGGTCCATTCATGTTTGGTTTATTTATAATAGTGTTGCATATTTTATTTCTTTCCCTATACAGTTTTTCATTGATTTGGTTGTGTGTGTGTGTACAGGTTCATAGCCAAATGCATCCCTGAGTTAGTTATACCTTTTGTGCTTATCACCACCCCATGGCCTATAGAGGCAGGCTTGGGGTAGTTATGGCTTGAGCCCTCGCTTAGGTCGGGTCATGATACTTCCCCCACAGAGGTGCAATCTTTTGTCGTGATTCAAAACCGTGAGGGTGAATTACTGCCACCCAAAGTGGATTGTGTTGAGTTATGGCAGATGAGTTCCTTGAATTTTATTTTTTTGGTCGTTCTGATGAGAGGGATACATAGAAAACCTTGGCTATGGAGAGAAAGTAGGAAAGGGGATATATGGATTGAAATGGTGGAGGCTTGTAACCCCGAGGTTCTGGCTATTTCTGAGGTGCCACCACATATTCTCTACTATAGATTGAGTTTTTCTGCCCTGTCATAATCCATTTTCCATGGACATATCCCCTATTCAAGACTTAGAAATACCAGTGTGGGACTTTTTTCTCAACCCTTATGTTGGAGGCTCCTGCAGTGAGGATCAATGATTGCCCATTTCTACCAACAGTTTTACCAGACTCTACAAAGAGGGATCGTTGCATGAAATATTTCAATAGTAGTAGTGGTTCCCTAAGATGTTTCCCTCGATATGGGATGAACATTTACTATTCATAATCATATTATTTTTACCAGTGTGTGTAGTAGTTCTTCTAGTTTTTTGGGATGTAGTTTTCCACATTTGATAAGGAGTGTTCCCCGGGCAAGGCAGGATGAGCTCATCCATAAAAGGTTACAACCAATTTCTTATCATATTGGAAAGTATTACCCTTAGAGAATTGGATTACATGAGATTTAAATTTACATCAACGGTGGAGGAATATGGGGGCGTTCATCCTGAGGATATTATAGGTTTTACATACCATTGAGAGTTTATTTTCTTCATGGAATTGCACCAGGGAAAAATTGATTTATGCGCTATCAAATTGGATGACCCTATGTAGTTATGAGATCTAGATGTGTGATTGGAGGAGTCTACAGAGCAAGGGATTTTTAAGACCTAGTGTGTTTCCTAGGCATACATGTGTTGTTATTGAAGACGCAGATGAGAGATTGAGGTCAGGTATGGATTGGAATCACTTGAGAGAGATTATTGTCTAGGTGGAGTATCCACCCCTGAGAATCGATGACCTCTTCTCCCTGTGGATGGGGGAAAAGTGGATCTCTGATTTTTACCTCAGGATGGGTTATCAATAGCTCCAATTTTGAGTGGTGGATGTACCAAGCATGGTTTTCTAGATATATTTTTGTTTCTTTGAGTTATTGGTGATACCCTATGGTATGTTGAAATCCCCAAAAAAGTTTATAATACTTGTGATCCAGATCCTTAACCTTTATTGAATCGGTTCCAAGTAGTCTTTTATGATGGTACACATCTTTTATCGACATTAGAGTCAAAGCACATGAGACATTAGAGGATAGTGTTAATCATGCATTCCGAGATTTATTCCTATGGAATCTCTCATGGAGTTAGTTCTATATTTGAAGTTCCACTTCTCAGAATATGTTTTCTTAGACATGGCAGTGATGGTGGACCCTGTAAAGGTAGAGGTGACGTAAGCTTAAAGGCCATTTGGGGCTTGGTCATAGAAAATATGCTCACAATGAGGTTTTCCATCTTTTTATTGTTAAGTGAGGTAATAGACCAGTTGACCTATATTCAATTAACACATGTGGGTGAGTATGGTGCAGCGTACCTCCAATCAATGGTTGTTACTCCTTCACATCTTTAGAGAGTCAATGAGGCATGACTGGGGGATATTGACTAGGAGATCTTCTATGACCAGACATCCACTAGATACATTCCAAATGTATTCCATAAATGTGGGGACCACAACATCCTTGTTCAAGGACGGTCGAAGGCACCGATCATGCTACTAAAAAAGGGTACATAAGAGGTTGTTTTCCCTTTTTATAACTCCTAAGAGTTTGGTAGTTGTACCAAGATCCTTTTTCATTTTCTTTTTGGTGGTCAAGGATTTTGTGGCTTGTTGTTGAGTTTAACTTGCTTCGTCTCACCTTTCTATAAGTAGAGGCTAAGGTGCTCTGTGGGAGTGTAAATAAGATGGTGTTTTTGTGGTTCTAGTAACAAGGCTTCCATGATTGACGAGAGTTAATGATTCTACTTGAGTGGTCATAGACATACTCACTAGGTTGACCCACTTCCTGCCCATCCAATAGTAGAGCTTAGTGGAGAGTATGAGATGCCTATGTGTTAAGGAGGTAGTCTGACTTCATGGTATTCCCTCGATGATCGTTCAGACTATGATGCTCACTTCAGGTCATGATTATGGAGAGGATACAAGATGCCATTGTGACTTATCTTTTCTTGAGCACAATGTTTATACCCCAGATATATGGTAAGGGAGAGTAGACCATATGAGTTCTTGATTAAATTCTTTGGGATTTTGTGTTAGATTTAGGCCATATATGGGATTATTTCCTACCATTGTTGGAGTATTAATTCAATCAGTTATAACTCCACCATCAGTGTATCACCATTTTAGGCCATGTATGGGAGACCCTATAGGTCACCACTATGGATGGTGCCAATGGTATTAGGCACTTATTGACCAATGGTTGGTGCTAGTGATGATTGTGAAAGGGTTGAAATTCATCTATGGGGTGAGGACTACCAGTAAAATGTCAAGGTACCTTTGTGGACTGATGACCGAGGCCATTGTTGTTCGATGAAAAGATCATCTGAACTGAGATATGTCTCCAGGTCAAGGATCACAGGTATTTGGCCAGGATGACATGTTATCTATAAGGATCATATTACCTTATTCTAGTTACTGCATTAGGTTAATGAGGTGGTATACCTATTTACCTTATGATTGCAGTTATACTGGTTTCTTGGTGTTTACCACTTGTCGTGGCTGAGAGATGTGTGCACAAATCATTGCACAGTGTCTACCTAGATAAGCTGGGTGCAGGGTGTGGAGATTCCTTTCAAGGAACCTGGTGGTAGATGTTAATTGGATTGGTAAGAACCATTGTGGGAATTTGGTTCCCCTGGGTTCATGTTGGTAGAAAACATGGGACCATGCAAGATAGCTCATGGGAATAGAATAGCAAGATGCGGGATCAGTATATCAATATTTTTGTTTTGTTTCTCCCTTTTGAGGATACAAATCCTTAAATAGTGGAATAATGTAATGACTCTGGTTTTTTCATGTATGACTTTGAAATATTCCTAGGAATATTTTTGGAGCCATATTTTGAGACGGTACGATATTCCGAAGTCCAGTGAGTCTGAAATTGATATTATAAAAATACTAAATATATTAATATCACGTGTGCATAGTTTTCCTGAAAAAATTGAATAACTCTCAAATATGGACTTGGATAAAATATATGATACCATGGTCTAGTCTGAAATATGAGGTTTATCCTAAGATTTACCTAAAGTTGGATAACATCAATCATTCAGTTAAGGAGGCCATTGGCGGGTGTGTTTATTTAAAACAAATAAATTTTTTTTTTGAATGAACTAATTCATATCATTTATAAATACCCTCATATGAAGATTTGTTAAGGGTAATCCATTTAAAATTTGATATATCTAAGAGTAGGTGGAGAGAATTCTTCGTTGATGGATCAACATCGAACGAAGAATGATAAATAAATCGAGGTGGATCGACGGGTAGCGAACCCAGTGAGTCTTCCTTATTATTAGGAATGAATTATTCACTAATGATCGGTCCGTATTTGAGGTGGAGCTCATCATTTTTTGTTTTTCCTCTTTTGATTAAAATTTTGAGAATGGATTCATATATGTTTTATTGATCTGTGATGCATGATCTCATTCAATAATTCTGTTTTTCTAAATCAAGTATTTATTTTGTTATGTCATTTTATCAGATGTGATTCTGAACCTATTGAACATTGGTTATGATCGCATTGGCCAATAATGATTATCACCTTTGTGTTAGGTGTATTTATCCCTATGTTCTTGGCATTCATCATCCGTAATCGATTGACTGATGATTTGATGATATTCGAGAATATCGATCATTGTGTGTTCATTCCTTGGAATAATGGATCAAGGTCATGAGTTCATATTTGGATTTTAAAGACAGAATAGTGGTCTCTAAATGATGATAGGAAATCGACTTTGGATTGAGTATCAATGTTTTCCAAGCAACATTGAACACATCTTGCAACTGCTCAGGTTCATCAGTGTGCGGAGAACAAGATAGACCAGGGGAGACCGGTCATCACTACGACTGATGTTGTGCCAAAGATGATGTTGTGCCAAATAATCCAACCACAACAGTGACTAGCATGGAGGTAGTTCCAACCTATGGTGTGAATCCCCCCCCCATATGCATCATAATGCATTCTGTATTTCTCCCTCCTAGCATAATGGGAGTGATTCCCTTTGCTAGGCATGTTAAGTGAGGGGGAGGGAGTTATATGTAGTATTAATTATCATTACTCTTTATTTCTATTTTTTAATAGAATTCTCCTATGTGGCCTTTTCAAACCCTCCATGCTTGGGAACCCCCATCCCCCATAAAGAGGTCATTACCCTAGGGTAGATCCCTAGACAAGGAATTAGTCGTTTCCAGCTGAGATGGCAAAACATCCCAAAGGATAACAACCCAATCAGCAATGGTCCATCATAATGATCCGTCAGAATAGTGGTCCGCACCTCATTTTTCTCTCCCAGTTGAAATCAGGTGACCCAACATGGTGGGTGGATCCAAGGGGAGAGGCTCATCCCGAAAGTAGTCTCCCAGGATTCGACCCCTAAACATCCCAAAGAACAGCGAAGTTGTACCCCTCACCTTCACCACCACACGACCACTAAAGTGGAAAAACGTTCACTGGGTATTCAGAGCCTAGGGGTTACACAATATAGGTGGGATTTCACCCACCACCGAGCACCTTTATGTACTCCCCCATCTGTAGGGCAAGGTTTAATGACACCCAGGCTTTTTGGCTAGTTCCACATGGGGTAGAGGGGCCCATGAGAGGAGATAATGACATATAGTGTGTGTTTCTTTGAGAGGAGTTGAACCCGAAAACTTGGGGTCAAGACGCCACTACCACTCACAAAATCACCCATGCCCCGTGGTCTATTTAAAAGTACACTGGGTTTTCAGGCCCAAGGGGTTACACAGTATAGGTGGTATGTCACCCACAATCGTTAATTATTATTACTAATAATAATTTTGATATAATAAAATAAAAGTTATAGGGGGTGAATTGGGGCATGTTAATCTTGGGCATGAAAGGGTGAGTGATGGATACCCCTCTAGGAACATATGAATATAAAAAAATTGGATTAATTTAATATAAATAATTAATATAATTGTTTTGGAAGAGAGAAAATGAATGGGACACATATATGGTTTCCTATTTATAAACTTTCCCCATGTGTGTGGACTCTCCCTTCCTTTTATATTTTTATTAAATTAACAATATAATAAAAATAATAAATGTTTTATTATTATTATAGTTTCCAATCCATGTTTTGGTTATATCTTTAAACTGAGATTTCGGATTGATGAGTCTTCTGTGATATCAGGACCTTGATGTTGAATAATAAAATTCAAGACATTTTTTGGATGCATTTTTCCAACTCATGGCTTGGGTCCATGAAACGTCATACATATGTGTTATGTCAAAAAAAAATTTTCACCCGGAGTCTGTTTTGGGCAATTAAATGGCCTATCTTGAGTTTTTTTGTTGGAATCGCAAAAGTGTGTTCTTTTTGGTTATTCATGGACGTTTACAATTATCTGTCGGTGGATTGATGTTTTATCCTAATAGACTAATTAATAGCATCATGTGCTTATTAGTATTTTAGAAAAACTCAAAATTTTCCCTGTGAGTTTCCTATTCTGAGAAGTTTTCCACGTAGAATGCTATGTTAGCCTTTGTAGTGGACTTCGAGATACAATAGGGAATTTTCCAAGTGATACACTTCCTTAATTGACGTTTGAAGATAGTACCAATCAAGTGTGATCATCAGAGTGTTATTAGGGGTGGAACTCCCCTATCACATCAGATTATGGGTTCCCCATACTCTTTTTATAGGTAGAGATAATAATCTCCTACCACACCAGGGAGTGGGTCCCCATACTCTTTTTACAGGTAGAAATTGTACTCCCCTATCATTTTAAGGCACAGGTCCCCCATACTCCTTATGAATATGGACATAGTACTCCTCCATACTATAGCAGGTGTGGTTCCTCTATATACCAAAGTGGCACTCCCCCATCATTGAGCTCCAATGGCGTTCTGGTCCTTTATAGGAGTTTTGGATCCCTCGGTTATGGAGGTAAGTTGTAAGGTGTACGCCCCACCACTCATATTCTATATAGGTTATGAGGGATACATGGATCAGAGTTGTGGTTTCCTCGGTTGTAGTGCATAGTGGTGAGGAGTGGCACCCTCCACACAGTTTCTTATATGGTTGTGCATGATATTGGGAATCAGTGATGGGTTTTTAGAGATGTAGGCAGACTCATTGTTCTTAGCTAAGAAGTGGATATAGAGATCATCTTTCTCTTTCATTTGGGATTTTTTAAGCATATCTTGTTTTTTTATAGTTATTTCTTCATATACTGATCAGAATACCTTCATTGTGATGAGATGATCACTTATATTGTGTCTTATATTACCCCCCTTCAATTTTTGAGGCACCCTACTGAGTATGTATATACTCACCAATGCATGGGGCATTCCCACATGCATCACACCTTATACAAACAATGGGGAGATCATTAGAAATTTTAGATGAGAATAGGGATACTATGGTGCATAGATCATATAAGATGGTCGGGCTTGGAGATCTGGAGCAGGGATCTCTCATATTTTTTTTTCTGTTTCAATTTTTTTCAATATGCTTCATATTTTCTTATTGGATTTGTATTTTCCCCATTTAAATTTTGGTTTAAACTATCATACCATTTTGTATTTTTCAAGAGGCTATCACATGCATGGTTTTCACTCTAGATGATACTATATTTTATTATTATTCTTTTGCACTTCAGCATGGATATGGTTGGGTGCATGTAAATAGGTACATTAGGAAAAGACCTCCAATATTAGTTATGTCTTCTTGGTTCTTGTCACCATCCCTTGGCTTATGGAAGCGAGCTTGAGATTGTGGTGGTCTAGTCTTCACAAGAAAGGAGGGCCTCGGTGGGTCGAGTCCTTACAGTCCAAAATCCTTACCCATGGGTGTGAAGCATCATTCCAACCATTTATAACCATTTAATTAATCAATAATTTCAAGTTCCAACACACTTGGTCTTTTCAAGACATCACAACATAAAGGGTGGATCTCTTTCATTTATCATTATTCTTATTTTCTATTTCACTCAACTTCTTTAACTCAATACAATACTCAAACCATTTAACCATCATATAATGAAACCATTAAAGGTTATTTAAGCCTATTTAAAAACACAATAAATCCCCTTTAACCATTCACCCTTTACTTCAATTCCCATGTCATAACACTTTTAATTTTTGAATTAATCCAATAAATATCTTATTTCATGTTAACCTACCAAAGGTAAAGTACAACTGGTTTAATCACTCAACACCTTAATTTCATCATTTAAAACCCATTTTACCATTTTCAAGGGTTTGACACATCCCATGCATGGCCTTAATCATAGTCTCATAGTCATCAATAGACCAAAAAATATTCGTGAAAGGTATAACACATTATTTAAATGCCCAATTTATTATTCTTAAACAAAGAGACAATTATGCAACACATTTTTGAAATATCACAAACAACATACACTTGAACAACATCAAGACTATAAGAAATATCTTGTATACCACCTCCTTCATGCTCATAATCAAACATTCATTCAACTTCATCCCTTGATTAGAACTAAAATAGTTGCAAATGCAAGGTTGACGAACTCCTTGAAATTACGGTTCATGAGATTCGAAAAGAGAGAAACAACCATGGTGTGAATCCTACATTAATAAAACAAAAAAAAAAGAGTCTAAGATGCTCAGGGATTCAAATCAAAATAAATGGCACCTCAAACACCCTATAATCAAAGTTGAATAATCCTTGTGGGATTTCAGAGATATTGGTTCTCACCTTAGGATTCCAAAATTGAAATGATGAGGAAATTTGGGTGAAATCATATAAAGGTTGGGAGAGAAAGGTGGTAAATATTTCACTTTTAATGAGGCGCATCGTTAGACCACACAGTTTTCAAAACCATGTGTCTGTCATATGACCTCCTATGCCCGCGAATAAACTAAGTTGCACTATTTTCTAGGTCACCCATAAGGTTTTATAGATAGATTATATAATTTTATCATCATGAATTTAAGCATAAATAATCTCAGTAAAAAATGATATTGTAACATAAAGCTCTCAATTTAAGTCTATCATGCTTCATAAGTTCTCTAACCTCCTATACGATAAATTAAATTTTATTATAATTTTATTCCATAACCATATTCATAGCTATAATACCATATATAGTCCACTTATAAGATTTCAATATGTATTTATTAATAATTATTTATTAAAATTTTTGTTCCTCGGTGTTAGCTGTTTATTTTTTTCATGAAAGTTTTGGTTTGGTAGTTTTAGTTCTTATACTTTGATCATGGTTCCATCATCTTCAGAATGTTAATAATGATTTATAAAACAACCCAAAATTTTATCAAATTATTTTCCCTTATTATAAATATTTTTTATAGTATAGATCACATAGAATCACTTAGAGAACATCATAAAAACATCATAAAAGAAGAATGAATGAAATAAGAGATATTTCAAGAAGTTAAGGAAACAATACCAATGAAATAATAACTTGACCTTAGTAATAGTAATATGACCATTATGAAGAGTAAATCAGCCGAATGAATAGTTAACTCACCCAAGTTTTTATAAATAAAATTTACGCATCTTATAACTAGAATTATGATATAATTATATCATAGTATAGATAAATAGATATTTTAAAAATTATTAATTAAGTGTTGGTATTTTTTGTGAGTAAAAAATATTTAATTACAATTTTATAATTAATAAAATTATTTAAAATAAAATTAATTTTCACAAAATTTATTCATAAATCAATATTTTTTTTCTTATTATTTAATATATTTTATGAGACCTAATTTAGTTTTTGAATGCTATATAAAATCATTTATATATTTAAAATCAATATTTTTTCGAGTAAATGATGGATTTAATTGAAAATTAAATTTCTCATATTTAGAAAATTATTTTCATAAAATGGAGTTCATTTTTTAGATTCTATACTTTGAAAAATGTTTAGGGTGAATTTTTGGGATTTTTCTAAAACAGTATAATTTTTGTGAAGAGTAAAATATGGTAATTTACGGTATTTATACATTATAAGCTAAATACACTATTACTGAAATCATGAATGATGTAAAAAACATTGGTTAAAACTACCATGCACTTATTAACATATTTATTCATAAGAATCAACACTATATATTATATTGATTAAAATAATAAAATAATGAATAAAATAATGAGAAATCACCCCTCTCCTCCACTGTAAATACCACTCTCACCACCCCTTCTCCTCACACATTCCAAGCTTCGAGCCTCATAAAATTTATTCCTAATATTCTCTCTAATCATTTCCCCCATGTCTAGGATCTCTTATTCACATTGAAAGACCAAAACCAATCCCCTTAAAGAGGTTCTCAAGGAGGAGTATTCAAGAGGTAAAATCCTCTTCATTTTCCTTTTAATTTCTTTTCAAGTTCATTTATTTTATTATTATCTCCTCACCTCCTATATCCAAATGATCATGATAACTTTAGTATCATATATATAATATAATTATATAATTTCAATTGAATATCCATTACCAATCTCTTTACTCTCTCTCTATTTTATTTTAAAAACGAAATCATTATCCGGGAGGTGCCGATTTACAACCTTCGTGGACACCAAACATTAATTATTCAATCTATCCATTAAGGATGGTAATGAAACCATTTTTATGGTTGAACCAGATTATTAAATACATATTAAAACCTTTCTTATGTTCTGTAAGTAACATATTTACCGAATACTAAATGATAAAAAAATGAATCTGTTATGATCAATAACCATTGTAATAATGTAAATGATTATCAATAAATGTCTTATCTAATGATTCATCCTGATACCATATAATATATATATATATAACAAATTTTACTTTTTTATTTTCATTAATATCATATAAATTTAAATCTGGAGAATTATACCCGTTCTGCATGAACTTCCATACTCATATACAAGTATACCGATCAAAACGAGCGCTCCCAACCAATAAAATTAAATCTTATAACTCATTAAAAATGCCATAAAAACATAATAAAATTATAAGAAATCAAATACATGTATAATTTTTTTTAATTAAGTAATTAATCTATTTAATTTTATTATGTAGGAAATTAAGGTCATGTGCAGAACACATTCAGACAAAATGTAAGGGTTTCTCCATAAAACTCCATTTTTCATTCGGGTTTACGATTTCTCTATCTTTACCAAAATGAAATTGTTAATTATTATGATTTACTCATTATAACTTCTATATTACTGTTCTATATATTTTTACAAAACATAATCCTTCTTAATATTTTGGTGAGTTACATTTTTTATAAGTATATTTCTCAATTCATCAGGATAAACAAGCCCGATTGAAGGGGAACTTCTCAATTTCTTAACTATATTCAAGTATAATTTATAATCTATTTTAAGCCAACATTACTTTTATAAAATAACTCATTTTATTATTTAAAATCCATATTAGTTCATTTCTAGTTCTATTCAAAAAAAATTCCAATATAATTCTTCTTTTCAAAGTAAAAAGAGTATTTCTCTCAACAATTACTTAATGATTTTATAACAGTATTTTCATCTATTTCAACACCCTTGTTGATTCTTATGTTTAAATAGGATTAATATTTTTTGATATCATATACCATATTTTATTAAATGGTTTATGATTACTTTGTATGTGGATGTTTTATCTTGATACCATTAACCATATTACTTTGAATGGTTAGTGATAATGTTGAGAGATTGGGGGAAGTTATTTTTATTTCATATTTTAGTTTCAATATGAAAGTATTTATTGATTATGTTTTAAATGATTAATATGGGGAATTCATTGGACTTAGTATTTGTCCATTGGGGCCTTTTATATCCCCTAGGTGAATCAAAAGGTCTCAAGAGACAAACTAGTTTGGGTTTTTACCCATTTATGTATGGTCTTCGTACAAGGATTGAGAGTATGGTTATGGAATCCCATATTATGCATTACATAAATATGAAACTAGTAATTGATAGTCCATGTGGCTATTTTACTGGTATAATATACATGGTTAAGTATTATTATGTAATTATTTAATCAGTTTATATTTCTACTATATTATGCTCAAGTTTACTTTTAATGGCATGTGTTTTCAGTCATTCACCTTGTCATATTGTTTGTTTATGATTATGATATATTTATTACCCTTTTCTAATCATCTATTCTCACCCCTTTATTATGTTTTATTTTTTTCCAGGATATGAAGATGTGTATTATGAATGACCTGTAGGGATAATCTAGGAGTTTATGTGTGATTAAAAAGAAGCTGATATGTTGTATTTCATTTCATGTTGTAATTTAAAGTTCATATATGTAATATGGTTTTACGAAAAAACTATACTATATAGTCCTTCATGATGCGTATTCCTTTTTTATATTTTAATGTAATAAATTAAGGCACCATCTCTAGGCTACTGCAGTTGGGGTATTTTTAGATGGAATTATAGGATGTTTAGTAGAAACCTTTAAAATAAGATTTAGAAAACGTAGATTATGGAACAAAACCCTAAGATAGAATTTGAGGATAATCATATAGGAACATCCTGGAATTTTGGTAAGTTAGATATTATATTGATCTTCGAATAAATACATCTTTGTCTAGATACTACAATTGAATGTGGTTCTGGAGCAGATGTACATAAGGGTAACAACTCCAACATGGTGTCTCGAGCTTGACTTGGGGTAACCTAGTACCCGACAATGGGCCTTACTGTGCACTTTTTTTTAAAGTCCTGGGGGATATGCTTAGGATATTTCACTTTTTCATTTTAAACCATTAGAAATTATTTAAATTTAAATATGTCCCCAAAAACCCATGCTTATGATTATGATATTAGACATGCATAAAATTCCAATTTATGTTAAGTCTTTTTCTAGTACAACATTATACATTATGATTAATAACCAAATTTATTGTATGCAATTATTTTGAAATGGAACCTAATGGAAGAAATGTAAACCAAATGAACACGTGTATCCCATTTAGGGATTTCCCTTCTATGCATGATAATGATGTTGGTTCTGGAGCTACGACTGGTGCTGAGCAACTTATAACTATATTTTGACAGCTAAATGAAGTTGTGAATAATGACCTTTTTCGTATGGAGCATCTGGATCCAAAACATGGAGGAGCAGTGTTAGACTTCTTTTTGCGACAACATCCTCTATAATTCAATGAGAATACAAACCCATTTATAAAATAGTAGTTGATAAGTTCTTTAAGGAAAATATTTCTTGATTGGGATATAATGAATGGTAGAAGGTTGTTATGGAAATTTATCATCTTTCTGGAGATGGATATCAATGGTTATCATTGATTCAAAACATAAATGAGGAGGAAGAAATAACATACATAGAATGGAGAGAATTTAAAAAACTTTTCTAGAAAAATACTTTTCTTGTGAATAATGAGCATACATAGAAATTCAATTTATTAGTCTAAGGATAAAGGAAGATGAGAATGTTGAAAAGTATGATGATAAATTTAAAAGGTTATAAAGGCATGTTTCGGACTACACACATAACCCAAGGAGAAAGATTGACCAGTTCTTTGATGGTTTAAAACCATTCCTCTGACACGTACTGGTCTGCCAAACTTTCTCATCATGGGAATACATAGTCTCATGTGATATCAAGATAGAAAAGGAATTCTAAAGTCTAATGACTTTATAGTAAAACAAGAGAATAAAAGGGATTTTGAACAATCTGTAAAAGGAAATAAGGAAATGTTGAAGAAGGGAAGAGATGACTTTCCACCCTATAGAAATTTTGGGAAGAAGAACCCTGATATCTGACTAAAGGGAATGAGAGTCTGTAACCAGTGTAGATAAAAAGGCCACCAAGCCCATTATTATAAGGGAAAGAAATAATCTACAAATGTTTAATTATATAATTGTTAAGATATGGGACATTATTCACAAGAATATCCTAGATTTCAAGGAAACATTCCTTTGAGATGGCCAAGGGAGCAAGGTGAAGATTATGTGATCACAACTACTGAGGTTGAAGTTCCTAATGATGTGGTGGTGGGTACTCTAATAATTTCCTCAAACTTAAACAATTATTTATTTGATTTTATATCATCACATTTTTTATATCCTCCTTGTTTTTGAAGAAACTGGACATTTACAATTTGATTTAATAAAGGATTTGATGGTTAAAACTCCTATGGGAAGTATCATTGCAAGAAAGATGTGTCAATAAATCCCCTTTATGACATAGAAACATGCTTTAGTTTCTAACCATGTCATCATACCTATGATTAGATTTGATATAATTATTAGAATGGATCGGATTACAAATTATGATGCAAAAAATCATTTTCAAGAAGAATGAAGTTACATTTTTTGAGAATGATTTAGAGTCCCTTATCGTTGGAGAAGAAACCTCGCCATCTGATTCTTATTTAGATCCAACCCCAATAGATCTTCTGAATGAAATTAGAGGGAGGGAATAAAAGACAATATCTATGGGTGAGTAAAGAAATATTCAAATTTTGGATGTACATATTGTGCAAGAATATGTCGATGTATTTCCATAGGAATTTTCTAGATATCTTCTAGACTGGGAAATTGATTTTTCTATTGATTTAATTTCTAATTACAGGCCTATATCAAAGACTCCTTATAGAATGAACACAGTGTAATTAGAAGAACTAACGAAACTACTAGAGGAATTTAGTAATAAATGATTTATTTTCCTTAGTGTTTCTCCATGGGGATACCCTATTCTCTTTGTAAAAAACAAAGATGGATCTATAAGGCTATGTATTGACTATAGGGAAATCAATGTTATTATGATAAATAAAAAGTATCTTCTCCCTCTTATTGATGATTTATTCGATAAAATTCACGGGGCCCGATATTTTTCGATGATTGACCTTCAATATGGATATCATCAGTTGCGTGTGAGGAAGGAAGATATTCTAAATTCAATGTTTCAAACAAGGTATGGGTATTAAGAGTTTACAGTAATTACTTTTGGAATGACTAATGTACCATCTATTTTCAAGGATCTAATGAATACAATTTCAAGGAATTCCTTGATTAATTTATTTTAGTATTTATTTATGATATCTTGGTATACTTAAAAAATCTATGAAGATGATGAGAATCACTTGGGAATTATTATGAATTCTATTAAAAGAAATGATTAATATGGGATGTTTATCAAGTGTGAATTATGGATTCAAAAAGTTTCTTTTCATGGCCATATTGTCTTTAAGGATAGAATATTAGTTGATCCTATAAACACAAATGTAGTTATTTAATGGCATGCACTGACAAACATAACTGAGGTATGTAGTTTTATTGGTTTAGCAGGTTATTATCAGCATTTCGTTTAGAACTTCACCTGATTAGCTAACCTGTTAACCAAACTTACTCACAAGGGGGTTAAGTTCACATGGACAAAATAATTTGAAGAATGTTTTGAATAATTAAAGAGGAGATTGGTGAATACTTCAGTTTTGACTATACCATCAGGAAATGGTGGGTTTGTTATTTATAGTGACACATCAAAGAAAGTATTTGGTCCTTTCCTTATATAGAATGAAAGAGTTATTGCCTATTCATCAGGGCAGTTAAAAACTCATGAACAAAACTATCAAACTCATGATATTGAGATGGTAGTTGTAATATTTTCTCTGAATATATGGATACACTATCTTTATGGGGAAAGTTTTGAGACATATACAGATAAAAGTAGTTTGAAATATATCTTCTCACAGAAATAACTCGACATGAGGAAAAGGAGATGGCTTGAGCTACTCAAAATTATGATTGTTCAATACACTACTACCCAGGGAAGGAAAATAAGGTAGTTGATGCTTTGTGTTAGAAGGATCATGGATTTCTGAACAAAATGAGAATTGAAAAGAATATTATGTACATGGATCTAGAAAATATGGATATGGTAATTATTAAAGAAGGTGAAACATCACTACTTTGTTAATTGATTTCGCAACCATCTTTATTTTATAGGATTATAAGTTCTCATCTTGATGATGAGAATATTCAAAAGAAAATTAAATTTGTGAATAATTGGAAGTTGGAAGACTTCGTGTATGAATATGGAATTCTGAAATTTTAGAGGAGGCTATATGTTCCCTCTCTACTGAGGATAAAAAGGGAGTTATTGGATGATTCCCATAGCTTGAATTTTTCTATAAACCCTGGTAGCACTGAGATGTATAAAGACTTGGAGGAACATTTTTTGTGGGATAATATGAAGAATAAAATTGTTTATTATGTATCAAGATGTTTAGTATATAAATAGGTGAAGGATGAAAGATAACATCCTAGAGGATTCATACAAACTCATTCTATTTCTACATGGAAATGTGATGACATTACTATGGATTTTGTCATTGTATTACCCAAAACTCCAAGAAAGAATGATTTAATATGGGTAATTGTGGACCGACATACCAATCCTACACATTTACTAACCACAAGGGAGGATTTTCCACTAGAGTGCCTTTAATGACTCTACATTAATAAAATTGTAAAACTTCATGGAGAGCATCTCTCAATTGTGTTTGATCATGATCAATGATTTACATAAAAATTATGGAAAGGTCTTTATAATTCTTTGGATACTGAGCTTCATTTGAGTACTGATTATCATCCACAAACCAACGAGCAGTCAGAAAGGACGATCCAAACATTATAAGACATGTTGAGATCATGATCACTTGATTTTCAACGTATATGGGATCAATTTTTACCATTGGTAGAGTTTTACTATAATAATAGTATCCATTATAGTATTCAGATGGTACTATATAAAGAATTATATGGGAAGAGATGTCACAGACCAACTTATTAGGATGAAGTTGGTGAAAGTAAGCTTGCGGGCCCAGATCTTATTGATGAAACAATAGAAAAGGTAAATACTATTCAAGCCTATATCAAATAAGCTAAATTTAGGTAAAAGAGCTATGTCGATAATTGAAGGAAAGATTTGGAATTTCAAGTGGGAGATCATGTTTTCTTGAAAGTATCTCAATGGAAGTGTGTTATAAGATTTGGGAAGAAATAGAAACTGAGCCCCATATACATTGGCCCTTTTGAAATTCTAGATAGAAATAGAGTTGTTGCTTATCATTTGGAAATACTGCCTAGACTTTCCAATTTTCAAAATGTGTTCCACATATCTTTGTTAATATATTACATGCCATACCCAACACATGTACTCACATCTGAAGGAATATAATTAGAACCTGACTTATCTTACTATGAAGAGACTATTCGGATTCTGAACACTAGAGAACAAGTGATAAAGAATCAGATGACTTGGCTGATATAGGTACTTTGTAAAAATCATAAAATTGAAGAGGTGAGATGAGAATCAGAGGATGTTGTGATGAATAACTACCCAAATATTTTTGTGAGGTGACATTCTAGAAATTTTAAGGATGAAATTCTTATAGGAGGAGATAATGTAACAACCCAAGATTTTATCAAAGGATTTTCCCTCTTACAAATATGTTATATAGTATAGATCACGTAAAATAACATAGATAATATAATACAAACATCATAAATAAAGAATGAATGAAATAAAGGGTATTTCTAGAAGTTAAGGAACCTGTACAAATGAAATAATAACTTTTCCTTAGGAATAGTAATATGACTTGTATGAATAGTAAATTGGCCGAATGAATAGTAAATTTACCCATTTTTGTATAAATAAAGTTTAGGAATCTTATAAATTAAATTATGATAAGGTTATATTATAGGATATGTAAATGAACATTTTAAAAATTATTAATTAAGTTTTCGTATTTTTTACGAGTCATAAATATTTAATTACAATCTATAATTGATAAAATGAATTAAAAGAAAATTAATTTTCATAATATGTATTCATAAATCAATATTTTTATGGTCTTATTATTTTTGGATATTTTTACGATACCTTAGTTAGTTTTTGAAAGTGATATAAAATCAGTTATAGATTTAAAATATGTTTTTTTTTAGTAAATGATGGTTTTAATTAAAAATTAAATCTCTCATATATAGAAATTTATTTTTATAAAATGGATTACATTTTTGGATTCTATACATCAAAAAATGTTAATGGTAAATTTTTGAATTTTTTTTAAAATAGATAAATTTTTGGTGAATAATAAAATACGGTAATTTACCGTGTTTTTACAATATAAGCTAAATAAACTATTCCAAACATCATGAATGATTTAATAAACCATTTTTAAAACTAACATGAAATAATTAATTTATTTATTCATGATAATCAACATTATTTCTTGTCTTGATCAAAATAATAAAATAATGACAAAAATAATGAGAAATCACCCCTCTCCTCCACTAAAAATACCACCCTCACCACCCCTTCTCCTCACACCTTCCAAGCTTTTAGAATTGTCGTATTTCTACCCAATATTCTCCCCATACCTCTCCCAAAAGTATAATATATCTTGGCCTCATCAAAATTCTAAAACCAATTCCCTTAAGGAGGTTCTCAAGGAGGAGTATTCAAGTTGTAAAAGCCTCTTCCTTTTCCTTTTAATTTCTTTTTAAGTTATTTTATTTTATCTTAATATAATAACCTTCCCTATAAAAATGATCATGATTACTCTAGTATCATTTATATTCAATAATGATATCATGTTAATGTAATATTCATTATCAATCTTCTTACACTGTCTATTTTATTTTAAAAACAAAATCATCGTCTAAGAGTTGCTAATTTACAACCATCATAGACGATGAACTTTCGTTCTTCAATTTCTCCTTCAAGGTGGGTCATGAAACCATTTTGTACTATTTAAATATATTATTAAATATGAATTAAAACTTTATTTTGTTTTATAAGTAACATAATTATATAATACTAAATGATAAAATAAAATGTGTCTGTTGTGATTAATAACCACTATAATAATGTAACAATTATCATTAAATGTATTATCTAATGATTAATCATTATATTATATAAAAAATGATATATATAACCATTTACAATTATCTATGTTCATTAATATCATATAAATTCAATTTTATGTAATTATACTCATTCCGGATGAACTTCAATAATCATATACAAGTGTACTAATCGAAACGAGCACTCTAGAGCAATAAAATTGCATCTTATAACTTTTCAAAAATACCATCAATCAACATAATAAAATTATACTAAATAAAATACATATATAAAAGGTTTAAAATTAATTAATTAATGGATTTAATTTGATTATCTGGGATATTAAGGTCAAGTGAAAAACACATTTGATCATATGGTAAGGGTTTCTCCCAAAACCTCCATTTTTCATTCGGGTTTTTTCTTTCTCTCAATTACCCAGATGAAATTAATAATTATCCTTATGTAATACTACTGAATTCTGTGTGAATGTTATATATATGTGTATGAATAATAATCCTTATTCCTTTTATGGGTAGTTATTTGTTTTAAAATGATCTCTCTCAATTCTTCACGATAAACAAGCCCGATTAAAGGGGAACATCCTGATTTCTTGCCTTTTTTCAAGTATGCATTAAAATATAATTTAATCCAACATTATTTTTATAAAATCAGTCATCTTATTATATATAAAAAAACTTATTTCATTTCTAGTTCTATGAAAATATTTTTCCAAAAGAACTCTTCTTTTCAATGTAAAAAATAGTTTTTCTCTCAAGAATTCCATGATGATTTTATAAGAGTATTTTCATCTATTTCAACACCCTTGTTTATTCTTGTATTTAACTGGGGTTAATATTTTATTATATCATCTACCATATATTAGTTAATGTTTTATGATTAGTTTGATAGTGGATGTGCTATCTTGATGCGACTAACCATATTAATCAGAATGGTTAGTGATTATGTTTACTGATTGGGGAAACTTATTTACATTTCCCATGATAGTTTCAATATAAATGTATATGTTGATTATGTTTCACAAATTTTTATATGAGGAATGAATTTGACTTAGAAAGTGTTGGGTAGGGCCATCTATAGCCCCTCGGTGCATCGGTAGGTATCATAAGACAAACTAGTTTGGGTTTTTCCCCATTTCTGTATGGTCTTGGAATGAGGCCTTGATAGTTTGGTTATGACGCCCCACATTATGTGTAACGCCCCAACCCTAGTTACCTAGAGTCAGTTCATTATTATATATCATTGGCATGGTCACAAGAGATCAAGTCCTGAAAGATCGATGAGTTTTGTAGCCTTGTATGTACTAGATACATACATAAGTTTTACATAAGATCATGAAATAAAGAAAAACAACATTGTGTCCCCTTTGAACACACTCATATCCCTTAGACCATTAATATAGGTTAATCATGATATACCTCTTCAAATCCTGGTAAAAAATAAAAAATAGAAAGGGTTGATCTCATATTCTCAGTAAGGATAACAATATAGTAGAAACTTTAATAAATAAGAATAAATATTTAAGGTAATGTATAAGACTAAAACACAAGCCTTTTAAACTTAAATTTCATAATAATATGTAAAATATAAATCAAATAATTCCATTAATGTATTCACATGGATATTATACTAGATGAATAATCGCATGTAAATCCAATAGATAATTTCATAATGATGGAATGCAAAATGTTGGACATCATAACCACATAGTCAAGGCCTCGTGCCAAGACTACAAATAAGATTTTGTTAAGGCCTTGTGCCAAGACACTAGTTTGTCTCATTAAAACAACCAATGAATCAAGGATCTACAGTGGGCTCCACCTATCACTTACTAAGTCTAATGCATTCCTCTTTTGAAAAGGATGAAACATAACCTAAACATTCATATTAAAACTAGCATAAGAAATGTGAATATTTTAACCACAAACCATAAATGGTATAAAAATAGCACATCCACAGTCAAACATAACTCATTCAGTACAATATGAAATTTGTATTATAATAAATAAACCTCAATCATTAATAATGAAGGATATTTACATAGATGAAAATAATCAGTATAACTATTTGAGATAAATTTCCCATTTTTCTTGAAAACATTTAAAAGTCTCACTATTTATGAAGAAGCTGTTTAAAATAGATTTTTGAATCAAAGTTTCCCATACCACTATGAGACTTTTAAAAGAAATTTTATTTTTAAAACATTCATGTCCTTATAAATAAATCCTTACAACCATTTTTAAAACATGGACATTAATGAGAAAGGTTTAGAAGAATAAATCATTAAAACATTTAAAATGATATTTTAGTTATAGTTCATAACCAAATGAGAGATGATTGAATGAAAATAATTGAGGCAATAAAAACATTATAATATCATGAGAATAAAGGAATTAATGATATACTATGTCAAATTACAGTATATACATCATATAAAAGTGAAATGGTGCATAATAACAATGAATAATCAATAGAATGTAAACTGAGATGAAATACCTTATAATGATCGTATCCTTAGGTTAAGGATAAATCAATGAAATAATTATGTGTGACCAATATAAATACACTCAATATTATTGGATATTTTGTGTAAATAAATCAGATGGCATTCACACGTATTCTTGTAAAAACTACACCAATGACTTGGATGTTTAACTCAACGAATGGATATTGAGATAAAATTACTCTTATCAAGTTCATATCGATGACGTGAGAATTTATAAATAGATTTATTATGTGTATAAAAAGTATATCCATGCAAATGGAAGCGGAAATTACTACATAAGTAAATAAATAGTGATTTCAGACATAATCTTAGTGTAAAATAATCAATGATGTTTGCGTAAAACCCAATGAGTAGTAATTGATATTTGAAATTTACTTACCGATTTGGTAACATATGAAACATACACCGCATAAAATAAGGATAATAAAATTAAAATGTAAATAACCATAAATTAAAGTATATTACACAAATAATACAGTCATGGGGTAGTACATACACCACACAAAAGGAAATAGTGTCAATATAGAATGAATCTCATGGGAATAAGAAGTTAGATGAAAACACCATTACCTTGTACTTTTCCATAGTTGAGAGTATGTTAACCTCATGTATAATGGTGAAATATTTGTTATTAAATTAAATGAGAACCATAAACATAAATATGATATCATATATGATCTTTTAATATTTCTTTGTTAATAATATTTTACTAGTATCATTGTTTTTGGTGTTAACTGCTTCATTTTTCTTTATATGTTTTGTTATGTAAGTAATGTTTGTTATGGATTTGATGTTTTTGATTCATATCCAGAATTATATTATGTTCTTAAACATTAATTTTTTAATCATAAATTGATATTTATTCTTGAATGGTTATGATGGGGAATGAATCTCATCGCATTCGTGGAGACAGTAATTCGTACGTACGCACGAGCGACAATGCCATTCTATTGATGGTGAAACCATATGTAATTGGATGGTATATAATATATAAATAATCATTAACACATTATATTTATTATTTACATCAATTTTACTCATTATTATACACATCCAAATAATTAAGTGTTTAATAACAAACTACAACATGACGTGGAGACGGTAAGCCGTTCGTACGCAAATATGGTGACTTTTTCATTCGTAGGATGGATAATATAATGAATATGGTTATACCATATTTATAATAACATCACAATTTGTAAAAGGTACTGGATTTATTATTTTTGTATGGAAACAACAAAGAAATAGAAAGTGGAAGAAGAAGAAAAGAACATTGAAAGCGGTTATGAAATAATTACCCCTTCTTCAGGTGCTTCCTTTTGATTTGATCAAAATGGATCCTTAGGTTGGATTTAGGATCAAATTAAGGCCTATAGGTATAATTTAGGGTAGTGGGGAGGATATTTTAGTTGGGTTTGGTAGATCCAAATGGCTTTGTAGGTGTGATTTTGAGAGAAGGGGAAGTACCCTTTTATAAGAGAGGTGAGGGTCACTTTAGGAAAACCATGAAATATTATTTTATTATACAAAAATATTCGATTTATAATGGGAAAAAGGATTCATTTCAAGGATAAGGTAGGTATGGGTATAAATCCTCTCAACCAATAGGTTTTAGACAGGTTTAGGTTTCCATATTATCCTTATCTTTTATATTTAACTCTTGGTTAAATAGTTTAACATTTACCACGTCTCTTTGTATTTTTATATTATATGGTTAATAAACTTACTATAAAATTCCAAGACAACCCAAAGTGGTTAATTAATGACATATATATTTTTATATAAATCTTATTTCCAAACCATAGTTTTTTAGTACAATTATATTATTTAATAATGTAGTATTTTTTCTAAAAACTCATTTATGTCAATTTTGACATTATTTACTATTTGGTTTTTGTGAAACTCATAACTATCTAATTTATTCGAACAAAATAACTTGAATAAACCATAAAAATATAATATTAACCTATAAAATTTTTGTAATGCATCAAAAGTATCAATTTACATTTAGTTTATATATTTATAATATCAATTTTTTTAATCTTTCATTAATAAGGTAATTATTGTATCACCATTGTTTCATAAATAAATTTAATTATTTATTGTATAAAAATTATAAATAAAATAACATGATGTATTAAACCTTTATAACTTTTTAATTAATATTTATTGTAGAAATTATCTTATGTATAACCCCATACTAAAAAATTTTTAGTTATTAAAAGTTGAATTTAACACTTTTAACTCTTCTTAAAAAAAAATAATAATAAATGACCTAATCTAAACCAAGTTGACCAAAAGGATCATATTTTTTTCTTAAGTTTGATTTTGGTCGAAATACACTTATCCAGAATAATTATGACATATGTTATGATAATTATAATGTCCTTTTTAGCTTTAATTACCTTATTTACTTTTCACTGTGGTAAATAAAAATCAAAAGTTATTGTTCACCAAACATTATTTTCATCTTATTGAATCAAATTTTACTTACTGATATATAATTTTATTATAAATTGACTCCAATGAATTAAATTGAACTAATATAGGTACTATGTATGTATTTTTACTTAAAATAAATTTAAATAAAATAAATAATTATTTAAATAAAAAATATGGGTTTTAAACAATAACGTAGTGTTTTTCAATATTCATTAAAAATTGAAAGTTTTCTTAAAAATATCAAAAATTCACCCTAAGGAAATTTTGAAATTCCAAATACAAAAATTAGGTTCATTTTACTCAATTCAAAACATATAAGTTGAATTAATTAATTTCAAATTAATTCCTATTGTCAAAACCAGAAAACGGGTTTTTGAGTAGTAAAAACTATCAAAAGATTGATATGTGTTTATATCCGATTTAAAAGTAAATTTACTTCCAATGACCAAAATTGAATTAAATAATAAAAATATAATCTAATTATACTTAAAAACCATTCTAATGTATAATTTAACACTATAATTTTTTTGATTAAAATAGTTCTTTTCAATTAAAATTTAGTATCTCTCATTATTTATCAAATTATGAATGTTATCAGAAAAATAGAAAAAATTTATCCAAAATAAATTTTTATGTCCCGCTTATAAAGAAGAATTTAATTTCATCAAATTAAATATATAAAAGAATCAAATATTGAATTTATAAATGGCTCTCCATTAAAAGGTGGAAAAACTACATTTTTTTTAAAAATGTTTCTTTTATCTGAAAAATTAAATTTGTCTTATATTATGTCTAGTAAACAAAAGATGAATTTTCAAATTATATGGGATATATATAATTCAAAATGTGGTTATTACTATTCGTAACCATTTTTTAAACTACTAGTTTTATAGGTTCTAGTGCGCTTGAACTCAGTGTTGTGTAAATCGCACGCTATTGTATTATTCAAAGAGAAGCATACTGTGGAAGATTGGGCTGTTACATTATGAATTCCCTCATTATATAATATGTAATTGATAGTCCATGTGATTATTAAACTAGTAGAATATCCCTGGTTGAGTATTATTATGACACTATTTAATGAGTTTATATTTCTGCCATATTATTCTCAAGTTTACTTTTAATGGCATGTGTTTTTAGTCATTAACCATGTATTATTGTTTATTTATGTTTACACTCTATTGTTTACCCTTACTAAGTATTTTAGATCACCCCTTTCTTAAGTTTTATTTTTCCCCAGGATGCAAAGATGTATATTATCAAAGACCTGCATGGATAATATATGAGTTTATGTGTGATTCAAAAGAAGTTGATATGTTTTATTTCATTTCATGTTGTAATGTACAGTTCATATATATATAATCTGGTTTTCCAAAACTACTAAACTATTTGATCCTTCGGGATGTGTTTTCCTCATTAATATGCCAACATAATAAATTAAGGCATCATCTCCAGGCTGCTGGGTTTGGGGTATTTACAATATAAATATCATATTTGTTTATTATATACATATTTAGAACTATCCATAAAATGTAGAGATTAAAAAATAAATTACATTTTTCATGGAGATAGTAGTATGTACTTACGTATGAACGCTGTTTTCATTTTCATATGAAAAGAGAGAAAAAATGATAAATAATATTTTATCATTATAGTATTATAATAATATCATTAATATTGAATATATTTATTAAATCCAACATCATATCAATCAATGTGAGTCGGTGATGGAAAATTAATCACATTACTACATGGAGAAGGTAGTCTATATGTACGCCTGAACGATACTTTCATTTCTTATTTGATGGAAAGGAGGTGGTAAATGATTGTGTCATAATCATAATAATATATCTGTATATTGATTATATTGGAGTCATCATGTTATGAGGGATATAACATGTTTAGAGAAGGTGTAATATGATATAAAATTGAAATATTTTGGCTAGGATTTACACATATTCATTGAGAGACCTTCATTGAAATACACATTTAGCATTGAAATATTGGTCTTAAGAGAAGAATAGTGGCTCTGGGAAAAAGGAATGTAAGCTATAATGATATTTGGGGAGTGATTGGCTGAGTCATAGTGCACAAAATTCCTTAATACGGATGGATATGAGGTTCCCCTTTATAAGTGAGGAAGAAGATACACTTGGAATTACTTAAAATATATTAATATGATAAATGCCTTTCTCATGTATAATGCTTTAAAAGGAACAAGGTTTTGAAGGTATGATAATTTATGGTCTGAATCTATTCAACCAATATGGATTTTACATGTTTATGTGGCAATTTTACCTCTATCTCTTAGTTTATCCCCTTAATAAACTCATTTTAACTTTAACCATGATAATAAATTTTTTCTATTTTTACTATTCAATATAACAAAAAATGAAATTAAATCTTATTATCAAATATTGTCATTTTAATCCCAAATATAGAATCCATTTTATTAAATTTTATTTTTATAAGTGTCAAAAATTAATTCTAAAATAAGCAGACAAAACATAACGGAAGCCCGTTTTTAGATAAATGAATTTTTAAGCATAAAAATAAATTTACATTCATTTACCGCCTAGTAAAACCTATCGGATGAATGTTAAAATATTTTATTTTATATATAATATATACATTTGATTAAAGTCATTAATCAATAATGATTTATTTAATTTATTATCATAAAAACCACAGTGCGCACATAAAAATGATTTCATGTAGAATGATTATTTTTACCTTTAAATGGTTTTATCTTCATTTATAACCTTTAGACAAGTAATGTATGAATGTTTATTCATACATTACTGATACTTTTCATTAAAATTACTTTTTAAATTGTGGTTAGTGTACTTTTTTTAGATAATAACACATATCATGTTGAAAAAAATACATTTGTTTGAAAAATATATATTTTAAATATCAAAAGATTTTATTAAAAACAATTATTTCTTATAGGAAATAATCAATAAATCTGAATTTAGTGGAAAAAATTATATATATATATTTACATATATATCATAATATGGTTAATCATATTCATATCTGCCAATCAAATGACTATGTTATAAATCTATACTATATTACGGGTTTATTTAGACTAAGGGTTGCATGTAAAACAAACTGTAAAATACTTCAAGTCTATTTCAAAAGAAACACATATAAATTTTTGGGGTGTTACAAAGTCCATATGGAAGTCCAAGGTCAATGTTAAGGGCTTTACATATCAATGTATCTATGGAGCGATGAGAAACAAATGAGGATCAAGCCAGCAGGAACAACGAACCAAGCCAGTGGGCCAAAGAGCTAAGGCGAACCAGACCAGCGACAACCCAAATCCCATAACAAAGAAGCTCAAATAAATAAAACCCAAAAGATAAAAAACGTGACTAAATTGAGTATAATAAATTGTATAATTTTTCATGAGATTAAAAAAATAAGCATGTAGATGGAAGGATTAAAAGAGGTATTTAAGATGGAAAGTCAAATTTGCCTTTTGTAATGATATAAGATAATTGATGAATTTATATAATGATAATGATAATTGTAATTTAATAAAAAAGTAAAAATATGAAATAGATATTAATAATGGTGGATGTAATTAAAATGGATCTTTTTAATAAGAATATAAAAATTATAATAAAAGTAAAATTATTTGAGTTGAGGTGGCTTTAACAAAAATAGAATATAGGTTATTGTATATCAATATAATGGTATAAAATCTCTTAGGGTTTAGCCTAGTGACAAAAGACCATGTGGGGTGTCAGGGATATATAGAGTTCGAGTAACTCTGGTTTGGTACATGTGTGTGTTTGCATATTTATTTTTAGCTTTGTAGATCTCATTCCTAAACGTATAGTCAAATGTTTCCAAGTCAATTCTTTTATTTTAAAAATGGAAATTAAAAAAAGATATAAATTTTTTTTTATAGATTTGGATCTTTAAATATGTTTAAAATTTAAATTTATAATTAAACTTCTGGAAATTATTTATACTAAATTGGAATGTTATCAATCATAATAAAAAATTATTTTAAGATATAAACTGCTGTATAAGTGAAATAGTGTTGTTTGTATATAAATATATTCAGTTTGTATGAGGTCACTATTAGGATATTTTTATTTTCTTACCTGGAAGGGAAGCACACGTGCAGATCCAATGGCATAGTGTGGGAAATACCCAAGCAGATTTGAAGAAGTGGGAACCACACCCTCTCCATGGACATGTGTGGGTCACACATCTACACCGACAGATCCTCTTCCCTGATATTTGTTTGGGTGATGAGTTACATCATTTTTAATGGATTTTTGGTTGTTTGTTTTATAAATTCCATTTCTATTTTTAATCATTTCAATAATGTATTTTAATAAAAAAACTCCTTTAAATCCATGTGGGGGAGAATTTGGTTTAATATACATCCTATCATTCATGTATATATATTAATTCAATTAAATATAAATTATTCTAATTATTATTACATATATTTGAATTTTATATATTTAAGTAATCAATCATCTATTTTCATATCTAAAAACAAATTACTAATGAATAAACTTTATTCATTGATGATCTATGTCACCATTAAAAAATGATAAAGGGGAGTCTTGTCACTGATAACTAAAACCGCTGATAAATGGAATCTTTATGAGCACTAAAAAATGTTGGTGAATGGTGATTAGTGTGGATAAAATCACCACATTATTTATATATTTATAAATATGATTTATTTAAAAATAAGTATATATTTGTAGATATAATATATAAATATGATTTATATAACTATATTACCATAAAAAATTATTATTAATCTTATTTTCATAATTCTTTATGTAAAAAATTATCAACGCTTATGAGCCCCCAGCAGCTTATGATCACACATCATATGAATCCTGTCAGCATGATATATCTGAACCATATGAAATATCTTTAAGATTATTGTCATGGTATTAATAGGTTCTCATTATAGCCTAAGAACTGCTATAACTTTTTCACACAACATGTAATTTATGGAAATTACTACAAATACAGTGGACGTAGAAGTATCAACTCTATTATGGTAACCTAAACACATGTATATATCAAAATGTATATATGTAATGGTAATAAAATTACATACATGTGTTGGGTCTAGGAAATCCAATTATAACCCTCAGAGTTGTACTAAATCCAACTGTTAACAAGTCTCAAACCACTATCTCTCACAAGGGAATCATGCTTATGTTGAGATATGGATTTAGTCAGGGGTCTACCATGAAACTATCAATGTATATGATTTTTTCTCTAGTATGACCTGAACTTCTTCACAAGCACCTCTACTATAGTATTATCACAATAAACTAGAACATGTTCTATACTTCTAAGCACAACACCAATATCTAAGACAAATTCTTATATCTAAACAACCCCCTTAACAGCATCAGAAGTCACAATATACTTTGATTCAGTTATAGATTCAGTGACCACAAGTTGCTTGGAGTTTATCCAACTCACTGAACCACCATTTAGGAAAAAAACCTAACTGCAATTTCATATCATAATGGTCTATCTGGAAACTAGTATAAGTGTATTACTTCACTACTAGTTCCACATTTCCTCCAAATACCACAAACATAATCTTTTTACAGTTTAAGTACTTCATCGCAGTTTTTACAGCTTACCAATACACCTCTCCAAGATTAGCTTGATATAAGTCCGACATGCACTACTAGAGAAATAGGTTTTAAAGCCCCCTGACATGGCCGATTGCCTTTGGAAGTCCCTATTGGTGGCCTATAGCGACCTCCAAAGGCGGTCGCTGGGATTTGAAAATAAAAAACCCATTCCCCCCCCTCCCCCTATGATTCCCCTACTCATCCCCTCACTGTCGTCCGTCCCCCATTCCCTTGTCGCCCTCCGCTCGTCCCGCGTACCCCATCCCCTCACCGCCCTCCACCCCCTCACCTGTCCCCTTTCCCCCATCCCCTCGCCGCCCTCCGCCCTCCACCTATCCCTTGTCCCTTGTCCCCTCATTGCCATCCACCCCCTCTCAGCCCATCCCTCATCCCTTCGCCACCCTCCGCTTCAGCTCCCCACCATCCCCTGTCCCCTCCCTCTTCATCCCCTCCCTCGCCACACTTCCACTGCTTATCCCTTCCCTCACTGTCCTCTCCCTTGCCACAACGCTGCCGCCCAGTCCCCTCCCTCCCTGCATAGCTGGTGCTCGTCCACTCACTAATGCCATCTGTCCGCTCTGGTTCACCGCTGTCCCCCATCCCCTCCCCCATCATCACACCCTCGTTGCACCGTCACCACCTCACCACCACCTCCTCCGGCTCACCGCCGCCACCGCTGCCCATCCAATCCCTCGCTGCACCACCTCCAGCTTCGACTCCCCTCTTCTTCCTCTCATCTCCCTCACAACACCACATTCGGCTCCCCTCCCTTAGAGATTTATAGCGCAATCAAGTATTCCCTAATTTCTGTTTAAGATTTTTTATTTTCGGTAATTTACATAACACATTTGGCATGCATGAAGATTATATGAATATTTTGTTTGCATAAAATGTCTGGAAATGGAAGTTTGTGGGTATACGGGATTTTTTTCATATGAAACAATTTGTCTTGACAGTGTGTGTATGAGAGACTTCACACTTTACTTGAGGTTTGGAAGTTACATACAATGTTTTAGTCCATGTATATGTTAACTGAATTAATATTAAGTTTTTTTGTTATTTGATTTATACCATCCTTGAGTTTTATCACATGTCATTTTGTGTGTTTGTGTGTATACCATGAGAAAATGTTTGAGGTTTGACCACATGTGTGTGCTTTCATATCCCATGAGACACATGCTTGAGTTTGATAACATATGTGTGCTTCGATACTATATGTTATTATTAATATTATATGTTCTTCCTATATATGATATTCCATGTTTCAATGTGATGTACTTTGTATATATTTTATATTTTTTTGTTCTAGTCATGGTACCAATGTTACTGGTGTACTTATTGTGGCTGAGTAGCCCTTAATGGGGAGCATGATAAGATGATGTATGTTCCATAAAGATTGGACTGAGATAACACAAGTCATGATAGATTGGTATTTATTTTGTTCTGGATTGTATACATTTGATATCATCCTGGATATATATTAGTTAGTTTTCCATAAATTATATATTGATTATTATCATTTATGGTTACTCTATACTACCTATGATGGTGCAAAGGTAGTGTGAATCCAAGAGGTGGTGAGACATTATTTGTACAAAGATACAGTTTCTATCAGTTTGAGAATATTGTACATATTCTTGCATGAATTATTCACTGTTTGATCAAAATATGATTAGGGACTCTTGAATATAGAATCATCATTAGATTTACCATACCAAATGACGACGACGACATGGGCTTTCACTTACATTCAATTATCTATTCTCTTATTTATTATTCAGAGATATAATTTGATTATTTTATCAATGGTACACAAGAAATTGGTTAGTATTTATTTTAAATATATTTGATATGAAAAATTCATTTAATAATTCTCGTGTAAATGTTTTTTATACATATATTATTATGGATAAGAGTTGTATTGATCTTCCAAATCGAATGTATAGAGAATATTTCAATGGAATTTTGTAGTTTATTGAGTTCACTGGAGGATTTGAATGTTACTATATTAGTTGTCCATGTAGAAAATGTGCTAACAGATATCAATTCACATGAGACACTGTGAGGGAGCACCTATTCTTTAACGGATTTCTAAAAAATTATAAGGGTTGGACTTGTCATGGAAAAGTATATGTTCATTGTCAAAATATGAATGCATTTCAGATGGATATTGATGCAAGTATGAATGATCCAATGCATGAAATTATTACTGAAATGGTGTGTGGGTTGGATCCGGAAGGCATTGACATCAAGAATCTTTAGATTGGTGAGATAAATCTTCACTCTTGTGAAAATCATTATTAGAGGAGGTTTTATGAAGCACTTGATGCTGCAAAAACAGAATTATATCATGGATGTAGTTCTTACAATAAATTTTCATTTATCATGGAGTTGATTCATTTGAAGACTTTGAATCAGTGGTCATACACATCATTCGACATGTTTTTGGTGTTATTGAAAATGGTTCTTCCTGTTGACGCTAAGATTCTTGAGTTGTATTACAATGCTTGTAAGTTGACAGAGAACATAGGTTTTACATATGAGACCATAGATGCATGTGAAAACTGTTGTATGTTGTTTAGAAAGGAAACTGCCCATTTGGATATTTATAAGGTTTGTGGAGCTTCTAGGTTGAAAGAGAACAGGGGAAATTAGACTCAACAAAGTCAGATTTCCATACCGATGAAACTGATTGTCGTAAATAAAATGTGTTACTTTCCCCTTGAACTGAGGTTGAAAAGGTTTTTTATGTCATTTAATGTTTGTAATTTAATGAGATGGAATGCAGAAATAATTCATGAAAGTGATATGTTAACCTAACCAGAAGACTCTCATGCATGGAAGGATTTTGATAAGATACATCCCGACATTTCTAAATATGTTTGTAATGTTCGAACGGGGTTGGAAGCATATGGTTTCAATCCAATAAAGTCTATGGTTGGTGAAAGTCATAGAAAATAGCTTGTGGTGTTGGTTCTGTATAATCTTCCTCTGTGGATTTGTATGAAGCAATAATTTATATTACATTTCACTCTTATTGATGGACCTAAAAGTCTGGGATATAAGATTGATGTTTACCTTCAACCATATATTTATAAGTTGAATGAATTTTAGGGTGATGGTGTGATGACTTATGACTGTGAAACGAATGAAATTTTCAAACTGTAGGCTGCTTTATTATAGACAATCAATGACTTCCCGGCTTATGCTGATTTATCAGGATGGTGTATGAAAGAGTAATTTTCATTCCCTTGTTACACAAAAAGTAAAAAATATGTATGGCTTAAACATTCAAAAAACTGGGCTTACATGGGTCACAAACGTTTTCTCCCCCTCAGCACAGGTTCAGAAAGCACATAATGGCATTTGATGGTTCTAGAGAGTTCAGTCCAGCACCAAAGATCATGATAGGAGTCAAAATGTTATTGAAGATTAGGGAAGAAAACATCTGCACGGTATATGAAATTTAGGATTTGGCGGCTCATCCATTACATAATATTTGTGTTGCGGTTAGGCAGCGCAGTCACAATTGGAAAAAGAAAAGTATTTTTTATAGTCTTCTGTATTAGAAAAGTAACATGCTAAGGCATAATTTGGATATCATGCACATTAAAAAAAATTGTGATAATATATTGTGGACAATTTTAGGTGTCAATGGAAAATCAAAAGACCATGTTAATGCACGTCGTGATTTGGAAGAAATGGGTTTATAGAAATAGTTTCATTTATAGTTAACTGAGAGAAACAAGGTATATATGCCTGCAGCACAGTATACGGTAACTAAAAAGGATAAAGAGACGTTTAATTCCATTTTAATATACTCGAGGTGGCTTATGGTTATTCTTCTAATATTTCTAAGTGCGTGAATCTAATGAGAAAGACATTACAAGGGTTGATAAGTCATGGCAATCACATACTACTTCAGCAGTTGATTCAAATCATAATTTATGATTGTTTATCTCCAAATATTTTTCATCCATTGATTGAGATGAGTAATTTATTTTCGGACAACTTAGTTTAAGAAATCAACGAACGAGTGATTTAAAAAGTTTGCAAGACCGAATTGTACTTATTCTTTGTCACTTTGATAAATTATTTCCCCACAAATTTTTTGATGTAATGCTTCACTTGACAGTCCACCTAACTGATGAAGTAATGGCTGCTCGTCCAGTGGAATTCAGGTGGACGTATCCTATTGAGTGGTATTTTAGTACATTGAAATGATTTGTATGCAATAGAGCTTGTTCGGAGGAATCAATAGACAATGGTTATTTGATGGATGATTGTACTACTTTTGTGAAAAATATCTTATGGTTGTTGAAACAAAATTAGATAATCCCTCTTGGATTCATGATGGTTCAGTTGGAGAAGGAACCATATTTGATATGGACAACATCAAGTGGATACAAGAGAATCAATATATCTTGTTTAATACTCCATCAGTTGCACCATTAATGTAGTAAGAATCTTATCACTTTTATTGTTTAGCTTTTACATGTTTTGTTTTCATAAATTGTTCATTTAAACACCATATTATCATTTGCAGGAAACACATTAATGAGATAAAACAAGAGATGTATCATGCAATTGAGTATCAAATTCAACAATCTCATTATGCATCATTTCCTAATCGGTTCAAGGATTTAGTACGTATAAATTGATTTTCATTATGAGTGAAGTATTATACTAATTTATTTTTGCATAAATAATTATTTAATTCTATGAATTATGTAGGTTCATTAGCTGAGGGAGTTATGGGACCCCACGCTAACTGAAGAATTTATCCAACTGACTGAGGGTCTATCTATAACGGCTCGTCGTTACAAAGTTATAGATGATAATGGTTTTCGATTTCGGATTAAAGATGTTGACCAAAAAAAAGTTACCCAAAATTGTGGAATCAGTTGTCCATTCATCGATTTTGGTTATTACTATGGTCAATTGATAGACATTATTGAATTTTTATGTGCACATAGGTTGAAGTACATATTGTTAAAGTGTAATTGGGTTGATCCAGTGCATGGATGTAAAGTTGATCAATATCAGTTTCCATTGGTGAATTTTAATTACATGTTATATAGAAATGAACGAGTTGACAATGAACCTTTCATTTTGACATCATAAGTGGAACAAGTATTCTTCATTACTTTTCCTTCAAATCCAAGTTGGCAAGTTGTTTTGAAAATGTCCTGGTAAGTAGTGTTTTTATTTGAAAAAGATAAACCTGAGACTGTTCCCTTTGTTTCCCAACAGCTTGATCAACATACTATAGTTCAACGTGAAGAAGATATTTGTTGGGTCAGAGCGGTCATTGAAGGAGAAACGGTTGATTTGTATGTTTAATGAAAGGTATAATTTTTTTCCTACTATTCAATATTTAATTTCCTAGGATATCATAAATAATCTAACCATTTTATAAATCCATGTAAGTTTTAATCCTCACTTTTGGAAGTTTATTCATTTATAAATATTTAGGGTGATTTCTCTTCTCGTATATTCATGTTATTGTCATTGAATCTTCCCATTGAGGTCTTCTTAATTTGGTTTATGTGATGGTTGAATTTTTATTAATTCAATCTGAAATTTGGCTATGCATTGATTGGGTTTGTACATAATTTTATATTTGTTTTGTTAACTTTAGGATTTTTTAAAATCCATTTTTATTTCATTAACAACTATACAAGTTTTATTTTCTTAAAAACAATCCAATTTATCTTTTTGACACTTTGGATAGTCCCCTTACTAATGTTTTCTATGACTGCAAGTATGTCAGGGGAAGAGGCCGCAGATCCACATCATCCATATGAGCCATCTACGTCTCAGGGTTGAGGTATGTTTAAAATTAATTGTGTTTAATTTTTATGTAATTGATATATATATATATATATTTATATTTATAACATCTGTCAAATTATTTATAAAATTTTTTTCTATAGGATCGTACTCGAATGCTTCTTCCTCCCGCAAAAGAGGCCATGGTCATTTTATTTTATCATGGAATTCTGACACGACTTTTGATGTTTCCATTCTTGAGATATTTAATCCTATGGGACTAAATACCCCTGAATTTATTCTTCAGATGGGTCATATCATACATGACACACATCAATTTTCATTGACCACACGTGATTGGTCTTCTATCCCTCAGGACACGTTAGATCGTCTTTGGAGGGTGGTTCAGGTAAGGAGACCATTTTAATTTCTTCCCTATGTATAAACAATACTAACATATGTGATTTTTTTTCTTAAATAGAATAATCTAAAAGTATTCCCCAATGAGTTTTGGCCCGTGTGTATGAGAAAATTCCATAAGATGTGGAGATATTATAAAGGCAAAGTTAAGAGGGACCACTGAGTACCAAATGTGGGTGCCCCAATCATTCTGGAAAAAGTCCCGAGAGGTGTTCTCTCGGCTTAGTGGCGTGACCTATTTTCATATTGGTCTATTGAGGGTGTTTCAATTTGTATATTCATTTTTATATATATATTTTCAAGAATGTGTGATTTGTTTGAAATTTGAATTAATTGAATGTAGGAGCTGTCAGCACGCCATTCTGAAAATCGAGCGTTACAGGGACCACCTCACAGGCTCAGGACTCATCATGTGTCTTAGATACAACATAAGGTATTTATTATTCATTTTTTAATTTATTAATTAATATGGTTTTGTGTTTACATTCTATTTTTATGGGAGGGGGGCTTTCCAGGGGGTGGGGGTGGGAGTGGGCTGTCCGGGAGGCAGGAGGGGGGTGTTTAGGGGGGTTGAGAGTGGCAGGGGTGGGGGTGCAGATTAGTGTGGTCCGGTGAGAGGGGGATGCGGAAGGGTCTGTCTGGTGGTAGTTTTTTGGGACAATTATCCATTAGGCCATTAGGCTAATTTTACATTAGGTCATTGGCCATTATGACATTATTCCTACTGGCCAATTAGTCATTATTACATTATTCCATTAGGCCAATTGGCTAATCGGGCCATTAAAAAAAATTTCCATTATGCCATTACATCATTAGATATATGTCCATTATGTTATTTATCAATTAGGAAAATTGTCTAAGAGACTGTTAGATCAATTGGAAATTATATCCTTAGGCCATTTTTACAGTAGTTCATTAGGAAAACTGACGATTAGTTCATTAGCGAAATTTTTCATTAGGCTATTAGGCCATTAGGGAAATTGGGCAGTTGGCCAATTGTCCAATTGGATGTTAGGCCAAATGGCCATTATTCCATTATGCCATTATTCCATTATTCCAATTGTACAACTATACAATAGTCCATTATTCCAATTTTTTGTCAGTCCACTAAGTCATTATGTTAATTGGCCACTAGTATTAGTATGTTCGAAAAATTGGCCATTAGGCCATTAGGAAAATTGGTCTTCAGACCAATTAGACATTTGTCCAATTGAACAATTGGTTGTTAGGCCATTATGCCATTAGGGAAATAGGTGAATTGGTAAATGAGACAATTTTACATTAGGTCATTAAGAAAATTGACCTTTAGGCCATTAGGATAATTTTAGTACCCCCAATTTGAGGTATGTGACTCGTGTTTTGGTTCGTTTGTGCTTTTTGAAGTGGTTGGTTGATGTTTGGACAATTCTAGGAAAAACTTTTAATGTTGTGGAGTTTGTACAGGGGCGCACGGTTGGTGCACTGTCTGAAAAAACCATGCGGCCAGCCCAAGAAACCTTGAACCCTTGACAGTGGGCTTCGCACGGGCGTCACACATTTTTTCAGACCATGCAGGCAAGCCATACGAAGTCCTTGGGTGAGAATGTGGAAACTGTACAGTTGGCGCACAGTTTTCCAAACTGTGTGGGGTAACCGTGCAACCACTTAAAGATTGGGTTTTTAAGTCTCGGGCCACTTGGGATTTACCATTTTCACTCATTCTTCCTCCCACTCATGGCTCACATGGGAGTTCCGGTTTTTTGATGTTGGGGCAGGGTGTTACAATAATTGATCGTTACGTCGTTATGCCAATTGGCCAATTTGATGTTAAGCCAAATGACCATTAGGCCATTATGCCATTATTCCAATTGTACTACTAGACAATAGTCCATTATTACAATTGTTTGTTAGGCCACTAAGTCATTTAGATAATTGGCCATTATTATTAGTATGTTCAAAAAATTGGCCATTAGGCCATTAGGACAATTGGTCTTTAGACTAATTGGACATTTGGCCAATTGAACAATGGGATGTTAGGCCAGTATGCCATTAGGGCATTTGATGAATTGGTAAATGGTACAATTTGACATTGGTTCATTAGGAAAATTGACCTTTAGGACATTAGGATAATTCATCATTAGGCCAATTGGCCATTAGGCATATTAGTTGTTATGCAAGTTTTTTGTTAACCCAATAAGCAATTAGGCCAATTTTACAATTAGTAACTAGGTCATTAGGCTAATTGGACATTATTCCATTAGGACATAAGTCCATTAGAACAATTGGAAAATTTTCCACTATCCCATTAGGCCATTAGTGCATTAGAACAGTTGGCAATTAGGCCATTGGGCATATTAGAGAATTGGCCATTTGAACATTATTGAAATTTTACATTTGGACTTTATGCCAATTTTCCAATTTTACATTAGGATATTAGTCCATTTGGCCAATAGTTCATTAGTTATTCATCCCATTAGGCCAATTCGTGACATGTAGGAGGAGACAACAGGTCAATCGGATGTGCGATGTGCACAGAACGAATGAATATGTTGTTTTTAACAGTTTTTCCCGCTCTATAAAGGTGTGTTGGGTGTTCAAAACCATATTAACGACCTTGTAATGTTATGAAATCATACGAAAACAACCGTTGGGTGAATTGTGAAATGTTCAGGCAGACAGTACATCAATTAGAGGTGTCTTTTGACCGTGGTGACCGGAAACGCATTCCTAGAGTCATAATACACCAAAATGATGTGTAATGGTAAAATTCAGAGAAAATGTTCTTAGAATGACTTCAAATTAGAATAAAATAATAGAAATATTGTTTGTGACCTATACGAGGATACAATATGTCAATAAGACGTGTGATGTTCGCGGTAAGACCAAATATGTTGTTTTTAACAGTTTGGCACACTCTAAAAGGGTGCATTGGGCAGTCAAAACTAGCCAAATGACCTCTTAATGTCATGAAATCATATTAAAACAACCTTTGTGTGATTTTTAAAATGGTTGCGAAGACTATACATCAATTAGAAGTATCATTTGACCACGGTGATCAGAAATGCATTTCCAGAGTCATAAAACACCAAAACGACATGTAATGGTCAAATTCAGAGTAAAAATTCTCATAATGACTTGAAATCACACGAAAAAAATATAAATATTATTTTTGACATTTAAGAGGAGACGACATGTCAATCGGACATGCGGTGTGGGTGGTACGACAAAATATGTTGTTTTTAACAGTTTGGCGCGCTCTAAAAGGGTGTGTTGGGTGTTTAAAACCATCCGAACGAACTCGGAATTCAATGAAATCATTCGAAAAAAACTGTGGTGTGAATTTTAAAATGTTCCGGTAGACGGTACATTAATAAGAGGTGTCGTTTGACCATAGTGACCAGAAATGCATTTCCAGAGTCATAAAACACCAAAATGATGTGTAACGGTCAAATTCAAAGAAAACATCCATAGAATGACTATAAATCACACAACAACAATAGAAATATTATTCGTGACATGTAGAAGGAGAAGACACATCAATAATATTTGTGGTGCGTGCAGTACGGTCGAATATGTTGTTTTTAATAGTTTGGTGTGCTCTAAAAGGCTGCATCGGGTGGTCAAAACCAGCTGAATGACCTCGGAATGTCATGAAATCATACGACAACAACTCCAGTGTGAGTTGTGAATTGGCTGAGCAGATAGTATGTCAATAAAAGGTTTCATTTGACCACAGTGACCAAAAACATATTTCAGGAGTCATACAACACCAAAACGACGTGTAACTGTCAAATGTAGAGAAATCATTCTCAGAATGACTTTAAATCACACAAAAACAATATAAATCTTATTCTTGATATATAGGTGGTGACAACATGTCAATCAGACTTGCGGTGTGTGTGGTACGACCGAATATGTTGTTTTTAACAATTTAGCGTGCTCTAAAAGGGTGTGTTGGGTGGTCAAAACCATCCGAACAAACATAGAATGCCATGAAATCATACGACAACAACTATGGTGGGAATTGTGAAATGTTCAGCAGACAGTTTGGTAATCAGAGGTGTCATTTGACCGCGGTGACTGGAAACACATTTCCAGAGTCATAAAACACCAAAATGACGTGTAACAGTAAAATTCATAGAAAACGTCCTTACAATGAATTGAAATCACATTAAAACAATAGAAATATTATTCGTGACATGTAGGATGAGACGTCACGTCAATTGGATGTACGGTGTGCACGGTACGACCGAATATGTTGTTTTTAACATTTTGGCTCACTCTAAAAAGCTATGTTGAGTGGTCAAAACCAGCCGAATGACCTCGGACTGTCATGAAATCATACGAAAACAACCATGGTGTGAATTTTGAAATTTTTGGGTAGAAGGTACATTAATCGGAGGTGTCATTTGACCGCGGTGGCTATAAACGCATTTCCAGAGTCCTAAAACACCAAACGACGTGTAATGTTCAAATTCAAGGAAAACGTCCACAAAATGACTTGAAATCACTCTAAAACAAGTAGAAATATTATTTGTGACATGTAGGAGGAGAAAACATGTCAATCAGACGTGCGGTGCGCATGGTACGCCCGAATATGTTGTTTTTAACAGTTTGGCGCACTCTAAAAGGGTGGGTTGGGTGGTCAAAACCAGCTGAATGACCCCAGAATGTCATGAAATCATACAACCAAAATCATTGTGTGAATTTTGAAATGGTCGGGTAGACGGTATGTCAATCGGAGGTTTCGTTTGACCGCGGTGACCAGAAACACATTTCTGGAGTCATAAAACACTAAAACGACGTGTAACTATCAAATTTATAGAAAACATTATAATAATGACTTGAAATCACATGAAAAAATATAAATATTATTCGGGACATGTATGAGGAGACTTCACGTCAATCGAACATGCGGTGTTCACAGTATGACTGAATATGATGTTTTAAAATGTTTGGTGCACTCTAAAAGGGTGCATTGAGTTGTCAAAACCAGCCTAATGAACTCGGTATGCCATGAAATCATATGATAACAATTGTTGTGTGAATTTTCAAATGTTCGGGTAGACAGTTTGTCAATCGGAGGTTTCGTTTGACCATGGTGACCGAAAACGCATTTCTAGAGTCCTAAAACACCAAAATGACCTGTAATAGTCAAATTCAGAGAAAACGTCCTCAAAATGACTATAAATCACACAAAAAAATAGAAATATTATTGGTTACATTTAGGAGAAGACTCCATGTCAATCGGATGTGCGGTGTGCGTGGTACAACCGAATATGTTGTTTTTAACAGTTTGGCGCACTCTAAAAGGGTGTGTTGGGTGGTTAAAACTAGATGAATGACCTCAGAATTCCATGAAATCATACGACAACAACCACAGTGTGAATTGTAAAATTTTCGAGTAGACGGTACGTAAATTGGAGTTGTCGTTTGACCGCAGTGACTGAAAACTTATTTTTGGAGTCATGAAACACCAAAACAATATGTAACGGTTAAATTCATATAAAACATCCATATAATGACTTGAAATCACTTAAAAACAATAGAAATGTTATTTGTGACATTTAGGATTATATGGAACATCAATCAGACGTGCGGTGTGCACGGTACGACCTAATATGTTGTTTTTAACAGTTTGGTGCGCTCTGAAACGGTGTGTTTGGTGGTCAAAACCAGCCAAACGACTTTGGAATGTCATAAAATCATATGAAAACAACCTTGGTGTGAATTGTGAAATGTTCGGGCAGACGGTACATCAATTAGAGGTATCGTTTCACCACGGTTATCGGAAACGCTTTTCTGGAATTATAAAACACCAAAATGACGTGTAACGGACAAATTCAGAGAAAACGTCATCATAATGACTTGAAATCACAGAAAAAAAATAAAAATATTATTCGTGACATCTATAAGGAGACTAAATGTCCATAGGACATGCAATGAGTGCGTTACGACCAAATTTGTTGTTTTTCACTGTTTTGTGTGCTCTAAAAGGGTGGGATGGGTGGTCAAGTCCAGCCGAACGACCTCAGAATTCCATGAAATCATATGAAAACAACTGTGTTGTGAAATTTGAAATGGTCGGCCATATGGTATGTCAATTGGAGGTGTTGTTTGACCTTAGTGACTAGTTACTTATTTCTGGACTCATAAAACACCAAAACGACGTGTAACAGTCAATTTCACAGCAACCATCCTCATAATGACTTGAAATCCCACGAAAGTAATAATATTATTTGTTACATGTAGGAGGAGACAACAAGTTAATTGGACATAATGTGTGCGTGGTACGACCGAATATGTTGTTCTTAATAGTTTCACATGGTGTGCGCGGCGAGCATTCCTTTTTAGACCACAAAGCACTTCCACAAGCTAAACCAAAGACTCCAAAACAAAAAAAATCTTAAAGTGATAAAATTTCTTAAATTAGGGGTTTAAAATTATTATTGGACCCATAATTAGATGTTACACCTAATTTTATTTTATATATATACTAAATGAATAAATATTTCTAATTTACATTTGTTTAGTTTTGTTGCTTTTTTGTATCTTATTGTAGGTTTATTAAAGCAGAAAATTGAAATGGATTGGACCTATTTGGATCATTGAATATAAAGAACACCTATCATTTATTGTTTATGAAAATCCTGATTTTAATGCTATTTGGAATTATTTCTTTATGATTTTTAACCTATTTCTGCTATTTGGGAACCATCAATGAATTATTTTAAAAAACAAATTTCTTCATGATAGCGACCACCATTGAAGGATTTTAAAGGTCAGCCAGGTAGTAGGACAGAGACTGCCAGTGGCGGTCAATTTAGCTCGGCCGAGCAGTAAGTCAGCGACCACTAATGGCGGTCACGATTTCTCTGCCGAGAAGGAGGTTAGCGACCGCCATGCGGTCACTGTCAGCCAATTTTTTGGCCCCCTTCAGCAACCGCCATTAGTGTTCGCTGTAGGCCTACAACATCAGGCCTAAAGTGAATTCCATTGGCAGTCGTTGAATGGTATCTAAAGACCATTAGCGACTTCCAATGGCGGTCGCTAATGCCAGAATTTTTAGTAGTCATGTTTAAAGCAAAGAAAACATCAAACCTAGTACATAGCATGACATACTTGATAGATCCCATTATTGAGGAATTAGAGATTATACTCATTCTTTCAATCTCATAGAGTGTTTGTGGAGAGATTTTCATAGATATATTGATACCATGTGACATTGGAAACAACCGTCTCTTGAATTTTTCTATATTGTACGTTTTGAGTACCTTGTCAATATATGTACTTTGACTTAGCCCAAGTAGCCTCTCAGATCTATCTCAATAGATCTTAATCCCTAGAATGTAAGATGCTTCACCTAAGTCTTTTATGATGAAACATTCATTTAACCAAGTCTTAACTATCTATAAGACTTGCACTTCATTCCCCATAGTTAATATAATATCAAATTATAATACAAGTAAAAAAATGACAGTCCCACTAAACTTCTTATAGATATATGGATTTCTTTCATTCCATATGAAAATCAAATTCTCTTATGGCCTCATCGAAATGAACATTCCATGATCGTGATGCCTAATTCAACCCATAACTGGATGTCTACATCTTGTATACATTATCAAAAAAAATTGACTAAATGAACCCTTTGGGTTGAGTCATATAGATTACTTCAACCAACTTCCAATTTATCAAAATAGTTTTGACATTCATTTTTCAAAAATCATAATCAAGGAAGAAAACTATTTCATGTAATATTCTGATGGACTTTAGCATTGCTATCGTGAGAATTTTTGTTCCTAGTCTATACATTGACATTGCCTGAAACCCTTCATGACTTGTCATGCCTTATAGACAATAACTTTACCATAAATATACATCTTTTTCATGAATACCCATTTTCACTCAATGGGGTTTACATCATTTGGAGGTTTTACAAAAATACGAACTATTTTTTTGGTAAATGGACTCCATATCAGAATGCATGACTTCTTTATATTTAGTAGCAACCTTTCCTTCTACTGCTTGTAGGTTAGAGGCTCATCGTTATCTTAAAGTAATGTGTCACCTGACTCAGTGAAAGGAAAACCATATCACTCTGGTTCTCTAACCTATCGATATGACCTAGACATTACTTATGTCTTAGGACATCTTTATCTACCACTATCTCTAGTGGAGATGGTTTCGATACCAACTATTGTGCATCTAGAGCATCAACTTTATCGAATTTAATCAAGATCCTACTATTTTATATTGGAAATGATTTCACTTTCTAGAAACATGACATGTATTGCAACAATCACTTTTCTATGAGAATAGTTTCATAGGTAATATCCTTTTATCTATATAGAATCACCTATAGAGATACACTTCATGCTTCAAGATGCTAATTTTTCACTAGGCATAGTCTTGAAAAAAGACTCACATCCCCTTACATGTGTGTGGGACTAACTAGGTTTCATTCCATACTATAACACGTACAAAATTCAATATATAGCTTTTCGTGGTACTTGGATAAGGGTATATTCTTCTGTCTACAACACGTATCCCCAAAAGTATAATGGAAGAGTTGACCGACTCATAATTGATTTGACCATATCATGTAATGAATGATTCCTCCTTTCACTAAAACCATTCCACTTAGGCGTATAAGGAGGAGTGAGTTAAGTTACTATCCTATACTCATTTAAATAATCAATGAATTATTTTTTGAGATACTATCCACACAATTTGAACAATGTTTCTTAATCTTATTACTAAGATAGTTTTCTACTTCATGTTAGTATGAATCAATTTCAGTATTTCAGTGGCTCTTACTCCTTTCTCAAAAAATTTGGTTTAGTCCTTTCTAGTGGTTTTATCTCAGTTGAATCTTAAAACTTTGCTTGATGTAATTTTTGTAAATGATTCTCATTTACAAGAACAAGCCTGAAGTGTCATAGATGGGTTTATAATTAGTCTTTTTCATTGTTTTTTTCATTGATTTCCATTCTAGGGTTTTTGATTTCAAGTATATGTAATCCAATGTTAAGATGCAGCATACCATAACATATGTTATCCTTATAAAAGAGACAACTTTTATTCCCAAACATGAAATAAAATCATATAGTGTCCAAAATTGACACTACAATCATGTTTCTGGTAACTGAAGGAACATAATAACAATTATCCATTAGGCCATTAGGATAATTTTACATTAGGTCATTGGCCATTATGACATTATTCCTACTGGCCAATTAGTCATTATTACATTATTCCATTAGGCCAATTGGCTAATCGGGCCATTAGAAAAAATATCCAGTATGCCATTACGTCATTAGATATATGTCCATTAGGTAATTTATCAATTAGGAAAATTGTCTAAGAGACTGTTAGATCAATTGTAAATAATATCCTTAGGCCATTTTTACAGTAGTTCATTAGGAAAACTGACGATTAGTTCATTAGAGAAATTTTTCATTAGGCTATTAGGCCATTAGGGAAATTGGGCAGTTGGCCAATTGTCCAATTGGATGTTAGGCCAAATGGCCATTATACCATTATGCCATTATGCCATTATTCCAATTGTACAACTATACAATAGTCCATTATTCCAATTGTTTGTCAGGCCACAAAGTCATTATGTTAACTGGCCATTAGTATTAGTATGTTCGGAAAATTGGCCATTAGGCCATTAGGAAAATTGGTCTTCAGACCAATTGGACATTTGGCCAATTGAACAATTGGTTGTTAGGCCATTATGCCATTAGGGCATTAGGGGAATTGGTAAATGAGACAATTTGACATTAGGCCATTAAGAAAATTGACCTTTAGGCCATTAGAATAATTTTAGTACCCCCGATTTGCGGTATGTGACCCGTGTTTTGGTTCGTTTGTGCTTTTTGAAGTGGTTGGTTGAAGTTTGGACAATTCTAGGAAAAACTTTTAATGTTATGGAGGTTGTACAGGGGCACACGGTTGGTGCACTGTCTGAAAAAACTATGCGGCCAGCCCAAGAAACCTTGAACCCTTGACAGTGGGCTCCGCACGGGCGTCACAAATTTTTTCAGACCATGCGGGCAAGCCATACGAAGTCCTTGGGTGAGAAAGTGGCAATCGCACGGTTGGCGCACAGTTTTCCAAACTGTGTGGGGTAACCCTGAAACCACATAAAGATTGGGTTTTTAAGTCTCGGGCCACTTGGGATTTCCCATTTTCACTCAGTCTTCCTCCCACTCATGGCTCACATGGGAGTTCCGGTTTTTTGATGTTGGGGCAGGGTGTTACAATAATTGATCGTTACGTCGTTATGCCAATTGTCCAATTTGATATTAAGCCAAATGTCCATTATCCCATTATTCCATTATTCCAATTGTACAACTAGACAATAGTCCATTATTACAATTGTTTGTTAGGCCACTAAGTCATTAAGATAATTGGCCATTATTATTAGTATGTTCAAAAAATTGGCCATTAGGCCATTAGGACAATTGGTCTTTAGACTAATTGGACATTTGGCCAATTGAACAATTGGATGTTAGGCCAGTATTCCATTAGGGCATTAGATGAATTGGTAAATGGTACAATTTGACATTGGTTCATTAGGAAAATTGACCTTTAGGCCATTAGGATAATTCATCATTAGGCCAATTGGCCATTAGGCATATTAGTTGTTATGCATGTTTTTTGTTAACCCAATAAGCAATTAGGCCAATTTTACAATTAGTAACTAGGTCATTAGGCTAATTGGCCATTATTCCATTAGGACATAAGTCCATTAGAACAATTGGAAAATTTTCCACTATCCCATTAGGCCATTAGTCAATTAGGACAATTGGCAATTAGGCCATTGGGAGAATTAGCGAATTGGCCATTTGGACATTATTGAAATTTTACATTTGGCCTTTACGCCAATTTTCCAATTTTGCATTAGGATATTAGTCCATTTGGCCAATAGTTCATTAGTTATTCATCCCATTAGGCCAATTCGTGACATGTAGGAGGAGACAACAGGTCAATCGGATGTGCGATGTGCACAGTATGAATGAATATGTTGTTTTTAACAGTTTTTCCCGCTCTATAAAGGTGTGTTGGGTGGTCAAAACCATCTTAACGACCTAGTAATGCAATAAAATCATACGAAAACAACCGTTGGGTGAATTGTGAAATGTTCAGGCAGACAGTACATCAATTAGAGGTGTCTTTTTACCGTGGTGACCGGAAACGCATTCCCAGAGTCATAATACACCAAAATGTTATGTAATGGTAAAATTCAGAGAAAAGTTCTTAGAATGACTTGAAATTAGAATAAAATAATAGAAATATTGTTTGTGACCTATAGGAGGATACAATATGTCAATAAGACGTGCGATGTTCGCGGTAAGACCAAATATGTTGTTTTTAACAGTTTGACGTGCTCTAAAAGGGTGCATTGGGCAGTCAAAACTAGCCAAATGACCTCTTAATGTAATGAAATCATATGAAAACAACCTTTATGTGATTTGTAAAATGTTTGGGAAGATTGTACATCAATTAGAAGTTTCCTTTGACCATGGTGATCAGAAATGCATTTCCAGAGTCATAAAACACCAAAACGACATGTAATGGTCAAATTCAGAGTAAAAATTCTCATAATGACTTGAAATCACACAAAAAAATATAAATATTATTTTTGACATGTAAGAGGAGACGACATGTCAATCGGACATGCGGTGTGGGTGGAACGACAGAATATGTTGTTTTTATCAGTTTGGCGCGCTCTAAAAGGGTGTGTTGGGTGTTCAAAACCATCCGAACAAACTCGGAATTCCATGAAATCATTCAAAAAAAAACTGTGGTGTGAATTTTAAAATGTTTTGGTAGACGGTACATTAATAAGAGGCGTCGATTGACCATAGTGACCAGAAATGCATTTCCAGAGTCATAAAACACCAAAACGATGTGTAACGGTCAAATTCAATGAAAACTTCCAAAGAATGACTAGAAATCACACAAAAACAATAGAAATATTATTCGTGACATGTAGAAGGAGAAGACACATCAATAATATTTGTGGTGCGTGCAGTATGGTCGAATATGTTGTTTTTAATAGTTTGGTGTTCTCTAAAAGGCTGCATCAGGTGGTCAAAACCTGCTGAATGACCTCGGAATGTCATGAAATCATACGACAACAACTCCGGTGTGAGTTGTGAAATGGCTGAGCAGATAGTATGTCAATAAATGTTTTCATTTGACCATAGTGACCACAACCTTATTTCAGGAGTCATACAACACCAAAACGACGTGTAACGGTCAAATGTAGAGAAATCATTCTCAGAATGACTTTAAATCACACAAAAACAATATAAAACTTATTCGTGATATATAGGTGGTGACAACATGTCAATCAGACATGCGGTGTGTGCGGTACGACCGAATATGTTGTTTTTAACAATTTGGCGTGCTCTAAAAGGGTGTGTTGGGTGGTCAAATCCAGCCAAACAAATATAGAATGCCATGAAATCATACGACAACAACCGTGGTGGGAATTGTGAAATGTTCAGCAGACAGTATCTTAATCAGAGGTGTCATTTGACCACGGTGACTGGAAACACATTTCCAGAGTCATAAAACACCAAAACGACGTGTAACGGTCAAATTCAGAGGAAACTTCCTTACAATGAATTGAAATCACATTAAAATAATAGAAATATTATTCATGACACGTAGGATGAGACGTCACGTCAATTGGATGTACGGTGTGCATAGTACGACCGAATATGTTGTTTTTAACATTTTGGCTCACTCTAAAAAGATATGTTGAGTGGTCAAAACCAGCCGAATGACCTCGGACTGTCATGAAATCATATGAAAACTACCATGGTGTGAATTGTGAAATTTTTGGGTAGAAGGTACATCAATCGAACGTGTCATTTGACCGCGGTGACTAGAAACGCATTTCCGGAGTCCTAAAACACCAAACGACGTGTAATGTTAAAATTCAAGGAAAACTTCCACAAAATGACTTGAAATCACTCTAAAACCAGTAGAAATATTATTTGTGACATGTAGGAGGAGACAACATGTCAATCAGACATGCGGTGCGCATGGTACGACCGAATATGTTGTTTTTAACAGTTTGACGCACTCTAAAAGGGTGTGTTGGGTGGTCAAAACCAGCTGAACGACCCCAGAATGTCATGAACTCATACAACCAAAATCATTGTGTGAATTTTGAAATGTTCGTGTAGATGGTATGTCAATCGGAGGTTTCGTTTGACCGCGGTGACCAGAAACACATTTCCAGAGTCATAAAACACTAAAACGACGTGTAACTATCAAATTTAGAGAAAACATTATCATAATGACTTGAAATCACATGAAAAAATATAAATATTATTCGGGACATGTATTAGGAGACTTCACGTCAATCGAACATGCGGTGTTCACGGTACGACTGAATATATTGTTTTAAAACGTTTGGTGCACTCTAAAAGGGTGCATTGAGTGGTCAAAACCAGCCGAACGAACTCGGTATGCCATGAAATCATATGATAACAACTGTGGTGTGAATTTTCAAATGTTCGGGCAGACAGTTTGTCAATCGGAGGTTTCGTTTGACCATGGTGACCGAAAACGCATTTCCAGAGTCATAAAACACCGAAATGACCTGTAATAGTCAAATTTAGAGAAAACGTCCTCAGAATGACTATAAATCACACAAAAATAATAGAAATATTATTGGTTACATTTAGGAGAAGACTCCATGTCAATCAGATGTGCGGTGTGCATGGTACAACTGAATATGTTGTTTTTAACAGTTTGGCGCGCTCTAAAAGGGTGTGTTGGGTGGTCAAAACAAGCCGAATGACCTCAGAATTCCATGAAATCATACGACAACAACCAAAGTGTGAATTGTAAAATTTTTTAGTAGACGGTACGTAAATTTGAGTTGTCGTTTGACCGCAGTGAATGAAAACGCATTTTCGGAGTCATGAAACACCAAAACGATATGTAACGGTAAAATTCATAGAAAACATCCATATAATGACTTGAAATCACTTAAAAATAATAAAAATGTTATTTGTGACATTTAGGATTATATGGAACATCAATCATACCTGCGGTGTGCACGGTACGACCTAATATGTTGTTTTTAACAGTTTGGCGCGCTCTGAAACGGTGCGTTTGGTGGTCAAAACCAGCTGAACGACTTTGGAATGTCATAAAATCATTTGAAAACAACCTTGGAGTGAATTGTGAAATGTTCGGGCAGACGGTACATCAATTAGAGGTATCTTTTGACCACGGTTATCAGAAACGCTTTTTTGGAGTTATAAAACACCAAAATGACGTGTAACGGACAAATTCAGAGAAAACGTCATCATAATGACTTGAAATCACACAAAAAAAAAAGAAATATTATTCGTGACATCTATAAGGAGACTAAATTTCCATAGGACATGCAATGAGTGTGTTACGACCAAATATGCTGTTTTTAACTGTTTTGCGTGCTCTAAAAGGGTGCGATGGGTGGTCAAGTCCAGCCGAACGACCTCAGAATGCCATGGAATCATATGAAAACAACTGTGTTGTGAAATTTGAAATGGTCGGCCATATGGTATGTCAATTGGAGGTGTTGTTTGACCTTAGTGACTAGTTACTTATTTCTGGACTCATAAAACACCAAAACGACGTATAATAGTCAATTTCACAGCAACCATCCTCATAATGACTTGAAATCCCACGAAAGTAATAATATTATTTGTTACATGTAGGAGGAGAAAACAAGTTAATTGGACATAATGTGTGCGTGGTACGACCGAATATGTTGTTCTTAATAGTTTCACGTGGTGTGCGCGGCGAGCATTCCTTTTTAGACCACAAAACACTTCCACAAGCAAAACCAAAGACTCCAAAACAAAAAAAACTTAAAGTGATAAAATTTCTTAAATTTGGGGTTTAAAATTATTATTGGACCCATAATTAGATGTTACACTTAATTTTATTTTATATATATACTAACTAAATAAATATTTCTAATTTACATTTGTTTAGTTTTGTTGCTTTTTCGTATCTTATTGTAGGTTTATTAAAGCAGAAAATTGAAATGGATTGGATCTATTTGGATCGTTCAATATAAAGAACACCTATCATTTATTGTTTATGATAATCCTGATTTTAATGCTATTTGGAATTATTTTTTTTATGATTTTTAACTTGTTTCTGCTATTTGGGAACCATCAATGAATTATTTTAAAAAACAAATTTCTTCATGATAGCGACCACCATTGAAGGATGTTAAAGGTCGGCCAGGTAGTAGGACAGAGACTGCCAGTGGCGGTCACTTTAGCTTGGTCGAGCAGTATGTCAACGACCACTAATGGCGGTCATGATTTCTCGGCCGAGCAGGAGGTTAGCGACCGCCTTACGGTCCCTGTCGGCCAATTTTTTCGCCCCCTTCAACAACCACCATTAGTGCTCACTATAGGCCTACAACATCAGGCCTAAAGTGAATTCCATTGGCAGTCATTCAATGGTATCTAAAGCCCATTAGCGACATCTAATGGCAGTCGCTAATGCCAGAATTTTTAGTAGTCATGTTTAAAGCAAAGAAAACATCAAACCTAGTAAATAGCATGACATACTCGATAGATCCCATTATTGAGGCATTAGAGATTATACTCATTCATTCAATCTCATAGAGTGTTTGTGGACACATTTTCATAGATATATTGATACCATGTGACATTGGAAACAACCGTCTCTTGAATTTTTCTATATTATACGTTTTGAGTACCTTGTCAATATATGTACTTTGACTTAACCCAAGTAGCCTCTCAGATCTATCTCAATAGATCTTAATCCCTAGAATGTAGGATGCTTCACCTAAGTCTTTTATGAAGAAACATTCATTTAACCAAGTCTTAACTATCTGTAAGACTTTCACTTCATTCCCCATAGTTAATATGATATCAAATTATAATACAAGTAAAACAATGATAGTCCCACTAAACAACTTATAGATATATGGATTTCTTTCATTCCTTATGAAGATCAAATTCTCTTATGGCCTCATCGAAATGAACATTCCATGATCGTGATACCTAATTCAACCCATAACTGGATGTCTACAGCTTGTACACATTATCAACAAATTTTGACTAAATGAACCCTTTGGGTTGAGTCATATAGATTACTTCAACCAACATCCAATTTATCAAAATAGTTTTAACATTCATTTTTCAAATATCATAATCAAGGATGAAAACTATTTCATGTAATATTCTGATGGACTTTATCATTGCTATGGTGAGAATATTTTTTCATAGTCTATACCTTGACATTGCCTGAAACCCTTCATGACTTGTCATGCCTTATAGACAATAACTTTACCATCAATATACATCTTTTTCTTGAATACCCATTTTCACTCAATGGTGTTTACATCATTTGGAGGTTTTACAAAAATAAGAACTATTTTTTTGGTAAATGGAATCCATATCAGAATTTATGACTTCTTTATATTTAGTAGCAACCTTTCCTTCTACTGCTTGTAGGTTAGAGGCTCGTCATTCTCTTAAAGTAATGTGTCACCTGACTCAGTGAAAGGAAAACCATATCACTCTGGTTCTCTAACCTATCAAGATGACCTAGACATTACTTATGTCTTAGGACATCTTTATCTCCCACTATCTCAAGTGGATATGGTTTCCTTACCAAGTCTTGTGCTTCCGGAGCATCAACTTTATCGAAGTTAATCCAGATCCTACAATTTTATATCAGAAATGAGTTCACTTTCTAGAAACATGACATGTATTGCAACAATCACTTTTCTATGAGAATAGTTTTATAGGTAATATCCTTTTATATATTTAGAATCACCTATAGAGATACACTTCATGCATCAAGATGCTAATTTTTCACTAGGCATAGTCTTGAAAAAATACTCACATCCTCTTACATGTATGTGGGACTAACTAGGTTTCATTACATACTATAACACATACGAAATTCAATATACAGCTTTTCGTGGTACTTGGTTAAGGGTATATTCCTCTGTCTACGACACGTATCCCCAAAAGGATAATGGAAGAGTTGACCGACTCATAATTGATTTGACCATATCATGTAATGAATGATTCCTCCTTTCACTAATACCATTCCACTTAGGCATATAAGGAGGAGTGAGTTAAGTTACTATCCAACACTCATTTAAATAATCAATGAATTATTTTTTGAGATACTATCCACACAATTTGAACAAAGTTTCTTATTATTATTACTAAGATAGTTTTCTACTTCATGTTGGTGTTCTTTAAATATCTAAAAGAAATCTAACTTATAACTCATTAGGTAGATATAATAATACCTACTATTGTCATATATAAAATTAATGAAATAAAAAACCCCGCCCCTTGAATCTACTAAAAATAGACCGCATGCGTTAGTATGAATCAATTTCAGTATTTCAGTGGCTCTTACTCCTTTCTCAAAAAAATTTTTTTAGTCCTTTCTAGGGGTTTTATCTCAGTTGAATCTTAAAACATTGCTTGATGTAATTTTTGTAAATGATTCTCATTTACATGAACAAGCCTGAAGTGTCATAGATGGGTGTATAATTAGTCCTTTTCATTGTTTTTTTAATTGATTTCCATTCTAGGGTTATCGATTTCAGGTATATGTAATCCAATGTTAAGATGAATCATACCATAACATATGTTATCCTTATAAAAGAGACAACATTTATTCCCAAACATGAAATAAAATCATATAGTGTCCAAAATTGACACAACAATCATGTTTCTGGTAACTGAAGGAACATAAAAACAGTTATCCATTAGGCCATTAGGCTAATTTTACATTAGGTCATTGGCCATTAAGCCATTATTCCTACTGGCCAATTAGTCATTATTACTTTATTCCATTAGGCCAATTGGCTAATCGGGCCATTAGAAAAATTTTCCATTATGCCATTACGTCATTAGATATATCTCCATTAGGTTATTTATCAATTAGGAAAATTGTATAAGAGACTGTTAGTTCAATTGGAAATTATATCCTTAGGCCATTTTTACAGTAGTTCATTAGGAAAACTGATGATTAGTTCATTAGTGAAAATTTTCAATAGGCTATTAGGCCATTAGGGAAATTGGGCAGTTGGCCAATTGTCCAATTGGATGTTAGGCCAAATGGCCATTATGCCATTATGACATTATGCCATTATTCCAATTTTACAACTATACAATAGTCCATTATTCCAATTGTTTGTCAGTCCACTAAGTCATCATGTTAATTGGCCATTAGAATTAGTATGTTTGGAAAATTGGCCATTAGGCCATTAGGAAAATTGGTCTTCAGACCAATTGGACATTTGGCCAATTGAACAATTGGTTGTTAGTCCATTATGCCATTAGGGAATTAGGTGAATTGGTAAATGAGACAATTTGACATTTGGTCATTAAGAAAATTGACCTTTAGGCCATTAGGATAATTTTAGTACCCCCGATTTGAGGTATGTGACCCGTGTTTTGGTTTGTTTGTGCTGTTTGAAGTGGTTGGTTGAAGTTTGGACAATTCTAGGAAAAACTTTTAATGTTGTGGAGGTTATACAGGGGTGCACGGTTGGTGCACTGTCTGAAAAAACCATGCAGCTAGCCCAAGAAACCTTGAACCCTTGACAGTGGGCTCCGTAGGGGCGTCACACATTTTTTCAGACCATGCGGGCAAGCCATACGAAGTCCTTGGGTGAGAAAGTGGAAACCGCACGGTTGGCGCACAGTTTTCCAAACTGTGTGGGGGTAACCGTGCAACCACTTAAAGATTGGGTTTTTAAGTCTCAGGCCACTTGGGATTTCCCATTTTTACTCATTCTTCCTCACACTCATGGCTCACATGGGAGTTCCGGTTTTTTGATGTTGGGGTAGGGTGTTACAATAATTGATCGTTACGTCATTATGCCAATTGGCCAATTTGATGTTAAGCCAAATGACCATTAGGACATTATGCCATTATTCCAATTGTACTACTAGAAAATAGTCCATTATTACAATTGTTTGTTAGGCCACTAAGTCATTAATATAATTGGCCATTATTATTAGTCTGTTCAGAAAATTGGCCATTAGGCCATTAGGACAATTGGACTTTAGACTAATTGGATATTTGGCCAATTGAACAATCGGATGTTAGGCCAGCATTCCATTAGGGCATTAGATGAATTGGTAAATGGTACAATTTGACATTAGTTCATTAGGAAAATTGACCTTTAGGCCATTAGGATAATTCATCATTAGGCCAATTGGCCATTAGGCATATTAGTTGTTATGAAAGTTTTTTGTTAACCCAATAAGCAAATATGCCAATTTTACAATTAGTAACTAGTTCATTAGGATAATTGGCCATTATTACATTATGACATAAGTCCATTAGAACAATTGGAAAATTTTCCACTATCCCATTAGGCCATTAGTCCATTAGGACAGTTGGCAATTAGGCCATTGGGCGAATTAGAGAATTGGCCATTTGGACATTATTGAAAATTTTCATTTGGAATTTATGCCAATTTTCCAATTTTCCATTAGGATATTAGTCCATTTGGCCAATAGTTCATTAGTTATTCATCCCAGTAGGCCAATTTGTGACATGTAGGAGGAGACAAGAGGTCAATCAGATGTGTGATGTGCACAGTACGAACGAATATGTTGTTTTTAACAATCTTTCCTGCTCTATAAAGGTGTGTTGGGTGGTCAAAACCATCTTAACGACCTAGTAATATTAAGAAATCATACGAAAATAACCATTGGGTGAATTGTAAAATGCTCAGGCAGACATTACATCAATTAGAGGTGTCTTTTGACCGTGGTGACCGGAAATGCATTCCCAGAGTCATAATACACCAAAATGATGTGTAATGGTAAAATTCAGAGAAAATGTTCTTAGAATGACTTGAAATTATAATAAAATAATAGAAATATTGTTTGTGACCTATAGGAGGATACAATATGTCAATAAGACGTGCGATGTTTGCGGTAAGACCAAATTTGTTGTTTTTAACAGTTTGGCGCGCTCTAAAAGGGTGCATTAGGCAGTCAAAACTAGCCAAATGACATCTTAATGTCATGAAATCATATGAAAACAACCTTTGTGTGATTTTTATAATGGTTGAGAAGAATTTACATCAATTAGAAGTTTCATTTGACCACGGTGATCAAAAATGCATTTCCAGAGTCATAAAACACCAAAACGACATGTAATGATCAAATTCAGAGTAAAAATTCTCATAATGACTTGAAATCACACGAAAAAAATATAAATATTATTTTTGACATGTAAGAGGAGACGACATGTCAATTGGACATGTGGTGTGGGTGGTACGACAAAATATGTTGTTTTTAACAGTTTGGCGCGCTCTAAAAGGGTGTGTTGGGTGTTCAAAACCATCCGAACAAACTCGGAATTCCATGAAATCATTTGAAAAAAACTGTGGTGTGAATTTTAAAATGTTCCGGTAGATGGTACATTAATAAGAGGTGTCGTTTGACCATAGTGACCAGAAATGCATTTCCAGAGTCATAAAACACCAAAACGATGTGTAACGGTCAAATTCAAAGAAAACTTCCATAGAATGACTTGAAATCACACAAAAACAATAGAAATATTATTCGTGACATGTAGAAGGAGAATACACATCAATAATATTTGTGGTGTGTGCAGTACGGTCGAATATGTTGTTTTTAATAGTTTGGTGTGCTCTAAAAGGCTGCATCGGGTGGTCAAAATCAGCTGAATGACCTCGGAATGTCATGAAATCATACGACAACAACTCCGGTGTGAGCTGTGAAATGGCCGAGCAGACAGTATGTCAATAAAAGGTTTCATTTGACCACAGTGACCAAAAACTTATTTCAGGAGTCATACAACACCAAAACGACGTGTAACGGTCAAATGTAGAGAAATCATTCTCAGAATGACTTGAAATCACACAAAAACAATATAAAACTTATTCGTGATATATAGGTGGTGGCAACATGTCAATCAGACTTGCGGTGTGTGTGGTACGACCGAATATGTTGTTTTTAACAATTTGGCGTGCTCTAAAAGGGTGTGTTGGGTGGACAAAACCAGCCGAACAAACATAGAATGCCATGAAATCATACGACAACAACCGTGGCGGGAATTGTGAAATGTTCAGTAGACAGTATGTTAATCAGAGGTGTCATTTGACCGCGGTGACTGGAAACACATTTCCAGACTCATAAAACACCAAAATGACATGTAACGGTAATATTCAGAGCAAACATCCTTACAATGAATTGAAATCACATTAAAACAATAGAAATATTATTCGTGACATGTAGGATGAGACGTCACGTCAATTGGATGTACGGTGTGCATGGTACGACCGAATATGTTGTTTTTAACATTTTGGCTCACTCTAAAAAGCTATGTTGAGTGGTCAAAACCAGACGAATGACATCGGACTGTCATGAAATCATACAAAAACAACCATGGTGTGAATTTTAAAATTTTTGGGTAGAAGCTACATCAATCGGAGGTGTCATTTGACCGCGGTGACTAGAGACGCATTTCCGGAGTCCTAAAACACCAAACGACGTGTAATGTTCAAATTCAAGGAAAACATCCACAGAATGACTTGAAATCACTCTAAAACAAGTGGAAATATTATTTGTGACATGTAAGAGGAGACAACATGTCAATCAGACGTGCAGTGCGCATGGTACGACCGAATATGTTGTTTTTAACAGTTCGGCACACTCTAAAAGGGTGCGTTGGGTGGTCAAAACCAGCTGAACGACCCCAGAATGTCATGAAATCATACAACCAAAATCATTGTGTGAATTTTGAAATGGTCGGGTAGACGGTATGTCAATCGGAGATTTCGTTTGACCGCGGTGACCAGAAACACATTTCCAGAGTCATAAAACACTAAAACGACGTGTAACTATCAAATTTAGAGAAAACATTATCATAATGACTTGAAATCACATGAAAAAATATAAATATTATTCGGGACATGTATGAGGAGACTTAACATCAATCGAACATGTGGTTTTCACGGTACGACTGAATATGTTGTTTTAAAACGTTTGGTGCACTCTAAAAGGGTGCATTGAGTGGTCAAAACCAGCTGAACGAACTCAGTATTCCATGAAATCATATGATAACAACTGTGGTGTGAATTTTCAAATGTTCGGGCAGACAGTTTGTCAATCGGAGGTTTCGTTGGACCATGGTGACCGAAAATGCATTTCCAGAGTCATAAAACACCAAAATGACCTGTAATAGTCAAATTCAGAGAAAACGTCCTCAGAATGACTATAAATCACACAAAAATAATAGAAATATTATTGGTTACATTTAGGAGAAGACTCCATGTCAATCGGATGTGCGGTGTGCGTGGTACAACCGAATATGTTGTTTTTAATAGTTTGGCGCGCTCTAAAAGGGTGTGGTGGGTGGTCAAAACTAGCCGAATGACCTCAGATTTCAATGAAATCATATGACAACAACCACAGTGTGAATTGTAAAATTTTCGAGTAGACGGTACGTAAATTGGAGTTGTCGTTTGACCGCAGTGAATGAAAACGCATTTTCGGAGTCAAGAAACACCAAAACGATATGTAACGGTAAAATTCATAGAAAACTTCCATATAATGACTTTAAATCACTTAAAAACAATAGAAATGTTATTTGTAACATTTAGGATTATATGGAACATCAATCAGACGTGCAGTGTGCACGGTACGACCTAATATGTTGTTTTTAACAGTTTGGCGCGCTCTGAAACGGTGCGTTTTGTGGTCAAAACAAGCCGAACGACTTTGGAATGTCATAAAATCATATGAAAACAACCTTGGTGTGAATTGTGAAATGTTCGGGTAGACGTTACATCAATTAGAGGTATCGTTTGACCACGGTTATCGAAAACACTTTTCTGGAGTTATAAAACACCAAAATGACGTGTAACAGTCAAATTCAGAGAAAACGTCATCATAATGACTTGAAATCACACAAAAAAAATAAAAAAATTATTTGTGACATCTATAAGGAGACTAAATGTCCATAGGACATGCAATGAGTGCGTTACGACCAAATATGTTGTTTTTAACTGTTTTGTGTGCTCTAAAAGGGTGCGATGGGTGGTCAAGTCCAGCCGAACGACCTCAGAATGCCATGAAATCATATGAAAACAACTGTGTGGTGAAATTTGAAATGGTCGGCCATATGGTATGTCAATTGGAGGTGTTGTTTGACCTTAGTGACTAGTTACTTATTTCTAGACTCATAAAACATCAAAACGACGTGTAACAGTCAATTTCACAGCAACCATCCTCATAATGACTTGAAATCCCACAAAAGTAATAATATTATTTGATACATGTAGGAGGAGACAAAAAGTTAATTGGACATAATGTGTGCGTGGTACGACCGAATATGTTGTTCTTAATAGTTTCACGTGGTGTGCGCGGCGAACATTCCTTTTTAGACCACAAAGCACTTCCACAAGCTAAACTAAAGACTCCAAAACAAAAAAAATCTTAAAGTGATAAAATTTCTTAAATTTGGGGTTTAAAATTATTATTGGACCCATAATTAGATGTTACACTTAATTTTATTTTATATATATACTAACTGAATAAATATTTCTAATTTACATTTGTTTAGTTTTGTTGCTTTTTTTGTATCTTATTGTAGATTTATTAAAGAAGAAAATTGAAATGGATTGGACCTATTTGGATCGTTGAATATGAAGAACACCTATCATTTATTGTTTATGATAATCCTGATTTTAATGCTATTTGGAATTATTTTTTTATTATTTTTAACCTGTTTCTGCTATTTGGGAACCATCAATGAATTATTTTAAAAAACAAATTTCTTCATGATAGCGACCACCATTGAAGGATGTTAAAGGTCAGCCAGGTAGTAGGACAGAGACTGTCAGTGGCGGTCACTTTAGCTCGGCCGAGCAGTAAGTCAGCGAACACTAATGGCGGTCACGATTTCTCGGCCGAGCAGGAGGTTAGCGACCGCCTTGCGGTCGCTGTCGGCCAATTTTTTGGCCCCCTTCCGCAACCGCCATTAGTGGTCGCTGTAGGCCTACAACATCGGGCCTAAAGTGAATACATTTGGCAGTTGTTGAATGGTATCTAAATACCATTAGCGACTTCCAATGGCGGTCGCTAATGCCATAATTTTTAGTAGTCATGTTTAAAGAAAAGAAAACATCAAACCTAGTACATAGCATGACATACTTGATAGATCCCATTATTGAGGCATTAGAGATTATACTCATTCTTTCAATCTCATAGAGTGTTTGTGGACACATTTTCATAGATATATTGATAGCATGTGACATTGGAAACAACCGTCTCTTGAATTTTTCTATATTGTACGTTTTGAGTACCTTGTCAATATATGTACTTTGACTTATCCCAAGTAGCCTCTCAGATCTATCTCAATAGATCTTAATCCCTAGAATGTAGGATGCTTCACCTAAGTCTTTTATGAAGAAACATTCATTTAACCAAGTCTTAACTAACTGTAAGTCTTGCACTTCATTCCCCATAGTTAATATGATATCAAATTATAATACAAGTAAAACAATGACAGTCCCACTAAACTTCTTATAGATATATGGATTTCTTTCATTCCTTATGAAAATCAAATTCTCTTATGGCCTCATCGAAATGAACATTCCATGATCGTGATGCCTAATTCAACCCATAACTGGATGTCTACAGCTTGTATACATTATCAAAAAAATTTGACTAAATGAACCCTTTGGGTTGAGTCATATAGATTACTTCAACCAACATCCAATTTATCAAAATAGTTTTAACATTCATTTTTCAAATATCATAATCAAGGAAGAAAACTATTTCATGTAATATTCTTATGGACTTTAGCATTGCTATGGTGAGAATATTTTTTCATAGTCTATACCTTGACATTTCCTGAAACCCTTCATGACTTGTCATGCCTTATAGACAATAACTTTACCATCAATATACATCTTTTTCTTGAATACCCATTTTCACTCAATGGGGTTTACATCATTTGGAGGTTTTACAAAAATACAAACTATTTTTTTGGTAAATGGACTCCATATCAGAATGCATGACTTCATTATATTTAGTAGCAACCTTTCCTTCTACTGCTTGTAGGTTAGAGGCTTGTCATTCTCTTAAAGTAATGTGTCACCTGACTCAGTGAAAGGAAAACCATATCACTCTGGTTCTCTAACCTATCGAGATGACCTAGACATTACTTATGTCTTAGGACATCTTTATCTCCCACTATCTCTTATGGAGATGGTTTCCATACCAAGTCTTGTGCATCCGGAGCATCAACGTTATCGAAGTTAATCCAGATCCTACTATTTTATATTGGAAATGAGTTCACTTTCTAGAAACATGACATGTATTGCAACAATCACTATTCTATGAGAATAGTTTTATAGGTAATATCCTTTTCTCTATTTAGAATCACCTATAGAGATACACTTCATGCTTCAAGATGCTAATTTTCCACTAGGCATAGTCTTGAAAAAAGAATCACATCCCCTTACATGTATGTGGGACTAACTAGGTTTCATTCCATACTATAACACATACGAAATTCAATATATAGCTTTTCGTGGTACTTGGTTAAGGGTATATTCCCATGTCTACCACACGTATCCCCAAAAGGATAATGGAAGAGTTGACCGACTCATAATTGATTTGACCATATCATGTAATGAATGATTCCTCCTTTCACTAAAACCATTCCACTTAGGCGTATAATGAGGAGTGAGTTAAGTTACTATCCTACAATCATTTAAATAATCAATGAATTCTTTTTTGAGATACTATCCACACAATTTGAACAAAGTTTCTTAATCTTATTACTAAGATAGTTTTCTACTTCATGTTGGTGTTCTTTAAATATTTAAAAGAAATCTATCTTATAACTCATTAGGTAGATATAATCATACCTACTATTTTCATATATTAAATTAATTAAATACAAAACCCCACCCCTTGAAACTACTAAAAATAGACCGCATGCATTAGTATGAATCAATTTCAGTATTTCAGTGGCTCTTACTCCTTTCTCAAAAAATTTGTTTTAGTCCTTTATAGGGGTTTTATCTCAGTTGAATCTTAAAACTTTTCTTGATGTAATTTTTGTAAATGATTCTCATTTACATGAACAAAGACTGAAGTGTCATATATGGGTGTATAATTAGTCTTTTTCATTGTTTTTTTCATTGATTTCCATTCTAGGGTTTTTGATTTCAAGTATATGTAATCCAATGTTAAGATGCATCATACCATAACATATGTTATCCTTATAAAAGTGACAACATTTATTCCCAAACATGAAATAAAATCATATAGTGTCCAAAATTGACACTACAATCATGTTTCTGGTAACTGATGGAACATAATAACAATTATTTAATACAAGAACCAAACAACTAGGAAAAGTTATATTTTAATCTCCCACTACCAAGGCTTCTAGTCTTGCACCATTAAATACATAGAGATCCACCTCTCCCTTTTCAATCTTTTATAATCTACTTGGTTCTCATATATGAATACAAACATGTGAGCCACATATTATATCCAATACCCAACTTGTAGATAAAGATATATAGAATTCAAAGAAAAAAATACCTGAAGTAGAAGCATCACATTGCTTCTTTTTCCTAGATTTTTAATTCTTCTTCCAGTGGCCTTTCTTTCCTTGTGAAAAGTAGATACCCTCCTACACATTTTACTCCCTCTGTATCTTTGGATTATTTGAAGGCCAGTGCATAGGTGTCATAAGCTTGGGCTTAGTCTTAGACCCTTTAGAATTTTTATTCATCCTTATTTTCACCATAATTGCTAAATAATTAGAATTCTTTATATCTTTATTATCTTTGAGAACTAAATCCAAAAGATCCAAGAGCAATATTGGCATGTTATTCATATTGTAATTAATAATAAAATTAAAGAATCTTGACTGTAAAGAGGCAGGAATAAGATCAATTTCTAGTTCTTGGTTCAGTTTGAACCCAAGAGATCCAATTATCTCAATTTACTAAATCATATTGAGTACATGTCATCCTTCTTGATTCTCATCTATAAGATTGCAAAAATATAGTGCACTTTATATATCATAACTTTCTTTCCTTGCTTCCTCCTGATATTTCTATTGGAGATGATATAACGTCTTGTAGGAATCTTTATCCTCATGTATTTTCTATAGTTGACTGGATATCGATGAAAAACTAATATAATGTACATATATTGAATCATTTACTTGGTTCTTATATATAGCTTTATCTTCCTTTCTTACTCCCTATGGAGAGTAAGTGAGAAGTGAGGTCTCGAGCATATAATGTTTTCTCTCTAGGCATAGTATCATGCAAAAGCACCTGTACCACTCCTGAAAGTTATGGTGGGTCAGTATATCCTCTATATCCTAAATTGATTAAAATAATATTGTGTTTTTAGGGTTGATTTACATTTTTTCTATAAAAAATAAATTTAGTAGTTAGTACTTTATCATGATTACTGTTTTGATCTTATTGATTAATAAATTAAATCATCAAAAATCTCCCATTATTTTATCAAACCCTAATAGACCACACTGTTAGATTCAGAATACCTAGTCACATGAGTATTTTATTGGAAAATATCCTTGAAAGCTATTCTTATAGTTCAAGATATTACTACACTACTAATCAGAGAGTTTCATGGTAGGCTCTAGACTGACCAACCACATTGGCTCGTGACCCTTTAAATATAATTATATCTATTAATGAAAAACCATGCCACATAATAATAATAACATTACTATTATTTTGTGGTGTGACAACTTGAACAATGGATAAATAATATTTATCAACTCGTAAATTATTATTTTATCACCGAATATGGTCATGGTCCATTCAAACTCCTCTTATTTTTGTTGAACACCTGAATAAATATTTTATTACTTTAATATATATTCAATAAAATAAATAAATATATTTTATTCACAATCCAATGAATAAATATTTATTTAATTTAGGAGATCAATATAACTTAAATAAAATTATTACTCAGTCTTGAGAATAATATTTATTCCATTAATTAAATTCAAATAGAATTTAATCGAGATCACCTGAAACACTTATTATGTGATCCTCTAAGATTATATCTTGTTGGCATTAGGCAGGTTTGTCTAAAGTCAAAGATTACTATCTAGTAAAGGTTCAAGGAACCCAGGGGAAAGAACTTAAAGTCACAATGATGAAAACTATATATGAACGCTCACTATGTAATATAATCCCTTTGTCACATAATCTCATCAACAAGGTTGCATCATGACGTCATCAACCTATACGCTTGATACATCATTCTATGACTATCTAAAATAAACTCATCATTACACCTTGACCATGAAATTTAGGGTGACTATTCTCTTTCAATCAAAGAGACAAGATATCAACTTCCATAAATAAGGAAGGGAAAAATCCTTTCTTGACTTATCCATTAATAACATGTCATTCGTGATGCACCCAACGTACCCTACTTCCCGATAACATTTTGCGTGACATTTTTCATCAGAAAATCTAAGTGTGTGAGTCGTGACATGAATTAATGATTATATTAATGTCTATGGACCATTACACATGATTGTTTATAAGAATATCCAATGACACCAAAACATACGGAATTCCGACCGGTGGGTCTATTCTCGTAATCTCCCTTCTTGGAGATTACCAAGTGTGAAGTTTATGAGAAGAAGTATCATCTGATTACGAGTAATCACACCTGATGGTATATATAATATGAATCCCATTATAATATGTTATCCTAATGTAGAAATATATTATGAATATTTTCATATCACTTCAAGGTTCTCATCATAGTGGGGAACTATTATGACATTATTAATCCAACCAATATTATAGGATATTGTTACATTATGCTCATGCAGAACAACGAAAAAATGTAATAAAATGTTTATTTTAATATTTAGTACATCAAATATTCATGAAATCAAGGTACAAATAGTTGGTTCTAGGACACTAACTCTAATAAACTCCCACTTGGACTAGATCCAACTGCCTACAAGTTTCAGTCCACCAGACCTCACATGATAATCATGTTTCTGATGAGTCAGGGATTTAGTCAAAGGGTCCACCATGTTATCTTCCAAGGAAATACTGATCACTGCAACTTCACCTCTATGAGAAAAATCCATCAAGAGATGATACTTTTTTAGTATGTTCTTTTTCTGCTAATGCAACCTTAGATCTTTTGCGAGAGCCACTGGTTTAGTATTATCACAATAGAGTATGATAGGATCTTTACAGTTAAGTACCACACCAAGATATTGGATTAAATTTTACATACAAATTAATTCTTTTGATACCTTATTTGCTGATATATACTCAGAATCTATTGTATAATCTATGACCACAACGTTCTTTGAGCCCTTCTAGCTCACAACACCTCCATTCAAGGTGAAGATGTATCCCATTTGTGACTTCACGTCATCTGGATCAGTATGGAAACTAGCATCTGCATATCCTTTGATTCATAGTTCCTCATATCCTTTATAAACAATGAAAATATCCTTAGTACACCTTTAATACACAATGATAGTATTGACTTCCATCTAATGTTGGTCACCTAGATCATCTTTATATTGTCCAACCACACTTAATGCATAAGCAACATCTAGCCTAATACATAGCATAACATACATGACTTACCAAATCGCTGATGTGTATGAAGTCCTTTCTATTCTATTTCATTCCTCATGTGTCTGACGACACATTTTATTGGAAATATGAATTCCATGTGATGCTGGAAAAAATCCCCTCTTGGATTTTTTCATAATGAATCCCTTCAGAATCTAGACAATGTATCTACCTTGACTTAGGCAAAAAAAACCTCTTAGATCTATCATGATGGATCTTGATCCTAATAATATATAATTTCTCACCAAATTTCATGGGAAAACATTTTTTCAACCATCCTTTAATAGACTATAATACTAGAATTTTATTTCCAATAAGTAATATTTCATTAACATATACTATTAATAAAATGACTTCACTCCCACTAAACAACTTATAGACACAAGGCTCACACACATTCTTTATAAAACCATATTCTATTATGGCTTCATCAAAATTAATGTTCCAGGACCTGGATGCTCGATTTAATACATAAATGGATTTTTACAACTTGCATACCTTATTGGCATCCTTTGTTGTCACAAACCCTTCATGTTGTGTCATGTAGACATCTTCTCAAAGGTTCCCGTTAAGGAAGGATATTTTTACATCCATTTTCCAAATATCATAGTCATGGTAAGCTATAATGGATAGTATAATTCTAATGGATTTTATCAATGAAACTAATGAAAAGGATTCATTATAGTCAACACCTTGACACTATTTAAACCCTTTTTAAACCAATCACAACTTATAGATACTAGCGTATCCTTCCATTTCCAGTTTCTTCTTCAATATCCATTTACAACCAAAAGGATTTGCATCCACTAGAGGGTCTATCAAAACCTTGATTTTGTTTTGGTACATGGAATCCATTTCTGAATTCATGGATTCTTTCCACTTGGAAACATGTAGGTTAGAGGATTATTATTATCAATTAATAATGATTCACCATCATGGATTACTAGAACACTATAAAGTTCTATTTCTCTAACCTCTATTGTACTTATACACAGTTCTTGTGTCTCAGGAACAATTTCTTCTTCCATGGGGCTTTGTGGAATCTGATCTTGTACCAAATCTTGTGTGCCTTTATCGTCGACATCATTGAAGTTTATCTCACTCCCACTATCTATTTTGGAGATGTGCTCCCTCTCATAGAATATAGAATTTCTTTCCGCTATAACCCTTTTTTCTACGGGGTCATCTAGTTAATATCTCATTGTTTCCTTGGGGTGTCCTATAATGTTTCACTTTGTTCCTTGAGGTGAAATTTTGTTACCTAAATAGACCTTAACAAATCATTCGCTTCCCCACAAATGTAAATTTGATAACATGGATTTTCTTCCACTCCAAAATTCAAATGGAATACTATTTATTGATTTAGTTGGTATTTAGATTAGTATGTGTGTCATTATTTGTATCACACATCTCCAAAAGGATAATGGAAGACATTCATGACTCATAATTGATATCACCGGGTCCCAGAAGGTGTGGTTCCTCCTATTTCTTACACCATTCCACTAAGTCATGTAAGGAGGAGTGAGTTGGGGTAGGATCCCAAACTCTTGTAATGAATAAATAAAGTCTTGATTAAGATATACTCCACCTTGGTCTATGAAAAGTTTCTTAATCTTTCTAAAAATCTAGTTCTTAACCTCATTCTTGTATTCCTTTAATTTATCAAAAGAATATGATGTATACCTCATTAAGTAAATATATTAATTTCTACTAAAATCCTTAGTAAAAGTTAAGAAATATGATTACCCACCCCTTGCTTCAATAAGAAATGGTCCACACACATTAGTATGAACAAAATCTAGAAGCTCTTTATCCTTTTAACATTTTCCACTAAATGGGGCTTTGGTCATTTTTCCTAGTAAATATGTGCGGCATGCACTAAGTGGTTTTAGTTAGAAAGAATCTAAATATCCATCTTGATGTAATTTTGTCAAGTGTTTTTCATTTAGATGACCTAGCCAGTGATTCCAAATTTGGGTATGCTATGAGTCATGTGAAGTAACATCATTATCGATTTATATTACTTGGTTCATATAATACAACACGTAAATACCATTATGTAAATGTGTCTTATCAGAACAAATTCTATCTTTATAAATGAAGTGATATTTATTTCCAAATTTTAAAATGAATCCATATTTATCTAGTCTGGATACATAAATAATGTTTTCGGTAACTAAATATACATAATAAAAACCCTTTAAAACCAAGATCATTTTGGTTGGCAATGTGATCTGGTAGTCCCCAATAGCTATAACAACAAGTTTATCACCATCGGTTGCTTGTAGATCTACCTCCCCTAAGTCAATTTTTCTGACTCTACTTAGCTCCTATAATTGAATACATATGTGATAACCATAATCTGTATCCAATACCCAATTTGTAGAAAATAGATTAATTTCACTCGATAATAAATGCTCCTAAAGCTTCCCCTTAATTATTTAGTTGGTTGCAGTTTTTCTTCTAGTGGCCCTTCTTTCCACATGAGAAATAGACAACATCCTATTCCACTTGCTTCCCCATTTATCTTCTTCTTCTTGGAAGGGAGTGAAGAAGCTTTGGGATTAATGCTCTTTTCATTCCCTTTCCATTTGTTCACCATAAATACATAAGGCTTTTCGAACCTCATATTTTTATCTACTTGGAGAAAGAGGATAAGAAGATCCGACAATTAATTCTAAATGTTTTTCATATTAAAATTCACAACAAAAATACTGATTCTTTGAGGGAGTGATGAAAAAATTAGATCGGTGCCCAATTATTTAGGGTGTTTAAACCATATAACCTATAGGTTATAAATGTAGAAAATTATATTGACTATGTGAGGACCAGCTTGGGGGACCCTCTCCAAACATACAATGAAAGAGCACTTTAGAAATCTCAAACTATTCCTATCTAGCTATCTCATGGTAAAGACCATGGAGGTGCTCAAGTATTCTATACACATTCATATTTTCATGAGACTTCAGGAGTTCAATAGACATAGATGAAAGAATCAAACATTGAACTTAGACCATGCCAGTCATATGTTTTTCATAGACTGGTAAATCTTCATCACTCGCCTCTTGAGTAGGTGGATCAGTCAATAGGGATTGTAGCACGTAATATTTCTGTTCATGGAGTAGAACAACCCGAAGGCATGTAAACCACTCATGGAAGTTACTTCCAATAAAAAGATTTACCTTATACAATATTTATAATAGGGATAGTTAGATTTTAATTTTATTCTACAAATAAAAGAGTTGATTATTTGTACTTTTCTTGATTACAGATTTTGTGATAATTCGTTAATTGATTTTATTAAATCTCCCATTATTTCATAAACTCCCAATTTCCATCACCATTGAACTTGGAATTTTTAGTTCCTAGGATATTATAGTCGAAAGAATCTATATTCCCCTTCACATAACCCCAAAAAGGGTAGGTCAAGATATTTTGATGGTATATAGGTAGGAAATTCTTTGCCAACTGCGGGCGTGAAGCTCCTTGATCCATTAAGTTGACTCCCCAATCTAGAAATCCTGACTTATATTTTCTCAACACTTTCCTATAAATTACACCAAGTCTATAAAGGTATACTCATCTCAATGTAAAATGGTTAAATCAACCCAAATCATTCACAAGAAATCTCTTTATAAAAGTAAGTGTCCCAACAAGGGTTGGCCAAACACATAGTTCTATTGAGATTTTTTCATAATCAATTAATAGAAGGATTATTATAACTTAATATTAAATTGAGGGATTTTATTTTATTATGCATAAATTTTTATCCTGTTTTATCCTTTACATGTCTTGTTAATATTTAAGTGGATGCTTACTTAATTAATTAACCATGTTTGGATAAAACATTTATGCATAATCAATTTTATTAAAATTATGTATTTGTATATTAATTCATTCATTTATATGATCATGGTCTTGCATCATTAAATATAATTTTATTTCATTGGAAATAAAATAAATAATTAATTAAATGACCTAATCACGAGGTTATCTAATGGTTGATTTAATAAGAAGACATTAAATCAACCTATGAACTCGGGGAAATAACTACTTATGCTAGACATGACATGAGATACAACATTCCATGTGTCCACCTATGTATCACTGAGTTGGCATCATTATGGTAACATCTTGAACCATCTTCACACAACGTAGGATGCTACATTAATTACAAATATTTACTACTCATACGCATGTGAGGGGGACCAAAAGATTAGTTAGTGGAAATTGCATAAATATCCTTGGAAACACAAGTCCTATATAATAATGGAGAGAGGGATGACACTCATGCCATATTGTAATAAAATATTAAATAATTTAAAACCCATAAAATAAATTTAATTAAATAAATGGAAACACATACACAGGTCTTGGTCATTCTTATGAATGGTCACAAATGTAGAAACTAAACAAAAGAAAATGGGTAGCATTCATTTTTCTCATTCTTTTTTTATTTATGTTAAATGTGCTTGAATTAATAAATAAATTAAGAAATTAATTATTTATTTCCTTTAATCTTACTGATAATATGATCTTATTTAGAGATACCCATCATTAATTACATTCATGAAAAATAATCGACAAAACCAATAATGGAATATTAATTACAAAAAATTATTTGACCATTTCAAAATTCGCTAAAACCATTATTAAATTGTCAAACACACAATGGTGTGCTAATCAATAAAAAAGGTTTTAATGCTGTAATTTAAAATTTTATGTAATTTTAATTTTTTCCAATAATGGGAGACTACACATCGTGTATATGAAGCTACACGCCGTGTACCTTGGTTTCTGTATATCCTAGTAACATGCCAAGGGCTTCGGTGTGTTGACTCGACCAGACTACATGGTGTATATATGCCAATTACACACCCTATATCTTATTTCCATGTCCCATGTTGGCCCAGTCAACACATGGTATTAAATAAAAGCACCACCTATGAATAATTACTTAGTGCATCTAGATACATTGCACATTGTTATACAATGTTTGCTCCGGTCGCACGTCGTGTAACTTTGTTTAATAGGACAATGATTTGGATCTTCCCTCTAGTGGTGACCCAAACATGCTTCAATGGTCTCCGGGAAATGACACTTGTTCTATGGGTGCTAGGTTGGAAAATTGAATGTCTTTCATTGTTCGTTCTTTGTTCTTGATGAAATTAACTCTTGGGTTTCTCGTTTTTTGAGAGGGAGAGAGTAGGAAGAGTCGAGAGAGAATTCGGTGTGCACAACAATTATCTGTAACCAAACTTGGAATTGTTTCAAATTAACTACACAGTAGATGTAGCTATTTATTTATAGATCTGAGATTTTTGTTAGAAAATTTAATTACATAAAAACCATTAAATATAATTATAACCATTAATGAAATCACATGACACATAATTATAATAGAATTATTATTTTTTGGTGTACCAAATTGTGCAAAATGGATAAATAATATTTTCTAATTTGTAAATACTTATTTTATCATAGAACATGGTCTTAGTTCATTCGAACTCTCCTTTTATTTATTATACAGTTCAATAAATATTTTATTCTCTTAAATAAATATTTTATTCAGAAACTAGTAAATAAATATTCATTAAATATTAAATAAAATAAATAAATATATTTTATTCAAAATCCAGAAAATAAATAAATATTTAATTTATGTGGTCAATATTACTTAAATAATATTATTCCTCAGTATTGCGAATAATATTTATAACATTAATTAAATTGAAATAGAAATTAATCGAGACCACCATAAACACCTAATGTGTGACCCTCAAAGATTCTTTCTCATTGGCATTAGGCGGGCTTGTCTAAAGTCCAAGATTATTGTCTAGAAACGGGCCAAGCCACCCAAGAGAAAGAACTTAAAGTCACAACAATGAAAACTACATAAAAACACTCACTGTGTAATATAATCCATTTTTCACATAATCTCATGAAGTAGGTTGTATGATGGTGTCATCAACCTATATTCTTGATACATCATTCTTTGACTATCTGAAATAAACTAATTATTACACCATGACCATGGAATTTAGATCCACGGATCTTTTTTAATCAAAGGATTCAGACATCAAATTCCATAAATATGGAAGGTACAAATGCTTTCTTGGCTCATCCATTAATAACATGTCATTCGTGATGCACCCAATGTACCCTACTTCCCACCAACATATAGCATGACAATTTTCATCAGCAAATCTAAGTGCATGAGTCATGAAATTCTTTAATGAATATATTAATGTCTAAGGATCATTCCACACACTCTTAGATAAGAATATCCAATGACACCAAACATGTGAAATTCCTATTGGCGGTTCTGTTCTCATAATCTCTCATCTTGGAGATTACCAAGTGTGAACTTCATGAGAAGAAGTCTCATCTGTTTATGAGTACTCTCACCTAATGGTCTAGATACTATGTGTCCCATCATAGTATGTTTTCCAACCGCAGAACTATATAAAGAATATTTCCGTAGCACTTCAAGGTTCTCATCATAACGGGGAACTAATAACATCTTATTAACATGAAAAATAATCTAGGATATTATTATATTATGGCCAGGTAGAACAATGAACAATATGTAATAATATGTTTAATTTAATTTTTAATACATCAAATATTCATGTAATATAAGTACAAACACTTCGTTCTAGGATACCAACTCCAACATATAATACATTAGTCGGGTATTAACATGTATTGTAGCTCATAACATGGTCAAATGTGTCCACATATCATCTTGGATATCGCCTCATCTAGGCATACTCTACATCTTACAACATCATTGTTATAATACAAATACTCACACACATGCGAGGGGGTCTCAAGAAGCAAAAAATACATACAAAATTTTATCGATGGATATTAAGACCCTTATACATATTCAATGAACAAAGACAATGCACATACCATTAAAAATAAATAATTATTACAATTATCGCATGTAGTTTTATTAATTAATTAATTAAATTTAAGCTTAGATAAACAAAGATCAGTCAATGTTAAAAACAAGTCTATAGGTAAAATAGATGTAAGATAAAAATTAAATGTGAAAAATTCAAGTTTAAGGACAATTTAATAAATTAAAATAATTATTTTAATTCAAATAATTTATTTTTGTTCAGTCAAATAATTAATTAAATTTTATTTCAAAATTATATTATTTTTAAAATAATATTATCAATACTTTTAAATATAAAAAATTTAAATTAATTTTTCGAACATATTAAAAAATTCTCGTGCCCCAGTACTTGGCCAAGCCTATTGGGGTTTGGGAAGAACTCTCCTAGGCCCATTGCAGGTTGAGAAGACCAGCCTTACCCTGTACTGGGTCGGGCCAACCCGTTTATACCATAGGTAGGCGATTTCGTAAGAGGCCACACCAAGTTTTACAATAGGGGGACACCGGTCACAGGGGGATCATGCGTGCCTTAGTTTTGGCGGTGGTGACTATGGGTTTGTTAGTTGGGAGTTCACGAAACTTGCAGGGAAGCCAACCATACTGGTCTGATAGGGGAGACATTTGGGATCGGGTCATACGGGATGCTGTGATGATGACAGTAGGTGGGTTAGGAATTTTATAATTTTCATCATCAGAGTGACAAAATTTCATTATCTCTGATGATCAGAGCCCTGATTAAGGAATGAGTATTACACATGAATTCAATTAAGAACAATAATATAAAAAACATTTACCTCATCTGAATTGATGGCACGTTCAATAGTAACATGTTGTCGGTGATTGTTGCACGAAGGATCTGAGACCGAACTCCTCTTGTTCATCCAAATGTGTTTTAAGAGTCTGTGATGACACCGATCATTAAATTTTGGGTGCTGTCATAGATCTTTGATGAGTCCGTAAATGACACGAGGATCACCATAATCTTGTTCCATTAATCCACAAAGGTGTTCGTCGATCGAACACTTGGAATAGAGCTTTCTATCTCTAGTTTATGATAAGCATGAGAGAGGATCTATCAAATTCGTGGGAATGAATAGTCTACTAGAAATGAGCTTCTCAATGGTTATATAGTGGAAGTTAAAACACCCGGAAAGGGTTCCCTAACCCTGATATATAAAACCCCCACAAAATAAGTTTGTAAATGACACTTTATGATGAACTAACTACATCATAATTTAATATATATTTTTTTCATTTACTTGTGATATATAATAAATATATTATGTGATAAAAGTGAATTATTAACTCGACTCATAATTCTTGCTAATATTAAACAAACATTGAATATAAAAATAATATTCATTTGAATAATATTTTCCATGTATTCACTTAATACCTTGTGAATAATTATAATAGATAATTTCAACTCAAATTAAATTGTAATTCAATAATAATGAATTTATTTTTTATTGGCGATTTCTTATTCTCATGTACAAATCAGACCCCATGGTGGGGGCCACCATGTCATACACTCTTATACAATAAAATAGGGAATACTTTTGAATATGCTATTGTGTGTAACACTCTTGGCCCTTAACTCGATATCAGTGAATATTACTCACAAATAAGAAGGAGAGTCAAGCTACCCATCAGACCCCTAAATTAGATAAGGAATAATCCTAACAATGACAACCTTCGTACGGACACACACCATGTAATTTAATCTCTTTGTCTCATGATATCTCATATAGTAGGATGCACACCTTATGTCATCATCCATACTTTCTTTATAATTTGTTGACATAACTGCATGGACATACCTTCATCTATCATTATCATGGATTTAGTAAAGGTACGACCATCCTGATCAACTAGTCCGGAGATATCTCTTCCTTTCAGAAAGGAAAATTTATATCTTGATTATTCAATCAATGTCATAATACCAATGTCACACCCAACACAATATACCTCACTACAACTTTAATGCCATAGTTTTTCCTTATTTCAAAGTATGCAATCAAATATTATAAACTAAAAGTAATCTAAAGTTAGGAGACTGTTAAACATGTTCATGGATAAAAACAACCAATGTCACCATAAACTTTTAGTGTACCTATTGTAGGCTCAGTACATGTGATCTCATATAACAGATATCACAAAGTTAAAACTTCATGAGAATAAGTCTCAATGCTTATAATCTCCCATCACCTGATGGTCTCACATCATTTGCATCCTATCAACATGATGTATATATACTATAGGACATATCTTTAATATTACTATCATGGTATCTCTTGGTTCTAAATATTGGATGGGAACTACTATAACCTTTTGATACAACAAGTAATCTATAGATATTACCATAAATATAGTGGACACAAAAGTATCAACACTATTATGGTAAGGTAAACACATGTATATATAAAACTTTATACATGTAATGGTAATCAAAGTACATAAATCTGTGGGGTATAGGAAACCCACTTACAACAACAAAAACCCTTGAACTAATTGTTGGCACTCCTTAATCTTTTCATGAGACTAAAAATTGAAATAAATTAAATTAACTAAATAAACAAAGTATAAACTAACTTAAGCTAAACATAAACTTTGATTAAACTAAGAAATGAAGGATAAAGATAATGAAATTGATTTCCAAGGATGGTTTTGATTTATCCAAAAATACTCAAAATCTATCATGCATTTAATCCAATTAATAGTCATGAGGTTACTTAAATAAAATAATTTTACATTTTTGCCTAAAATAAAACTATATAAGACCATAAATCTCTTAATCAAGCTAATAATTAATGATCCTAGGTGTATTAAATTATATATCTAAAGAAATAGACAAATTTGAGTCTGGTCTCACTCCTCTACTATCCTCTATTAAATTGGGTTTTGTCCCCTAATAGTCATCAATATCACTAGGAAATTTGGGAATATGATATTAATTAATCTAAATGTGATACTAATTAAATAATACAAACTCATGAGAAATAAATAATGTAATGACACTAGGTATGAGTCCATTTCAACTCATTATATACTCTTCTACAAAACATTCCACTCATGGTCGTCAGTTCTTTATCCATGGATAAACTAGAACCCATAGAAGAAGGAATAGAAAATTTCACTAAAAATACTGGTGAAGAAAAATAATGAAAAATCATTGGAATTTTTTTAACATTAGATAAAAGAAAAAATGGTTATACACTAAAAATAAGAGATGAAAAAACATATGTACACATAAACATGACGATGTATTGACTCTAACATTCTCCAACCTCTGAAGTGTTGATCCATTTTAATTGTTATATGTTTCCCTTTTTAATATTCAGATGAAAATTCTTCTATGAAAATGTACTTTAAAACTGAGCTGGACTCCCCCAGAAATAAACAATTTTTTTTAACATATGATTTTTAAATAAAAAAACTATTAAATTAAACCCAGGTTAAAAATATTATTAATAAAATTCAAGTAAGGTGGCATTGGCCTTTCCACTATTTGTTTTAAGTTGAAAGGTATTGAGACTGATTCCACACTTTCCTTTCATCGACTCGGATCAATGACACAGAAAAGGAGGTAAAAGGCATTAACATGAAAAATACCTTTCAACTTAATTTAAGAAAATGTTCTTTTCATGTTAACTCCTTTCACCTAAATTAAGTCCAAAATTGTTTTTGTTGACAATGCATTTCCCCAACCCCCTATAAATAGCCACCCTCCCCTCAACCTTCGCATCACCTAATTCATCCCACCTGCCTCTATTTAGAATCACCCCTCTCTCTCTTAAATTTTCCTGGTGTTTTCTCCCTTGTGTGTAGAATTTTTGTTGGCCTAAAAGGAGTGCCGAATTTAAAAAGTGCAGAATTTGTAAAGCATCATTTAGAGGTATTTTTTCTAATTCATTTTTAAGATAATTATTTATTTAGTTGTCTAGTTTTTTTTAGTTTTAAATATATTTTTTACTTAGATTCTTAGTTAATTATATATAATTTATAAATAATAGTTAATATTAGTAAGTACAATATTTTGTTTAATAATAAATTCTGAGTAAATAATTTATAATTAGTCTCTGTAATTGATTTATTATTATAAGAAGATTATTATTTAGTATAACTTAGTATTTTTTAATATTTTTGACATAATTAGGAATTAATATTAAATAGATTATGAATAAATATTATTGAAATAACGATTCACTAATAATAGAATAATAAATAAATAATGCTAAAGTAATTATTAAATATTGATTAACTAATGAATAACTAAGAATAATTTCGGATTAATGAATGATTCTATAATGATTAAATAATGATTAACCAGTAATTACTTAACTATTAACTATTAATTAACCAATAATTAACTATAAATTAACTAATTAATATATATTAAATAAGTAATGACTAACATGTGATTAGTTAATGAATACGGCATAATTAATTTAGGATTAATTAATGTTTAATAAATGATTATATAATGATTAACTAAGGATTATAGAATGAATAATGAATGGTAAAATAATGATTAATGAGTGATTAAATAATGATTAATACATGAATAAGGTATGATTAAAAAATATTAATTAATGATGAAGTAGTGATTAACCAATAATTAATTAATGATTAATTTTTATTTAAAAATAAATTGACTACTTAAATAATGATTAAATTATAATTAACTAATAATTAAGTTTAAAATAACTACTTAATAACTATAATTTAAGTAATGATTAATGAGTAATTAACGAATGATTAAGGCATAATTAACTTAGGATTAACTAACACATAATGAATAATTAATTATTGATTAAATATTTATTAATCAATGATTAATGGAACATTAAATAATGACTAATTAATGATTAAATCATTATTAAATTATAATTAAATAATGATGATCTATTAATTAACCCATAACTAACTATAAAGTAATTAATTGATTACTACTAATTAAGTAATGATTAATGAGTGATTAACATGTGATTAATTTACAACGAAGTAATGAATAGTCAATAATTAATTAATGATTAACTGTTAATTAGCTATAAACTAACTACATAAATAATGATTCTATAGTAATGAACTAATAATTAAATTTAATGAAACTACATAATAATTATTAATTAAGGAATGATTAAGGAGTGATTAACGAATTATTAAAGCATAAATAACATAGAAATAAATATTACTTAATGAATGATTACGTAATGATTAACTATTAATTAACTAATAATTAAAAAAATATTAAATAATGATTAATTAATTATTAACTACTAATTAATAAATGATTAAGGAATGATTATTCAATGATTAAGTAATGATTAACTTTGAAATAATTATTAGAGAAATTATTATTAAACAATAATTAGTTAATGATTAAATGTTAATTAACTTTTAATTAACTACTTAATAACTATAAATTAATGAATTCTTAACAAATTATTAATGAGTGATTAACAATTGATTAACAAATGATTAAGGAATTATTAATTTAGGACTAAGTAATTCTTAACTTAGGATTAATTATTGATTAATTTTTATTTACCTTTAAACTAAATAATAATAACTATTAGTTAATACATTCTGAACTACTGACTAAGTAATGATTAACTAAGGATTCACTTAAGATTAAATAATTATTAGCTATTGACTAACTTTGGATTAACATAGAATCAACATAGGAACAATGAGGGATAACTGCATGATAAAGTGGCCTAATTGCATACTTAATTTGTCACTCTCATGATTTAGATAATCTATACCATACTGCACACCTAGTTTGACACTCTCGATGGATATACATTAGATGATTCACATTCTCTTTATAAACTACCTAACATATCTTCAGGAAAATTAAAAATGATTCTATGAAACATGAGTGTTGCCATTGAGGATATAAGAAGGCATTATAAAATTTCAGTAATGTAAATATTATGTGGTTATATAAGAAATAAAATCCATTTTTGGATATTAAAAGTGTATGTGGCTCTGGAATAGATGTGCATATGGGAAATAACCCTAAAAACACCATATTGAGCTAGACCCGATCAGAAGATTGTGCATGATAATTGACCTTGTTGCACATCTGATTTAACATTCGTAGGAGATTTTATTTAGCTGATTTACAATCTCTTTATAATCTACCAGTCACACATTTAGGAATATTAAAAATTATACTACAAAACATTAGGGTCATCATTGAGGATTTAATAAGATTTTCTTAAATTTTGGTAAAGTAAATATTGTGTGGTTATTTAAGAAATGAAATCCCTGTCTAGATACTACAAGCGGATGTGGCTCTAGAATAGATGAACCTAGGGGTAAAACCCTATAAAACACAATATTGAGATATCCTCGATTGAGAATTGGTGTGCGACAATGGGCCTTATTAAACACTTAGTTTTACCCCATGGAGGATATGTTGTAGATGATTGAAATTATCATTATAATATACTAAACTTACCTCTAAAAAGATTAAAAATTATATTATGGAGTATTAGTTTCATCTTTGAGGATATAAGAAGTCATTATAAAATTTTGATAAAGTAAATATTGTGTGGCCAACACAAAATGATTTTTCCTCATTGCCAATATTTTTTACACTATCATAATCTTAACCAAAAATAATTTTTCATGTTGACAATCATGTATTAATGTGTTTACTTCTATTGGGAGGTTATTCAAATGGATCAAAGTGATTATTATAGTAGAAAATTATAAATAATGGTTAGAGCATATGATTTTGTTACCCTAATATAACTTCTTGAAAGAATTTGTGGTTGTTTAAATCTATTACTTGATCAATAGATTTAGTCTATTATATATAGACATTTTAAATTCTAATCTATGCTATAACATGTAGTTTTTCCATTGGCTATTGCTGAGGACTAGGTCTAAGAAAAAAAATTATTTTACCAATGGTAAGATTGTTCCATGATAGAGTTATATGTTGAGGTATCTTTTTTATAGTAGCAACACCCTATTTTATGACGACATAGGTATACAAGATTCGGTGAAAAAGGTCTTCCCCAATAAAATGAGGTTATTTCCTTTGATATATAATAAGACAACAAAAATGATGATTTGGATCTATAGTATGATCATTTTGATGATCATGAAGTTTCCAATGATGGAACAGTTAGAGAAAACAATGACAATGGTGAGGAATCTGTAGAATTTAGGGATGAAGTTGGTATAAATTCAGTAGTTTTATAGTATCTTTGAAACAAAATAAATCATCCACCCCTCTTCATATCTTGGTTAGAAGCAATGGCACATTTTTCTGAATTTAACTACAATTTTATCACACCATCAACTGAGTTTCTTGGAGAGGTAGTGGATATATTTGGTGAACCAGATAAAACATTATATGTTGGATGATATTTTTCAAGAAATATTCCATGAAAAAAATTCTAACAAATTTCAAATTGAGGGTCACTATAGATAATTTTTTCAATACTAAAACTGTATAAATTACATCATACTATGTAAAACATATGGGGATGATTATAGATTTATCTTGAGGGAGATTCCTGACATTTCATTTGGAGGTTATAGAATTTCTATGATTGAGACTACTCATACTTTCATTAATCCAAACCTGACACAAGATCATAGATCATTGAATGATTAATTTGTGTTATCTATTATTTTTGAGATGATTTGTACCTACAAAGATGTGCATGTAGCCCTTGTGTAGGAGAACATACAACATAATTTTGTTTATAAGATTTCTTATACAAAGGCATGGATGATGAAATAAGAGGTAATTTTCATGGTCTATGGTGACTGGGAAGACTTGTATCAGGTGTTTCCATAATTGTAATCTATAATGAGACACATAATTAATGTTTTCTTGAATCTCAATATGAATAAACATGTGTCTGAAGGTAAACAACTTGACTCATCTCATGTTAATTTTCTTCTCTTGTTATGGGCATTCCTTCTATGTACTGTCACATTTTTTTCTGTAAATAGTTCATACAAATTGATGGGATGTTTCTATATAGAAGATACACATTGGTATTTTTGATTGAGGAAACCCAATATATAAACTGTTCAACTCTTCCACTTTCATTATTCATTTTGAAGAAGGAAAATTATGAACCATGGAGTTGTTTTTTTTCATGTATCAGTAACGATTTCACATGCATTCGGAGTGTCTATTTGATATCTGATTGTCATCAGTCAATCAAAAAATCAATCAATACAGATCCTGTTATAATATTTTTAATTTTTATTTATAATGATAGAGGATACCACTCGACCCACTCAGTTGTATTGGAATCTTTCATGTGAGGTGCTCAGTGGTTGTGAAGTTTAATGGATTAGGGTGCGTAGAGTGCACCATTATCATCAACATAATAAACCAAAATTAATTTACATGACAAAAATATTATTGATTAAAAATATAATATTTACACATTTAAAATATTTTCACATAAATTATAGTATAACTAAAATCAAAATGAAATTTAGATTATTGAATAAACATATAAAAAATAATTTAAAATAAATGGAATGTCAAATAAAATTATAAATAAAAATGTAATGTTTAAAAAAAATATATCATGCCAATAAAATTAATTTTCATTAATTGTTTTTATGAAATGCTTGTTATTTTTAATTATTATTTATATGTTCATTTAGCGTGTTATATTTAATTTACATCATATTTCAGCTTTATTATTTATAGACTTTCAAAGTCAACTACTTGAAACATTATTATGTTTCATATAAATGAATTTGAAAGCATATAAATTATAAAGTATAAATACAATCTAAATAAAAATTGAAAAATTGAATGAACTTGTAAAATATTATTAAAAATAAAAACAAATCATAAATATAATAAACATAAGCTAATTGACATGTCACAAACATTATTTATTAAGAACATAACATTTACACTTTAAAATAATAATAGAAATAAATCAAATTAAGAAATAAATTATTATTTACATAATTATAAAGTATTTTTAATTATCATATTATAATGAAATGTTAGTAATTAAATTATTAATAAATATTAATAATTTTATTAAATATTTACCATAAATAAAATAATAAATATTAATAGTGATATAAATAATATAATTATTAAAGTATATATTAAATTAGTTAACAATATAATTTTAAAATTAATCTTGATTAAATTAGTAATATAAAAATTTTAATTATTAATAATAATGGTATTTTTAACAAATTTTTTGTATATATATGTATCAAACAAAGAGTTTACAGTCATAAGATAATAAAACAATAAAAATAAAAAAATTATAATAAATTAAAAGGCCAATTAAAAGGCTTGAATAGAGTTACTAATATAAAAAATTAAACTAAAAAACATAAAACAAAGGATATGGGTGGATTAACACCTTTATTATTTGGTTTAGGTGAAAGATTTTAATGAATTTAAAGCCTTTTAGCTCCACCCAAAAACCTGAAAGACTTTAAAGGATTTAACTCCTTTCATTATTAGTTTTAAAAATATTTCTAACCTAGGATTATGTTAGTATTTTTTTCAAAAAATGTATATAAAAAGACTCAAAACATATTCTTAAAACTCCTAAAAGATAGAAGTATCATATTTTAAAAGCTATACTTACTTATCTTCTACGATGTGGCCTTGGTCTCCATGGTGTATCGTTCTAAAAATCTATAACTTAAAATCCATTTCCACTACCCATATTAAGATCACTATAGAATAGATAACTAGCTACAGTTAAAACCCCTTGGTCAAAACTATTTTGAGATATCATCCTTTTAAAATACCTAAACTATGAAATAATCTCATATCATCCTTGTTGATATCATCCACCTCAACATTCCTTTATTTTATTAAAACTAGGCTACAACATGGATAAAAGTCCTTTGGCACAACCTCTTAGAGGCATCAAAATCTGGGTCCCTTCCATATTAGGGGCCTCTATAGCGTAGGAGAACCCTCACGACACAACCTCAATTTTCATGTAGACTCTTATCACCCTTTGGTGTGGCCTATGGCTTCATTATTTAGCCACTTTTAGTATGAAAAACCAGTTTCCTATGATATAAAAGACTCAAACATCGCAAAACCTCATTATGTTGTAGCCTCATCTCTTTCCTTCTTCATCACATGCAACCACAGTGCAAGTTCAAGACATAGTGGAGAAAAAATCCTTCTCTATAAGATAACCTCCATGAAATGTTCCTCCTCACCTCATGCACACACACTTCTATATATCAAGAAAATAGACGGTGATGTAAAGGTTATAGAGCCATTTAAAACCATATCCCTGATAAATTTAGGACTTCCTCATCACATCCAATCTCCATCCTTGCAACGTAATTTGTAGAAGAATCTCCCTTAGTCTCACCCTTACATAACAAGAATACCTCTGCCATGACCTTTATATATCACTTAAATTCCTTTAATTACCTTACATAGACTTCCAAAAAACCTTACTATATTTACAAATCTCTTACCAAAAGTTTAGCAAAGTGGCCTTCATTATGGACATCATCTTTTGTATCGATACAACCCATCTATCAGTGCAACACCACCCCTATGTTGCAATTATCCACATAAACCTTTAGACCTTCTCCGTGTAGTGGATACCATCATAATGCAGTAAAACTCTTTGAAAAATCATCCCTAGTGTTCCATGATGTAATATTTGCCATATATGGTAGCCATATGTAATATTCCAATGTGGAAAAAAATAACATTCAATGGAATTAGTGATTCTACGGTGTAGATGACATGAGTGAGGAAGATGAAATGGGTGAAATCCTAAGATGATGATATATCTATAAGATAGAAATATTTTCACTCCAAATTCACCCACATTGATTTGTCTCTAGGGTGAAATTCTCTTAACAAAACATTTTGTGGTACCATCATCCCATTGTATCTTACTGGAGCTAGTTGACTCCTAACTTCACCACACTTTATCTCACATTATGGCAGTACTCAATACATGTTTACGCCCACTTACTTTAGGCGGCCACCATCCTCTTGACACCCGAACAAACATCTATATTTTTTTATACATATTTTTAAAAATATTTATTAAAATAATACTAGTTTGTTTTTAAAAAAACTAAGAAATAAAGATGGCATCATCGATGCCGCATTTTGATTATCTTGGTAGGTAGAAAGACTAACGTCACCTTTTCCCCAAACCTATATAAATAGACACCTAACCCTCCCCTTTCTCCTCACTCAGTTCACCCCCTCTCTCTCTAACACCACTTACTCTATCTCCCTGCTTTTATCGATGATTCCTCCACTGTGCGTGTCAAATTTTGGGAAGTATCATTTATAGGCATTTTTTTCTTATTTATTTTAAAGTTATTTATTTATTAAGATATTTGTCTTTTATTTAGTTTTAAATATTTTATTTACTTTGTTGTTTAATTATTTAGATACAGTTTATAAATAATATCTAATATTAGTAAATAAAATATTATAATTTATTTATGAGTTTTGAGTAAAGAATTTATAATGAGTCTTAGTAATTAATTTATTATTATAATAAGATTATTATTTAGTATAACTTAGTAGTTTTTAAATATTAGTGAAATAATTATTAATTAATATTAACTAGATGATGAATAAATATTAGTGAAATAATTGTTTTCAAATAATTATCTATTATATAATTAATGATTAAATAATGTTATCTTAATGATTAAGTATTTATTAACTAATGAATAACATAGGATTAAACAGTGGTTAGATAATTAATAAACTATCATTAACTTAGGACTAACTTAGGATCAAGTAATGATTAATTAATGATTAAATAATTATTAAATAATTATTAATAGTAATTATCAAATAAAAACTAAAAAGCACTTAACTATTAATTAAGTAATGATTAATGAGAGATTAAAGAATGAGTAAGGAATAATTAATTTTGGATTAACTAATGTTTAAATGATGATTATCTAATAATTAAATAATTAATAACAAATGATTAAATAAATATTAAAGAATTATTTACTAATAATTTCTTATTGATTAACTACTAATTAACTAATAATTTACTGTAAAGTTACTACTTAATATCTATTAATTAAGTGATGATTAATGAGTGACCAATGAATTATTGAGCCATAATAAATTTATGATTAACTAATTATTAACTAATTATTAACTAATAATTGAATAATGAAGAAAAAATGATTATCTAATGATTAAAAATGATTAACTTTTAATTACTTAATGATTAAATATTAATCAACTAATAATTAGCTATAAAGCAACTTCTTAATATCTATTAATCAAGGAATGACTAATGATTTTTTAATGAATGAATATGGTGTAGATAAGTTAGGATTAACTGATCCATAATGAATTATTAAGTAATGATTAACCAATGAATAACAAAATATTATAGAATCATTAACTAATTATTAACTAATTATTAATTACTAATTAAGGAATTATTGTTGAATGATTAAAGAATGACCACCTTAGAAAAAATTAATGATGAAGTAATTATTAAACAATAAGTAGTAAATTATTAACTATTAATTAAATTTAAACTAAACTAATCAAGAAATAATAATTAATGACTGATTAAATAATGACTTAGTAATGATTAAATAAGGACTAACTTATTATTAAATGACGATTAGATATTGATTAACTTCATATTAATATAGAATTAACATAGTATCAAAGATGACTAAATGCATAAAAAAGATTCTTAACTGCACACTTGATTTGTTACTCCTATGATTTATATGATTCATACCATGTTGGGCACCTAGTTTGATACTCTTGATGGATATGTTTTAGATTATTCACATTCTCTTTATAAACAATTGAACATTCCATTAGGAAGATTAAAAACTATGATATGAATCAATAGTGTCATATTATTGGATATAAGAAGATGTTATAAAATTTTAGTATAATAAATATTATGTGGTTATCAAAGTAATGAAACTACTATCTAGATACTAAATGTGGGTTTGTCTCTAGTACAGAGGTAACTAGGGGAAAAAACCCCAAAACGGTGATTTAGATGAACTTGATCATCACATGGTGCATGAAAATGGGCATTGCTGCAGACCAAGTTTTACATTCTGATGGGATATGCTTTCGATGATTCAAATTCTATTTATAAACTAATGAATATAACTTTATGAAGATTAATAATGTTCTAGAAAATAATAGTTTCAGAGTTTAGGATATAAGAAGATGTTAAATAATTTCATTAAATTAAATATTTTATGGTTATCTAAAAAATTAAATCCTAGTTTGGATACTACAAGTGGATGTGGATCTGGAAAAAAGGAACCTAGGGATAACAACCCCAAAAAGTGTGATTGATTTGGACTCAATCGTCACCTGGTGCATGAAAACAGGCCTTGCTACACACCTAGTTTGAAACTCCTGGGAAATATTCTATTGATGATTCACTTTCTCTTTATAAACGACCTGAAATATATTTAAGAAGTTTAAAATTGTACTACAAAACATTAGTGTGGTATTTTAGGGTATAAGAAGACATTCTAAAATTTCAATAAAGTTAATATTGTGTTGAAAATTCTATATGATTATTCCTCATTGTCAATATTATTTAAACTATCAGAATATTGATCAAAAAACATTTTTCAGATAGAGAATCAGGTTTTATTTTGTCTACTTCCATGGAGAGGTTATTTAAACCATGTAAGGAGCTTCTTATAGTACACAACCAACAAAAATGGTCTAGACATATGATTGTATAACCCTAAGATAACTTCATGAAATAATTTTTGGTTGTTTAAATTTGGAATATGATCAATAGTTATAGTCAATTAAATGTCGACATTTTCAATTCCTGATTATGTATTTCATCTATCTTATCCATTGGGTGCTTATAAGGATGGGGTCCAAGCAATAAATTTATTTTCGCAATGGTCAAATGGTTCCATATGGATTTATATGTTGAGGATTCAAGTGTATAATTACAACATCCATTTGTAAGAGTATATAGACATACACGAGTAATTGAAGAAGGTCTGTCCTAATAAAATAAGGCCATTCCTAATGATGCAGAACAGGAAAACATAATAAATCTCCTAGATATATAATATATTTATTTAGATGGTGAGGAAGTTTCTAATGATGGAATAGATAGAGACAAAAATTTGGATGAGGAGGAAGCTATAGAATTTAGGGAGTAATTTTCTATAAATGTAGTATATGTAAAACAACCTCGATGAACAATAAATCATCTACCACTCTACAAATATTGGTTTGAAGCAATGGAACGTTTTCTTAGATTCAACTAGAATGTTTTCAGACCTACAATTGAGTTCCTCATAGTTATAGAGGATATATTTAGTGATATGGAAAAAAATTTACACGTTGGAAGAGATTTTAGAAGTAAAGATTTGATTAAAAACAATCTAAAAAGATTTCATATTGAGAGAAACTATAGATATATATTTTATTAATCAGGTCATAAAAAATACATCATATGGTGTGATAAATATGTGGATGATTGTATATTCCTCTTGAGGGAAATTCCAGACAATTCATTTGGAGGATACAAAATTTATAAGATTCAAGAAAATCATACTTTCATTCATCAAAACGTGACTCTAGATCATACCTCATTTGATTATAAATTTCTGTGATCTCTTATAATTGATATGACCGGGACTTGCGAAGATGTGCCTATATCCCCTGTGATAGAGAATATACAACACAATTTTGGTTATAATGTTTCCTTTTATAAGGCATGGATGGCGAAAGATAGGGAAATTTTCAGGGTCTATGGTGATTGGGTTGACTTATATAGGGTTTTCCATAATTTATAGCCATAATAAGACAATATGAAAAAGTTTTCATCCATTTCTATAATAATTTACTTTTGTCTCAATACAACTGACTTGATCCATCTCATGTCAAATTTCATCGGTTGTTCTGCGCATTCATTCCATGTATTTCTGTATTTTGTTAATGAAAATAGTTATTTCAAATTTAACGGATGCTTATATATGGAATATAAATGGGTGTATTTCCAAATTAAGTAACCCAAGATAGAAAATTTTCAACTATTCCATGTCTATCTTCCATTACTAATAAATTCTAGGACCCGGACAACACATTCAACAATAGATTTAAAATAACATTTAAGAAGCTTCTTTTTATTGTGTGTGCCTTTTGTTTCCAAGAAGACTCTTGATTTGAAGTTCAAGAGTGTATGAACCACATCATAAGAAGCATACGTTGAGTATTGTTGGTATTACTTGAAGCGAGGCAATGTCATTGTGGAAACTTCTAGGAATTTTTGTTTTTATGCACACAAATCATTGTAGTATGTGCCTCTATAACCACATCTTGAGAATAATATGTTGATCTAGTTTACTGATTGTACAAAATTTATAAATTTTATGATACTACATTGATTTATATTGGGGAGTTTTGATATTTTCCATTACCCAAAGACCAACTAATATTAACACCTGACATCAACAGGTTGTGATAGCAAGGGCGACCAAAATCCAGTAGGATGCGAAATGAGATGGACTAGCCTCAAGAAGAAGGGAAATGTTTCAGTTGGATCATATTTCATTTGGAATTTAATTACATGAAATTATTCCCTAACATTTTTGGATTAAGTTGACACTCTCATCCACAATTATTTATTACCTCCAATATGAACTTTTCATATTATCAATTACATGGTGTTAGTATAAAATCCTAAATTGTTTATAATTCTATGTCATTTATGAATAATTTTACTATCAAATAATAAATAGTGGATAAATTATACAACTATTTACACAAATCACACACAAGATAAACATTCCTAAATGTTGCATCATTTCAATACATAAAACTTTCTTTTACATAATTCCCTTCCCATTACAAATCATTTTCTCACGATAAAACTATTTGGTAAATCATCCTTTAGTTTTCTTAATAAGCCTTTCATATTCACATATTATGGAATATCACAAGTATAAGTGATATAACATGATATAATAATCAAACTACCCATGGATAGACCATAAATAAAGCATGTGATAAAACAATCCTAAAATATATCATCTTTTGATAAATCACAAATAAATAAGAAAGAACGCTATTTGGTATCTAAATTATGTGTATACCTACTAAAAATGAAAGAAATTCTCAATCCCCAAGGTGTATCATACTTATAGAACCTATGTGTGTGCAAATATATTTTTAAAGTAAAACCCCTTTAGAAACATGACCCTATTCTAACGCGAATAGTGGAAAAACTAGTCGCCCTCAAAATTGGAGATTGGGAAAATGAAATCTGAGATTTACCAATAAGGGCCCAAATAGGGTGTAAGGCATGAAGCCTAGTAGGATACCACCTTGAATATATTTATTTATTTTAACCATGAAAACCTATAAACTAGTTTGAAAAAAAATCAAATCTAAACCACTTTAAAACAAACCAAATTCAAGTTAACCTTTAAAATCCATTTGGCATTCTTTTATAAAACAAACATGGTTTTCAAAAATAATTCTCATATATGGATCAAGTAATAAAAACAAGGCTATAAGGTACAACATTCTCAAATATAACTAAATGGAATAATAAAGGTGATAATAACATCAACTTCATGTAACTATACAAATGAAAAATGAACAAATGGTAATAATACCTATCACCATATCAAATGGAACTAATAAAATTCATAAAGAATATAAAACAATCTATCATGATTAATGTTTACCTAGGTTCTATAATTATAAGGCCTATTGTGAGTGAGTAAACAAGTATTCTAGATATCAATGTAATGGAATCCCACATGATCATCATATAGAACCAACTCCAAGAGATCACACGGTCTCTCAAAAACCAACATGGAAGCTCACATGGTCTTCCTACCCAAATTATCTCTCAATCCTTTGGAAAATAATAGATTCTTGAATGGTAATCCCTTTGAGGATTACACGTCCAATAGGAAAACCTCTCACCCACACCCTAGTTAACCCATGTGCTAATCCATGCCAACACATCACAAGAAAGTGACCATATCAGTCAATCCATAACACAATATATTTTATAAATCAGACATTCACAATTTAAGAAAACACCCATTCCAAGGAAAAATATCTAAAAGCACTTTAGAAATATATTTTTAGAAATATGAAGACGTGACCTTTTGTTTTAGTAAGAAAATATTCATAAAACAAAGGCATTAATTATGATATATTTTAAATTCTACCAATCATAACATTATTCTGAATAGAATGGTATATTTTAATTTTACAATTACTTAAGATATATTTTAGTTTTATATGTAGAGATAGAGAACAATACTCTACTCAATGAGTAGTATAGTCATGTTTCACATGACATCCTAGTGGGTCGTGAGGTTCGATGGATCAGGGTGTGTAGACTCCATCATTATCATTACATTCAACCTCCAGCCACCATTATACCACACCTATGCTATGATGGATTCTATAACGTTTTTGTATATGGTTTTACATTCCTTTATCATCAACTCCTTTCTTACCTCACTAAGTGATGGAGACCTGAGGCACACACATTACACTTTCCTGAGGGAGATATGACCATCATCCTTTAGGATGTGGAAGTTCTTGTCGGTCTTCCAATTTAGGTGGATGTAGTTATCGGACTCACCTATAGAGACTATCCTGAGATTGTACAGTGGTTTCTAGGCCTAAAAATTGTAGGGGTTGATGATTCTACATATTGAAGGTCGATATCCATAATATGTCCTGAGATTCACTTTGCAAAGTTACCCACAAATACTAACAAGAAGACTTTCATGAGTTACACCCGTGCATATATCTTATGGCTTATTAAAGGAACATTGTGCACTGATCACTCAAGTATCTATGTGCACATGATGTATCTAGGTCTATGAACGAATTTTTATCAGGTTAGGAGATAAAATTGGGGATCTTCATGCTTGGAATGCACTTACATATCATTATGCATGACATGCCAATCAAATTTCATTGATCTTAGGGGATGTGTCATCCATATTCAAATGTGGGAATGTGAAGAATTACCTCCCCTCTCTATTATTATTGCTTGTCAGAAGGCTTATAGAGACTTGATACATGACACTCTATGTGTATGCTAGTATGATCACTCATCTTTATCGTTTTTTGTAGATACTATGAGTTATTAAATTTAATTTATTATTATTTATCACATTCAACGTTATAGGTTATAGGTGGATTGAGAAACAACACTTTTTCAAGATTTTGAGGGAAAAATTGGGTAAATATTGTCTCATGTTGGAAAATATAGTACCCCCTAATGTATGTATATACAGTACTTCCTTGAATATTCAATTTCTTGATATTTTATTTTTTGGTTTTTATTAAAAAAAATGTTTTTAAAAATGTCACATGTCATTTCAGATTACATGGATGCAATATTGGTCTCCATTAGATCAGCTATCTACATACTTCACTGATGGGATCCGAAATTCCATGACTGTAGTGCCTGTCATTCACTTTCATATTATTTAGTGGCACCATACAAATAGAACCATGTTCCAATTTGGATTTTTTCAGCATATTCCCTTTCCACCTAGACAGTCATCACCGCTTCATTCCATAAAGCTAATAGGGGGATAGAATTTCAAATGATGCTGATGACATGTAGAGTATCTAGAACTCTAGGAGTGATGATTTTCATTTCATGTCAAGGGTATGCATACGATGTGATTCCCTCTTGAAGAGAAGCTCGAGTATGATCCATGGTATTGAAAAAAGTTTATACTGTATCTTACTCTACATAACTGAGGAATTTAGGATTTCATATGTTAATTAATTTCCATTAGTTTGTTTTATATACTTTTTCATTAATTTATTTTGAATCTAATTAAAACATACTTGACTACAACATATTATCTACATGTTAGATCCAGAGGATGGGGAGCTTTTTACCCAGGAAGCAAACTATGTTGCAGTGTAGGGGATGATGATATCATATCATGTTGTACACGATAGTAACTTTTATTTTACACCTCAAAAAGATGATGTTCCTTCCTAGGCAGAGTAGGTTATTTCTCATGAACCTCCTCCTGAAACTACTGATACCGAGGAGCTGTGATGGCCACAATGTAGACTGTATCGTGTTGCACGTGAGTCCTCACCTATTCCATTAGTAGAGGTTTCACTTCTAGAAGTCCATCCATAGTAGATTGGGGATGTGAATCAGGATACATGAGATATATTTATGTTTTCAGGATATCCATAGTTTTATCTAGGTACAATTGATCCAATATTAAATCAGGGGTCATTTCCCAGGCCTCCACCTTTTGTGCTCGAGCCTTCATAGGCCTTATAGTTCCCCCAAAAGATGATGATAGGTCCTTCCACTTATACAGTGGGACAAGTATCAGGTGAACATGATGAAATCTAGATTCATTTTTTTCCTAATGAGTCATAGGCAAAGGAACATATATTCAAGGTTCCAACACCTATGGAAGAGCCCTGTTCTGGTCATCATACTCTACCCTAACACAGAGGTCGACGGTCTCAATATAGGCATCACATTCACACACCATCATGTGGGATGGGACCTCGTCATAGATAGTGATGGTATTCATTCATTTATATATTTCTATTGAATTAAAGTATTTGAAACAATAATTTATTATGTCCTCAATATAATTTTCTATTGATTAAATTGATGAAATTCTTTTTACTGTCCACCATTTTTTATATGTTTATCCATTTTTTATTTTTTATTTATAATTTTTCTTATAGTTTATCTTTTGTATGTTTTACAATTAAACTACTTTAAAAAAGGAAAACTTATTACATTTCAATTAGGTAACTTTAAAATATTATAAAATACAAACTATAAAAATAATCTAAATAAACTTAAAACATACCCTAAAGATATTAAAATTTGTTAAAAATAAAATTAAATTCTTCATTATAATAAACCAAAATTAATTTACATGAAACATACATTATTCATTAAAAACATAATATTTACACATTAAAAAGTAAATTCACAATAAAATATTATACAATTAAAATCTAAATAAAATTTAGAACATTCACTAAGCATATAAAAAATAATTGAAAATGAAAAGATTGTAAAGAAAAATTATAAATACAAATATAATATTATAAAACAACAGTATATTATGCCACTAAAATTAATTTTCAATAATATTTTTATGAAATTCTTGTTATTTTCAATAATTTTTTATATGTTCTCTAAGTGTTTCAAATTTTATTTAGATTTTATTTCTACTCTATTATTTATAGACTTTCAAAGCCACATACTTAAAACATAATTATGTTTCATGAAGGTGAATTTGAAAACATATAAATTATAAAATTTAAATAAAATCTAAATAGAATTTTAAAACCCGACTCAACATATAAAACATAATTGAAAATAAAAAATTCATAAATATAATAAGAAAATTTTAATTTACCTATCACAAAATTAATTTCTTAAAAACAAAACATTTTGTTTCAAATATTAATGAATATAATTATTACTAATTTTTATATTATTAATTAAATTACTATGATATATTTTTAATTATTTTATTATAATTAAATTCTAGTAATTATATTATTAATATATATTAATTATAGCATTAAATATTTACAATAATTTAAATAATAAATCTTAATAATGATCTAAATAATATAATTATTAACATAACTAATAAATTATTTAACAATATATTGATAAAATAAATCTTAATTATATTAGTAATATAAAAAAATTAATTACTAATAATAATGGTATTATTAAAAAATTATTTGTGTATATATATCTAAACAAAATAAAATAGAAAATATATATTTATTAAATATATAAATATATATATTTTTAATTTTTTAATTGTATTTTTTAAATTTGGGAAAACGTTGCATCATCCTTCCAATTTTTAGACTAAAACACAAATATGGAAATTCTCATGCATCCTTTGGGTATTAGTTTTAAAAATATTTTAAACCTAGAATAATTTTTTATAATTATTTTGAAAAAATGTATAAAAACTCCTCTCCTGAATTCCCTTGCCCCTAACTATGTAGGGGCTCTGTCTCAACTTGTTTCTGGCCTTCTAAAAATTACAAGATTTTCTAAAATATGTGATTTCAAAATATTCAACTACATTATGTATAAAATAACCAAAAGTCCATAATACTCAAATTAATGTGATTTTATGACATAAATGATTAAAAAATATAATTAAGATACAATTAGAATTTAAATCGATAATATTAATGGGTAAAATATATAAATTAATTTGGGTCATCATGCAACACCCTATCATGTGTTTGACCTGTGACCTCACCGGTAGATCCATTATATCCTACCTCACCTCGTGTGCTATGAAAATCATAACGAACACAACCCATGAGACTGTTGTTTGTGTCCATAGATAGATGAAAAGCAATGTAGAGTCACTCCCAATTTTCATGCTTGTCATTTTCATGGTGCTACCTTTTCTTTGTATCTGGTGGTTCATGTTAGGTTTGTAGTTGCATAGGGTCTACCTTTTCATTTTTGGGATTGATAGGGAGTCTGTTTCTTCACATGGTGAGTGTTCATTCCCACAAAAAATTATCCAATAACAAAATGAAATTTCTCATGAATTATTATTTTCGCCATCACATGAGTTGTTTCATGATGACTGAATATTTTTTATTTATTTTGGGAAGTTAACTAAGTGATGCAAATTTTTGAGCATTCCATTTAGTGTTTTTATTTTTTAATTAATTTCCATTTTAATTAAATTTTTAATTGATTTATTATTTTTTAAATTATTTGTTATTGAAATTCATATTAAGAATTAAATCTCTTCAATTTGATTTTTATTTGATTCAGTGGTATTAATAAAATTAACAGTTTCATCTGATCATAATGCAAATTGGTGATACAGATTTGTGAGAAACCGATCATATCATTTCCACAGAGTCCTATTTTTATTTTGGAGTGGAACATAGTGAGTTAATGGTGAATTGAAAACTTATTTACGTCAGGATTAATGGTTGAACTAAGACTAATGATTCATGGGGATGTGATGTGTTAGTTAGAGAGGTCTTAGAACCTCATGTCTTTTATGAGTTGCAAATTTTAGAAGGAATTTTAATTTATTATTTTTGGAACAATGGTCATTTTGAGAATAGATATTCAAATTGGAAATTTGAGAGTGGTATCATTCCAAGGTGATATTTTTGGATGGGGATTGAGTCCATGGAGGTGTATCAGGTGCTCAAGAGAATCTTGGGAGCTTTAAAATGAAACTGGACATTATTAAAGTGGTTTTACTCTATCGGATGGTTAGCGCACAATTAAGATAAACCATGAGATGAAACCATGTGGGTTAGTTTTTCTTAGGCGTTAGCGCACAATTTTAACACAATTGAAAAAAAAACTACAAAAACCTGAAATTTAGTTTTAGTGGATATTTTTATAGTTGCCACACAGTTTGGTAAACTGTGAAAGAAAACTGTGCAAGGTGGATTGGATCAAGATAAGATTAATTGAATGGTTGGTTCATGATTTTGGAAAATCATATACAAAATACATGGACTTTTAGATTTCAATGAAAGGAAGGAAATAAAAGAATCTCCATCAAGATATTAATACCAAAAACACTTTCTATTCTCATACACATGAGCCTGGACCGAGCAGGTCTCACCATTCATTTCCTTTGACCCCATTCAAAATGAGGTCATTTCAAAGAATTAATTTGGCATTAGAGGTTGGTTTTCCTCCTACCTCCTCATCCTTACTTCCCCCTTTATTTCTATCTTATTTTGTGAATTTGTCTTATAGTTTTGTAATGATTTCCATTTTATCATGGTGGAAATCTTCCAATATAATGTGTATTTTCCCAACGTTTCTAGAAGAAGTCCTGAGATGATGAACGCACACCATTTTATTCCATTTCGATGAAGGTACATTATTTGGTGGTTTTTTCTTAGATTTTTTTAATAAATTAATTGAAATTTTCCATTATATAATTGGCTAGTGATATTGTTTTTGTCTGACATAGGTCCAATAGTGTGTCAGGAGTATACCACACCCCATTGCTTCACAAAGAGGATTTCACTCTGCGATTTTTCAAGTGTTATTTTTATTTAAATTAAATTTATTAATTATTTATAACCTATTAAAATTGAATGATTTAGATATTGTTCCTTGATATAGGTTCTCGGGAGATGATACGTACATAGGAAATAGTCGGCTTGACTTTTATGAGAATGTGAAAGTGATGTCGGGTTTTACATTAACAGAAACAAAATGAGTGTTGTAAATAGTCCCATGAGTATACCCCTTTGTTTTATTCTTTTTATATATAGCATGTGATATGTGGTCTCAGCACAATGGGAAGTTGAACTTTTTAAATTAAATACACTAGATAGTTAATATAAAATGCTTATGGATTGATGTAACTTCCAGGGTCCACTATGGGATCTTGAGAACTTGGCATAGTTCCTCAGACACTAATGGTAGGTGCTTTGGTTATTAAAGAAAATTATGCAATTGATGGGGCCGTGAGGAGTATAAATTAAGATAAAATATTGTAACATAATATCCCTAGTATATGGGCCCTTTGACACATCCATATGGAGGAGAGTTTTGGAATGTGATGACTAGACCAGGTTGATCATGATGGTATTATGAGACGCATTAGACAAATTAGGTTAGCTGATTCAAGAGTGGATTGAGTGATCCTCCCACGCTATCATGTGATTTCTTGGGTGAGTATACCCTATATATAACATGATAGGTTGGGTGAGTGGACCAACCAAGGATGACTTGGGATGCGAGAATGGAATTATACCATCTTCCTAGAGTGGTAAAAATATGACTTATCCAACGAGGCTAGTGTGGATAAAATGTGAACTTAAAGGAATTAAGATATACTATTCTATTTGAGTGATGGGAATATCATGAGAGATGAGATTGAGTTTCGAGAACCAATGTAGGGTATCTATTCTATGGTTTGGCCTATGGGGACCTGATGGTTTCCCTGATGTCAGGTAACACTTGAGAGGCTTAATGTGTGAATGGGTAGTATTGATTTTTGTGTCACCAAAGAATGAAAATTGATGATTTAAACCTAGTTGGGTTGTAGTGGAAGGCAAATATTGTAAACATGAGAGGATGACCTTGGCTATTTGAGATGGGTTGGGTAGGTGTCCAATCCATGTTATTATTATTATTATGAGATGTATGTGAGGTTTGGGTGAGTGACCAAGTCATGTTCTATGACATAGTGTTCGGGGGAGGATATACCCAGGGTATATGTGAGATGTGGTATAAGTTTCTAAGGATGTTTTACCCCAAGTATATGAAATTTATGTTTTATGTACATATATGATATGTCTGGGGTTTTGGATGGGATATGGCCTTGGGTGTATGCTAGATATAGTTTCATGGATGGATGTGGATCCCTCAAGGTGTATAGCTTTATACTTTTAAGGCAGCATGTGGACCCCCCTAGGAAAATATTCTCATGGTTCTAGGGTTGGATGTACCTCTGGGTAGATATTCTCATGGTTCTAGGGTTGGAAATGGATCCCACTAGGTAGGATATTATGGTTTTGGGTGACCTATGATCTGGGGTATTTTACGGTTCCAAGGTAGGACTTTGTCCCTCTAGGTTGCACATTTTATATATAGAGATACTCTGGAATTCACCAAAATAGGTATAGTCTATTCCAAGTGTCACATTAGAACTCAAGGATCGATTATGGTTATTTATTTATGCTTCTGCACTATATTTATTAATTCATCCAGGAATATCACATGTGCAAACACTTATTTACTAGTTATGTTTGGGGATCTAATGGTGTTTCCCTAATGAGTTGTACTTAAACCTTTATTGTGTTTCCATGGAATTATGTTACTACAGAAGACATCACTAACCATAGTTTTAGGTGGGATATACTACTAATATTACATGATTGAGTGGGAAAAATTGGGTGAGATTTGGAAAAAAAATGTGATAGGCTTGGGATGGTAGTAGATCCTATGATTTTATTAATTTATTTTTTGGTATATGTGATCAGTTTAGTGGTTAATCAGTTGATGTATGCTAGTATGATCATATTTATAGAAACCCAAACTAAATAAACACATTTATTTTATTATTTTACATTAATAGTCGTTATATCTCACAAATGGTCATGAAAACTAGAGAACTGATGGTTAAATGTCCTTGAAGACTAGTTATAAAATAAACTTATCCTACAATACATGGGAACATTTCTCCATAATTGGGACACACTAGACTCCTTCTAGACCATACATAAGTTATACTTATCTTCATAACCTGGAGAAATATAACCATAATAAAGGAGTGAGCTCAGATGAGCAATAAGGGTAAACATAAAAAATAACAATCAAATATCACAAGTTCTCATAAGATGATTATATGGGTATAATTAAGATACATATGAACATTCATACTCAGTATATCATTGACTATAAGTCATGACATACACCATGGGATATTATAAGACATGAAAAAAAAAGTGTGTAGAAATATGAGTCAATAAACATGATCCATGAGTGCAAAAAATAATCATGAGTATATGTGTAAAACGGTGACATATTTCAATAGTGGCACAAACATTATCATAGGGAAACATGAGTTTCATTAATCACACACTTTCTGTAACGTCCCGAATCTGGGTGCCACACAACGGGTGCCTCAAACCCAGTTGGTCATGTGACCTCAAGTGCATTTCCCCAAACACCAGAGGCTGCCGACAACCAGGGATGGCCTAAGACTAATAGTGAGCAAACTATTCCCTAATTTGTTAAAATTTAGCACAGTGGAACAAAATATAAACATACAAAAGCAGAATTAGTAAGAAATATAAACCTGAAATGGACAATAGAATTGAATTAAAATATAACGAACAATCATATAAAATGATGCAACATGTCTCTAACCTAAGAAAGAAGCCAAAATAGGTTACATTACAGTCAGATACAATACAGCCCAAAGAACAAATTACAGTCAAACAAAATCAAATCAGTGTAATCGGAACTCAGCAGCATCGTGAGCCTAATCTCGGTCCCATGCTCTCCTACTCCTCTACAACAATCATGTACTTGTGTAGGGACCCCTTCCATTATCGAAACAAGCAACAATATAATCTGTTTGGGACCAAGACATGACCCAAACATGGTGTGACAAATAAATCCCAGTAGGCAACCACCAAAGGCCCATGCACAACTGTCAGGGAAAATGTGCAACAACAATGTTCAATAATTAAATGTAGTAAACTAAGAAGTACTCAAAAGTTACAATTCCTACTAGTTATATTTCCATTTTAATAATTATTTGACAATTCAATATAATTGAATTATGAGTTTTCCTGAGACTCAGTCTCGATCGACAATCTCTTATAAAGTGCCATAGCAGAAATTACAATAGGCTATCTAATAGGTAAAAGATAAGAATAATAATACCAATCATGTGCTTTATCTTGGCAGGTACAACCTAAGAAATCACCAAAGTGAATATTCAAAGTAAAAACTTTCCTCAGACATGAAAATCCTTATTCTTAGGCAATCAGAATCGAAACCCTTATGTGATTGTCCTTAGCCATAATAAATATTTCCCTCAGGCATAGGAGATATTTCCCTCAAGCACGGAAGCTACTTCCCTTAGGCATATGAAATGTTTCCCTTAGGCTAAACAAAACCTTTCCCTCAGGCTAACAAACATTGCCCTTAGGAATTCCCTAGGAAAAAAAATAATCCGGCTGATCCCAATGCATAAGTAAGCAGTTTATATATTTTCTATCAAATAAACTCAAAACATTCTATAAACATGGAATACCCATGGGCATCCTGTCCAAATGGATAAACAAGGGAACCGAAACCTCGGAGTGGCCCTATATCAAAGTAGTGATCCCAAATAGTAGTTTTTACATTATCAAAATATTACCTATGCAATTCTAGGTATCTAAATAGTAAGGGCCTCAGCCACACAACACTCCGAACATGGGTGTGTGGCACAACGATACACAAAATGAACTCAACAGTTGGAATCAAACACAAGGCCACCTACCTCGTTCTCCTCTGATCAATATACATGAAAGACACCTCCCGAAACAACTAATAAGGGCATATATCTGAGATAAAATATTATCCATTCAAACCCAAATAACATCACATAGGGAAAGAATTGTTAGGAGAGGTTCAATAAGAGAGAATATCTCACCCGCGTGGTTCAAACAAGATCGACGGAGGAGGAATCAGAGTCCCAGTGAGCGTTCAGCAGCTCCTCCAAGCCTCAACTTCCTCTCCCATAGCTCCTGGTGCATTCTATGCCTCCGCTACTGAATGAGGAGGATACTGCCTATTTTTAACAAAAAAAACATTACTACACAGTGTGTACTCTCAAGTACATAGCATGTACATTCCACTGCCTCACTGTTCATCTGCCGATTTGATTACATGGTGTGTATTACTAAATACACAGCATGTACTATCATTCCTCTGGAGGCTACTTTCACCACCTTACTAGTCACCTGCCGACTGAATACACAACTTGTATTACTAAGTACATGGCGTGTAGTTAGTTTTTACACCCTTAATCATTGACATGTCTACACGCCATATATTTTCATCCCACGCAACCAAAGTACACAGCATGTGTACAAAAGTACACAGCTTGTAACCATAAATTTTTTATTTTCCCCACATTTCCCTTGTTTTCTCAAAAACACTTAAGTAAAAAAGGAAAAGACGAAACTTGTACCACAAGAATATGAACTGGGTTCTTACAAACATGCCCCCTTAAAGAAATTTGTCCCCTAATTACCCTTCCAAGGGTGGTGAAGATAAAGATGAGAACAACTCTATCCACTGAGCACTTACATCGGACTCCCACTCCTAGGTTTTTTCCTTCACTCGACCATGCTGCCATAACACCCGTACGAGAGGAACTGACCAACCTCGGAAAACCTTCGTGCTTCTATCAAAAATATGAATAGGACTCTCCTAAAAGGATGCATCAACCTATAGTTCAACCTCCTGGGGCTGAAAAATGTGAGATGGGTCTGAGTGATAATGAAGCAGCTGAGATACATGGATGAAGTCGTGCATGGCCATGTACCTATGTGGTAACTGCAACTGATAGAAAATCGGCCCGAATCTCTCAAAAATCTCAAACAGCCCTACATACCTCGGTGAATGTTTACCCTATCTCCTGATCCGCCTGTGTCACAACCTCAGTAAAACACGCAAGAAAACCTGATCCCTAACCACGAACTCTAAGGGTCATCTATGGTGATCAAAATAAGATTTCTGATGAGACTGTGAAGTAGCCATCCGCTTCTGAATCAACTGAACCTGCTCTAGAGTCTCCTGAAAAAGATGTGGTCCCAGTAAAGCTACCTCACCTGCCTCCAACCAGTACAGGGGTGATCGGCATGAACGACCATATAAAGCCTCGTAAGGTGCCATCTAAATAGTTTCTTGAAAACTATTATTATAGGAAAACTCGGCCAGGGGTATGTGCTTCTCCCAAGAGCCCCCAAAGTCTAGGACACATGCACATCACATGTCCTCTAGCACTTATATTGTACACTCTGACTGGCCATAGGTCTGAGGGTCATAAGTTGTGCTCAAAAGTACCTGTGTACCCAGTTCCCTCTGAAAATTTTTCCATAAATGATATGTAAAATGGGTATCCCTATCTGAAACGATAGAATGTGGGTCCCCAAGAAGACGTACTATCTCTCGGATATAGAACTTCCCGAGCTCGTCAACACCGAAGGTCTCCTTGATCGGAAAAAAGTGATCTACCTTTATAAGTCATCCCACAACAACCCATACGACATCATTGCCTTGAGGTGACCTTGGAAACCCATTCACGAAGTCCATCGTGACATCATAACATTTTCAATCTGAAATGGGTAACTGTTGTAACAGTCTGGCTGGCCTCTGATGCTCCGCCTTCACCTGCTGACAGGTGGAACATCTCGTAACAAAACCAACTACCTCTATTTTCATACCCAACCACCAATACTGATGTCTCAAGTCATGGTTCATTTTGGTAACTCCAAGATGCCTTGCCCGAGCTAAAGCATGAAATTCCTACATCAACTCCTCACGTATATCCCCAGGAACCCACACTCGTCCATGGATACACAGTACCTCATCATAGACTATCCTCCAACTAAGAGAAGGGTCCTCACTTCCACCAACTCCTATAGAACTAGGCCATCTGAATCTGATAGTTGTCTCATCCTCACTCTATCCAGGAGGGTATAATTCACAACTAAGTATGAAAGATAGGTTCACCCCGAACTATAGTGCACCTCCAAATTCATCTTAGAGAACAAATCCATAAGCTACCACTCACCACTGGCCTCATGCATTGCTTATATCTGAGTCCTCCTTCTTAGTGCATCAGCTACTGTGTTACCCTTACCAGGTGTATAGGCAAGCTCAAAGTCAAAGTACTGAAGGTATTCAACTTACCTTCGCTATCTCAAATTCAGTTCATGCTGGGTAAAGATGTATTTAAGACTTTTTTGGTCCGTAAACACCAAAAAGTGTTATCCCAAGAGATAATGTCTCCAACAACGTAACGCATGAACAAATGAAGTTAACTCAAGATCATGTGTCGGGTAATTCCTCTCATGTGGCCTCAACTATCGAGACCCGTATGCAACTACTCACTTTCTCTTCATCAACACTGCTCCCAACCCAATACCTAATGTACCATAGTAAATTGTATAGCTCTTCCCTTGATCTGGAAGTATCAGGACTGGTTCTGATGTCAACCTTCCCTTCAGCTCTTGAAAATTTGTCTTGCAAGCTTCTGACAAAACAAACATCATACCCTTCATAGTCAAACCCATCAATGGTGCTTCTAAGAGGGAGAAGTCCTATATAAATCGCCTGTAGTAACCAGCCATCCCTATGAAACTCTTCATTTTAAAAACGTTATTCGGATTCTCCTTGGAAACTATTGCCCTCACTTTTTCTAGGTATAGTACAACTCCTTCCTCTGATAAAATATGACCCAGGAAGTGAATCTGGTCCATCCAAAAGTGGTAATTTGTGAGCTTAGCATATAAATAATGGTCTCTTAGTGTACTCAGTATGATATTAAGATGGGTCGCATGTTCGTGTCAAGTGTAAGAGTACACCAAGATATCATCCACAAAGACTACCATGAAAGAATCCAGATATGGGTGGAACACGTGATTCATGAGAGCCATGAAAATGGATGGTGCATTTGTGAGTCTGAACGGCATGACCACGTACTCGTATAGACCATATCTTCTTCGAAAGGTTGTAAGAGGTATTTTCGATGGTCTAACGTGAAACTGATGATATTCAAATATCAACTCAATATTTGAGAACACTCGTGCTCCTCGAAGTCGATCAAACGGATCATCAATACTTGGTAAGGGATATCAGTTCTTAACCATCAACCAGTTCATCTTCCAATAATCCACACAATGTCTCAGGGTACCATCCTCCTTCTTCACAAATAGGACAGGTGAACCCCAAGGAGAAGTACTGGGCTGGATGAAGCCCTTTTCTTGTAACTCCTCAAACTACCTCTGGAGCTCCTGCAATTCTGGCGTAGCCATGTTATAAGGAGGAATGGACATTGGTGCCGCTCCTGGAACAAGCTCAATAGATAAATCCACCTCTATCTCTAGAGGTAGACCAAAAAAGTCATCCGGGAAGACATCCCTAAAATGATTTACCACTGCAGGGAAATCCTTCTGACAAGTTCCCTGGTCATCCAGATATAAAATCACAATATGGCTATCACTACACCTCTCCCATGATGATCAGGTCCATCTCAGCTCGCCTAGACATCCCATTCACCCTTGTATAGAAACGCTCTGCCCTCTGGTGATGTGCAACTCACCCTGTGATGATAGAAATCTACAAAGGCTCGAAAGGGTACCAACCAGTCCATACATATAATTACATCATAACCCGACATCTCTAAGACATAGAGGTCCCATAGAAAGTAACACACACCAACCTCTAGGGGGCACTCCTTGCACTGGCGCACACCTACTATTCTAATTCTCAAAGGAGTGTCTAGTGTCATGATATCAGAAGAAGAAAAACACAGAGCCCAAGGATCTCCACAACGGGCATAGATATAAATATATGTATAGCACCAGTATCAAAAAGTACTGAAGATAAAACAGAAGAAACTAGAATTGTACCTATGATAGTGGAAGGTCTGAGATCCTGCTTCTATTGGGTCTATTACACCGCATATGTCTGCCCAATGTCGTGGCCCTACAACACAGCCTAGCTACCCTGAGCTGACCCGCCTTGCTGTCTCTGAGATCCTGGTGTTGGGCTACCACAACCACAACCACCACCTCAGCTTGAATGTCCTGACGTATTCCAATTCCCTAACAAGTAAGAAGTTGTTGGCCCTTCTCCTGCATGCAGAGTCTACACAGAACCCCTCTCACTAGTCACCGGTGGAAACCCCCTGCAAAAACCCTGAAGATGACCATCTTACCGCAATCTCATCTCTCCACTGGGTCACATGGACACTGAGGTCTCTTGTGCCTCTCTTTACCACATTGGTAGCACATCACCTAGACAACTGAAGAATTTTTGCTAGCTAGTACTTCCACTATGAGAGAAATCCATCTGCCTCTTTCACTTGTCGGTGGAAATAGTACCAGAGATTGGTGCTGAACCACCCTGGCCCACACCACTAGCTTCTTGCAGGTTCTGCATAGTACTCAACGCCTTGTTCACAATATCATGCACTGTGTGAAACCTGAAAACGTTCACCAGCATGGGGATGTCATACCGAAGACCATCCTCGAAGCGTCTATCCCTCAATGTCTCATCACCCACCAGAACAGGTGAAAAGTTCTATATCACAGTAAAGCTAGAAAAATAGTCCATCACTGACATGGAGCCCTACTGCAGATTCATAAACTCTCAAGCTCTATCTTCCCTTAGAGTCTCTGGAAGGAAAACGTCATAGAAGACTGCCTGAAAATCTTCTCACACCATGTCTCGGTGATTCTCAGTCTGGTTGGTAACATCCCACCATCTCTTGGAAAAATCACACAGCATGTATGTAGTGAGATTCACCCTCATCTTAAGAGGAGTCTCTAGATGCTCGAAGATCGTCTACAAAGAACACATCCATGACTCTACAGCCTGTTGTCCGCCATCGCTTGAAAACATAGGCGGATGCTACTACTGGAATATACATGTCAGCTCATCTATAGAAGTGGCCACTGGCAGTGCTCCCTAGAAGTTCTGCATGAACCGCATGAAGCCTTCATGGAACTGCGCATCCGCGCCTGCATCTTGTATAACGGATGGCGCCTCATCTGGCACTGCTGGAGGATCCATCAGTAGCCCATGGACTACCATCTCTGGAGTATAATTGTCGCCACTCTCCTGGAGAACAACTCATGGTCTCCTCAGCGGAATGACTCTACAAGTTCAAACACATGCCTTAGATCAAGATCATCAATGACTAATAATTGTAAACTTAAGAAGGGAACATGAGAAATAAAGTATTCACGTTTTACAAAACAAGACTACATGGTGTGTATAATAACTACACGGCGTGTTCCATTATGTCCTTTACATGGGAGTGTACTTCTTCCAGAACTAGTCATGTAACACCCCAAACACATGATGTGTTGTCCTTACACACGACGTGTACTTGAATTTTCTTCCCCTGCCCAAGTCCTTTTACACGGCTAATCCACACATTCCTCGTTATAACAAGACTACACAATGTGTTTGTTCCAGACACGGCGGGTACGCCACCCTGTTTCTCCCGCCACACGGCCAAGTCCACGTGGTGTCTCACCGGTCAAGAATACATGGCGTGTCCCATAGGTACATGGAATGTACTAGACGGGCTTTACCGACCATTATTGTTCGAGACATGGTTGGATAAATGGCTCACACTACACGGCGTGTTCCAAAAGGACACGATGTGTATAAGCTAGGATTTCTCCATTCATGTTGTTAGTCACACGGGAGGACATAGGGTTAACCATACACAATGTGTGCAGCTGGTACACAGCGTGTTTCCCCCAAGAATTTCCATATCTTGTGTCTCCGCCCACACGGACTATGACACGGTTAGAGACTACATGGCATGTACATAAGGTACACAATGTGTACTTAAGAAGAACAGTTATTTCCCGAACAAAAGAACACATGTCGTGTAGTCAAAACTACACGGTGTTTTTTTTTGGGTTTTCCCAAACATTTATCCCTATAAAATACTCTGGAGTCCAAAAAAACATTGAAACGAACACCAAAGTGACAAATTCTGATCCGTGAGGACCCATACTCCCCACGAACCAAATCTTGGCATCTTATACGTGCTATAACAAGGTAAAAAAGTCTATGATCCAAATAATTCTGATTGATGAGGGCCCATACTCCTCAAGAAACAAAGTTTTGCGTTCATTCACAAAACCTTACATAACAAAACCCTATTAAATAGCAGGTATTTTATCAAGGCATCTATCACAACATCATGCATTTTTTAAGCACAACATCTATCACAATAACATTAAATTTCTAATGCACCTACATGGCATAGAAACCATGAATGACCTGTGATTCTAACTTGTTCCTAAATGATGCATGTGATGGAATAACCTCATCTCATCGGGTTGCAACTAAACAGAACCCAATTATAAAATATAAACAGAACACTACAAGTGTGTCACCCAACGGTGAAAATCAAATCAAATCTATAATTAAAAAATAGAAAAATTGCAATTAAATGAGGTAGATTGGATTTTCCCTATACACGGGTTAGCTACTCCCGTTCACAACTTATTACACAGTAACTATTCCTTCCTATCCCTGGATAAGGCTCCAAATAGTAAGTCAAGAGAAAAAAAATTCCTCTGATACCACTTTGTACCATTCGGATCCGGGTGCCACACAATGGGTGCCCCGAACCCGGTTGGTCACGTGACCTCAAACGCATTTCCCCAAATTCTAGAGGCTTCTGACTAGTAGCGAGGTCCTAAAACTGATAGTGGGGAAACTATGCCCTCATTTTTTCAAAGTGTAGCATAGTGGAACGAAATATAAACATACAAAAGCGGTAGCAATAAACAATATAAACCTGAAATGGACAACGAAATTCAAGTAAAAGATAACCAACAATCATATATAATGATGAAAAATTTCTCTAACCTAAGAAAGCAGCCCTAACATGTTACACTAAAATCAAATACAATACAGCCCAAAGTACAATGTATAGTCAAACAAAACCAAAGTAGTGTAATCGGAACTCTACAGTGTCGTGAGCCTAAGCTCGGTCTCATGCTCTCCTACTCCTCTACAACAATCATATACCTGTGTAGGGACCCTTGCCCTTATCGACACCTACAACAATATAATCTGTTTGGCCCCATGACATGACCCAAATAGGGTGTGAGAAATAAATCCCAGTAGGCAACCACCAAAGGCTCATGCCCAACTGTTAGTGAAAATGTGAAAAAATAGTGTGCAATAATGAAATGCAGTAAACTAAGAAGTACTCAAAAGAAACCATTCCTACCAGCTATATTTTCATTTTAATAATTATACAACAATTCAATATAATTGAATTATGAGTTTTCTCAAGACTCAGCCTTGACCAAAAATCTCATATACAGTGCCATAGTATAAATCACAACAGGCTATCTAATAGGTAAAAGGTAATTGTAATAATACCAAGCCTATGCTTTAGCTTGGCAGGTACAACCTAAGAAATCAGCATAGTGAATCTTAAAAGTAAACATTTTCCTCAAACATGTGAATCCTTACCCTCAGGAAATCAGAATCAAAACCCTCAGGTGAATGCCCTCAGGCATAACGAATATTTCCCTTAGTCATACGAGATATTACCCTCAGTAACATAAGATAATACCCTCGGGCATATGAATCATTGCCCTCAGTAAAAACAAACCCTTCCCCTCATGCTAACAAACATTTCCCTTATGCATTCCCTAGAAAAAACAAATAATCGGGCCATGCCCAATACAGAAGTAGAAAGTTTATATATTTCCTCTTAATAAAACTCAAAACATACTATAAACATGGCATACCCATGGGTATCCTGGCCAAATGGCTAAACAAGGTAACCGCACCCACGAAGTTCCCCTAGATCAAAGCAGCGATCCAAAACAGCAGTTTTCACATAATCAAAAGATTGACTATGAAATTCTAGGTATCTAAATAGTCAAGGCCTCAACCAGAAGACACCCCAAACATGGATTCATGGAATAATGGTACACAAAATCAACTCAATAGTTCGAATCAAACACAATACCACCTACCTTGATCTCCTCTGATCGATATACGTGAAAGGAACCTCCCTAAACAACCAAGAACGACATAGATCAGAGATAAAATTTTACCCTTTCAAACCCAAATAACTTCCCTGTGGGAAATAATTGGAAATAGAGGTTCAATAAGAGAGAAGATCTCACCCACATGGTTCAAACAAGATCAACAGCGAAGGAATCGGAGTCCTGGTGAGTGTTTGGGAACTCTTCGAAGCCTCTACTTTCTCTCCAGTGGATCGTGGTGCATTATATGATTCCTCTATTGAATGAGGAGGCTATTGCCTATTTTTAACAAAAACAATAACTACAAGGTGTGTAATATCAAGTATATGGCATGTACTTTCCATTTTTTTAACTGGTCTACAAGCGGCTTCTTTCCACAGCCTCACTGTTCATCTGCTGACTTGATTACACGGCGTGTATTACTAAATTCATGGTTTATACTATCTTTCCATTGGTGGATAATTTTACCGCCTTACTATTCACATGTCGGCTGATTACATGGCGTTTTTTTCTATGTACACATCATGTAGTTAGTTTTTACACACTTAATCACCGATAAGTCTACACGCCCTATATTCTCATCCCACATGGCCAAAGTACACGGAGTCTATACAAAAGTACATGGCGTGTACACATAAATTTAGGATTATTCCCATATTTCCTTTGTTTTCTCAAAAACAACTAAGGAAAAAGGAAAAAAAGAAATCTGTACCTCAAGAATAAGAACTGAGTTCTTACACTTTCACCCATGATTTTGAGAAAACTTAATTATACCCCTATATACATCACCTTCATGAGTATGAAATTTTCACTAATGCTTATGGAAAACTAAATTGTGTTTGCATATACATAACTCAGGATATTTAAACATTTATCTAATGAATTGGAAAGTGATATAGGACTCCACCCATTATCATCTATACTTATGAGTTCTAATTAAAAAAAATTCAATGATCACATCATAAAGAACCCATAGAAATAAAATTGGTTTTAAAAAATATTCAAATGAAAATAATTCATTTTTTATTACAAAAATAACCCTTTTAAAGAAAATAGTTTTCATATCCTTTCACTATAAAAAAGGTATATTAGAAGTGGGTATGTTTAAGTTTAGAGGGGTTTAAAACACCCTCTAAAAGCCTTAGTCCCTATAATCGAAAACTGCTACTAATGTGGCCACAAAATATTGTCAAAGCTGGTTTGGTAAAGTGCTACCAAGGTATATTTAGTTTCAGTGGTGGTTATTTTAGAGGGGGTTTAAACACCCTCTATTTTTAGACAAAAATTCCAAAAAAAGTGCCAATTTAGAGGTGGTTTTTAACTCCCTATAATTTTTGTATCATTTTAGAAGGTGTTTAAAGCCATTACTAATTCTATAAATCTCTAATTTAGAGGCGGTTAAATACCCCTCTAAATTATCATTGTTTGGGTGGTTGGAAAGAACCACCCCTAAATTTTTCATTTTTGATTTTTTAATAGATTTTCCCACTTATACCCACTAATTCCTCAAACTATAGTAGATTAGAGGTGGTCATGTTTGAGTTTAGAGGTGTTTATAACCCCCTCTAAACGCATTAGGGGTGGATATTGAATGCTGCCGCTAATGTGGCCATAAGAAATTGTTAAAGGTGGTTTTGGTAAAGCACTGGTAAGGAATGCTTATTTTTAGCAGCGATTATTTTATATGGAGTTTAAAACACCTATAATTATATATAAAAAATCCCAAAAAGTGCCAATTTAGAGGTGGTTTTTAACCTCATATATTTTTTGTATGATTTTATAGGGGGTTTAAATCCCCTCTAAATTCCAAAAATAGATAATTTGGAAAGAACCACCCCCCCCCCCAAAATTTCATTTTCCTTTTTTCCAAATGGATTTTCCCACCCCTCCCCAACAATTCCTCTATCTACAATGTACACCCCCCCAAGATCTCTACCCTCTGGTTCACCCTCCTATAGCCTACCCCCACAAAGATCCCCATCAATTCCCGGAACGACCCCCTCCTGTAGCCTACCACCGAGATCCCTACCCCCAGTTCACCTTAGTCCCACAATCCCATGTAAATCCAATCCTCCCCTCCAAGTGTCCAACTCCCCCTACCGCACACACCCACATGTAATATCCACCACTAAGTGTCAAATCTCATGGGTAGAGGGTTTCGAACCCACCACTAGTTATCACACAATGTCTACACAACATTACTCTCTTACCACTATGACAATATTTTCATATTTTAAAATACACATGAATATATTTATAAATATTTGATTGTTTATTCAAATAAATGTTTTTTTGTATAATGTCATTAAATACACTTAAATATATATAACCTATATATACATTTATCTAAATAAATGTTTTAATTTTTTTATTGTATATTTATATCACACCATATATTCAAATAATGATATTTTTTTTGATGAAAAAAATATACATATAAAAATATATTTATACATATACAACTCAAAAATATAAAAATATATATCATATTTATATAATATTTATATATATTATTTACTATATTTATATGCATATAAAATTATATATTATCTATATCATATATTATATATTACCCAAATATAATATTCAAATAAACAAATAAATATATTATATTATATTTATATGTTTACAATAATAATAATAATATATATAGTTATATTATGTATACAAATATATATTTAATATATTATTTTAAATACTTATATTATATTAATATAAAATTATTTATTTATTTTAAAAATATTTTTGATATATCAATTTGTATATTTATTTGTACATATAATGTATTTATATATTTATTTGTATGTATATGTAGGTATGAAATATAATATATATTTATGTATATAATTAAATGAATTTATATTATATATTATGCATAAAAATATATATAATATACATAAAATAAAATACATTATTTATATAATACATACATGTTTATTTATGTTCATGTGTGTGTAAGTATATATATAATCCGTTATTATTATTATTATATAAATTATAAAAACTACAATGTTTTTATGTGATAAATTTTTTTAAATAATAATTTTTCTGTATATATTTATATAATATATTTATGATTTTAAATTATAATTGAAATTATATAGAATACCATTTTATAGAAGTAAATATATATTAATGTACACATTTTACATATATATTTATGTATACATATAAATACAATTAAATACAATCATATAAATTATTTATATAAATATTTTTATATAATATTTTTATATAATTTATCTAAATACATTTATATATTGGGTTTTAATTATATATATATATATATATATATATATATATATTAAATATTTTATTATTTTATGAAAATAGTGGAGGTTCACAACCCCCTATATTATCTTAAATTAGAGGGGTTTGAACCTCTTTAAATATCATGAATTAGATGGGGTTAAAAACCCCTAAAAAATCTAACTGAATATATAGATACATATATAGCACCACTAATTATTATATTAGCAGTGGTTTTGACAGAACCTCCTCTAAAATCTATTTGAATATTAAAAAATTAATGATAAAAAATTTAGTGGGGGCTCAAATCCCCCTCTAAATTCAATGATTCGTAGGGGTTATGCATAACCTCAAAATATATTTGGTAACTTTATAGGTAAATACATTTCAATCAAGATAGTAGATTATATGGTATTTAAACTATATAGGTACATGTTATATGGTTAATATAATAATTTCCCCTAAAAATCAATGTATGAAATCTAGGTGAACACCCTTAATTCAAAGGAATAAAAATAGGGTATTCATAGAGGAAATTCATTGCAAGAAAAATTATATTTATACAATAAAGACTATTGGGAAAGAAAAAGGAAGTGATGGAACATTCCTGTAAAAGATAATGATATAACATAAAAAATCCATAGAGAAAAGGGGGATGATATCATTTGAATAATACCCAGGATCAAGTATAAGATATATCAAATAAAAATGACTTAGATGAAAAATAATTTTTTAGAAGTTTTAGAGGAAAATATATTTGGAAATAAGAAATATATGTGATACTTTGAAATAATTTTACAAGAAATATTTTATAAATCAAGGATAACGTTTATTTATTTTAGAAACCATGAAGAAATATAGATAAATATTCATATAAAATAATAAAGATGATGGAAATACATTCTCACATATAAAACATTAAAAAGAAATTCATTTCATAAAATATAAAAAATGACCCATATGAAAAAATTTATTAAATTCTTTAAAAATCTTAAAGATGGTCAAGTATTAGTAAATGATCTTAATGAATTAATAAATCATAGATAAGTAAATTTTCAAAATCATCTAATGAATATAGAGAAAAATGGAGGTTCCCAACTGAAAATAAAAGGTAGGTCAGTTTGCTTACAATGGGTAAATAAGGATTCAATGGGGTAATAAAATAGTGAAAAAACAATTAAAACCCAAACTATTTATCATTGGAGAATAAAATTATATCTATTTTAGAGAGAAAAGTATACAAATTCCCTAGATGGATTATCTATCAAAATCAATTTCTATTTTGAAATTGAGATTGGGGATGAAAATCTCATGGTATTGGTAACATAAATATCAAAGTGGCTTTAGTGGAATATCATGAAACAGACAAAAAAATCTCATGAAATGGAATATATTTAATTCATGAAAGTAATAGTGAAGTAAATACACAATATAAAAAAACAAATTGCATAATGTCAAACAAGTCTCATGAAATTAAATTTGAGATAAATAACCCCTTACATCCTTCAAAACATTTGAGAAAAAACTACTCGCGTGATATTATTTCAAAAGAAACATTAAATAATATGAATAATGAGATTATTTTGATAAAAAAATATTAAATGGGTAGTAAATAGTACAGTCCAAAAATGTCATGGTGTAAAATAACAAATATGTCTTAAGGGTGAAAATTTGGGACAAAAAACACATACCCTATTTCCCCACATAGTCAAATACACTCTAAAATCATTTATAAAAAAAATATCTTAATATACTATTTTATAACCTTATTAATATCTATATGCTTTTATAAACTTAATTTATAATTATTCTCTTCATTTATATTGATTAGTTATTATCCATTTTCAATTTAGGGTGTGAGTAAACTTGATCTTTTTGAATTTGTTTCATGATAGAGGTGTTGTTCTTCATTATGGACCCAAATTTCATCATTCCCAAATCATAATATATACTATTATTTATATTTTAGGGTAGTTTATAAAATTATAGTTTAATTATGTTACAGTTTTAGTTACAACTCTTTTAGATGATATTGGCGATGAGAATGTTTAGGTGTTTTTTAATAAATAAGTGATTGTAACTTAATTAACGAGTTAAATGTTTATATTAAAGTTCCATAACCAAAATAATAATAATAATTTACTAATTAATATATAATTTTATACTTTCAAATAAATAGTTTATAAAAATTAATTCCATTTTTCATTTAGGTGCTTAAAGCAACCCAGCAAGCGTATGCAACAATCTATGTGTAAGTATGGTTATAGAAGAGATTATTTTGTAACCATATGATTGTCACAATATTAAAATGAAATTATGCTGATGTTATTAAGGTTATGAATCATAATTTGTATGATTTACAATAATAAGGTAAATAAAAAATCTCTTTTTATTTATAAATAAATCCATTTCTCTCTTGGTATGTTTTCCTTGGTCAATTAGTTTTACAACGAGTGGTTATTGCTAATATTACTTAAATAATGACCAATTTATATTTCCATAATATAAATAATTAATTAAATAATATATCTTTTCAATAAACTCATTTCTATAATAATCATTTAAAGGGGGTGAAAAAAAAATGAAACATGTCATTCATGGAGGTGGAAGTCCGCACACATGCATGAGAAACATTTTTTTAATTGAATGGGAGGTTAATAGAAAACAGTTATACCATAAATATAATAAAATTTCAATAAATTATTTATACTAATTTAATTATATGTATATGTTTATAATGGTTTGGAGGATGGCGAATGTAAAGGATAAATAAAATAATTTTAGTGGTAAGTAATACTTATGTTGAGGATTTTAATCTTCTCTTGAAGTATCCTTTGTAAATTAAGGACTTAAGAAACTATTTTGTGTTCAGGGGCTGCCAAACAAATATAGGGACTCTAGAATAAAAACATTGTGAAAATTTTCATTGGAATTTCTAACTAGAGGTGTGGTAGGAAGTGGGTGGAAGTGAGCTCCTTTTATAGTTGAAAAGGAATTATCTTTTTGGAAAAGAATATAAGGCAAGGGATAAGAAAGTAATTTCATGATAGTTAGGTGGGGAAATATTTTTGAGAAAGGTAAGATTGAAATTATAACCTATAAAATGTATTATATATGGTCTACGTTTAAAATTCAATTAGTAAAATTTGATTCATAATAGATTTCCCATTTTAACACTTATTAATCTTGATTAAAATTTGACCTTGGTAATTATTTTATCTCTAAAAATATAAGATGAAACTTCTTACCAAATTTCAATGTGATGAATACAATTTTTTTATACTTTAATATAATTCAATTTCTAAATTTTGAAAAAAAAAATTAAATTAAAACATATAATGTCTTAAAGAATTATTTTTATAGAAAATATATTTATAATTATTAAGTTTTCTTAATAATATTTAACATTGATTAAAAATTAAATAAGTTATAATTTATTTTTATATCATATTAGAGTATTTATTTTAAAATATATAAATTTTATTTAAAATAAAAAATATTTAGAAAAGTATAATTCTGTGAAAAATAAATGTTCTACCATGTTAACTAATATTAATCGTGTTAACTTAATTTTATGTCTAAAAATGAAATTGGACCCATTAACTAATTTTAAAATATTTATTAAAAATATTCAAATAATTTTATATGATTCAATTTCTAAAAGTGATAAAAATCAATTTTAATATAATCACACATAACACATAAAAACAATTTTAACAAACATGTATCTTCTAAGCATAAAATAAATTTATTATTTTCTAAGTAATAACTATTATATGTATGTTAACTTATTTTATTCATATATTATTTATAATTTCCATTTAAACAATTTAAATATACAGACTTCCTAGCACATGGAAAAGTAATTTCTTTAAAGAAAATATATTTTACGCATAACATGATTTTATTTGTTATTTAACTAGACTAATTCAATTTTATCAATTACTTAGTATTACAAATGAAATTTATTTTTATTTATATATATATTTTAAAATTTAGTTACCTATATATATACCCACCAATTCAATGGTTATATCTCAGTGGATATATAATGTTCTTTGGTTCGTTTTGGTTTGGTGTTGTGGGTAAAGCAAGCTACCAAACACAATATTTTTTTAAGGAAGACACATAGTAAAATATCATGTCATTACATTAACCCACTAAATAAATATCATCCTTAAAGTTTTAATTATTTTGAACTAATGGAATAATAAATAGTGTTTATAAAATATAAATGACTCTAGATTTACATTTTTAATTAGCTTTCATCCTTAATATTTTTTGTTTGACTAGTAAACTCTTATTATCCATCATAATTGAAATATAAACAGTATTGTGTTTACTCTAAGTATTTATGTCAAATACCATGATATAATAGTGTCCATTTTTTATTAGGATTTTATAATCATCTATATATTAACAAGTTATCATGAGTTGATTGTTAGATATGATTATCCTATCTTGGCACTTATCATATTCAAGAGAGCCAATCCATTCCTAATATCACTTCAAATTTGTCTAAAAGAAATGTAACAAGATTTCTCAGAATAACATTAATAAAAAACATATTAGAGATGAAATATATATTTATGATAAAATAATCATAGAAATAAATTATTTTATTAATAATTAATCATTTAGTCATTGAGGAGGTGATTTTATATAATCAAAAAAAATACTAGGTACAATGGTGTGGGTTGAAAAATATATAATCACAATAGTCATGGTTCTTAAGTGGGGGATTAGTGTCCTTCACAACGTACTATTTTTAGAACTTAATTCAGTAGTCATGGTTGGATTGGATTTACCTTTTTCCCTTAGTCTTGTAAATTAATTATGTCTATCATCTTTTTTAGTCCTTAGATTGGGGAATTGATTATAGTAGTTCCCATGTTTCCCACATGTATTACATTGAACCATTAGGGGTACCTATAGATGAACACTATTTTCTTTAACAGTGTCCACTAAGATCTTAAATATTTCCTAAATAATTAGTTTCTCTATACCCTCATTTTCCACACATAAAACATCTAATAGTTCCTTTAATAAAGTCACCTTATAAATTATTACAACATTTCTTATGCAAAGGAAATTGAATCTTATTTCCTTTGTCATCTTCATCACCAGAACTTCCATGAGAGTAGAACCTTCTTTTATTTATTTTTTTTAGAACTCAAATTAGTATATTTTGTTAATTATTATTATTTATAGTTGTTTTTTCATAATCCTAATATTATTTACTTAAAACATTATCCAGTTTGGTTTCTAATTGGGATAATCTCTTCATTTTCCATGACATCAATTATTAACTTAATTACTTTAGGATTTAACCATTACTAAAACTAAAAGGAGTTATCAAGAGACATGGACTCTATATGAGAATTATTTTAAGATATTTACATGAAAAAATCAACATCAAAATTTCTTACTATTTCAAATTATTACACCAGATTTTAGTTCAACCTAAATTACTCTTGGTTAAACATATGTTTCTTTATCTTGGGTTCTCTCATATTCCTTAATCTAGTTCCTAAACATAAAAAATCCTTCAAAATAGATTATAAGAATAATGTTTCTGACAAAATTATATCCCTCATAAGTGTCAAACCAGTTGTGTAGTTTTTCTCTTTATCATGCATCTAGTGACAATCGAGTTAATACCCAATATGTTCTTTTTATGGTTATTCCCCCTAGGTACATTTGTGATAGAGTCTGTATCCACTTGTAGTATCTAAACATGGATGTTATTTCTAAGAAACCCACATGATATTTATTTTACCAAAACATAATAATATTATCCTATATTTAGACGCAACCTTTATAATTATCCGTAGGGATTTTAAAAATTTTATCTAATATTAATCTCCAAAAAAGAAGTAAAATAATCTTAAAAAATAACTAAACCCTCCTCTGATACCAATTTTATTGACCCTAGATAAATAAACACATTAATTTTAATATTTAACATGAAGAAACATTCCATCTTAAAAATATTCATGAAAAATATAGAATTGTACCTCTAAAGACCATCTATATAAAAAACTTATTTTACAATACTTACGAACATTTATCTATAAATGATCCACACTATAGTTATTTTAGGATCCTAATAAGTTATACTCATCTTTACAACCTAGTAAAATTGATACATAATAAAGGGGTGAGATTGAATGCTCAGTAAGGGTAAACAAAAGTGATAATAATCAAATATCATAAGTGGGCATAAGAAGAAAATATGGGTATAATAAAGATACACAAGAAAATTTATACCCAGAAATATAAGAGATCATAAATCATGAGATGAGTCATAGAATATCATAATACATGAATCAAAAGTGTGTCGAAAATGAGTCAATAAATGTTATCCATTAGAGCATAATATAGTCAGGAGTATGAGAATAAAATTGTGATATCTTTTAATTGTGGAAAAATATTAAAATAGTGAAACATTACTTAAATGATTCACACACTTGATCTTATTCTTGTGGGTAAAATTAACTATACCAATGTATATATCACCTTCTTGAGACACACACTTTCATTCACACTTACGAACAACTAAATTGTGTTTTTATATATATATCTCATGATATGTAAACATTTGATGAACATATTGAAGAGAGATTTAAGACCCATCCCATCATTATCTATACCTATGAAGGACACTTGAAAATCATTCACTTATCACATCATAAAAAACCCATAGGAATAAAATGGTTTTTAAAAAAACATTTAAATGAAAATCATTCACTTTTTGTAATATAAATATCCAACAGTAAGAAAATGGGCTTAATATCATTTTCAAATGGAATCACATAAAAACCCATCAATGATCATAATAATATATACCCATGTAGAATAAATGGGTATACAAATATATTCACTAACTTTCAATGAAAATACCATTTAATAAATATAGTAAAGACTATGGTATTTACACCATATAGGTAAAGGGTATATAGTTAAGATAATAATTTCGCTAATATATCTATATATAGAATCTATGGGAACACCATATAAAAAAGTAATTAAAATAGGGTATTCATAGAGTAAAGACATTAGAAGAAAAATTATGGTTATAAAAAAAAGATGATTAGGTAAGAAAAATGTATGGATATATCATTTCTCCAAATGAGAAGCATATAATATAATCCATCTGGAGAGAAAAATGTGGATGGAATAATTTAAATAATTTACTTCATCAAGTGTATGATTTTTCAAAGAACAATGACTTGGATTAAAAATACTATTTGAGGCGTTTTAGAAGAAAAACACTTTGAAAATAAGAAATAATTGTGACCCTTTAAATTTAATTTAAATGAAATATTTTATAAATATAGAATAAAATTATTTTCCTTTAAAAACTATGAGAACTTATAAGGAATTATTTAAATAAAATAAAAAATATAGTGGAAAGATGTTTTAATATGTAAAACTTTTAAAGGATATTATTTTCACAGTTTGATGATAAAGACCCATAAAAATGCAAAATATTTCATAAAAATTTAAAATAAGGAAAACATTAAAAAATGACCTACATAAATTATTTCGTCATAGATAAAATCATTTTTAAAATGATCCAATGAATATGTACATGAAAAAAGTGAGGTTTCCAGCTAAAATGAAATGGTAGGGTCATTTTCCTTATAGGGGAAAATAACGATACAAGGGGGAAATAAGATAGACAGAAAATAAGTAAAATGATTAGAATAAACATAGGATAATAAAATTATAGGGGGTTTTTAGAGAAATTTATACAAATTCCTCGTATGAATTATCTTTCTAATGTAATTTATATTTAAAAATGAGATTTTTGATGAAACCCTCATAATATTAGTAATTTAATAATCATAGGAGCATTAAAGGAATATCATGAAATGAAAATCAAAATTCCATAAAGTGGAATATATTTCATATATAAAAGTAATAGATAAATGAAAACTATATAAAATATATAATGGCATGCAATATCAAACATGTCTCATGAATTTAAATTTTAGATAAAGAACCCCTTACAACATTAGAAAATTTCATGTACAAAATCATTAGTTTGTAGAATTTTAAATGAAACATTAAACATAATGAATAATGAGAGTGTCATGATAAAAAAAAATATCAAATGCATGATGAAGCTCACATTTTCATATATTTTCTACTGTAACCCATTTTTTATAATCCGAATATAGTGTTATTGTATGGGTAACTGTCATGTTTTTTGGTTTTAGTGGTAATTTGAGCTTAAATGCAAAAAGTAGTTAAATCTGAAATTTTTACATATTTTTATCATAGGGGTATTTTTTTCATAACATTTACATTTAGACTCAACATTTTCTGATTGTTTTTTTAAATCCTTGATTAATTTACTAAAACTTCTTCTTCAAGAGGATAGGTTGATTAGAACATATAGAAGCCTTAAAATCAATGAAGTTGAAGATGTTTCCGGGCAGAAAACGTGGACCCCACCACCGTAACAGGATTATATCTCGGCCTAAACACCATCAATTACAGTGCTTCCACCTAGAATGGAACTATTCCACATAGGGGAGGCTACCTAATAAATTTTATGGAGTTATGAATCCATCAAGGTGTCCATTTAATGACGTATGTTTGGAGGAATCTTCATAGAAATTTTGGAAAAAAAAGTAATTGTCAATAAAAAATCCATAACTCCCTATTAGCATGTCCAATAATGTTGAAATTTAGAGGGTGAACCAAAACGACATCATTGAATAACTCGTATGAAGGATGGAAGGACTGAATTAGCCATTAATGGGGTGAAAAATTCCTCAAATATTAGAAGATAGAATCTTCCTATAAAAAGAGGGGACCCCCACCTCTTAAAGCATCCCATTCTCCATCCCATTCCTTCAAGGCACCACAGAGGAGATCTCCACCAAGGGAGGTCAGCCGCAAATATTCCACCATTATTTTTAATTTATTTATTTTCTTTATTTATGTTTTAGTTTTAAATTGTAATTTAGATTACCAATAAATTCATATATTGTTTTTATTTCTTTATACACTCATCCACCCTCTTTTCTTCTTCTCATCTTACCATTGTGAACTATAATACTCATGATCATGAGTAACTAATCTGAGGAATATCTCGAGGGAGTAATCAGGTTCTTGAACACAAGACCATGTTTTTATTATTCTTTGAGTTAATTCTAAGGATAATTTATAGTGGGTGTAATCATACTTGTGGTTGTCTAATGTTTAGCTTCTGATTCTATAACCATTTTCCATCGATTGAGGAGGTGGATGGAGGGAGTGCATGGAGATCGCTAAGTGGACTTCTCATTAATAATTGCGGTAGACTAAGTTGTTCACACATACGATGGATTGTGTTCACTAAGAATATTTGAAGTTTTTCAATGAAGGCACTCCTTGAAAATTTTCTCGGGAGAACTTCATTTCTTCCATAATTCCATTCTGTTTACCGTTTCATGGTAATTTATAATTTAATTTTAGTTACATATTATTTTTCATTTCATTTATTTTATTAAATTCAATTTATTTCAAAAAACATAAAACAACAAAAAAAAAATAATTACTTCTTAGGTGAATTATAATAAGTAGGTGAACAAACTGAAAAATCTCCTCAAGTGAGATGACCCTGGTCAGCCATTGTGCGGCACTAGGAAAATTAAATTTCTTTTTTCCATGCCCTACGAGAGGCATGCATAAAAACTAGCACTGTTGGAGGGGATAAATCATTAGTTTACATATCTTTTTCTGTTTTAACTTTCTAGATATATTTTCATTTATAAAAAACAAAAAAAAATATCATAAATTTCAAAAAAACAGTAAAAAAATATTCTTTGTTCATGATGTATTCAAATTGTGATTTTTATGCTTGAAATGACCAATATAAAGTGTAAGAAAATATTTTACATAAACATGATGGTCATGTTCATAGGATCACTGATAAAGTAAAAAACCTAGAGAGCCAAATAGAATGGATTACAAAATATGTACACACATCCTAGGAGCAACCCAAACGTGAGTCGGGACCTAAGCCGGAACCTAAACCAAAACGAGTGGTGGAAGATATTTCACCAAAAAAAAATTATGTTAATTAACCTGAGGTGAGTGAGAAAGAAATTCTAAAGTAACTAATCACATCATCCCAGATGCAACCATTGCTCGAGGAGGTCTCGAAAGTACACATTCTAGCTGATACACTGATGGGAGATCAACATTTTTTGAAAAAAATCCTAGAATAGCTTTATTAAAGATAACATGAAAGTTGATCTTCCCATACATGTTTATGAACAATAAGAACCACTATAACTCTCTCATACTTTGGATGATTATGAAGAAGATTCACCTACTAAGATTGAGTTGCTAATGGTCCTACCTAAAGAGATCAATTACCAAGCTGACTTACATCAAAGGGAAGATTACTTTATTAATTCCTCATGTTTTAATCTTATTCTAACATAATTGTATTCTAAATTCTCTTTCTATGAAATTTTTTATATATAACAATTGGAGCAGACCTTAGATGTTAATTAAGATACCACTCAAGTGGTGGTTATTGAAGAAGAAGAGCTGGAGAAGATGGTAGTATGACTTCCTCCAAAACAAAAAAAAATCAGACTGTGTGGGGGAGGACACTATAGAAGGTAATAGAGATAGCCCTTATCTTCTATTCCCTCCCACTATTGAACAAAAATTATATCATTCCTCTTTCTTGAGGGTTGGTAACTATCTTATATTATTTGGTGCTCTTTAATTCTAGTGTTTACTCATGAACATCGGTAAAAGTCACCTGTGGTGATTTATCTTAAAGAAACCACACCCATATTCTGATTGGGGATAATTCATTGAAACTACCTTACTAGGGGTAGTAAAAACCTAGAACCCTCTTCGGGATCTAAACCAAGAATTATATTTTTTCTATTCCCTTCCCCTTTATTTTTATTTATTTTTCATAGGTATTTTCATTTCATTATTTTAGTCTTAATGTGGAATTTTCTAGGATCTTAACTCAAGGAATCCACTTCAAAAGTAATATCAGGTTGTATCTTTCTTTCCCTTGGTTTTTCTACCATTATATTTATATTTTGTTGAATTTAAATTATGGGTAGTAAAATTTAAGTTTGGGGGAGTGTCAACCTGCTTAGTTCTTATGTTCTTTTCATTTTTGTCAATTATGTTTTTAGGATTTTTTAGAATTAATGAACATTATTATCACTTTTCACACATCAATTGATTTTGAAAGGGTTGAAATTATTTTTTAAATAATTGGTTTTAAATGATTGTTGATGTGAAATATTTTTCATTGAAATGGATTTTCAAGAATTTATATGAGTTTGAAGGATTTTTGAAATCCTTTCCCATGAAACACTGACTCAAAATATTTTTCCAATCCTGTTAGGTATTCTAAACTAATTTTACATATTCTTCCTAATACCAACCCTTTCTTGAGAGAAATTTGGATTTTGTTTGATAACCAGAATTTGTGACTTTTCTCTTTCAAAGCATTGGATTTCATGAAGTTTTTTTCATATAATTGAGGCATCTCATTGGCTAGCCATATTTTATCTTGGGACCCACCTTTACATTTATCCATCATAAGCCCTTATCTTCCATTAATTTATTTATTGGTTTAAGCCACATTATAAGCCAGTTTTTCCTTACCTACACACACTTTTAGTATTTTTACATGGAAATTTTAAGTTTGAGTGTGGGGGAAGGGACTTTCATGTGCATTAATTGGGATTTGTATCATTTATGGGTGGGGAGAGGTGTGTGTAAATACTTTGGGCAGTGGAAAATAAAGGAATTATTCATGTGTCATCATTTCATTGTGCTTTATTTTTTTAATCCATTTCTCCTTAAAAAATAATAAAAATTAATAAAAATTAATGATGAGCTTGAATTATTCATTTATGACTCATTTCCTTCTAAAAAATCAAGGGAATGAATTCTCATTCATTCATTGTATTCAATTTTTTGCTCATTCTCCATGAAAAAAAATATCAAGAAAGAAAAGAAAATAAAGTTATGCCTTTATAGAGATAAAAAAATGAGGGAGAACATAGATGTTATCATTATTTTTAATCACTACATGGATCATGTACCATGTCATAAAATGGGGTGGTGTTGTTTTTCACATTTTCAAACATGATTGAGAGAGAAAGTTTTTTTGTTTTCACTTGAATTAATCATGCATTTACTTAAGAGTCCAGCCGCCTCTTTCTAGCATGAATCTTTTTCAATAATTTTCCCACCAACCCTAATCCACATAATCATTTGAAAATTTAATTAAATCCCTCATGATTGAATTCATTTTCATGTTTCACTCTATGAAGGAATGATAACTTTCACAAGCCTATGGTGATACATGATATTTATAAGTATGAGCATAACTCTAGATTCAATTTCCCTTGAGTGAAGAGAGACATAAAAATTCAATGTGAGGTAGGTTGTGATTAGGCCATGGATTTATTTCTGAGGTTGAAAAAAAATTAATTATTGAAATGAAAATGAGAGAGTATTGTTTTTCATAGACGATACATGATGTATTTCTATTTCTTATAAGATCATTGATATTTTCTCATTTTTGATTGTTGTGTGGATTTTGATTTGTATGTAAGATGATTGCCTTGAAGTGAAATTTTTAAGTGTGGGGGATTGATGACGATCACTTTTTCATATATTTTATACTGTAAATCATTGTTTATAATCCCCCCATAGTTTTTTTGTATGTGTAATTGTAACGTTTTTAGGTTTTAGTGGTAATTTGAGCTTAAAAGCAAAAAGCTGTTAAATCTAGAAATTTGTTAGATTCTTTATCATAGGGTTATTTTGGACATAAAATTTACATATGGAATCCAAATTTTGTGATTATTATTTTTTGAAATCATTTATTAATTCACTAAAACTTTTTCTTCAGGAGGAAAGGCTGATTCGAACATCGAGAAGCCTTAACAAGTCAATGCAGTTGAAGAATTTTCCAGGCGGATAGCATGGACCCCACCACTGTAACAGAAGTATATCTCACCCTAAAAACCATAAAATTTAGTTCCTCTACCTGGAATAGAACATGATACACAGGGTCTCCTAAACAATAAATTTTAGGGAGTTATGAATCCATTAAGGTGTTCATTTAACGAAATATTTTTAGAGGATGCTTCCTAGAAATTTCAGACAGAAAGTCATTGTCAATAAAAAAATTTATAACTACCTATTTTATCTTCCAATAAAGTTGAAATTTGGAAGGTGTACTCAAAAGTAATTTTTGAATAACTTTTGTGAAGGATGAAGGGACTCGATATTCCATTAATGGGGCCAAAAACACGTCAAATTGTGGAGGACAGAATCTGCCTATAAAAGGAAGGGAGCTCCCACCTCTCAAAGCCTCAAATTCTCCATCTCATTCCTTCAACGCACCAAGGAGGATATTTCTACCGAGGGAGGATACCCACAAATATTCCCAATTTATTTTTTATTTAATTTTTTTCTTTAATTTTTTTCAATTGTAATTTTGATTTCTAATAAATTTATGCATTGTTTTTATTTCTATGCCCACTCATCAACCCTTTTTTCTTATTCTCATCTTACCACCGTGAACTATAATACTTATGATCATGAGTAACTAATATGAGTAATATCTAAAAAGATTAATCAGGTTCTTGAACCCAGACCATGTTTTTATTGTTCTTTGAGTTAATTCTAAGGGTAATTTATAGTGGGTGTAATCCTCATTGTTGTTGTCTAATGTTTAACTTTTGATTCTACAACCATATTCCCTCAATTGAGGAGGTGTATGTAGGTTGTACATGGGGATCACTAAGTGGAATTTTCATTCATAACCGAGGTAGACTAAGGTGTTCACACATAGGATGGAGTGTGTTACCTAAGATTATTTGAAGTTGTTCAATGAAGGTGCACCTTGAAAATTGTCTCGAGAGAACTTCCTTTCTTCGATAATTCTATTCTGATTATCATTACATGGTAATTTAGAATTGAATGTTAGTTTTTTATTATTTTTCCTTTCATTTATTTAATTAAATTCAATTTATTTCATAAAACCTAAAACAACAAAAAAGTAATTACTTCTTAGGTGAATTATTTTAAGTTAGTGAACGAACTGAGAAAGCTCCTCAAGTGAGACGACACTGGTCAGCCACTGTGTTGCACTAGGAAAATTAAATTTCTTTTTCCCTGACCTAAGACTAACATGCATCAATTGGTTGTATATATAACACTCTAAAGAATACATGGTATAAAATAAGAAATATGTCTCATGGGTGAAAATTTTAGACAAGTAAACCCTTATCTTGTTTCCACACTTATTAGAATTAACTCTTTGATCACATACAACTAACATTAATATATTAATATCCTATTTAATAACCTGATTCATATATTTATCCTTTTAACTTTTTAATTTATAATTATTCTCTACTTTTAAACTGGTTAATTTTTATCCATTTTTAATTTCGGGTGTGAGTAATCTTAGTGGTGGTGTTCTTCATTAATCCCTTAAATTTAATCATTTCAAGATCATATACGGTAATATAATTGATGTTTTAGGATATTTTATAAATTTATTATTTCATTCTATGACTATTTTAGTTACACCTCCTGTAAATGAATTTAGAAATAGGAATGTTCTGTTGATTTTTAGTAGATGTATTGTGGAAAATCAATTAATGAGTCAGATGTATAAATTACCATTAAAAAATAAAAAATAAAATATTATTCAATAATTAATTTCAAATATTATGTTTCAAAATCCATACTTTAGAGAAATCTATAGCATTTTTCATGTATGTATTTAAATTGTGCCAACAAGGTAGGCTATAATATATGTGTGAGTATGGATATGGAAGAGATTATTTTGTTATAATATATTTATAAAAATATATAATGTCACGAACCAACCCAGGTCGACCCTGAACCGGTCACCTGAGCTAGGCCGCGACATGGCCCGAGAGGCGTTCCCGATCCTCCCGGGCTGGCGACAAGTGCCAGGGCATCAACAGAGGCTGTGGGAACGATTTCGCCCAATGTAAATAAATAAAACAACAGAAATAGTATAGAGCAACGCAGGATAAATATACCAAATAATGTGACTAAACAGGAAAGGAAGAAAAATAAAATTGACCAAACACGATGTCCGAACAAACTCTGTGTGACCTCGTTGGTCGCTCTCCGACTCAATAATCAAGCCTCTCCCTAGGCAAGCGCACTCAAGCTATAGCCTGCACCCACACTAAAAACAGAAAGGAATTATAGGCGTGAGTATTAAAACTCACTAGGCTAGCCTGATATCTATTCCCAATGCACTACCTTTAAAATAAAAGAGACATCATTTCAAGTTTGAAATATAATTTATAAAAGTATGTTTTTCTAAATATTCTACTTAAAAACAAAGTACAAACCATTACCCTTAACCATTTCCAAATGTGTGTTCAATTCATTAGTGTCAATGACATTTTAGGTAAAGGGAAAGTGATGTTTATATTTTCAAATTTGTACAAAGAGGATTAAACACTTTCATTTGAAAACCATTTTTAGGAACCTAATCAAAAGCAATATACCACTTTCCAAGGAAAAAAATACACCAGAATTCACAAAGTAAAACACACAGCAAAGAAAATGTAGGTATACATGTGAGCATCATAATCACTACTGCAAGCAACCAAAATCCGAATAGACATGGGCGAACCTAGGAGATCGAGAATAAACCAAAAGACACCAATACATGAGAAATCATCCTTATCGACATGTCATGATGAAATTAAAATGCACAATACGCTCAACCATCCTCTCCCAGGCAGGTCGAGGAAAATACCATAGTAATAAACCCAATATATCCACCTACTATGGGCCACTGGTCAGTACCATAACCTACCAGTGCATCAATCATTTTTATAATATTCTCTCAATATGCCAGATTCCCATGTCTCAAGTGTTTGAAAAAGGGGTGAGCCAACTGATGCCAACCGATCATCCAATCATATACATATATATATAAAGCACAACATGCATCACCCCGAGACACTTCGTGGAACAACCTATTTCCTTTAAACTACTCACGTACCTGGCAGCCTCTAAGCACGACCTCCCAAACAATCAATTGGGACCAAGGCATGAGAGTTGTAATAAGAGGGTTTTTATCAAAACATTTTCATCTCTTTCCATAAAGTGCCAAACGGGCATTAAATACATTTCACAATCACTACTCAAAAAAAAAGGAACAACTTCTTTATAAGACAAAACCCAGTTTAAAACCATTTAAAGAACCCCAAAAAAACACTACTTCATAGGCTGACAAAAGTTTTATTAACCAAACCAAACCAAAACATTTTATTTTTTCTAAATAACCTTTAAGAGACAACCAGACAACTTCTTAAAAGAACCAAAGTACTTGTTCACGCTTCAAAAGAACTCATTTCTCATTAAACCAAAACTCTATTTTATATTCCGTAAATTATGTTTAAAAGCCAAACGGGCATTCTTTCATTATTGGGTGTCCGCTCGTCAAGAGGATATTTCATGTGTCATGTATAAAATAAACGGCTCTTTTTACACTAAATAATCATTTAAAAATTAACTATATTATATTAAAAATTAATTATCGTATATTATCTCATATTTATTAAAATTAATAAAATATTTATTTTGAACAATTAGTGTGCACAAATAGCAGGAAATAATATAACTTAAATTTTTAAAAGCAGTGCAAAGGGAACCTACCTCAAGATCACGACGCGATGTAACGACGCACGTTTGAAAAAGCATGGTAAAGTCCAGCGCCCTACATAATAAATATCAAGGACTCAAAACACATACAAAAACACACTAGAGCAAGTGAAACCAAGCATTGGGGAGAAACGCTCACCTCGAAACTGAAGCGCAACGACGATGCAAACTTGGAATCACTCCGCGCGGGTTCTAAAACAATTGTCCTACCAAAAACAAACATAAGTTGATAAAATAAACCCTAACAAAGGAAAGGCCAAAGCTAGAATAATAATAATAATAATAATAATAATAATATCAATAATAATAATAATAATAATAATAACAATAATAATAAGAATAATATTAATAATATTAATAATAATAATAATAATAACAATAATAATAAAAATAATAATAATAATAACAATAATATTAAAAATAATAATAATAATAATAATAATAACAGTAATAATAAGAATAATAAGAATAATAATAAAAATAATAATAACAATAATAAAAAATAATAATAGTAATAATAACAATAATAAAAATAATAATAATAATAAAGACAATAATAAGAATAATAATAAAAATAATAATAATAATAATAATAATCATCATCATCATAACAATAATAATAAAAATAATAATAATAAAAATAATAATAATAATGATAATGATATTAATAATAGTATTAATAGTAATAAAAGTGATAATGATAATCAAAGTAAAAATAAATAAATGAATAAATAAAATAAAATCAAACCTTAGGATATGCGGGCTGGCCGGAAAGGAGCCGGGCAGAGCACGGGTGAGCCGGGCAAGAGGTCGGAAAGGCGCAGGGCTGAGGTGTTGCGTCCGGAAGGAGATGGTCGTCCAGGGGGGATACAGCTGGTCGGGGAGGGAGATGCTAGTAGGAGCATTGATTAGAGGAGGACCGCGCGGTCAGAAGCAGGCTGCGCTGCTGCTGTGTCGCACCGAGCCGACGGGGTGCGCGCTGGACAGCAGGGGGCCGGGTGTGAGGGGCTCCGCCGCTGGAAGAAGAGGCAGGGGTGTCCCACCGGGTAGGGGGCCACATCGGGTGCTGCTGCCTACAAGATGAGAGGCACTGGATGCTACAGCATTAAGAAGGGAGAAAGTGTTGGAGGTCACGACTGGCCTGCTCACGGAGGCGCTGGAAGGAGCTGGCCCTGCTCACGCGCTGTAAAAGGGATGTCACACCGGAAGAGATCGGGGCTGCGGTGGGTTGCTGGTTGCGTGTCCGGGAAAGTGAATAGGGGGGCGTTGTGGGTCGTGCGGGAGAAGAGGGAAGGTCTGGAGCAGCCGTGGGTTGCACAGTAGAAGAGGGCTGGGCAGGAGCGGTCGGGCGCTGCAAGGGAGAGGGGGAGAGGAGGTGGAGCGGGGCGGCTGGCTTGGTGCGGCGGCGGACAGAGAGGAGGGTGAAGCGGGCTGGCTGGGTGATGCAAGGGAGAAGAGGAACAGGGGGGTGGCGGTGCACAGGAGAAGAGAACAGGCCACAGGAATTAGGTTTAGGGGGAAAGGGAAACAAATATATATATATATATAATCAAATATTAATTCATGATAAAAATAATCATAATAATAATATTCATAATGACAATAATATTAATCACAACAATAAGATGATTTCCAACATTTTTAATTAGCATTAATTTTTAATTATAATATCTAGAATGACAATAATAATAATAACAATGATAACATGAAGATAAAAATTAAAATAATAATGGCAGTCATATTATTTCAATAAAAATAAAATTCTTAACACAATAAAATTTAAATGACATGACAATTCATGTGCATTCTAATTACAAAAACATATTTATTTTAATTTACTCATATACTTTTTGAAGGTGGAAAGTCGCGAAAAGTCCGAGAGGAGCCGCGTGGGGTTTTCCAAAACGCATTGCACCCAAGCGCCAATGACGTCAACTCGAAACAGACACTTTTTAACATAAACTCAAAAATCTACTCCGAGACTGGACACGAACCCCAGCAAAATAATTCAAAGTCAAAGAAATCATAAAATAAACTAACTGCATGGGTCGGGGTGTGACAATTCTCCCCACTATAACTCTTTCCGCCCCCGGAAAGCCACAACACCATCCAGCTGATTGATCAACACCTAAGGGTTCTACACAACACAATCCAACCTCATATCCCAAGGACATCACACTGACCACCAGCGGGACTGAACCTCCTTGCCCAAAGTAAATCACTAACAGAGGGGAGGCCTGAACGGGCTCCCCACCATAAGATCTCAACTAGCATTCGATAACGACTTAAGAGAACACCCAAAGAGATGGTGGGTCTCCCCACCATAAAGAACCAACCTACTAGCGCCCAACCAGAAAACCAACTTAGACTTGGACCTGGCCTTACTCAAGCTAGAAAGAGCACAGTAAGGACCTTTAAACCACTTACTTCAGTCTGAAAGGGATAGAATCTTAAATGGATACTTTTCGCAAACTAAAAACCCTAACCCCTCGGGCGGGTAGGGAGGGCCCAAGGACTGGATCAATGAAACTACGAAGTACAACTACTCACGACCCATCACTTCGGGATGGACACAAACTAGGGTCGCAACTGATTTACATCAGTGGCCCACACAAAGTCACTGATCAGCAACTTACATCCAAAAGGTACAGTTCTCGACATTACGCGAGGGATAAGTTCATCGTGCACTTTGCGACAAGAGGAAAACTACAATGATAGAGAAACCAGAGCAGTAACACCAGAATTATCTCACCAGACAGTAGAGGAACAACTTTTACCAGACTCCTTAAAATTTCCCCCTGGGGTTCCTGACTACACACCGGCTTCACTCTGAGACCTTTTGGCTGGAGCTCTGATGGATGAAGCATCTTCTACCTCGCAGTCAGGTTCTGATAATCTCAACAAGAAACATACATCTTTTGATTTGACAAAGGAAAGGACCAAAATTTAAAATTTAAAAACATACCATCATTTAAAGCCGGAGTTCGTCAAAAGACCCATGACATTCCCATACATTTCAACCCCAAAACACATTCAGTACAACTACAATGATAAAAGTTACCTTAAACCGAAAGGAAACTTACACCAGAAACTTTGAACAAAGACCCAACATCACATTACATCTGAGAACTTCCTCAGCGACGCTTTCTTGCAACGCCCTGACAAAATCATCGCAAGTGACCCAGGAGTCCACACGCCTAGCAGGGATTCAGAGCGCTAGGGAATGACAACTTCTTGTGACCCCACTTGCCACACTGATAACACACAAGCATCTCTCGCTCTGAAGAGGTTTATGAAAGATCCTGAGGCCTCATTATTCCACGACCTACTCTATCCACTTTCATTTGCTTACTCATCTCCTTTCCAGAATCTTCACCACTGCTCATCGGGATCGAAGGAGGGAGAACTACTTCGAGCACTCCTGCCATCGCGGCTTCGACATGAAAAGCCTGTCTCTCCACCTCAACAAAAGAAGTTAGGTTGGACTCTGACACCTTCGACTGTAAATAAGGGTGGAGACCTGCTTCAAAGCGTCGATCATTCATGGGGTCATTCGTGGCATACCCTGAATCATAAGGTACTACCTCCACAAAGCGCTGGAAATATTCCAACACGGGTCTTTCGCCCTTCTGCAGACAAAACATTTCCATCCCCTTTCTCACCCTTTCTTCCTCAGAGAAATATTGGCGAATGAACAAAGACTTGAAGAACTCCCAAGTAATCTCTTGACGGGGTTTGTTCCGAGACACTGACATCCACCACATCCACGGTGAACCTTCAAGCATGAAGGTCGCAAACTTGACCTTCAACGACTCAGGCAACTCAATGAGGTTAAAGTCCCTTTCAATATTCTGCATCCAATCCTCTGCCACGGAAGGGTCTGCTTGACTATAGAAGAGAGGTGGATCTAACTTCGGAAACTCAAGCATATTATCCTTAGGTTGATCAACCGCACTATGATCACCCATCGAAGCTTCAATGGGATAACCGCTGGGCAAGGAAAAGTCAAAAACCCAGTCAAGGCCAACTCAATGAGTGAATAAAAATCTCAAAATCAAACACTACATCGGTGATAAGTTCAAAACACAAGAATCCAAGTTATCATAACATCAAAACTTTTCTCTTTGAAAAAATATTTAATTTAAAACAAGCTTAGTGGGTTAAAACCCTGCCATTGGTATTCTTTAGAGTCTCAATCACATGCATGTATCCATGCCACCCTAGGCATCCATCCACCATACCAGAATTCCATCCACCTTTTCAACATACCAAAATGCATGTGCGCACTCATCAGAACACCAGGGAAAAAACGAAGCAACTTCATTTTCCAAAAACAATTCATTCATACCACTTCTTTTAAAACCATCCACAAATTAAGCATGTCATTTCAAACAACCATTTTTTTTTCAAAACCCATTTTTTCGAATTAGAACCACTCTCAGAAGTCACAGGAGACCCAAAACATCTCAAACAGGGAACTAGTGTCGGTGGGTGACTTGACCATATGGTTGGAGGCCATATGTCAATCACGTCACCGACACGAAGAGTCTTTTTGGACCATGCCCCAAGCTCTGCATGGATTGCCAGGCCATGAGGCTTAGGAATATTAGCCCAACTCCATTTTTCGTACCCCAATCACAATACATTTCCATAAAAACCCAAATAAATAGATTAAATCGGAATTCCCATGGAAACCTGAGGATCGGTGCGGGCAAGAGTTTTCGACGCTCTTCCCGCACCTACCCCTCGAGTCCCGACAATCCCACTCCATCTACCTTGACATCCCAAATAACAAAGGGCACTCTGAAAAATCAGGTCTGCTAAGAGAAAACCTCCTCTGATACCATTTTTTCATGAACCAACCCGGGTCGACCCTAAACCGGTCACCCGAGCTGGTCTGTGACATGGCCCGAGAGGCGTTCTCGATCCTCCGGGGCTGGCGACAAGCACCCGGGCATCAACAGAGGCTGTGGGAATGATTTTACCCAATGTAAATAAATAAAACAATATAAATAGTACAGAGAAATGCCGGATAAATAAACCAAATAAAGTGACTAAATAAGAAAAGAAGAAAAATAAAATTGACCAAACAAGACGTCCGAACAAACTCTGCGCAACCTCGCGGGTCTCTCTCCGACTCAACAATTCAACGTCGCCCTAGGCGAGCACACTCAAGCTATATCCTGCACCCACACTAAAAACAGAAAGGAACTATAGGTGTGTGTATTAAAACTCAGTAGGCTAGCCCGATATCTATTCCCAATGCACTACCTTTAAAATAAAAGAGACATCATTTCAAATTTGAACTACAATTTATAAAAGTATGTTTTTCTAAATATTTTACTTAAAAACAATGTACGAACCATTTACCATAACCATTTCCAAATTTGAGTTCAATTCATTATTATCAATGACAATTTAGGAAAAGGGAAAGTGATGTTTATATTTTCAAATTTGTAAAAATAGGATTAAACACTTTCATTTGAAAACCATTTTTAGGAACCTAATCAAAAGCAATTTACCACTTTCCAAGGAAAAAAATACACCAGAATGCACAAAGTAAAACACACAGAATGGTCAATGTAGGTATACATGTGAGCATCATAATCACTACTACAGGAAACCAAAAGCCGAATAGACATGGGCGAACCTAGGAGATCGAGAATAAACCAGAAGACACCAATACATGATAAATCATCCTTATCAACATGTCGCGATGAAATCAAAATGCACAATACGCTCGACCATCCTCTCTCATCCAGGTCGAGGGAAAATCCCATAGTAATAAACCCAATATATCCACCTACTATGGGCCACTGGTCAGTACCATAACCAACCAGTGTAGCAATCATTCTTAGAATATTCTCTCAATATGCCAGATTCCCTTGTCTCAAGTGTTTGAAAAAGGGGTGAGCCAACTGATGCCAATCAAGCATCCAATCATATAAATATGTATATAAAGCACAACAGGCATCACCCTGAGCCACTCTGTGGAACAAACTCTAGCCTTTAAACTACTCACGTACCTGGGAGCCTCTAAGAATGACCTCCCAAACAATCAATTGGGACCAAGGCATAAGAGTTGTCCTAAGAGGGTTTTTATAAAAACATTTTCATCGATTTCCATAAAGTGCCAAATGGGCATTAAATTCATTTCACAATCACTACTCAAAAAAGGTACAACTTCTTTATAAGAAAAAACCTAGTTTAAAACCATCTAAAGAACCCCAAAAAAACACTAATTCACAGGATGAAAATATTTTTATAAACCAAACCAAACCAAAAAATTTTATTTTTTCCCAAATAACCTTTAGGAGCCAACTAGACAACTTCTTAAAAGAACCAAAGTACTTGTTAACACTTCAAAAGAAATCATTTCTCATTAAACTAGAACTCTATTTTATATTCCTTAAATTATGTTTAAAAGCCATAAGGTCATTCTTTCATTATTGGGTGTCCGCTCGTCAAGAGGATATTTCATGTGTCATGTATAAAATAAACGGCTCTTTTTACACTAAATAATCATTTAAAAATTAACTATCTTATATTAAAAATTAATTATCATATATTATCACATATTTATTGAAATTAATAAAATATTTATTTTGAACAATTAGTGTGTGCAAATAGAAAGAAATAATGTAACTTAAATTTTTAAAAGCAGTGCAAAGGGAACCTACCTCAAGATCATGACGCGATGCAACGACACACGTTTTAAAAAGCACAGTAAAGTCCAACGCCCTACAAAATAAATATCAAGGACTCAAAACACATACAAAAACTCACCAGAGCAAGCGAAACCAAGCGTCGGGGAGAAACACTCTCCTCGAAACTCAAGCGCGACGACGACACAAACTCGGAATCACTCCGCACGGGTTCTAAAACAATTGTCCTACCAAAAACAAACATAAGTTGATAAAAAAACCCCTAACAAAGCAAAGACCAAAGCTAGAATAATAATAATAATAATAATAATAATAATATAAATAATTGTAATAATAATATCAATAATAATAATAATAATAACAATAATAAGAATAATAAGAATAATAATAATAATAACAACAATAATAATAATAAAAATAATAATTATAACAATAATAATAAATATAATAATAATAATAATAATAATAACAATAATAATAATAATAATAATAATAATAATAATAACAATAATAATAATAATAATAATAACAATAATAATAATAATAATAATAATAACAACAATAATAATAAAAATAATAATAATAAAAATAATAATAATAACAATAATCATAATAATAATAGTATTAATAGTAATAAAAATGATAATGATAATAAAAGTAAAAATAAATAAATAAATAAATATAATCAAACCTTGGGGTACTCGTGCTAGCCGAAAAGGAGGCGGGCAGGGCATGGGTGAGCCAGGAAAGAGGCCGGAAAGGCGTGGGGCTGAGGTGTGGTGTCCAGAAGGATCTGGTCATTCGGGGGGGGGGGGCTACGACTAGTCGGGGAGGGAGATGCTAGCAAGGGCGTTGATTAGGGGAGGACCGCAAGGCCGGAAGCAGGCTGCGCGGCTGCTGTGTCGCTCTGAGCCGAGGGGGTGCGCGTTGGACAACAGGGGGCCAGGTGTGAGGGGATCTTCCATTGGAAGAAGAGGCAGGGGTGTCACACCGGGTAGGGGGCCGCGTCGGGTGCTGCGGCCTAGAGGATGAGAGGTGTTGGATGCTACAGCATGAAGAGGGGAGAAAGTACCGGAGGCCATGGCTGGCCTGCTCACGGAGGCGCTGGAAGGAGCTGGCCCTGCTCAGGCGCTACAAAAGGGATGTCGCGCAGGAAGAGACCGGGGCTGCGGCGGGCTGCTGGTTGCGTGTCCGGAGGAGTGAACAAGGGGGCACTGTGGGTCATACGGGAGAAGAGGGCAGGTCAGGAGCGGCCGTGTGTTGCGCAGTAGAAGAGGGTAGGGTAGGAGCCATCGGGCGCTGCAAGGGAGAGGGGTAGCGGAGGTGGAGCGAGGCGGCTGGCTTGGTGCGGTGGTGGACAGAGAGGAGGGTGCAGCGGGCTGGCTGGGTGATTCAAGGGAGAAGAGGAACAGGTGGGTGGCGGCGCACGGGAGAAGAGAACAGGCCGCAGGAATTAGGGTTAGGGGGAAAGAGAAACAAATATATATATGTATAATCAAATATTAATTCATGATAAAAATTATCATAATAATAATATTCATAATGACAATAATTTTAATCACAACAATAAGATGATTTCCAACATTTTTAATTAGCATTAATTTTTAATTGTAACATTTAGAATGACAATAATAATAATAATAACGATAACATGAAGATAAAAATTAAAATAATAAAGGCAGTCATATTATTTCAATAAAAATAAAATTCTTTACACAATAAAATTTAAACGACACGACAATTCATGCGTATTCTAATTACGAAAATATATTTATTTTAATTTACTCATCTATTTTTCGAAGGTGGAAAGTCGCACAAAATCTGAGCGGAGCCGTGTGGGGTTTTCCAAATCGCGTTGCGCCCAAGCGCCAATGACGTCAACTCGAAATAGACACTTTTTAACATAAAGTCAAAAATCTACTCAGAGACTGGACACGAACCCCAGCAAAATAATTCAAAGTCACAGAAATCATAAAATAAAATAACTGCACGGGTCAGGGTGTGAAATATAAAGACTTTATTTATTTTTTTATTAATTTTATTAATCATAATTTGGAATACTTGTAAGATTAATTTAAATTAAATATAATTTATCACTTATAAATAAATTTCTTTTCCTCTTGGTATGTTTGTTTTAGGCGGTAAATTTTACAATGATCACTTATTACAAATATTACTTATAGAAGGCCTATTTTTTATTTAAAAAATATAAATAATGAAAAAAATATATATCTATTCAATAAACCCATTTTGATAACCATTCTTTAAAGGTGGTGATGAAAAATGATACACGTCATTCATGGAGGCGGTAGTTCGCACACACACATGGACAACATTTTCATTTTTTCAATTGAATGAGAGAAGAATAAATAATGGTTATACCATAAATATAATAAAATTTTGGTATATTTTTTATTTTAATTCAATTATACACATATTTTTATAATGTTCTAGAGGATAGTGGATGAGAAATATAAATAAAAGAAGTTAAAGGGTAAGTAAAACTTACGTTGAGGATTTGAATATTCTCATGAAGAATCCTTTGGAAAAAAAGGAATTAAGGATCATTGTTGAGGATAGGTTAGAAAAAGTATATATTTGGTCTAGAAAAATTAATTTTTTTTATATTTTCATTGGAATTTATACATGTAGGCATGGATTTAAGTGAGATCCTTTTATTGGTTAAAAGGGGAAAAATATTTGGAAAAGCATTTTAGGTAAGGGGTAAGAGTAGAATTGCATGAGAGTTAGGTTATTTAGGTGTGGAAATATTAATAATAAATATAGGTATTACTTTACGACCTAACAAAGGTATTTTATAATTTCTATGTGTAGAATTAATTTAGAAAAATTTAAGCCACATTAAATTACCCATTTAAACAGTTATTAATCATAATTAAAATTTAACCAGGGTAACTATTTAATCTATAGAAAATAATATAACCCTTATTGAAATTTTTTTATCTAATTGATATGAATTTGGACTACATTTAATTCAATTAAATTTATAAATATGAGAAAATTAAATTTTAAATAAAAACATATAATGTGTTGAATTTTTTTTTACAACAATTATTTTTATTCATCAAGTATGATTTATATTATTTAACAATGATTTTCAATTAAATATGTTTTGATTTAATTTTTATAATATTAGATTCAATATTTTAAAATATATCAATATAATTTAAAATCACAATATTTAGAATAGTATCATTCCATTAAATATAACTATTTTACTATGGTAACTAATATTTATCTTAGCAAATTAATTCTCTTCATTAAATTGAAATTTAACCCATTATTTTATTTAAAAATTATGATTAAAAATATTTATATCAATTTATAGGATTCAATTTCTAAAATTGATAAATATTAATATTAATATAAGTGCGCATAATGCATAAATATAATTTTAAGAATCATATATCTTATGAGTATAAAATAAATTTATCACTTACCTAGTAATGACTATTCCATGAATGTTAACTTATTTATTATATATATTATCAATAATTGTATTTGAACCATTTAAATATAATCCACATCATTGTGCATGATAAAAGATTTTTTTTCAATAAAATATATTTTATGTAGAACCGAATTTTATTTATTATTTAGCAAGACTAATTGAATTTTATCAATGAATTAGTATTAAAATGTTGAAATTTATCTTTATATATATATATATATATTATAATTACATTACCTCTATATTTTCCCACCAATTCAATGGATACATCTCAATGGTTATATGATGTTCTACACATTATATGGGTTTGGGGTTTCATGTGAAGCAACCTATCAAACACCACATCTATTTAAGGGAAAAAATATTTTAATATCTGGCCATTGAAGTTTATTTGTATGATTTTATTCTTCCACACATTTCATATTTCATGTCATTTTTATTACTTCTGTAAATTAAGATTTAATATTTTTTTATGGATGAGGTTTGGTTATTATCCATTGTTTTTCACTCTAATACAATGGTATAGTCTCCCAATGATAACTCCCTAGACCCTCACTGCTAGTCATCAACCTTCAGCATATGGGAAGTAATGTTTGGCATCACATGGAGACTATAACTAAGATATTGATCAGTGTTCACTAACTATGGTATGTTATACTAATGTGAAAAACCTCAAAGAGCATTGGAAAACCATTTATCCTACAATCCACCCACCCTAGTGTTACTCAAGTGGTTTGAACCCAACACATTTTCCTTGATGCCTGATAACATGTCCTTCCACCCCTATATGCATTATATTGTCCAATTTGGAATCCATCTATTATGTTTAAAAGGATTCATTATGGGGGGGGGGGGTCTCATATGATATTTATACAAGTGCATAGAACATCCCCTCTCCCCGTATGGGACTCAGGGTTCAACATCACAGTTTGACCTATTAGGGTCATGGTGTGGTGCTTGTTAGCCAGAAATGAGTGAAATTAATCCAATTTCACACACCTCAAGTATATTTGGACAACCCTAGATCCAACATTAACATTATAATATATTTTATCTATTTTATTAAAAAATAAAATAATGAAATATTATTTTACTCTTCATTGTCACTTTAAGAGTACATTTATATTAGATTATTTTCAGATGAAATTAATATTATTAGTCACTGTGAAGGCTTATAGAGAATTTAATACACTTATAATAAAATAGAATCTTATTTATGTTGATGAGATATTAATCTCTTACCAACCAACTATATGTGTACACATCATAAACCTAGAAACCTGGGATTCTTTCATTTGTCGTTGGGAGGAGAAAAAATTTAAGGTAATTTAAAAATGGTAATATCTTATTTGAAATTACATTTATTACTCACTTTGATTCATAATTTTTAATTTATGAAATATTAAAGTATCATAAAAAATATACAACATTCATCAAAACAAACATACCCCTACCTTAAAGTAAGGACATGGTAAGTTGCACAAGAATAGATAATTGTATGTGTTTTAAATCTATAGTAAAACTTTTATGTGATGTGGAACAACAACATAATTATATTCCATTTTTTATTTGAATATTGATGATTCATAATATCAATCCACTTTTATCCCACATCATGTGGTATGTAAATAAGATCTTGTAAATAGAAATTGAAAAATAGTAAATGAAAACACATAGTATGTTTGAGAATAATGTGTAAATATGACATATTCTTTTTTTATTTAAAATAGTATGATATAACAATATATACTTCTTTTTCTATAATTTTATCCAATATAGACACAATTACTTTTAACTATTATTCCTGATGAATAACTACCTCTAATGGCTTTAAATAATCTAGAATGGTATGAATACATTAGAGGTGAAATCTTTGTAGTGTCACTCATAGAATATTTTAAGAAAGAAAATAAAAAGAGGGATTTTGATGAGAGAATGAAACACAAGCAGGCATAGATAGATACTCTAAAAGAAAAATTTGGCTGTCAGGATAATTTGATCTACCATTTTCTTCAAAATAACCAATGAGAATAAGCAACACATAATCAAACAAAAGAAAAAAGAGCCACTACCTCCCCTAAATTTGAGGTTATCCATTCCCCTTAAATTCATTCCTTACTTGTGGTAATGAATTTTTCCATAACTTTTTGTAATAAATGTAAATAAAATGACTATTGATTTCATTATTGTACTATAATTCTATATAGTGAAATTGATTATGATTTATAATTAGTACAAACCACCTACCACCTTTTTAAAAGAGGTAAAATGTGCAGTATCCTAAGAGATATTATACACAGCAAACAAATACCAAAAGATCACATAAGAGTAGGGATTCACATAGCTTATGAGATGATCACCAAGCTACATTTTCCCCTTGATTATCTTGATGTTCACACGGTCGAACATTATATTGTAACTTTAATTGAATGATCATTTAATCTTATAATGTTACATGATGATAATAAAGTATGTCCTTCCCAATTTATTTTATAAACAAAACATTTTATTATTAATGAGAAAGGTATAAATTGAGGTGTGTTATTATAGAGGAGAAATAAATGGTTGAGTCGAAAAAATCTATTGGGTAAACTAAGAGATTTAAAGTATATTATAAGAATACTTTTATCCCAAAAATTTCACTTCCATGTTTGTTAATCATACAAGTTCACAAAGATACAATGCTGCAATTTCAAAAACATGACCTACATTGTATTTTATCAATAAATGTTTTGGAGAGTCCATTACCAAAATGATTTTTCCAGAGAATGTAAATAAAATTATCAAGAATGAATGGTTGGGAAATTTGGTTCTGAATTTTTATATTATATAAATTTTAATGATATTTCTATCGACAATTGATCAAATATATTAATTACAATTTAATACTGTTCATATTTTATATATACATATATTTTGAAGGACATGTGGCCTAAATCCATGTATTTATGTGATACATACAAGCCCATATCGCAGTAAAAGATATAGGGACATCATAAAAGATGATATCCACATTTCATGGTAATTAAAGATTCTATGAAAAAAATATCATACTAAATGATATGATGATATCATAAAGCATGTAATTACATGCCCATGTTACAGCCTTTTATGTTGTGTCATACGACTGGATGAGTTATATGGCCTAGCATGTAATATGATCCCATGCCATTGTCTTAGTGTATTATTAAGAGACCATAACCTATGATTGAGTAACGTATGAATCAAGTAATGAGATTAAATATCATTGGAATTACCATTAATCTTATTATATGATTCATTTTGAAAATGCTATGATGTACTTGTGGTATTCTAATTTTAAGAGTTAACAACCAATTCACTCTTCTAAGATATATATGATTTAAGTATGCATTACATTATATATAATACAGAGATTTTTATATTCACGAAGGAGATTCATGAAGTGGTGTTTACATTTACTAATATATTATAATGGATGAGTAAATACTAGAGTTATGGGAGTATCCAGTAAGAGTTTATAAAACCAGTTCCATGTGATGATAGTGTGTGTGTGTGTGATATTATCACAGTTATCCATTGATACTCTAGATTCTTGTAGCACTTATTCTTATCACTCCTTTACTCCATGAGATGCTAACATATCACAAAGGGTAGATATTCCTACATGAATGTTATTCAATCCAGTCAGCCTAGGGATATACCTACAGATGTTGAAAACCTTCATCTTTCACTTTAGTGATCATCGTCAAACAAATATAACTTCTTTGAATATGATTCAGTGCCTCAAATTTGAAAGGAACACATATTTTATATAGTTATTCATTTTTATTTTTGGCATAGATTAAGTATTTCTTGCATGATTGATCTTGGGTTGGGATTTAGATCACCACTATACGTTCTATTAAGAGTTAATATACCCCTTTAAATCTCTTCATTGGTATTAGAGCATCCCATGATCTTTGATTTTTGAAATCATTTAAGGAAATGTAGAAATCATGAATCATATTTTTTCCTTTTTACCCATTGTTAATAATGATTTTTCAATTTGTTTTATTGGTTTTATATCAGGGTGTATGATATATGATTTTGTAAGGTGCAATATAATTGAAACACTTAGATTTCTAAAAGTTGTGGAGTAAAAAATTTCATAGAATAACCAATGATATCACCAATATTTTTTTTGAAAAATAGAGCATTGAGTCACAGTAGGGATATTATTTTATATCATTAAATACAATTTTCACACACCTGATCTAACATATTTTATGGTTTGGTTATTAGTCATATAGAATGATTGCTAACGTCTTCCTCTCAACGTTATCAATCATAGTCATTGATTTATCCTAGATAAGAGAAAGTGGTTTTCATTGTATTATATAATTGTATTTAAATCATAAAATACATATTAAGAATAAAAATTTGCCTATTTATTTTCAATTATAAATCAAATTAATTATTTATAAAAAATTGTACATAATAATAAAAGTTAATATAGGGATATTTGATAATTTATAATGATTTTATAGATTATTAAATTATAATGAATTTATAATTAATAAATAAAATTTTATGAAACATTTATTAAAAAAAATTTAATATTAAAATTTAATATTATAAATACATTTTATTAAATTATATAGAATACCATGTCATTATAAAATAAAATATGATGGGAAATTTATAGAGTCTATATATTAGAGAATAAGGCATACTATAATGTGTTTACACTTAATAAAATTGTTAAATATTCATAATTATTAAATTAAAGAGTTCAAATTAAAGGTGAATTATTAGGAAATTAGTTAGACCACACCAAAAAAATTTGTTTATTGATACGATCATAGTTTAAATAATGTCTATATATATGATAATTGGGATTATGAAAATTGTTTAAAAATATGAATTATTAATTTCTTTAATTCATAAAAATACTATATATTTAAATAAAAATTCCATATAGAAAATAATTTCAATTTTTATATTATGTAGTGAATATAAAGACATTATATGACAGAATTATAGAAGTGTACATAATATATAAATCATAACTATAAAAATGTTTATAGTTTGATTTCTGTTACAGATTTTTATGAATTATTATCTCATGTTTAAATATGGGAAATTTTCATTTATTTAATGGTTATTCGTGAATTTACTTATACTTATAAATTTTCTATGTTATGAATATGTGTATGTTTTAGTTTATGAGATAAAATTCTTCTTATATAACAATCAATCCATGAAATATATGTTAGGAATGATCGCATAAGATTTATTTATTTTTACCTTGACCTCACTTTGTTATTAATTTTATTTTATTGAGTTTTTTTATTGAAAATAGCTTTCACATGTTAAGTTTCTAGATTTATTATAATGTCTTGGGTTTTCTGTATATTATTTCTGGATTTTTATTGAATATTTTTTTAGATCATTTAGTGAGACGACATGCGATTTCAAGGCCCGATGTTCCCAGAATAAATGTTTGAAACATATTAAATATATTAAATAGAACGTTCACATAGTTTTCATGAAAAAATGGAATAGATTCTAAAAGGTTCCCCAGATCATAAATATAAGGGCATCGTTGAGTTTAGAACATTAGGTTTACCATTGGTGTGACTTAACAATAGTCAGCACATCTCATTTATAGAAAATTCATCACGGGCGATGAAATGAATAAATTATTTAAATAAATTATTTTATCTCTATTCGTGTTAATGTAGTGATATAATAATCTTTAAATAGATGGTTACAATAGAATTCTAGGATTTTCTGCATAATCCAGGAAACCTTAGAGAGATCGTTGGAGAATTTTATCAGGCAAACAACGACGAGATCATGGACCGGTGATAGACACATCTCATATTTGAATAATGTCACAAAAGAAGGAAACAAAACTTCATTCTTCATTAGAAATGGAAACAAAAAAAAAGGTAGGGCATGGGATTTTATTTGATTATCTCCCTATTCTTGATTTCAATGATGAACGTGAATCAATCAACAAACATATTGATCTGTGGTTCAATGGTTATGCGGGATGGGTTTATTCTAGAGAGTTTTAGAGGGAGAAATATCTTTGTGATTATTGATTGTTTTAATTTTTTCTAATGGGAATTAACCTTGATCGACCTGAGCCTCAATGTAGGTATGTCCCTCTTGATTTATTAGTGCCCTTTTCTCTCAGTTTATTGTTCATCGTGGGTGTTATTTGTTTGTCCTGCGGCTTAAAAAATCCCAATCAATCGATCGTTTCATATCCATTTCTTGGGGAAAAGATAAAAAATCATATATATGGGATTAAAACGACAATAAATAGATGAGACAATGGATATAGTGTGATTTGGATGATTTTGAATACTCAATTTCACATTCTTTGATCTTCTTCAGCGCACAAAGAAGAATGAAACTTAGATACATTTTCTGATTAGATTTTATGACTGGAATGCATTTTTTCAGTGGTGAGTCTAAAAAAAAGAATTCCCTTGATTTTTTTGGTGATGTATAGAATGATTATTGTCTATAGTAGTGAAGAAGTCATGCGGAGGAAGAACCAACAATTCTTGAAAATCACAAACCACAATGCATGTAATACAAGATCACATGGTGTGTTTCCCTCCCCCCCTAAGTGGAGGATAGGGTTTCTGAAAGAATCTATGTATCACAAGGCATGTCATCCCTCCCAGGTGAATTTGTTGTGTACTTTGGGAAGTACATATACTTGAGATAGACTACACAGGAAGCCTACATGCCGTGTACTCCCCCACACAGACACAACATGGACCTGGTACATGGGCTAAGTTGTTTACTTGTACATTGGCAGACGTACGTAGGATCGATTCATATATTGGAAAATTGGAAGAGTACACAGTATGCCTAAATGTAATGTACTAAAACATAGACACAGCTGGATGACACATGTCATTTACATGGGTAGGAATCGGGGTCAAGGGACACGACGTGTGACCCCTACTACACATCGTGAAATCTTTTATACATGGATTGTAACTCTCGTCCTATATATCTTGAAAAAAATTCATTAGGGTTTGTTAAACGTATCCTTTCCATGAGGGTTATTATATAATCATTTCATACTCCTAGGAAAACGATACCTTCAGTAAAACTTCTTATATAGAGTTGTTGAAATCCCTCGGAGATGCCCAGAGTGAGATCCTCTATTCATCTTTGGGCCCTGGGTGGATTTCTTGGTATCATCATGGCCAAAATTGTAGATACTTTTATTCTATAATTATTGGGATAATTCATGTTGAGTTTTTTGTATCACCCCATGGCCGTGGTATTGATCCTTATCTTTGTATCTTATTCTCTTAGGACTATCATTATGTTATTTCTCATGATGAGACCCGATGAGTAGTACCTCTTTAATAGACATCATCAGTGCTATCTGACTCTAGAGTGTGTTCTCCCAAATGAGTGATTCATGGAATACTCGAGATTAAATCCAAGGATGGTATTATATGGTTGTGTCTTTCCTCTAGATCGTGTGTCTTTCTTTAGTATATCTGATTATTCTTGTTATATGTGTTGTAGAAATATACTTGTCTAGAGTTGATTGTATTTCCTTTTTTGTTTGATTTGTGGTTTTTGGGGTGTCCTACCAAGTATTGTTATGCTCACACCTGTATGGGTTTTTGTCACACATGTTTTTTATTATGATGATGATCGACCATTTGACAAATTCCTAGGTGGACCAGGACTAGATAGTGCTTAGTGAGACCAGACAGACCACGGTGTGTTCCCAAGGATTTCTTATAGCAGTCTCGGTACTTACTTTCAGGTTGGAATTTTTTTTTCCAACTCTTTATGGTGGGCATGTATTTGACCCTATTTACTTTCTTTTACTTCCTATCATACTATGGTTATGGGATTTAGATTCATGCATACATAGTTGTTCAGTTTTTTTACATTTCAGCATTGTATAGGCTTGGAGATGTGTTTGTGTGTATGGGTATATTGGCTAATACCTCCCATGTCCGTGATATTCCTTCATGGAACTAGTCTCCATCCCCAATCTTATTGGTGTCAGGCTTGAGTAGCCACTACATGGTCCCCACTAAGACAGTTTGTGACAAAGTGATATTAGATGGATGTTGGTTCTAAATTTGGACCAAGATTCTATGAGATTGGTTTGGAGAAACTTGGTTAAGTGTTTCAGGCTCATCTTAAAGGATATAGACTTTAGTTTCAGTGTGTTAGTTGACGTATCCATACAACCGGACACTGATCACCTTCTTTTTAACTAAGTACATGATAACACTGGTTATAGGGAAACAACGGTACATACATCATATAGGAATGGATTGTTGTTTCCATGTACTTTTGAGTTAGCTCTCTAGATATACTTATTGGTGATTGTATAACTTGTTTGTTTAAAGATGAATCTATGACATATTCTAGCTAGGATTCATCATGATGATCATGAGGATGATCCCCTCACTTATAAGGCGTCGATATAGGGACCAGTGCCTGAGATGTTACCTCTATGTGGTGCACTAGCCATACCACCTGTAGTACTAGTGGATGAGGTGCGAAGTATGAGTGTGTTTCACAAGTTTCAAGGGTCGATAACCCTCCTATTATAATGTGAGACTGACCCACAGGTGGCTAAGGATTGGCCTGAGTCAGTGACTTGAGTTTTCCATATAGTTAAGAAACTTGTAGATCAGATGGTTGTCCTGGAGGTGAGCCTTCTTCATGGATCAATAGGGTGATGGTGGGGTTTTGTAACTCGGTCTTATGATTAGGTGAATCTTTCATGGAAAGAGTTTGAGAACCATTTCACAGAGGAGTTATCACCAGCTATACTAAGGGTTTTTTATATCTAGGAGCTTCTATAGCTCCAGTAGGGTAGCATAACAGTATCTGAGTATTCATCGAAGTTTACCAACCTCTCCAGGTACACGATGGATATGGTTTGACATCAATTCTTCAGGGATCAAACTATCAAGCGATGTATGCATAGAGACATATGATCCAATATAATCCTTTTTTGAATTCCTACCCATGATAGGGTTCTAGAGTGAGCTTTGGTTGTTGAGAGTTTCTTGGTTGAGTATATGTAGTAAGTGGTTGTCAATAGTGGGAATGTTGGAGCATAGACCTCGACATGATAGATCCTATGTTAGTATGAGGGAACTTTATGTGTGATAAATTTCAAGAGGAGGTCCCATAACATAGGATCATTCGTTCAGGGCACACAAAGTGGGTCCAGTCATCCCAAAGAGATGTGGTGCTACTCATGTGACAGCAGGGGGAATCTTACCCAAGATTGTCCAACCCATCGTACAACTAACAGAGAGACTCTAGATTGACCACCTAGGTAAAGGTAGTGGCAAGATAAGGTGGTTTTTTATGGTTATGAGCATGATCGATGATTTGGGAGAGTATATTGAGGTGGTCAATGTTTTGAATTCTTACCACCACCACCCCCAGGTGGTCCACAACTGGCTCAAGGAGTTGGAGGACATGGGAGGGAACAATTGTAGGCAGTATAATCTTAAAACCTAGAGGCTGCATGAATGATTTGAGTTATGATCTGTGTCTTTTATACATTCTCTATAGTACTAATAGACATAGGTTCTAGTCATTATTTTCTTATCGCATTTCTTTTACGAGACTTAGAGATTCTGGTTGAACCTTTGGCTCAACTCTTACACTTAGATTCTCTTATCAGAGAAGACTCAGTCACCATGAACTTGTGCCAGTAGTTTGACATGTCTCTTCGAGGAAAGAGTTTATAGGGGAATCTCTTGGAAGTAACATCTATTCCTTACAACAACATTCTTTTTATGGATTGGTTATCTACAGTTCATTCCTAGATTAACTGTTTTAGGTGAAGGGTGTGGTGTGTATACAATGATGGAACTAGTTTCTCTTCTTTTTTGTGGAAAAGGAAACCAAGACAGTGTAGGATAGAATCATGTATAGGAGGGTGCAGCTGATTACTCCTTATTTGGAAAGCCTAACCCTTGATACAATGGATGTTGTGAGTTGCCAGTTTTCTGCAGAGGTGGTGGAGTATGAGGACGACTTCCGTGAATATGTTCTAGGTTTACCTCCCCACTGATAGGTATACTTTTGTAACAATCTACACACCAAGAAAACTTTGATATCTTAACTAACCTATCAGATATCCTTCATAGAGATTTGTAAGGTGAGGGTGCAATTAGAGGGCTTACAGAGCAATATATTTGTTAGACTCAGTGTTTCACCCTGGTTAGCCCATGTTTTGTTTTCCAATAAGGAATTTGGGATTTTGAGGTTGTGTGTGGACTATAAACACTTGAATCAGGTGACCCTGAGGAAAATGTATCCCCAACCAAGGATGGATGAACTATTTGATCATTTGAGATGGCCATGATGGTTCTCGAAGGTTGACCTTAGATTAGGCTATCACCCGTTGCGATTATGGGATGAGGATATACTGAATATGACATTCAGATGTCGCTATGGCCACTATGAGTACTTGGTGATACCCTTCAACATAATGAATGACCCATCAATGTTCATCATACTCATGAACAAGACCTTTCAACCCTACTTATATCAGTTTCTAGTTGTCTTTGTCAATGATATCTTTTTATACTCAATGCCCTAGGAGGAGCATGTGAGACACTTGATGATAGTTCTAGATGTACTCTAGGAGCACCAGTTTTATAGAAATATCTCTAAGTGTTAGTTCTGGATTCAGGAAGTCCACTTTTTGGGATACATTATGTCATCATATGGTGTGGCGATGGACCCAGCCAAGGTTGAGGTAGTGTTAATTTGGAACCACCTAAGAGTGTGATAGAGTTGTGGAGCATCCTTTGGCTAACAAGATATTACTAAAGATTTATACCTAATTTATCTAGAATATCAGCACCCATGACAGATTTGACTCAAAAGGGGAAGCCTTTTGTGTGGATAGAGAGATAGCAGTTGGATTTTCAGTAGTTGAGGCAGAGTTTGATGAGCTCTCCCATCTTGAGATTTCCAGAGGAGGGTGTCGAGTATGTTTTGTTCTATAATGAATCAGGAATCGAGCATGGTTGTGTTTTAATGTAGAGTCAAGTGGTGATTTTCTATGGTTCACGGCAGTTGAGACCATAAAAGTAGAACTATATAACCCATGATCTTGAACTAGCAAATGTAGTCTTCTCTTTAAAGATGTGGTGACACTACATGATGGGAAAGTGGATTATCATCTACTATGATCACAAGAGTATCATGTATATTTTATATTAAAAGGATCTAAACTTGGGATAAAGGTGATGGATATAGTTCCTCCAGGATTATGACTGTGAAAGTATTGATACTCTTGGGAAGGGGAATGAGGTTCCAGATTCTCTCAGTCAGAGATCTTGTGTGCAGTTGCAGAACAAGGCATTAGAGTAGTTTCCCTCATTTTAGTTAAACTTTGTGGATAGAGATGAAGCATATTATCTCCAATAAATAATTGTTACTCATCCTCTCTTGTATCAAGTCAGGAAGGCACAACTTGAGGATATTGACTATGAGACCCTACGTACTTAAATATCCACCAGATATGCTCTCAATGAATTTTCAAAAGGTGGGGAGCACGTAGTTATTTTAAAAGGACCCACGATGGTACCAGTGAAAATACAAGATTAGGTTCTAAGAGAGTTTCATACTGCTCCTTATATTAGTGCATGTAGATGTGGAAAATATATACTAGGATCTTTGATGTCATTTTTGGTGGCCAGGGATTAAGAAAGGAGCTGCATATTTTTTCTCTTGATGTCTTACTTGTCAGCAAGTGAAGGTTGAGCACTAAGTTATAGCGGGTTTAGATCATCCCCTTAATGTGTAAGAGTGTAAGTGGGATGGGATATCTATTGTATTTTTGATGGGTTTACCATTTCTGTATAGGGGACATGATTAAATCTAGGTGATCTTAGACCGACTCACCAAGTAGAACCACTTTCTAGCTATATGAGGACAGAGTTTAGTAGAGATCTTGGGATGCCTCTATGTTAAAAAGATAATATGACTCCATATATTTCTATTGATTATTATTTATAATCATGATTCTCTCTTTACATCCTGATTATGGAAGGGATTACAGAAGGTATTTGGGACTCAGTTACACTTGAGCACACCGTTTCTCGCACAAGTTGACGACTAGACTGAGCGGACCATTCATGTTCTAGAATACATGCTATGATATTTCAAAGTGGATTTTGGATATATTTAGGAGGATCACCTTATTTTGGTGGAGTTTTCAAACAAAAAAACTACCATTTCACCTTCTATATGGAACTATTTGAGACTTTTTATGGGTGACCCTGTAGGTATCCACTTTACTGGACTGACCCAGGAGAGTTTGCACAAATGGGCTAGAAGTTTGTATGAGCTACAATAATGAAGTTTCATATCATTGAGTATTGGATGAAGATTGCACATATCCATCATAAGTATTATGTTGATACTTTATGAAGTCACTTGGAGTTCGATGAAGGGTTCCTATGAGTTTGACCTCAACGAGGATTATAGAGATTTTATCAGGGTGAAAAGATATCTCTAAGGTTCATCATCCCTTTATTGATACTATGTAGAGTTGTTGGGGAGCCATAAAGTTTAGATCTACCACCATAGTTAGACTGAGTACATGATTTCTTCCACATGTTGCAGCCGAGGAGGTACGTGCATGACCCATCACACATTATCAACTGGGGTGAGGCAGACATCAAGGATGGACTGACATTTCCTGAGTACCCAGTAGAGATCGAGGAGTGACAAGGGAGGATCCTTCATGGGTGATTTATTACTTTAGTGTGTTTTTTATGGAAGAATTGGAATATCTTAGAGATCACATGAGAGTGAGAGACTCAGATTCATGTTCAGTACCCACATATTTTTTAGTATCCTTTATTTTATCTTTTTCGGGACATAAATCCCCAAGGTGGGTAGAATTTAATGTCTCGTGTTTTACATGTATTATTTTTTTTATTATATACATTATTTTTGATACCATGAGCTAAGACTGTATGTCATTATGAGGCCAGTTGTACCGGGAAAAAATTTGTGAAATATATTAAATATATTAAATAGAACATGCACACACTTTTTAAGAAAAATGTTAAATAGCTTCTAAATAGTTTCTTGGATTAGAAATGTGAGGGAACCATTGAGTTCAAAACATGAGGTTTACCCGAGGTTTGACTTAACATTATTTGGTGTGATTAGTTTGTAGAAAATTCATCACGGGTGCGAAAATGAATAAAATAATTAAATAAATTATTTTCTTTCAGTTTTTGTTGACACAGTTATTGACACATATTTAAATAAATAGTTATGATAGAATTATAGGGTTATCCATATAATAATGAAGACCTTGGGGAGATCGTTGGAGAATTCCCTCAGGAGAACGATGGTGATATGGTGGTTCGACAATCGACACACCTCATATTTTAAGGATCTCACCAAGGAATGCGAAACAACTTCATTCTTCATTCACAATCGAACTAAATCATGGTAGGGCATGCGTTGTGATTTTATTACCTCCCCATTCTTGATTTCTATGATTAATGTGAATCAATCAATGAACATATTGATCCACGGTTCAATCGTTATGCAGGATGGGATTATTCTACAGGGATTTAGCTTGAGAAATATCCTTGTGATTGTTGATTATTTTAATTTTTGTTCTATTGGAAATGAAACAAGATTGATATGATCATCGATCACGGTCTATTCCTCTATATTGATTTGTGCATTTTTCTCTGCGTTTATCCTTCATCGTGGGTGTTATTCATTTTTCCCACAACTTGGAAAATCCATATCAATTGATCATTGTACAGCCGTTTATTGGCACAATGATCCGAAATCATAGACCGGAGATCAATACAACATGAAAGAGGTGCGAAGACAAAGACATAGAAATTTGGACAAAAACATATACCAGATTTTGCGTTCTTATATATTATTTGGTGCGTAGTGAATAACGGTTCTTACATCCATCTTTACTAGATTTGATGGCCATAACGCATTGTTTGCCAATAACCAAACTTGAACAAATCATTCCCTTTAGTTTTCTAGTGAGTCATGGCTACATTAGAGGCTAGACCAGTAGAGAAGGTGGGTAGAGGAAGAAACAATGATTCTGGAAAATCTTGAACCACATAATGTGTAATTTGGGATTGTAAGACATGTGCCCCCCCTAAGTTACAACTAGAATTTACAAAAAAAAGTTAAGTATCACACGAAGTGTGGTCCCTCCAAGGTGAACTTGAATTGTAATTTGGGAAGTACACGGACCTGAGGTGGACTACACAGGTAGCCTACACGTTGTGTACTCCCCCACATGGACATGGCCTAGACCAGGTACACATGTAAGAAATGTACTGGTACATGGGAAGATATATACGGGTTGAATCCATGTACTAGCACATGGGTAGAGTACACGGAACGCCTACATGGTGTGTACTACTACATGGACAAGGCTTGATTACACTATTCATTTACATGGGTAGGACTCGAGGTCAAGGGACATGATGTGTGATCCCAACTAAATATCGTATAATCTTTTATACATGGCCTAGATTTCTTTTCCTTCGTATATTGGACAAGTTTTATTAGGGTTCGTTCCCCTTATCCTTTCCATGTGGGTTAGTATAGAATAATTTCCTACTCCTAGGAAAATGATCCCTTTAGTAGGACTTCCTAGACAGAGTCATTGGAATCCTCCAGAGAGGCCTACATTGAGATCCACTATTCATCTTTCTAGTGTAGGTGGAGTTCTTGGTATCATCATGACTAACACTATATGTCCATCGATCCTCTAATTATAGGGTTAATCTAGATTGACTTTTTGGTATCACCCTATGGCCTTAGTAGTGATCCTCATCTGGGTATCATATTCTTTTTGTACTATCAGCGCCTTCTTTCTCATGATGAGACCCGATGAGCAGTACCTCTCAGGTGGACTTCATTAGTGCTATCATACTCGGGATTGTTTTCTCTTAGACGAGTGCTTTGTGGAATCATTGAGCTTAAATCCAAGTTGGGTATACTCTAGTTGTGACCTACCTCTAGACTGTGTGTATTTTTTTAATCACATCTATATATTCTTGTTATATGTGCTATAGACATATACCTGTATTGAGATGAATGTATTTTTGTTTTTTTATGCTTTATAGTTTTTAGCTTTTTCTACTGAGTATTGTAATACTCCAACCAACACGGGCTTTCCCTGCACATTTCATGTCTTGGGAAGATGATCGACCTTTTGATAGAGTTATAAGCGGACTAGGACTAGATGGTTCTTAGTGAGACTAGACAGACCGAGTTGTATTCTTTTCACTTTCTGACAGTAGTCTAAGTACTTAAATTCAGGCTAGACTTGTTTTTTTAGACTCTTTGTGGTAGGCTTGTTTTTGGCCCTATTTACTTTATTTTACTTCATGTCATACTATGGTTACAGGATTTAGATGTATGTATTCATGGTTGTTCAGTTGTTTCTTCATTTCATCATTTTTAGGCTAAGAGATGTGTGTGTGTGTGTGTGTGTGCACATATTTATGCTAAGGCCTCCCATGTCATTGATATTCCTTCTTGATGCTAGTCTCTATCCCCTGGGTGGTGCCTCAGCCAAACCACTCATAGATCAGCACATGGTACCTACAGCACCAATGATTAAGGTGTTCAGGATGATCACACTTCATGAGTTCCAGTGATAGATACCTCTTTGGATCCAAGATGAGCCTGACCCACAGGCAGCTAAGGGCTCGCTTGAGGCGGTGACCAGAGTTTTACATTTAGTCAGGACACTAGTAAATTAGATGGTGGTCCAGGTGGTGATCCTTCTTCACGGCTCAATAGAGTGATGGTGGGGTTTATTTTCCTAGTATTACGATGAGGTGACTCTTTCATGAAAAAAGTTCAAGAACCTTTTCAAAGGGGCGTTATGGCCAACTACACTGAGGGATGTTCGTATCCATGAGCTTATGTAGCTCCATGGGGTAGCATAATAGTAGCTGAGTATTCATCAAAGTTGTCCAACCTCTCCAAGTAATCGATGGATATGATTCAATATCAATTCATCTAGGCTCAGAACTTCGAGCGAGTTTTATGTATAGATGTTCAATCAAGTGTTATTCATTTGTTCATTACTACCTATGATGGGGTGCTAGAGAGAGTTTTGGTGGTTAAGAGTTTCTTTTCTGAGCAGATGCAGTTAGTGGTTATTAGTGGTGGGTAAGAGGGAGAAGAGATATCGAAATTAGGGAGATGATGTATGTATCAGGGACCTGGACTTGTGAGATATTCCAAGGGGAGGTCCCAGGATAGAGGATCTATTGTTCATGTCTCATAGGTTGGGTCTAGCTTTCCCAGAGATAGGTTGTACTACTCATGTGATGGTAGACGACGTATCATCTGAGATTATTAGACCTATCATACAATTGATAGAGATACATTGATGAAACATTGGAATTGAGTCCGAAGAATTAGTAGGTAGTTTTTTAGGGTGGTATAGTAGATAACAATTTTGGAGATTAGAATAATGTGGTCAACATTTTTACTTGTTACTGCCACCATCCCCTGGTGATCCATTCTAGGATCATGGAGTTGGAGGACAGAGGAGGGGAAAACTGTATGTGTTCAAATATTATAATCCATAGGCTCTAGGAATGATTCATGGTACAATATGTATCATTTATACCTTAGTTGCAGTACTGATAAACATAGTTTCCCGTCATTCCTTTCCTTCCACATACCATGTATGGGACTTAGTGATTCTGGTTGAACCATTGGCTCGAACCTTACACCTGGAGACTACTATTTGAGAAGAATTGATGATCACACACTTGTTCCAATAGTGTGACCTGACTTTTGGAGTTGAGAGTATCTATTATAATCCCTTTGTAGTACCATCGAGGCCTTACGACATCATTCTAGGTATGGATCAGTTATCTACAGTTCATGCCCATAATGAATGTTTTAGGCGAAGGGTGTGGTGTGTCCATAGTGATGGAACCAAGTTATCCTTTTTCAGTGAAAAGGAAACCCAAATAGCATAGGATGGACTCATGCATAGGGGGGTGAAGTTGATTACACATCAATTGGATAGCCCAAACCTTGGTGTAGTGGATGCTGTGAGTTCCCAGTTTCCTATAGTAGTGGTAGAGTACAGGGATGCCTTCCCTAAAGATGTTCTAGGTTTACCTCTCCACAGAAAGATAGACTTATCCATTGATCTAAACCTTGGGATGTCTCTGATATCTGCACCACATATTATATAGCTCTCATAGAGCTTCATGATTTTAGAGTTCAGTAGGAGTAATTTCAAAGGAAGGGATTTGTTAGACTCGGTGTTTCACCCTGGGAAGCCGTTATTTTGTTTTCCCAGAAGGGAGACTAGAGTTTGAGGTTTAGTGTGGACTATCATCACTTGAAATAGATAAACATGAAGAAATATTATCCCCTGTCAAATATTAATTACCTATTTGATTAGTTTAGATGGGAATAATGGTTCTCGAAGGTTGAGCTGAGATCAGGCTATCGCCGATTGTGAGTACAGGATGAGGATATACCAAAGATGGCATTCAGATGTCGTTATGGTCACTATGATTACTTTGTGATGACCTTTTCCATGAACAACACCCTATTAGTGTTAATGTGACTCATGAATATGATCCTTCATCCTTACATAGACTGGTTCATGGTTGTCTTCATCGACAATATCCTTGTGTACTCGGTGTCTGAGGAGGAGCACAAGAGACACTTGAGGATAGTTCTAAACGTACTCTGAGAGCACCAGTTTTACATAAAGCTCTCAAAGTGTATGTTTTTTATTTAAGTGGTCCACTTAAAGGGACACATTATCTCATTAGATAGAGTGACAATGGACTTTTCCAAAGTGGAGGTAATGTAATCTTGGGATCCACCTAAGAGTGTGATAGAGGTGTATAGTTTTCTTGGGTTAACAGGCTATTAATAGAGATTCATACAAGATTTCTCCATAATATATGTTCCCATGACATATTTGAATCAAAATGGGAAGCCTTTCATGGGGATAGAGAGGTTCAAGTTGGCATTTCAACAGTTGAGGAGGAGTTTGACAAGCGCTCCCATCTTAATATTTCCATAGGAGGGTTTCTAGTACGTAGTGATATGCAATGCATCAGGAACATAGATTGGTTGTTTTATTATGTAGAGTAAAGTGGTGACTACTTATGGTTCATGCCAGTTTATACCATACGAGAAGAACTACATGACCCATGATCTTGAGTTAGTAGCGGTAGTCTTCACTTTGAATATGTGGCGATATTACCTGATGGGGTAGCAATTTATCATCTAATCTAATAATAAGATTTTAAAGTATATCTTCTCTTAAAAGGATATAAAATTGTGACATAGGTGATGGATAAAGTTCCAATAGTATTATGACTATGAAATTTCTATACTCCTAGGAAGGGGAATGTGGTAGAGGATACTTTCAATTAAAGATCTTGTGCGCAGTAGTTGAATTAGTCATCAGAGAATTTGTCCTCATTGTAGTTATCATTTTGGGATAGATATGTACCAGCTTACATCCAACTGATGGTTGTTACCCCTATTCTCTTGCATCGAGTTAGGGCATAACAACTTGGAGATATTGACTGTGAGACCCTACGTACACAGATATTCACTGTACATGCTCCTGATGGATTTTCAAAATGTGGGGTGCGTGTTGTTATTTTCATAGGATGCACATTGGTACCAATGTTTTTATAGGAGGTGGTTATGAGAGATTCTCATACGCCTCCTTTAATAGTACATCCAAATGTAGAAAAGTTGTATTAAGACCTCTTATGTCTGTATTGGTGGCCAGGTCTAAAGAAAGGAATTGTGTAGTATTTCTCTCAAAGCCTTACTTGTCAGTAAGTGATGGATGAGCACCAAGTTTTAGTGGGTTTTTCTCAACCCCGTGAGGTTATAGAGTGGAAGTGGGATGGGATATCTATGGACTTCATGATGGTTTTACCACATGTGTCCAGGGGAAATGATTCCACTTGGGTGATCATAGATCGACTCACCAATTTGGCCAACTTCCTAGCTATATGAGAGTAGAGTTTAGTAGAAAACTTGGGATGCCTCTTCATTCAGGATATAGTCCGACTCCATAGAGTTACTTAAATGATTGTTTCTAACCATGATGCCCAACTTACATATCAGTTATGTAAGGAATTACAGGAGGTGTTTGGGACTCAGTTACACTTGATCACAACATTTCACACACAAGTTGATGGCCAGACTGAGTAAACCATTCAGGTTCTAGAGGAAATGTTTCAATCTTATATGATATAATTTGGACATATTTGGGAGGATCACCTATAATTGGTGTGATTTTCATACAACAACAGCTACCATTCCACCATCGGTATGGCACCATTCTAGATTTTTTATGGGGGACACTATAAGTCACCAATTTACTAAAATGAACCAGGAGAGTCAACACTCATGGGCCTGTAGTTTGTGGGAGCTACATTAGAGAAGGTTAAGATCATCTAGGAGTGGATTAAGACTCTATAGAGCAATTATAAGTCTTATGCGGATAGGTGATGAAGGCCCTTGGAGTTCGTTGAAGGAGGCTATGTGTTCCTATGAGTTCCACCTCGACGAGGATTATGAAGACTTGGTTAGGGAGACAAGATATCTCTGAGATTTATTGGCCCATTCTATATACTTCATAGAGTTGGTGAGGGGGCAGACCTCTTAGCTTTTCGCACCCAGACTTCACGTATGATATTTTTTTAATTTTATTATTTTAATTTTATAAGTTCATCTACCCTTTTTATAATTATTTAAGTTGGAAATAATTTCGAGCCTGACGTGTGGTGTGCTTCTTGCATTGGTCAGCGAACATTTGTTTGGAAATGCTTGACACGTGGGCAGGGCACAGGCGAAGCCGCGCAACCCACCCGACGCCCGAACAGACCTCTTTGATATTACCGTTTAAAGCCAGTTTTTTTATTTATTTAAAATTTAGTTATTTTATTTTAGTTTATTTTTCTTATTTCCTCTCCCTCATTATTCCCCCATTCCTCTTTATTTTATTTTATTCCATTTTATTTTCTTTTCTCTTTTTTTTTTAATTTTTTTTCTATTCTATTTGTATTTTATTTTTATTTTCTTTTTATTTTATATCTTCTCCATTTTTTTCTCTCCCCCTCCTAATCCCTACCCTAGCCGCCACCCCCCTTTCATTTTTTTTTCTTTTTTTCCTCCCTTCCCTTCCTCCCGCGGCCTCCCCCTTCCCCTCCTTTCTTGCCCATGAGACTAGTCCTCCCTCTTCCCCACTTGGACAGCCCTTCTCCTTCCCCTCCTCTCTTTCCCACGCAACCATCCCTCCCTCTTCCCCTCTTCTCTTCCCCGCTCCGCCAGCCCTCCCCCTTCCTCTCCTCTCTACTCCACTCGGTAACCTCCCATCTTCCCCTCTCCTATCTTCCGCTCACCCAGGTGGCGCCCCCTCTACCGGCTGCTCCTCCTATTCGGCTACCCTCCCTCTAACAGGCTGTTGGCCACACCTCCCCTCCTCCTTTCCCAGACCGACCAGCCGGCTCCCTTGCCTCTTCTCACCGAACAGGAGCTCCACAACCCCCTCCACTCACCGGACAGCCGCCGCAACCCCCTCTTCTCGCCGGACAGCCGCCGCGCCGCCCGTCGTTTGTCTTTTCGATGTTTTATGTGGTCGGGGGATTGATTTTAATTTATTTAACTTGATTCTGTTAAATTTTTAATTGATTTATTTAGTTATTATTGAATTTTTTTATCTTCTAATTAATTAATTAAATTTGTTTTAGTTGTTTATCAACGTATTTAATTTTGTTTAATTTTTAGTTAATTTATTTAATAATTATTAGATTTTTTTATCTGTTAATTAATTAATTAAGTTTTTTTAGTTGTTAATCTAATTATTAAATGTTTTTGTTTAATTTTTAATTAATTTACTTAATTATTATCGAAATTGTTTAATAGTTAACTAAATTATTTAATTTTTGATGTTTATTTTTCTTATGGACCACTGACGTTTTACTGGGTTGACATTGAGGTTACTTGGTCTACTGTTTTAGGAACTTTTTGACAGATTCGTGTGGTGCAACCGTTGTGCAGCTAGAGTGTTACGCTGTATCTCTTTTTCGTACATAATTTGAGGTAGGTGGTTTCACATGCTTAGGTAATCTGATCAATTAACCATCTGGTTTAAGTAAATTGATGTTTCTTTTATTTACCTGCTGTTGTGAGTTGTTGGTTATGGTTGGTCGGATATAGAGTTTTATTTTTATTAGCAGCATGTTTAGGTTGTATGTTTTTTACTATTTTGTGACTTTGGTCTTTGGACAAATGTTGCAGTTGAAATTTTATTCCTGTTACAGTCCTAGTGTGCGTTCGAGTGAGTTTTTGCACTGATGATTGTGTTGTTTTATTTTCTTTAAAACTACTTGACCATGTGTTTTCAAATTCCTGTTAAATTTTATTTTGGTTCTTGGATCTATGTAGTTTATCTAATTGTATAGTTATTGCATGTTGTGTTTTGGGTTTTGAGGATCTTTGTCGTGTGTAATACCTTTAGTGGTCATTTGTGTGTCTATTTATATTGAATGTGTGAGTGTGATGGTTGACTTAGTTGACATCCTAGGTGTATGGTGTTTGACTTTGTTGACATCCAGGTGTGTTGTGTCTTGATCTTGATGAGTAGGATGAACATTGAATATTGAGCACAAAAGGGGAAGCCTTGGTACTAGGTGGTCGGACTAGACTACCGTGCTAGTGATACGGGAGTGGCTCCGGCCCAGTTTCACTTAGCTGGATTGATGCTTACAAAACTAACTAAACTTTGGATAATGACTGGAGACTACTAGGTTATGGAGGTGTTTCCTTACTAGTGGCTCTTGCATGGGAACATATGATATAGATTCTTTGGTACACCGAGATGTGAGGTTCTAGGGCCCCAGACAGCTTTAGTTTCTTGGGGCCTCTCCCACTTTTGTTGCTCCTGTGTGATTATATACTCATCACTGGTAGATTATGTGATTTCTATTGTGTAAAAAGGTAAGAATGTTCTCATTTTCTATTAGCACCAAAAACCCCGTTTCCGATTTAAAACTGTCTTTCCTTAAAAACTATTTTCATAAAAGTTTTTAGTGGATTTGTTTATTTTCTATAATTCATGCCTGCAAACTGTTTTGGTCACCTAACCTTTACATGCAGAATATTTTCTCTGGTGCCAACCTATTGAGAAATTGCTCACACGCTACTTACACTCAGGGGTGTAAGTAGATCTGATTATGTCTGATGTAGGAAAAGGAAGTGGTTTTGAGAGCTGTGGTATGAGTTGTTAGCTGCTTCTTTAGACTTGGCATTGGTGGTGAAGGCTGGACGGTTGTATCCCTCTATCAGGTGATGGTTACTGACTTGGTTTTTGGTCACCCCCGTTTTGGAGTTAGTTGTGGTTGGGTTGTAGTTGTTTTTTAGACTCACTTTTTCTATTTAATGACTAGTGGTTGCAATGTTATTTTTGAGTACAGTTTACTTGTGGTAATTCCTGGTTGTTTTTATGGGTAAATCATTCCCAAATTTTCAATTTAATACCTGGGCACTTGTACCAGCACGTGGGGATCAAGAATGACCTTTGGGCCTTGACGCGGGCCGGGTCGGGCATCAGGTTGATGGAAACCCGACATGGTTCGTGACAAAATGGTATCAGAGGCAGGTTTAGCTCTTTGTTTATATTATTTGGGATGAGTCTAGGTAGACATGAGTTAGAACTGTTGGGACTTGGATTTCTGGTTGCGAGTAGGGTTCTGGCTAGCATGGCTCGTGACCGACACTGAGTCACCATGGGATGTCAGGTTGCTTGTTTGAATTATTTTCTAGGTGGGACGTAAAGGCTGCAGACTGTGTGTGTACACCAGGAAGAAAAGTAGAGTTTTGATACAATGTTATTTTTTTCAAGTTTGGTTGACTGATGATTATTTATCTTGTTGAAAATTTGTTCTCTCTTGTGATATGAGATATTTATGGTGTTCTTTTGTAACTGTTGCTCCTTGCAGCAAGATGCCTCCCCGGAGAGCTCCCATACACCCACAGGAGGAAGTCGGAGATAGTTCTCCCGCGCCGCTTGATCAGAGATTGGTGGAGGTCATGGTCTGAGTTGTTTTGGATTTAGGACAAGGTGCGACTCCTGCTCCCACCCCTATTCCAGTTAGAGGGGATCAATCTGGCTCCAATAAGGATAGAGCTCAAAAGTTTTTGAAGAATAAATCTCATTCTTTTCGAGGTAGTTCAGAACCTCAGGAGGCAAAGGAATGGCTTGAGAATATAGAATGCAAGTTCTAATTCCTTGACACGCATGAGGAAGTCAGGGTAAAGTGTGCCATTGTCCACCTAGATGTTTCCAGTCGCAAATGGTGGGAATCAGTGGTACAAGCTGGGAAACATGAGTATATGAGTTGGAAAGATTTCAAAGTTATCTTTAATGAGAAGTACTGTCCAGAATTCTTGGCCTACTCTAGATCCCGAGAGTTCATGGATCTTTCAAAAGGGAATCCTATAGTGATGGAGTATGTGAACCGCTTCACTGAGCTAGTGCGATATGCGCATGAGATTGTTTCAAGTGAATACCTAAATGCTTGAAAGTTCGAGAAGGGTCTTCGACCGGAAATCCACTCTCATATTTTCTTATTCAAGCTAGAGACTTATGCCGAGGTGGTCGATGGTTCTTGCATGGTCGAGATTGACTAGAGAGGAAAGTTGGGGATTTCTGGATCAGTGTTTGGATTTGGCAGCGGAAGTTCTTTAGAGAAGAAGATGAAGTGTGATGAGCCATGGAAGAAGAGTGGTGGCAACTCAGGTTATTCCTCTAGGAAAACTGTATCTGGGGCTTCTGATATGAGGTCTATTGTGTTCCATCAGTGCAGAAAGGAAGGGAACTTCCGATCTACATGTCCCACCCCTCCCAGGCCTTTCTACTGATGTGGGATCCGGGGCATGTGCATTGCTTTTGCAGAGTGACACGCCCCTACCAGAGTGGAACTGGATCTGTGGCTTCCAGGGGAGTGTCAGTGCAGTCAGAGCCTACCAGGATGTTGGTATCTCAGTTTGGTGGTTGTGGTGGCAGGACCAGATCTTCTTCAGGGAAGATCCAGATCAGGGAAGAGCCTCAGGCGAGCGGTCATTCTCAGGTAGGGACTAGACATGTGCATGTTGTGGATCAGGCTCTAGTGGGATCTGATGTAGGAACATCGACTGTTCGATGTACCATTCTGATTGCATCTTCTATAGTTGCAGTTTTATTTGATACTGGTGCTTCAGTTTATTTTATATCTGTCCGTCTTGTGAACTTTTTGAGGCTTCAAACCGAGATTTTATCTATTGCAATGGAGTTAGTGACATCGCTGGGTAAGAAAAATGAGCAGGGTCTTAGGTGCCCATCGTGCGCACTCTCTGTGTCAGGAGTCGAGATGGAGTGGGATTTCTTGGTCCTTGATATGGACCTATTCTATGTGATCCTCGGCATGGACTGGCTGGTGCGCTTTCAAGCACATATTGACTGCTATCGGTGCCGAGTCAGCTTTACGGCACCAGATGGGAGTCCTCAGATATTTCATGGAGAATAGGACCCTCGGTCGGGTCGCGCGGGACCTCCACTCCCTGATTTGCGAAACCTTGCTTATCAGTTTTCGTTGCTCACACTGGAGGACAATTTTGGTGTTTCTCAGGGTGGGTTACCTCGTGTAGTAGATGAGTTCCCATAGGTCTTCCCAGATGATTTTTTAGGCTTACCCCTAGAGCAGGACGTGGAGTTTTTGAATGAGTTGGCGCCAGGAACACAGCCTATATCTCTTCCCTCATATCGGATATCCCCCACCGAATTGAGCGAATTAAAGATACAATTGGACGATTTGTAATCCAAAGGATTCATTCACCTAAGCGTCTCTCCTTGGGCTGCCCCAGTTCTATTCGCAAAGAAGGCTGATGGAACCCTCCGGTTGTTCATTGATTACCAGAAATTGAATAAGGTGACCATCAAGAATAAATACCCTTTGCCTCGGATTGATGATTTGTTCAACCATCTGAAGGGGGAAAAGTGGTTTTCCAAGATTGATTTGCGTTCGAGATACCACCAGTTCAGGGTGAGAGAAGAAGATATTCCTAAGATGGCTTTCCGAAGCAGGTATGGTCACTTAGAGTATCTAGTAATTATGTTTGGATTGAAGAATTCCCCTGCAGTTTTTATGGCACTCAGAATAGGGTGTTCCACTAATATCTCGACTCATTTGTCGTGGTATTTTTGGATGACATCCTAGTTTATTCGGGATCTGAGGAGGAGCATGGGCATCACCTGCGGATTGTTTTGGGAACTTTTAAGGACCACTTCCTGTATTACAAACTCTCAAAGTGCACGTTCTGGATCAGGGAAGTGAAGTTTCTGGGGCATGTCATCTCAAAACAAAGGGTTTCAGTGGATCTTGAGAAGATCAGGGCAGTTATGTCGTCGGAGCATCCGAGGAATGTGTTTGAGATCAGGAGTTTTTTGGGCCTGGCAGGCTATTACATGCGTTTTGTTCAGGACTTCTCGCGGCCTGCCTCCCCCATGACTGCACTCACTCGGAAAGGGGTGAATTTTGAGTGGAGCCTACCGTTTCAGGCGTCCATTGAGGAGTTGAAGCGGTGGTTGACCACTGCACCTGTATTAAACTTACCGGAATCTGGAAAGGGCTATGTGGTTTATTGTGATGCTTCAGGTAAGGGCCTTGGATGTGTGCTCATGCAGGATGACCATGTGGTGGCTTATAGTTCTCTCCAACTCTGGTCGCATGAGAAGAATTATCCGACTCATGAATTAGAGTTGGTAGTAGTGATGCACGCCCTGAAGAATTGGTGTCACTATCTCTTTGGGGAGAAATTTGGGCTTTATTTTGACCATAAGATCCTAGCCAACATTTTCTCTCAGAAGGATCTCAATCTGAGGCAGCGCCGCTAGATCGATTACCTGCAGGGTTTTGACTTTGAAATTGTCTATACTCCGGGTAAGGGTAATGTGGTGGGTGACACTTTGAGCAGAAAAGTACCAGTGCAGACATTGAGGAAGTCTAGGGATGAGTGGAATTTGATGGGGCTTTCTGCCCAGATGCATTTGGAGAGTAGGGAGCACAGCGGAGGTACTTTCCTGTCTATAATTCAGTTGAATCCCACACTTATAGAGTTGATCCAGTGGGAGCAGCCTAGTGATGAGTTGTGTCAGCGATCTACGCATCTTCATAGTGGTGGGGAGACTCCTTCTGATTGGTCTTTGTCTCATGAGGGGATCTTGTGATTCAAGGGACATGTTGTGGTTTCGCTATCTCTGCGGAAGGTGGTGATGCAGGATATCCACCAGTCTCAGTGGGTTTTCCATCCTGGTACCAACAAGATGTATTACGATGTTCGCCATCAGTTCTGGTGGCAAGGTATGATACAGAACATAGATGACTTTGTATCGAGATGCTACACTCGCCAGTAGGTGAAATAAGAGCATCAGAGACTATCTGGCCTACTCCAGCCATTACCCATTCCTACCTGGAAGTGGGACGAGGTTTCCATGGACTTCATTATTGGATTTCCTTTTACACATCGGGGGAGGAATTTTATCTGGGTATTGATTGAAAACTTGACCATGTCATCTCACTTTATCCCAATCAGAGATACAGTGAAGGTGGAGGAGCTAGGCCGTTTGTATGTTCAGGAGGTGGTGAGACTTTATGGTGTGTCTTCAGCAGTTGTTTCTGACAGGGGCTCCTGATTTACATCTCAGTTTTGGGGAGGACTCTAGAAGGATTTGGGGTTGCAGATTAAGATGAGCACGGCATACCATCCTCATACTAATGGCCAGACAGAGCAGGAGAATCAGATTCTGGAGGACATGCTTCGCGTATGTGTGTTGGATTTCAGAGTTTCATGGGTTAGCCATTTGAGATTTGTTGAGTTTACTTATAATAATAGTTACCAGTCTTCCATCATAATGGCACCCTTCGAGGCGCCCTATGGTCAGCCTTGTCGGTCTTCTTTGTGTTGGGCTGAGTTAGGCGAGACCTCACTCTTGGGACTGAGCCTTGTTCAGGAGAAATCTGAGAAGGTCAAGCTGATTAGGAAGCGATTTTTGATATCTCAGAGTCGCCGAAAATATTATGCAGACTAGAGGCATCGGGATCTTGATTTTTCAGTTGGGGAAAAAGTGTTCCTGAATGTTTTCCCTTTCTTGGGTCACCGCCGGTTGGGGAAGTAGGGGAAACTGACACCGAGGTATGTTGGGCCTTTCCAGATTACTGAGTGGATTGGAAAGGTCGCTTAAAGGTTAGATTTTCCTTCACAGTTGACTTTGATCCATGACGTATTCCATGTCTCCCAACTGAAAAGGTAAAATCCCAATCTGTCACATGTGTTGAATTCACAGGAGTGGGAGTTTGATCCAGACTTATCAGTGTTTGAGCGACCAGTGCGGGTAGTGGATTCTCAGGAGAAGGTGTTGTGTGGGAAATCTATTCCATTGGTTCATTTTCTCTGGTAGTAGGGGAATGATGATCATGAGACTTGGGAGTGGAAATCATGGGTTGTGCAGGAGTACCCTTTTCTATTCTCTGATCAGGCATCGAGCTGACTTTCTGAGGGTGGAAAGTTTTCATGGTGGGGAGAATTGTCACACCCAGACTTCACGTATAGTATGTTTTTAATTTTACATTTTAAATTTTATAAGTTCATCTGATTTTTATAATTATTTTTGTTGGAAAGAGTGCCAATCCTGACGTGTGGTGCACTTCTTGCGCTGTTCTGTGAACCTTTGTTTGGAAACACTCGACTCATGGGAAGGGCATGGGCGAAGCTGCGCAGCCCGCCCGGCGCGCGAATGGACCTCTTTACTATTACCATTTAAAGCCAGTTTTTTTTTATTTATTTAAAATTTAGTTATTTTATTATAGTTTGTTTTTCTTATTTCCTATCCCTCATTCTTCCCCCGTTCCTCTCTATTTTATTTTATTTCATTTTATTTTATTTTCTTTCTTTCTTTCTTTCTTTTCTATTCTTTTTTTTTATTTTCTTTTTCTTTTATTTTGATTTTATCTCTTTTCCATTTTTTTCTCTCCCCCTCCTAAACCCTACCCTATCTGCCACCCCCTTTCATTCTTTTTCATCTTTTTTTCCACCCTTCTCTTCCTCCCGTAGCCTCCCCCTTTCCCTTCTTTCTTACCCGCATGACCAGACCTCCCTCTTCCCCTCTTCTCTTCCCCACTAGGCCAGCCCTTCACCTTCCCCTTCTCTCTTGCCCACGTGACCATCCCTCCCTCTTCCCCAATTCTCTTCCCTGCTTGGCCAGCCCTCCCCCTTCCTCTCATCTCTCCCCCGCTCGGCCACCTCTCATCTTCCCTTCTCCTTTCTTCTGCTCACCCAGGCCATGCCCCCTCCGCATGTTGCTACTCCTATTCGGCCACGCTCCCTCAACAGGTCGCCAGACACACCTCCCCTCCTCATTTCCCGGACAAACCAGCTAGAGCCCCTGCCTCCGCTCACTGAACAACAGCTCTGTAACCCCCTCCGCTCTTCGGACAGTCGTTGCGCTTCCCCTCGGTTTTCTTTCCGATGTTTTCTGTGTTCGAGGGTTTGATTTTAATTTATTTAACTTGATTTTGTTTAATTTTTAATTGATTTATTTATTTATTATTGAATTTTTTTATCTTCTAATTAATTATTTAATTTTTTTTAGTTGTTAATAAACTTATTTAATTTTGTTTAATTGTTATTTAATATATTTAATCATTATTGAATTTTTTTATCTATTAATTAATTAATTAAATTTGTTTAGTTGATAATCGAATTATTAAATGTTTTTGTTTAATTGTTAATTAATTTAATTAATTATTATTGAACATGTTTAACGGTTAACAAAATTATTTATTTGCTGATGTTTATTTTTCTTATGGACCGCTGACGTTTTACTAGGTTGACATTGAGGTTACTTGGTCTACTATTTTAGGAACTTTTTGATGGATTCATGTTGTGTGACCGTTGCGTAGTGGGAGTGTTGCGTTGTACCACTTTTTCATACATACATTGAGGTAGGTGGTTTCATATGCTTAGGTTATCTGATAAATTAGTCTGCTGGGTTAAGTAAATTGATGTGTCTTTTATTTACCTGCTTCTATGAGTTATTGGTTTTGGTTGGTAGGATTAAGTGTTTTATTTTTATTATCAGCATGTTTAGGATGTTTGGTTTTTACTATTTTGTGTCTTTGGTCTTTGGACAAATACTACAGTTGAAGTTTGATTCCTCTTATAGTCATAGTGTGTGTTCGAGTGAGTTTTGGCACTGATGATTGTGTTGTTTTATTTTCTTTAAAACTACTAGACCACATTCTTTAAAATGCCTGTTAAATTTTAATTTGGTTCTTGGAATTGTGTAGTTCTTGCATGTTGTGTTTTGGTTTCTGAGGATCTCTGTAATGTGTAATACCTTTAGTGGTCATTTGTTTATACATTTATATTAAATTTGTGAGTGTGATAGTTGAATTAGTTGACATCCTAGGTGTATGGTGTTTGACTTAGTTGACATCCAGGTGTGTCGTGTCTTGACCTTGATGAGTAGGGTGAACTTTGAATGTTGAGCACAAAAGGGGAAGCCCGGGTACTAGGTGGGCGGACTAGACTAGAGTGCTAGTGATACGGGAGTGGCTGCAGCCTAGTTTCACTTAGCCGGATTGACGCTTACAACACTAACTAAACTTTGGATGATGATTGGAGACAACTAGGTTATGGAGGTGTTTCACTACTAGTGGTTCGTGCACGGGAACGTATGATATGGATTCTATGGTACACCAAGACATGAGGCTCTAGGGCCCCACACAGCTTTAGTCCCTTAGGGCCTCTCCCACTTTTGTTGCTCCTATGCGATTATATACTCATCACTGATTGATTGTGTGATTTCTGTGGTGTAAAAATGTAAGAGTGGTTTCATTTTCTTTTAGCACCAAAAACCCCATTCCCTATTTAAAACTGTCTTTCTTTAAAAATTGTTTTCCTTAAAGTTGTTAGTTCATTTGTTTATTTTCTATAATTCAAGCCTGCAAAATATTTTGGTCAACTAAACTTTACATGCAGAATATTTTCTCTGGTGCCAACCTATTGAGAGATTTCTCACACCCTACTTACACCCTTGGGTGTATGTAGATCTGATTATGTCTGATGCAGGGAAAGGAAAAGGTTTTGAGAGCTTTGGTCTGAGTTCTTAGCTGCTTCTTCTGACTTGGCGTTGGTGGTGAAGGACGGACGGTGGTATCCCTCCATCAGGTGATGGTTGTTGACTTGGTTTTTTGTCACCACCTTTTTGGAGTTAGTTGTGGTTGGGTTGTAGTTTTTTTTGAGACTCACTTTTTCTATTTAAAGACTTGTTGTTGCAACGCTGTTTTTGAGTTCAGTTTACTTGTGGTTATTCCTGGTAGTTTTAATGGGTAAATCATTCTAAATGATTCAATTTCATACTCGGGCACTTGTGCCAGCCCGTGGGGATCGGGAATTCCCTTCGGGCCTTGTCGCGGGCTGGGTCGGGTGTCGGGTTGATGGAGATCTATCTTGGTTCGTGACATATCCCTACCTCTGCAGTTAGACCGGATACACGACATCTTCCACGTGTTGCAACTGATGAGGTACATATATGACCCACCACACATTATTGACTTGGGTGAGCTGGAAATAAAGGATAGAGATAACTTTTATGAGTACCCAATAGACATAAAGTATCTAAAGGATAGGATATTCATGGGTGATCGAATCCTTTAGTACGTGTTTGATGGAAGCATGGGAATCTCCAAGAGAGTACACTGGAGCGAGATGCACATATTAATGCTCAGTACCCACATCTTTTTGAGTAGCCCTTGTATTGGATTTTCAGTTAATTAAATTACCATGGTGGGGAGAATTTAATGTCTAGGGTATTCCATATTGTTTTGGGAAATTATATTGATTATTTTTTAGACCAGGCGCTGGGACGGCGTGCTATTACAAGACCTGTTGGCCCAAAATAAATTTTTTAAATATATTAAATATATTAAAAAGAATGCAAGTGATGTTTTCCTAAAAAGGTTTTCGTATCTTCTAAACGGGTGCTTGGATCATATATCTGATGGAACCATTTAGTCTAGAACATGAGGATTACCTTAGGTATGACTTAACATTAGTCGAAAGAGGTCATTTTTTAGAAAATTTGTTATAGGCATGGAAATGAATAAAATAATAAAATAAATTATTTTAGTTTAGTTTGTATTGATGTAGAGATTGATGTATCATTAAATAGATGGTTATTTTATAATTACATTGTTATCCTCATAATCCTGGAGACCTCAGAGTGAATTTTGGATAATTCATTAAGGTGAATGATGACGAGATTGTGGATCAGGGATCAACACACCTTAGATTCAAAGGATCTCCCCAACAAACACCCCACAACTTTGATCTTCTTTGGAAATTGAACCAAATTGAGGTTGGGAATTTGTTTTTATTTGGTTATATCCCAGTTCTAGATTTATAAGATTAAGGTTAATTAGTCAACGAACATATTGATCAACGGTTTTATCATCATGTAAGATGGGTTTATTCTACACGTATTTAGAGAGAGAAATATATTAGTGATTGTTGATTATTTCAATTTTTAATCTAATAAAATTGAACCATGGTTGACAAAAACAACATTAAAGGTATGTTCCTATTGATTGATTTTTAATTTTCTCCCCCATTTCATCATTAATCGGGGGCATTCTTCATTTGGACTGTGACTTGAAAAATCTTGATCAATCGATCATTTCATACATGTTTCATGGCACAATGATTTGAAATCATAGATCTAGGATCATCACAACATAAAGGAGGTGCGAGGATGGGGAAAAGCTATTTAGATTGTGGAAGATACCTGATTTCACATTCTTTGATGCTCTTTAGTGGGCAATTAATAACGTCACTTAGATTTGTTTTCAAAGTGGGTTTGATGCCTGGAACACGTTTTTTGTCAAAGGTGGGACTTGGAAGAAGATTTCCCTTGGGTTTTCTGGTGAGGCATGGCTGTATCAGAGGATGGAGTAGGGAAGAAGGTGTGTAGAGGCAGAACCAACGATTCTGGAAAATTATGAACCACACGTCGTGTAATCCAGGATTAAACTTCGTGTGGGACCCCCTGAGTGAAGGTTAGGGTTTTAGGGGGAAGTTATGTATAAAAAAAATGTTACCCCAATCACACTGTTTTGGACCCTCTTCGGTGAACTCAGTATGTTCTTTGGGAAGTACACAAACATAGGGTGGACTATACGGGCAGCCTACACATCGTGTACTCCCCCATAGGGACATGACATGGACCTGGTACATTGTCTAAGATATGTACTAGTACACAATAATATGTATATGGGATGGAACCATGCTCTGGAATGTGAGTAGAGTACATGGTATGCCGACATGAGGAGTATTACTACACAGAAATGGCTTTATGACACGAACCTTTTACAGGGGTAGGGCCTGGTGTCAAGGAACATGGTTTGTGGTCCCTACTAGACACCATGTACTCTTTTATACATGGATTGGATATATTTTATTTCATATCTTAAAGAAATTTTTTTGTTAGGGTTTTCCCCCTTATCCTTTCCCTGAGGGTTAGTATGGAATCGTTTCAAACTCCTGGGACAACTATCCCTCCAGCAGGAATTCCAAGATAGAGTCATTAAAATCCACCTAAGAGGCATAGAGTGGGATCCTCTATCCATATTCATGACCAACATTGAGTTATTGGTATCTTAGTGCCTAAAACAATGTGGTTTTTTATCTTCTACTTAGAGAGTTAAACCATATTAAGTAATTAGTGTCACCCCATGACCTTGTAAGTGATCCTCATTTGTGTATCGTATTCTCTTCAAACTATCAGTGCGTTATTTCTTGTGATGAGACCCGATGAGTAGTACCTCTTTGATGAATGTCACCAGTGCTATCAAAATATAAGATTGTATTCTACCAGATGAGTACTTCGTGGAATCTTCGAGCATAAATCCTAAGATGGTATACTATGGTTGTGACTTACCTCTAGACTATGTATCTTTGTTGAGTATATCTATATAGTGTTATTTTATGTGTTTTACACATATACCTATATAGATATAACATTATTTACTTTTTTATGCTTTGGGGTTTCTAGGGTATCCTACTAAGTATTGTTATACTCACTCATACACGGTCTATGCCTACATGTGTTGTGTCTTATCCCGACGATCGACATTTCGTCAAAGTCCTAGGTGGGCCAGGATGAGACGGTGCTTAGTGAGACTGGACAAACTATTGTGTGTTCTTGCAGATTTCTTATAACAATCCTAATAATTACTTTAAGTTTGGAATTCTATTTTCAGAATCGTTATGGTGGGCCTATATTTGTCCATGTATACTTTATTTTACTTCCCATAGTACTCTAATTATGGGATTGGGATGTATGCATGCCTGGTTGTTTAGTTGTTTTTTAAATTTCAGCATTGTATCGGCTTAGATATGTATGCATGTGTACATGTATTTAGGATAATGCCTCCCATGTCACTGATATGCCTTCTCGGCGCTAGTTTCTAGTCCCTAGCCTATTTGTGGTGGGATTGGGGAGTCGCGGCACGGGCCACATTGGAACGGTTCATGACAATTATGGTTAATTAGATTCTATATTGAGTAATGTATCCCTTGGTAAAGGGACTTTTCTTTATACATCCCACTGACATGGAGGAATATACCTTATTTTATAAAGGTAGGGGTTGGATATCTATGGATATATACTTTCTAATGTGGATATTTTCAATATCATATAGTTCTAATCCTTCACATGAATAGTTCATGTGCCTTATACATGTGATGAATTTGAACATGTGTAAATATGTATGACTAATTTTTTTTTTTGATTAACACAAATCGTTGGTTTTATAAAGAGTTACACATCAATATTGTTTGAACATATTGATTTGGGGGATGAAATTAAAAACTTAAGTCACTAGAAGTAGGTATACACAAAGGGAATAACATTAGATAATATAGTGATATAAAATCCCCTCCAATATTAAGTGTTGCATTTCTTCTAAAGTGGAACTTTCCAAGTCCTCAATCATTTAGTACAGTTGACCCTAATAGTTAGGTTTCTATCAATTATCATATATAGGGAAAGGAACTAATAGGGTGACCCTAATGGTTAGGTGACTTATTTATGTAATTTTCATTAAGTTACACTTTACTAAGAAATCTTAACAATTAGGATACTAGAGGAATATAGTTAAGTGAAACCTCATGGGGGATTAGTATAAATAGTTTATCCACTCAACTATTAAAGAGTCATATATGATATAATTAACAAGTGTGGTTTAGAAGATATAGTCATGGATCTTTTATGTGAACAAATTGGTGAAATTCATGATGAAATATTGATCTTGTCCCACTAATGGATATGATGAATTCAAAAGGGTTCATCATTTTATTTGGATCAAATTTATTAAAATTTCTTATTATTGATAATAAAACATAATACTCATCTAATAAAATAATATTTTGAGGATAGTAGAATCAACATTTTCAAAAATAACCTTGATATTTATATTAGGAAGGAGAGGATTACTGTAAGAGATACACTATCATGGAAACTTAATAATACTCCTTAAGTCTAAGGAAAGCTTTATGTATTAGAGAAAAACCATCCTAAGTAACAATATTTTGAGTTTTTTTAATAGGTGAATCTAGATATTTTTTAAGAAATAATGATTTAAATATGGTTTTTAAGTTATTAGCTGCTAAATAACCTAAATAATTTTAGTCACCACTTATATTATAAATATGATTGAGTATGTTAATGAATTTTTGAGAGGATAAGGGGTATTTTGGTTAAGTAATTCATCCTATATTCATATATGGAAATGTTCTGATAATATTAATGAATTGAAAGTAAATCTTACGTGATGTTCTAAAAAGTTGAGAATAGTTGAACTAGACATATGATTACCAGGTTCCAACAATGTGTAGATAGTACAGGTGGATAAAATTTGAACCAGAAGAAGAAATGCTTGTAGGAGATTCCAATAATGTTTCCTTAAGTATCCTGATGAGTCCATTGAAACATAAAGGTAAATGGAGGTGTGATAATTCCTTAAGATAAAATTTTTTTTGATACCTGAATGAGTTTGTGAAACACTATAGAATGACCATGTTTAATATTTGTGCAATAAAAATTGATTATTTTGTTTTAAATGGTATGTGATACAAAATGTATATTTAACTAGTGTTGTAAATATACAGGAGTTAAAAATAAATAGAAGGATTGACATGAATTATATTTAAATTAAATTGATAAGGAAAAGAGTTTATATATCAAGGATTTAAATGTAAAGTAATCTTAGATGAATCTAAGAAATGGATGTGTATCTTCATCACATTTCTCTTATGTGATAATATAGGTTTTTTATTTACAAAGAGTGTTTGTTAACAAAATATGACGATTGATTGTATGCACTTGATTTATGATTCATCATATTCTATAACATGTTTTGAAAATTTGAAAAGGATAAAAAAATTATCTAGGATGAAATATTTATCCAAATGGTTTTCAAAATACAAAGGAAGATGTTCCCGCCACCCACCAGGGGACTATTTTGATAAATATACTTATTTTTAGACAGAAATGATCTAAACACATAGAAGCGCATATTTGATATCGAAATAAAATTTTATTTATTAAATATTAAAAATAAAATAAGATAATTTCTATTTTCGAAAAAAACAAAATAGGTTTTTGTATCATAACATAATATTATGAATAGAATATAGTGTCTAAGATGATACTTGGAGTATGTTTAAACTTATAGAAGTTCGAAGTTAACAAATAAAATATTACACCAATATAAAGTTCAATTTATTTTCACCTATATCCTAAAGAGTTTAGGATATATAACTATATAAAAAATGTAAATATTTACATTTCATTATTGTAAAACTGAATATAACTATTTCATAAAAAAATGTGCAAACAAAATGAATGGAACTTCATCCTATAAAAGTTTAGGATGTGTTGGTAAAAAATAATGAAAATGGTTACATTATTTCATCAAAAAAATTTGATGGAATAATATTACACGTATGATCAAGTTAAAGGTAGAAAACTTCTAAATAAACGACATAAGTTTACATAATAGCATTTGATGTTATGAAGTTAAAGAGTTTGAATATGTTTAAGGTTCTAAACATTAGGAATATGGTTCTTAAATCTCATCATTATTTTAACATTCATTCTTCATAGATGTTACTAATTAATGAATTTTTTTGGAGGGTTTTACCAAATGGTCACATAGACTTGTGACTAAAATTACATACATATATATATATAATAAGTTAATATCACCCTAAAAGTTTAGCAAACATTAGGCTGATTTGGAAAATTATCATATATGATATGATAGACTGATTCTTATATTGGGTTTTTTAAATATTATTAATAGGATTTTTATAATATAAAAATGTATTGTATTAAAGGAAATCTCCACTTTATCATTATTTAATTATTTTTTCTTATATGTGTATATAGATATTCATTTTGTGAAGTATAATGATAATTGACCTCTAAAATTAAAACTTACAGTTATCTATAACCAATGTTCATTGTGTAGTTTTATTGGTTATGATGAAATATTAAGTTTAACATGAGTGGGATTTCTATATGAGATAATAAATATGTTCACAGGGCATGAAAATTGTTTTTGTTCATTGGATGACTCACCAAGTGTACCGCATGGAGTTTCATACACTATGTCTTCGATATACTAACGGTGAATAAGTCATATTTAGTCCCATCTAAATAGTTTTGTGAGATAACTAACATCAAAATCTTTATACTTACCATTATTACACTATCCATTGTGAATTATCCTATTAGGGGGTCATTGGGTATATTTTTTATCATGTCATTGGTTAGAGATTAACCAAAATTGGATTTTTCCTTTTATATGATGAGTTTGAAATCAAGGACCTTGACTGAGATAGACTAGATTGTGTTTTTCCACACCTATATTGTATATATGATGTGATTATCTATTCGGATGAGGGGAATATGAGATGCTTATCCATAAATATTAATGACATGTGATGTATTCATCAAGTAGGACTATCTATACTCAAAAAAAATGAGAAAGTATGGGTTGGCTATATGGGATTGACATATACTATGTCCTGTGGTTACTTGATGTCTTATAAAAATGGAATATATGAGAATGCATGAAATCATAAGATGTTTATGGTGTACACATGTATAGAGATACATGTGTTTGATTGATATCACACTAGATACCTTTATAGCTTGGGTAGTATTGATGATTTTATAAAGTACACTCTTGGATTACATATATCGACATGGTGATTTATCTGTGTTTTTAATTCCACAAAGGTTCCTTGGGTTTGAATATGTAGTTTAATAGATGGTAAATGAGTTTGGCTCAGACACATTTAACTAAAATGGTTTTAGAGTCAATCCAAAAAAATTTGTAAGGTTGTTTACATGGTATTAGATATGATGGAATATGAGCTGATGCTAATTATACCTTTCCAAAAAAAGTATTTTGGAAGATATCCAAAAACAATTTGGATATTATTTCATGAGTTATCATATATGATATGATATAAGGTGAATTAACACAATGTATTATAGGAATTAGTGTAAGTGGGAGATTGAAGGAGATATCCATTAAATCCGAATATGTATGTGATACATACCAACCTATATCATAGTGTATGATATATGGATATGATTAAAGATGATATAAAAATTTAATATAAATTAAAAATTCCTGGAAAAGTCATATAGTACGAAAAACTATATTTATATCATAAGTTATAGAATTCAATTCCCATAATACTACTTGAATGTTGTATTATTCAACAGGAGGAGTTATAAAGCCTAACACATAATATAATTACATGAAACTTCCTTCAGGAATTATCAATTAATCAAAACCTAAAATTGGGTATTATATGAATTATATATTCAGATTACATATCACTTCAATTTCCATGAATAAATGCAACAATTCATTTGGAAAAAGAATACAATACAATTGTGGTATTTGAGTGTTAAGAGTTAACGTTTGGTTCATTCTTTCGTAAAAGTTATCGTTAAAGTATTCGTTACATGAGATTAAATTTGGGATTTTTGTAACATCCAAATATTTTAGGGTATATAAAATGTAATTGATAGCTTTTGGTGCACACACCACCGAGCTTAAAAGAACCACAATATACTAATTAATATTATTATTTTAACTTGTCTGTTATAACATGGCCACTAAATTAGAGCATGTGGATAAGATTAAATATATTATAAAATATATATTAAGTTAATATTCAATAAAAAATTATTTAATTATTATTATGAAATAAACACACAATTTTTAGTAAAGACAATTTATTCTTCAAATATATGTTTTAATAAAAAGCACTTTTTTATTGCTTTCATTGGGAAAATAAATATAAATAATTTTGGAAACATATTAAAAATTTATTTGATAAAATGAAAATAATTTTTTTAATTATAATATTAAAATAATTCTGTGGTGAAATTTTGATAATTTTTTGAATAAGTTAAAATTTTGGTGAATATTAAAAAATATTGTTTTTTTATAAAATACGGTATCTTTTGTTATATCGTTAAGATATAATTATGATATATAAACATATTAAAATTATGAAATGAAAAATTTAAGATATTACAATTTAAATATCATACAAAAATAATTTATAACTTGCAAATTATAATTTATTTCATGATAAATATGTAAATCATTTTTGGTGGTGACGTAGAGCCTGCACAACAATGGAAAAGTCAAATTTGGAATCTAGAAAATAATAATTGGGGTTATATAATTCCTTTATAGTCTTTAATATTGAATATTATATTGTATTGATGATATTTATGGTTATAAATGAATTTTTGAGTTATATAAAAGGTTGACTATCCAAATAATTGTGCAATGCTGACGTGAGGCTAGAAAATTAAAAATAACAAATTAAATAACTTACCTTGACATTGATATGAGTATATATACACAAAGAATGAATCTCAAAAATTATATTGATCCTAGTTAATTTTTTATTATAGTAATTTATATTTAAATAATTACTTTAAATTCTTATGGAACACAGACATAGTGCTTGTGCAAAGAGAAGGAAAATAAATAAAATGATTTTAAAAAAACTAATAAATAAAATTATATAAACCTTTAAAAGACCCAAATACTTGAATAAATATTATTGAATTAGTATATCTCAATAATAATCATACAACTGTTTAATTTAATACATTTTGGGTCCACTTGTATAAGATTGTGACTTTTATAGGATTTTATTTAATTAAAATTCAAACATATCAAACACTTCTTTTTAATAAGTGTAATATTTTTAGTGTGGAGTTATACAGAGGATATTTTGGATTATAAATAGTATTTTTAAATAGAAACTATTTATCATCAACATGTTAATTTTTTCAAAAAAAATTACTGAATAAATAATTACATTAAATTCTTACACAACATTGATTTAGTAATTATTTAAATAATGGAAAAAATGAATAAATGATATTGAAAATATTATTAAGTATTATAATTTGAATTAATTAAGGTTATTTGTGAATTTTTTAGGTAAAAATTACAAGTTAGGGATGTATTAAAATATTTTTTTTAAAGTTTTCTTGTTGTATTGATATTATTAAACTCAAAGTACTAAATAGAATCAAAATTGACCATAATGATATTTCATGAGTATAATGTTTTATTAATTTTTTTAAAAACCATACAAATTTTAAATAATAAAAAAGGGGATAAGATATTATTTAATAATCCATACCATGTGAATTTATAGTACATTTTGTAGAATTTGTCTCTAAAATAATCTTATAATATTTTAATATTTTTAGAAATTCCAAGAGTGCCCCTCACTTTAGTTATAAAAGAGAACCCCTTATTTCACTTATTTACACCAATCTGATATATATGGATCTTCAAAAACAAACCCATTTAACTTATAATAATCCTTATCTATGTTCTATAGTTTCTGTTCCCTCCAAAATACAAACCCTGTAACCCTTAACAAGAGATATAAATGAAGTTTGCTGAATAAGGGGTAATCATCTTTATCAACTCTTTTAAGTTTATTCATTTTTCTACTTCCTATTCATGCGTTGTTTCTATTATAAATTAATAGATAAATTATCATATATAAAATTATATTTTATTATGATTATGAGACAACCAGATTCCATATTTTATCTATCCTGTTAAAAAAGCACAGTGCGTGCCTACATATGACTTACCATCTCCACCCAGCAGCGTAATTTGTTTTTCATGACCACATTATTTGGATAGTTATAAATACGAAATTAAGGAATATATAAGATATATATATATATAATTATTATTATTTTATAATGGTTAAATTTTATTTACCATTCTTTTGTTATATCCATCAAAGATAAAAACGACGTTCATGCGTACGTATGGAATACTGTTTCCATGAATGGTGTAATTCATTTTTATATATCAATAATATGGTTGAATATATATAATATATATATATTATATTTAAAAAATATATTATATTATGTATATTATGGAACTATGATAAAAGTATATGTACAAGAACTACCAAATCAAAACATACATGAAAAATGAAGCAATTATCACCCAAAACAATGATTTTAACAAAGAATTGATAATAAAGGGGTGATAAAATTTTATAAGTAAATCATATATGGTTTGATAGGTATGGTTATAGTTATATAATTTATTCATTATTAACATTTATTTAATATAAGGTAGGTTAAATCATGTTGAACTAAAGGATAACGCAAGGTAAGGGACTTCATCTCAATTTTCTTCTATTAAGGAATATTTTGATGTTATGCACCAATATTATTTTATAAGGTGTATAAAATGACCATTTTACATATAATATCATGAATTTATTTATTCTATTGATATTTAATGTTTTTTTAATGTTATTTATTCATGGATCATATGATTCATTTGATTATAAAGTAGTAAGATATTCCTTATATCGCTTTTATTTATATGAGACATATTCCATATTCACAAATTATTTATTTGGTGTGGTATATATACTGACCCTTTGAAATATTATATCATAAATCTATTTGATGTAATGAAATTTGAAGGTTCATTTGATTTCATTTATTTCATGGGGATTATGATTAATAGGTTATCCAATTGGTAAGATTTTATTTGACAATCTCTTCATTATTCAGGATTGTTTATATTTAAGTCTCCACTGGGGAATATTTCTACTCCATGTCCATGTTTAAAAAAATTCAAAATGGTTTTTACTATTCCCAAAAAAAATTAAAGTCATTTTTAATAATGTTTTACTTTTTAAAAATTGTTTGAAAAATAATCTTCATGTCTTTTTCTAAACATGGTTCTTTGTGAAATTTCCAAAAAAATATATAGAAGGAATACTTTATTTTAACTTCTAATTCATTATCATATTTTTCAACCATCATGAAACTTTAATGATTTGAAACTTCTTCACAATTTTATAAGTTTCTATTCAAAGAAAATTGTTTCCTTCATATTTTTGTAGTTTTCATAAAAGTGCATTTCAAAGTGAAAAGGATATTTTTGCTCAAAAATATTATAATGAAATTTTTGTGGTACTTTTATTCATCAATGAAAATAGCCCTTTTTTACCTATTCACCATCGGATATATGATTTAATGATACCATGTTTTGAATAATCCACTTAATTGTGATCATTGAATATTACATTTTTTTTAAATATCCACATAATGAGATGATAGATATGATTATTGCCTAAACAATATACCATCTCTACATAAAACGTTTACATTTAATGATATTTTTCTATCTTCATAAATATGGATAAATCCATATCCTTTATTCAATATAGATTTTTGTTGATAAGGAGAATTTTTCATGAATTAAATTTAATATTCGATATATGTGGAATGATTTGGAAATGTAGACATGGGTGGGGCCTAATTATAGATAGACACTCAATGCATTGGTAGGTCTCATGAGTCAAACTAGTTCTCCAAATTAGATGGGTTTTCCCCATTAGTTTTAAAATATATTGAAGATAGATCTTGACGATAGAGGTATCATGTGACTAAGACATGATGTCCAATAATTAAGAATTTAATTCTTTTAGAATTATATTATTTTTTCCATGATAGTTTCTCTACGTTATTATATTTGGATGAATTTAATTATCAGTTATTGATCAAATGACATGTCCTTTAAAGTATTTAACATTACAAGTTTATTATAAATTTTCTTATTGTAATATTCAAAGTTGTTTAAATGGAATGTGTGTGTAGTTTTTTACCTTTCCATGTTGATTATAATTATTTATGTATGATATATTATGTTGTACTTAACCCGTATAAATATTTTGAGGTAACCCTTATTTTGTTTCCTTTCCCTAGTAATCCATGAAGTGTATTATAATTTTTATGTTAGGATATTTTAGAAGGAATAATTTCATTCTAAAAATATTCTGTTTTAATTTTAGTTTTCAAATATAAAATGGGAATCATGTATGTATCTAGTTTACTAATACTACTTAACTATTTGGTCCTTCAAGATGAAATTCCTTGTATCTTATGACAAGATAATAAAGTGACCACTGACTCTAGGATACTGGAGTCAGGGTATTTATAGTTAGTATTTAAGGAAGTTTAGTATAATCCTTGGGAAATAGATTTAAGAAAACACAGATTTGGAAATATATCCTAATTAATGACTTTGAGGATTATTCTAAGTATAGAATAACATCAAATAGATTAGGTAATGTCTATGGATATAATAGGTTAAACATAAGGACTCATATATTGAGAATAAGGTGTCATTATTTAGACATCCAATAAATTATTCTTCATGACTATGTTATTTATAACTATAATTAATTATGACCACATTTTTATTTCTATTTTTATTCAATGGATGAAACTATAATTAACTTGTTTAACGATGAATGTGATAAACAATGTGTTCATGATAAACCAATTAGGATGATGATTAGGGTTAAAGATATTGTGATTATACCTAATCAGTTATCATAATATATGATTAAAAAATTTCACCTTAACCAACTCTCATACTTACCAAATTATAGAAGGATAATGTTTGCTGATATCTCAGGTGGAGGATAATATAGAGGAAAAAAGATTGTGTTTCTACATGTCAATAATGTGTGAATAAACATCCAAGTGAATATCTTATAAAAATAAGAAGATGTTTTGGGTATCTAAAAGAAGGGCATAAATAAATTAATTTCCAAAGAAAAATGAAAATTTTGGTTAATGGAATATAAGATAATAATGGTCTCACTAAGTTATCATTGGTGGTTAAATGTTTTAAATGTAGTAAGTATGGGTATTAATCAAATCAATGTTTTAAAAGTTTTTATGGGTAATGGTTTTATTTATGATGGTGAAGAGATTACAAATTACATATGAAATTAAGGAGGTATTAAGGAATAAGATGATGAGTCCTGGTTAATGGTTTTAGAATGATGTGGAATTATTAAAGTGATAGTGAATTTGTATTCAAGAATTATGTTGTAAAATTATTTTATCAATGATATTCTAGTTATAAGAATCATGAGATATATAAGGATTTTTCAACAGTACTTCTTCTTTAAGGATTTAGAAGCATGTGATGAATAATATCAGTAAATAAAAGAAATGATTCAGTGGAAAGTTGACCATTTTCAAAAACACATTATTGAGCGATGATAACCCATAATATGTGAACGATGTTGACATAATAATGATAATGTGATATTTTTAGTATATTATTGGTGACCATGAAATTGTTTAGTGATTTGATGGCTTATGTTATCATTGATGGATTTTAATACATGTTTGGATTTATGGAATATACTCAACAATATGAGATTTCATTTTTGGAAACATTCATGTTTTCATTTAGGTTATATGGTTATCCAATTGTTTACCATGATTTTGATATATAGGTGATCAAAGTATTTAAATAAAGAGATAATTTATGAAGAATTAATGATACGATAATTTAGTGACATTATTCATAATTTATTGTAATTTTTAATGATTTCAGTAATATTTTTGAAGAGTCTTAAGGTTAACTACTTATGGAGTAGGTTAAGTAGAACTTTGGATATTATTATTTGAGGTTAAATTATGATTTATCATATTGGATATCATGTACTAACAATTTGGATTTTGATAAATATTTAGAGCCAAAAGAAATGATTTATGGATCTTATGATTCATTAAAAGTGATTTAGGAATGAAAAATTATTTATTAATACATATTTCTTCGAGTAAGATATAGAGTGTAAATAGATTGAAGCATAACTAAAAAATAAGATTATACTTATGACATAGAAATAAATTAATCAGATTTATTTTCTCAAGAAATTTATCTAGATAGTAAAACAATTCCTCAACTTTAGAAAAAATAACTTGAAAAAAATATTATTCAATTACTTTTCTTACTTAGAAATCAATGTATTTTTAACCCATTGCAGATTTATAGTTTTGTGGTGATTAACTTTCCAATGACCATGTTCTCTATCACTCTCTATCGGTCCTTGGGAGCTAGTTTTCTCTTCCTCTATCCATGTTTTCACTTACCACTTATGTTATCCTACATGGAAACGTTTTATGTGTTATTCTATACAACCATGATACTTCTCTTTCTCTCTTTTTAAGTGGAAGTTCTAATGCCCCTTCTTACGATGTGGGGTATCCCGAAAAGAATTTTCAAATGTCAACCCTCGATTTTTTAAGTAAAATTTCAATTTGAGAGGATTCTATGTATTGAAGGTGGGGAGAATGTTACATCACAATATTTTATATTATATAAAATTTAATTTATATCTTCTGGTTTGGACAACACTGAGCTTAAACAAACCATGATATACTATTTAATATTATTATTTTAACACAACAGTTATAACATGTCTGTTAAATTGACAGGTGTGAATAATATTAACTATATTATGAAATATGTATGATGACCATATTCAATTAAAATTAATTTATTAATTCTTGTGAAATAAACATGTGTTTTTTGTTGATGGAGTTTTATTTTTAAAATATAAGTTTTCATCAAAAAGAAATTTTTATTTCTTTCTGTGGAAAAATAAATATAATTAATTTTTGAAACTTTTAGAAAATTTATTTTATAAAATAAAATTTATTTTTAGATAAAAAAATCAATATTATTATATTCTTAAATTTTTATAATTTTCTAAAAAAATTATATTTTTTGTGAATAGTAAAAAAATATTATTTTTTTATAAAATATGTTATCTTTTATGATATCATTAAGAAATAATTTTGATATAAATATTTATTACACATATTAAATGACCCATGTGTGAAACTATAATATGAATATCATGGATAAATAATTCATAACATGAAAATTATAATTTATTTCAAGATAAATATGAAAAACATTTTCAGTGGTGACCTAGAGCTTGCGTAGAAGTAGAAAACTCAAACTTGGTATCATAAAAATAATAAGCGGGATTATATAAGTTCTTTTTATAATTTAATATAAAATATTAACTATTATTTATTATATTTTTTTAGAAACTAATTTTAGTCTTATATAACAAGTGGTTTATCAAAATAATTGTGCAATACTTGTGTAAGGTTAGAATAGTCAAAATAACAAATTAAATAAGTTTTCTTGACATGAATATGAGTAAATATACATAATTAATGAGAATAAAGAATTATGTTAATCATAATTTATTTATTTTTATGATATTAAGTTATTTTTTAAATAATTATTTTAGATTTTTATGCAACACAAATGCAATTCTGGTGAAAGAAGAAGAAAAATAAATAAAATGGATTTAAAAACTCTAAAAAATTATAAGAACCATAAAATGAAACAAACACATGAATAAATTTTATTATAAAAGAATATATCATCCATAATCATCCAAGGTTTAATTTAATCCCTTTATGGACCACTTGGATATGATTATATCCTTTATAGTATTTTATTTAATGAAAAGTCAAACTTGTCAGACTCTTGTTTTTAATAAGTTTAATATTTTTCATATGGAGTTATCTAGAGGATATGTTTTACTATAAATAGTATTTTCTAATATAATATATTTATATACACATGGTTATTTATTTTACAATTTTATTTAATAAATAATTACCATAAATTCTTACAAAACATTGATGGAGTAATTATTCAATTAATGGAAAAATAAAATAAATGATATTGAAAATATTAAAAGTAATATAATTTGAATTACATTGGGTGATACAAGAATTTTATAAATTAATATAAAATATAATGTATGTATGATAATATTTTCTTCTATTTTTTCTTATTTTATTGATATTATTAAAGTCAATGTAATGAATAGAGTTAAAATTGAAAATAATGATATTTCATGAATATAATATTTTATTAAATTATTAAAAAACATAAAAATATTAAATAATTAACAATGTTATAATATATTGTATAAAAGGCATACCTTTTTAATTTATAGGCCATTTGGAATCATTTGGATTGAGAATACTCTTATTTTATTTTAGAATTTTTAGAAATTCCAAGTGTGCACCTCACCTCAGTTGTAAAAGAGAAATTATTACTTAACTTTTTTAGAACACATTGATCATTATATATTGACCATAACATATCTATTTATCTTATTAAAATACTTATACAATTATTATAGGTTCTGGTACGTCCTAATGACTAGCCCCAGACTATAACAACCGTACTTTTTATTATACACTTACACGTGATTTATAAAATAAAATTCACTTGATACGACACAGAAGATCAATATGTCTAGTGTCTTTGTGTCTTAATAACATTACATAACAACTTAGAACATAAAATATACAACATATATATTGAAAACGTCCTTTCAATGACCACTACATTCCCTCGTACTTAGCAATGCATGGGATAAACTGAGGACATGCCTAAGAAAAGGGTGAGCTATAAATCCCAGTAAGGGAGTAAACAAGGTATAACATAAATATTAAAATAAATTTTAGACAATAGGAATATAAAGTGTGCACAAAATAAACATGAACATAAAGTCATGATATAGAATTATTATCATAACATGGAAATGTGGTAACAATACTTAACATGGAATTAGCAAGATCCAAGGATCATTGCACATGGAGCATGAGTAAACCCTCATTGCACACAAAGCATGAGTAAACCCTTGTTACACTTGAATTAGCATGATTAAACACCCCTTGCACATTATGTATCATGATACTACACATTACCCAATGCATCATAGTGCTATCAGGGCACACCCCTCTTAAACATTTCATTTCATGCATAAGTGTGCCACATGGAATCAATCAACATCATAAGTTATTCTTTGATTAAGGAATGTGGAATTATTATAGAAAAATCTATAATAAATAAGGAAATGTGTGTAAATATGAATACACTTGATAGATAATTGAGTATGGTATTCACTACATAATGACTTTGTCTTGGAAAATCGTGATGCAATTTCAACAATGTAATGGTGTGACATAAAAACTCATAAAAAAGGTTGATGAGAGAAAAAGGGGTTTGTAATCATATTTACATGAAATGAAAATTAAGGGGTCATATAGATACATTTAACAAGATAAATAATGGAATTTTTATTCATAATACAAAATAATTTCTTGAATGTAAATGAGTATAGATAAATTCCTTACAAAATTTCAGCATGGTAACAATTGTACATGGGATGCACTAATGAGAGAGAAAGGGGTATATAATCATTAAAACACAAATAGGTAAGTATGGGGAGGTTATAAATAATACCCCAACATTTATAATTGAAAATAAAAGGGCATAACAATAATAAGAAACTTGGATAAAAAGAGGGAGGACGGAGTCCCTTACATGGAAGTGTGATACCAAAGGCTTGGGAGAGGCCTGAGAGAAGCTTCTTGGTATCTTTAGGCACCTTAGGAGGATTATAGAGAGATAATGAAGGAGTATGGAAGAATTCCAAAGTCTTTTAGTGAATAATAAGTGGGATCTTTTGTGGGTTTATATAGGAAAGAAGGGGGAATTATTTATTTTTTAGGTTTGGGACACCTCACATTAAACTAATCAAAACCACAAACCAGATCATGGTTTTTGCCAATGGTTTTCTCAAAAGGGGAGTGGAAAACAATATTTTATAAGTAAAATGTCCTATCTTCTTAAAATAATAGGGTTGCTTATGTAGAGGTGAGTCACACTCCCAAGGAATTCAATTTAAAAATCTAAAATGTTTTATAAGTCTTCGAGGGTCCACTAAGGCTTTGTAAAATACATCAAACAAACCCGAAATCAAATTATTTTAATGGTAAAACATATATTGGCCAAAGATAATTTTTATATTATTTTATTACATCACTATTGGGTCATTCTGATTTCTTAAGATGCATTATATATTTAAACGATATTTAATTTTTACCCAAAAATTTGACTGTCTGAAAAAATTATGAAAATTTAACCATTGGATAATTTCAACATCCTGATTCCAAAAAAAATATTCAATTTTTCTAAATAATTTTCTATATATGTTAATTTTCACTTTTAATATAAAAAATAGTATTTATCCAAAATTGATGGGTTTTGAAAAAATTTCTTTCAAACTATAATAAAAATTACAATTGTATTCATAAAATTTATATGATCATTTTAATAAAAATTAATTTAATAATAATAATATTTTTTTAAAATATTGTTTAATTCAAAAATCCATCAATTTAACAAAATATATTTTCTTTTTGAATATTAACTAAAAATATTATTTGTGCTTTAAAAACTATTCAAAAAGTCAAAAAAATAAAATGAATTTATATTCTTTATAAAAAAAATAATATACATAGTCATAGTGCTAGGGTCTTATTACATAACCCCTTAAAACACACGCATAAGACCTTAGGGTAACGTGCGTGATGGTGATAGACTCTTGGGGTGGATCGGACAACAACACTCGAGTGGTAATCTCTATGGACATCCACTTCTCCCATAGGTGGTTCCGCTCAAGCTTACCGTATTCAAGCTCGGCTAGGGCTTGGTCAAGAGCGAATCCCAAAGACACAACCTCCTTTCTGAGCTCCAACAAATGGGCATCATATGGGGAAATTCTACTTGATGAAGTCATTGCTTCCTTTGTCTAATTAAATTGGATTTGTTAAAGCCCTATATTTATACTAATCATGTGATCACTGTTCAATGACTATATTAGAAATGGTCACAATTATTAACTGTATTTTAAAATAAAAAAACATAAAATGAAAGAAGTGCATATGTTATATAACCATTTCTCATATTAAGACATTTAATCAGATCAAGAAAAATTTTCATTTGATAAAAGTTAGGGTTGTTAAAATCTTCCCCCTTAAGAAATTTAACCCTCTAAATGTCCTTTTCCCACACTAAAAGAGATTTGTGTAACTCTACTTCATTACTTCCTCTTATTACCATGTTGCCTCTTCAAACATTTCTTTTCTCCACAGCACTTTCACAAGGGGCATTGTCTTATTTCGTAGAACTTTTTATGTACGATCTAATAACTTCACTGGTGGCTCCTCATAGAAAATATCATCCTCAAACTATACTATCTCTGAAGAGAGTACATGTGAAGGGTCTGGTATGTACTTTTTTAATAGGGATACATGAATAACAACATGCACTTTGGCCATGGTAGGTGGAAGTTCTAGTCAATAGGCCACAGCCCCGACACGATCAAGAATCTCGAAGGAGCCGATGTGCCTAGAACTTAACTTCCATTTATTTCCAAATATCATGACATTATTCCACAGAGATATGCATATAAATTCCATGTATCTTACTTTGAACTCATGGTCTCGCCAACGGTTATATGCATAACTCTTCTGTCAATTTTGGGCTGCCTTGATATGTTTCTGAATGGTTTTCACATTTTCCACCATTTATTCGACCATTTCTGATCCAAACAGCTTATGCTCACTAACTTCATCCCAACATGGCAGTGTTCTACACCTTTTCCCATAAAGGGCTTCATATAGTGCCATTAGAATGCTCGAGTGGAAACTGTTATTATAGGAGAATTCAACTAATAGAAGATGTTTGTCCCATACTTCTTTAATGTCGATAGAACATGATTTTAACATATCTTCTAGTGTCTGAATAGTTCGATCATATTAGCCACTAGTTTGAGGATGATAGGTCGTACTGAAGTTCAGTTCAGTATCTAGAGCATGTTGAATACTCTTCCAAAACATAAGGGTGAATCTTGGATCTCGATCGGATACAATAGATAGTGGTAATCCATGTAGCCTAACAACTTATATGATATAAATACGGGAAAGTTAATATAATGAGAAGTAATATCAAATCACAATAAAGTGATTTTCCTTCTTAAGACAATCCACAACGACCCATATAGAATTGTTTCTTATGGATGTCCTTGGAAGTCTAGTGAAAAAGTCAATGGTAATGTTGTCTCACTTCCATGTTGGTATGGGTAGTGGTTGTATCATCCCCTTAGACTTTTGGCTCTCAGCCTTTACTTTCTAACATATAAAGCACTTTGATGTATATTTAGAAATCTCCCTTTTCATATTGTCCCACCATAAGTTTTCTCAGAGATCTTGATACATCTTTGTGCTCTCTAGGTGAATAGAAAAGTTTAAGCTATGTGTGTCATTCAGAAGCTCATTCTTTATCTCTTGGTTGGATGGTACACATAATTGTGACCCAAATATCATAATTCCGTCCCTTTCAACCACAAACTATGAGGATTTCCCATTTATGATAGCTTCTACCCTTTTTAGAATTTCCACATCCTTTCTTTGAGCATCCTTTATTTTTTCCAAGAGGGATGTTTGAAAAATCATTTGATAAAGGATTGGTGATGTTCCATTATTTATGATTTCCATGTCCTTCTTCATCAAATCCAAGAATATTGGATCCTTCTCAATTATCATAAATTAGAGAATCATGGATCCTTTCAACTTAGAACATATGCCACCTTGTTTGCTTTCCCATGGTCATAATGGATTAAGCAGTCAGAATCCTAGATGAGTTCTATCCATCCTCATTGGCGCATATTAAGCTCTTTCTAGGTGAATACATATATGAGGCTCTTGTGATCAGTATATATCTCACACTTCTACCCATAGAGATAATGCCACTAGATTTTCAACGCAAATATCACAGCCGCCAACTCCAGATCATGCATGGGATAATTTTTCTCATGGATTTTCAACTTCCTAGAGGCATAGGCTATCACTTTATCATTTTTCATCAACACACAGCCTAGTCCCTTTTTTGAATCATCACTAAATACCACAAAAAGTTCTCCACTCGTGGGTAATGTGAGCTCAGGCACAATGATGAGCCTCATTTTCAACTCCTTGAATCTCTCTTTACATTAATCACTCCAAGCAAACTATACTCCCTTCTGAGTTATCTTAGTAATATGGTTGGAAAATCATGAGAAATTTCTCACAAATTGATAATCGTGAGAAATTTCTCTAATACAGTTCTCCGATTCTCCTCATGATCCTCTTTGGTTTTTGATTATATTAGAATATCATCTATAAAGAATACAACAAATTTGTCGAGGTAATATCTAAAGACTCTATTCATTAAGTCCATGAATATTTCTAGAGCATTAGTGAGTCTGGAAGTCATTATTATGAATTCATAGTCTCTATATCTTGTAAGAAAAGTATTTATGGGGATATCTTCTTTCTTCACCCTTACTTGATAATATCTCGACCGCAAGTCCACCTTAGAGAAGTATTGTGCTCCACGCATCTGATCGAATAAGTCATCAATTCATGGAAGAGGATACTTGTTCTTTATCGTGATTTTGTTAAGCTCAAAATAATTGATGCAAAGTTGCATTGACCCATCATTCTTCTTGAGGAAGAGGACCAGAGAACCCCATGGTGAAGCACTTGGGCCTATAAACTCTTTATGCAGATTCTCTTGTATTTGTTTCTTTAGCTCATCAAGATTCACAACATCCATTCTATACGAAGTCTTGGGTAAAGGAAATTCCCCAGGTATAAGGTCAATTGAGAATTCAACATCTCTTCTAGGAGGGAGACCAGACAATTCCTCGAGAAACACTTTAGCGAATTCCGTCACAATAGGCATGTCATCAAGTTTGGTTGCTTCCATACACTCAATCATATAAGCCAGATACACATGCTCATAGGGAAGTAAAATCCACAGTTGAGATGATGAAGCTAAAGAAGATTCATGGTGTGGCTCTATTTTTTCATAGTTTTTCCACATATTTTTACTTAATTTTTTATGATTTAATTATTTTTTAAGGAATTTATACTAATGAATTATATTTTTGTATTTTTATAATTAAATTTGTTAATTAATCAATTTTTATATTTAATTAAGTATTTTTAGTATTTAAATTAATAATTTTAATCTTAATTTTCTTATGTAATTAAAAAAGTTGTTTAATATTTGTGTGAATTCTAATCTTCTCACCTTTTAATAATTTGTCTTTAATAATAAATAGTCCTTTAATATCCTTATTTTTGTTTTAATTTACTTAGATTTTAATTTAATATTTTATGATTTAATTTTGATTTATTAAAATAAATTAACTTCATTTCTTTAATATGTTTAATCATCCTTCTTATTAATTAAGTTAAGAGTTTTAGTTATAATTAATTAAAATAGATCGCTTTTAACTTTAAGTATTCATTTAGTTAATTATTTAATTGATTTAAAGTTTTTAGAACATTAATTATTAAAAAAAATATTTTTTACTCATAACTAAATTAACATTAATATATATAATAAATTAAATAATTTAATTACTTAATTACATAATGATAATAACTAATAATAAATAATTTATGTTTTAGATTAAATTACATATCCAACTACTAACTATTAAGTGATTTATCTATTATTATCAATTGTATTATTATCGTGTTTTTATAGTTTCAACTTTGTTATGATGTTATTTACCTTTATGGTTTACCCCAAAGATTAAAAAACATCTAGGTTCACACAACTAACTCATATGGAGTAAATTAGATGGGAAAAACTAATGCGACATGTCAGTTGCGAAAAAACGCACGTGTGTGATACATAGGAGAAAGGAATTTGAAGTCGGTGGAAAGTAGGGGTGACAAGAATCTTATGACATGAGGATAATTAAGTAGTGTAGTAGCAAAATTTTGATAGATTAATATCTTTCACTTGAACAAACACACCATTTTGAGAGCAAAGACTCCTAGGAGATAGAAGAGTAGTTTTGGTGAACTAGAGTCGCAAAGAATCAAGAAGCAGTACAATATCTTAATCATCAGGGGGAGGAACCTTCTTACTCTATTTTTAAATGTTTTAATGAGTATTTATACTTTTATATTTAATATTATCCTAGTATAACTTTGTGTGTTCACGAGTTTTAACATTTTACTAGTTATATTTTCTTTTTCTTTAACTTATTTGTCTCAAAGAGAATATAATCTTTTGGCAAGATTGAATCTTATTCTCAAATATTAAATTGAATCAACACCATTTTGAACTTAATTTCAAACTCAATGATCTTCTGTAAAGATTTATCATAGAGGTTATCAATCAAATGTTCAATTCAATTTATCATCCTTATAAACTTTCGGTGAGAAATATTTCTGTTGATATCATTTTATTATTTTGCTGGCTGTAAGAATTTTAAGTAGCGAACTTCCAAAACTTACCGAGCGGTGTGATATTAATATGAAGAAGAAGAATTAACTAAATACTTTAAAGTGTGAAATCAATAAGATTAAACACATACATTTAAATTAGTATAATTCAAATTTCTTGAGCAATCATTTTGATCAATCCTCATCACTCTTGTTCCACTACATTTCTACTATTACTTTCACTTTTATTTATTTTGTTTTAAATTTAGTTTAGTAAATAGAAAATATTCAGACATGTTTAATTATTACTTAATAAAATAAATAATAAGATATATAAAGTAAGAATATGTTTTCCCTACTGCTGACAACAGTGGAGATTTATAATTCAAAACCTTAATAATACTCACCTCCCTTCTTTGTGGATCGACCCTCCACCACAGTGCTAGTGTAGGTTTATAAATGTAATTTTTGAGGGCAATTATAACATCCAACTCCATAAAATTATGTAATCATTTTCATGGAAGGAATGATCCATTATTTTTCTAAAAAAAACTAAAAAAATCACATATGTAAAAAATATAGAAAAGAAAATTTAAAAAATTGAAAACTATAAAAATATGCGTCATTCCTTGTTGAACTGTTGTTGTTCTATTTACTAGTAAATACTAATTACTATTTTTTAAATGAGCATAAGAAATTTTGGTGTTAGATTAGAGACTCCAAACCCTAAATTAGATTAACATTTAACTGCTCTAAGAAAGAAATACAAATTTGAAATGGAGATTATAAATAATAAAGTTCCAAATAACAACTTTCAAAATAATCAACCAGAACTCTTAGATGGATTTGAAAGGCCTATGATGAGGGAGTTACAAATCCCTCAAGTTTCAAGTAATCTATCTTCCATTAGACTTAGTCCTGGAGACAGAAATTATGAACATAAACAATCACACATTTCACTAGTGTCTTCATTTAATGGACTATCTAATGAGGACTCTTTATCCTTTATTAGAGATTTCTATAATACTGTGAAACAACTATCTCTTCTAGGACTCACTAAAAATGATATAATAATGATATTATTTCCCTTTTGTCTTAAAGGGAATGCTATTAATTGGTTTCTGAGTCTATATGAGAACATTTTCAAAAACTGGGATCAAGTTTGCAATTCTTTCAAAATGAAATTTTATCCCCAAAGACTGAAATGTGAACTTAGAACTAAAATAACTAGTTTTTATAAAGAGTATAGAGAAGCTATTCATGACTATTGTGATATATTTAGGGATCTTCTTAGGTACTTTCCCAATCATCAACTCCCATATCACCTTCTTATGGACACCTTCTATGAAGGGTTGTCGTCCTATGGACAGAATCTAGTTGACCAAGCTGCTGGGGCTAATTATAATAATAAGGCAGGTGAAGAACATGGAATTTTTTTTAACAATCCTGCACAAAACACTCAAAATAAAAAATCAAGATGGAAAAGAGTCAATATAAATGATAATTAAAACACAAGTTCAATGAATGAAACTCAAGATCAACTGTCTCAAATCACCAAACAATTGAAATTTTTAATGAACCGGAATTCAAAACAAACTGTTAAGCAACTTGGCTGTTAAAATACCAACCAATATTTTAGGTAATAGTGTGCCTTGTGTGGTATGTTTGGGCATAATAAAAACTTTTTTTATAACTTTAATATACCAGCACGACATCAATAAAACTCAAACTTTGTTAACTATGGTCCTAAGATGCCTCCTAAAGAAGATCCATTTTCCAAAAATTACAACCAAGTCTATAGGAACCATCCAAATTTATCTTCGAAAGATCAAGGCTTAATAAAAAAATATAATGCCCCAAATTACTCAAACCAACCAAGACCAAATTTTAAAAATCAATAAAGGGGAGAGACTTCAAATGTACAAGGAAACAATTATAATCAAATGTCTTCTATGTTTGATCTAATCATGAACAAATTTAACTCTTAAGTCGAATGATCCATGACTCAGCTAAACAAACATCAAAATCAATACGATTCAGATAAAATGAAAACCGATGTGATGATGCAGAACATGGAAATGCAACATGGAAAACTTTCTAGATATTTTTCATCCAGGAAAAAACATAGACATTCACGTACCACTAAGCTTAACCCTAGAGAGAATTCTATGGCGGTTGTAACTAGAAGTGGGCTTAATACTCAAACTTTTGCTGAAAAAGACCATCAAAATGCCCAAAATGAAAATCTTCTTCAATATGGGAATAAAAATTAATTTTTTTCACATGCTATAAATTCACATAAAAGTCTTGAAAATGATCAAAATATGAATTTTTCATCTAAAACTCAATCTGGAAACTCATCTAAAAGTCAAAAGAATAAAGGTAAAGAAAATGTTGATGAAGAGGTGAGGGATATACCATATTTCCTTAAAAAAATTTCCCCACCCATCCCTTCCCCTGAGAATCTGAAACCACAAAGTAAAACCAAGGCTTAACTTCTTCAGTTTCTTGGTCCCCTATCCAAACATCAAGTAAACTTTCCTTTCATTTAAGCCTTAATTCAAATACCATACTATTTGAAATATCTTAAAAAAAATTCCAAACAAAAAGACTCTGGAAGAATTTTCTACATATAACCTCACTAAAGAGTGTAGTGTTGTGCTTCAAAATAAAATCTTATATAAACTGAAAGACCCTGGTAGCTTTTTCATACCTTGCACGTTAGGAAATTTTGACCAGCTCAACTGTTTGTCTGATCTTGGTTCTAGTATTAATCTTCTCCCTTACTCACTGTTTTGACAGTTGAGGTTAGGTGACCTTCAACCCACCACAGTTATATTGAAGTTGGTTAATAGATCTTTCACTCATCCTATGGGAGGTATATATGACTTTCTAGTTATAGTAGTAAAGTTTTTTTTCCTGTATATTTTTTAGTCTTAGACATGGATTGTGATCAAAAGGTGCCCATGATATTGGGTAGGACATTCTTGTCCACTCATGGTGATATTATTAATGTGTCAAATGGAAAACATATTTTCAAAATTGGGGAGCAAGAAGAAAAGTTTAATGTGTTTAAGAACATTAAAGGATCAACTTATTCTAAAAACTAATAAAAAATTGATTTCCTTGAAGCTGAAAGTTCTTATAAAAATCAACTTGGACACATTGAAGAATCTGAAAGATAATATTTTATTGAAAAAATAATCTTAAAGCTAAAAAGCCTATTGAATCTATCTTGGAAGTTCAAAATTCTGCTCGAATACAAAATCTGGAAAATTTTCCAGAACTGGACAACTATTCAATTTATACTATAGAAGGGTCCTTTATTTATCAACATGGGAGATTTTTAAGTGAATTTGAGGTTGTTTCTATTAACACTATCCTTTTTGAACACTTTGATGATGTTGAGGGTGAAATTATAAGACAAATTTATGAATCTTCATTGATAAACTTTTTAAATTCAGATTTGGAAAATTGGAACAATATATTGTCCGCTTTGGAGAGTAGCACTATTAATTCTGAAACTGAGCTTGAAATTGAAAATATTTCATCCTTTAATACTTCTTATAAGAGACATGTAGAAAATATTGGACCTCCCAGGCCTAAGAGTATTTCTTATAGTGTAGAACCACCCACTCTTGAACTAAAACTAATCCCTACCCATCTTAAATATTAATTCTTGGGTGAGAATTCCACATTTCCTGTAATTATTTCTGCTGATCCTAAGGAAAACCAAGAAGAAAGATAGTTAAATTTTTTAAAGAAATTTAAATCTGCCATAGGCTGGACCATAGCTAATATAAAGGGTATTATTCGCTCATTCTGTATGCATAAAATACATATGGATACTGACCAAAAGACTAGGGTAGAGTTTCAAATAATATTAAATCCAAACATGAAAGAAGTAGTGAGAGAGGAAGTGATCAAAATGTTGGACACTGGAATGAAATATCCTATTTCAGATAGTTCTTGGTTCAGCCTTGTCCAGGTTTTCCCCAAGAAGGAAGGTTTCACTATAGTCAAAATTGAAAATAATTATGAAATCCAAGTTAGTAAAGACACTAAATGTAGAGTTTGTATATATTATGAGAATCTTAATGCAGCCACTAGGAAGGACCATTTTCGAATTCCCTTCTTGGACCAAATGCTTGAGATTCTTTCTAGTAATGATTTTTTCTGTTTCTTGGATGGTTATAATGGTTGAAACCAGATTCCTATTGATCCAGAGGATCAGGAAAATACCACATTCACATGCCCCTTTGGGACATTTGCCTAAAGGCGGATTCCCTTTGGGTTGTGTAGAGCTCCAGCCACCTTTCAAAGATGTATGATGACTATCTTTCTGGATATGATTGAAAGAATCATTGAGGTTTTAATTGATGAATTTTCCATTGTGGGTAGTACTTTTGATACTTGTCTTGGAAATCTTGAGTTAGTCTTAGAAAGATGCATTGAAACCAACCTTATTCTTAATTGGGGGAAGTATCAATTCATGGTCACAGAAGTTATAGTGCTTGGTCATAAGGTTTCCAAAAGAGGTTTAGAACTTGATACTGCTAAAGTTTAAGTCACTCAAAAACTGCCTCCTCCTTTAAATGTTAATGGTGTTAGAAGTTTCTTAGGGCATGCTGGTTTTTTCCAGAGATTCATAAAAGAATTTTCTAAAATAACTATTCCCTTGTGTTATTTGCTGATAAAGGATGAACCTTTCAACTTTTATGAAAATTGTTTGAAATAATTTAATCTAATTAAAGATAAACTCACTATATAACCTATTATCAATGCACCTAATTGGAAATTACCTTTTTAACATATGTGTGATGCTAATGATAGGCATGTAGGTTCTGTCCTTGGACAGAGAAATGTTAGGAAGTTTCATGCGGTGTATTATGCTAGTAGACTGCTAGATGAAGGCCAAAAGAATTATACCACCACTGAAAAAGAATTGTTAGCTATTGTTTGTTCTATATATATGTTTATATAGTATTTTTTAGGTTCAAAATTAATTGTTTTCACAGATCATTTTCCTTTAAAGTACATTCTATCTAAGAATGAATCTAAACCCAGGCTAATTAGATGGATTATTTTGTTACAAGATAATTATTTAGAGATCATGGATAACCAAGGAGCTGAAAATTTAGTTGGTGACCACTTATCTAGGTTTCCTAGTACTCAATTTTAATCTGAAGATCCTATGGAAATAAACACTTCCTTTCCTGATGAGAATATTTTTACTGTGTCAATCAAGAAATCTGCATGGTTTGCAGATTTTTTCCACTTTCTGGCTGCAGGTGTCTTTCACAAAAATCTATCCAATAACCAAAGAAAGAAATTCATTTTTGAACTTAAATACTATCTTAGGGATGATCCCCTATTATTTAGGAGATGTGTTGATGGTATCCTTAGGAGATGTGTGCCTCAGGAAGAGATGTTGCATGTTTTAGAGAGTTTCCACTCCACACCTTGGGGAGGTCACCATGGTGGTTGGAGAACTTCTTAGAAATATTTACAATCCAGTTTTTATTAGCCACCTCTTTTTAAGGATTCTAAAATCATTATGGTTGGCTATGATAGGTTCCAAAGGTTAAGCAATGTTGGTAGGAAGCAGTAGTTACCCTAAAATGGGATTTTAGAAGTTGAAATTTTTTATGCCTAGGGTTTAGATTTTATGGGTACATTTCTGTCATCTCATGGTAATGAGTATATTTTTATTGTTGTAGACTATGTTTCAAAATGGGTTTAGGTAGTGGCACTGCCCAACAATCAAGCCAATTTTGTAATAATGTTTGTCAAAATGAACATATATTCTAGATTTGGGGTTTCCAAAGCTTTTATAACTGATAATGGAACACATTTTAAGAACTATAAATTTAAATCTTTGATGGAGAAATATGGTTGTGTTCATAAAACTAGTACTCCTTATCATCCACATTCCAGTGGATAGGTGGAGATCTCAAATAGGGAAATGAAACATATACTTGAGAAAACTATGTTAGCCTCTAGGAAACATTGGTCTTTTAAATCGGATGAAGATTTATGGGAATATAGAACTAATTTCAAGACCCCAATAGGTATGTCTCCTTACAGGATGTTGTTTGGGAAATACTGTCATTTACTTGTGGAGTTGAAACACAAGTCATATTGGATAGTTAAGGCTCCAAATTTTGATTTTAAGAGTGCTGGTGAGAGGATACTACTTGAGTTAAGTTCACTTGATGATATTAGGCGAGAGATTTATGATAATTCAAGGATTTATAAATAGAGGACTAAAATCTTTCATGATTCTATCATTCAATACAAATAATTCAAACCTGGATAGAAGGTCCTTCTCTATAAATCTAGACATAAACTCATTCCTAGAAATATTATGTCCAAGTGGTCTGGATCATTCACTGTAGTGAGAGTGCTGAAGAATGGAGCTTTAGAAATTATAGGTGAAGAGAATAAACCTATGTTGGTTAATGGGAAGAGGGTGAAAATTTATTTTGAGGGACAGCCAAAGGTTTTAGCTTCCTTCACTGTGCATGAAAACTGATTTTGAAAAAAATTCTCGCTGAAGACTTTAAAATGTAGTGATGCATGAAAGGAAACCCAAGGTTCCTTTTCTATTTACTATGTTTTATTTTTAACTTTGAATAAAGTGCTTCTTATGTGCTCTGTTTTTTTGAAATTCTTATTACTGGTTGTTCTTTGTCTCTTTGTTCTATTTTACAGTTATCATGAAGCTGATGTTTTTTCATTTAAGGAGTGGAATTCCCATGCTAAAGGAGTAATGGAAAAACTAGTCATGAAAGTATCTTACTATTAAATTTTGTTTCATTTCTCTGATCCTTAATGCTTTAAGAAATCATTTTCTTGTCTTACATGAGAATTTTGTTCAATGTGTTGTTGTATTTGGAAATTCTACTTGAAATGTATTAAAATTTTCTAAATGTATTGATATTGAAATTTAAAAAACAATTCTGCAAATGTTTAAACTTCTACTCATATTGGAATGAAAATATGTTGTATTTCACTTTGTAAATAAAAATCTACTTGTACTTCACTATTGAAAACTGGATTTCATTGTTATTAAAATATTCTCATTTCTTGAAACTAAGTGTTTGTTGGGGCATACATGTTGGCTAGAAATTGTTTGTAGTGAATCTGCTTTAGGTTGAGGTGTTTTAGCATTCTTTTTTCTTCTATATTGAACATATTATTGAAATCAATATGTTAAAATGAGTTCACCTAATTAACAGTGCACCTCACATGTTACTTTTGAGCTGTATTGAAATTTATTCACTGGACTAAATATTAATGCATGGACCTACATATGAACCTGCTGATAAGTTATTCATTTTGGAAAATAATATTTTTTTAACTTCAAATATACCCTTTATACAATTCATAAATCTACTCTAATTGAAAGTATGTTTTGAACCATAATTTTTAAATTGTTCTTTTCCATATTCACAAGTCAACTTTGGGGAAAAATTTGAGTTTTAAGTGTGGGGGAGGGGGTCAATTATTGAATGTGTTAGACTATGCTTAATTGAAAGATCATCAATTCCCACTTCACTTTAATATTTTTATAAAAAATGGTTAATTTTTTTCAAAATTCTATAATAATTTTAGGCTCTACACTGCACTCAATTGGGCCTTGCTTTTGAATAATGCTTTGATTGGTAGTTAAGTTGTGCATTGAGTCTAAAATTAATGATAATGGTTGATTTCTGAGTGGTTTTACTTAGTTATTAAATGGATATCTTGGTTTAGGGACTATTTTTAGGGTGATATGGGTAACCTGTTAGTGGAATTGTGATCATAGCCCTTGGAACTGGAAGTTTGATCTTGATCCTAGGGGATCCACTTACTTTTAATTATTTAAGTAATTAAATTAGTGGGAGAATTTAAATAAATTTTATATATTACATTTGAAACTAGAGATGTCTGGGCATCTGGGATCCCACAGTGAGTCTCTGAGACCCTTGATGCTGGGTGCGTTTCTGTTTACTATAAGCCCTCTGTACACCTTGAATTAGTGCAGTGTACAGTACTTAGCACATGATACAAGTCTTAGGAAAAATAAATAAAGTGTCTAGGGTCAAAAATGAGTTCATTAAGGTGAGGGGTGTAAAACCCCCAAGATTTCATAGTTTGTTATATCATTAAAGTAATTCAATAGCTTGTGCTACTTACAACACCGAGTTCGAGCACACCACAGCTTACTAAACTAACCATTCAAAAAGTGGTTATGAAAATTATTAACTACATTTTGAATCTTATTACTCTATATAATATTCAAATCCCTATGATGTGTTTCTTAGACATAATATAAGAACAAATTCATTTTTTTCGGATAAAATAAGTATGTTTCAAAAAATGCAATTTTACACCTTTTCATGGAGAACCATTTTTAAAACAAATATTTGACACTTTTATATATTCAATTAAATGAAATTAAATTCTTCTTTAGAAGCGGGACATAAAAATTTAGTTTGGATAAATTTTTGATACTTTTGTGATAACTTTCATATTTTGATGAATATTGAAAAATACTATGTTATAATTGAAAACTACTTTTTTAATAGAAATATTTTATAGTGATAAATTATGCATTTGAATGGTTTGTAAGTATAATTAGATTATATTTTTACTATTTAATACAATTTAGGTCATTGTATGTAATTTCACATTTAAATTTGACATAAACACATGTCAATGTTTTGATAGTTTTTATTTTTTTTAAAACCCACTTTTTGGTTCTGACAATGGGAGTTAATTTCAAATTAATAATTACAACTTCTATATTTTTAATTTGGTAAAATAGACTTCATTTTTGAATTCGTATTATCAAAATTATGTTAGGTAAATTTTATGTATTTTTATGAAAAATTTTAATTTTTGATGAATAGTGAAAAGAACTGCTTTATTATTTAAAATCCACATTTTATTTAAATAATTTGTTATTTTAATTTAATTTTTTTTAGGTCAAAATAGATACATAATACCTATATATTTTCAACCTAATTCATTGGAGTCATTTTATAATAAGTATAGATATATAAAAGCACATGAGCCTCAGCCTAGTTGGTGAGGTATCCTTAAGTGCATCCACAAAACCCAGGTTCAAAACCAGGTAGAGGCATATTCTCTAGGGGGTACTATAGCAGTACTATACACTATGAAGTTACTGTAGCAGGTACTATAGAAAGAACTGTAGAAGTGACTGTAGTAGGTACTATTCAGTACTATAGCAGCTGGAACTATTCACCTCGGGCCACTGGTTTGGGCTTGGAGTCCATATGGCTTTTTGGGCAACCTAGACCTTTGGGCCATTAGGGATTTAGTTCCACCTTTAAGGCCTTAGGGCCACCTCAAGGCCTTCGGGCCACATGTAGTTTCCCTAGACACACTACAAAAAAAGAGCAGCCCTAGAAGAGGATTCAGAGCAGGTGCACTCACCAGAGCAGAGCCAAATAGATTTATCAGAATGAGAGGGTATAGATATGAATTTGGGTCCACCCTGTGCTTGTATGAGAAGCCTAGCTAGACATACATGTGAAGGTTGAGAGTTACTATCATGATGCAGATGCTGGGGAGGGGTAGTTCCTTATAGATAGTCTGGTTGAATTCCCTAAGACCTTCGGGTCATGTAATCTCTTAAGCCTACAGGCCACGTAATCTCTAAGCCTACGGGCCTTGTAAGGGTTTCCCCTTATCACTTGAAATGGGGGTTATCAAAAAATCAATAAAAATGAAGGCCTTCGGGCCATCCGGGCTAGATATATAAACTTTTATCGAACAATTTACCGTCTTTTAACCACCTTTTATGAGCATTTGAAAATTTTCATAAAACTTAATTTTACTACATCTATGAGTTGAATTTGAAAATTCTGAGAGACACAGTTAATATCAGTAAGTAAAATGTGGTTCAATAATATGAAAATATCTTTTGGTGAATGGTAACTTTTGATTTTTATTTACCACGGTTAAAAGTAAATAGGGTAATTAAGGGTAAAAATGATATTATAATTAGCCTAACACATGACCTAATTCTATTGGATAAGTATAATTAGACCAAAAAAAACCCTAGGAATAAAATATGACCCCCTTTGGTCCACTTGGATGACATTATGACATTTATTATTTTTTTATTTAAAGAAGAGTTAAAAGAGTTAAATTCAATGATTAATAACAAAACCATTTATAATATAGAGTTATACACAATATAAATTTAACTAAAAATATTCAATAGAAATATAAAATAATTTCCTACATAATGAAATTTTATTTATAATTTTTATACATAAAATAATTTAATTTATTTATGATGCAATAATGATGGAGTAATTACCTTATTAATGAAAGATTAAAAAAATGTTATTATAAATATCCAAATAAATGTAATTTGAGACTTTTGATCAATAAAACTAATTATCTTTGTTAATATGACATTTTAGGGTTGACTAAATAATATATTTTTTAGTAATCACACTGCAATGATTTTCCAAAAAATCAAATACTAAATAATGTCAAAATTGACATAACTGAATTTTAAAAAAAATACTATATTATTAATTGATATAATATTCCTAAAAATCTAAGGATCGTCCATAAGACTTATATAAGGTTATATATATTAATACTAAACTACATGGGCTTCTATTGGATTGTTATATTAAGTTTATTAACCATATAAAAAATACAAAGAGACATGGTAAATGTCAAACTATTTAACTAAGAGTTAAATTTAAAAGAAAAGGTTAAAATGGTAACCTAAACTTGTCTAAAATCTATTTTTTGAGATTATTTCGACCCATAACCACCTAAGCCTCAACATTAATTAATTTTGATCCATTATAACCGGTAAATTATTATATAATAAACTAATATTTTAATCATTTCCTAAAGTGACCATCACCCCTCTTATATAAAGGCATTTCCCCTTCACTCAAAATCACACCGCCAAAGCCATTTTTCTTGACCAAACCCAACCCAAATATCCACCCAACTTTCCTACCTTCATCCTAGAGGCATTATATTGATCATAAAGACAACCTAAGGATCCCTTTTGATAAATCAAATGGAAGAAGCAGAAGAAGAGGTAAATATGTCATCACCTCTTTCATGTTCATTTCTTATTCCACTTCCTATTTCTTTGGTGTTTCCATACCTAAATAATAAATCCAGTACCTCATACATAATTTAATTTGTTATAAATATTTAACAACCATATAAGTTATTTTATCCATCCTATAAATTACAAAGTCACCATACGTGCATACGTATAACTTACCGTCTCCATGTCGTGGTGTAGTTTGTTATTCAAACACTTCATTATTTTGATGGGTATAATAATGAGTATAACTGATTTAAATAATAAATATAATAGGATAATTTTTTTTTATATATGATATGTCATCCAATTACATACTATTTCACCACCAATATAATGATATTGTCGCCCGTGCCTATGTACGGATTACTGTCTCCACGACGCGATGAGATTCATTCCAACATTCACCATTCAACGATGGTAATAAAAATATATATTATTAATATGTAATATATTCCACAATAATGATACTAGATATATATATATATATATATGTATGTATGTACTTACATAGATCTTATTCGCCTACTTTTGATCTATACATTATGAAAACTGAAACAACGTTTATGTGTACGTACGGCCTACCGTCTCCAAAAATGGTGCATTCCATTTCATATATCTATATATTATAAGAATTTATATTCTAAATATATATATGATATATATATAAATTTTTATATTCTAGAAGTATTTAAATCATGACCTAAATGATACAAGTTAAAACATGTATGATAAATAAAGTGATTATTACCCAAAATGTTAATTTAACATGGAAATCATCATTAAATGGGAATTATAAAGTCATAAATGTATAATTTATGATATAATAAATATTAATGTGGTTCTTTTAAAATTTAATAACATAATATGGTCATTATATAGGAGGTTAAACGTACCCTCGACCAAAGGAAAGTGCCAAGTAAGGGTCAATTCTACAATCTCTTCATTATTTAAGGTTGTTTTTACGTAAGTATCTACTTGGACATATTTATTATCCATGACTATGTTTCATAAAAGAGTATTCAAAGGGTTCCTTTTTAAGGGAATTTTTACTAAAACATCATTTTAAATTTTTTAAATATTTTTTCTTCTAAACATTTCTCATTAATGTCCATGTTTTCAAAATGGTTTTAAGGATTTATTTCTTTGTGTATGAATGTTTTAAAATGTTAATTTATTTAAAAAGATTCAATGTGGAATGGGACACTGTGATTCAAAACTATCATTTAAATGACTTCCTTTATAAATTTTGTGACATTTAAATTATTTCTTGAAAAATGGATATTTTTTTCAAGTATTTTTACTGATCATTTTCAACTATGTCAACATCATTTACCGGATATTATTCTTGATCAAGGTTGAATTATTATACAAATCTTCCATATTTTATTGAAGTTTTAGTGATTTGTTTGACTGTGGATATGTTATTTTTATACCATTCATGGTTTATGGATAAAGTATTGACATTTCTTATGCTAATTTTAATACAAATGTTTATGTTATGTTTAAACCTTTTTATTTAAGAAATTTATTGGATTTAGTAAGTGATGTGTGGAGCCCACTATAGCTCCTCTATGCATCGGTAGGTTTCATTAGATAAACTAGGGTCTTGGAACAAAGCCTTAGTAAAATCTTATTTGTAGTCTTGGCACAAGGCCTTGACTATGTGGTTATGAAGTCTGGCATTATGCATTCCATAATTATGAAAATTGCTATTGATATTACATGTCATTATTTGACTAGTAGAATATCCATGTGAATAAGTAAATGAAATTATTTGATTTTATCTTTGCAATATTATGGTGAAGTTTATGTTTAAATGTCTTTTGTTTTAGTCTTATACATTTCCTTAAATGTTTATACTTATTTATGAAAGTTTCCGCTATATTTTTATCCTTACTGAGCATCTGATCTCACCCCTTTATATGTTTTATTTTTTCAAGGATGTGAAGAAGTATTTTATGGTTGACTTGTTGGGATAGGCTAAGGGATATGAATTTGTTCAGAAGGGGACAATGTTTTTGTTTTTTATCATTTTATAATGTAATGTAATGTTCATCTAAGTAATCTAGTTTCCAAGACTGCTAAACTGATTAGTCTTTCGGGACATGATTCCTTGTAATCATGCCAATGTTATGTAATAATGCACTGACTTTGGGTAACTGGGGTCTGGGTGTTACAAGGGGAATGATGAATTCCAGATTAAGAAAGGTTCAATTGATTTATATGGGAGTCATTTAGGTTGTTTCATTAAGGTGATTCCCAAAAAAAATTGTTTATTACTGGAACCTAGTTGAAAAGTCGAAGTACAAAGTTCGTACTATTCAGCTCTTAACTTCATCGATGTTTTAAATTTTTTCACTCTTGGACATAGAACCTGATCTTGGATTAAAATGAGTTACTAAGCACTATCACATATGATTCATGAAATCTTCATTGCTTATTGATTCAGAGTTATCTTGATTACTCTCTGAGTATTTGTTCCGGGCAAGGCTAAATTTAAAAAACTCATTTTATAAACCTAATGATAGTATTGAAGTCCTCAATTGAAAGTTCTAGACATGATACATTTTGAGAAATATAAAAAAAAACATTTTTCTATTTCTCTATAATAATAAAACATGGAATTTTTTGGGGAAAAACAATGCTTAAGTGTGGGGGAATTTGATGTCACTCTATTTTTTCATAGTTTGACCACATCTTTTTACTTATTTATTAGAAATTTAATTATTTTTAAGAACTTTATACAAATTAATTGTATTTTTGTATTTTTATAATTAAATTTTTTAATTAATCAATTTTTATAAATAATTTAGTATTTTTAGTCTTTAAATTAATAATTTTAATCTTACTTTTCTTATCAAATTTTTTTTATTTGTTTAATTATTGTATTAATTTTAATCATCTCAACTTTTAATAATTTTACTTTAATAATAAATAGTCATTCCATATTCATATTTTTGTATTAATTAACTTAGATTTTATTTTAATATTTTATCCATTATTTTTTATCTATTAATATATATTAACTTCATTTTTTTAATATGTTTAATCATCCTGCTTATTAATTAAGTTAAGAGTTTTAGTGTTAATTAAATAAAATAGTTTTCTTTTAACTTTAAGTATTCATTCAGTTAATTAATTATTTGATTTAACGATTTTAAAACATTAATTATTAAATTATAAAGATGCAGTTAAATTATTTATTCATTAGCTTTTGTTTTTTAGTCTACCGGTGAGGTAGATAAGATCCATCGGTGTCCTATTGGGTCACTGATGCTATCCTTTTTCACTCATTGCTCACCCTGTAATTAATTTATATAGTAATTTTAATTTAAGTCATTTATCATTTTAGTTTACCAATTATCCAGTTCTTAATTTAAGATTTATCAATTATTAATTTTTATTGTAATTTAAAAGTTTAAAGTTTAATAAAAAACCTGTTTTAAATTTATGGTGTTTATCTTTATTTTAATTAATTATTTTCAATATTTTTATTTAGTTAACTAAAGTTTTAATTTTAAGTTCAATATATTTTTTAATGTCACCATTAGTTCATTAATATTGTTCCTTCAGTGACCCTTTTTTGTGTACAATGATGAGATTTTGATTTTATACTACGAATAAACATTAATTTTAACTAGCGTTGACCCTAGGTTTTATCAGTAACCTTTAACTGTGTCAGTGAACTTTTCGTTTAAGTATCGATGAGCATATATAACGGTGACTATTCAGTCTACCGGTGACCTTTTAGCCCAACGATGACCTATTTGATTTTCTACATCAGAAACCTTTATTTTTGATTCATTGTAACGGTAACTATTTTTTAAAAAAGCCACCGGTGACCTCTTATTTATACTAACAATGAGATTTTGATTTTTTTAATTAGAATGGTGACATTTTACTTTGAGTACTGGTGACCCTTTTTTTATTCTTTCTATCGGTGAACCGCACGCCATGCTTCCCTGTTTCTATTCTTCTAATAGTGAGTCATTACACATCGTTCCCCTGCACCTCACCATAGAAAAACTCCATCTCACCCTCATTTCCCCTTATTCTCACCAAAATCACCACTACCTGACAATTAAATCTATAACAATCTTCACTCCACCCTTTTCCACACCTGCAAAACATCACACATGCACAAAAACACAATTCCAGCAGTAGATAAAATTCACAAATCAGAAACAATTCATAATTCCTTAAGAATCGAACCAGTTCTTATTCTAAAAATCTCTCAACCTCACCTCTTGAAGTTGTTTCCACTATTGTTTGTAGGTATCAAGGGAGATACACCGTTATTGAGGTAGTCAAGCGCGTCACTGGGTTGTGTCGCACCACCATGAGGGAGAAGGAACCAATACCGCTGGTCGTAAAGGAAAAGTCTACTACTGCTTTGAAGAGTCGCCACCCGTTGGAGTCTGCTGCTGTAGTTCAGAGGAGACTCTGGTGCCTTCCCTCTCTATGAAGGTTCCACTAGAGTATGCCATGCTGGATCTGGAGATCCGAGATGCGTTTCAGCACAATGAAGACAGGAGGAAGAGCCAGTGCGCTACGTTGTGCTGCTGGAGGGAGAAGACGAGGCCTGCCAACCTTCCCTATTATGTGTGGTGGGATTTTGCTGAAAAAGAAGACCCCTCCCCTGTTGTGCTCCGATTTTTAGGGAAATAGGAACAATATAACTAAAAAATAAATAATATAAAAATAAATAATAAAACATAACATTAAAATGTTATTCAATAAAATTATAAATTAATTTTTCAATCATTCCCCCTACAGTGCAGCTTGATTGGGGAGATGAAATGCAATTAATATTTTAAAAAACTAAAAATCATTAAACTAAATGAAAAAACATAATAATAAATTAATTTCATAAATTAAATTAATAATTAAATAATATATTTACTAATTAACTAACAAAACAAATTTTAAAACCAAAATTTCAACAACTTATAAATTTAAATAAAGTAACATAATTCATTAATTAATGAATAGATATTTTTTATTAATAACTAAATTATCATTAATAAATATTATAAATTAAATAATTTAATTACATAATTACATAATAAAAATATATAATAATTAATAATTTATGTTTTAGATTAAATTAAATATCCAACTATTAACTATTAAGTGATTTATCAATTATTATCAATTGTTTTATTATTGTGTTTTTACAGTTTCAACTTTGTTCTGATTTTATTTACCTTGATGGTTTACAAAAAAGTATAAAAATTTATAGGTTCACAAAACTAACTCATACGGAGTAAATTACAAGGGCCAAACTAATGCGACATGTCAGTCACGAAAAAATGCACGTGTGTGATGCGTGGGTGAAGGGAATTTGAAGTCATTGGAAAGAAGGGGTGATGGGAAGATTATGACAGGAGGATACTTAAGTAGAGGAGTATCATAACTTTGATATAATATTCTCTTTCAATTGAACAAACACACCATTTGGAGAGCAAAGACTCCTGGGAGATAGCAGATCAGTTCTGGTGAATTGGAGTCGCAAAGGAACAACTAGTAGTACATGATCTTCATCATCAGGGGGAGAAACCATCTTCCTTAATTTTTAAATGTTTTACTCAGTATTTATGCTTTTATATTAAATATTATCTAGTATAACTTTGTGTGTCCAAGATTTTTGACTTTTTACTAGTTATATTTTTTTCATCTTATTTATCTCAACAAGAATCTGATATTTCTGTGAGATTGAATCTTATTCTCAAATATTAAATTGAATCCACACTGTTTTGAACATAATTTCAAACTCACTGATCTTCTATAGAGATTGATCAAAGAGGAAATCCATCAAACATTCAATCCAATTTGGCATCCTTAGAAACTATCGATGAGAAAGATTTCTGTTGATATCTTTTTATCATTTTTATGACTGTATGTATTTGAAGTGGAAAACTTCAAAAGCTTATAGAGAAGTGTGTTAATCATATGGCGAGGAATAATTAACTAAATAATTTAAGGTGTGAATTTAATAAAATGAAGAACAAACATTTAAATCAGTAGAATTCAAATTTATTGAGCACTAATTTTGATCAATCCTCGCCACTCTTGTTCCAATATATTTCTACTGTTACTTTCACGTTTATTTATTTTGTTTTACATTTAGTTTAGTCAATAGGAAACCATCAGACGTGTCCCATTACTACTTAATAAAATAAATAAAAATATATATATATTAAGAAGAAGCTTTCCCCACTGCTAACAACAGTTGGGATTTAAAATTCAAAAACCTTAGTTATACTCACATGCTCTCTCTATGGATCGACCACGCACCACTATGCTAGTATAGATTTATAAATGTAATTTTTAGGGCCATGACGACCTCTGACTCCATCACATCCTCCTTGCACTTGTATAGAATTGGGGGTCGATTCTCCACCTGGAGAGTGATTTCCCTCTCATGACAATTTATGTTGGATCTATATAAGGATATTCAATACATGTCAATAATTGCATCAAATTATACCAGAGGGAGTATGATGAGGTTTCCTGGTAATTTAAATCCACAAATTAAGATATAAGAGGAGTTATATTCTTAGGATGCAATGATTTCCCCATTTTCCTTATTCACCGAAATCTTCACTTCAATGATTTTTGGTGGTGTTGGTATTGTTCTACAAAACGTTTGGGATATAAAGGAAAGTGTAGAACTGAAATAAAAAAGTATGTTCACTATTCTTGAATGGATAACTCGCATACCTATCACCACTTCGTTTTCAGGGTTCACATCGGTGGTAGTGATGGAAAACACTCTCCCTTACTGCCTCAGAGGTTGTTGGTTGACTTTGAAAACCCTTGTATTAGGGCATTGATTTTCAAGGTGCCATGGTTCTTTGCAGTTGAAGCAATAAACAATGTGTTGAGGGTCGAACGAAGTGTTCCTCTCCTCTGTCATAGCTGCGGGTTTCTCTTGTCAGTAGTTAACAGCTAGGTGCCCTTCTCTTCCACACCTAAAGAATTTCCACATCCCCTTCAGGCAATTTCTATGGTTCTTCATTTCACACCATTGGCCAGTGTGGTATAGGATCTTATTAGCACCATTGGATTTATCCATCTGACCACCAGAATTAAATTCTACTTTATGATTATTATTCCCATGATACCCCTGAGATTACCCGATCTCTATTTCAACCTTGAGGGAACATCATAAAATTTCCTCATTTCTGTTGAAGTCATGGATTTCCAGGGCTTTCTACAAGCTAGGTCTTATCCCACCAAAGAAGTGATCAACCTTGAATTCGAGGGTAACGAAAAATCCAGAGGCATATCATGCAATCCATGTAATGTTTTCCTCGTATTCTCTGGCAGATTCATCATATTTCTTTCTTTAGGGAAAGGAAATCCCTTTCCATATTAATTTAAAGGGTGCATGGAAAATATTTATCAAAAAACATCTTCTAGAAATATTTTCATTCCAACGCCTCAATCTCCTCATCAGGCTTAATATTTTTTATCAATACCCACCATTGATTGGCTTCACCCTCTATATGATATGTAGCCAGATGGGCCTTCTCTTTTTCAGGATATTGATGGATGGAGAAGATCTTCCCAATGTAGTCGATCCATTGTTCAGTGATTTAGGGATTGGATGATCCATTAAAAGTCGAAGGCCTCTGTCTCATGAAGATCTCGATTGTGACTAGTTCTTTATTAGGGGGGTTGAACATTCCTCCTGACCCATGTTTCTATTCAAAGCATGAGTTAACTGAGAATGTATCGTGAAAGAATTTTTGATTCTCGCTCTCATCAGATTGGAGATCTCATTAGAACAATCATTGCATCGATATTCCCATCAGATGTTAGCCCGAGTCCTCCTATTACCAGCCATTGGATGGAATGAAATAAATGTTCGGGGTAACACATAAAGGGTAATCCAAAGACAAAAATGGCTGACTTATAAATTATTTTTATTTTTTTAACTTATAAATCTATAAGCTTCAATTTATTTTATCCATGATTTACTATCTAACATGTGTTCTTATGGGAATTGTTTTAAATTCCCTTAATAATGGTTCATACTAAGCTTGTAAATTTACCAAAGAATATCCCTAAAGAGTGTTGTAACCAAGAGTGCAGCAAGGCCCATTGTAATGTACCAGGATAACTGGGGTCAAGCCTGAAACTCCTTGTCAGGGTTTTCACCCCCTGGTACATCTCTGCCAGAGTCACCTCTACCTGCTCATATCCAAACATGGATATATTTTCTTGATAAAATACTTACTCAATACTCACCAAAACTCATAGATGTTTTTATTATACTTAGTTTTGTCTCTAAGGCTTCAATATGGTTTTCTAATCCTAATACCAAAAATAACTAAACCTATCCTTCGATACCAACTATAACAACCCTTGTTTTTATTACACACTTAAAACAGATTTATTACATTAAATTCACTTGATAAAACATATGAGATCGAGAGGTATAGTGTATTTGGGGCTCAGGAACATTACATTACAACTTAGAACATAAAACACACAACATATTTATTGAAAAATTATTTTACATGACCACTACATTCCTTCATACTTAGCATTTCATGGGATAACCTGAGGACATGCATAAGAAAAGGGTAATCTATAAAGCCTCGTAAGGTAGTAAACAAGGTATAACATGAATATTACAATACATTATAGTCAATAGGAATATAAATGGAGCACAAGAGAAACATGAAAATAAATTCATGATATACTATGATTATCATTACATGGAAATGTGGCGACAACAATTAACATGGAATTAGCATGAGCCAAGGCTCATTGCACATGGAGCATGAGTATACTCTCATTTAACATGAATCACAAGTAAAACCTCATTTCATGTGAATTAGAATGAGTCAACACCAATTTCTCATGAAGTATCATGATACTAGGGTGCACCCTTCATAAACATTTCATTTCATGCATAAGTGTGCCACATGGATCATACAACATGGAATAAATCAACATCATAAGTTATTCCATGATTATGTAATGTGGAATTCATACATGATACAATATAATAAATAAGTAAATGTTTGTAAAGTTGAATACCCTTGAAAGAGAAATGGGTATTGTATTCACTACACAATGACTTTGGCATGGAAAATCTCGGTTCAATTTTGAAAGAATAATGGCGTGACATTAGAACTCATAAAAAACATTGATGAGAGATAAAGGGGTGTCTCAACATATTTACAAGAAATGGACAGTAAGGTGTCATATAGATACATTTCACAAGATAAATAATGGAATTTGGATTCATAATACAAAATAATTACTCAAATGTAAATGAGGAGAGAGAAATTCCTTACGGAATTTCAACATGGTAACGGTTGAACATGGGAAGAATTAATGAGAGAAAAAGGAGTTTGTCATAATTAAAAAATAAATAAGAAAGTAAGGGGGTGGTGAAAAGTCACACCCCAACATTTATAATTAGTAATAAATGGGAATAACAATATTAAGAAACTTGGATAGAAAGAGAAAGGAAAGAATCCCTTACTTTGAAATGTGATCTAAAAGGCTAGGGAGAGGCTTGAGAGTGGCTTCTTGGGAGCTTGGGGAGCATTGGGAGGATTCTAGAGAGAGAATGGTAGAGGATGGATGAACTCCAAGGGATTTGAGTGAAGAGGAAGTGGGAGCTTTGGTGGGTTTATATAGGAAAGGAGAGGGAATTATTTAATATTTAATTTTGGGACACCTCACATTAAACTAATTAAAACCACGAACTAGCCCATGGTTTTTTCCCATGGTTTTTCCAAAGGGGATTGGAAAAAAATATTTTATACGTCCAATGGCTGGACTTCTTAAAATAATAGGGTTGCCTATTTGGATTTCAATATAAAAAGATAAAATGTTTTATAAGTCTTAGAGGGTTCACTAAGGCTTTCTAAAATAAATCATAAAAAAATTTAATCACATTATTTTTATGGTAAAACATATATTGGCCGAAAATAATTTTTATATTATTTTATTACATCACTATTGGGTCAGTATGATGTCATAAAATCATTATATAATTAAACGGTATTTAATTTTTACCCAAAAATTTGAGTCTCAGAAAATTATAAAAATTTTACCATTGGATAATTTTGACATCCTGATACCGAAAATAGTATTCATTATATATAAATAATTTCTAAAATATGTGAATTTTTACATTTAAAATAAAAACTGACATTTATAGAAAAATTCATGGATTTTCACAAAATAGCTTTCAAACCATTATAAAAATTACAATTGCATTCATAAAAATTACATGATCATTTTAAGAAAAATTAATTTAATAATAATAATATTTTATTAAAATATTATTTAATTCAAAAATCCATAAATTTATCAAAATATATTTCTTAGTTGAATAATAACTAAAAATATTATTTGGGCTTTAAAAACAATTTACAAAGTAACAATAATAAAATGAATGTATATTCATTATACAAAAATAGTGTACATTATCCTAGTGCTAGGGTCTTGTTAAATAACCCCTTAAAACACCCACAAAAGATGTTAGGGTAAGGCACGTGATGGTGACAGAATCTTGGGGTGGCTCAAAAAATATCGCTCGAGTGGTAATCTTTATCAACTTCCACTTCTCCCAAAGGAGGTTCTGCTCGAGATAAATGTATTCAAGCTTGGATTGGGCTTGGTCAAGAGTGATTCCCAAAGACGCAACCCCATTTCTGTGCTCCAAAAAATGAGATTCGTATGGGGAAAGTCTACTGGATGAGGCCATCACTTCCTTTTTCTAAGTAAAATGTATTTTTTAAAGCCTTAAATTTATACTAATCATGTGATCACTATTAAACAACTATATTAGCAATGGTCACAATTCATAAAGGAATTTTAAAATACAAAAACAAAAATTAAAATAAGTTCATATGTTATATAAAAATAACAAATATTAAGTCATTTAATCAGATCATGAGGAATTTTAATTTGATAAAAGTTTTGTTCGTTACATTTACCCCTTTGGAAAATATCCAAACGAAGTCCATTGAAGAATAGGTAATCATCATTACCAACTCTTTCAAGTTTATTTATTATTCCAATTCCTTTTCAGGGGTTGTTTAGATAATATATTAATAAATTTCTATATATTATACATACTAATATGTTAATAATATTATTATATAACCATATTCCACCCTTTATCCATCCTATAAAAAATAAAAGCACTTCACTTGCGTACGTATGACTTTCCTTCTCCGCACAGCGGGGTAATTTTTTTACATCATCACTTTATTTGTATGGTTATAAAAATGGAACTAAGGAATATATAATATATATATATGATATAATAATTATTATATAAAGTTTAATTATTCTTTATGATTCTTTCATTCTATCCACCAAATGATGAAAACAATGTTTTTGTGTATATACGACCTATTATCTCCATGAACTATCTAATTTATTTTTCTACCTCTATATTTATGGATGAATATATATATATATAATATTATTTATTTATCTTAATTAATATTTTGGAGATGGTGGAACTATGATAAAAGTATAAGTTTCAGAACTATCAACTCAAAACATACATGAAAAATGAAGCAGTTATCACCATAAACAGTGATTTTAATAATGAATTGAAAAAAACTGTTGATAATATATTATAAGTAAATAATATATGGTATGATATATTACCCCTTTGATATGTTATATCATGAATCAATTTGTATTCGTGATATTCAAATATTCATTTTATGTCATTTTTTCATTGGGCTTACAATTGATAAGATATCCAAGCGGTAAAAGTTTATTTCACAATCTCTTCATTATTCAAGATTTTTTATGTTTAAGTCTCCGTAGGGGAATATTTATCATACATGTCTATCTTTTCTAAACAAATTTTCAAAAAGGGTTTTACTATTCCCCCACATTTATTTGAATTTATTTTTAACCATGTTTTACTTTTTACAAAAAAAATTAAAATGATTTTTTTTAAGTGAGGTACTATGTGACTTTTCCAACAAAAATTAACAAGGAATGACTAATTTTTAATTATACAACATGATCATATTTTCCCACATTCATGATGATTTAGTGATTTGAAATTTATTTTATAAGTTTACCAGGTTATTTTCATACAGACTTATTTCTTTCGTATTTGCACAAATTTTTTAAAATGTGAATTTAAAAGTGAAAAAAGAAATGTGTTTCTCAAAAATGTTCTAATGATATTTTTATGGTAATTTTTTCATCAATGAAAAAAACCATTTTTTTTACCAATTCACCTCTGGGTATATGATTTTATGTTACCATCCTTTGAATCATTCACTTTATTATGGTGAATAAATATTGAATTTCTATTAAATATCCATATTATTAAATGATGGATATGATTATTTCCTAAAACATATCCCTTTTTTACAAATGTATATTACATTGAAACATATTTTTTATATAGGGAAATATTGATAAATCATAATCCTTTAACCAAAATATATATTTGATAATAATGCACATTATTCGTGAATTAAATCGATCATTCGATATATGAGGAATGTTTTGGACATACAAACACTAGTGGGGCCCGGTTATAGATAACTCATTGATGCATCAATGGGTACCATGAGACAAACCAGTTGGAAAAAACAAATGGGTTTTTACCTAGTATTTTTAAACTATCTTGAGGATTGATCATGAAGGTAGAGTTATCATGTTCTTGAGACTTAACGTGCAATAATTAAGCATTTCCTTCATTTTGAATTCAATTATTATTATTATCCCTAGAATTCTCACTATTATATTATCTATGGATACATTTCATTCTTATTTATTAATTAAATGGAATGTTTTTTCAATTATTTACCTTTCTATATTGATTATTCTTTATCTTTTCATGTTAGAAAAGTTTTTTAAAATGAAATGTGTGTTCAATTATTTAACTTTCCATGTTGATTATGCTTATTTATTTATGATAGTTTGTTTTGTACATAACCCTTATTAATAATTTTAGATTAACCATATTTTGTTCCCTTTCCCAACGAATCCATGAATATTTCTATGATTTTTATACAATGAGATTCAAGTGGGAATAATGTTATTCTCAAAAACAATTATGTTACAATTATTTTTTCAAATGTAAAATGGGAATCATGTATGTATCTAGTTTAATAGGATTAATAATATAATTTTTAATTTAGTATGAAATTCCTTGTATCCTATGGAAATGGAAGAAAATCACCACTAACTCTAGGCGACTAGATTCGGCGTCATTAAAATTTGTTCCTTTTTGCATGAGATGTATGAAGTGGTGGGTACATTTACTCATTAATTATTACATATGAGTAAATGATCATGCAATCAAGGAGTATCCTAAAAAGTTTTATAAAACCTCTTCCATGTGATGATAGTGTGCATGATTTTAACTTGATTCCTCGTCGATACTTCCAATGCAAGTATCTCTTCTTATTCCTACACCTTTTCACCATAAGAAATTATCACACCATAGAGGGTGAAGAGTCCGGTATGGATTTTTTGTGATCCAGGTATCCTATGGATATACCTATATAGGTAAGAATACTTTATCTTCCACTTTATTGATCATCATAAAACACATATGAATTCTTTGAAGATGATGTAGTGGATCGGGTGTGAATGGTACACATGATTTGTAACACCCCGACCCCAGAAGCCCAGCGTCGGTGCATTATTATGTATCATTGGCATGATCACAAAAGATCAAGTCTTGAAATACTGATAAGTTTAGTAGACTTGGAATTACTAGATACATTCATAAAGTTTACATTACATCAAAAAATGTAAAACTATAACCACATTGTTTCCATAGACAAAACTAAGATCCCATAGAATATCCCTATAGGTTAGTCATAATATACTTCTTTGCATCCTAGGAAAAATTAAACATAGAAAGGGGTGGTCTCAGTTTCTCAGTAATGATAACAATATAGCGAAAACTTTCATAAAAAATCATAAATATTTAAGGAAATGTATAAGACTAAAACAAAAGCCTTTTAAACGTGAAATTCAGCATAATATGGCAAAGATAAAATCAAATAATTCCATTTACTTATTCACATGGATATTCTACTAGTCTAATAATCACATGCAATATCAATAGCCACTTTCATAATGATGTAATGCATAATTCCAGACATTCATCACCAAATAGTCAAGGCCTTGTGACAAAAATACAAATAATATTTTTTCAAGGCCTTGTTCCAAAACACTAGTTTGTCTCATGAGACCTACCAATGCATCAAGGAGCTATAGCGGGCTCCACCTGTCACTTACTAAGTCCAATGCATTCCTCCTATGAAATAGTTTAAACATAAGATAAACATTCGTATTAAAACTAATATACAAAATGTCAATACTTTATCCATAAACCATGAATTGTATAAAAATAACACATCCACAATCAATCATATCACAAAACATTCAATACAATATGGAAGTTTTGTATCATACTAAATCAACTTCAAATAATCATAAAATCCATCAAAGGATGTTGACATAGATAAAATCGAAACCTTTTTTTCAAGAAATATCTCTTACTATTTTGAAATCATTTAAAAGTCATATAATTATAAAAGGAAACATTTATTTAAAAATATTTTTATAATATTGTAAGGGAAGCTTGGACGTTGTTATAATGGTGGAAAATAGCAGCACCTGTATAAGTTTAAAAACAAATTCTTACCATAATTTTATTGAAAAGGTCATAAAGTACCTTCTTTGGAAAATGATGAAAAGATTCCTTTCAAACAATTTTCTAAAAAGTAAAATAACAGAATAAATGAATTTATCACATAGTTTAGTAAATAGTAAAAATGTTTTGAAATGTATTTTTAAGAAACATTGATGTGGATGACAAAGATGTCCCAATATATACTTACTTAAAAACAACCTTGGATAATAAAGAGATTGTGAAATTAACCTTTACCTTGTTCTTTTCCATTGACGAGGGTAGTATAACCTCATGTATAATGGTGAAATCATCCTTATTAAATTATAAAATAACCATATACATTAATATAATATCATATATGATCTTCTAATATTGCTTTGTTAATGATATTTCAGTAGTATCATCATTTCGGGTGTTAACTTATTCGTTTTCCTTTATATGATTTGTTACATAAGTATTGTTTGTTGTGTATATGATGTATCATAATAATATTCAGAATTATATTAAGTCTTTAAAAAATATTTTTAATCATAAAATGGAAATTAGTCTTAAACGGATACGATGGGGAATGAATCTCATCGCGTTCGTGGAGAAGGTAATCCATACGTACGCACGAGCGACAATATCATTCTTTTGATATTAAAATAATATTTAATTGGATGTTATATCATATATAAAGAATCATTATCATTTTATATTTATTGTTTTTATCATTTATACTCATTATTATATTCATCCAAATGATGATGTGTTTGAGTAACAAACAACACCACGACATGGAGACGGTAAGCCGTACGCACGCACGTATGGTGACATGTCATTCATAGGATCGATTAAATAATTAATATGGTTGTACCATTTTTATAATAACATAATAGTATATAAAATATACAGTATTTTTTATTTTATAATTGAAACAACAAAGAATGAGAAAGTGGAAGAAGAAAATAACTTGAAAGAGGTGGTGAGATATTTACCTCTTCTTCGAGTTATTCCTTTTAATTTGATAAAAATTGATCCTTTGGTTGGATTTATGATCGAAATAATGCCTCTAGGATGAATTTATGATAGTTTGTAGGATATATTGGTAGTTTTTTGCCGATCCAAATGGCTTTGGATGTGTGAATTTGAGATAAGTGGAAGTGCCCTTTTATAAGAGGGGTGAGGGGTACCTTAGGAAAAACTTAAAATTTTATTCTATAATAAATTCATTTTAGGTTTATAATGCCTAAAAATTAAATTATTTAAATTATAAGGTGGGTTTGGGTTGAAAGCAACTTAACCAATAGTTTTTATATAGGTTTGGGTCACTATATTAACATTATCTTTTAGATTTAACTCTTGGATAAATAGTTTGACATTTACCATGTCTCCTTGTATTTTTATATTATATAGTTAAGAAACTTACTAAAAACTTCCAATAGAACCCCAATTGGTTCATTAATGACATATATAATAATATTTAATCCCTTTGGCTGAACTGTAGATTTTTAGGAATATAATACCAATTAATAATATAATATTTTTTAAAAAAACTCTTTTATGTCAATTTTTACACTATTTGGTATTTTGTTTTTTCTAAATTCATAACAGCATTATTACTTCAGAAAATATTAATTTAATAAACCCTAATATGTCATATTAACCTAATAAATTATTGAAATTTATAAAAAGTCTCAAATTACAATTATTTGGGTATTTATAATATCAATTATTTTAATATTTTATTAATTAGGTAATTACTACATCATCATTGTGTCATAAAAAAATTAAATTATGTATTGTATAAAAATTATTAATAAAATACCATTATATATGAAATATTTTTATCTTTATAATGAATATATATAGTCGAATTTATCTTATGTGTAACCATATATTAAAAATGGTTTAGTTATTAAACTTTGAATTTAACACTTTTAACTCTTCTATAAATTAAAAAATAATAAATGTCCTAATATAATCCAAGTTGACCTAAAGGATCATATTTTCTTTCTAAGGTTGTTTTTAGACGAATTAAATTTATCCAATTGAATTAGGACATGTTTTAGGGTAATAATACTATCATTTTTATCTTTAATTACCCTATTTACTTTTAACCGTGGTAAATAAAAGTGAAAAGCTTATATTCATCAAAAATTGTTTTTATATCATTGAACCAAATTTTAATTATTTATATCAACCGTGTCTATTATATTTTTGAAATTCAATTCACATAAGCTGTAAAATTAATTTTTATGCAAATTTTCAAATGCTCCTTGGAGGCGGGTAAAAGATGGTAAAATTTTAATAAAATTGTTATATATCTAAACTTATTATAAAATGACTCCAATAAATTACATTGAAGTTATATAAGTATTATGTATCAATTTTAACCTAAAATAAATTTTAATGAAATAAATAATTATTTAAATGAAAAGTCGGTTTTAACCAATAACGCAGTGTTTTTCATTATTCATCAAAAATTGAATGTTTTCAGTAACAAACCAAAAAATCACCCTAAGCTAATTTTGATATTAAGAATTCAAAAATGAATTCCATTTTACCAAATTCAAAAAATAGAAACTTTATTTACTAATTTAAAATTAATTCCAGTTGTCAAAACCAAAAAGCTTATTTTAAAGAAATAATAACTATCAAAAGATTGACACTTGTTTATGTCCAATTTCAAAGTGAAATTACTTACAATGACCATAATTGGATTAAATGGTAAAAATATAATCTATTTATACTTCCAGACCATTAAAATTTATTATTTAACATTATAAATTATTTGGAATAAAAATTTGTTTTCAGTTAAAATATAGTATTTTTCACTATTCACCCAAACATGAAATTTTTCAGAAAAACACCAAAAATTAATTGAAACTAAACTCTTATGTCCGGATTATAAAGAAGAAGTTTATTTTTTCAAATTGAATATATAAAAGTTTCAATTATTGTATTTAAAAAGGGTTCGCCATTAAAAGGCGGTAAAATTTCATTTTTTTAAAAATACTTCTTTTATTTGAAAAAAATGAATTTGTTCTTACATTATGTCTAAGAAACTCATAATATGGATGCAAAAATTATAAGTATTATATAAAGTTCAAAATTCAGTTAATATTATTCATAACTACTTTTGAACGACTAGTTTGGTAATTCATGGTGCGCTAGAACTCGATGATGCGTATAGTGCAAGTTATTGGATTACTGTGAAGAAATAACGTAATATGAAATCTTGGGGTGTTACATTATTCCCTCCTTCAATAAATTGCGTCCTCACAATTTGAAATTGTTTTTTGAAAATAATAGGTTGAAAACTAGAAAATACCTTTGTGGGAAAACCTACATCAGAAATTGGGTTAATAATATTTAGTCTTAATAAGAGGAAAAGGTAAATGAATGGGTCACCACCAAATTATGATCTCGATTAAAAGAACATTGGTGGAAATTAGAGACACATAATTGGAGGAAAAAACATATATATTTATAGGGAGTTATTGAGGTCATCAATCACAAACAAGTGTAAAATTGAGGGCCTCAAATCCAATAATTTACGATGATTTGAAATACCATTGGTTCAACAGAACATAAGGTATTAGGATAACACATTTTTGGTTTTAAGATCCCTTCCATAAAGTTTAGGAATTAATTTACCCATAGAATAAGAGGGAAAAATTATATATATATATATATACTTGAAAAGTAGAGTTTCATCCTTCAACTAATTCGTACAACAAACTCATCTTTCACTCCAAATGATTTCAAAACAATATTCTATTTATCCTAATCGTATAGGGTTACATAAATATTGAATTTATAATTCACCTATCACACCCTTAATAAAAAACTAGATTATAAAATCTAGGGACTTCATGTAGTCCTGTGGTAGGTGATAAATTCCAATAACACTATGGTTGTGGGTTCAATTCCCGCAGCTTTGTCCGACGAAACGGATTATCACACGGTCTACATGTTTTCCTTTTTATAACAATCAAAAAATAACATTAACAATAATATCCAATTTCAAACTTAATCCATTCCAACCTTTAGACTTATCCAAAATACATCTATCGAAACTCACAGACCAAAATTTATAAGGAATTTAAACACAATAAAATCATTTTTTCTATGTAATAACATGTGAACACCTTCATCAGGTATTATTTTAAAACATGGTAACACCCTAAATTACCATAAAACCTTATTGATTACATTCATGCTCCCTTATCCTTTATATAATACTGTATATATTCTTTATATCCAAAATTTTTGAATATTCCAATAATGATGAAATAAACAAACCATTAATCAGTTCCAAGGGATCCAAGAATATCCAATATAATTTATCCAAATAAACCATCTCTTATTCCAAAATCATTACCTCATTATCAGGACCATATTAAGGATAACCTTTCCTGCAACCAAGTATTTTCCAAAAATTGTAGCTTACTATTAAGTCACTTTTCTTATAACCATTGAATCTCAAATCCTCAATAAAATAGTACTATAGTCCAATCCTTATTTATCTTCATAATTCATGTAACAAATATATTGTTGATACAACACTCAAATGAAATAATTCTATAATAACAACATAAGAACACTTTCCATTCTTCTTCGTTTGAGTTAGTATCATAACTTTATTATTATCCAATAGCATCATTTGGGGTATACTCAGATGATTTGGACATTGATTCACGTAGTGACCCCACTCCTTGCAGATGAAGCATTGTACACATGAAACCTTTTTCTTATCCTTACAATCACATGCTTGGTGTCCATTTTATCCCCATTCATAACAAACTCTCATTCCCTTCAATAATTTACCAAGGTGATTCTTTCCACAATTATCACATATGAAAAAATCCTTCTTTCTCTTCTTCCCCTTTTCCATCTTTCTCTCTACCATTCTTTTCTTCTCTGGATTCCCTTCAAAACCATAGGACTCAGAGAATTATTTACTTACATTATTAACACATGATACTATTTCTTCATATGTTGAGAATATATGGGATATTATTTCCCTTATAAATGTTGTCTTAATAACATAAAATATATGATCCTTCTTACTCTTTTGATCATATGTATTGCTGGAGTTCTCATTCCTTATACTGGCCACAATTTCTAATTAGTGGCATACACTAGGTCATTTTATGAATCGTAATGAATAATTAAGAACATGTAAAATACCTAACGTAAATTGAATAGTTTATGGATATAATCCATAATAATAAAAATGTTTTCTTTGAAGAAGTATTTACTCCTAAATCATTCATAATGGCTTTTAATAAAAATGTGAATTATCCTAAGAATATCTTCCGGAAGTGTCATAATCAAGAGTGCAGCAAGGCCCACTGTTGTGCACCAATTCCGGTTCAATTCTAGCTCAAAGCATTGTTTTCAGGTTTTACCCATAGGTATATCTGTGCCAAAGCCACCTCCACCTGCTCGTATCCATATAAGGATGTATTTCCTGGAAAATACACAAAATATCTACATTACAAAAATTCTTGAAGTTCTTATATACTAATCATCAATGTATATCTTAGGGTTATGTGCTCTAATCAAAGTTTATCTAAAACTAGATTCTTAGGTTTGTACTAAACCTCCTTTTATTCCAACTTTAACTCCCAGACCCCAAAATCCCAGAGTCGGTGCATTATTATGTATCATTATCATGATCAGAAAAGATCGAGTCTCGAAATACCAATTAGTTTAGTAGCCTTGAAAGTACTAGATACATTCATAAGGTTTACATTACATCATAAAATGGAAAAATACAACAACATTGTTTCCATATACAACACTGGGATCCAATAGACAACCCCTGCAGGTCAGTCATAATATACTTTTTCATATCCTCGGAAAAATAAAACATAGAAAGGGATGAGCTCAGATTCTCAGAAAGGATAACATTATAGCGTAAACTTTCATAAATAAGCATAAAATTTTAAGGCAATGTATAAGGCCAAAACAAAATCCATTTAAAATTGAACTTCAGCATAATATAAAAAGTATAAAATCAAATAATTCCATTTACTTATTCACATGGATATTCTACTAGTCGAATAATCACATTGAATATCAATAGCCACTTTTATAATGATAGAATTAATAATGCCATACTTTCATAACCACATATTCAAGGACTTGTGCCAAGTCTACAAATAAGATTTTGTCAAGGCCTTGTGCCAAGACACTAGTTTTTCTCATGATACCTACTGATACATCGAGGAGTTGTATTAGGCTCCACCCGTAACGTAATAAGTCCAATGCATTCCTCATATGAAAATGTTTAAACATAACATAAACATTCGTATTAAAATTAGCATATGAAATGTCAATACTTTATCCATAAACTATTAATGGTATAAAAATAACACATACACTGTCAAACATATCATAATACCTTGAATAATATATGGAATTTTTGTATTATAATAAATCGACATCAAATAATATTAAAATCTATCAAAGATTGTTGACATAGATGAAATCAAAACCTTTTTTTAGATAAATATCTCTTACTATTTTGAAATCCTTTAAAAGACATATAATTATAAAAGAAAACATTTATTTTAAAAATATTCTTATAATCTTGTAAGGGAAGATCCGACAATGTTATAATGGTGGAAAATAGCCACACCCACCGTATAAGTTTAAAAAACATTCTTACCTTAATTTTGTTGAAAAGGTCATAAAGTACTGTTTTTTGGAAAATAACGGAAAGATTACTTTCAAACCATTATATAAAAAGTAAAATAAGGGTATAAATATCTTTAACCTATAGTCTAGTAAATATTAAAAAAATTTGAAATACATTTTTAAGAAACATGGATGTGGATGATAAAGATGTCCCAGTAGATACTTAAGTAAAAACAACCTCGGATAATAAAGAAATTATGAAATTAACCCTTACCTTTTTCTTTTCCATGGACAAGGGTAGGTAAACCTACTATATAATGGAAAAATAATTTTTATTAAATTATACAAGAACCATATACATTAATATGATATCATATATGATCTTCTAATATTGCTTTGTTAATGATATTTTAGTAGTATAATCTTTTCAGGTTTAACTGATCCGTTTTCCTTTATATGATTTGTTACATAAGTAATGTTTTTTGTGGATATGATGTATCTTATTCATATTAATAATGATATTAAGTCTTTATAAATTATTTGTAATAATCAAATGAAATTTAGTCTTGAATGGATACGATGGATAATGAATCTCATCGCTTTCGTGGAGATGGTAATCCGTATGTACACACGAGCGACAATATAATTATTTTGATATTAAAATAATATTTAATTGGAAGGTATATCATTTCTACAGGTTCATTATCATGTTATATTTATTATTTTCATCATTTATACTCATTATTATACCCATCCAAATGATGAAGTGTTTGAATAACGAACTACACCATGATGTGGAGACCGTAAGTCGTACGTATGCACGTATGGTGACATGTCCTTCATAGGATGGATAAAATAATGAATATAGTTGTACCATTTTTATAATAACATCACAGTATATAGAATATACTAGAGTTATTATTTTAGGATGGAAACAACAAATAAAGAGGAAGTGGAAGAAGAAAATAACTTGAAAGAGGTGGTGGGATATTTACCGCTTCTTTAGGTTATTCCTTTTGATTTTATCAAAAGGGCTCCATAGGTTGTCTTTATGATCAAAATAAGGGCCTCTATGATGAAGGAAGGATAGTTGGGAGGATATTTGGGTAGGTTTTGGTCGATACAAATGGATTTGGAGGTGTGAATTTGAGAGAAGGAGAAGTTCCCTTTTATAAGGGTGAGGTGCACCTTAGGAAAAACTTAAATTATTATTTCCTAATAAATTTATTTTTGGTTTATAATGGCTCCAAAATGAATTATTAAAAGTATAAGGTTGGTTTGGGTCAAAAAACACTCGACCAATAGTTTTTATACAGGTTTGGGTCATTATATTAACCATATATTTTAGATTTGACTCTTAGTTAAATAATTTGTCATTTTCCATGTCTCTTTGTATTTTTATATTATATGGTTAATAAAATAACTATAAACTTCCAGGAGAACCCCAATTGGTTCATTAATGAAATATATAATAGTATTTAATCCCTTTGGATGAACCATAGATTTTTATAAATATAATACCAATTAATAATATAATATGTTTTTTAAAAACTCTTTTATGTCAATTTTGACACTATTTGGTGTTTTGTTTTTTTATAAATTTACAAAATCATTATTATTTCGAAACAAGATTCATTTAATCGTCCCTAATATGTCATATTATCTTATAAAATTATTGGAAGTCATAAAAAGTCTCAAATTACATTTATTTATGTATTTATAATATCAATTATTTTAATATTTCATTAATAAGGTAATTACTGCATCATCATTGTGTCATAAATAAATTAAATTATTTAATGTATAAAAATTATAAATAAAATACCTTTATTTATGAAATTTTTTTATATTTCTAATGAATATTTATAGTCGTATTTATCCTATATTTAACCCTATATTAAAAATGGTTTAGTTATTAAACTTTGAATTTAACACTTTTAACTCTTCTTTGAATTAAATAATAATAAATGTCCTAATCTAATCCAAGTGGACCTAAAGGATCATATAATATTCCTATGGTTCGTTTTGGTCGAATTAAACTTATCAAATAGAATTAGGACATGTGTTAGGGTAATAATAATATCATTTTTACCTTTAATTACCCTATTGACTTTTAACCGTGGTAAATAAAAGTCAAAAGATATTATTCACCAAAAATTATTTTTATCTCATTGAACCAAATTTTACTTACTTATATCAAACGTGTCTCTATAATTATTGAAATTCAATTCACATAAGCAGTAAAATTATGTTTTATTCAAATTTGCAATTGCTCCTATGAGGTGGGTAATAGACGGTAAAATTTCAATAAACTTTTTATATATCTGAACTTATTATAAAATGACTCCAATGAATTACATTGAACATATATAGGTATTATGTATCTATTTTGACCTAAAATAAATTAAAATTAAATAAATAATTATTTAAATGAAAAGTCTGTTTTAACCAAAAACGCAGTGTTTTTCACTATTCCTCATAAATTGAATGTTTTCAGAAACATACCAAAAATTCACCCCAAGATAATTTTGATACTCCGAATTCAAAAATGAATTCTATTCTACCAAATTAAAAACATATAAATTTCATTTATTAATTTAAAATTAATTCTTGTTGTCAAAACCAAAAAGCGTATTTTAAATAAATAATAACTATCAAAAGCATGACACTTGTTTATATCCAATTTCAAAGTGAAATTACTTACAAAAACCAGCTTATGATTAAATGGTAAAAATATAATATATTTATACTTACAAACCATAATAATGTATAATTTAACACTGTAAATTACTTTGATTAAAAAAAATTCAGTTGAAATATAGTATTTTTCACTATTCACCCAAAAATGAAAGTTATCAGAAAAACACCAAATATTTATTGAAACTGAACTCTTATGTCCAGATTCTAAAGAAGAAGTTTATTTTATCCAATTAAATATATAAAAGTTTCAAATATTGGATTTAAAAAGGGTTCTCCCTAAAAAGGCGGTAAAATTGCATTTTTTGAAAAATACTTCTTTTATGTGAAAAAATGAATTTGTTCTTACATTGTGTATAAGAAACTCATTATATGGATTCTAAAATTATAAGGATTATATAAAGTTCAATATTCAGTTAATACTATTCATAACCGCTTTTGAATGGACAGTTTGTTAAGTCGCGGTGCACTAGAACTCTGTGTTGCGTGTAGTGCAAGTTATTAGATAACTTTGAAGAAATAACATACTATGAAATATTGGGGTGTTACATGATTCATATTGTTATTAATTTACAATTTTTACATAGATTTTATAGTTCTTCTATGCATGATCTTGGTATTGGATTTTGATTGTCTTTTCCTGTTCTATTAAGAGTTAATAGACCCCTTTAAATTCTATAATATATCACTATAATGTAAATGGAGACCCCTAGGATGAAAATTTTGGATTCATTAGTCCTCATGTCACTTCAACACAAAAAAGCATCATTGGTTGAGGATGAAATTTTAATAAGAGTGCACCAAGTAGCTGAATCACTTGATAATAAAATACCAAATGAAAGGATCTTCATAATATATATAATTAATGGGTAAAACTCTATAGTATAATTATACAAAATATATTTTCATTTTTTTTATTACTTATTCCTCTTTTCTGAATAATCAGATGCTCATTGTGATCAATTTGGTTATTCCAAATATATATTTTTTTATCCAATGCATGGATATCCAAAAAATCAACCAAACATCTTGTTCCTTATGAATTTATAATACACTAAATTCAAAATTCTATAATAAAATTAGAAATATATGTTTTATGTTATGTTTTAACAAATATTTTGTTATGATAGGATGATGTTTACATATCTTCAAAACCATGGGGTGAGGATAACTAGTGTGCAAAAGAAGCCTATGGATTTCTATAACTGGATAATTATTAGATTATATATAATAATATTCACTATCTATACATATATAAAAAATTCTTATTTTCAATAATTTTTGCGTAGTTTCTGAAACAATGTAATGATAGTGATTTTAGTTGTTACACCTGTAAATTTATGAAAGAAATCATATTCTATTGAGATAATCAAATCCTAGAATAGGTATTTTTAAGGTAATTACCATTTCCTTTAAAATATTTATTAGGTTTTTTATCTATATTTTTTTAGTACTAAAAGGACTTTTGATAATACACATATTCAAAATAGGAGGTATATTTTTCTAGGAATGATTAAGATGCTTAAATTTTGTTATAATTTTTAAAGACATCACGAAGAGGTGATTTCCTATTAGGTTTTTAAAATTTTTTATTCCAGAGAGATCATAGAGAGTTTGTTTTTCAATTTTTTATTTAGTTAATTTTACTTTTATTTTAAGAAATAGTTAGGGAGTGATAGACTTTATAATTGATAGGTTTCTCTCTTAGTAAGAATAAGACTGAATATAGAGAGTGTCATTTTAACAAAGGATTGTATAGTAATGTTATGAATATAAGATAAAGAGTCCATATAATTTCCAAATTTAATATTTTCAGATATTTAAATTCATTTTTATAATGTGATAGAGATATTAATGTATATTTCTCTCATAGGGTACCACAATTATGCATTTTCCATTTAAAAGTTACATTTTTGTTCAAAAACGTTAGTTAGATACTCAAAATTGGGAAAACAAACATGAATTGTCATGATTATTTAAGATAATTATTGTTTATTCATTTGTGAAATTTGGGAATTTAACTCACATTAATCTAAAATATTATAATCACTTTTATGACTAAAATCATATGTTTTAATTTAAATGTGACATTTTAGTTCAAAACGCATGTCATATACTCAAAATGTAGAAAAAACACTCGTATTATCTTGATAATTTAAAAAAATGATTCATAATTCATTTTTGATGTGTCGGAATTAACCACACATCAACATGACACACAATGTGTCTAGTATGACTAAAATTTTGTGATTTCATCTAAAATTTACATTTTAGTTCAAAATACACATCACATACTTAAAACTGAGAAAAAATGCTTGAGTTATCTTGGTACTTTGTAAAAATATCGATTTTTAATTTATGTAATGTAGTAATAAATCAAGCATCAATCTAATACATGTCTTTTCTAATATTACTAAAAGTGTGTGTTCTTATTTTAAAGTCATATTTTAGATCAAAACATGCACCACATTCGTATACCTGGAAATGAATTTGTATTATCTTGATAAATTAAAAAAATTATAAATAATTTGTTTATACTTTTTAAGTATTATCCACATGGAAATCTATATATGGTGTGTATGATATGGATTAAAGTGTGAGTTTTCATTTAAAAGTGACATTTTAGTTCAAAACAGATATCACATACCCAAAACCATGAAAATGTTCATGAATTTTCTTGATATGAATGAATGTGTGTGTATTCTTTTTAAAAGTTAAATTTTAGTTCAAAAATTAAGTCACATATTTAAAACTATGAAAACAACCTCACATGCTCTTTTTATTTAAGTAAAAATATATATAATTCATTTTTTACACGTATGAATTAACCACGTGCCAATCTAGAAAACAATGTGTACTATATGACTTGAAGTGAAAGTTTGCATTTAAAAGTTATATTTTAGTTCAAAAAGAACATCACATTCTTAAAATCCAAAAAATACAATTATATTGTATTGATAATTAAGGAAAAATATTATTAATTCATTTGTAAAGTATAGGAATTTACTTTATATCAATCAAACATACAGTGTGACCAATATGAATGAAATAGATGGTTTTTATTTAAAACAGATATTTTTGTTAAAAACACATGTCACACACTTAAACCCAATAAAAACCCATTTTATTTTATTGATACTTTATAAAAGGGATTTATAATTCATATTTTTGATGTATAAGATTTAATTTCACATCAATATGAATCTTGGTGTGGTCGATAAGACATAAAGTATGTGTTTTCATTTAAGAGTGACATTTTAGTTCAAGAAGCGCATCACAAAATTAAAAATGATCAAACTCATTAACATTATCTTGATGCTATTTTAAAAATATCAATATTTTATTTTCTATGTGTAGGAATTAACCTCAGATCAATGTGACACTTGGTGTGAATGGTATGATTAAATGTGTATATTTTAATTTAAAAGTGACATTTCAGTTCAAAACTAGTGTCATATACTCAAAACCAAGAAAACACACTTGGATCATCACAATATTTTATAACAATGACTTATTATTAATTTATGACTTGTAGGAAGTTACCTCACCTCAATCTAACAGACGGTGTGGCTGGGGTGACTGAAATTTTATGTTTTCATTTAAAAGTGAAATTTTAGTTCAAAACACTTATCATACACTAAAAAAGAATCAAATTCACTCATAATGTCATGATACTTTAGAAAAATGAGTAATTATTCATTTTTGACTTGTAATAAGTTACCACATATCATGATAATTAGAAATTTTTATGGAATATATAACATTAAAGTTATAATTATCATGAATTTTTTTTATATACTATAACTAAAATAAGCATTATTTGTATTACAGGTAGAAACTTTATTTATACGAGGTTGGGTTGATCATTGAATAAGGCCTTCTATGTGAATTGTTTTTACCCATTTCAATTATTTTTGTTGGTAAGTTAATTTTACATAAACGTAATTTTATTTTACATAAATTCTTTGATGTGGTATTTGTATTGAAATAATGGTGTAATGTAAATTTATTACATATAATAAAAAGTATTAAATTATTTCAATTTAAATTATTTTTTATGTTTTTTATCAACTATTTTAGGGTGATATATATATTGCCGCTTTCACTATTAAATATTTGATGACTGTGTTTATCAGTGTACGTTGCAGTAGTGATAAAGGTATCTTTTATCAGTACTAAAAGAAACACAAATAAGTGTATCCTTTTTCATCAATTCAAAGTGTTCTGATAAAATGGGTATTTATCATCCATTCTTAACACTGATAAAGGACAGATTTATCACTATTTTTTAATTTAGATAAATTCACATGGCTTCTATTAGAGCTCGACACATTAATTCATGTATTCATAGTGTATGATATAGGTGTATGAAATTTTAAACAATATATATATATATATATATATATATATATATTGTATGAATATAATATTAAATCGATGCATACTAAGTTCATATTGTTTGAATTTTTTTAATCTTAAAAAATCATGGGAGAAATACTAAATAACACACAAAATGCTAGCATATTTTAATTGTATATAGTATAAAATGTATGCATGTATGCATGTTGTATATCGATGGTTTTTTAAGACTTATGTTTGAGATTTTAAAATAAATATTTTTTATTTATTAACATTTTAAAAATCATATTTATAATTCATCGATATATTTTTATTTGAGAAATGTTAAAATAATAATATAAAAAATTATTCATTTGTGAAAATAAAAAATATAAAAAATATAAAAAATATAAAAAGTTTTTTTGAAAAATTTTAGAAGAAATTAATGTTCCATAAATAAATAAAAATCTGCAATTAAAATAAATATGTTTTAATAATTAACTTTTGTAAAAACATATTTACCATTTGTCAATATTTTTTTCCATTTTTTTGATAAATTATTAAAATGCCATAAATAATATTTTTAAATAATTTCATAAAAAACAAATTTAATAAAAACAAATTTTTATGATTGAATATTTTAAAAATAATAAAAGGTGTTATAAAAAATAACAATTTTTTAGAAAACATCTATAAAATAAAATAAATTTTCATCAAGTATTAATTATTTCAAATACTATAAATAATTTTTCTGTTTGGGTCTACGTGGAAGATAAAGTCCCCAAGAAATCCCAAGAAACATAAAATATGGAATTAGTTTCTATTCAATATTCGAAATAGAAGAATAAAGAGAGATTAAAATACCATTATCACATAAGAATGATATGGTTAATTGAGATGTGATAAAAACTATAAATGACGAATGAAAACAAAAAGAAAAGAAATAAAACTAACAATGATAAATGAAAGAAAGTATTTAAAGAAATTCAATCCTTTTTATTCAAACATAAAACAAAAGAAAAACACATAGAATCAAATGTATTAATAATGCTCAAAATATATAATACAAGAGACAACTTGAGGTAAAACATATCAACAAAAGAAAAATAAGAAACTATATTCATGAAAAAGTATAAGATTAATAAGTCATATAGATTGGTCATCTTACCACTAACTGGTAATCTTTAGATGAAGCTTCAAAGGATGAGGTTCTTGTCACAAGATCTAAATCTATTGCACTGACACTCCTTGATGAAAAACAAGTTGTGGAATCCACCCGAAACATGAATTGAGATGATACAAGGCCTTTTACTCTTTGATCAAATAGAATAAAAGAGAGAGATGTTTGGGGGGTGTGAGTCAGGTTATTCTAGTGTATAAAATGAGGGATGTTTCTTTACTTATATCAAATTTCACTCATGGCATAACTTTCTTTTATTTTATATTTAGAAAAAGGTGACAAGTTCAGTATCCCAAATAGATTTGTGGTATTATCATGATAAAATATATATATATATTTATTTAATTCATATCACACTGCAATTGTATCTTAATTTTCATAGAAGGAAACTCTCAGAATAAGATAGTAAACAAAAACAAAATCAACTAAGGTTGATCGATATTTAAAATATTTATAGAGATCTACTATACTAAAAAGTATTATCAAAGATATAGTTATTTTATACCCTTTGTTTCATATCATAAAATATAATCAATCCTACATATCCTCCATATCTGTTTAAAAAAACCTCACGTATTTAAGATCTATGGAGAACCATGGATACTTTTTATATTAGAATAAATCTCTGCATGTTATAAAAAAACACCATAGAATCTTTAAAAACTTAAATGAAACAATTAACACAACATAAATTTATATTTTATTATTCATTTGGATAATTCTATAATATACTTTATGAATAACCCCCATAAATCTATCCCAAGATATTGATGTGCATTAACATTTTGTGGCTTGAGAGAGACTTATAAGGTCCTTTTGTACTGTTTTGATAGTTTATTAATTCATGGATCTATCATCAGAGGTCAATATTGGTGTTTCGATATCCATTCGATCCATAACCTCGAGATATATATTTTTACTAGAGTTAGATGGGGAGAAGGATGGACAATAATATTATCAATGGTTTTAAAAGTATAGGCGAGAGATTAAAATGGGGGCATAAATGGTTGGTTATCATGGCTCGAGGTGGATGATGAAATAATACAGGTGAGAATATTTGAATCGAATGGCTATGACGTACTCAACTATTTTTAAACTGTGTGAATAGTATCTTAGGAGACTTTCCCACATCTATCATTTGTTGGTTTGATAATTTCTTAATAAATAATCTTATGTCATCAATACAATAAAATTACAACACACACGATGGATAGGCTTTGTCCCAATGAGTGTTATGACCAACATATACATTGTTCTCAGGCCATATAGGTGGGCTTGCATGTGCTTATCCCAAGATATTATGAACTTTTAACTTATGGTATTATTCTTGGCCCCTTTTCATGAAAAATCCTTGGTTCTACATGCTACATTGGCTAGGCCAGGTTGACCCACTTACCAACCTCAGCAGTGGTGGATGGGTCCCTAGCTATCCAAAAGAGATAATTTTTTAATACTAAGTAAATTTAATATATATATATATATATATATTCTAAAAACTTATATATATTATAACTAAGTTTTACTTTTTATTTTTATGTATTATTAGAAAATTTATAATACTACATATTATCTTTCAAGATTCTTACTAATCTAATTATATTTTGTAATCATAAAATTTAAATTTCCATTTCACTAAAACTTTAAATTATTTAAATATGACTCATATAAATTTAATATTTATAAAAAAATTCCAATGGTAATTTTCAAAACAAAACCCCAATAAGTATCCATGCCTTATAGGTATTAAGATAAACCAGTATTCTTATAAGTCTATTTTCTTACTCCCAAAATGTTTCTCTACTTTTTTCTTGGTCTCTATATTATTGTTATTTTCCATACCAGTAATTTTCTAATCATGGATGATTAGAAATAAAATGTTTATAATTTAAAAATTATTATATTGATTAGTGTTTGTATAATTGTATTACTAACACTTGTAATAATTTTATTGAATTATTTTCAAGTTTCTGTATTGTAATAGTGTATTGAAGTTAGTGTATTAATAATATTTTACTCATTCTAATATTTAAATTTGGAATCATATTTATTTATAGTATTTATTTAAAATACAAAATAAATAAACATTATGGGTTTTGTACATCATATATCGAATAATCAATTTAATTCATGTATAATATGTCTTACTAGTTAATATCTGTATTGAATAAAGTATATAGATAATCAATATTTTTGTGGTAATTCAAACAATGTTCAATGTAAAACACCTTATATAGAAATTATATAAGGTTTAAGTACTATGAATATCTATGATAATTAATATGGATATTTAGGGTAAATCTTATTTCACTTTATAACACTAAAGTGAATATTTCAATGGAAAGATAATGTCTATAAAAGTGAATCAAGAAAGTGAATGTCAAAACTTTCCTAGGTCAAAATGATCATAAACCATCCATAGAATGAATAAGGATGGTGTCAATACTACATATCCTCAGTATATCATAAGTAATATAAGTGTTTTTGTCATAGATGAATTGAAATTACATGAAAAGACCCTTTAAAACATTCTTGAAAAAATATACTTTACACTTTGAAATTTACCTTTTAAAACTTAAAGTTCACAAAAAAATCTGATAAAAAATTTATTTGAAAATAAACTTTTAAAATCATAAACTAATATTTAAAACATTGATTGGTAATGATTTTTATAATTCCATTTATGTTGTACATGTTAAAACAAATATTCCATTTCACTTTTTTAGTAAAATTCAAACAAGCCTTGTTTTGAAAATAATAAGAAGTTTACTTTAAAAATATTTTTTAAAAAATCAAAATAAGTAAAAATTTATTTAATAAATAATTTTTAAAATGAATAAAAACATTTTTTAAAACACTTTTAGAAAACATGTATTCTGATTAAAATTATTTTCGATCGAAGAGAGAAATAAAATCATAATTTTTTTTTAAATGTTTTCTCAATAATTTTATCTAAAAAAGAGTGGGAAATAGTATTATTACATGAAAATTTATATGAATTACTAGAGTATAATAAAAAATATTTTAATTAAAAAATAATCAAATAATTTCCGTCAATGGATGTCCAAATATAAAAAATATTGATTAAAATGAGAATTTAAAGTAAACCCTTACAAAGAACATAACGTTGATGTGAGAATTAAAAAATGAATTTATTATGTTCATAAAATTTAAATACACATAAAAAAATTGTAAATATAAAATAATATAATCAAAATAATAACATACATAATCTTATAATGTCAATGACAATGATGCAGTAATACAACCTAGTGAAAGGAAAATGAGTTATGAAATTATTTACCACTTGGTAATTTTTAATTCAAATCCCCTTGGATACAAAAATTTAAATCGAAACCTAAAATAGATTGAATTATTAATGAATAATTATATTAAATGTCAAAGGGGCGGTATTTAAACCATATAAAATAAATTAGGTGCATAACATTATAATATGCCTCAATAAAGGGAAATTGAGATGAAGTCCCTTACCTCATGCTTTATTTTGGTTCAATGTGATTTCACCTGCAGTATAATGGTATCAAGAAAGTTATTAATTTATACTAGAAAAATATAAATTTTAATAATATCATATATGAACCCTATAACTTTTTATCTCCCTTTTGTTAACAATATTTCATTATTTTCAATATTTTGGGTGTTCATTGCCATGTTTTCTCATGCATTTTTTGTCATGAATGTTCTAGTTATTGTGAATATTATATAATTACATCATCTATAGAATGATTTTAAATATTATAAATATACATATATATTTTATTATATACAATTTAATAATCATTATTAATATTTGAACATTGAGAATGGATCACACCGTTTCATAGTGACAGTAGGTTGTACGTATACACAAGCGACGATATCATTTCATTATGTAGTGAAAGGATAAGAAATTGGGTGATATATTAATATTAAAAAATAAATATAATTTCTTATATATGATATATATTCATAAAATTTATCCTCATTACTTTATATATAAATAGTAAATTAAAAACAATTCACATCACTTCGCATGGTGGTATACCATCGTACACAGGAGCAACATTATCTTAATTTAAATGGGATGGAAAGTAAGATGATATATGTGATATTAATATTATATAAGTATAATAATTTAAAAAATAAAAAATAACTTTTGAAATCTATAATTATATCCATCCTTATAAAGTGGTGATAGAAAACGAATTACATCACTTTGTGAGGCTGTAATTCGTCGTATATAGGTTCAAAAAAAATTTCCCATTTGATAGAAGAGAAGGTCGATATAGGTCATAAACTTATCATAATATCATATTATTTTATGTAATATATTGATATTATATATAATAATGGTTTAAAAATATTTTATGTAGATTGAAGAAGAAACAAAATAAAAATTCTCATTTTTTGATGCAAACTTTTCTTCAAACAACATCATTAGGTTTGCACCAAAATCATTCGTAGGTTGGATTTTGGATCACAAAAAGTAATATAGGATGTTAGGAGGGGATTAATCTAATTATTTTTATAGATATTGGTGTAAAAAAACTATTTTTAAGTGTCTAGAGGGGAGGAGTGTGGGGGCCCTTTTATAAGTGGGGGAGGGGACACACATGAAATTATTTAAAAGAATCAATTACACCCACATTTTTTTGATTCAGAAGCCTCCAAAATGCGTAATTATTGACTCTTAGAGGGGATAATGTCTAAATATATTCATAAAATGTGGTATGGATAAGTTTCTATTCCATTTTTAACCCTTATCTTCTTATTTTAAACCCGGGTAAACTCATTTTAACCTTTACTGTGGTAATTAATTTTTACTATTTTCACTATTCATTATTGTAAAAAATGAAGTTAACATTATTATATGATATAAATTATTATTATTCCAAATATGTAATTAATTTTTACAAATTCAATTCAAGTAAGTGGTATAATCCAATTTAAAATCATACCCGCTGACGCGATGAAAAGATGGGCTTCCAAAGAGAAAATTCACATAAGTATAGAAGGTTTAAATATCAAAATTCAACATGAACTTGAATAAAATTAACTAAATTAGTTAAATTTTAAAATAATTGAACTAATTTTACTTTAAAAAACTTTTAAAATATAATTTAAACTTGATAATTATTTAAACAAAAAGGTAGTTTTGAATAAAAAACTGTATTTTTCGTTATTCGTCGAAAAATTAAACTTTTAAGAAAAATCACAAAAATTCACCCTAAGATAATTTTTATTTGTTGATTTAAAAAATGAAGTTATTTTTTTAAAATAATTTTTAAAAAAAAATTAAAAATCTAATTTTAAATTATGTGTTCAATGATAGACCAAACCGTTATTTAGAAAAATACAGTTCTATCATAAAACATTTATTTTTCATTTAAATAATTATTTTTTTATTTATACTCAATTGATAACTAATTTATTTTTTATAAAATTTTAAATAATATAATTTTCATAATTTATTCAATACTATTCATACACACTAACTTAATGGCTAGGTTATAATGGTCATGTTTTAAATAATAATATTTTAATAGAGTGTTGTGTTTGGTTTAAAGTCGATGTTGCATATATCACAAGCTATTGACGAGATTGAATTTATTTAAAAATAAACATATCATAAATTATTAAGGTGTTATGTTATCTTCTAATCCTGGGTTTCCATGTTAAAATGTTATCAAACTTGATGTTCCACTTTTGAGATCTTAGGGTGTTTCATTCTCCCCACCTTTAAAAAATTGCATCCATGTAATTTAATCTTAATCTCAGTAATCAATGATTTTACATTTATAAATACAAATGATAAAAAATCCACATCATAAAAGGGATAATAAAACATCCAATTTATAAGATATAAAGTTAAGTACAAAGGTCTCTTGGAATAACACATAACTAAGTTTTAGAGGGAGAGAAAATGGGTGGAAAGTGAAATATTGACATGGAAGAAAATCATAAATACTTATAGATACTGATGGAGATAATTGATCAAAAGAAATTTATTAATCAATTGAATGTTAAGGACTTCAAATCCATAAATTATTAATGATTTAAAATAATATTTTATTCTTTGAATATGAAGGTAATAGGATAACATTTTTGTTTCAAGATCCTTTTTCCAAAAGTTGGGAAATTACTTTACTATCTTGACTATAAACAAAAGGAAATATACTTACTTGATGTATTAATATTTTATTAGAATAATTTAAAAAAAATGTTTTTATTTGTTCAATTTACACTTTATCTCTTACTCTAAGAAATGAATATCCAAAAATAATTTTTTATTCCTCAAGAAATAAAATTAACTTTTAATGGATCATAAAATCCATAAAAGAGTGACAAGACCTTCCATCTATATCTAAATATTTTACAAAAGAAATATGGTTAGCACATCATATCTAATAAAAAAATTTAATATCTAAACCTGAACTATAACACCACTTGTTTATCATTTAAATTTATTCATCAAATCATTTAAAAAAACATTGATATATTAACAAGGATATCACGTAATCTAATAGTAGGTTCTAAACCCGTATCACCCTTGAGTTTTGGGTTCAATCCCTGTGACCTTTTCGGATATGATGGGTAGTCATGCGACATGTGGGTTATACTTTTTCTAAAACTATATTGATATAATTCTTATAATGTTCCCAAACTGTAATAACTCATAATTACAGAAACCTCAAGATAAGATAAACCCTAAGGGTTATCAATACCTTTAAAATTATTCCCACAAAATTTAACGGTATTATTCCTTAAATAAATTTTTCACTTAAACATATACTAAACCCATGTGTTTTATTACCATAAATGTTTCCCAAAATATCCTTAATCCTAGTAGGATCCCATCACATAAAACCAGAAAAGGGGGTGTTTTAGAATTTAAACTTATTATCAATCTTAAACTCTAAAAACAATGATGTTATCCATAAATATTAAGTTAATGAAGAGATATATGATTCTTAAATTTTATATAATCCTTAGATGTTTTATAACTCCAAAATATCATTGGTAAAGATACTTCTACAGTCTAATTATTGAATTGTAATAAATAAATACTTCAACCAGTTTATTTCAATGTAGGTCCTTCCTTGGTTTAGGGGTAAACCATTAAAATATATCATTGACTCAAAAAATTAGTAGGATAACCATATTTAGGACAATAAGAAACAAATGGATCCCTGGGATGAAATTTATTACATTATATCATACACTTTATTTTTTTCTCAGTAATTCATTACTTTATACCCTTATTTTCCACACATAAAACATTTTTATTTTTGCTTGAGGTTCCTTACTAGGTGTATATTTCCATATTTGTGACATTAATGAAATTGAGACTTATTTCTTCCATGGTCTCCACCACTTGAGCTCTTAGAAAACTCCACCCTTCTCTTATTTGGTGAGTCTAAGAGTTGGTTAAGGTGTAGGTTGTTAATCATATTTTGAGATAAATGTTTATGAATAATCACAATATCTTTAACTCTAGTCACCATCCCATTTTGTTTCTCATAGTAAACACAATTTCATTCATAATCAACATCAATATGAATACTTTGGGTTTCATCTATTTACTAAAACCAAAAATCATGGTGTGAGGAACAAAAACTATAGTGGAAAAATCATATAATCATTTATAGGATATCTAATTAATGAAACCTTATTTTCTGTCTAATACTATTTATATTAAACCAATATCATTCATTTTAATCATCTATTAAAATCCTTCATAATGGTTTGTAAAAAAATTTGAATTATCGAAAGCATATCCCCTGGGAATGTAAAACCATATGTGTAGTAAGTCCTATTTTCATGTACCAGCTAATACTCAAGTCAATCATGATGCACCTTTTTTTGGAGTTATTACACCTAGATAAATCTATTCTAGAACCATGTCTAATGGTAGTATCTATAAATTGATATATTGATAATAAAAACCACATGATCTCCACCTTAACAAAATTTTAGGCTGTTACTTTATATTTATCCTCAGATTCTATCATATTGTTATGTTCCTTAAACGATTTTTTATTTAATCTAGTTCCAAATGTTTCTACTTAACATTATCTAATACCAATTATAACATCCTAGACCACATTAGTCCAAAGCTGGTGTCTGCTTTTTTAAATTGGCAGTAAATATAAGGGGTAAATTCCAAATGACCAATCAGTTTTGTAGTTTTGGAGAATTGGATACATACATGATACTTATTTTAAATTGTGAAAAAAAAACATAAAATGTAGAAAAATAATATAATCTACTTACCTAAAACTCATTCAAAAATTTATTCTTCATATTCTGGGGAAAGGAAACAAAATAAGGGTGAGCTCATATACTTAGTAAGGGTTATACAATAGAATACATCTTGAATCAATAAAGCATAATATATATGGATAATTAAATAACTGAAAAAACATTTTATTTTATCAATAAATTGACTTTAATAATTTTATAAGGAATAAAAAATATATAAAAGTAAATAATTTAACACACATTCCACTTAAACAATAACTTGACTATCATGATTAGATAAAGAAAAATCGATATATAAAGGTAAATAACGGAACACACATGTCATTAAATCAACAAACTAAGAATGAAATTCATATAGAGATAATATAATTATAAAAATATAATTTATATTTATTAGTGAATTCTTACCGAAGTAAATTCTTAATTGTTGTGCTTTATGATCTCAAGCATCATGATACCTATATATCAAGACCTCTCTTGAGAGAGTTTAAAATTATGGGTAATAACCCATTTAATTATAGCTTATTGATTTGTCTCATGAGACTGCTGGTTCATTGAGGGGATATATATAATTTTGGGCCCCACCGATCACTTCTTGTCTAAATAATTCCTCAAATATCTAAAAATTAATTTCTTTCATGAATAAAATGTCATACCAATAAATATCTGTATTGAATAAAGAATATGAATTATCAATATTTCCCAATTCAATCAAATAAATTTCAATGTAAAAAACCATATGTATAAATTATATATGGTTTATGTAATAAGAATATCCATTATAAGTAATATGGATATTTAGGGTAAATATAATATCTAATGATTACAGGAAAGTTAATGAATACAAAAATGAATCAAGAAAGTGAATGACTTTACATTCCTTGGTCAAAATGGTCATAAACCATCTATAGAATAAATTATTATGGTATCAATACAACATATCCCTAATGGTTAAAAAGTAGAATAAGTTTTTTTGAAATTTAAGAATTAAAATTCTATGAAAATATCCTGTAAAAAATTATTGAGTAAAATAAAATTTTCACATTGATAATAACCTTTTAGAACTAAAAGTTCACAAAACATTTTGAAAATAATTTTAATGAAAAATATTCATTAAAAATTATAAAATAATATTCAAAACATTTAGTGGTCATGATGTTTGTAAATGACATTCATGTTGTACATGTTCAAAAGAAATATTCCATTCACTTTTTTGGTAAAAGCAAAATGGGCCTTATTTTGAAAATGATAGGAATATTTCATTCAAAAAAATTTGTAAAAATTAAAAATGGGAAAAAATTAATAAATCATTTATAAAATTTTTAAAAACATTTATAAAAAAAATTAGAAAACATGAATTTTCATGAAAAGGGATTTTCAACTAAAAAGGTAAATAGAGTCGGATATTCTTAAAAAAAATTCTAAATAATTTTATGTACCAATGTGTGTAAAAATGGTACTATTACTTAAAAAAGATCATGAATAATCATACTAGAATAAAATTCAAGGGGTTTATTAACAAATTATCAAATAATTTCCTTCAATGGAAGTTCAAATATAAACAATCCTGATTAAAATTAGATTATAAAATAAACCCTTACAAAGATCATAATGTTGAGGAGATAATTAAATAATGAATCAATTATGTGTATAAAATGTAAAAAAAAATTTAAAAAAAATAATATATTCAAAATTAATTATATATATAATATTAGAATATCAAATACAATAAAGAAGTAATATAACCCAATGAAAGGAAATAGAGTTATGAAATTCTTTACTACTTTGTAATTTTCAAGTCAAATCCACATGGGTGAAATACTAAAAATTAAAACCTAAAATACCATGAATTATTAAGGAATCATGATATTACATGTCTAGGTGTATTATATACACAATATAAAAGAACTTAGGTGCATTGAATTACAATATGCCTCAATAAATGGGAAATTGAAATGAAGTCCCTTACCACACTCTTCATCTGGGTTGAACATGATTTAACCTTGTATATAATGGTTTTAATCATTTTATTAAATTTTAGATTCCCCATATTCATATTTTTAATATCATATATTATCCATTTATATCATTTTACCATCTGTTAGTTAATAATATTTCATTATTTTCATTATTCCTGGTGTTAATTTCCTTGTTTTCTCATGTGTGTTTTATCATGAATGTTCTAGTTCTTGAGCATATTATATAGTTACATCATCACCATAATTATTTTAATGTTATAAATATGATTTTTTTCATTTGATGCTTTTTTATAATCATTATTTAAATTTGAAGATGGATAACAGACCGCATCGCTTTAGGGATATTGTATATCGTACGTACGCATGAACAATGATATTATTCAATTAACAAGTGAAAGGATAAATAATTGGGTGATGTATTAATATTAAATAATCAATATAATGTCATATATTCATTAAATTTATCCTTATTACGTCCCATTTAAAGCGTAAGTGAAAAAAAATGCATCGCTTCGCGAGGTGGTAGTCCTCCATACACATCAGTAACGTTTTCAAAAATAAAAACGCACAGAAATTAAGATGGTATAAGTGATAATATAATTAAATAAGTATTATAATATCATAAATATAATATAAATGTGTTAATTAAATCATTACACCCATCCTTTAAAGGTTGTTATGGAAAATAAATTACAACTATTTTCTAGGAAATGGTCTATCATACACACGATTGACATTTTCATTTCTCATTTGATGGAAGAGGATATGGATATAGGTAATTTCATTAACATAATAACATCTCAATATATTTAATATTATTAATATATTATATAATCAAGTTTTAATAACATTTTAAGGAGTTAGAATAAGAAAAAAAATAAAAACCCTCATAAAAAAATGTGTCCTTATCTTTGAACAACTACTTTATGTTTGCACCAAAATCCTACCTAGATTAGATTTCTGATCAAACCAAGGGATCTAGGAAGTGTTTTTAGGATTAATAAAGTTACTTTTTTAGTTATTTTCAAAACTAAATTTCTTTTTAATTTTTAATAGGGGTGGAGAGTGGGTTTTCTTTTAAAATTGGGGAGAGGATACACAAGGAATATTTGAAAAGAATCAATTACATTCATGATTTTATAATGCCACAAGCCTCCAAAATTAGTTATTATCAACCATCAGAGTTGATAAGTTTGAAATATATCCATAAAATGGGTTTTTTATAAGTTGGTAGTTCATTTTTAACCCTTATCATTATAGTTTAACCCCCGATAAACTTGTTTGTACCATAACCATGGTAATTAATTTTTATTATTTTCACTATTCACTAAGGTAAAAAATTAAGTTGGTGGATCATTTTTTAACCCTTATCTTTTTATCTAGTACTATTCAAACCCACTAACTTAATGTCTTGGTTATAATGGTCACATTTTAAATAGTAATATTTTTATAGAGAATATTGATTTTTTTAAACCTAGTGTTGTGTTCATCAAAGGATATTTAAGAGTTTTAATTTACTTTATAAATAAATATATCATAAATTATCAATGTGTTTAATTTTATTCTAATATTATTATTTCATGTTATAAATGTTATCGAACATGATGTTCCGATTTGAAAATCCTGGGGTGTTATAATCTACATAGCCAGTAACATGTTCATTAGAATTATCATTCTTAAAAAAACAGAGGAACAAGGATGGTGTGGCTAAAATATTTCTAAGGATCCATTTCAGGTTATTCTAATGTGTCTTTCTCAGATTATCCATAAACATGCTAAGGGTGAAAAAAAGGTTCATTAGGTCTGTAATAAAACATTTAATACATGATACTACCAATAATACTAGCATGACAAATTTTAGACATGTATTCAACATCAACATTTGTACCATCTGCTTGAGATTGTGAAAGAATAAAGGGTAGTGAATAAGAAAAATTAGTATGACTAAGGTATTAAAGTAAGTATCTCTTAATAACTTTCAAAATATAATAATAATGAGATATGTTTAAAAAATAATTCATATTTCAAGAATTTATTTGGCATTGCCAAGATATTTCATTTCAAAATCATTCTTTAGTTATGATTTCACAATAGAAATTTTTTTTATATATTTTCATATGATCAAAATATATAGTATATATAATATTATATAAGGCATTTCATTATTTATATATTTAAAATAAACACATTCATCATGTTTACTCCTACTTAAATTATTAATAATCATGAATGAATAAAATTCTCTATACCATTTCAAAGAGTCTTAGTTTAAACACCACGAAGATTTATTTAAAAGACAAACCTGGTTTGACTTAATGTAATTCATGTAACCATTATTAGGCATCATATAAAAATTACACATCAACATTTCCAAGAGTAAATGTATTTTTACATCAAGATAATCAATATGAAATTCATGGTAAGAAGTAAAATTGATCATTAATCAGATAGATGAGTGTTTAACAACACGAGAATATATTTTATAATTTTCAATTCCCTCTCATTAGAGGAAACCTTTCTCTATATTTTTAGCCTTAAATTTATTCTTATTATATCTAGTGTTATTATCTTTCCATTTGAATGTACACTTACAACCAATTACATTAGCATTGGGTGATTTATTAATAATAGAACAAGTGTTATTCTTTTTCAAGGAGTTCATATCATCATCCATGGAAGAGATCCAATACTTGGAATATTTATCATTTATAGCCTGCTAACAGGTATAGGATTCCTTATACATAAGATCATGTGCAATGTTGAAAGTAAATAAGTCCATGTCATATTGAAAAAAAAGAGAAATGTGCTTAATAATCATTCTATCTTTATCTCTAGTAAACCGATTGTATACAACATCATCAGAAGACTCAGTGTCCAAATTTGAATCAGAGATAAACTGAAATTGGGTCAAAAATAGAGGTTTAGGTGGATATTTCTCTACAGAACCTCAAATTAGGATGGTTTGTCAATCTCAATATTCTTAGTTTGAAATGTATGGTTAATATCATCATAAAGAGACTTGGTTTTGGGAGAAACAAATTCATGGAATACTACATATTGAGTTATTGTACATTTTTTATAAATAATTTTATGAGACCACAATTTATAGCCTTTAAACCTTTAAAGGTATCCCACAAAGTTACACTTTAGATTTCTATGTTCAAACTTGTTAGTTTTAATGTGAGAATATGATATACACTAGTTTATTATCAAATGGTTGTATGAAGGGGGGTTATTATTCCAAAATTCTTTTATCGCTTTAAGATGATTAGTTGTTAAATCAAATATATTTATTTTATAGAGTTAAGTACATGTAACCTTAGCCCAAAAGGATTTGGAAGGGACTAAGCATGAAAGCATGTTAAATACCCACTCCTATATGGTTTGGTCTATCTTCTCAGCAAACCCATTCTATTGTAGAGTATCTTGATAGTATGGTGTCTAAAAATTCTTTCAGACTCATTGAATTTGATAAATTTAGTTAATAAGTACTCCATTCCTTTATCTATTATTATATTTGTCATTTTTCTTCCAACTTGATTTTAAACATGGAATTAGTTGGTTTTTAATATTTAAAACACATCACATTTATTTTGAAGAATATAAATCCGAACGTTTTGAGAAAATGTATCTAAAAAGTTTACAATGTATGATCCTCCACCATAAAAGGTATTCCAAGAGGCCCCCCATAAGTTAGAATGTAAATATTCTAGTGGATGACTGGATATAAAGAGGACCTGTTAAAAATAAATCTTCTTGATTTACTTAGAATATAATCATCAAACAATGGACTATTATTTGGTGTAATTTCATTCAATAATCCATGTTTACATAATCTCTCAATACCATTAGAGCTTACAAGTCCCAAAATCCTTTTCCACGGCATGATATTATCAATATTTGTAATATATATTGTCCATATACCTAAAATGGGTATTCTCATTCAATACATAAAGCTCATTTACAAGAGAAACTATGATAACAATTATATATATTTTTTAGATCTTAAGATAGCCTAACTTATATTTGAAAGTAAAGACTTTTGGGTCTAAAACACATAGGGAAATGAAATTTCTATGCAGACTCGGAACCCACCTAAAATCAAGTAATGTGAAAATCGAATGGTCATCTATCTCAATCAAAATATAGAATCTACCCAAGACCTGACATCTCTTATTGTTTTTAAGAATAACCTATCCATCTACTCTTTTCGTTAATGTAAGAAAGGACTCACTATAAGGACACATGTGAAAGGAAAAACCAGATCCTATTACACACACATCAGTGAGGTCACACTTGAACACAATGAGGACTTTTGCACTATCATAACCATTATATATAAATAGGGGTGGGTCAACAAGATCATCAAGTTTTTTGTTATTCTTGGCCTTCCTACATTATGGTCTAATATGTTTCAGGCTTCGCATAATTGTAAGAGGTAACCTGTCTAGAACTACATTTAAACCTACTACGTCTACATTTTTTTGGGATTAGGTTATTTCCATTTCCCTTACCATTTTCTTTCATTTTATTCTTGTTTTCATATATACCCTTAGTAAACATTCTTTTGACCTTATAATTTACTTTATATTTATTATGAATTTCTTTAGAAAGTAAAGATGATTTAACTTATTCAAGAGTTAAAGAGTCTCGGTCATATATAATAGTTTCAACTAAAATGTTATATGAATTATGTTGAGTAATAATCAAAATCATAACTTAATCTAAATCATTAACAAAAACCTTAATGTTTGAGATAGGAAGCATAATTTAGTTAAATTCGTCAAGATGTGATTTCATTAATGTACCAGAATCTATCTTAAATTTAAAAATTCTATGATTTTTACAAAGACATCCAATAAATAAAGTATTCATGTATAATTTATCAAGTTTAAACCAAATACCAATAGTGAAATATTAATAATTAAATACCCTTATAACTTTATCACCTAAGAATAATAAAAGGAAGATATGGGCCTTAATAATCACATCAACAGAGATATCTTCATAGATGGTAGTGCTCTGGACATCATCATACCTTATTATAATGGGTTTCTTTAGGCCATATAACAAATAAATGAGATCCCTACTAGACAATCAGATATATCATCTTGATTATTTATAGATTAAATTCATTTACACTATCAAAATTTTTTATTTCATACTTGGTGGATGCCATTGTTTATTTGGGTGCACTAATACCATTTTTTAGGATTTATATTGAAGAGTAAGTCCCTAATAAATGATAAGGAACATTAAATATAAAATAATTTTATAATAATTATTATAAATAAAATAAGAAAGTGAGAAGATAAGGATCACAGTCATAAAGAATGGGATCTTGGTGAATCGAGATGATATGAAAACAAGAAACAAAGAAAGAAAACCAGATGCATAGAAAGAAAACTAAAATTAGTAAACGAACATAAGGAATTAACATGATTCAAACCATTTTAGTTCTATGTGCATGAAAATAACACCACTTAAAATCACACATATTTTTAATGCTCGAAATAAATAATATAAGAGGAAAAATGATGTAAAAAAATCAAAAATAGTAGAATAAGAGACTATATACATGAAGAAACAAGAGAAGAAGAAGACTTACCAACCTTGTAGGACCCCAGACACCCTGAGAGGGGAGGGGTGAATCAGGGTGTCAACTTTATCTTTTAAAGTGATGGATCTTGTTCCCATATTGTTAGGTAGTTATTAAACCTGTATGATGGATATGAACAGATATCAAACATTCACATGCAGAGAGATGAGACTGCACTTTTTCTTGGTTCACCACTAAGGGCTACGTCCAAGGATCATATGCCGACAGGTTGTCAGTCGTACCAAATTACACTAAACTTTACTAGCAATGGATTACAAAGGTTCGGGCATAGTCACTCTATCCCAGGCTCACTGCCTTAACAAAGATTCAGGGATAGCTCACTACTTCCATCGGGTCACTCCCACTGACTCCCCCTGGCTCACTGCCCATGGTGAAGTCACACTCAGTTTAAAGACATGAAGGTCACTTCATCATCTCTAAAGAATACATCTTATGTTGCGTGTAGATGATCTGTTGAAATCCATCTTTCACTCGTAGACTAATCTCACTTTGTACCAAAGGTATCGGGAAATCTTCCAGCTTTCGAGCAGACTGGAGTACTTCAACCTCACCAGGCATGCTTCTCCAAGCCCGGTGCGCAAGTTTCAATCCCAGCACGCAAGTAACTTGTGCAGAACAAATTCAGCGCACAGGTGACACCAACCCACTTGCACGACACTGCCTCCTTCAACTCTAAACTTGTCCGGCTCTGCTCTTTTTACTCCCAAACCACCCTGGATGCCCAACCAACAACCGGCGTGCAGCCTCTACTTGAGAGACCCAAATGCCACTTGTGCGGCTCAACCACTTTTCATGACTTGAGCTTGAAAAATATATAAGTCTTGAACTTTGTTACACATGAGGAGGGATGGTCCTCTATTTATAGGCAAACTGGACCCCCAGTGCAGTGGCGCGCATGTATCCCCACGACGTGTAGGTCTAGGCATGTAGCTCCAACCACCCTAGCCTATATTGCGTAACTCACTTTCATGATGAGACCAATACTTGTGAGACCCTCTTTCCTTTGCCATATTTTGATGTTCTAATCATGAAGAAAAATAGGCTCACATGTTTCCAAACCTCCTAAGCACCGGCACGCAAGTCCCTTCTTGGTGTGCATGTCACTTCTATGACCCAACCAATACTTGTGCGACCCTTATCCCTTTTACATTTTCCATGTTCTAATCTTGAAAAACACTAGGCGCGCAGGTTCTCTCTCGTTCAGGTACACGGTGCACAAGTCTCTTTTCCAAAAAACACTTTTTCTCCATTTTTCGATTTCTAGACCCAAAAATTTGGCAAACACTGGAAAATAGTTACACCTTCAATACTGTAATCTTCTTGACCTGTATGAGCACTTTTCTAGCACACATTCTAAACTAACTCTGAGGATTGACAACAAACACAAATCATACTCCAATTCATGCATAGATAGCCATGGTTCTAACAGACCTTTCATCTTACCACTGACTAGTGGTCCTTAGTATAAGTTTTGGAAGCTGAGGTTCTTATAACCATATCTAAATCTAGAATGCTGACATTACTTACTATAAAATGAGCTGTGGATCTCCACCCAAAACACACACCAATATGAGATCTCCTCTAGCACAATGGGTAAAGATAAAGATCTCCACTAAACAATGAATGGAAACAACAACTTAGAAGGATATTGATCTCTTGAAAGTAATTTATTTTAGATCTCATTAGTGTCTCTAATGAAATTGAAATAAGGGGAGATCATGAAATACAAATGATCACATGCATGAAATTATGGATTTTATAGAGTAATCAATTCCCCAGATAGGAGCAACTGATAATTAGGCTGTGTAATATCTGGAGTAAACTACTGAGACTCACACGGTGTGGCCAACCAACCTAATCATTACATGAAGCACGAGTCGACCTAATCTTTACATAAGTAAAAACTAAATCTTATTATATGAATATTAATTGCATATAATTATGATCCATGTTGTGAAGTCCCAAAATGGATTCCACTAAACTGGTTCCCAAAGTTGATTTACCACATGACCTCAGGCGCACCTCCCTAAACACTAGAGGATGCCAACTATTAGAGAGGTACTAATAAAGTATGTGGGGAGACTATACTATATTCACTATATTAACAAAACAACATAAATAAAAATAAACAATAACGAAATTTATAAATATTACCAACCAATAATAATCTTCCATCTCATAATAAGATCTAAAAATTGGATAATTTTCCACAAACTAATATAGAAAACATACCATGTTCTAGTGGCATCATAATTAAAAGGAATACAAAAATAAAAAAACATTGAAAACACCTAAATTGAATCCCCACATAAAATTTGGTCCCCTCATCCATACCCCATCCCAAATCCCAACTTCACCATCTATCGTAGGGACTTTTTCCCGTATCCTGATATGCAACCATGAAATATGCTCGGGTACCAATACTGACCCAAAAAGGGTGTGAGTAAAAATTAGTAGGCCATCCCAAATTATGTCTAAATAAATATCAAATATAATAATAGTGTATACAAAAAAAAGGGAACAAATAAATTCATAAATAAATAAAAATGTTTCATAATAAACATTTATCAATTATTCACTTGGGCCGTTGAGTTTCATTGTGACCCCCAACCCACCAAACATTCTTGGTCCATCTCAAAAGTTTGAACAATCATTTTTAGAGGTTATAAATTCAAAATAAAAAAGGGGAATTGATTAATCATGTATATTATAGATACCAATGTGTATTGGTCTCATTACCCATACCATGTAAATTTCCATAGGTTCCCAAAATTTTATGCTGGAAACCTAGCCAATGGTAAGGAATACCATGCCCATTATTTTAAGTCAAGGATGTCTAGAAATATATAAATGCAACCAAAATCAAATATAATCAGTTACATTTAGATTACCCTTACCCATGGGTGTGGATTTCCATGCCGACCATCACTAACCATTTCATTAATCCTTAATTTCAAAGGTCCAACACATATAGCCTTTTTAAAACATCACAACCTCAAGAGTGCACCACTTTCATATATAATTATTCTCATGGTCTATTTCACTCAACATCATTAACCCAATCCCATACTCAAACCATTTAACTATTGATTGATATAACTCAACCATTAAAGGTTCTTTAAAATATTTTAATAATGTGATCAATCCCCTTTAACCATTTACCATTTATTTCATTTCCCAAGTATTAACACTTTTAATTTATGAATTAATCCAAATAAACCCTTAAGTCATTTCGACCTTCCAAATGATAAGTACAGCTGGGTTAATCACCCAAACCCTCAATTTCATCATTCACAACCCATTTCAACATTTTCATCAGATTGTAACATCCCATGGGTGGATTTAATCCAAGTTTTATAGTCATCAATGAACCTAACAGAATTACTAAATGATATAAAACATCATTTAAATGCCCAATTTATTATTCTTAAATAAATAATTTGTTTCAAAACACATCTATGCAATATAAAAAACTTCATATACATGATAAAAATCTAGAATATGGGAAATAGCTTTCAGAACACCTGCCTTATGCACATAGAAAAACACTTATCTAGATTGTACCCTTAACTTGAACAAAAATGGCCTCAAACACAAATTCAAATAACTCCCAAGTATTACGGATCATGAGATTCAGAATAAGAGAAATAACCATGGTGTGAATCTTCCAGAAAAAAGAAATAAAGTCGAATACTTATCCAAGGCTTTTAATCACAATAAAAGTCACCTCAAATGCTCTAGGATCGAAGGATAATGATCCTCAGAAGAGTTAGTAGCTCTTGGTTATCAACTTATTCTACTAGAAGATAAATGAGGAGGAAATTCAAGTGAAATCATATAATTCTTGGGTGGGGAAAATGCTAAATTTTATACTTTTAATGAGGTTCATGGTTAGGATACATAGTTTTCCAAATCTTGTGCCAACCATGAGGAATGAGGAAACTAATTCACATAGTTTTCTTGGGTGTTGTACAGTTTAAAAAATTGTGTGAAATCTATACGAACAGTTATGTCCAGCCTCACAAAATATACAGGAAACCCCTTGCATGATTTACAAAACATTGTCTCACATTATCAATGTCACATGGTTATAGAACATGGTTATAAATAACCATGAAATAAACATTAACCATGCACTATATGGCCCTTTTCCCTCTTTTTTTATGTCCCATGTAACAACCCTGACCCTAAAATCCTGAAATGGATGCCTTACTTTATTAAATCATCAAGATCACAGGGAATCAAATCCCAAAGGATTGATCAATTTAGAAGTTTTGGAAAAATATATACATACATTATTCCCATTTTACATTGGTAATATAGAATAAAACATAAAACATAACAGAAGCTAATGATTTTCATCCTTGAAAACTCATTTAGAGATCTCTTCTTTATAACCTGAGGAAAGGAAACAAAATACGGATGGGATAAAATTATAAATAAGGGTTAAGTGTAGTATAAGTAATCATGAATCAATAAGAATAAAAAAATGGCATTTTAAATAACTGAAAAAAGATTCCATTTAATCAATAACTTGAGCATAATATGGCAAGAATAAAGATGAACAAATAATTCCATATAAATAATCAAATGAAATTGAAACACAACAATGGATATTATAAATAATTTAATGATAATAGGGAATACAAATAATGATTTAATTAATAATTTTTGAAGTATGAAATATCAATATATATCTTTAAGATAGTTTCTATCAAGATATATCTATACGATAGTTTAAGTATGTGGGTAAAAATCTGTCTAATTTGACCAACTAATTCTTCTCATGAGACTAATAATGCATCAAGGGACTATAATTAACTAATTTAAAACCTATTAGAAAATTTATAAATCATTACTAATACATTAAATAATCAATTTAATTCATAAACAATGTTCCTTATCAAAAATTCACATTGAGTAAAGGATATGTATTTAACAATATTTACCGAGTTAATCAAATAACTTTTAAAGTAAAAAACATATGTAAAAATGGTATAAGGTCTAGTAAATAATCATATACATAATGAAAATATGTTTATATTTAATCAAAATGCAATTTCCACTGAAAAATGATCACATGAAAGTTATTTTTTCAAGAGAAATTTAACTATCACAAAATAAAGTATGATTATTCGATAACTTTTAATTCTTGGTAATTTTCAATTAAAATACCCTTGGATGAAATAATTCAAAGTAAAAAATTAAAATACCATGAATAATTAATTATTAATGATAATAAATTTCAATGGGAATTATATACACCATATAAAAGTGATTTGGTTTATAATGACAAATAAATCACAATGAAATGTCAATTGAAATGAAATCACCATACACTACGCTTCCTTTTGGTTGAATGCTATTTGAAATCATGTATAATGGTTTTAAGAAATTTAATAACTTATAAAATAAATTTATTAATATCTATAATATCATATAAGACTCTTTTATAACATCTTATCACCCATTTGTTAATAATATTTTGTTATTTTTATTATTTCGGTTGTTAATAGTCTTGTTTTTCAAGTATGTTTTGATTATTTATTTTTTTTTCTATTACATAGATCAAGATTTAATAAAATTTATAATTTAAAAGATGATATAAATATCTTACATATTTAGTATATGGGTATTTATATTAATTAATAAATCTTGGTGATAATAAATGAAATACACCGTTCCTGGAGACTGTAGAACACATGAGTCTTAGCCCAGTTGGTAGGGACTCCGTAAGTGCATCCGGGAGATCTGGGATCAAATCCACGGGGAGACATTACCTCCAGGGGTATTGTAGCAGTACTGTAGCAGTATTGTAGTACTACTATAGCAGGTACTATAGCGGGAACTGCACAGTACTGTAGTAGGTACTGCAGCGGGGACTGTAGCAGATACTGTTTGACACTATAGCAGCCGGGAATATGCCCTCGTTTGGGCCTTTGGGCCACGAATTTGTTCTCTAAGTCATTTAAGGACTTCGGGACACCCAGGAATTCGGGTCAGTAAGGCCTTCGGGACACCTCAAGGCCTTCGGGACACCTTAAAGTGCAGATGCAAACCAGACGACCTTCAAAGAACAAGCTCTATAAGGAGGATGAGCATAGAGATTTCACCACCACAGAAGCTAAACAGATTGCAAGAATGAGAGTTTATGGTACCTGTCATCGGTACAAGACTATGCATGCACACGAATTCCTAGCCGAACATCCATGTGAAGGTAGACAGTTTATTTCACGATGAAGATGCTGGGGAGGAGCAGTTCTAAGTAGTTAGTCTGGGTTGTATGTACTATTTGAAGCCTACGGGAAAATGAATTCCCCTATGAACTATGGGCCATGTAATAATTACTCCAATGGGCCTTTTACGGGTTCCACCTCACCCCTTGAGAGGTGGATTATCAAAATCAATAAAAAAAATGAAGGCCTTCGGGCCATTGGATGGATGGAGACTGTAGACTGTACGCATGCATGAATGTTTTTTGCATTTTCTTATTGTACTAAAAGAAAAAAAAATTATATATATTATAATTACAGTATAATTTTTATGTCTTATATATCACATATTTTTATTGAACTCATCCTTAATACATTCCATGTAAAGAGTGAATGAATCACATCACATTGCAAGGTAGTAATCTTCCAGACACACGAATGATGTTATCATATTCCCAAAAAATAGAAAATATGAAGGTATATTTGATATAATAAGTCCATAAGTATAATAATATTATTAATATCAAAAATAAATAGTATTTATATAATTATTCCCAACCTTGGAGGGTGGTAATGAAAAAACGAACGACATCGGTTTGTGAGGTGGTAGTCCATCGTACACATGAAAGATGATTTTTTAACCCATTTGATGGAAGTGTGTAAAGTTTTAGGTTGTAAATTTTTTGTCAAAACATATAATTTAATTTAATATAATAATTTTATTCTATAATTATGTTATAATTGTAATTGTAGGAGGTGGATACGGAAATAAAATAAAATTTCTTTTAGAAGAACGTTACCACTTCTTCAGGCTTACTTCTTAAGTTTTAACTAAAACCTTGAAAGGTTAGATTTATTTAAAAAATAAGGATTATAAGAAGAGTTAACGGAATTTTTTGATTGATTTAGGTATATATTGGTCTAGATAAATGGCTTAAGAGGTGTGAATACGTGGGGGAAAGTAGGTGCATTTTTATAGTTAGGGAGGAGTGACATTCTTTTAAATACTCAAAAGTATTCATAATTGGGAGGTATCCCTTACCTAATGTGCCTCCAAAATTAAAAAATAAGTGATTTTAGGGTATTTATTGTTGATACACACATCTACCATATAAAAAACACATTTTTATCATGATCTTCCATAACTTCTATGTTTCATTATTTTCTACCATATTTTTTTAATTAAGAAACTAATTTTATAACCATGGTAATTTATCCATTAAGACTAAATTGAAGTGATAATTAATAGAAACTTTATTCCAAATTATTCTAAATAATATATTTAGAATTTATAAAATAAACAATCTCATCTATGTTGGAAATTAACATCAATAGAAGTGCCTGTAGTGCACGAAAACACTGTTTTAACCCTAACCACACTAACAAAGTTTTTACAATTTAGGGGTTAATATGTTCATTGTAAAAGGTAAATTGGAACATTAATAGTACATATTTTATATTTATTAAAATTTAAAAATCACTTGGAATAATACACGATTTTTAAATATTTTAAATCATTTAATGAAATGTCATTTATAATAAAATAACATTAATGTCAATTTTGACATTATTTATTTAATTTTAATTTTAAAATATAAATACAATGATTAAATTCAAATATATTATCTTATAACTAGTTTAAAATATTTTAATAATATAAAAAATTAATGGAATACAATTATTCATTCAATTTACTTTACTTTTAATATTTTTAGTATCATTTATTTTAGTAAATTATTAAATAAATAATTTATGTGTTGGAATTTCTTAAGAATTTAGAGTAATTAATTCATATCTAAAAAAATAAAAATAAATTATCATGATAAAAAAATAATTAATCTCTAAAATGGATATATATAAATAAACATATGCTATATTTTACCCTTTCTGAAAGCTTTAAAGAAATTAAAATAAATAAAAGAATATTTTTTGTCTTTTTCTTCACTTAACTTATTATATAGGTCACCTTAATGGAATGATATCCCAATAACTCATAAATATCTATCATAATGTGTAAATTGTTTAAATATATCCATCTAAAGGACTTTGGACATGTTTCTAGGTCATTTTTCCATTAGGATTAAATTTTAGTTCCTCGGTAAACTTGTTTTTCTCTTAATCGTGGTGATTAATTTTAATTGTTTTCATTAATAATTTTGGTCAAAAGTTAAGTTAGACTTATTATAAATTAAAATTCTTGATGATTAAAAATATTGAAACCATTTTTTCAAATTAAATTCACATTATTTCCTCAACTTAATTTAAAATTAATCCCGTAGACGTGACATGAAAGCGAGTTTCTAAAGTGAAAATGTTCGAAAGATTGAAATGTTTTTTTATCAAAAAACAATATTAAAATATTTAAAATTAACTAAATTTTATTAATGTATGTATAATTAAATTAATTCAAATTTAAAACCAATTTAAAATATAATTTAACCATATAAATTATTTAAATGAAAAGTCAGTTTTCATTTAAAATTCTATATTTTTCACTATTCATTAAAGAAATGAAAATTATCATAAAAATAAAAAAATCCCCCTAAGATAATTTTTAAATTACTCAATAAAAAATAAAGTTTATTTTGAAAAATAAACTTTAAAAAAAATTCATATATTAGTTTTAAAATTATGAAGTCATTAAAAGGTGGTAAAAGTGCCTTTAGAAAAATACAACTTTTTATGCGTAAAATTGGATTTGTTTTTATCTTATGTATATAAAATATATTGGATGAATATAAAAATATTATGGAATATATAATATATAAGTTTTATTAATACCATCCATTAATAGTAATTTATTTTATTTTTTAATATAAAATTCATTCAGCGCATAAAAATAGTTTTTTATATAAAACATTTCCTTTATATTCAATGGGTTTTTATATTCATTTATAATAAATTGGTAACCAATTAACTAAACTATATATTTTTATAATTTAGTGAATCCAATTTATAACTTCCAATTTAATGGCTAGAAGATAATTTTCATTTTAACTAATGATATTAATAGTATTCAGTAAAACTCGATCTTACATGTAACACATGCCATAAAGAAAATTCATTGTTACGTATATTGAAAGATAAAATCAGGGTTTCTTGTAGAGAAAGATAATATTATAGTTGCATATAATGAAAAATAAAATTAATTTTTTCTGTCATATACACTATTTAATAGATTGAATTTATTTTAAATATTAAATATATTGTAAAGTCTCAGGAAGTTATATTCATTCTATGTTTGGTGTTGCGTGTCAGACACAATATTGAATAAAATTTTATTATTTTAGAAATTTAATATTTAGTGTCCTAGAACCAACTAATTGTACTTTGATTACAATTATATTTAAGGTATTTAAATATTAAACATCTTATTACATATTTTCCATTGTTCTTCATGACTATGATGTAATAATGTCCTAGAGTATTTGTTGCACTGATAAGGTCATGGTAGTTCCCCACTATGATGAGAACCTTGAAATGCTATAACGATATTCTTAAATATAGTTCCATGGTGGGATGGCATACTGTGATGGGTCACATAGCTTGTAGATGGGCAGGTGTGACTACTTGTAAGCAGATGAGACTTACTCTTATAAAGTTCGCACTTGGTAATCTCCAAGACATAAGATTATGAGAATATACCCACCAGTAGGAATTACACATGTTTTTGTGTCTTCATATATTTCTTTCTACGAGCATATGTAATGATCCTTAGATTTTAAGATTATCATTAATATGTTTCATGACATGCGTACTTTGATTTACTGACTAAAACCATCATGCAAACATTTGGTGGGAAGTAGGGTACATTGGGTGGGTCCCGAGTGGCATTTTATTAATGGATAAGTCGAGGAAGGATTTTTACCATCTATTTATGAAAGTTGATATCTCGGTCCTTTGATTAAAATAGAACCATTGTGTAAAATTCCATGGATATGGTGTAACGACGAATATATTTTAGGTAGTCAAAGAACTACGTATCAAGCATAAAATTTGATGACACTATCATGATACTTGCTTGATGAGATATTACGATAAAAGGATTATATTACACAGTGAGTGTTTGTATGAGGATGTCATTGTTGCGACTTTATGTTCTTACTATTGGGTGCCTTGACCCGTTTCAAGATAGTACTCTTGTACTTTAGTCAAGTCCACCTAATGCCAATGAGATAAAAATCCTAGAGTGTCACACACAAAGTGTTTCTGGTGGTCTTGATTAAATTCTATTTTAATTTAACAAATAAATATTATTCTCAAGACAATGGAATAATTTTTTTTTGAGTTAAAATTATTTCATAAATTAAATAAATATTTATTCATGAGATGGTGGATAAAATTTATTTATTTATTTTATTGAAAATTTAACAAATATTTATTTACTAGTTTGTAAATGAAATATTTCTTTAAGAGAATAAATTATTAATTTATTTATTTGAGTGTTCAATAAATAAAAGTGGAGTTCGGGTAGACTAAGTCCGGTGCGATAGTAAAATAATTATTTTCAAGACAATAAATAATTACTAAATTTTTGGCACAAATTAAAATAACGCTTCTATTATTTTGTGGTGTGGAATTTTATTTATAATTCTGTTTTATGCAAGTCATCACACAATAAATAATGATGTGATATTATTATTAATAGTATGGGTTTTCTCTAAGGTTATGAATGTATTTAATTGTTTTTTTTGCAATTAAATATTGTAACTGAATCCCCATGTCAATAAATAGACACATATGTCTATTGTGCCATGTACCGAACTGCACACCCAGTGAATTAAGACTTATTGAGATAAACAATTTCTCTCTTGAATCATCCGCCCACCCTATCAAGAAATAGACACATTCTTCGAGGCCTAAGAACATGCAATCAAGAACAACCAACACATGACACTTGCTTCTCCATACTAGCACCCGGTGAACGATCGGTGTTGATCGGAGGCCATCGGAGCACATGTGGATCACTGCTAGAGAGATTCTCGTTTAGATCCTTGCAAACATAATAAGATAATCCGGAAGGTTCATTCTGGATTATCAACATCATCAACAAAGAAAATACCAAAGATCCAAATATTATTTTCTTTATAAAATTAATTAAATTAATTACAAACATGATGTGAAAGATCCTCTCTAAAGGTATCAGGACTCTTCCTTTATCTAAATATTTGATTTTATTTTGTGTAGATTGGATTTCATCGTCGTATTGATCCTATAATAATCATTGATCATGGTAAAAATCAATGTTGGGTTACATACCAACCACACTTCCACAGTGCCCAGAACCTACAAGTGATATTAGAGGGGTTACATCATAGTTTATAATTATTTAAATATTTCAATGATGATTTACTCATTTAATAATTTAGTTGTTTCAATTCAAGTTAATCGTTCTGCAAATCTGAATCTCGATATTTGTTCCTCCTCTTTAGTTTCTCGTTGACATTACATAAACGATCTTTTCTTTTAATTTTTATTAAAATAAAATAGAGGATCTCATCCGGAAGTACCAATGGTTCCAGTCCATACAACACCATAATACAGGACGTGTATTCAGTAGTACACACCGTGTAGCCAAGGTTCAATGCACCAGGTTTGGTCCTCCAAAACAAGTCATGTCATTGGAGTTTGTTTAAGTCTTAATGACTTAGTGTGTTGACAAGGAACAGGTGGCATTCCATTTCCATATTACATGCCATGTGGTCCAATTTACACAACGTGTAGTCCCTTTGGGTTAGGGTTGGACCGTGCACCCCATATATGGATTTCCTGGTTGGAGACTTTGTAATGAGGAACTACATGGCATGTGACTCACTGGACAAGTTGTGCACTCCAAATATTTCTGAAGTACACTCACACACCATTTAGTTGGGCCTGTACTTCGTATGGACTATAAAAAATAGTACACATCATGTACTCATCCAAATTATTGATATTTATTAAAATTTATTATTATATTATAAAATCCCTTGAGACATGTTCCATCGTGTAGGCGTAAAGCTAAGGTATAACACATGATAGCGTTTTATATATATGTGTTTAATTTAACATATATGTAATGTTAATTTCTACTCATTTAGTAGTTATGAATAGGAATTCACCAGGTTTCCTCCAACATACATGTTACGTAAAAAGATAATTTTAAATGAATTATTTGATTAAAATTATGATGGATGAGAATCTCATGGAAATTCTGAAAATGGTTTAAGATAAAAGGATTGATTAATTAAAGTTGATAATTATTTGATTCGAGCATTATTTATCTTAAGCAAGAACGATTAAAAAATTGAATGTTATTTTTATTTATGCATAAATATCATTGCATGTTTGGATGATCAGGAGCTATACCAAGACCTTTATATGTGGATGGTTTCTTTTAATTTATTTATTTAAATTAAATTTCTTGGCATGTGAGCCTTCTTTTCATTAAAATGTAGGGCATGCACACCCAAGGTTTCTTTTATGTAAAACCCCTTTTTACCCCTTACCTACTTGTGATTTAAAAAAGGCATATGTAATGGATGGAACTCCCAAGCTAGTGGGGGTGGTTCAAGCTGAAACTAAGATGAAACCAATCCCAGGAGATATAGTGGTGGATAGATGAAAAGCTTTAAACACGAACCCAAAAAGTTCAAGCTTTTTCTCCCCTAGATCAGGGCTAGTTTATCAACCGCTAGATAAACCAACCATTAGAGAAACTCATGATCATTCCCTTTACATTACTTTATTTTTTTTAGTTGCTTGGTTTATCATTATGGATGTGTTTTCCCGATCAAATAATTAATGAATTAAATAAGCATGAAAGATGGAACTAAAATAAACCATACTTATACGTAAATATTCTCAAGACATGGTTAATCACTGAAGTATGTTCCACTTAAAATTAACAAGCATTTGATAATGATAATAATAAATTCTCACATAAGAGTTAAAAAACACTAAAATAAAATATTAAGTCAGACCAAGCCTTTAGTTACTTGATTAAGGAATAAAAACTCAATAAAACTATGTGTTTGACCAACTCTTGTTGGGACACAAAATTTTATACAGGAATCCCTTATGAAATGTTTTAGGTTGACTTAACCATATTACATCAAGAGGAGTAGCCCTTTCTAGATTTGTTATAATATTGGAGGCAAGAGTTGAGGAAATCCAAAGTCATGATTTCAAGATTGGGGAGTCCATTCAATAGATCAAGTAGTTCCAAGCCCGTATTTGGCAAAGACATGCCTACCTAAATACCATCTAATAGCTTGACCAACCCTTGTTGAGGTTATGAGAATGTTTATGTGGATCATTTCCACTAGAATGTGATGGCAACTAGACATTCCGAGTTCAATGGTGATGGCCGTTGGGACTTGATAAAATAGTGAGAGATTTAATAAAATTTATTATTTCTTATAAAATGTAATCAAGAAAGTACTATTAATCTGGTCTTTTTATTTTAGAATAAAAATAACAAGCCCATCAATCACACTATCCCTACGATCAATTCTGGATAAAGACCACATCCTCACCAGCAGTAACTTCCAAAAATGGTTTGGCGGCCTTTAGATTATCATATGCCATGAACGGAAGTATTACGTGTTGGAGTCAGTGTTACCTGATCCACCTTCCAAAGAGGTGAGTGAGGTGGATTTACTTGTCTATGAAAAATATATGAATGACACGGTCAACGTTCAATTTTTGATGTTATCATCAATGTCTAGTGAGATCATGAAGTCTAACGAAAAAATGGATGCTTATAGCATGCTAAAGCACCTTCGTGGTCTTTAACATGAGAGAGAAATACAGGAAAGGTTTGAGATCTCTAAGGAACTCTTTCAGAGTAAGCTTGGATGAGGTGCCCCAGCTAGGCCTCATGTAGTTAAGATTATTGGATACATTGATCACCAGGAGGTTCTAATGTTTAAACTCCCTAAAGAACTTAGCATTGATCTCATTATCGCATCACTCCCTTAGATATTCTATAACTTTTTTGTCAATTTCAATATTAAAAACATTGAGAAGTCTCTATCTGATCTTCTTATCCTAAATCACAAAGTGTAAAAAGATATGAAGTGGTAAAATCCTTATTTCCTTATGATGAATAAGAGGAAAGGGAAAGAGAAGATCTTTAAGCCCAAAGATTCTTCACGGCCTTCCAAGAAAATGAAGATTGAAGGGGGGTCAAGGGAACATGAGGCTATTTTTTAACATGTAGAAAGAATGGCCATTGGAAAAGGAACTGCACACAGCCTAATATGCAAAGGGAAGCTTCAAGTGCATTTGTTATTGAATTCAATCTATCTGTTTTTACAAATTGGATATTAGATGATTCCTGTGGTTCTCACAAATGTATCCAAATATAAGAACTAAGTAGACTCTGGAATATTGACCGAGGGGAGGTAGATCTATTAGCAGCCAATGGAGCCAAAAATATTGTTGTAGTTGTCGGGGACTACCACCTCGTGTTGCTAACTGGGATGATATTGGTGTTAAAGGGTTGTTATTATGTGTTGTTTGTTACTAAAAACATTATTTATGTTTCCAGATTAGATATAGATGGATTTTTTTTCAAGTTTGGAAATTAATTTTTCTTCTTTTATAAAGATAACATTTGTTTTGGTAGGGCACATTTATACAAAAATCTTTATGTGTTGGATTACACAAACCAAGTAATGGAAATTCATAACAAATATAATTCACATGACTCATACCACACCCAAATTCGGCATCACCAGCTAGGCCAGGTAAATGAGAAACCCTTAAAAATGTTACATCTAGATGGATATTTAGATTATTTAGAACTAAAACCACTTAGCGTATTTCATGAATGTCTACAAGGCAAAATGACCAAATCCCCATTTAGTGGGAATGGTGAAAGGGATAAAGAACTTCTTGAATTGGTTCATATTGATGTGTGTGGACCATTTCTAGTTGTAACAAGGGGAGGGTACTCATACATCATAACTTTTACTATGGATTTTAGTATATATTGATATATCTACCTAATGAGGTATAATTAGTATTTTTTTGATAAGTTCAAATAATAAAAGAATGAATTTCAGAACCATATTCGTAAGAATATTAAGAAACTCTACTCAGAATAAGGTGTATAATATCTTAATCAATACTTCATTGATTATTTATGGGAGTTTGGGATCCTATCCCAACTCACTCTTCCATACACGCCCCAGTGGAATGGTGTGAGTGAAAAGAGGAACAACACCCTGTTGGAAATGGTTTGATAATGGTGAGTCATGCGAGTCTTCCATTATCATTTTGGGGATATGTGTTACAATCAGCAGTGCACAAACTAAACCAAGTACCAACTAAATCAATAAATGGTATTGGATACAAGTTTTGGAGTGGAAATAAATCCATATTATTGAATTTACATGTGTGTGTATGTGATGTGTTTGTTAAGGCCTCTTCAAATAAAAAATTTTCTCCCCAAGGCACAAAGTGTACCTTTATAGGATACCCTAAGAAAATGATGGGATATTACATATACAACCCCTCAGACAAAATGGTTATAGTAGCAAGACACAAAATATTCCTTGAGAGGGATCACATCTCTAAAAGAGATAGTGGGAGTGAGATAGACTTCAATGAATTTGAGGCTCTAAGTACCTAAGAGTTGGAACAATAATGGATTCCACAAAGCACCCTAGAAGAAAGAACTATTCCAGAGACACAAGAGCAGCATAGGAGTATAATAGAGGTTAGAGAACCAGAATGGTATGGTTTTCTAGTTATTTAAGATGGTGACTCGTTATTAGTTTATAATAATGATCCTCTGACCTACAAGGAATCAATAAGTGGAACAGATGTTACCAAGTGGAAAGAAGCCATGAATTATGAAATGGATTCCATGTACTGAAACCAAGTCTGGATTTTTGTAGATCCTCCATTTGATGTAAATATTGTTGGTTGAAAATTGGTATTCAAGAAGAAACTGGACATGGAACGACAATTCAGTGCCTATAAGGCATGACTGGTTGCAGAAGGGTTCGAAGAACATCAAGGCATTGACTATGCAAAAACATTTTCACTAGTTGAAATGTTGAAATCCATCATAATTCTATTGGACATTTCCACCTACCATTACTATGATATTGGGAAAATGGATTTTAAAACAACCTTCCTTAACAAGAACCTTCAAGAATATGTCTACATGACAAAACCTGAATTTTTTATGACTCTAAAATATACCAATAAGGTATGCAAGTTGTAGAAATACATTTATGGAGTAAATCAAACATCGAAGTCATGGGACATTCATTTTGATAAAGTGATAAAAAATTGGTTTTATCAAAAATTAAAGTGGGTCTTATGTAAATAAATGGTTTTTTGGGAGTACAGTCGTTTTTCTAATAGTATATGTTGATGACATATTACTTATTGGAAATGAGATACCAGTCTAAAAATTTGTTAAGGAATGGTTGAATCAATTCTTCTCCATGAGGGACATGGGGGAGGCAACACATATTCTTGGGATCAAGATCCATCATGATAAATCCAATATATTGTTGGTCCTAAGTCAAAGTACATACATTTCTAAGATACTGAACTGATTCAGTATGGAACAATCCAAGAAGGGATTTTTGCTAGCATCACATGGCATTTATCTTTCAAATAAAATGTGTCCTTAGAAAAATAGGTAAAAAAAGATAATGGAAACACTCCCTACACATTAGTGATTGGGTCATTCATGTATTACATGTTATGTACTAGGCTGGATGTTTCCTACACATTGAGTGTGGTAGGCAGATATCAAGCTCACCCAGGTGACCTCCATCGGATGGCAGTCAAGATTATCCTAAATTATTTAAGGTGTACTAGGGATATGTTCCTAGTTTATAGAGGAGATAAGGAAATATTCATCATAGTATATGCCAATTCTAGTTTCCAGACTGATCAAGATGAGATGAATTTGCAAAGGAGATACATCTTCACATTAAATGGAGGTGCAGTGAGCTAGAAGAGATAAAAGTAGGGTGTGGTCATAGATTCTATAGCAGATTCTGATTATATCATAGCCTCTAAGGCACCTAAAGAATCATTTTGGATGTGAAGCTTCATCTGAGAGCAGGATGTGATACCTAGCAGTATAGATCCCATCACACTATACTGTGATAATACTACAGCGGTGGATCCTTCAAAAGAGCCAAGGTCACATCAGCGGATGAGGAACATACTTTGAAATTATAATATTTTGAGGGATTTTTCTCAAAAAGATGAATGTGAAGTGATCAGTATTTATAAGGAAGGAAATGTTTTAGACCCCTTGACTAAATCCATGACTCAGTAGAAACATGATCACCATGTGAGGTCTAGCGGACTGAAAGTTGTAGGTAGTTAGCTCTAGTCCCAGTGAAATTATGTAAGAGTTGGTGTCCTATAATCAACTGATTGTACTTGGATAACATGGATATTTAATGTATTTAATTATAAAATAAATTATTACATATTGTTCATTATTCTGCACGACTATGATGTAATAATGTCCAAGAGTATTTGTTGCATTGATAAGGTCATGACAGTTCCCCGATATGATGAGAACCATGAAATTCTATAAAAATATTTTCAAATATAGTTCTACAGTTGGATGATATACTATGATGGGACACATAGCATGTAGACCATTAGGTGTGAGAACTCGTAACTAGATGAGACTTCTTCTCATGAAGTTTGCACTTGGTAATCTCCAAGACAAGAGATTATGAGAACATACCCACCAGTAAGAATTCTATATGTTTTGGTGTCATTGGATATTTCTATCTACGAGTGTGTGTAATGATCCTTAGACTTTAAGATTATCATTAATATGTTTCCTGAATTGTGCACTTTGATTTACTAATGAAAATTGTTACATGGACTGTTGGTGGGATGTAGGGTGTGTCACGAGTGGAAAGTTATTAATGGATAACCCGTTGAAGGATTTTTCCCTTCTATTTATGGAAGTTGATATCTTGGACCTTTGATTGAAATAGAACCATTGTGTAAAATTCTATAGACATGTTGTAACGATGAGTTTATTTCAGGTAGTCAAAGAATGACGTATCAAGCATAAAAGTGGATGATACTATCATGAAACCTACTTAATGAGATATTGAGACAAAGGTATTATATTACACTGTGAGAGTTTGTATGAGGATGTCGTTTTTGCGACCTTAATTTCTTTCTCTTAGGTTCCTTGACTCAATTCTAGATAGTACTCATGGACTTTAGAAAAACCTGCCTAATGCTAATGAGAAAGAATCATAGAGGGCGACACACTATGTTTTTCTAGTGGTATCAGTTAAATTCTATATGAATTTAATTAATAAATATTATTCTCAAGAAAAAGAAATAATTTTATTCAAGTTAAAATTTTTTCATAAATTAAATAAATATTTATTCACTAGATTGTGGGTAAAACATATTTATTTATTTTATTGAACATTTAATAAATATTTACTTACTAGCTTATAAATAAAATATTTCTTTAAGAGAATAAATTATTTATTTATTTATTCAAGTGTTCAATAAATTGAATTAGAGTTTGAGTGGACCAAGGATGGTCCGGTAGTAAAATAATTATTTTCAAGACAATAAATAATTATTTAACTAGTTGGCACAAATTAAAATATCGTTGCTATTATTTTGTGGAACAGAATTTTATTTATAATTCTATTTTACACTAGTTCGAGGACCATAAATAATGATGTGATATTAGTATTAATATCATGGGTTTTCTCTAAGGTTATGAATGTATTTAATTGTTGTTACGTAATTAAATATTTTAACTAAATCCATATGTTAATAAATAAACACATACATCTATGGTTCTATGTACCGAACTACACACTTGGTGAATTTAGAATTGTTGAACTAAACAGTTTATCTCTCAAATCCACATCCTGCACCTCTCAAGAAAGAGAGAAATTCTTCAAGGCCAAAGAACAAGCGATCAAGAACGACCGACACAAGACACTCACTTCACCACGCTAGCACCCAGAGAACGAGCAGTGTCGATTGGAGGCCAGCAGTACACGTGTGGATCACTGCTTGGAGGATTCTAGTTTGGATCCTTGAAAGTGCAAAAAGATAATCTGGAAGTATTATTCTAGACGATCAACATCATCAACAAATAAAATACGAAATATCCAGGTATTATTTTCATTATGAAATTAATTAAATTAATTATAAACATGATTTGCAAGATCCAATCTAAAGGTATCAGGACTCTTACTTCTTTAACCATATCTTTGATTCTATTCCATTGAGACATGCATTGATTATCGTATTGATCCCAGAATAATCATTGATCAAGGTAAAAATCAAATTTGGGTGTCAGCCCAACCACGCTTCTATTGTTCCTGGAACCTTCAAGAATGTTGGGGTGTTACATTCTCCCCACCTTAAATAAATTGCATCCTCTCAATTTACACTTGATCGTGCAAATTAAGGGTTTTATTTTGGAAAATAACTTTATTGAAAAACCCATATCATAAAAGTGTTAATAAAACATCCTCTTAATAAAGAGAAAGCGAAGTACAAAAGTAATCTAGAATAATAACATAACTAGGTTTCAATATGAGAGAACATAGGTGGAAAATGAAAACCTGGACATGGAAGAGAAAATTGACACTCAAATATTGAGGGAGAGTGATAGAGAACATGTTCAGGAGAAATTTAATGCCCACAAATCCATAAACAAGAGGTGTGAAAAAGGTCATTGATGTCATCAAAAGTTAATATAATAGGACAACATTTTTTTTCAAAACCCTTTTTCCTAGAGTTGATGAATTCTTTCACTCTCTAAGAATATAAGTAAATATACTTACTTTATATATTTATATTCTATGTACACAATCGTATCCTTTAGTTGTTCCTTGAACTATTTCTACTACATCTCTTAGCAGACGTAGCATCATATGTTGAAGTAATAAACTAATCAATAAAACCTCATCCAAAGTTAAACATAAACCATTTCATAAATGGGTAACTTTATGACCCTTCCAAAATATCAAGATCCAAAATTTTATAATGTTGTTGAATTTGAAAAATTAACATACCCTTAATCCAAACAACATGAAGTATATCTAAATTGTCACATACCAAACATGTGAATACCTTCATCATGTGTTCTCTTAAAAAATATTAATAAATTTAATTACCATGAAACCGTATTAAAAACATGAATGTTTTCTTATTAATTATGTAAAACATAGGTTGTTGGATATATTACCTAAATCCAAAAATGTTGAAGATTCTGTCAATAATAGAATAACCACTTTTTCAATAAATCATTAATCAGTTCCAAGGTAATTAGTAATATACAATTTACATTATCTATATCTATCATCTCTTTACCCAACCATCGTTTTCTCAATATAAGGAACCAATTAAGGATTATATTTCCCTCAATCACGTGTTTTCCAAAAAGTTAAACTTTTTAATAAATCATTTTTATTGGTACTATTCAAAATATTCTTTTTAATCCTTAATGAAATAGTACCACAGTAAAATATTTATATATTTCATAATTTTAAGGATGATAATATCATCAATAAAATACTTTTACAACATTTTTCTTGGATCTAAACATGATAAAATTAATTATTCCTCTTCTATTTTATCAATATCATACGATTTACCTTGACCCCTTAGATTTTATTTAGTTATATCCCTGTGACGCCTGGGGAATTTCTTTTCATAGTACCCCATATCCTTAAAATTTAAGCAATGAAGATTGGAAAATTATTTTTTCGATTAAAATCAAGGGCATGGTGACCATTTTCTCCACACTTGAGGCAAACTCCTTTTCCTCTTAAGTATATACGAAGGTGTTTCCTTCCATAATTATCACATGTGGGAAAATCCTTCTTTCCTTTCTTCCCATTATCTACGATTTCCTCTGTTTACCTCTTCTTATCTTGCTTCCCTTTGAGGCCATAAGACTTTTAGAATTCTTTATTTATCTTGTTATAATGAGATACTATGTCCTAATATGATGATAATTTTTGATAGACTACTTACCCTTGAAATGTTGGCTTAAAAGCATCAAGAAAATGATCAATCTTACCTTTTGGATTGAGTTCATTAATGTGGATCCCATTACTTCTCCTAAGAGCCATTTCTATATAAGGTAATACACTAGATTAGATCATATAATAATGGAATGTAATCTATAATCCCAAAACAATAGGATATTCTTTATACTTATCCTCAATTTCTACAATAAGGTTATGTTTCCAAATCTATGTTTTCTAAAATCTAGTTTCTAAGGTTGCTACTATACTTCCTTTGATACCAATTGTTACAACCCCAAACCTATAAGACTAGAGCTGGTTCCCTAGTTTATTACATTGGCATGATTATAAGGAATGAAATCTCAAAGGTTCGATCAGTTTAACAATTTTGAAAAACCATATAAATATATGATACCCATTTTACATTGGGAATATAGAATGAAACATAACACATAACAAAATCTAATAAACCATATCCTTGAAAACTCATTCAAATGTCTCTTCTTCATAAATTGGGGAAAGGTAAAAAAATAAGTGTGAGCACAAATGATTAGTAAGAGTTACTTATAGTAGAAGTAATCATTAATCAATAAGAATAATTAAAATGGAATGGTAAATAACTGAAAATGCATGTAATTTAATCAATAATTTGATCATAATATGGGAAGAATAAATGATGAACACATAATTCCATATATATAGCCACACGATCTTGAAACTTTAACATGGATATTCTAGCTAATTGAATGATAACATATAATTACAATAATGATGTAATTCCTAATGTATAATGTCTGAAATATCAAGATCTATCCTCAATATAGTTTCTATCAATATTTTTCCTCATGATATTTTAAGAATGAGGGTCGAAACCCATCTAATTTGGATAACTGATTCGTATCATGAGACTAACGATGCATCATGGGTCTTTCACTAATTGTTCCCAAACCTATTATTTCATGTCCAAAGAAATACTCATATATTGAATAATGAATTTAATTCATAAAAAAATGTGCCTTATCAAATATTCATATTTAGTAAAGGATATGAATTTAACAATATTTCCCCAGTTAATCAAATAACTTTCAAAGTAATCTCCATATATAAAAATGGTATACGGATTAGAAAATAACCATATACATTATAAAAATATGTGGATATTTAAGTGAAATGTAATTTCCAATGTAAAATTTTCACATTGTAAGTGTCAAGGTAGGATCAGGTATCACTGAGAGGGGGTAGGGGTGAATCAGTGATATCTTTTTATTTTAAGTTTCGTTATTTATGAAACAACATTCACCAACTGTTAAAGAGTTATAACTTTCACTAAAAACAAAATAATGACACATCCACAAGAACACAAGAATTTATAAGGTTCACTAATCAATAACAGTAGTTATGTCCTTCGTATGGTATATAAATAATCTGATACAAAAAAATGCACTAAAAAAAATACTTTTATATGGAATACAGTGAGTGGGATATTGCCATAAAATCGTGTAGAAATATGTTCAATACAATAGTGTGTGTGCTCTTTATAGTATAAATTATTTAATAAAATTTGTGTAACAATTTAAGAAACTTTCATCAGGTGATTCCTTATATGTTTTGGTTCTTCTTTGTCCACTTTAAAAATATTATCTTTTAAAATAATTCTTTAATTTCTTACCCAAAATAAGTAAAGAACTTCCTGGAATTTTTAGTAATAATTAGTCTGATTTTCTAGACCAATTCCCAATTCCAATTGCTCAATCTGATAACATAACTATACAAGAATATTTTTGAAATAAATCTAAACTACTTTTTTCTCATCCTAGAAATTTCATTCCAATTTCTAGTCTGATGATTCAACCTAATACAATGATCAGCTGAATATGATATCCTACTTTTTTCTTTTTTCTTATATATGAAAAACTTCCTCAGGAATGATCAATTCAAGAACTGATAATCTCAACCATTATTTAGTAGTATTAATTCTACCTTGAACAATACAGGTGTGAGGAAATTACAATGTACATGATCCTTTTATTGGACACACAAATAAGGTTTGGGGACTATTTGGAAAATGGTTCCTGCTTAACCAAATTTCCTTATACATAATTTTTCCTTAAATTTTGGGTAAATATTGATTTCTTCAGTACTTCTCAATATTCTAAAAACTTCTAAAATCTTCTCACAACTTCATATCACTTCAGAATTTATTCAAAATCTTCTGTCTGATTCTGATTTTTCGTTCTAAGTTTCATATCACGATGAAGATATATGTTCATCTACAGTTTCTTCATTATGTTTACCCACACCAATTTAAACATATAAAAGATCAAACAAACATATGTATTCATATTATATTTCTCATAATAAAAAAACCATTTCCTTGATCTGTACCAAGTAGAGAGATACAAAACCGTCTACTCATTCCGATAATTGATATCATCACCAGTCCAATGGATTCTAACCCAATTAATAAGGGAAACAAAGTTCCCATTTTGAAAAAAAAATAACAACTCATCTTGATGAAAAATAGTTGACTACATTTCTGATTGATATCTACTTTTCTTTTTTATATTGGTAACTGCTAACTTGTCTTCTATGTATTTATTGGTCCCAATAACTCCACATTCCTTTTCTTTTTAATGGTCCTAAAAAAATTCTCTAATTAACAATTCTGCCTCTCACAAAATTATAAATAAGACATAAAAAAGATAAAAAATATTATGAATCAGTATCATAATACATAAAAATATATTTGTGTCAGTAAGACTCTGATAATCAGTGGCACTCTTTATTCGATGGATCAATTCCAGCAGCTTCAACTTTAGTAACTTATTTCCTTCTATAATTATGATAATAATGAAATTCTAGCACATAACTTTTTTCTTTGAGTATATAAATATTTTTGATTATTGGTCTATCTCAAAACTATCATCTCCATCTCTTCACATTCTAATCAACCTTCTCAACCTTTAAATAAATTTGCTTTTGGTGATCTCACACCGATGAGCTAAGGAAAAAACCTTCGACATGTAGAACATTATTCTTTCACAATCCTCTTCTTTTCTAGATTACTTATGATTTATAAGAACACCAAGATCATCAAAGTATCATCAGATTTACATCAGATCCATGTATAATCTGATTCTCTTCGTCATTGTGATCAAAACCTCATTCCGTACCCCAGGTGAGTCCAATGAGCCTTTTCTTAGAGAAAACATCATTCTAATATGATGAAATTTTTTAAGAATTGTGAGTCTAAACTCTTAAATATGATGGCCAGTTTGATTACTAAAAAAATAAAAAGTGATGGGATTTCCTTTATTTGACAACAAAAGACAATTCCTTTAAAAATAACATCATTTAGTATCCAAAAACATTCTTAACCTTTCAGTCTCACACAAAATCTTATAAGGCTGATTCTACAAAACTCTATGACTTTTCATTTCAATCAAATATTTCATTATAGACTCAATATGATTTCTAAAATCCTATTACTTTTTATCGATATCCTAATATGATTGATCATATTGACTCATGTCGATGTGTTGGACCCGATTTTCATGCCAATAATATGGTTCTAATTCCCAGGATGATGGTTCTGGATCTAATTGATAAATTAAATCTGAATTTCCATTACCTTCTCACTAAAATTTTTTCTTAAACATAATCAAAATATAGATCGATTGACAAAAAATACAACCAAAACATAAACTAGTCCTAGTAATCTCCCCATTTATGTTTGTTTTCAATACCCACTTCAACCACTTCAAAATAATACCACATGTTTCCTTCTCAATTTTTCTTATCCCCATTTATTGTTTCCCCTATATCTTATCTCTCCACATTATTGAAACTAAAATTAAAATTTTCCATCATGAAAAGTTTCTACTCTTATTGACAATCGAATTCAAATTGTTAGAACTTTTTATCTCAAAATCTTGAAACTCTTCATTCGTAGAATTTAAGTATCACAATATATTATTAACAAAGATACTTTAACTAAACAGATCTAAATCTACATGGGAGAACCTGGTGTAGAAAATAAGAGAGAATAATCAATGTTGTAAATTGTTCCATTAAAAAAATATATATAATAACATTTTCATGTTTCCTTTGACATTTTCATTTCATGGGACAATCTTGAATGTATTTTTTTAGGATAAAAGTAGCTTTCACCCATCCCAACAAACAAATAAGATAGTTCAGGTGTATAATCACAAATTTCAAAAACCTGTATTTTGTAACATCATTAATTTATTTTGAAAGAATAGTCAGTGAGTAATCAAAGAATAATTTATAGAAACCCAGGCTTAACATGTATGGATATTACATCATTTTAAATTAATATTCTATACACTATAAAGAATACTTTCCAGAGGACAATAATAGTTTAGTGTCTTTGGAAACATGGAAATAAAATCTTCTATCTTGGTGAAAAAATTTCAATTTCTCCCCTAAAGATCTCCACCTTTAGTAATTATACGTAAAAAAGTTTTTCAAAACCTATGGAAAGAAAACATAAGAAAGGGATGAGCTCAGATGCTCAGTAAGGGTAGATAAAGTAAATGTGTAAGCATAACATGAAAAAATGGTATAAAACTTGATAATAACATTTGAATATCATACCCATCATATCATTGATTATAAAAAATAATGGAAGTTCATAAGACATGAATCATAAGAAAATAAATAACATAATCCATGAAAGCATAAAATAGGAATAAAATATGAAACTATGGTAGACACATAAGCATATATAATTATTCTTATAGTATTTAAGGCATTGCTTCTCATACCATCTTATGGAAAAATTACTTTACTCAACCGGTTACTTGTCGCATTCCATACCATTATTAAAAAACCGAGTTCACTCCTTATTTTATCCCTGTAATACTAAATCTAGTTCATTTCCCATTCTATCCCTATAACACTGAACTGAGTTTATTTCCCATTACAACCTTGTATATCTCATGATATATATATATATATATATCTCTTTACCCAATGTATTGGAGGGAGATATAGGTCCCACCCATCTCATAATTAAATAATACATATATATTTCATAATATTATAAATAATCATATCATAACCCATAAAATTAAATGGGTTTCCTAAACATGTAAACATATAATAAACTGTGAAAAAAGATACAAATTTAATAACCAATTCATCTAAAGAATAACCCATGAAAGAGAAACATATTTCATAAACATATAACCCGTCAAATACAAATGGATTTCATAAATATAGAACCCATGAAAGAGAAATTGTATTGAGAAAGACCATGACATTAATCATAACCCATTTATAGAAATAATATGAATGTAACCTTTAGATAATTTCATATAAGGGAACAAGTAACATCAATGGATATCATATTAGATGGAAAAAAACATCGAAATATCTTTCAAAAATGTTTCTTAAGAAAAATATCCATTCTTATTTGAAAAAGTTTTTTTAATACATAAAACCATTTGAAAATCATTTTCTTATAAAATACCTTGAAAATTTATCAAGAAGACTTGAAAAAAAAATTAAATCCTTTTTCCTTGAAGACTAATAAAATAAGCTTCAAATGTTTTTAAACAACTTTTTATTTAAAAACACTTTAAAAACATATAAAGAAATATAGAACATTTTTTGAAATCCTTTTTATTTAAAAACATATGAAATAATATTGAACTTTTTCTTAAAACAATTTCTTTAAAAATACTTTTAAAACTTATAATTGAATCTTGAAATCATTTTGAAAACCCATTTTCCTTAAAAATTTAGAAAATAATCTTGAAAACATTTTGAAAACAATTTTACTTGAAAACATGAAAAAATTATTGAAATTTTTTTGAAAACTATTTCTTTGAAAATGTTTTTTTACAAAAATTTCTTTAAAACTAACCTTTAAAAGTGAAAAAAAAGGTTCAAAGTATTGACAGTGGATAAATCTATACATATCGTACGAGGTAAAAAGAACATTCCTTTTTAAATCAAAAAAAGGTATTGAAAAATTTATCATTTGGAAGATGAAAATAATATTAATTTGAAAACATTAGAAAAATAAAAAAGGGAGAATATTTATTTTAATTATCATAGGATAATAGTAGAATATTCTTAGAAACCCTTTTCAGAAAACATGATCTAAATTGAAAACCGATTTCCGACCGAAGAGAGGTTAAAGTTTGGATTTCATAAAAAAAATTCCTAACTATATTTTTTACCAAATATTGGATTAAATGGTACCCATATTATAATAAATCATTAATAATCATATTAAAATAAAATTCATGAATGTTCTGGATATATATATATATAAACAATCTTAAAATGTAATAAGATTGTCTCAATAAACTCTTATAACTTGGTAACTTGGGATCATATTGCCAATGTAAGAAAATAAATTTTCATGATGCTTAAAATATCATTAAAATAATTAAATTCATGAAATAATATCTAAAATGTAAGTATATACTCCTTATAAGACAATTTATGTGCATAATAATGCATGAGTCTCAAAGAAGGCAAGTTGAGACAAAACTATTTCACAGATTTGGTTACATTTTATGCTTATACACCGTGAAATAAATATCATAAAATATACATGTTATTACCCATAAATTTAAGTATAATATACATAGAATATATTCATGGTCATTATATACACCACACAAAAGGAAAGAGTGGAGAACATAGCATGTATCTCACAAAAATAAAAAGTGTGATGAAATCACCTTACCTTGTGTCTTGACTCTCTTAGTAATCATTCAAACCACCTGAATAATAAATATTAATTTATTATAAATATTTTAAAAAACCATATTCTTATATCTAATTCCATATACGGTTTTATTATAACCTTATATTACTCTCTTGTTAAAAATCCTATGTTAATTTTTTACTACAAGTAATATTCTCTTTATTCTTTGCATGTGTCTTATTTTGTTATATATTTGGTACTTATAATTTATATCATGATTTAAATAATGTAAAACATGATATAAAAAACATTTATATAAATTATATGTGTATTATAATAATTTATAGAATATATAAGTATGAAATTTAAACATCGTTCATAGAGACAGTAGGTCGTACGTACGCATGAACGCTCTTTCCATTTAATTATCCTATTAAATGAAAGAAATTAAAAGAAATATATGTAATTATATGTATATATATAATTATTACATTATTTTTACAATATCATATATATATATATATTATTCATTAAAACCGTCCTTAATACAATCTATGTAGTGTATGAATGAATCATGTCACGTTGAGGGGGTTGTAGTCCACACTTCCGCAAATGAAATTATTTTATTAACATCAAATGGAAAGTAAAAAAGATATGTGTTATAAAAGTAATACATAATAATAAAGATATAATAAAATATATAACATATATAAACATTGTGTTCATCATAATTTCTATTATGAGAGTAAGTAAAATTGAAGAATCATCATTTAGTGAGGTGGTAGTTCATCATGCACATAAACAATATATATGATACCCATTAGATGTAGGTGTGTGTAAGTGTATATTAAAAAAATATCATAAAAAAATACTAGTATATTGAAGATACTATTTTTTATACTTTAATTTAATAAAAATAAAGTGGAGGGGTGGATAAAGGAAATAAAATAAAAGAGTTTGATAGAAGACGTTACCTCGTAATCACGTAACTCTTTTTGGTTTCTGAGAAAAGTATTCATTGGATTGAGTTATTACCAAGGCAAGTATTCTTGGAGGAATTTAGGGTTTTTTGGAAGTTAATTCGGAATAAATTATCCAATATTAATAGGTTTTAGAGTTGTTAAGAAGAGGAATATTGGGGGGATTTTTATAGGGAAGGAAAATGACTCGCTTGGAATTTTGGAAAATAAGTTAGGTTTATGGATGTTCTTACCTAAAAAAGTCATACCAAACATACCTAAATAAATAAATAAAGGTTTATGGCCGAAATATGTCCATAAAATGGGTTTAGACAAAATTATAGGTTATTTGGGCCCCTAAAATTAAGGTCTAATTGATAATTAAGCTTAATTTGACCTTAATCGATGTGATTAATATTAATCACTTTTACCAATATTTTTTCCCAAAAATAAGTTGATCTTATTAGAATATAAATATTATATTGATTACCATATTTCACATCCATTTTTAGAAATTCAATTCATAGAATCTTAAAAATTAAGATTAATGCTAATCCCAGAGATGGAACAAAATTGTGGGTTTTTAAGGTATAAAGAAGTTCAAAAAAATTATTAGGTTTTTATATTCAATTTCAAAGTGAAATTGATGATAATATACTAAATTATATTAATATAAGTATAATTAATATAATTTGACCTTAAAACAAATTTCAAATATAATTTAAAAATAATTATTATTTAAATAAAATTTCAGTTTCTAACTAAAAAACTATATTTCTTACTATTCCTCAAAAAATGAAGTTTCTGAGAAAAATCCGAAAAAATAACCCTAATCTAATTTAAACATTATAAATTCAAAAATTAAGTTTATTTTATCAAATTAAATATCATTATTGGTGTAAAATTAATTTTCTTGTTTTTCATATAAGTACATGAATTGTAGTTTATAGTATTTTTAAACATTTAAGGACTACCAAAAATTAAATCTTTCATTATCAATATGCTTTATGTCTATAAAACCATTATAAAATATATATTAAATGTATTTATTAATATTCATATCACTAATTTTAAGGGGTAGGTTATAATTATTTAATTTAAAAAATTATAACAAAATTTTGTTTCATAGAAACTCAGTGTTGCATGTAACGTATGCCAAGTTGGTGTTATGGGTAGTGCAAGCCAAGTAGGTATTGTGTGTAGTGCAAGACAAGTCAGCATTGAGTGTAGTTAAAGCTAAGTCATTATTGTATGAAATTAATTTTTGACTTAGTTTTTTAATATATATATATATATATATATAATTATTTTAAATGTCACATTAAATGAAAAATATCAAAAAGATAAATTAATTAGAAAAAAAATCACAAAATCTCAGGATGTTACATTATACCCCAATTAAAATGAATTTCTTTCTCGAAATTCATGTTATCAATGGTTTAATACTTGAATGTTTTTCTCATAAAAACCACATCATAAAAATTAATACTAAAACTTCTCTTAAAAAGATAAAGTTGGAACCATAACGGTTACCCAAAGTAACATATTACTAGGTTTGCACATATAAGAAAATATTTTGGGAGTGACGATTGGATATGAAGAAAAAGAATAAATATTTTTAAGGAGTTATTTGGATCATCAATCACAAATAATTGAATGATCAAAAAATGTTGAGGTCCTCGAATTCATAAATCTGTGATAATTTAAAAGGCCATAGATTCGACAGAATGAAGGTATTAGAAAAACACATTTTCTTTTGATCACTATCCTAACATTGAGTAATTATTTTACTAACAAAGAATATAAAAAATATACTTACTTAATATATTTATATATAAAAAATTCATTCTTTAGTTTTGATTTTATAAATTTCTAATGCATCCATTACTTCCTGTAATGGATGTCCAGAAATTAGCATTTTTCTAATGTGCTAAAATACACTTTTATCATATCTTAAGGCTCATAAAATAATGAACTGTATAACTATTTATCTATAACCATTCTTAATAATAATTATGGTTAATACACTAATCTCTAAACATAAAATGTAACCCTATTATTTTATCATAAATAATTATTCATCACAAATAATTATACATTATCCAAGATATCATGTACACCAGTAGTAGGCATAAAAACCATACTAATATAATTTCAAAAATAAATAATATAAGAATCCTTGAAATAAGGTTATTCAATAAATTTTCTTTTAACCAAGGTTTTAAATACAATCACAATACATAAATACTTCCTCCAAAGTTTAACTTAAAGTTTTCTTGAACGGTTGACCTTATAACACATCTGAAAGACGAAAATACAAAATAGTATAAAAAGGGTCATGAAATCAAATTAACGTTGATCCCCCATATATCAAAAAGTACCACTTGTTTATCACTTCCCAAACATGTGAATACCTTTATCGTATATTTTTTTGAAACATGGAAATAACCTTGATTACCATAAATCCTTTTAGAATACATGCATGCTTCCTTATTCTAATGTACATTGGACCTATTACACAAATCCAAATAAAAATTGTTGGAAACTTAATTAATGATAGAATAACCCACCTATCAATAAATCCTTACTTAGTTCCAAGGTAATCAGTACCATCCAATTTCCTTATTCATAACAGCATTATATTAACCAAAAGAACATATTAAGGGTTACCTTCCTTTAATCAAAATATCACATTGTCATTAAATCACTTTACCAGTCCATTTAGTTAATAAAAATCTTTATTTTTCCCTTACATACACTTGCTTTGTGTCCTTTTTCTATATTCAAAACATCTTCTTATTTCTATAAGACATTAACTTAGGTGATTCTTTCCACATTATTGACACAAAAGAAACCAAATCTTCTTTCCTCCATGGTCTCTATTACCCTTATGCTTAACAAACTCCTTCAATCTATTCCTTTTTGAGTTTTAGAGTAGGTTAATGTACACATTATTAACCATGTTCCATGAAAACTAATTAGGCATGATCACAACAAATTTCACTCTAGTGATCATCCCACTTGACTGCTCATTAGCAAATCTTCCATCACATTCAACATTAATCCAGTTTATTTTAGTTCCCATCATTTAATAAAACCAAAATCATAGTGTTAACATTACATATAATAGTAGAAAACCACATAGTCATGAAAATAATTACTTATAGGAAGTCTAAATCATGACACCTTCCTTAATCTAAGACACCCTAGGTTCATCATAGTTTATTAATAGTTAGATTATATTTAAATCCTTAATGGTGGTTCATAAAGAGTTTGTGAATTCCCAAATCATATCCCCCAAGAGTTTCAAACTAGGTGTGTGGTAAGGCTTGTTTTCATGCTCTAGATTACCCCTATTCAGGCCTAGGACATCATGTCAGAGTTGTTACCCCTAAGTACATCTATGCCAGAGCCACATCCACTTGTAGTATCCAGAAAAGGATGTATTGGTAAGAATCCACTCACTCTATCCTCTTCCAAAATTTCAGGAAACTTTCCTAAACATTAACTCTTCCATATCATAACACCACCAATATTTCATGGTACATTTCTTCTTAAATAAATTCAATAGCTTGCATTTTATGCAACATTGAGTTCAAGCGCACTATAATCTATCCTGTTAGCCATTTAAAAAATGGTTATGAATAATATTAACCACATTATAAAATTTATATTTTTAAAAATAGAATTCATTTTTTATTTCATAATATCAAAATTCGCTAAGGGGGAATTTTCTGTATTATTATGAAAAGTTTCATTTTTTGATAAATAGTGAAAAGTACTGCATTATAGATAGAAACTGACTTTTTTTTAAATAGTTATTATATATTAAATTTATTTTTAAAGTTTCAATATATCTATGATACATATATTAATCCAATTTAGGACATTATAAATTTTTATATAATAAAATTAAATATAAAAATTTATTGAACTTTTGAATGTCTCTTTTACCCGCCTTTTAGCCACATTTACGAGATTAGCATTAAACATAATTTTATCAATTTTGTGAATTGAATTTTAAAAAATGGAAATAATTGGTTGTAATTATTATGAGATTTTTCTTCGAATAGGATTATATTATTTTTAATTTTAGATTTGGTGAATAGAAACTTTGGTAAATTTTAATTTACCATGGTTAAGGGTAAATTGGGTAATTATAGGTAAAAATAATATTTTTAAATTATTAAATTACACTAACACGTGTACTAATTTCAATGGATAATTGGGTTTCAATAAAAATATACCTTAGTCCAAAATTATGATCTTTTTAATCCACTTGGGTAAGAATAAGACTTTTATTATATTTTATTTAAAGAGGAGTTAAAAAGATCATATTCAAATTTTAATAACTATATCATTTTTTATATGAGGTTATATAAGTGATATGGTCCAATATAATAATTAATTAGAAATACAAAATATTTAATTACATCATGAAAATTTATTTAAAATTTTATAAAATATATAATTGAATTAAATGGTGACACAATGATGATACAATAATTGATTTATTAAGAGAAGAATCAAATAAATGATATTAATAACATTAAAATAAATATCATTTTAAATATTTTATGCCATATATGAATTTTTTAGATGACTATGACATGGTATTTATGAGTTAATTTAGTTTTTTTAATTAATCAACTTGTTCTAATTCTGTAAAACTATAAATAATAAATAGTGTCAAAATTGACGTAAATGAGATTTTAAAATCAATAAAATTTTATTAAATGATATAAAATTAATAAAAATATAAAATTATGTCAAATGACTAGTATACTGTTAAATATGACATAAATTATCCAATTGGGGTTCATTTGGTATTTTATAGAAACTATATTAACCCTATAGTGTAAAAAGAAAAGTTATCATGGTAATAGTTAAATTATTTAACTAAGGGTTAAAGCCAAATGATAAGGTTAATTTTGTCACCTAAACATGTCTCAAAATACTTTTTTTGATAGTATTTAGACCCATAGTCATCTAATATTATAAATACCTCACTTTGGGGATATTCTAAATCTAAAATCAATTTATATTAAATTAATATTTTTGGAGTTTCCTAAAGTGCCCCTCCCCTCTCTTATAAAAGGGAACCTCTCCTTGTCTTTTATTCACAAATATAAAACACTTTGTAACATACAAAACCTAACCATTTATCATTAAAAATTCACTCAATTAATCTTAAAGTCTATAATTTGGGTATAATTCTATCCTAATAAGTCCTTTTGTACAAATCAAAAGGAGATACTCAAAGAAGAGGTAATTGTTTTACCAATTCAATTCAATTTATTTTCTTCTTCTACTTCTTATTTATATATTGGTTAAATTATATAGTAATATATCCATAATATAATATGTTTTTAGATTTTTTTATGATTATGGGACAACAATATTCTTCCTTTTACCCATCCTACGAAAAACAATATCACCATGTGTGCGTATGTTATAGTGTCTCCACGTTGTTGTGAAAAATGTTTGTCATCTCAATTTTATTTTGATAGGTATAATAATGTGTATAATAGATATAAATAATTAATATTAAATGATAATTATTCTTTTTAATTAATATACCATCCATTTATGTACCCCCTTTATCATTATGGAATGATACCATCACTCGTGCGTACATACGGCTTACTGTCTCCATGACGCAATAAGATTCATCTTCCATATTGACCATTAAAGAATGATTATAAAAATATATATAATAAATAATTATGAAAAATATATAATATTAATTCTAATGAATATATATATATATATATTCCATTTACTTTCTTCTATTCAATATGATAAGAAAATGGAAACAATGTTCATGCGTACGTACGGCCTACCGTCTCCATGAATGGTGTATACCATTTCTTATATCCATATTATATATATATATACTAAATTTATATGATATATAAATCATTTTATACATTATATAAGTAATTAAAACATTATCTAAGTAAAATGATCAAGAATAACAAGTCAAAACACGTATGATAAACAAAGCGATTACTCCCCAAAACGTTGTTTTAACTTGGAATTATTAATAATTGGGTAATATAAAGTCATAAATGAATCGTATATGATATCATAAATATTATTATAATTCTTTCATAAGATAATAATTTGTTTAAAACCATTATACATGAGTTTCAAATAGGTACAGAGACTGTCAGACCTAAGGTAAGGGACTTCTAACTCACATTTAATTTTCATGAGATATAAGACATGATCACCACTTATTTATTGTGTGTGGTAAATGAACTACCCCTATTATATTTTATATAAAGAATAAATTTATCTTCGTGGTATTTAATGATTCATTTTAAGATATCAGGCTTATGATTTAAATGTTCAAATATGTAAGGGTTGATTTTATAATCTCAATATTATCCAAGATTGTTTGTATGTAAGTATCTACTTTGGAATACTTATCATACATGTCCATGTTTCCAAATAAAATATTTCAAAATATTATTAATTTTCCTTTAAAATATTTAAAATTCATTTTTACCCATGTTTTACTTTTTATGAAATGTTTTGAAAGGAATATTTCTATCCTTTTCCAAATGAAGTAGTTTATGACCTTTTCAACAAATTAAGGAAGGAATGATTTTTCAACTTATGAGTCATGGGAAAATTCTTCCACCATTATGATTCCTTAACGTTTTGAAGCTTCCCTTACAATATTATAAGTTAATTTTAAAAAGAAATGTTTTCTTTTATAATTTTGCGGATTTTAAATGATTTTAATGTCAAAAAAATGATATTTCTCTCAAAGAGTTTTAATGGTTATTTTAATCTACGTCAACATCTTTTCTTGAATTTTATATTTAATTCAGGTTGATTTATTATGATATAACCTATCATATTTATTAATGGGATTATAAATAGTTTTACTATGGATGTGCTATTTTTATACCCTTCATTGTTTATGGATAATGTATTAAGATTTTGTATTCTAACTTTAATATGAATGTTTATGTTGGATATGTTTTATCCCTTTCATAAGAGGAATGCACTAGACTTAGTAAGTGATTTGTGGGGCCCTCTATATCCCCTTGGTGCATCGGTAGGTCTCATTAGAAAAACTAGTTTTGTTTTTTCTCATTTATTTATTGTTTTGTCATGAGGAATTGATGGTATGGTTAGGATGTATGACATTATGCATTACCACATTATGATATTAGTTATTGATATTCCATGTGATTATTCGACTAGTATAATATCCATGTGAATGTTTAAATGGAATTATTTGATTTATTATTTCTATATTATATTTAATATTATGTTTAGAAGTTTTGTGTTTTAACATTACACCTTGATTTAAATTTTTATGTTTATTTAAGAAAGCTTCTTATATATTTTTTAACCTTAATGAGAATCTAAGATCACCTATTTCTTAGGTTTTGTTTTCCTTAGATTCCAAGATGTTTATTATGACTGATTTTAAGGGTTAATGATGGATAATAATATCATTATCATAGGATTATATATGTTTTATTTTATGATTTGAATTGTATTATTAGTTTTATGTTTGTAATCTATGTTCCAAAACTGTTAAATTGATCGGTCCTTCTAGATTTGATTCCTTGTAATCAAGTAAATGTGTTAAAATAATACACTATCTTTAAGCTTCTGTGGTTAGGGAGTTACACTTATACTTATCCTTAGAGACAACCCTAGATATATCCTTATAAATTTACATAGGGATCTCACTAAATTTTCCTTATCCTAGTTTCCAAAGGCTGACTAAACCTTTCCTTTTATACCAACTATAGTGACCTAGGATTAACATACAAGGATATTACATCATTTTAGATAAATATTCTATACATAACAAAATTTCATGCCTTGTGACCATAACAGTTTAGCTTCTTTGAAAAAAAAGGAAACAAAATCTTCTATCCTGATGAAAGATATTCAACATCTCCTATAAATATCTCTAACTTTAGAAGTTCTACCTAAAACCAATCTTCATAACCTGGGGAAAAGGAAACACAGGAAAGGGGTGATCTCAAATGATCAATAAGGGTAAATAATAAAAATGAGTAAGCATGACATGAAGAAAAGGTTATAAAACTTGGGAATAACATTTTAATATCATACCCATCATATCGCATATCATAATAGAGATTGGCAGTTCATAATACATGAATATTAAAGAAATAAATAACATATTCTATGAAAGAATAAAATAGGAATAAAACATGGAATTATGGATGACACATAAGAATATATACTGATTTCTATAGTAGTCAAGGAATTGATTCCAAGACCATATTAGTGGAGAAATTCCTTTACTAAACCAGGTTCATAAACCATTCCATCCCTGTAATACTCCTCGTTCAATACCTATAATAGTAAATCAAGTTCATTTCCTATTCCAACCATGCAATATTGAAATGAGTTCATATCTCATTACAGTCATATCTACCTCATGAGATATAAATCATTACCCAATTCATTTGAGGGAGATATAGGCCCCACCCAAATCATAATTAAATCATACATACAAGTTCCAAAATATCATAAAAAATCATATAATAACCCATGAAATGAAATATTTATCATAAACATGTAAATATATCATAACCTGTGGAAAAAGATAAAGGATTCAAAACCATTTCATGTAAATAATAACCTATGAAAGAGAAACGGATTTAATAAATATATAACCCATGAAAAATAAATGGATTTCATAATCATATAACCCATTAAAGAGAAACATGTTTGTTAACGATCATGACTTTAATTATAACCCATTCATAAAAAGAATATGAATAGAACCTTTAGATCATTTCCTAGAAGGGCATGAGTAACATAAACATATATCATCTTATATGGAAAATAATTTTGAAATATCACTACTGGAAAATGGGTTTATACCCACGGTTTTGGAAAAAACCGTGGGTATAGGGTACCCTATAAAAACGGTTTTGATAAATCGTGGGTATAGGGCTAGTATGGGACCCTATACCCACGGTTTTCCCCAAAATTGTGGGTATAGTTTTGCTTTAAGACCTATGCCCACGGTTTTGTATAACTGTGGGTATAGTTGTATTTTTTTTCAAGACCTATACCCACAGTTTGGGAAAAACCGTGGGTATAGGTTATTTTTGGAAGATCTATACCCACGGTTTTAAAAACTGTGGGCATTGGATATATATTTTTTCAAGACCTATACCCATGGTTTTTCAAAACCATGGGTATATATTTCCCGGGTAAAAGCGGGAAAAAAATTAGGCGGGAAATGGAAAAAAATGGGCGGGAAAACATTTTTGGCGTTCTGTTTTAATATATTTATTAAAATATAAATCAATTATAAATAAACTTTGTTAGACCGGTTGGTAACTCCCTAGATTTCTTTCCCACGGGTCGCGAGATCAAATCCCTCCACCCGCATAATTTTAATCATGGCGTGTCATCTATATATTAATATATTGAAATATATTTTAGTATATATAACTAGAACTCTGCGTAGCTCAGTTGGGCGGTGAACAGGACTCCTCAAAGCCAGCATAGGTTCGATACTCTACCCCGACAGAATTATTTTTCCAGTATTTTGATTTTCAGATAACGGGTGAGATTAATATAATTAGAAAAATAAATGTATATATACTAACAAATGTGTTGGGTGAGTTGGTTGTATAGAATTCTTCAGCACGCTGCGGTCCCGCGTTCGAATCGTGGTGCAACAAGATTTTTTAAATGAATCCAAATTTAAAATTCCCACGGTTCTCAAACCGTGGGACAATGTGTGAGCCACGCTGGACTCCTGGTAACACGCAGTATCCCACCTATACCCACAGTTTACCCAAAACCATGGGAATAGGTCAAGACCCCTATCCCGACGCCGTTATAGCCCACGGTTCCCAAAACCGTGGGTATAGGCTATACCCACGGTTTTGGGGGCTATACCCACGGTTTTGAACCGTGGGTATAGCTCGTTTTTCCAGTAGTGTATCTTTCAAAAAAATTCTTGAGTAAAATATACTATCTTATTTTAAAAAGTATTTTTAATACATAAAACCATTTGAAAATCATTTTATTAGAAAATACTTTAAAAACTTATAAAGAAGACATGAAAACATTTTGAAAATATTTTTCCTCAAAAACATATAAAAGAAGATAGAATTTTTTTGAAAATAATTTCTTCGAGAATATCTTTTAAAAACATTTCATTAAAAATTAACCTTTAAACATGAAAATAACTCTTCAATGGATTGACAGTGGAAAAATATGTATATGTCATATGAGGGAAAAAGGACATTCCTTTTTTCATGATAAAAAGGTGAAAAAATGACATTTTTGGAAAGTAATAAGAATATTCATTTAAAAACATAATAAAAAGACAAAAAGGGTAAAAATTACTTTTAATGATTATAGGAGAATATTATAATATTTTTAGAAACCTTTCTTTAAAAACGTGATTTTAAAGGAATATAGGTTTCTGACTGAAGAGATGGTAAAGTCAGGATTTTATAAAAATAATTTCTTAAATATCTTATGTACCAAAGAGTATAATTAATGGTACCAATATATTAATAAATCATTAATAACCATATTATAAGAAAATTCATCACTTTTCTTGAGATAAACATAAATAATCTGGAAAAGCGATGATATTGTCTCAATAAACTCTTATAACTTGGTAACATGGGATCATACTCTCCATGTATGAAAAGGAAATTACATGAAGATTAAAATATCATGAAAATATGGAAATTCATGATATAATATGTAAAACTAAATTATATACACCTCAAAAGATAATTTAGTTACATAACAAATCATGATTCGTAAAGAAGGAAAATTAAGGCAAAACTATTTTAGTGATTTGGTAACTTTTTAAACTTTTTTCCATGAAAGAAAGATCATAAAATGGATATTTGAGTGCCCATAAATTTATGTATAATATAAATAGAATACAATCATGGGTAGTTAATACACCACATTAAATAAAAGAGTGGCGAACATAGCATATATCTCACATAAATAAAAAGTGAGATGAATTCCCCATACCTTGTGTCTTGACTCTCGTCATACTCATTCAAATCACATATATAAAAAATATTAATTTATTTTGAATATTTTACAGAACCATATTATTATATTTAATACTATATATGGTTTTATTATGACCTTATATTATCCTATTGTTAACAATCCTTTGTTAAGGTTTCACTTTGGGTAATATTCGCTTTATTGTGTCCTAATTTGTTATATCTTTGGAACTTATACATTATATCATGATTTATAGAATGTAAACCATGATATAAATATCATGTATGTACATTATATGTGTATTATAATAATATTTAGAATATATAAGTATGAAATGTAATACACCGTTCATGGAGACGGTATTCCGTACGTACATATGTACGCAATTTCCATTTAATTATCAGGTCGAAAGAAAGAAAGATAGTAAAATATTGATACGTATATATATATATATATATATATATATCATTACTTAAATAGATTTATAATATCATAAATATCTTATATATTCACTTGAACCATCTTTAATATAATCCATGTAGTGTATGAACAAATCATATCACGCTGGGGGGAAGGTAGTCCACACTTCTACAAACGAAATAATCATATTAACACCAAATGCAAAGTAAAAAAAGAAATGTTTTGTAAAATAAATATAAAGGATAAAAGAAATATTATAATATATAACATATATAAATATATTGTCCATCATAATTTCCACCAGGAGAGGCGGTAAGGAAAATTTAACAATCATCATTTATTGAGGCGATAGTTCGTCGTACACATAAACAGCATGTTCATTAACCATTAAATGGAGGTGTGTGTAAGTGTAGGTTGAAACCTTTGGATAAAAACATACTAGTATATTGAATATACTTATTTTTTTACACAGGCATGAAAAAAAAAATTAAGTGTAGGGGTGGAGAGAGAAAATAAAAGAAATGATCTTGATAGAAGACGTTACCTCTTAATCAGGTAACTCTTTTTTGTTTATGTAAAAAGGCTTAATTAAATTTATTTACTACCAAGAGGAGTAATCTAGGGGAAGGGGGGATTTTGGGGAGTGTATTGATTAAATCATGGATGAACTTAGGAGGTTTTAGAGGTGTGAAGAAGAGGGATAGGTGGTGGCCTTTTATAAAAAAAGGAAAAAGACTCACATGGAATTTTTGAAAACAAGTTAGGTGTACACGTGTTATTACCTTAAAAAAATCATAACAAACCAACATAAATAAATAATTAAATTTTATTGGCCTAAATATGTCCATACACCGGTTTTTACAAGTTTCTAGGTCATTTGGGCCCCTAAGATTAAGGTTTAGTTCCTAATTAAGCTTAATTTGACCATAATTGGTGTGATTAATTTTAATCACTTTTACTAATATTTTTAAAAAAAAATTAATTATATAATATTATACTCTAATTATTATAACAATTAAAGTGGTGTATATATGTTTTTTGGAATTCAATTCCCAGAATCGGAAAAATTATGATTAATGTTAATCTCACTAACGGGAAGAAATTACGGGTTTTTAAGGTAGAAAGAAGTTCAAAAGTTTATTATGTTTTTATATTCAATTTAAAAGTGAAATTGATTATACTAACCTACATTATATTGATATATTTTTAATTGATCTAATTTTACCTTAAAAAATTTAAAATATAATTAAATATTAATAATTATTTAAACAAAAATGAATTTTTTAACTAAAAAGTAGTATTTTAACTATTCATCAAAAAAAGTAGTTTCTTAGAAAAATACCAAAAATTCACCATAAGATAATTTCAGAATTATAAATTCAAAAATGAAGTTTATTTGTTAAAATTAAATTTCTATATGTGCCTGAAATTAATTTTTTTTATAGAATTACATGAAGTGTAGGTTGTATTATTTTTAACATATAAGGACTTTACAAAAAATTATATCTTTTGTTATCAATATATTTTATTTATATAAAATAATTATAAAAAATATTTGAAAATTAGTTATTAATATTCATATCACTAAGTTTAACTACTAGGTTATAATTATATCAATCAAAACATTATAATAAAATGATACATATTAGAAACTCATTGTTGCGTGTAATGTACGCCAACTCGGTGTCGCGGGTAGCGAAAGCGAAGTTGGTATTATGTGTAGGAAAATCCAAGTCAATATTGAGTGTAGAGCAAGCCAAGTTAGTGTCATGTAAAATTAATGTGTGATTTAATGTTTTAATATATATATATATACACACACACACATATAACTATTTCTAGTTTCATGTGAAATGAAAAATATAAAAAAGAGAAATTAATTCAAAAAATAATAATTCAAAAAAATTTGGTGTGTTACAACTTCCTTATTTTGAATCCTTCAATTCCCTGTAAGTTAGTACAAGTATAAAAAAATTTGAGAATAAGGGGGAACCTTAGTACTTTCTTAGAAGCATCAATCATAATGAGATTCCTCCCTTAGTCTTGAATTTTTCTTCTTTTTCAAGGATTTTTCGTTGGATATGTTTTTTTCTTCTATTCATCCTTCTTAGCCTTTACAAAAACTCTCTTATCATCTGTAGAATCTTAGGACGAGGCTATTGAATTCTTCTCAAATTATGTAACATATATTTTATAATTATTTTTTAATACCATCTTCATGTCTTCTTCTTAGGCTATCAAGATAGTCAAACAACTTTTTGTAACATACCCATCTTGATTAAATCTCTTGCATCTTTTATAATTCTTAATATCACAATCTATTGATATGTTTTCATCAACTTTTACTCATTTTTGAAAACCTTTTTCTTCCCATTTTCTTCAGTTTATTTTTTTATTCTTCTAAATTTCAAACCATTGTTACTTGTCCTGGACAAATAACTAAGAACTCTCTTTTTTAAAAATCAGTATATTTATTTTTCTCAAGTTTCAAAATACCTTTCTCACCTTTATTCCTTTAAGAGTATTTTATCCCACTAAAAAATTTTCTTCTATACCTCATGGAGTAGTTGAAATATTTTTGCTTGAACCGACACATATTATCCATATCTCCAAATCCACCACAATTCTAGTAGTACCCATCAAAGGAATACCTTCCTTTATAACTTCTATACTATTCGGAATTGTTGACATGTTTCTCAATTTTTGTAGCATGTTAAGAAACTCTCACCAAGTTCTTCCCAACATGTTACTACTCTACTTTGTCAACTTTTTAAATATGATATTTTAAAAAAATTATCCACATTCTTACCTAGCTGTAGGAAATAACTTATTGGACTTCATAGTGATACTTAGTCTGATTTATTAGTCTGATTCAAAAGTATGATTTCTCAGTACAATAACATTACTTCACTATAATTCCAATGAAACACATATTACATACTTCTATCTCAGTCTGCAAAATTTCATTCTGATTTCTAGTTAAATGATTTAGCCTAATATAATGATTAACTGAATACGATCTTCTATCATCTCCTTTCGTCTTCTATCTGAAAAACTTCCTCAAGAATGATCAATCTAGAAAATTCTTCTCTATATAGTTATTTAGTGCTCTAACTTATCTCTTGAACAATACAAGTGTTAGGAAAGTATGAAGTACTTCTTCCTTTTATAGGCAACCCAAATATGGTTTGGGCGGGATTCTGAAAAAATTTCCCACTCAACCAAATTTCATTAAATATAAATTCTATTTAAATTTTGAGTGCATCTTGACTTCTTAAATTCTTCTCAACCCTTCTATAATATTATATAAGCTTCTCACAACTTCAGATTGATTTATAAATTCTTCAAAATATTCAATCCGATTTTGATTCACAATTCTAATTTTCTCATTACGATGAATATATATGTTTAAAATCAGTTTCCTCATTACATTTGTTTCCACCAATTGAAACATATAGAAGATCAAACAAACATATGTCTTTAGATTACATTTCTTGCAATCAACAACCCATTATGATGCTCTATACCAACTGGAATGATAAAAAACATTATGCTCATTCAGATAATCAGTATCATCTCTTATCTGATGTCTCTTAACCCAATTGATAAAGGAAACAAAGTTACAATTTTGAAAATAAAAAACAACACATCTTTATCAAAAATGGTTCACTATTTTTATTGATCATTGATTTTCTTCTTCATATTGGAAACCAGTAACTTGTCTTCTCTATATTTATTTGTCCCAAAAACTCCATATACATTTTCATTTTATTAGTCAAAACAAATTATCCACTAAAAACTTATCTGTTTGATAAAACTATACATCTAACATACAAAAGATACAAATAATATGAATCAATTTTATAATCCAAAATGATAGATTGGTGATAATATGACCCTGATAATCGATGGCACTTCGTGTTCAATGGACCGATTCCATTAGTTTCAACTTCAATAACATCTTTTTTTCTCTAATTAGGATACCAATGAACTTCCATAAATTAACTTATTTCTTTTAGGATTTAAATATTTTATATTATTAATCTGATTAAAAACCAACTTCTTCATCTCTTCATATTTTTATCAACCTTTTTATCCTTCAAACAAATCTATTTTCGGTGATCTCACACATATGAGATGAGACTGTAAAGATTTGGCTTCAAGAAATTTCATCATTCACAAAACCCTACTTATATCATGAGTTCCTATTGACTTTGAATATGTTGAAGATTAGTTTCATCATCATCAGAATTATAATGGAACGTATTGTAACTTATCATTCCCCTAACAACATCTTTCTTTCTAACCAACCTCAATAGGATTGACAGTACAATTTTTCCTCATTTCCTTTATCAATATTGCATCACAAGATTTTCAGATTACTTAAGATTTATGAGAACTCCAAGATGAAAAAATAATCATTATATTTACATCATATCCATGTAGAGTCTTATTCACTTCTTCATTCTTATAAGAACCTCATTTTGGATCCATGTTGAGTCTGATAAGCCCGTTCTTCTAGAAAACATCCTACCAATACGATGGAATTTATTAAGCATTATTATTCTAAAACCCTGAATATAATGGTCATTATAATAACCAATAATTAAAAAGTGAGGTTATTTACTTTCTTTGACAACAAAAGACAATTCCTTTAAAAACAATTTCATTTAGTATATGAAAACCTTCTCAACCATTCGGTATAACTTAGTATTTTCTAAGGCTGAATATCTAGTAGTCTCTAACTTCTCATTACAATCACAAATTTCATTCCATATTCAATAAAATTTCCATAAGCTTATTAATTTTATCAATATCCCAATCTGATGGATCGTATTGACTCATGTAGATGTGTTAGATCTGATTTTCATGTCAATGATCTAGATCTAATTCTCATGCTGATGGTTTTAGATCCGATTGAAAACATCAATAAAGATTTCCATTACCTCCTCACCATAAATTATTTCTTCAAAATAATCAACATACTGATCTATTGAAAACATATAAAACTGAAACACAACTTGGTCCTAACAGACATGAAAGTTATTATCTCAAGATAATGTTAAAAATCACAAAACAAAGTGAGATCGTTTAATAGATTTTACCACTTGGAAATTTTCTAGTCAACTCCCCTTGGATGAAATAATTAAAATTAATAATTAAAATTAATTAATAATGAATTATTCATGATAATACATGTCAAGGTATACTATATACACCATAAAAATATGAATTCATTCATAATAACAAATAAGACTCAACGAAATGTAAATTGTGAAAAAATCGCATTACCTTACGATTCATTTTTTTTGAATACTATATAACCTATTTTATAATGGTTTTAATAATTTTTCTAACTTATAAAATAATCTTATTAATATTTATAATATCATATATGATCCTTTTATAACATATTATCACTCGTTTGTTAATAATCTTTCATTATTTTCATGGTTTGGGGTGTTAATTTCCTTGTTTTTAAAGTATGTTTTGATTTCTCATTTTTGTTACTCTTATTTAGATCATGATTTAGTCACATATATAATGTAAAAAATGATTTAAATATAATATATATATTCATTTTATATACATTTATAGTAGTCCATAACATTTTTTATAGGAAATGAAAAACACTGCTCATGGAGATGGTAGATCATACGTACGCATGAACATTGTTTCCATTTTTTGTAGTGTTAAAAGAAATAAAATAAAATGATATATATATATTATCATTCCATTGTTATTTATATTTCATATATAAGACATATTTTTGTTAAGAAAATTTTTAATACATTCCATGTAAAGCGTGAAAGAATCACATTGCTTCGCGAGGCGGTAGTCCATCACATACAAAAATGACATTATCGTATTCCCAAAAATAGATAGCATGATGTTATGTGTGATATATTAATTAAATACGTATAATAATCTAATAAATATCATAAATAAATAGTATTTATTCATTATTACCTACCTTGAAATGTGGTACTAGAAAAGCAATCAACATTGGTTCTAGAGGCGGTAGTCCACCGTACACGGGAATGATGATTTCATAACCCACTTGATGGAAGTGTGTGAACTTGTATATAATAAACATTTCATAAAAATATATAAATATATATAAGATAATTATTTTATTATATAATAATGGTATAATGGGAATTTGAGGAGGTGGAGAAGGAAATAAAATAAAAATTCTTTTAGAAGAGCATTACCACTTTTTAGGGTTTCCTACTTAGGTTGGCACTAAAACATTGAAAGGTTTGATTTATTCAAAACATAATTATACTAGATTTAGGTAAGGTAATTTGGAGAGTTATTTGGGTAGATATTTTATGATAAAAACGGCTTTATAGGTGTGAATAAGTGGGAGGAGTGAGTGCCTTTTTATAATTGAGGAGGAGGGATGTTCTTCAAAATACTCAAAAGTATTCACTATTGGGAGATCTACCTTACCTTATGTGACTAAAAAATTGAAAACTAATAGAGTGTAGGGGAATTATGGTCCTTAAAAACCTCAACCAAAAAAAATAAACACATATATATCATTCTCTGCATTAACATTTATGTTTCCCTATTTTTTTTACCATTTTAGATTTTATTAAGGTAACTTATTTTCTGAACTAGGAAATTTATCCATTAATAGTAAATTAAAGTGATACTTATTATAAAATTTAGTTCAAATGAATATAAATAATATATTTAAATTTTATAAAATTAAAAGTCACATGTTTGTTAGAAATTAACTTTAATAGAAGCGCATGTAGTCCACAAAAACTCTCCTTTAACCCTAACCAACCAAACCAAGTTTTTACTATTTAACAGTAAATATGTTAATTATAAAAGATAAATTGGTACATGAATGGTAAATATTTTATATTTATTAATATTTAAAAAACACTTGTAATAATATAGTATTTTCAGTAATTTTAAATCATTTAATAAAATGTCATTTATAATAAAATAACATTATTGTCAACTTTGACATTATTTATTTAATTTGAATGTAAAAATAAAAATACAATGATGTAATTAAAATAAATTATCTTAAAACTAGTGTAACATGATTTAGTAATCAAAAAAATAATTTAATACAATAATTCATTCAATATCCTTACCTTTTAATATTTTTAGTATCATTTATTTTAGTTAATTATTAACTAAATAATTACTCTATAAGAGTTTATTAAAAATTTAAAGTAACTAAATCATCTATAAAAAGATAAAATATATTATCATGATATAAAAATAATTTATATTTAAAAATGGTATACATTAATGAACATATGTTATATTTTCCCATATCCCATATAATTATAGAAATTCAAGGTTTGAAAAGAATCTTTTTGTCTTTTCCTTCACTTAACTTATTATATAAGTCAATTTCAATGAATAATATCCCAATAACTCATAAAAATATATCCCAAGGTGTAAAGGTTCTAAATATAACCATCCAATTGGTTTTATACTTTTTTATGAGTCATTTTTCCCTTAATTTTAATGTTTAGTCCCTCAATAAACTCGTTTTTTCTTAATCATGCTGATTAATTTTAATTGATTCCACTAATAATTTTGGTCAAAAGATAAGTTGTATTTATTATAAATTATAAATTTTTATGATTCCAAAAATTAAATTCATTATTATAAATTCAATTCACAAAAGTGGCTAAAATTAAATTAAAATTAATCCCGTAGACGTAATGAGAAAGCGGGTTTCTAAACTGAAAATGTTCAAAAGTTTGAAATGTTTTTACATAAAAATTCAAAATGAAAATGATTTCAATGAAATAAAATATATTAATGAATTTATAATTTATGTAATTAAACTTTAAAACTTTTTTATAATTTAACCATATAAACTATTTAAACAAAAAGTTGGTTTTCAATTAGAATTCAGTATTTTTCACTATTCATTAAAAAATTAAACTTCTTAGATAATACCAAAATTTAAACCTAAGATAATTCTAACATATCAATTTCAAAAATGATGTTTATTTTTTCAAATAAAATTTATAAAAATTTTAATAATTAGTTTTAAAAAATTCCACCATTAAATGGTGGAAAATTGACTTTAGAAAAATTAAAAAATTTTATACATAAAGTTACATTTTTTCTTGTATTATGCTTATAAAATATTTTGGATGATTTTAAAAAGAAATTATTTAATATATAATATATAAAATTACTTCACACCGTCCTCTAATTGTAATTAATTTAATTTATTAAGATAAATCATCTTTGGTGAATAAAAAAATTATAAAAACATTTCCTTTATATTCAATTAGTTTTTATATTCATTTCTAATTAATTAGTAGCCAATTAACAAAAACATATATTTTAATAATTTACATAATCTAATTTATAACTACAAATTTAATGGCTATGATATAATTTTCATTTTAAATGATAATATTAATAGTATTCTGTAAAACTTAGTTTTGCGTGTAACAAAAGAAATCAAGGAAAGTTATTATTGCATGTAGTGCAATATAAACTAGAGGTTCTATATTGAGAAAGATAAGATTAGTATTGCATATATCATAAGATAAAACCAATGTTTCAAATCATATACACTATTGAAGAGATTGAATTTATTTAAAATAGTAAATATATTATAAATTCTCGAGGTGTTATATTATATTCTACATTTGGTGTTGGGTTTCATACACGCTATTAAATAAAATGTTAATATTTTATAATTGTGTTGTGTTATATACCAAACCCCAAGGACACTCCCAATGACTTACCTACTCCTAGTAGTCATTTCATTAACCATTTAAAATGATTTTAACTAAAATATAAAATGATAATGTACCTCATCAATGGGTTGGGATCTTATAACCTCCCCTCCTTATAACAGCTCATCTGTGATCTGCACTCCCAGCATCAAGAAGCCCTCATGGTAAAAATCGAAGGACACTGGGCCTGCATATCAACTTTTCTCTCCCAAGTTTCATCCTAAACATGGAAATGTTTCCATTGCTCTTGTACTAAAGGTACAGACTTACCCAAAATAATTTTATCAAAGTTAACTACAATACGAATCGAAATCTCCCCAATGGAAGTATCAACCTCAATCTCAACATCATCAACATTGATCACATGATAAGGGTCTAGGTGATATTGTTGAAGCACTTAAACATGAAAAACATCATGTAAATCACTGTACCTCTATAGAATATACAATTGATATACAACAAGAAAGATCATATCCACAACTGCAAAAAAACCCAACATACCAAGTTGAAAAATATCGTGTTTTCAAATCCAATGGTGAACCAAGCTCAAAAAACACCATAAAGAAACTCAGGCCCCCACTACAAACACAATAGGTTGATATAATTGATCATTATATGGATTTTTTATACTCTAGGCCACATCTATATGCTTTTGGATCAACTAAACCTTCTTTAACATCTCCTATATAATATTCGGACCCAATAACACTAACTCTATTACTTCCATCCAATGAAAACATGATTGACATATCCTACTATAGAGAGACTTAAATGGTGTCGTCTGAATATTTTTATAATAACTTCTACTACAAGTGAACTAAATGAGTGTTAGTTTCTTTTCGTATGTCCAGTTAAAATCTAGGATGCATGATCTCATCATGTCCTCTAACACCTGGATAGTACTTTATAATTTATCATCTATCTAAGGGTGAAATATTGTACTGAAAAACACCTAAGTACCAAGTCACTTCTGAAAACCATTCCAGAAGCATGAGGTAAATCATATATCATGATTTAAAACTATACTCTAAGGAAACCATTGAAAATATACTATCTCTTAAACATATAAGTCACCCAACTGGTTGATTGTGAAAGTCTCTCAAATTGGTAATAAATGTTCAATCATTGTTAACTAGTATATAACAACCCATATCACATCACTCTTTTGAGAGGATTCCTAGAAAAATACACTCTGAAATCCATGGTAACATCATCTTAATTTAATTTTAGAATGAGAAACAACTATTAAAAAACTATTAGGTCATTGATGCTTGACCTTCACCTGTTAAAAGGTATAGCATTGCGTCACTAAACATATGATCTACTTCTTCATTCCGGACCACTAATAATATTGACAAATTTCATGGTACGTTTTGGTCAAACTACGGTGCACTTCCAATTTTGAGGCAAGAAACACATGAATCATCTTCTCCAGCATACAAGTAGGCACAACAATGTGGCCATGAACATGGATAATCTCATCAGTATATATAGTCCATCTATGGAGGTAGCTCTCCTTCATCAAGGTTGTAAATCAACACCAGACACTCTATATACTCAAATTGTCTTCCCTTGATCCTTCTTAGAATCACGGGGTCAACAAAAAAGAAACAAGGGTTATCTATTCTCAATCCTCTAGAAATCCTATTTACATCTCATTGAACAAGGAAATCATCTTCCACTGGGAACTGGACTCCTGGACCACCTAAGTCTATGTCTTTAAACTCAAAGCATCAAAAGAACTATTCCATCATAATATAAGCTTATTTTAAGTTGAAGGATTACATATACTCAACCTACCTCTACTACCATAGATTTATATCAAATTGAGAAAAGATATATTTAAGGCTCTAATGATTAGTATAAACAATAAACCTATCACCCAGAAACTAATTCCGCCAATATTTTAATACATAAACCACTAAGACCAATTCAAGATCATGCGTAGGATTATTCCAATCATGTTTCCATAACTTTCGTGATCCATATTCCAAGAGCTGATCTCCATGCATCAACATTTCACAATTTTTTATCCACAGTGCATCACAATACAAGGTATACTCCTCTTCCAGTTTTGGAAAGATTAGAATTCGTGCAGTGGTAAAACACCTCTTTTTCTCCTTAAAGGAATTATCACATGCCTATAACCACTCAAACTTTATACCCTTCTTGTCCAAGCCCAAGAGTGGTGCCACTATGTAAATAAGTTATGTTATTAACCTTTGGTAGTAACTTTCCAAACCCAAAAAGTTCTAATTTCAAAAAAAATCTTGGATAATTCCCAAGAAACAACTACTTGCATCTTCTTAAGGTCTACTGAAACACCTTCCAATGAGATGACGTGGACTATGGAATATACCTCGTAGATCTAGAAATGACACTTGGATAGAATGGCATAAAATTGATGCTCTCTCATTGTACTCAAGATGATATCAAGATGATTGGAATTATTATCTCAAGTCTGGGAGTACACTAAGATGTCATCAGCAAAGACCACTACAAAATTATTCGAGTATGGGAAAAAATTGATTCATCAAGGACATAAAAATATTAGTATCATTCATTAAACCAAATATCATCACAAAAAACTCAAAAAGGAAAAATCTTCTTCTGAAAGTAGTCTGTGGTATATCAAAAGGTATCACCCTCAGCCGATGATACCCTGATCTCAAGTCAATCATGGATAATATACAAACTCACAGCATGTATTCAAAAATATCATCAATACACAGAAGATGAAATTGTCTCTTAATCATCATCTGATTCAAATTTTGATAATAAATAAACAAACATAATGTTATGTCAGCCTTTTTGGAAAATAAAATCTAAGATCCCCACAGTGACGTACTTGGATGCAAGAAAATTTTATCCTCCAGGCCCTCCAACTGATTATTAATCACTTGAATATTTACTGGTGTCATTATATAACGTGAAATAAAAACTGGTTTTGCTCTAGACACTAGCTCAATAGTGAACTCAATTTCCCTCTCATGTGGAAACCTCAATAACTTCTCAGGAAACCCATCCTAAAACTAATCCATTGTAGGAGGAATGAAATCATGCTCCACTTCCTTATCAATAAGTATAATATTCACAAATCAAGTTTTAAACTCTCCCTAATGCTAATGAACTATACCAAAACAACCTACCTGAATATACCAATCTCAATGATGAACATAAACATCACACTCAAGATATATTAATGTTACCCTTCAACGATAACAATTGATGTGAGATTGATATGAAACTAATCATTCCATTAATAGTATCAATAAAAACCCTTACATCTCATGTGATTACAAGTTCCAAATGAGATGGTACCCACCAACCATAAGGGAATACACCTTGAAATGATAGATACTCTCTAATTGCACCCCTAACGACATATACATTAACACAAATCCACACAATAGTTCAATTTATAGACCCAAATTAATTACTAATTAGGTAGATATAAAAGAATGTGAAGCTTAATTATCATATAAAGAACTGAAAATAATAGAATCTACAAGAACCATACCTCATACAATTGATGGTCCAGCCTTGCTATCACTGAGTGTAAGTTGAACTACATGCAACTGACCTATTCCTCTACCATTTTCTCCTATCTTAGAACCATGTGCTACACTACTCTATAATATGAAAACTCCTTTATTAGATCACCTCATCCTTCACCCTGTCTTGTGTGACCAATATAACTCCAACATCTAGTCTAGTATGAGGTAATTGATTCCCTTTTGGTTCTCTATATATGACAAGATCTTCCATCACTAGACATTTTCTAAGGGTTCCAGAACAATCTCTATACATATCCCATAATACCATAAGACCTACACTTCGTTGATAGTTGAAGACACTGACCTTTCATGTGAATATTTTTCCCACACTGATAGAAAATCACTAAACAAATTCTCTAAAAGGCCAATCCTCTCTCTTAGATGCTCTCTCTACCACCACCATGGAAAAATCTCTCATAATGATGATTTAAACCATCTGAATAAATACAACTAGATCTCCCAAATAATCCTACCTTTCCATCACTATAAGCCTCTGTCAGGTTCCCCTCAAAAATTATATCCTAATTAACTATGTCAACAAACTTCTTCAAATGGAAGATATTTACCTACGACTTGATCTCGTATCTAAGACCCTCTAAAAAATGTTCCTCTAAACCACCCTCGTCACATAACAATGCTATAAAAAATTCTTCAAGTTAGTGAAGCATCCAATATAATCCATCACAGATATATTTCCCTAGGTCAAATTCATAGACTCTACAGTTCTCTCACGCCTTAGAGTCACGATGCAGAAATGTTCCAAGAACATTTCTTGGAAGTCCTTCCAATTTATACCCTCTAACTGCTCAACCTACACCTAAATATCCCACCAGTGGTTTTTTCTCTTTACAAAATATAAGGAACTAACATAACCATTTTCTCTGAAGGAGTCTCCAAGTGATCTAGAATCATATAGATAGACTCAATCTAGAACTCAGCTTTCTTAGGTCCACCCTCTCTAGAGAACATTGGAGGATGTTATAGTTGGAACTCCCTCATCAGATCAATCATACTCTGCATAGCCCACACTAGTTATATCTCCATAAACAATATAAAGTAGGAAAAGTCATCATAAAACTTCTCTTCCCTCTGATCACCCATAACCAATGGAGTCTCTGGTCCCTCTACCAGAGGCACACCCTCAACAATTCCCTCTCCTATCACTATCAGTAAGTATCATCATGGTACCATAACTTTACAATTCCTGTCACATGTTTATAGAAAAAAATATATAATTACACAACTACATGAAATTGGGTTCACAACTAGCCATAACAGTTTAATCCACATACATTATCCCTATGGTCATACCCACAACATTATCACCATCCTCAACCATCCCTATCCTAGGCCATGGATAACTTTGGGTAAACCAAAATTCTAAATTACAAACATCTCATTTGACATCATTTTAACAATTTTATTTAACAACTTAAAATTATTTAAACAATTCAAACATATTTATTAGGAACTACTTTTTTAAAACCACACAAGTAACATAAGGAAATTTATTTCCTATAACCTGATTTACCGATATCAAGGCAACAAGCCTGAACCTTTTTTTTTGGTGTGTGATTAATACGATGCATGTCACATAAATACATAAGTCCCTAAAATGATGCATGCATGCACAAATATCAGGCCATATCAGCTCATGAGTAAAATCTCAGAGAACAGTAACATCACATAAAAAGTGATCCATCCAAGGTGAAATAATATCCAACAGTAATAAGAGAATATTAAAAACAACAATCCCACCCAAGGAACTTGGGTTTTCCACCACACATGGGTTAGATACTCCCATGCACGATCCCATTACTAGGGAATAACACATAATACCATCCTGAATACCTTTCCCAAAAAGTAAATAAACAGAAAAGAAACTACTCCAATACCACTTGTGACATCTCTGCTCAGATAGCACCAAACTGGTGCCCTGAGATGGATTACCACATGACCTCAGGTGTGCCTCCCCATATACCAGAGGTTTTCAGCTAGTATTGAGGGTATAATAAAGTACATAGGGATAATATACCCTCTTTATTAGAGTAATAAATTATTATAAATAAAAACAAACAATAACCAAAGTAATAAAGATCATTAACCAATAATAAACTATGTATCTCATAGAAAGATCCATAAATTGGATAAGTACCCACAAACTAATATAAAAACATATAATGTATAATTGGTTTTATAAGTCAAAGGAAACCCCAAATAAATACACACTATCAATTCCTAAACCCGGTCTCAGTATCAAGCTCACCCCCCTCATCCATGCTCCATCCCAAGTCCAGACTTAGCCATCATTCATTGGGAGTTTACTCTTATCCTGACATGTAACCATGAAATCTTTTTGGGAGCCAAGGGAAGCCCAAGTAGGGTGGGAGTACAACTCAATATCCACTATCAATGGTGTATAATGTAAAATTTGTTCTAATAACAATTCGTGTAGAAGAAAAATGAAACAAAAAAATAGGTTGGTAAATATTAATATTTCACAATAAACATTTTTCAATTATTCACATGGCCACTTGGGTTTAATTATGACCCCCAACCCACCAAACCTACTTCATCCATGTCAGATGTCTAAACCATCAATTTTAGAGGTTAAACATTATAATTAAAAGGGGGAATAGATTAATAATTTCAATTATAGATACTGAGGTGAATTGGTCAAATTACCCATACCATGTCAAATTCCATTAGTACTCGTAATATCATATCATCACCCTAGACAATATCATGGAACATCATGTCCATAATTTTAATTAAAGGATTTAGAGCATCATTCCAAGCCATTCCAAATCAAATATAAGTATAATTTTTTCCATTTAGAAACTCTGGTTCTTCCATGTAAGACTTTGGAATATTCCTAGGAATATTTTCGGAGCTTGGTGCTAAGACGTTGAGAGATCCTAAGGCCCGGTGAGCCTGAAATTGATATTATAAGAATATTAAATATACTAATATCATGTGCATGTAGTGTTCCTAGAAAATTATAATAAATTTTAAATATATTCTCATATAAAAAATATGATGCCACGGTTGAGTCTGTAACATGGGGTTTATCATAGGCATGATCTAAATTTGGTCAGTGTCGGAAGTCTGGTTGAGGAAGTTGTTGTTGGGTGAATTTAATTAAAAATATAAATAATTTATATATTTTTTTTATTAATTGACCAAATTAAAATCCTCTATAAATACCCTCTAATGACTATTTTCCAAGGGTTATCTGCATAACCCATACTAGATCTAATAGGAGGTGGGGAGTGTTCTTTATTGGTAGATCAGCGACAAATAATGAACAATAATTGAATTGAGGAGGATTGACCGATGGAAAATGTAGTGGATTTTCCTTATCATTGGTGAACACATTCTTTACCAATAATTAATACATAATCTAGGTAGGGCTCATCAATTGTGGTTTTCACCCTTTTGATTAAAATTTTGAGCACGTAATCATATTTTATTTTATGGATCTTGGATTATATTCCCTTTGTATGGGACCTTTGGATAATTCTATTTGTTTAAATAAATTATTTATTTATTTATTCTATTTTATTACCCAAGATTATGCACCTATCGGTAATTTTCTGGGATCACATCGACCAATTATGATTATCACATTTGTGTTATGTATCTTTCTCCCTCCATTCTTGGCATTCGTTATCTTCAATCGGTTGACAAGTGATTTTATGATATCTAGGAATACCGATCATTGTGAATTCATTCTTTAGAATAATGTATCATGGTCATCAGTTTGGATTTGGATTTTGGAGACGTGGTGGAGGTGTGGAGGCGACAATAAGAACCCAAATTTGGATCTGGTATTAGTGTTTTGTGAGATAGATTGAGAAAATCTCGTGACAACTCGAGCTCATCAGTCCATGAAAAATGTGATGGACCATGTGAGACTGGTCATCACTACGACTGGTGTTGTACCAAAGAATCTGGCCATAATGGTGACTAGCGTGGAGGCAGCAATGACCTGCAGCATGAACCCCCCCCCCCCACACACACACATGCACACTAGAATGCTTCCTGGATCACTCCCTCCCAATATGGTTGGAACGGTTCCCTTATTTGGGCATGTAATGTGAGTGGGGAGGGGTTTATATGTAGTATTAATTATTATTATTAATAATAATTTTGTTCTAATAAAATAAAATAAATTGGGTGATGAAGTGGAGTGGTTGAATCTTGGGCTTGAAAAGGGTGAGTGATGGAGACCCCCTGTATGCACATATGAAGACAAAAAATTTGATTAATTTAATATAAATAATTAATGCAATTGTTTTGAAATATATAGAAAGGATGGGAATATATAAGCTTAATGAGTGTATATTTTTCACCCCATGAATGAATAATCTCCTCTACTTTCATATTTTTATTAAATTTATAAAATAAAAGTAATAATAATAATAATAAGTTTTGTTTTTATTATTGTTTCCAATCCATGTTTTGACTATATCATTAAGTTGAGACATTGGATTGAAGATACGTCTACATCATCATGTCTCTGACATTAAGGTAGAAAATTAAAGACCATTTTTGAATACTTGTTTTGAACTCATGGCTTGGTCCCATGAAATGATGTACATATATGTTGTGTTGAAATGAATTTTTTCACGGAGTTTCCATTTTGAGAAAGTAAATTGCTTATCCTGAATTTTTTCTGTGAGGATAAAAATGGAATTATCCATTTATCCATTCATGCACATTTGTTTTGATATATTATTGGATTTGTGTTTTAGATATATGGGCTGATGACGAGCCTCATGCGCTCATAAAACTTTTGGAAAGACTCGGATTTTGGCCCCTGAGTAGCCAATTCTAAGTAATTTTCCATATAGAACATGATGATATCCTTTGTAGTGGATTTCAATACATGACATGGGATTTTCGAAGGGGATGCTTCTTCAAGTGACGTTTGATGATGGTACCAATTGGGTGTGATCATTAGAGTGTTATCGGGGGCAGAACTCCCCTGTCACATCAGGGTGCAGATCCCACATACTCTTTTTACATATTGAGATGGTACTCCCTTGTCACACCAAGGAATAGGTTTTCTATCCATGGGGATTCTACTCCCCTATCTCACTAGGGTGCAAGTCATGCATACACATTATACAGATAGATATGATACTCCCCCATACTACAATGGGTGTGATTCCCCATCTACCATAGTGTAACTCCTCCATCCTAAAGCTCTAGTGGCATGTGGGTCCTTTATAGGAGTTGCGGCTCCCTCAATTGTGGAGTGTAGTTGTGTGGTGTAGGCCCCTCCACTCACATTATAGTGAGGTTATGGGGGATAAATGGATCAATTTGGTGGTTCGCATGGTTTTATTTTTCATTATAGAGAAGAGAGCCCCTCCAAACAGTTTCTTATGCAGTTGTGTGTGATGTTAGGCATTGGTGATGGATTTTTTGAGTGGCAGATAGAAAAATTGTTCTTAACTAGGTTGTGATTATGAAGATCCCATTTCTCTCTCATTTTGGATTCTTATTAGGCATATTTGGGTTTTTTGTTATGGTTGTTTTCTCATATACTAATTGACATACCATCATTATAATGAGCTGACTACTTCTATCGTATCTTATATTGATTTATCTTCAGTTGTTGGGGTGTCCTACTAGGTATGTATATATTCACCCTTACATATAATTTACATGTATGTGTCATGTCTTATAAAGATGAAGGATATGTTGATAGTGATTTCATAGGAGCATAGGGATATTGGGGTGCATAGAATACATACGATGGTCGGATTTGGAAATCAGGATCTGAGATCCCTTAGCTATTTTTTTCTATTATAGTTATTTCCAGGATGTGACATATTTTATGTTTGGACATCAATTTTACCCCTTTACATTTCAGTTTACACTTTTATAGTATTTATATTTTCATAGAGGTTATTACATTCATAGTTTTCACTCAAGATGATACTATCTTTTATTATTATTCTGTTGTGATTCTACATGGAGATGGTTCGATCTTACATATAGGTACATTAGGAAAAGGCCTCTCATATTAGTTATTCCTTCTTAGAACTTGTCGCCAAACCTTGTCCTATGAAGGTAGGTTTGGGGTTATGGTGTTCGTACCTTCCATTGGCTAGGAGGGCCTCGGTCAGTCAGGTCATTACAGAGTGGAATTAGAGGTGGTTTAACCTCAAGATAGTTTTTAGAGTTTTGTTAACTTTTGAGGTCTGATTTGTAATTTTAGGAAATAGTGTCAACGTGTCTTGAGTAGATATTTCAGGCCAAGTAACCAGTGTAAGTGCAGCGGCCAACGTATCCATACAATAAGATTTTGACTACCTTTTGTCCACTCGGAATACTAGGACATTGGTTATAGGGAAAATTAGAATATGCATCATATAGGGATTAGTCCTTTGATTATTATTCTTCAGTTATCTCCCCAGATATGACCATTCACCTTGATATGTCCTGATAACTTTCAAGATGTCTCTATGAAGACAGTCATTTAGGATTTTGAGAAACTTTCGTGATGAAGATCGGCTGAGAAATGAGGCCTCAATTTAGGGACCAACCCATGTGGTGTCTTCTCCAAGTGAGAATCGAGTAGTGCTACCACTTATTGAGTAGTAAATGGATCCTTACGTAAATTAGGTGGACGATCATTCACATATTGATTAGTTAATGGATCAATTAGGAGAGGACCATAGTACACACAAGCCTAGCACATTATGTGAGTTACAGTGATGGAGACCACTGAGTTTTTAAAAATGATACAAAACCTCAGGTAGTAAACGTTTGATTTGAAGTATCGGTTTGGATTTTCTAACTTGTACAGACCACGGTCGATTAGATAGTCGCATTGGTGACTAGTATTCTTTGTGGAGAATATTTTAGCTCTACAGGTACCGATAGATGATGCACATGTGTTGAGTGAACATCACAAGTTTCAGATATAGAGACCACCCAAGTTTCAAGGTGATCCAGAATACTTCTCTCATGTGGTATAGGACTATCACAGGCTTATAGTGTGAATGTCCTTCTTGGAATGGATTCAACCTGGTGGTGGTCCTTGTGGATAGAATTATTTTGGGTGACATGGGGCATTAGTAGAGCCATGAATTGGAAATTTTCAACATTGCTTCGAAAAATCAAGAAAGAGGGACACTTCCCCCATAAATATGCATTCTTGTGATGTGATTCAAAACTGTGAGTGAGTAGTGCCACCCAAAGTGAATAGTATCGAGGTACAGCAGACGAGTTCCCTGACTTGTATTTTTGAGGTCGTTTTAATGAGAGGTAGTAAGAGAAAACCTTGGATAAGGATAATAAGTATAAAAGGGGGAATATATATTGAAGCGATGGAGGCTTGTGACCCCAAGGCTTTGAGTATGTTTCAGGTGAGACCTATGTCTTCTCTTCTTTAGTTGTAGTTTTGGCACCTGGTTTCAAGACATTTTCCATGGAAGTATCCCCTATTTATGACCTGTTAATACCAATGGGGGATTTTTCTCATCGCTTGTGTTGGAGGATTCTGTAGATATGATCAATGATCACCCGTTTCTACTGATGGTGTGACTTGACTCTGTAAAGAGAGACCCTCACATGAATTCTTTCCATAGTGGTAGTGGGGCCCTATGATGATTCCATCAATATGGGATGACCGTTTACAATCCATGCTCATATAATTTCTACGAGTGTGTATAGTATCACTTTTAATTTCTTGGAACAGAGTTTTCCTCCTTTGATATGGAGTGTTCCCTGGGCATGGTAGGATATGATCATCCATAAGAGGTTACAACCACTTTCTTATCAGATTGGATGGAATTTCCCTTGGAGCAGTGGATTCCATGATCTTTCAATTTCCAACAATGGTGGAGGAGTATGGGGCATTCATCCTGAAGATGTTCCAGGTATACCTCACCATCGAGAGTTTTTTTCTACATGGAATTGCACCAAGGGTGACCCAATATCCACGCAAGCATATCGAATGACCTTGTGTAGCTGTGAGAGATATATGTGTGGTTCGAGGAGTCTACAGAGTGTGGGATTTGTATGAACCAGTTTTTTTTCCTTGGCATCCCTGTATTATTCTCCTAGAGGCAGATGAGAGATTGAGGTCAAGTGTGGATTAGCATCACCTAAGATGGATGATTATTTGGGGTGAGTATAAATCCCTAAGAATCTATGAAATATTCTCCCCATGGATGGAGGTGAAGTGGATCTTAGAGTTTGACCTTGGGATAGGTTATCACTAGCTCCAGGTTCAAGAGGTAGATGTACCAATTATAGTTTCCTAGATCCATTATGATTTCTTTTAGTTCACAGTGATACCCTTTGGTGTGTTGAAGGCCCCAAAAAAGTTTCCAACACTTGTGATCTAGATATTTAAACTTTCTTAGATTGGTTCATGGTATTCTTCTATGATGTTAGCTTCATTTCATCAGTATTAGAGTTAGATCATGTGATGCATAGAGGGATGGTGCTAAACTTTCTCTAGGACTGCTAGTCATAAGACATCTCTCATGGCGTTAGTTCTAGATTCAAATTTCAACTTCTTGGAATATATATTCTCATACATGGGAGTGATAGTGGACCCTAAAAAGGTTGAGTTGATGTAATCTTGAGGTCTAACTAGGGAATGGACATGGAAAAAGATACTCACAAAGAGGTTTTCCTTCTTCTATTTTCATGTTAGGTGATAGTGTAGTTGACCTCATTTTTATTTGACCCTTTTGGGTGATAATAGTTCAGTGTACCTCCATTCAATGGTTGTTACTCCTCCAATTATTTAGTGATTCAAGGAGGCATGACTTGGGGATATAGATTGGGAGATATTGTGTGACCAAACATACACTAGATAGATTGCTGATGGATTCCCTAAAGGTGGGGAGCACAACATCCCTGTTCATGGATGATCGGAGGCATTGTTCGTTCTATGGGAAAAGGGTACTGAAGAGGTTGTTTTCCCTTAGTAGTACACCCAAGAGAAGGGTGGTTGTACTGAGATCCTTTGGATTTGTGCTTGCTGTCCAAGGATGTTGTGGCTTGTTGCTGAGTTTAAGTCTCATAGTCTCACCTGCCAATAGGTGGAGGTCGAGGTGCTATGTGGAATTATAAATCAGATAGTGTTTTTGTGGTTCTCATAATAGGTCTTTCAGGATTGATGATAGTTAATGTTTCTTTTCGAGTAATCATAGAATAACTCACCAGGTTGACCCACTTCCTACACAACCAATAGCACAACTCCATTGAGAGTTTAGGACACTTGTTCATGCAAGAGGCTTCCTGACTTCACGGAATTCCCTCAATGATCATTTAGAATGTGATACTCACTTCACATCACAATTATGGAGAGGATTCTGGAGGAATTTACGACTCAGCTATGCTTGATCATAGTGTTTTAACCCTAAACAAATTGTCAGGGAGAGCGTATTTTCTTAGTTCTGGATAACACGTTTCAGGATTTCATGTTAGCTTTGGTCAATAAATGGGTGGATCGTCAACCTTCAGTGGAGTATGAATAGAAGTAGTTATCACTCCACCATTATTGTAGTTCCATTTGAGGCCATGTATGGGAGACCCTGTAGGTCACCACTATGGACAGAGCTAGTGGGAGTCGGCACTTGTAGGCCTATGGTTAGTGATAGTGATTATTGTGAAAGGGGTTAAATTCATAAAGGGGAGGATTAGTACTACATAAAAATGTCAAGGGTACTTTGTGGACTGATTACAGTGGCATTTGGATTTTGAAAAATATATCGTATGATCTGAGATATCTCTCCATGTCAAGGATCACAGGGATTTGGCCAGGATGGCATGCTATCTCTAAGGATCGTGGGACCTTTTTTCAATTACTGCATCGAGTTAGTGAGGCGGTATATCTCTTGACCCTGTGATTATAGTTATATTGGGTTCTTGGTGTTTACCACTTATCGTGACAGAGGAGATATGTGCATGACTTTTTGCACAGTGTCGACCCAGATGAGCTGGGCGCGGGGTGTGAAGCTACCTTTCAAGGAACTTGGTGGGGGTTGTAAATAGGATTGGTAATACCCATTGTGGTAATGTGGTTCCCTGGGGTGCATGTTGGTAGAAAACATAGGATAATGTAGGAGATCTCCTAGGATAGGGAGATCCAGATGTAGACATGATATCTCCAACTTTTTTTTTAGTTTCTACTATTTAGTGATGAAAATCCTTAAAGAGTGAAATAATGTAGAGACTTTGGGTTTTTCGTGTATGACTTTATAATATTCTTGGGAATACTTTGGATCCAGGTGTTGAGATGGCATGAGATTCTAAGATCTGGTGAGTCTGAAATTGATATTTTAAAAATATTAATTATATTAATATCACACATGCATAGTTTTCCTCAAAAAATTACAATAACTCTCAGACCGAGTCTCAGATCGAAACTATGAGACCACATTTGAGTCTAGAATGTGGGTTTTGCCTTAGCAATGACCTAAACATTGGATGTGTTAAGGAAGCTGTCGGCAGGTGCGTTTATTTAAAATAAATAAATAATTTGTTTGTTTGTTTTATTAAAGGACCTAATTAAAATCATCTATCAATACTCTCTTAAGAATATTTTTCAAGGGTTACCCACATAACCCTTGATATATATAATAGTAGGTGGAGGGAATTTTCTGTTGAAGAATCAACATCGAACAATGGATGACAATTAGAGTGAGTTGGATCTATGGATAGATAATGCAACAAGTCTTCCTTATCATTTGGAATGCATTCCTCACTAATTATCAATCCATAATTGAGATAGGGATCATCAATTTTTGTTTATTCCTTTTTGTTTAAAATTTTGAGCATGGTTTCAAATCTTCTTTATTGATATGTGATTATCTTCCCCACGTATGATCTCATTCAATAATTCAATTTGTTTAAATCAATTATTTATTTTGTTATGACATTTTATCCTCCATGATTCTACACCTATCAATCCTTGATCATCATCACATCATCCAATGATGATTATCACCTTTGTATTATGTGTCTTTTTTTCCTCTGTTCTTAGCATTCATCATCTGTAATCGGTTGATCGATGATTTTATGATATCTGATAATACTGATCATTCTTCATTCATTCTTTATAACAATATATCATGGTCATGATTTCATATTTAGATTTTGAAGACACGACGTAGGAGTGGCAACGATGATAGGAACCTGACTTTAGATCGAGTATCGGGGTTTTGTGACCCAGATTGAGCATATCTTACAATTGTTCAGGCTCATCGGCACATGGACAATATGATAGACTAGGTGAGACTATTCATCACTATGATTGATGTTGTGCTGAATAAGACAATTGTAACGGCGACTAGCGTGGAGGTGGGCAGACATGAGGCATGAATCCCCCCCCATGCGCATTGCAATTTCTACTGGATCACTCCCTCCCTTAGTGATTGGAATGGTTCCCTTATAGTTGGTCTTTTTAAGTGATGGGAGAGGAAGTTATATGTCGTATTAATTATTATAACTAATAATAATTTTGATCTAATAAAATAAAAGGAAAAGGGGGATGAAGTGGGGAACATGAAGTTTGGATGTGAATGGGTGAGTGATAGAGACACCCTCTATGAACATATGAATATAATAAACTAGATTAATTTAATATAAATAATTAAGGTAATTATTTTTGAAGATATAGAATTAATGGGATGTATATATGGTTTCCTATGTATATATTTTCCCTCATGAGTGAAGACTCTCCCCTACTTTGATATTTGTATTAAATAAAAAATATTTTATTATTATTATAGTTTCCAATCCACGTTTCTATTATATGTTTAAACTGATATATCGGATTCACGATCCATCTGTAGTATTGTGACCCAAATATTGAGGCAATCAATGTTGAATAAATGTTGGAAATTTTTTTCCAACTCATGCCTTTTTCCCATGAAAGTTTTTACATACGAGTTATGTCGAAATTTTTTTTTTCATCGGAAGTCCATTTTGATCAATTCAATAACCTATCTCATGTTTTTTTCATGAGAATCATAAAATTATTATCTTTTTGGTAATTTGTGGCTATTTTCAATTGCATATCAGTGGATAGATGTTTTAGCCCGACAAACTGATGGCGAGCCTCATGTGCTCGTCAGGCTTTTGGCCAAACTTGGATTTTGTCCGATGAATAGAATATTATGAGAATTTTTTCCCATAGAATGATATGATAGATTTTGTAGTGGATTTAAAGGTATGATATGGAATATTCTATCTATGATGCTACTTCAACTGATGTTTAAAGATGGTACAAATCGAGTGTGATCATCAGAATGTTATCTCGGGTGTAACTCCCCTATTGCATCGGAGTGTGGGTTCCCCATACTCTTTATAGGTAGAGATAGTAATCTTCTGTCACAGTAGGGCATAGCTCCCTCATACTCTTTTTAAAGGTAGAGCTGGTACTATTATGTCACACTAGGGAATGGGTTCTCCATACTCTATATAGATGGGGACAGTACTCCTCCATACTATAGAGAGTGCAGATCCTTTATCTACGAGAGAGGCACTCCCCAATCTTTGTGCTCTGACAGCATGCGGGTCCACCATAGGTTTTGTGGATCCCTCGATTTTGGAGAGTTGTTTCATGGTGTGGGCACATCCACACATATTTTTTGATGTTCTATGGGATACATGGATCGGAGTTGTGGATCCCTCGGTTATAGTGCATATTGGTGAGGAGTGGGCCCCTCCACATAGTTTCTTATATGGTTTTTCATGATATTGGGTATTGATGGTGGACTTTTGGAGCTGCAGGAAGACTCGTTGTTCTTAGATAGGCTGTGGAGATGGGGATCCCCTTTCTCTATCTTTTGAGATTTCTGTTGAGTATATCTGTGTATTTTCATGGTTGTTTCCTCATATACTAATCTACATACATTAATTATGATGATATGACCAATTCTACCTCATATGATATTACTCTCTCTTCAGTTTTTGGGGTGTCCTACTGAGTTGTATATACTCACCTTTACATGCATTTTTCCCGCACATGTCATGTCTTATGCAAACAAAGGATGGATCGACGGATATTTCAGATGAGCATAGGGATAATCGGGTGCGTAGACTGCATACGATGATCTTTCATGGAGATCAGGAGTTAGTCTCTATCACTTTTTTTTATTCCAATTTTTGGTAGGATGTCACATATTTTTTGGTTGCATGTGTATTTTCCCCCTTTGCAATTCTGTTTACATTGTCTTACCATTTTTTATTTTTCTAGAGGTTATTACATGAAAGGTTTTCACTCTATATGATATTGTCTTCTATTATTATTTCTATTCACTTCAGCAGGTATATGGTTGGTTTCATGAAAATAGGTACACTAGGAAATTTCCTCCCATGTTAGTTATGTCTTCTCAGTGCTTGTCACCAGCCCTTGGCCTATGGAGGTGGTCTTGGTGTTCTGGAGGTCTAGTCTTCTATAAGATAGGAGGGCCTCAGTGGGTCGGGTCCTTATAGTCCAACATACTTACCTCTGGATGTGTAGCGTCATACCAACCATCTCTAACCATTTCATTGATCCAAAATTTCCATGGTCCAACACACTAGGTCTTTTCAAGGAATCACAACATCAAGGGTCCATCTATTTCATTTATCATGATTCTCATTATCAATTTAACTCCATTTATTTAAATAAATCCAATACTAAAACCATTTAACCACCATATAATGCAACCATTAACAGTTCTTTAAGCCTATTTGACAACACAATCAAGCCACTTTAACCATTTACCCTTTACATAACTTCCTATATCATAGTACTTTTAATTTTTGAATTAATACAATCAATCCATTATATCATGTTAACATAAAAATCTAAAATTATAGTTGGTTTCATCACCAAACCCCTTAATTTCAACATTTACAACCCAATTTACCTTTTTTAAGGGTTTGACACATCCCATGGGTGGCCTTAAGCTCGGTATCACTGTTCTCAATTGACCCAATAGAATCTATGAAAGGTCTAACATATTACTTAAATTCCTAATTTATTATTCTTAAATAAAATAAACAATTTTTCAATGCATTTGTGAAACATCACAAACCAAGTTCACTTGAACAACATCAAGACAATGGGAAATGGTTTGTAGAACACATCGTTTATGCTCGTAGAAAAAAAATCGTTCAACCTCATCCCTTGATTTGAACTAAAATAGTTGAAAAGTAAAAGGTGAATAATTCACTTAAATTAGGGATCATGAGCTTCAAAAGGAGATAAACAACCATGTTCTGAATCCTCTAGAAAAAAAGAAAAAAAATGAAGTTTGAGACTTACCCAGGGCTTCAAATGACAATATATGACACTAAAACACCCTATAATCAAAGGAAAATAATCCTTAATAGATTTTTGAGCACTTAGTTATCACCCTATGATGCCGGAAGAGAAATGATGAAGAAATTTGGGTGAAATCATATAAGGTTTGGGAGGGAAAAGTGGTAAATTTATAACTTTTAATGAGGTTTATTGTCAGACCGCACAAATTTCCAAACTATGTGTCAATCAAATAGTCTCTTATATCCATGAGGAAATTGAGTTTCAAGTTTTTCTAGAAACCACATTTTTTTAGATATATCATATAATTTTATCATTGAGAATTTAATCATAAACAATCCCAGTAAAAAATGAGACTATAACAAAAAACTCTTACCACAAGTCTGTCATACTTCATAAGCGCTCTAACCTCCTATATGATAAATGTAAATTTACTATAATTTCATACCTTAAACATATCCATACCTATAATACCACATATTTTCCACTTAAAACATTTCACCACTCATTTATCAATAATTTTTTATTAAAATCGTTGTTCCAGGGTGTTAGTTGTTTCTTTTTTTCATGAAATTTTTGGTTTGGCAGTTTCAGTCCTTGTACATTAATTATGGTTCTATAATATCTATAATGTTAACCATGAAATAAATATCATATTTATTTATTATATAAATTTTTAATATTTTCCATAAAATGTAAATATTGAAAAATTAATTACATTGTTAATGAAAACAGTAGTATGTATGCAAGCATGGACATTGTTTTCATTATCTAACGAAAAGAAAAAAAAAGTTAAATAATATTTTATCACTACTGAATCATAATAATATCATTAATATCATATGCATATTTATTAAATTATTCATTATATCCATCAATTTTAGGTGATTATGGAAAATGAATCTTGTTACTATGTGGAGATGGTAGTTCACATATACGCACGAACGATACATTCATTTCTCATTTTACAGAAAGAAGGTGGTAAATTATTGTTTCATCATCATAATAACATATAATTATATTGATGATACTATATAAATAATGTTATGATAAATATAATAGGTTTAGAGAAGGTGGAATATGATATAAAATTGAATAACATCAGCTAATATTTACACAAATTCTTTGAGAGGCTTCATTTGACTTACACCTTGAGCTATGAAAGATTTGTATTAGAAAAAGACAACGGACTCTATGAAAAAGGTATGTAATATAGAAAGTTATTTGGTAAGGTATTTTATTAGTTATAATTCTCAAAATTCATGAATAAGGGTGGATATGAGGTGCCTTTTTATAAGCGAGGAAGAAGATACACTTAAAATTACTTAAAAGAATTTAATATAAGTAATGTATTTATCAAATATAGTGCTTTAAAAGGGACAAGGTTTCAAAGGTAAGATAATTTATGGTCGAAATATCTTCAAACAATAATAATTTGACAATTTTATGTGGAAATATTACCTGTATATCTTATATTAACCCCTGGTAAACTCGTTTTATATATAACTGAAGTAACAAATTTTTACTGTTTTTACTATTTATTATGAAAAAAATGAAAGCAATGTTATTATAAAATTTGGATATGATAATATAAAATATAGAAATAATTTCATCAAATTCATTATCTTTGAGTGGTAGAATATAATTTTAAAATAATCATTAAATGTAATGAAATCTCATTTATGGGAAAATACATTTTTAAGAATAAAATTGAATTTTCATTCTTTCACTGTCTAATAAAAACTACTGAATGAATGTTAAAATATTTTATTAAATATATAATCTATATATTTGATTGAATTCATTAATCGTTAATAATTTATTTAATTTATTATCATAAAAATCATAGTGTGCACATAAAAATAGTTTCATAAAAAATAATTCTTTTTACCATTAAATAGTTTTACCTTCATTGCAGACCTCAAGAAATCTAATGTATGTATGTTTATTCATAAATTACCAATATATTTCATTAAAATAACTTTTTTAAATAGTGTTCAATATAATTTTTTTATATAATAAGACATAGCATGTTGAAAAAAAAATCTTCGAAAACTAGGCATTTTAAACATTAAATGACTTTATTAAAAAATGATTATTTCTTATAGGAAATAATCAATAAATATGAATTTAGGAAAACATTTATATATATATATATCATAATTTTCTCTAACATCTTTTATGATAAATTTAAATTTATTATAATTCTATAACATAACCATATTTATACCTATAATACCATGTATTGTCCACTTAAAATATTTCAACATTTATTTATTAATAATTCTTCATTAAAATCATTGTGCCCGGTTGTTAACTATTTCTTTTTTTCATGAAAGTTTATGCTTAATATTTCCAGTCCTTTTACATTGATTATTATTCCATCATCTATAGAATTTTAATCATGATATAAATATCATATTTATTTATTATATATATATTTAGAACTATCCATAAAATGTGGAGATTCAAAAATGATTTACATTGTTCAGGGAGACACTAGTATGTACATATGTATATATGTTGTTTTAATTTTCTAAAAAAAGGAAAGAATGAAATAAAATTAATATTTTATCAATCTAGAATTATAATAATATCATTAATATCATATATATTTATTAAATGAATCATTATATCCATTAATTTGAGGCGGTGATGGAAAATGAAATACATTACGTTGTGGATGTGGTAGTCCACACATACGTATGAATGATACTTTCATTTCTCATTTGGTGGAAGGGAGTGGTAAATGATTGTGTAATCATCAAAATAACCTATAAATATATTTATGATACTAGATTCATGATGTTATTATGAATACAATTGGTTTAGAGAAGGAGGAATATGTTATAAAATTGAATGATATCGACAAAGATTTGCACATTCTTTTCAGAATCCACCTTTGACATACACCTTGAGCATTGAATGATTTGTATTAGGAGAATATAAGGGGATCTAGGACAAAGTTATATAAGATATAAATGTATTTGGGCAGATATAATCTGATTCAGAATTCTCAAAATTCGTGAATAAGGGTGGAGAGGAGTTTCCCTTTTATAAGTGTGAAAGATGATACACTTAGAATCACTTAAAAGATTAAAATATAATTAATGTATTTCTCAATTATAACTCTATAGAGTGGGAAAGTATTCAATGATAAGATAATTTAGGGTATAAATATTTTCAACCAATAAGAACATGATATGTTTATGTGGTAATTTTACTACTATCTATTAGTTTAACCCACTCGCAAACTCATTTTAACATTAACCGTGACAATAAATTTTTACTATTCATTATAACCAAAAATGAAAGTAACTCTTATTATAAAAATTGGAAATGATAATCCAAAATATATAATACATTTTATCAAATTCAGTTTTTATAATTGGCAGAAATTAATTCTAAAATAAGCATTCAAAACACAATAAAAACATGTTTTTAGAAAATGCATTTTTAAGCATAAAAATGAATTTACATTCATTCACCACCTAGTAAAAACTATAAAATAAATGTTAAAATATTTTTTTGAATATATAATCTATAAATTTGATCAAATTCATTGATAAATAATGATATATTTAATTTTTTATCATAAAAAATATGGTTCACACATAAAAACGGCTTCTTGTAAAATAATAATTTTTACCTTTATAGGATTTTATCTTCATTTCTAACCTTAAGACAACTGATGTATGGATGTCTACTCATACATTACTAATAAATTTCAATAAAATAGCCTTTTAAATAGTGGTGGATATACATTTTTTATATTATAATACATATCATTTAAAAAAAACATTTCTTCAAAAAATATATATATTAAACATTAAATAATTTTATTAAAAATGATTATTTCCTATAGGCAATAGTCAATGCTTTTGAATTTAGTAAAATATATATATATATATATATCATAATGTGATTAATAATATTAATATTCATCAATCAAATGGCTAGGTTATAAATGTATATTATATTACGTGTCCATTTAGACTAAAGGTTGTGTGTAAAAAAACTATTAAATATTTGAAGTCTATTTCAAAATAAATACATATAAAATGTTGGTGTGTTACAAAGCCCAAATAGAATTAGAAGTTCAATGTCAAGGTCTGGAAAAATTTATGTCTCCAAGGAGAGATGAGAAACAAAGGAGGATCAAGCCCGCCGTGTTCAAACAACGAACCAAACTAGCGGGCCAGGGAGCTGAGGCGGGCCGGACCAGTGCCAACCCAAAGCCCTAGTGTAAATCCCATAAAAAGAATCCAATTAAAAATCCTAATAGATAAACACCAAAATAAATTGATTATAATATACTGTATAATTCTACAAGAGATTAAAGCAATAAGAATGCAGATGGCAGGATTAAAAGAGGCATTTTAATATGTAAAATCAAATTCGCATTTTTTAATGATTAAAATAACTGATTAATATTTTATAATGATAATGATAATGATAATTTAATAAAAAATTAAAAATATGAAAGAGAGATTAATAATGGTGGATGTCTTTAAAAAGGATGGTTTTAATAAGAATATAAAAATTATAATAAAAGTCAAATGATTTGAGTTGATGTGGGTTTAACAAAAATAGAATATATTTTATATTAATATAATGGTATAAATTCCCCAGGGTTTAGCCCAATGAAAGCGGGTTATGTAGGGTATTGGGGATGTCTTGAGTTCGAGTCTCTCTGGATTTTTTGTGAGTTTTCATGTTTCCTTCTAGTTTTATAGATCTCATTCCCTGGAAATTTTTATAAAAATATAATGGTCTAAATGTATAGTCAAATGTTTCATGGACAATTTTTTTATTGTAAAATGGGAAATTAAAAAAATTTTAAATTTTTTTTTTTTAAGATTTGGATTGGTAAATAAGTTTTAAAATTAAATTTTATATTGGAACGTTATTAATCATTAAATAAAAACAAATATTTTATGATATAAACTAAGGTATCTATGAAATGGTGTCATTTGTATATAAATATATTCACATTTATTTTGGTTAAGTGTTAAAATATTATTTTTTTACATGGAAGGGAAGAACACGTGTAGATCCAAATTCACATTGTGTAAAATAGGTAAGGATATTTGAAGTGGTTGGAACCATACACTCTCCATGTGCACATGTGGGTCACACATCTGCACTAACATATCCTCTACTGTGTGATATGTGTGTTGATGGGTTACATCATTTTTTTAATTGATTTTTTTGTTTTAAAAATATCATTTCCATTTTTAATTATTTTAATAATGTCTTTTAATAACAAAAATACCTTAAATCTGTGGAGTCAGAAAATTATTTTTAATATACATCCTAATAAAACATTCATACATATATTTTAGTTCAATTAAAGATAAATTATTCCATTTACTATTACATATATAAAATTTTAATATATTTAAATAATCATTCATCTATTTTTATATCTAAACACTCATTACAATAGATTCAAATTTCTTTGTCACCTTTAAACAACAATGATAAAGGGAGTGTTTTATCATTGCTAACTAAAATCAATGATAAATGGAATCATTATGAGCACTAAAAAAAGTGTTGATCAGTGGTGATTAGTGCTGATAAAAGTACCCCTTTTTTATATATTTTTAAATATTATTTATATAATAATAAGTATATATATGTAGATTTAATATATAAATATGATTTCTATAACTATACTACAATAAAAAATAGTATCAATTTTATTTTCATAATTATTTACGTATGAAATTATCAATGCTCATGATCCCTCAACACCTGATGGTCACACATCATGTGTGTCTTATCAGAATGATGTATCTGGATCATTGGAATTATATTTAATATTATTATCATGGTATCAATAGGTTCTCATTATAGCCTTATAACTATTATAACATTTTCATACAATATAACAACCTTGCTATTTATTACACACTAAAACATGATTTATTACATAAACTCTTCACTTGATACAACATGGAATATCAAGAGGTATAGTGTATTTAGGGATTAGGAACATCACATAACAACTTAAAACACAAAACACAACATCTTTATTGAAAACATCCTTTACATGACCACTACATTCCATCGTACATAGCATTGCATGGGATAACCTGAGGACATGTTTAAGAAAAGGGTGAGCTAAAAAGCCTAGTAAGGGAATAAACATGGAATAACATGAGGAATAAAATATATGTTATACAATATTCATATAAATGGATAACAAGAGAAACATGAACATAAAGTCAGGATAATGCATGATAATCAGAACATGGAAATGTGGCAACAACACTTAACTAAGAATTAGCATGAGACAAGGCTCATTGAACATGGAGAATGAGTAAACCCTCATTGCACATGAAGCACGGGTAAACCCTCACTACACTGGAATTAGAATTATTCAACAATCATTTCACATGAATTATCATGATACTATACTTTACCCAATGCATTGGAGCATTATCTGGGCGCACCCTTCTTAAACATTTCATTTCATGCATAAGTTTTCCAAATGGATCATAAAACATGGAATCAATAATCACAATTTATTCCATGATTAATGGATGTGGAATACATACATGAATATTTATAATCAATAAGAAAATGTGCATAAATCTGAATACCCTTGATAGATAAATGGTCATGGTATTCACAACACAATGACATTGGCTTGGAAAATCGTACTGCAATTTCGGCAGCATAACAGTGTGAAATAAGAACTCATAAAAATGGTTGATGAGAGATAAAGGTGTGTCTCATCATATTTACATGAAATGGAAAGTAATTGGGTCATATATATACATTTCCCAACAAAAATAATGGAATTTAAATTCATAATACAAAATAATTACTTGGATGTAAATGAGGAGAGAGAAATCCCCCATGGAATTTCAGCATGGTAACGGGTGTACATGGGAGGAATTAATTAGAGAGAAAGGGGTTTACCATCATCCAAACATAAATAGGCCAGTATATGGGATGTGTGAAATCATAACCCAACATTTTTAATAGAAAACAAAATGGCATAACAACTTAAAGAAAATTGGACAAAAATGAAAAAGGAAGAAATCCCTTACTTGAATGTGTGATCCCAAAAGCTTGGGAGAGGCTTGAGAGAGGCTTCTTAGGAGCTTGGGGAACCTTGGGATGATTCTAGATAGAGGAGGTAAGGGTTTTTTCGAACTTCAAAGGCTTTTAGTAAAGAGTAAGTGGGAGATTGGGAGGGTTTATATTGGAAAATAAAGGGAATTCTTTATTATTTAAGTTTGGGACACCTCACATTAAACTAATCAAAAACACAAACTATTCCATGGATTTTTCGAATGGTTTTTTCAAAAGGGGAGTGTAAAAATATATTTTAAAATTACAATGGCCTAAATTCTTAAAATAATAGGGTAGCTTATTTAGAGGTGAGTCACACTCTCAAGGAAAACAATTTAAAAAGACAAAATGTTTTATAAGTCTTGGAGGGTCCACTAGAGCTTTGTAAAATAAATAAAACAAACCCAAAATCAAAATTTTCTAATGTTAAAAAATATATTGTCCTAAAATAATGTTTATATTGTTTTATTATATCGCTATTGGGTCATTATGATGTCATAAAACACATTATATATTTAAATGGTATTTAATTTTTACCCAAAAATTCGACTGCCTCAGAAAATTATGAGAAATTCATCAATGGATAATTTTGACCTCTTGATTCCAAAAATAATATTCATTTTATCTAAAAAAATTTATAAAAATAAGAATTTTTACTTTTAAAATAAAAACCGACATATACTGAAAATTCATGGGTTTTGACAAAAACAGCTTTCAACCATAATAAAAATTACAATTGCATTCATAAATTATTTGATCATTAATAAAAATTAATTTAATAATAATAATATCTTATTAAAATAATATTTATTTCAAAAATCTATTAATTCATCAAAATATATTTCTTAGTTAAATATTAACAAAAAATACAATTTTTTCTTTAAAAACTATGGACAAAGTAACAATAATAAAATAAATGCACATTATTTATAAAAAAATAATGTACATAGTCATACTGCTAGGGTATTGTAACTTAACCCCTTATAACACTAGCATAATACTGAAGGGTAAGGTGTGCGATGGTGACAGACTATTGGGGTGGCTCGGATAACATCACTCGGGTGGTAATCTTTATTAACTTCCACTTCTCTCGTAGTCATTTCTGCTCAAGATTAACATGTTCAAGCTCGAATTGGTCTTGGTCAAGAGAAAATCCAAATGACCACCTCCTTTCTGATCTTTGACAATTGGGCTTCGTATGCGGCAAGTCTACTGGATGAGGCCATCGCTTCCTTTTTTTGAGTAAATTGTATTTTTTAAAGCCTTATATTTATACTAATCATGTGATCACTGTTCAACAGCTATATAAGAAAAGGTCACAATTCATAACAATATTTTAAAATCTAGAAACATAAATCCAATTAAGTTCACATTTTATATAATCATAATAATACATTTACGTAGATCAACATGAATTTTCATTAATGAAAGCTGGTGTCGTTACAATCTTCCCCCCTTAAAAAATTTCGCCCACAAAATTTCCTTTTCCCACACTAAAACAGATGTATGTAACTTTGCTTCAACACTTAATCTGATTCCCACGTCGCATCATCAAACTTGTGGTTTCTCCATAACACCTTTATGAGGAACATTTTCTTATTTTGTGGAACTATGGATGATAACCCTACCTTTCACTTTTTGATTCTGGTTCTACATATTTAATTCATCCAAACCAACTTAGGGAAGATTACTATTAAACACATAAAGGGTAATCCAAGGAAAAAAATGGATGAATTATAAATAACATTTATTTCCTTAACTTATTAATCAATAGGATTCAATCTATGTTATCCATGATCTACTTTCTAACATATATTCTTAGTGGCATATTTTTTTCTTTTATTCCCTAAATAATGATACATACTAGTCTTGTGAATATACCAATGCATATCCCCTAGGAGTGTCGTAACCAAGAGTGCATCAAGACCTATTTTTGTGTACCAGTTCCCATTCAAATCTAGCTCAAAGTGGTGTTTTCGGGTTTTACCCCTAGGATACATCTGTGTCAGAGCCACCTTTACCTACTCGTATCCAGGCAGGGATTTATTTTCTTGATAAACCACTTACTCAATACTCACCAAAACATAGGGATGTTTTTATTATACTTATTCTTGTATCTAAGGCTTCACTAGGGATTTCTAATCTTAATCCCTAAAATATCTAAACCTATCCTCTGATACTAACTATGACAACCCTGCTTTTATCACAAACATAAACATGATTTATTACATAAACTCTTCACTTGACACAACATGGAAGATTGAGAGGTGTAGTGTATTTGGGGATTAGGAACATTACATAAAAACTTAAAACATGAAACAAAACATCTTTATTTAAAACTACCTTTACATGACCACTGCATTCCCTTGTACTTAACATTTCATGGGATACGCTGTGGACATGCATAAAAACAGGGTGAGCTGTAAAGCCCACTAAGGGAATAAACATGGAATAACATGCGGAATACAATATGTATTAGACAAAAGGCATATCAATGGAGCACAAGAGAAACATGAACATAAAGGCTTGATAAATCATGATAATCATAACATGGAAATATGGAAACAACACTAAAATGGAATTAGCATGATCCAAAGCTCATTGAACATGGAGAATGAGTAAACCCTCATTGTACATGAAGCATGAGTAAACCCTCATTTCACTTGAATTATCATTTTTCAACACTCATTGCACATTAATTATCATGATACTATACTTTACCCAATGCAATGGAGCGTTATCAGGGTGCACCCTTCTTAAACATTTTATTTCATGCATAAATGTGCCACATGGATCATACAACATGGAATCAATCATCATCATTTATTTCATGATAAAGATATGTAGAATACATACATGAATATTTATAATAAATAAGTAAATTTGAATAAAGGTGAACACCCTTGATAGAGAAATGGGAATGGTATTAACTACACAATGAAATTGTCTTGGAAATTCGTAGTGCAATTTTGGCAGCATAACTGCGTGAAATAAGAACTCATAAAAAATGGTTGATGATAGAGAAAGGGGTGTATCATCATATTTACATGAAATAGACAGTAAGACGGTCATATATATACATTTCCAAACAAATGTAATGTAATTTAAATGTATAATATAAAATAATTACTTGGATGTAAATGAGGAGAGAGAAATCCCTCACAGAATTTCAGCATGGTAACGGGTGTACATTAGAGGCATTAATGAGAGAGAAAGGGGTCTCCCATCATACAAACATAAATAGGGAAGTATGGTGGAGGTGAAAATTTATCCCTTAATATTTTTAATTGAAATAAAGGGCATAACAACTTAAATAAAATTGGAAAATAATGAGAAATGAAGAAATCCCTCACTTGGATGTGTGATCCCAAAACCATGGGAGAGGCGTGAGAGAAGATTCTTGGGAGTGTGGGGAACCTTTTTCGGATTTTAGAGAGAAGAGAAAAATGGTTTTTCGAACTTCAAATGCTTTTATTAAAGATGAAGTGAGATCATTGGTGGGTTTTATAGGAAATGAGAGGGAATTCTTTATTATTTAGGTTTGCGACACCTCACATTAAACTAATCAAAATCACAAACCCGTCCATGGTTTTTTCCCATGGTATTTTCCAAATGGGAGTGGGAAAAAATATTTTATAATTCCAATGGCCTAACATCTTAAAATAATAGGTTTGCTTATGTGGAGGTGAGTCACACTCTCAAGGAAAACAATTTAAAAAGACAAAATGTTTTATAAGTCTTGGAGGGTCCACTAAAGCTTTTTAAAATAAATAAAACAAACCCAAAATCACATTACATTAATGGTAAACCATATATTGGCTGAAAATAAAATTTATATTATTTTATTACATCGCTATTGGGTCATTATGATGTCATAAAACACATTAAATATTTAAACAGTATTTAATTTTTACCCAAAAATTTGACTATCTTAGAGAATTATAAAAAATTACCTATTGCATAATTTCGATATCCTGATTACAAAAATAATATTTATTTTATCTAAATAATTTTATAAACATGTGAATTTTTACTCTTAAAATAGAAACCTATATATACTGAAAATTCATGGGTTTTAACAAAAATAGCTTTCAAACCTTAATAATAATTACAATTGCATTTATAAAATTATATTATCGTTAATAAAAAGTAATTTAATACAAATAATATATTATTAAAAGATTATTTAATTTTAAAATCCATTAATTCAACAAAAATAGATTTCTTAGTTGAATATTAACTAAAAATTCTATTTGTGCTTTAAAAACTATTTACAAAGTAACAATAATAAAATGAATGCACATTATTTATACAAAAATAATGTACATAGTCATAGTGCTAGGGTCTTGTTACATAACCCCTTATAACACCCTCATAAGACCAAAGGGTAAGGTGTGTGATGGTGCAGACTCTTGGGGTGGCTCAGATAACATCGCTCAAGTGGTAATCTCTATTAACTTCCACTTCTCCCATAGTCAGTTCCGCTCAAGATTAACCTGTTCAAGCTAGGCTTGGGCTTGGTAAAGGGAAAAGACCAATGACACCACCTCCTTTCTGGGCTCTGAAAAATGGGCTTCGTACGCAGAAAGCCTACTGGATGTGGTCATTACATCCTTTTTCTGGGTAAATTGGATTTGTTAAAGCCCTATATTTATACTAATCATGTTATCACTATTCAATGGTTATATTAGCAACGACCACAATTCATAACGGTATTTTAAAATCCAGAAACATAAAACAAATGAAGTTCACATTTTATATAACCATAATAACACATTAACTTAGATCAAGAGGAATTTTCCTTAATAAAAGTTTTGGTCATTACATAAAACATGTAATTTAAGGACATTACTATAAATATAGTGGACGCAAAAGTATAAATACTATTATAGTAATCTAAAAAAATTATATATCAAACTATATACATGTAATGGAAATCAAATTACATACACGAGTTTGGTTTAGGACGTCCACTTATAACACACCCACTTAAACTAAATCCAATTATTAAAAAGTGTCAACCCACTTTCTCTCACATTAGAATCATGCTTATTTTGATATATGAATTTAGTCCAGGGTTATTCCATGTTATCCTCTCTGTCTACTCTTATAACTATGAATTTCACCTCTCTCAGTAAAATACCTCAAGAGATGAAACTTCTGATGTATATTATTTTTCCTTTCATGCGACTCAGACTTATTGATAAGCACCACTACTGCAGTATTATCATAATAAACTGGAACATGTACCATACTTCTTGGCACAACAGCAATATCTAAGACAAAGTTTTGTATCTAAACCACCTTCGTAGCTTGATCAAAAGTCATAATATACTCATATTCAGCTATAGAATCAGCGACAACTGGTTCCTTCAAGCTCCTCCAGCTCACTGCACCACCATTCAGGAATTATATATCGCCTAACTATAATTTTAGATCATCATGATCTACCGGGAAACCAGTATAAGTGTATTCCTTCACTACTAGTTCCTCATTTCATCCATATACCACCAACATAACCTTTTAATGTTTTAAGTACTTCATGGCAGTTTTTATAGCTTCTCAATGCACCTCTCCTATCATAGTTTGATATCTTCCCACCTTGCTTAAATCAAAGACAACATCAAATCTAGAACATAGCATGGCATACTGGATAGATCCCACTACCTAGGAATAAGAGATCCTACTCATTTTTTCAATCTCTTCCAATGTTTTTGGACACATTTTCTTAGATAGATTGATACCATGTGACATTGGAAACAACACCCTGTTGAATTGTTTCATATTGTACCTTTTGAGTACCTTCTCTATATATGTACTGTGGATTAGCCCAAGCAGACTCTGAGATCTATCACTATCTATTTTAATCCCTAGAATGTAGGCTCCCTCACCTAAGTCTTTTACAGAGAATCATTCATTTAACCAAGTCTTAACCATCTGTAATACTTACACTTATTTTCCCAAAATTAATTTGACATCAACTTATAATATAAGGAAAACAATGACACTCCAACTAACCTTCTTATAGATATATATATTTATTTCATTCTTGATGAAACCAAATTCTCTTATGACCTCATCAAAATGAAAATTTCATGATCGTGATGCCTTCTTCAACCCATAAATGGATATCTGGAACTTATATAGTTTATTAGAATTCTTTGACTTAATGAACCCTTTGGTTTGAGTCATATAGATTCCTTCAACCAACTTCTCGATTAGAAAAGCAGGTTTAACATCCATTCATCAAATATCATAATCATGGAAGGACGATATTGCAAGTAATATTCTAATGAACATTAAAAATGCAACTGTTGTGAATATTTTGTCGTATTCTCTACCTTGACATTTTCTGAAACCCTTCATAATAATTCATTCAATATAGTTATTGACTTTACCATCAATGTACAAATTTTTCTTGAATACCCATTTTCACGCAATGTATTTTACTTCAGATGGAGGGTTTAAAAAAATACAAACTTGGTTTTGGTTTATGGGATCCATATTAGCATGCATGACTTATTTCCATTTACCAGTAACCATTCCTTCTACTGCTTCCTTATAGGTTATAGGTTTATTATTCTCTAAAAGTAATTTTTCTCCTAGATCGGTGAAAAGAAATCCATATCACTCTGGTTCTTTAACCTCTCGAGACGACCTAGAAAATAATTTTGTCTTAGGACAATGGAATAGTTGCTTGACTCATCATTGATCTGACCATATCAAGAAAGGTATGATTTCTACTTTCACTAACACCATTCCACTCAAATGTATAAGGAGGAGTGAGTTGGTATATTATCCCACACTCCTTCAAATGATAAATTAATTCTTTGTTGAGATACTCACCACCTCGATCTGAGTAGAGTGTCTTAATCTTTTTACTAAAATAGTTTTCTAATTCATGTTGGTATTCCTTAAACATTTTAAAGGAATCTAAATTATAACTCATTAGGTAGATATAACCATACCTACTATATTCATTGATAAAATTAATGAAGTGAAAAATCCAACCACTTTACGCTACTAGAAAAAAATCACAAACATTAGTATGAATCATTTTCAGTATTTCATTGGCTCTCACGCCTTTCCAAAAAATAGTGTTTTGGTCATTTCCCTTAAAAATAAGACTCACACAATTAAGGGTTTTAACCCAAATTAGTCTAAAAATTTTCTTGATTTAATTTCTGTAAATGCTTCTCATTCACATGATAAATCCTAGATTTCTATATAGGGGTGTTTAATTATTCATTTTTACTATTTTTTATTCAATTTACATTATAGGGTTTCTGATTTTAAGTATATATAATCTAGTGTTAATATTATCCATATCAGAGTATAAATTATACTTATTAAAGAGGGTGCATTGATTTCCAAACATGAAAAAAAATCCTATGGTGTCCAAACTTGACACTACGATCATGTTTCTAGTAATAGAAGGAACATAATGTCAATTATTTAATACAAGAACCAAACCACTAGGAAAAGTTGGATGAAAATATCCCAATACTAAGGCTACTAGTCTCACACCATTTACTACCCAGGGATTCACCTCACCCTTTTCAATCTTCAGAAATATACTTGGTTCTTACATATGAATACAAAAAATGTGATCCACATACTATATCCAATATCCAACTTTTATATAAAGACATATTGCATTCTATGAAAAAAATACATGAAGTATAAGCATCACATTGCTTATTTTTCTTATATTTTTTCATTCTTCTTCCAGTGGCCTTTCTTTCCACGTACAATGCAAACAAACTCCTACTCATTTCCCTCCCACTACATATCTGGATTTTTGGAAGGACGGTGCATAATTTTCATCATCTTGGTTTCACTCTTAGACCATTTAGCATTATCCTTCCTCCTCTTATTCACTATAAGTACTGAATAATTGGCATTCTTCATATCTTTATCATCTTAGAGAACTAAATACAGAATATCTAGAAGTGATATTAACAATTTATTCATATTTTAATTAATAATAAAATTCAAGAATCTTGGAGGTAAAGAGTTAAGAATGAGATCAATTGCTTTTCCTTAGTTCACTTTGAAACCAAGAGTTCCAAGTATCACAATGTAATCAATCATCTTGAGTACATGAGGTCTTTCTTGATTCCCTTATACTAGATTTCACTTATATAGTGCACTTTATCTATCAAAACTTTCTTTCCATGCTTCCCCCTAATATAACTTTTGGAGATGGAATAACATCTTGTAGAAATCTTCATCCTCATGCATTTTATGCAGTTGACTGGATATCGATGACAACATGATACAATGTACATCTAGTGCATAATTTACATGGTTCCTATATTTATTTATATCTTTCTTGCTTAGTCTCTAGGGAGACTCAGTAGGAAGTGATGTCTCTAGTATATAAAGTTTCCTCTCTTCGCATAGTATTATGCGCAATCACCTGTACCACTTTTGAAAGTTATGGTGGGTCAGGATATCTTCTTTATCCAGAATTAATTTCAATTATAATTTACTAGTGGGGTTTATATCCATTTTATCTAAAATAAATAAATTTAGAAGTTAGTACTTTATCTTTATTACTATTTAGATAATTTTGATTAATTAATTAAATCATTAAATGTATCCCACTGTTTTATCAAACCCTTGAGGACCTCACTGTAAAATTCAAAATACTCGACAACTTGAGTATTTTAGTGAAAAATATCCTTGAAACCTCTTCTCATAGTTCAATCTATTGCTACACCAACACTTGGAGAGTTTCAAGTTAGGATCTAGACTGACTAGCCTCATTGACTCACGAATCCTTAAACTATTGAGGGAAGTCCTGACTTCTCATAATTGTAACCTTAATTCCCTTAATGATTTTCCTCTTAAATGGTAACAAGCTAGTTATGACTAATTTTCTACCATTTTTAGTTAAGTCAACACATCACCCTCAAAATACTTTCCTAGAAATAATATTCACCCTAAATTATGGCTGACGAGAACCCCATACACCTAGTTTTGTTCAAATTTTAGAGATAGAAGGCATTTTTTACTTAATATTACATCTAGGGTTTTTATTATTTTTCAGAGAATGTAATTTTTTTCCTATTAAATATGTTCATATTATGCTTTCGAACTCACATATAAACATAAATTAAAGGAAAAACATTTATCATGTCTTTATGTCATATTCGTTTATTATTTTATGTGTTCTCGTAAGCATGGACATTCACAAAAAAAATAAACAATGTATAAATTAAATAATCTACCTGACTATTCATGAGAATTTGGTATTGGTTAATCAGTTTAAATTTTATTGATCAACCATGATCTAGGGAAATAATACCTGAGTCGAGTCTTGAAATGTATTGTATCTCATATCTTAGTCTAATGTTTCCATATCTCATCTAGGATATCACCTCATCTTGACATGGTCCACATCTTACACCATCATCATCATAATACAAATAGTCACACATAGGCGAGGGGGTCTCAGGAAGAACAAAATACATAAAAAATTATTTATGGATGTACAGACCCTTATACATATTAAATGAACAAAGATGATACACATACCATCAAAAAGAAATAATTATTACAATTATCGCACACAGTTGTAATAATTAATTAAAAAAAATTAAACATAGATAAAAAGGATCAATCAATTCTCAAGACCAGTCTACGGATAAAATAGATGCATGATAGAAATTAAATGTGACAAATTAAAGTTTTAGGAAAATTGAATAAATTAAAAATATATATTTTAATTCAAATAAAATTATTTTTTTTTAGTCCCATAATTAATTTAATTTTATTCAAAAATTAAATTAATTTTCAAATAATATTTCCATTACTTTTAAATCTAAAAATTTAAATCAATATTTTTTAATATATTAAAAAAATTCTCATGTCGTAGTACCTTCCCAAGCCTGTTGTGGGTTTGGAAGAACTCTCTTGGGCCCATTGTGAGTCGGGAAGACCGGCCTCTCCATGTATTGGGTCGGGCTGACCTGGTTATACTGCAGGTAGGTTATTTCGTTGGAGGCTACACAAATGTTTGTGATACGGTGACACCAGTCACATGGGGGTCATGGGTGCTTCAATTCTGGCTACAGGAGCAGTGAATGTGTTGTTTGGGAGTGCATGAGACTTGCGGGGAAGCCTACCACAACGGCGTGATAGGGGCGGCAATCGAGAGAGGGTCAGACGGGACCCGATAGTGGCGACAATAGGTGGGCCATGAATTTAAAATTTTTCATCATCAAAGTGACATAACTTCATTGTCTTCATTGACCAAATCCCCAGTTAAGGTCTTAGGATTACAAATAAATTTAATTAAGCACAATAATATAAACAAACATTTACCTCATCTGGATTGATGGCGCGTTCAACAGTAGCTCGTCATCGGTGATCGTTGAACAAATGATCTGAGGACTAACCCCTCTGTATCATCCAAATGCGCTTCAAGAGTCTATGACAACACTAGTCACCAAATTCTGAGTGTTGTCATAGAGCTTCAATGAATCCTTCAATGACTCAATGATCACTGAGATATCATTCCATCAATCCATAAAGGTGTTCTTGGATCAAACACCTAGAAAAATATTTATCTCTATAGTAAATGATAATCATGAGAGAGGAGCTCTCAAATTCATGGGAATGGATAGTCCCTTAGAAATAAGATCCTTTTTGGTTATATAGTGGAGGTAAAAACACCTGTAAAGGGTTCCTAGACCCTCGTATATAAAATTCCCACTAAATAAGCGGTAAATGACACGTTATGATGAACTGTGTCATAATTTAACATATATTTTTAGCATTTAATTTTAATATATAATAAATATATTATGTGATAAAATTGAATCATTAACTTGACACATAATTCTTAATAATGTTAAATGAACATTGACTATTAAAATAATATTCATTCATATAATATTTTCCATGTATTTACTTAATACCTTTTGAATAATTTTAATAAATAAATTCAACTCAAATTATCATATACTTCAATAATAATGAATTTATTTGTTCATTGGTGATTGTTGATTCTCATACACACCTTGGGTCCCATGGTAGGGCCCACTATGTCATATACACCAATACAATAGAATAGGGAATACTTTGAATATTCTATTATGTGTACCCCTCTAGGACCTTATCTCAATAGCAGTAAATACTACTCACAAATCAAGAGTAGAGTAAAGCAACCCATCCAACCCCTAAAGGAGATAAGGAATATTCATAGCAATGAAAACATTCATACAAACACACACCATGTAATTCAATCTCTTTTTCTCAAGATATCTCATATAGTAGGATGCACATCTTATGTCATCATCCTTGCTTTATTTATTATTTTCTAACATAATTGGATGGACTTACCTTATTCAACCATTGTTATGGATTTAGTAAAGGTGTTTCCACCCTGATCAACTAATCCTGAGATATCTCTTCCATTCAAAAGTGAAAAATTCTATATTTATTATTTCATCAATGTCATACTACCAATGGAAGACCCAACACAAGCTAACTCATTATGACTTTAAGGCCATAGTTTTTCTTTGCAACAAAGTATGAAATCAAATAGTATAACTAAAAATAATCTCAAGTCAGTAGACCATGACACATGTTCACAGATAGGAATAACCAATGTCACCTTAAACATGTAGTGTTCATATTGGTTGTTTAGTCCTCGTGATCTTATCTACTCAAGATCACCAAGTGAAAAAATTATGAGAAGAAGTCTCAATGTTTATGATCCCCCAACACCTGATGGTCACACATCATATGTGTCCTGTCAATATGATGTATCTAGACTATATGACTTATCTATAATATTATAGTCATGGTATCTCTAGGTTCTCATTATTTTATGCGAACTAATATAACCTTTTGATATAAAAAGTAATCTAAGGATATTACCATAAATATAGTGGAAACAAAATTCTCAACACTATTACGGTAAGGTAAACACATATATATATATATATATATATATATATATATATATATCAAACTATATACATGTAATGGTAATCAAAGTACATAAATTAGTTGAGTCTAGGTAACCCACATACAAGAAAAACAACCAATAAACTAATTTTTAGGTCTCCTTAATCTTTTCATGAAACACAAAATTGAACTAATTTAAATTAACTAAATTAAATAAGTATAAAAAATATAAACTAAACTTAAACTAGGATTAAATGAAGTGATGAAGGATGAAGAGAATGAAATTTATTTCCTGGGATGTTTTTGATTTATCTAGAAATATCCAAAATCACTCATGAATTTAATCCAATTAATAGTCTTGAGATTACTAAAATTAACTAGTTTGACCTCTTACCATAAAATAGAACTATATAATCCCAGAGATCTATCTCTCAAGGTAATAATTAATGATCCTAAGGATACTAAATTCCATCTCTAAAGAAAGATATAAATTTGATTCTAGTCTCACTCCCCTGCTATCCTCTATCAAATTGGGTTTTGTCCCCTAATCCACGTCACTCTTTCTAGGAAATTAGGGCATATGATATTAATTAATATAAATGTGATATTAAATAAATAGAACACACTCATGAGCAACAAATAATGAAAATACACTAGGTATGAATTCCTTTAAACCCATTCCATACTATTCTATAAAACATTCAACTCATGGTCATTAGTTCATTAGCCATGGATAAATTAGAACCCATACAAGAAGGAATATAAAATCTAACTAAAAATATTGGTGAAGAAAAATAATGAAAAATCATTTTACTTCCTCTTAAAAATCCATATAAGAAACTATTGTTACACAATGAAAGCTATAGATGAAAACAAAACATATCTATACATAAGAATTATGATGGATCAACTCTTACTTTCTCCAACCTCTGAAGTATTGATCCCTTCCAATTATTTTGTGTTTATCCTATTAATATTTGAAGGAAAATTATTCCCTTAAAATTTCCTTAAAAACTGAGTTGTAATACCCTTTAAATATATAGATTTTGCATAATACATATTTTTTAAATAAAATTCTTTTAAATTAAACCTAGGTTAGAAATATTTCTAATAATAATACAGTAAGGTGGAATCAGCCTTGTCGCCTTTTTGTTTAAGTTGAAAGTCCTAGAGACTTATGCCACCCTTACCTTTCATTGACTCTTATCAATAACATGGGAAAGAAGGCGAAAGGTGTTAACATGAAAAATTTCAATCAACTTAATTTAAGAAAAAGGTACTTTTGTGTTAACATCATTCACCTAAATTAAGTCCAAAGGTGATATTGCTGATAATGTCTCTCCCCCAACCCCCTATAAATAGACACCGTCCCATCACCCTTCTCCCCACTCAATTCATCCCACCTACCTATAATTCCACTCACCCTAATCTCTCTAAAATTTTCCTAATGTTTTCTCCCTTGTGCGTAGCATTTTTGTTGGCCAAAAAAGAGGTCCAAATTCTCGGTGTTCAGAATGTACGAAACATCATTTATAGGTATTTTTTCTTACTTATTTTTAAGTTAATTATTAATTTAGTTTTATAGTTTTTATTTAGTTTTAAATATGTTATTTACTTATATTATTAGATGGTTATATAGAATTTATAAATAATGCTTAATATTAGTAAGTAAAATATTATTATTTAATAATAAATTTAAGTAAATAATTTATATTTAGTCTTAATAATTGATTAATTATTATAAGAAGAATATTATTTAGTATAACTTAGCATATTTAAATATTATTGAAATAATTAGGAATTAATATTAACTAGATGATGAATAAATATTAGTGAAATAATGATTCTCAACTAATTAAATATTAAATAACTAATGATTAACTAATGCTAAAGTAATGATTAAGTATTGATTAACTAAGGAAGAAATTAGGGACAGGTGTGGTGTGGCACCCACCTAAACCTCGTTACCCAAATAACACATTTAGGCTGCTTAGGTGGTGGTGTTGTGGTAATGGAGAAGGGTCATAGAAACGATGTTTCTTTGGAGGTATGAGGTTCGAATCCTAGGAGTCTTCTCTTGGTGGGATTTCCACCTCCCCTGGTCTACCCACCTTACTAGGTCACCTGGTGCTGCATCAAGTGGGAAGAAGGGAACAACCCACCTAGCTGACAGATTCCCTTGTTAAACCATCACTGATTAGGTTGTTACCCTATGGGACGCTCTGCCATCTCAGCTGGCAACGACTCCTTCCGAAATAGGGCTTTCTCTAGAGTGATCCCTATGTGGGGTGGGGGTTCCTAGGATGGAGGGTTCGAAAAGGCCACTCCCAGGGATTCCCTTTTTTTACAAAAAGAAAATAATAACTTAGGATTAGTGAATGATCATATAATGATTAAATAATTATTGACAAATAATTACTAAATAATTAAATATAAATCAACTAATAATTAACTATAAAGTAACTACTTAATATCTATTAATTAAATAATGATTAAGAAGTGATTAATTAATGATTAAGGCAAAATTAATTTAGGATTAATTAATTATTAATGAATTATTACATAGAGATTAACTAATTATTAGTGAATGATTAATGAATGGAAAAATAATGATTATAGAGTGATTAAAGAATGATTACTAAATAAATAAGGAATGATTAACATAATATTAATTAATGATGAAGTAATGATTAACCAATAATTAATTAATGATTAATTTTCAATTTAAAATAAAGTAACTACTTAAATAATGATTAAATTATAATTAACTAATAATTAAATTTAAAGTAGCTACTTAATAACTATAATTTAAGTAGTCATTAAAGAGTGATTAATGAATGGTTAAGGCATAATTAATTTAGGGTTAACTAATACTTAAAGTATAATTAAGTAATGATTAAAAAACGACCAATCAATGATTAATGAAAGATTAAATAATTATTAATTAATTATTAAATGGATATTAACTTATAATTAAATAATGATGAACTATTAATTAACCCATAACTAACTATAAAGTAATTAGTTAATTACTATTAATTAAGTAATTATTAATGAGTAATTAACATGAGATTAATTAATAATGAAGTAAGGAATAACCAATAATTAATTAATGATTAACTGTTAATTAGATATAAACTAAATACTTAAATAATGATTAAATTTTAATGAATTAATAATTAAATTTAATGTAACTACTTAATAATTATTAATTAAGGAATGATTAGAGACTGATTAACGAATGATTAAGGCATAATTAACTTAGGATTAAATATTCCTTAATGAACGATTAAGTAATGATTAACTATAGATTAACTAATGATTAATATAAGATTAAAGAATGATTAACTAACAAATAAATAATTATAAATTAATGATTAACGAATGATTATTTAATGATTAAGGAATGATTAACATAGCAATAATTATTGATGAAGTAATTATTAAAAAATAATTAGTTAATGATTAACTATTAATTAACTTTATATTAACTACTTAAAAACTATTAATTGATGAATCATTAATGAATTATTAATGTGTGATTATGGATTCATTAGAAAATGATTAAGGAATGACTAACTTAGGATTATGTAATGATTAACATAGGATTAATTATTACTTAACTTAGGATTAATTATTGATTAATTATTCTTTATCTTTAAACTAACTACTTAATAACTATTCATTAATGAATTTTTAACTACTAAGTAATGATTAACTAAAGATTAACTTAGGATTAAATAATTATTAGCTATTGATTAACTTTGGATTGACATAGAATTAACATAGGATCAAAGAGGGATAACTTCATGATAAAGAGGCCTAACTGCCCACTAGATTTTTCACTATCATTATTTAGATGATTCATACCTTGCTGCACACTGAGTTTGACACTCTTCGGGGATATGCATTAAATTACTCACATTATATTTATAAACTACTGGATATACCTTTAGGAATATTAAAAATTTCACTATGAAAAATTAGTGTCATATTTGAGAATATAAGAAGATGTTCTAAAATTTTGGTAAAGTAAATATTATGCCGTTATCTAGGAAATGAAATCCCTTTCTGGATACTAAAAGTGTATGTGGATCTGAAAAAAATGCACCTAAGGGTAATAACCCTGAAAACATCATATTGATCTAGAATCAATAAAGAGCTGGTGAATAACAACAGGCCTTACTGCAAATCAAATTAGACAATATTAGGATATTTTCTTCAGATGATTCACAATATCTTTATAAACTACCAATCATACCTTTAAGAAGATTAAAAAATTTACTACAAAACATTAGTGTCATAATTTGGGATATGTGAAGTTGTTCTAAAATATTGGTAAAGTAAATATTGTGTGGTAATCTATGAATTGAAATCCTTGTATGGATACAATAAGTGGGTGTGGCTTTGGAATATATTTACCTAGGGGTAATAAACCTAAAAACACTATATTGAGATAGTCTCGATCAGGAACTAGTGTATGATAGTGGGCCTTATTGAACACCTGGTCTTACCCATGGAGTATAATCTTTAGATGATTCACATTATCTTTTTAAACTACTAAACATACCATTAAGAAGATTAAAAATTATATTGTGAAGCATTAGTGTCATATTTGAGGATATAAGAATATATTCTAAAATTTTGATAAAGTATATATTGTGTGGACAACACTAAATGATTATTCTCCATTGTCAATATTATTTACACTATCATAATTTTGATCAAAAAGCATTTTTCATATAGACAATCATGTTTTCCTATGTCTACTTATACAGGTATTTTATTCAAATAGAGCAAGGAGATTATTATAGTTTAAAGTTGGCAACAATAGTTGGGGAAAATGATTGTTTAACCCTAAGATAACATCATGAAAGAATTTGTGGTTGTTTAAATATGGGACATGATCACTAGATTCCATCTATTAGATATAGACATCTTCAATTCTAGGCTACACTGTGGCATCTAGTTTGTCCATTGAATATTGATGAAGACTAGGTCTAGGAAAACAAATTATTTTTCCAATGGTTAGATGGTTATATGATGGATTTATATGTTGAGGTTTCTTGTGTATAGTAGTAACTTCCAATTGTATGATGGAATAGGAATACAAGATCTTTGAAGAAGGTCAGTCCTAGTAAAATGAGGCTATTACATATGATACAGAAGAAGACAATAAAAATGATGATCCCGATTTATAGCAAGATCATTTTGATGATGAGGAAGTTTATAATGATGGAATATATTGAGTAAACAGTGATGATGAGGAGTAAGCTCCATAATTTTGGAAGTTGATAGAAATGCAGTAGTTGTATAGTATGATAAACACACAGTAAATCATCCACCCCTTTTCACATCTTGGTCATAAAACAATGACACATTTTTGAAATTCAAATGGAATTTCATGACACCATAAACTGAGTTTCTTGAAATTTTAGTGGATATATTTGGTGAACAAGACAAAACATTATGTGTTGGAAGATATTTTCAAGAAACTATTCCATGAAAAAAATATAGAATTTTTTTTTATTAAGATACACTATAGATAATTTGTTTATGATTAAAACCATATAAATACATGATACCATGTGACTAATATGTAGATGATTATATATTTCTCTAGAGGGGGATTTTTGACATTTCATTTAGAGGTTGTAGAATTTATAAGATTGGGACATCTCATACTTTCATTCATTCAAACCTGATAATAGATCATATATCATTGGACGTTGAATTTGTGTCATATATTATTGTTGAGTTGATAAGAACATATGAATATATGCATGTAGCCTCTGTTTATGAAAGGATACAATAAAATTTTGTTTATATTATTTCCTATACAAAGCCATGGATGATGAAACAGAAGATAATTCTCAGGGTCTACAGTGATTGTGATGACCTATATCAGGTGTTTCAACAATTGTTATTCATACTGAGACAAAAAAATCAAGTTTTCTTCCATCATAATAAGGATTAACATGTGTCTCTAGATAACCCACTTGATCCATCTCATGTCAAAAAATTTCTCTCATTATCCTAACTCCTTCTTTTTATTTCTATATTTTGTTTCTGCAAACAGTTCATAAAAATTGACGGGATGTTTCGATATGGAAGATACGCATGCAAATTATTTATTGTGGCAACCCAAGATAGAAACTGTTTACCCATTCTGCTTGCATTTTCCATTATAGAGAAGGAAAATTATGAATCGTGGAGTTGGTTTTTTGTATGTATTATTAATGATTTTACCTACATTAGGGGTGTCTATTTGATATATGATCTTCATCGAGCAATCAATGAGGCAATCAATACAGATCCTATTAAAAAAATTCATTTTTATTTCTAGATATGGAGGATACTACTCTAATAACTTAGAAGTATTGGCATGTTTAATGTGATGTTCTTAGGGGTTGTGAAGTTTAATGGATTAGGGTGTGTAGAGCACAACATTATCATCAATATAATAAACCAAAATCAATTTATATGACACAAATATTATTGAGTAAAAACAATAATATTTACACATTTAAAATATGTGCACATAAATTATAGTATAACTAAAAACAAAATTAAATTTATATTATTGACTAAACATATAAAAAATAATTGAAAATATATGTAATATCAAAATAAATTATAAATAAAAATGTAACATTTTAAAACAACCATATATCATGTCATTAAAATTACTTTTCCTTAATTTTTTTATGAAATGATTTTTTTTTATTTTTCATATGTTCATTAAGAATGTAAAATTTCATTTAGATTATATTTATACGTAATTATTTATACAATTTTAAAGTTGTAAAATTGAAACATTATTATGTTTCATGCAGGTGACTTTAAAAGCATATAAATTATAAAGTTTAAATATAGTTTAAATAAAATTTGACAAATTAACTCAACAATTAAAACGTAATTTAAAATCAAACAATTTTATAAGTATATTAAACAAGTGTTAATTAACTTTTCACAAAATTTATAGCTTTAGAACATAACATTTACACGTTAAAATATTAATAGACATAATTCAAATTAAGTAATATATTATTATTTACAATACTATGAAGTATAATTAATTATGTTATTATAATTAAATGTTCGTAATTAAATTATTAATAAATTTTAATTATATTATTAAATATTTATATTAATTTAAGTAATAAAACTTAATAATGATGTAAATAATATAATTAATAATGTAACTATTAAAGTATTTAACAATATAATTTTAAAATAAATTTTGATTAAATTAGTAATATAATTTTTTTAATTATTAATAATAATGGTATTATTAACAAATTATTTGTATATATATGTATCTAAACCAAGAGTGAATAGTCATACAACATTAAAACAATAAAAATAAAAAATTTACTCTAAAATAAAAGGTTAATCCCATGGATTTCATAGACTTACCAGTAGAAAAAATTAAACTAGAAAGAAGAAAGATAAGACAAAGGTAATGGGGGTATTAACACTTTTTTCTTTTAGTTTAGGAAAAAGAAGTTAAGGCCTTTAATGCCTTTCGGGTCCACCCAAAAACCCTATTGACTTTAAAGGATTCAATGCAATTTTGTATTAGTTTTAAAGATATTTTTAACTTGGGATTATTTTAATATTTTTTTCAAAAAATGTATATAAAAACCCAAAATTATACTCTTAAAACTCTTAAAATATAATAGTATCCTATTTTAAAAACTCTACTAACTTATCTTCTATAATTTGGCCTCAATATCCATGGTGTATCCTTCTAAAAATCTATAACATAAACTCTAATTCCATTAGCTCTATAAGAATCACTATGGCATAGAGAACCAGCTACAGTGCAAACCCCTTGGTCAAAATTATTCCGAGGTATCCTCCTTTTAAAATACCTAAATTCCTGAAATAATATTATATCATCCTCACCAATATTATCTACATCAACTTTCCTTTATTCTCTTCAAACCTGGCTACAACATGGATAACATTCCTTGGGCGAAACCTCCTAGAGACATCAAAACCTAAGTCCTTTCTACATCAAGGGCCTCTATAGCATAATAGAACCCTCATGGAACAACATCACATTTCATGTAGACCCTTATCACCCTTTGGCGTAACCTAAGGATTCATGTGTTAGCCTCTTGTAGTATGTACAACCGATATCTTGTGATATGAAAGACTCCCAAATCGCAAAACCTCATTATATTATAACCACATCTCTTTCCTTCATCACATGCAACCACAGTGGAAGTCATAAACCGGTGGAGCAAAAATCCTTCTCCATAAGATCACCTCCATTAAATAATATTCCTCACCTCATTCACACACACTAATATATATCAAGACAATAGATGGGGAGTAAAATTCCCAGATCCATTTAAAACCTTATCCATGATAATTTTAGGACCTCCACATTATAGCCAAACTCCTTCCTTGAAATTTCATTTGTACAAGCGGCTTTCTTAGGATCACCCTTACAAAACAAGGATACCTTAACCATGAATTTTATTTACCACTTCACTTCCTTTAATTACCTTACAAATCCTTCCAAAAACCCTTACTATATTTACACATATCCTCACAATAGTGAAACATAGTGGCCTTCATTATGGATATCATATTTTATACTGATACAGCTCATCCATCAGTGTAACACCACCCTTATGTTGAAATTATTAGCATTAAGATTTAAACATTTTCCATGTAGTGGATACCCTCACAGTGAGTAAAAATTCATGAAAAATATCCTCTAGGGTCTCACAATGTAATATTGCCCATATAGGGTATCCATATTTGATATCATAATGTAGCTCAAGATCACCTTCGATGGAAATAGTGATTCTATGGTGCAAGTGGTCGCTTGTTGTGCATATGACATGAGCAAGGAAGATGGCATGGGTGAAATCCTAAGATGATGATATATCTATAATATAGGAATAGTTTCACTCCAAATTCATCCCACATCGATTTGTCACCTTGGAACATTTATCTTAATAATACATTTTGTGGTACCACTATCCCATTGTAATCTTAATAGATATAGTTGACTCCTACGATCATCACACTTTATCTCACAACAAGGCCAGGCTCCATACATGTTTATAAGTACCTGTGCTAGGAAACCACCATCCTCTTGACACCAACACACACATCTATATTTTTTCGATACTTTTTTCTAAAAGTAATTATTAAAATAATACTAGGTTATTTTTTAAAAAATTATAAGAATGAAAGGTGGCATCGCCGATACCGGCCTTCTGTTATCTTGAAAGGCAGAGAGATTGATGTCGCCTTTTCCCCGAACCTCTATAAATAGACACCTATACCTCCCCCTTATCCTCACTCATTTCATTCGTCTCTCTTATTCCACCTCCTCTACCTCTCTACTTATCTTGATGATTCCACTTTTGTGTGAGGCGTTTTTGGTGGCCTAAAAAGAGCATCAAATTTTGGGGGACATCATTTAGAGGTATTTTTTATTTCTTTTTAATGTTATTTATTTATTCAATTGTTTTGTTTACAGTTAGTTTTAAATACATTATTTAATTTGTTGTTTAGTTATTTTGATATTTTAGAAATAATAGTTCATGTTAGTAAATAAAATATTTTTATTTATTTATTACTTTTTAGTAAATAATTTATAAATAGTCTTATTAACAAATTTATTAATATAATAAGATTATTATTTAATATAACTTAGAAGTTTGTAAACATTAGTAAAGTAATTAGGAATTAATATTTTCTAGATAATGAATAAATGTTGGTGAAATAATGCTTTACATATTATTAACTATTAAATAACAAATGATTAACTAATGCTAACGTAATGATTAAGTATTGATTAACTAATGAATAACTTGGGATTAAATAATGATTAGATAATCAATAACCTAGGATTAACGTAGGACTATCTTATGATCAAGTAATGACTAATTAAAGATTAAATAATTATTAAATAAAAATTAAATAATGATGAATGATAATTAAAAAAAACTAAAAATTACTTAACTATAACTTAAGTAATGATTAATGAGAGATTAAAGAATGAATAATACACAATTAATTTAGGATTAACTAATGTTTAAGTAGTGATTATCTAATAATTAATGAATGAACAAAAAATGATCAGTTAATGATTAACGAATGATTAACTAATAATTAATTAATTATTAACTATTAATTAACTAATAATTGACTATAAATTAACTAATTAATATCTATTAACTAAGTAATGATTAATGAGTGATTAATGAAATATTAAGGCATAATTAATTTAGTATTAACTAATGCTTGACTAATGATTAGATAATAATTAACTAATGATTAACAAATGATTAAAGAATAATTAACTAATAATTAATTAATGATTAACTATTAACTAACTAATAATTAACTATAAATAACTACTTAATATCATTTAAATAAGGAATGATTACTGATTTTTTAATTAATGAATAATGTATAATAACTTAGGATTAACTAATGCATAATGAATAATTATGTAATTATTATTCAAAAAGGCCACTCCCTGGGATTCCCTTTCTGAAAGAGAATGATTAAGTAATGATTAAACAATGAATAATGAAATATTATAGAATCATTATCTAATGATTAACTAATTATTAATCATTGATTAAGGAATTATTATTCAATGATTAAGGAATGACTACATTAGAAATAATTAATGGTGAAGTAATTATTTGACAATAATTATTTAATTATTAAAAAATAATTAGTTAATTATTAAACAATAAATAGTTAATTATTAAATAATAAATAGTTAATTATTGACTATTAATTAACTTTAAATTAATTACTCAAGAAATAATAATTAATTAATGCTTAACTACTAACTTAGTAATGATTAACTAAGGATTAACTTATTATTGAATAAGTATTAGCTATTGATTAAATTAGGATTAATATAAAATTAACATAGGATCGAAGATGATTAACTGCATCACAAAGAGGCTTAACTACACACTTTATTTGTTACTCCTTTGATTTTGATGATTCATACCTTGTTGCACTCCTAGTTCGACAGTCTTGATGGATATGTTTTAAAAGATTCAAATTCTCTTTATAAACCAACGAACATGCGGTTACTCTAAATGGACTAAGGGACTTCTATTTTTATTCATTTTTTATAATCCATCTTTTAAGGGTTAAAGGGGAACCCAAACATGGTGGTAGGTTTCGTGACATTATAAGACCCAAGGGTCTTAGAGGAATTCATCAACACTATAAATACATGGAACTACCCCTCCTTAGCATCTACATCTTCATGTCCACTCTCCACCATCACAATGATGTTCAGTTAGGCTTCTCGTGCATGCATTGGCTAGTCCCGATGGAAATTTTTATACCCTCACATTCTTCTAAATCTGTTAGCACTACTCTGGTGAATGCGCCTGCTCTGAATCCTTATTTGGAGCCCGCTCCTTGTTGAGTCTTCCTGGTCTATTAAACTACAATTTCATGTGTCCTAAAGACCTTGAGGTGGCCCAAAAGCCTTACTAGCGCGAAGTTCTTGGGTGGTCTGAAGGCCTCAAAGGGCTCGAGGATCAAATCGGTGGCCCAAAATCCCAAAAAGATGAATAGTTCCATCTGGTACTATATAAAATAGTACCTTCTATAGTACTAATATAGTACACTAGAAATAAGTCTCTGCCCGGATTTGATCTTGGGTATCTTATATTCACTTTACGAGTCCTCACCAACCAGGCTGAGGCTCTTGTGTTGAACATACATTTAAGAAGATCAAAAATTGTTCTACAAAACAATAGTGCCATATTTCAGGATATAAGAAGATATTTTAAAATTTTGGTAAAATAGATATTATGTGGTTATATAAGAAATGAAATCCCTATCTGGATACTATAAGTTGATGTGTCTCTATAACATAGTTTCCTAGGGGTAACAACCCCAAACGGGTGATTGAGCTTGACTCGATTGTCACCTAGTTCATGACAATGGGCTTTGCTACACTCCAGGTTTGACACTCTTATGGGATATACTGTAGATAATTCAAATTATCTTCATAAAATATTAAACATAACTTTATGATGATTAAAAATGTGATAAAAATAGTAGTTTCATATTTTAGGATATAAGAATATGTTATAAAATTTCAATAATGTAAATATTGTGTGGTTATATAAGAAATTAAATATTTATGAGGATACTAAAAGTGGATGTGGATTTGGAACAAAGATACCTAGGGGTAAGAACACTGAAAAGGGTGATTAAGATGGACACTGTAAGAACTCGGGACTTCTTTTTAGGTATGTACTCCTTTTCTTGTTGTTTTTTAGGAAAAGAGATTATTTAGGAAATTTTCGAAATACTCTCCCTGTACTTTATGAGTACACTCTGTATACTCTGTTACCATGGGTAGCTGTGATAGCCATGTAGTGGCCATGCACACGTCCATGTGGGGTGACCTGGAGGCCAGTTAAAGTGGAGTATGGAAACCGCAAGTACACGTCGTGTACTCTGAAAGTACATGCCGTGTATTTTGTTTTGTTTCATTAAATACACCAGGGCCACCTCTAATCACCAAAAAGATCTACTTTTAGGCCACATTCGACCGAGACCTCTGTATGGCTGTAGATCTTTGAAAAACCCCGGATTGAGCATCTGCCCTCCGAATAAAACACTGTCGGTTGCGTTGGAATCGCATCGGTGAGTTCTCTCTTCTTCTTGAGCCTCGTTTCATGATTCCTCTTCCTTCTCAAGTTATCATATATTGAACATTTTAGAAATTTTTTTATATTTTCATAATTCTAAGGAGATTCACGCCTCGAGGATCACATATAGAAATCTCCTAACATCTAGGTAGGTGGTTTGTGCCTTTTTGTTGAAGGTCTTTGAGTTTTATGTGAAAAGTTTCCCAATACAAATGAACGGGGTATTGCGCGTTTACCATTTTAGCCCTATTATTTGTCTGATATGCTGGTATGCTTGAGTAGATGTTATTTGAATGTGAAAAGGGTGAATTATTGTGCTTTGGATGTGTTTCTCATGCATGTTTTTCTTATTTTGACCTTTGGGTCTAGTTTGCCTGTTAAGCTGTTGTTTACTTTCCCATGCCTAGTATTGTAAGATGGGGTGACTGTTGTTCTGTTATGCTGTTATGTTGTAGAATGTTATCCAAGTAGTTATTGAGGTTTACCTAGGCTGTTACATGCTTCTACACTTTCTTGACTTACACAGGGCTATGATAACCTGGTGTATAGACCATAGGGAGAATGGATGTTGAGGGATTCTCCAGAGTGTCTGTTTTACTAACGATGCAAGACCACAGGGGGAATTGACATTGAGTGATTCCCCAGAGTGTTTTTAGTTCCTCGACATGGGCCACAGAGGGAATGTGACGTAAGTGCTTACCTAGAGCACCTTTAGATATTGATATGAGACTATAGGAGGAATTGACGGTGAGGGCATCCTTAGAGAGTCTATTCTTAAGCTGAATGAAAGGGGTTTAACTGAGTGTACTTCCCAGAGGGTTGCTTATACTTGTTAGGTAGGACCATAGGGGATAGGCTGTGAGTACTTCCCAAAGGGTTACCTTGTGTTTAGATTTTTGATTTTGTTTCTAGGTAGGACTAGTGGTGATAGGCTATGGGTACTTCCCAAAGGGTTACCTCTTCTGTTTATCTGTTTGATTAGCTATTGCATGTTATGTGGTAATTAGAATGATTTGAAACTGTGGATTGTTTAATACTGAGTATTTCCTTGTTTACTGACTTCTTTACTTTATCTTCCATAAACTCACAGACTGTTAGGCACAGATCTCGTGGTGGTTGCCTACTAAGATTTAGTCTCACACCCTATTTGGTCCATGCTTTTGGGCCCAAACAGATTGTATTGTTGCAGGTATAGATACGGGAAATCTCTCTTCTACTTCAGGTACTTGATTTTCTATGGAGATGGAGAGAATGGGACCAACCTATGGCTTGTGATTCTGAAGAGTTTATCTACTTTCTTTTGCACTTTAGTTTAGTATTGTTTCATTTCATCATTGTGACTTGTTTGGATCTTTTCCTAGACATATTATTCATGTATCATTTTATATATGTGCTCTAGTTTATTCAATGAGTATTCCACTGGTTATTTTTGTATTATATTATTTCTACTTCCTCTCTTGTAAGTATTGTTTTACTTCTGATGTGTACTCCACCAATGAGGTCATAGTTTCACCACTATCACACCTAAGGCCCTCGCTGCTAGTCGGTAGCCTCTAGCGCTCGGGGAAATGTGCTTGAGGCCACATGACCAACCGGGTACGGGGCACCTCTGGGTGGCTTCCGAAACTGGGACATTACAGACACAATCATTATATGGTGCATGACAATAGGCCTTATTTCATACTTAGTTTGACAATCTTGAGGGATATGATTTTGATGATTCACATTCACTTTATAAATCACTGGACATACCTTTAAGAAGATTAAAATTTTTACTACAAAACATTACTGTCATCTTTTAGGATATAAGAAGATGTTCTAAAATTTCAATAAAGTAAATATTGTGTGGCCAATGCAATATGATTATTCCTCATTTTCAATATTTTTTACATAATTATAATATTGATAAAAAAATATTTTTCACATATATAATCAAGTATTCTTGTGTCCAATTCTATATAGAGGTTATTTAAACCAAGTAAGATGCTTATTATAGTACACAACTTGCAATAATGGTTAGAACATCTGATTGTGTAACCCTTAGAGAACTTTAGGAAATAATTTGTGGTCACTTAAATCTGGGATATGATCAATAGATCATGTCTATTAGATATAGACATTTCCAATTCTCTTCTTTTCATTTCATCTAGCTTGTCCATTGGGTGCTTATGAGGATTGGGTCTAAGAAAGAATTTATTTTCCCAAATTGTTAGATGGGTCCACTATGGAGTTATATATTTAGGTTTCTAGTGTATAGTAGCAAAACCCAATTGTAAAAATACATAGATATAAAATAGTGGTTGAATAAGGTTATTCATAAGTAAATGAGTCCATTCCTGATTATGTGGAAGAAAAAAACCAAATTGAGCTCCTAGATATATAGTATATTTAGTTGGATAATGAGGAAGAATCTAATGATGTAAAAAATGTAGACAAAAATGATGAGGAGGATGAAGTTGAAAAAGTTTGGGAGGATATTTCTAGAAATGTAGTATCTTTACAATAACCTCGACACACAATAAATCATTCATCACTCTTTAAATCTTGGTCGAATGAAATGGAAGATTTTACTAAATTCAACTAGAATGTAATCACACCGGCAACTGAGATTCCTGATGTTGCAGATGATATATTTGGTGAGCTGGAAAAAAACATTATACATTGGAAGAGATTTTCCATGTAAATATGCAATGAAAAACAAACTAAAAATATTTCATATTGAGAGAAATTTTAGAGATTTATTTTATGAATCAAGTGGTAAAAAATTCATCATACGGTGTGATAAATATGAGGATTAGTATATTTTCTTATTGAGGGTGATTCCTGACATTTAATTTGGTGGTAGAAGAATTTTTATGATTCAAGAAACTCATACCCACGTTCAGACAAACCTGACTCAAGATCATACTTCATTGGATGCTAAATTTGTGTCATCTATTATTGATGATATGACCAGGACTTGCTAAGACATTCTTGTAGGACCTTTGAAGGAGAGGATACAATAAAATTTTGGTAATAATATTTACTATAATAAGGCATGGATGGAGAAATAGAAATCAATTTTTAGGATATGCGGTGATTGGGTTGACCTGTATCTGGTGTTTCCACAATTTCTATCCATACTAAGACACAACGCCCAAGTTTTCTTCCATATCTATATGAATTAACACATGTCTCAAGATAACTAGCTTAATCCAACTCATGTTAAATTTCATCGGTTGTTCTGGGAATTCATTCCATGAATTTATGTATTTTGTTTATGCAAATAGTTCTTAAAAATTTAAGGGATTCTCCTATATTGAATATACATGGGTGTATTATAGATTGAAGAAACCCGAGATAAAAAAATGTTCACCTCTTTCATATGTATCTTTCATTACCAAGAAAGTCCAGGACATGGAAAACACATTCAACAACAGATTGAAAAAAACATTGAAGAAACTTATACTTATCAAGTGTTCCTTTTAATCCAAGAATACTCTTGATTTTAAGTGCAAGAGTGTCTGAACCACATCATAAGTGGTAGTGATTGAGTATTGGTGTTATTTATAGAAATGAGTCTATGTCAATGTTTAAACTTCTAGGCATTGTGGTTTCTATTCACACATGTCATTTCAATGGGTGCCATCATGAACATATCATGAGAAGAATATGTTGATCTAGTTTACTAACTGTACAAAATTTCTTACTGCTATGATACTCCATGTATTAATATTGGGGACTTTGGATATTTTCTACTACCCAAAGACTAGCTGATATTAATACCTGACATCAATAGGTTATGACAGTGAGGGAGAATAAAGTCCACTAGGATACAGAATGTGATGGACTGGCCTCAAGAATAAGGGAAACGTTTGAGATGGATAGTATTTCATTAGGATGCCCATAACAGAAAATTATACCGTAACATTGTTGGATCAAGTTCACACTCTCATCTATAATGATGTATTTCCTCTAATGTGAACTTTTCATATTATCAATTATATGGTGTTAATATAAAAATCCTTCATTTTGTATAATTCTATGAAATTTCTAAATACCTTTACTATTAAATAATAAATAGTTTACAAATTATACAACCATATACATAAATCACACACAATCTTAACATTACTAAATTTTACATCATTTAAATAATTAAAACATTCTTCTACATAATGCCCTTCCCTTTATAAATCATTTTCACATGATAAAACCATTCGGTAAATCATCATTTGGTTTTCATAAAAATCCTTTCATAATCACATTACAAGGAAAATGACAAGTACAAGTTAGATGACATAAAATCATAATCAAAATATCCATGCACACACCATAAAGTAATAATGTGAAAAAATAACCATGAAATATATCATCATGTCATAAATCATACATAAAGGGAAAATCAAACCATTTGGTATCTAAACTATTGGTATACGTGATATAAATGAAAAAAAATCTCAATCCATAAGGTGTATCTAACTGATATAACCTATGTTTGCACAAATCATATGTTAAATTAAAACCCCTTAGAAATATGAGTATTCTAACACAAATAGTGGAAAAAACTGCAACATTTAAAAATAGATATTGATAAAATGATCTCTTAAAATTCCCAAGAAGTTCCCAAGTAGGGTGTGAGGCATGAAGCCCAGTAGGATACCATGATGAATCTATTTATGTCTTTTTCCCTTAAAACTAATAAACTAATTTGAAGAAAACTTCAAAATCCAAACCACTTAAAAACAAATTAAATTCAAGTAAAACTATAAAATAACTTTGGTTTTATTTTATAAAACAAAATGGTTTTCTAAAATAATTCTCAAATATCAATAAAGTAAAAAAACAAGTCCAGAAGGTACAACATTCTCAAAACATGCTCAAATAAAACCAAATGGTAATATAAAGGTGATAAAAACATCAACATCATGTAACCATATAAATGGAAATTGAACAAATGAGAATAATACCTATCATCACATCAAATGGAACTAATAAAATTCATAAAGCATATAAACCAATCTAATATGAGTAATGTGCACATAGGGGCTCTAATCATTAAGCTTATCATGTATATGTAAAATAGTGTGCTAGCTAGCTAAGAAAAATAAGAACACATGGTTTTCCTACAAAACCAACTCCAAGAGATCACATGGTATCCTGAAAATTAACATGGACTCTCACATGGTCCTCCTACCAAGGCTCTCTTGGTCCTTTGGAAAATAATGTAAGTTTGCACGGTCCTCCCTCCAAGGCTTACACAATCACTTAGAAGAACCACTCAATCAAACCCTGGTTAACCCATGCACTACTACATGCCAACACATCAAAAGAAAGTGACCATATCAATCAATCCATAGCACAATCTATTTCATAAATTAAATATGACCAATTTAACAAACCACCCATTACAAGGTAAAAACTTATCTCAAACAAATTTAGAAATATATTTTGAGAAAGATGAATACATTCCCTTTTGTTTTGGTAAGAAAAAATTTCATAGAATAGTGTGAATATGCTTTTTATATCTTATATTCTACCAATAATATCATTATACTAACCATAATGTTATATTTTTATTTTATACTCACCTAAGATATATTTTAGTTTTATATGTAGAGATGGAGGATATTAATCTACTCACTGAGTAGTATAGGCATGTTTCACATGACATGCTAGAGGGCTATGAGGTTCGATGGGTGAGGGTGTGTAGATCCCACCATTATCATCACATTACACCTCTAGCCACCATTTTACAATACATATGTCGTGATGGCTTCTATGACATTACTGTTTCTAATTTTACATTCCTTGATCATCACCTCCTTGCTTCTCCCACTGAGAGATGGAGATATTAGACACACACATTCCCCTTTCCATAAGGATATATGACTATCATACTTGAGGATGTGGTAGTTCTTCTCGGTCTTCCTATTCAAGTGATGTAGTTATAGGTACCACATCTGGAGACTAGCCTGATCTTGTATAGAGATTTCTAGGACTCGACATTGTGGGGTATGATGATGCTGCAGATGAAAGGTATGTATCTATGAGATGTATTGAGATTCACTTTGCACATTTACTCAACGACGCTAATAAGAATACTGTCAGGAGTTACACCCATGCATATATATTGTGGTTTATTAGAGGGACAATGTACATTGATCACTTTGATATGCATGTGCATATAATGTATCTGGGTCCACTGATGGATTTTAATCAGTCCAAGAGATACAATTGGGGATCTGCGTGCTTGAAATACACTTATAGAGCATCAGGCATGACATTCCAATCAGATCACACTAATCTTGGGGGTTGTGTCATCCATATTCAAATGTGGGAATGGGAAGAAATATCTCTCCTCTCCTAAATTTTTGTTGGTCAGGAGGTTCATATAGATGTGCTACATGGCACTTCATGTAGACTCTAGTATGATCACTCATCTTTATTGTTCTATTAAGATACTATGAGTTATTAAATTTAATTTATTATTATTTTTCACATTCTATGTTTTAGGATATATGTGGAGTTAGGAACACTAATTTTTCAGGATGTCGGGGCACAACTTGGGTACATATCATCTCATGTTGGACAATCCATTACCCATAAATGTAAGTATATACAGTATTTCCTTGACTATTCAATTTCATAATATTATATTTTTTAGTTTTTAGTAATAATTTTTTTAAAAAAAATGCCACAAGTATTTTCAGATTACAAGGATTCAATACTGGTCTCTATTAGATCAGTTTCCCGCATACTACATCGATGGGATTTACAATGCCATTATTGTAGTTACTCTAATTCACTTTCATACTGTTGAGTGGCACAAGCCTAATAGAGTCATGTTCCAGTTTTAATTTTTTTCATAATATTCCCTTCCCACCTAGATAGTCAGCAACACTTCATTCTATGAAGTTGATAGGGAGGCATGATGTTGACCAGTGTCGACAACATGTAGTGTATCTAGACCTCTAGGAGAGATGATTATTCTTTCATGTAAAGGGTATGCATACAATGTTATTCCCTCTAGTGAAGCAGCTCAAGTATAATCCATGTTATAGACTAAGGTTTATATTTTATCTTACTCCACACAAAAGAGGACTCCATGATTTGGTATGTTAATTAATTTTCATTAGTTTTTTGTTGTACTTTTTTTAATTCATTTTTAATCTCTTTATAGTATACCCGACGACAACATATTATCTGCATGTTTGATCTAGAGGAGGGGGAGGTTTTTATCCAAGTAGTATATAATGATGCAACATAAAGGATGGTGCAAACATATCATGTTTTACATGATGGTATCATTAATCTTCCACCTCAAGAAGATAGTGTCCCTACCCAGGGAGATGAGGTTCCTACTCAAGAACCCCCTCCATCAACTTCTCATGTTGAGGAGTTGTGGTAATGAAAATGTAGATCATGTCATACTGATGTGATGCCTCACCTGTTCCATAGTTATAAGTTGGAATTCTAGCAATCCATCCTTAGACAATTGATAATGTTCATTAGGGGCCATGAGATCTATTTATGTGTTTAGGATATACACATGTTTCTCAGAGTAAAACAGATCTGAGCTTGTATTAGGGGTTATTTCCCAATCCTCCACCTTTTGTGCCTAAGCCTTGCCATATAAGTCCCCCAAAAGATGATGGCAGGTCCTTCCACTTACATAGTGGGATACGTATAAGGAACACATGATGACGTCATGATTCCTCCTCCTCCTAATGAGTCATAGGCAGATCATTAGATTTTCGAGGTTCCAACATGCAAGGAAGAGCCCTCTTCTTGTCACCATACTCTACCCTAGCACAGAGGTCGATGGTCTCAATACAAGCATCCCATTCACACACAATTATGAGGTATGGTACCTCATCATAGATAGAGATAGTGGTTATTAATTTTTATGTTTTCTATTGAATTAAGGGATTTGAAACAATAATGTATTTTATCCTCTATATGATTTTATTTCTATTAAGTTGATGAAATTATTTTCACTATCAACCATTTTTTATATGTTTAGCTAATTTTTTAATTTTCATTTATATTTTACTTATAGTTTAACTTTTATAAGATTTCAAATTCGACTACTTGAAACATAGGAAAACTTTTTAAATTTAAATTAGGAAAATTTAAAATCTCATAAAATATAAACTATAAAAATAATCTAAATAAAACTGAAAATATAGCCTAAACATAAAATTTTGTTTAAAATAAAAATAATTTCATCATAATAAACCAAAATTAATTTACATGAAACAAAAATTATTGATTAAAAACATAATATTTACACATTAAAAAGTAAATTCACATAAATTATAGTATAATTAAAATCTAAATTAAATTTAGAACATTGAGTAAGAATAAAAAAATAATTGAAAACGAACAGAATGTAAAAAAAATTAAATAAAAATATAATGTTTAAAGAAAATATATTGTGCCACTAAAATTAATTTTCATTAATTTTTTATATGAAATTATTTGTTATTTTCATTTATTTTTTAAATGTTCAGTAAGTGTGTAAAATTTTATTTAAATTTTATTTTTACTTTATTATTTATAGACTTTCAGATCCACTTACTCGAAACATTATTATGTTTCATATAGGTGACTTTGAAAGAAAATAAATTACAAAATTTAAATATAATATAAATGAAATTTGAAAAACAGACTCAACATATAAAATATAATTGAAAATATAAAAATCATAAATATAATAAAAAAAGCTAATTTACAAGTCATGAAATTTATTGCTTAAAAACAAAACATTTTTGCTTTAAAATATTAATGGACATAATTCTTAGTAATTATTATAAGATTAATTACATTACTATGAAGTATTATTAATTATGTTATTATAATTAAATTTTAGTAATTAAATTATTAATATATATTAATTATAGCATTAAATATTTATTATAATTAAAATAATAAATCTTAGTAATGATGTAAATAATATAATTATTAATGTATCCAATAAAGTACTTAACAATATATTTATAAAATAAATCTTACTTATATTAGTAATATAAAAAAATTAATTACTAATATTAATGGTATTACTAACAAATTATATATGTGTGTGTGTGTCTAAAAAATAAAATAAAAATAATATATATTAAATATATAAACATATATATTTTTAATTTTTTAATTGTATTTTATTTAATTTAGTAAAAGGTTGCATCGGCCTTGTTTCTTTTTTACTAAAACACAAAGGTGGAAAGGCCGATTCCACCTTTGTGAAGTAGTTTTAAAAATATATTAAACCTATCATAATTTTTTATAATTATTTCTTTAAAAAAATGCATCAAAACTCCACTCATGTGTGCCCTTGCACCTGCCTACATAGGGGCTCTATATCACCATGTTTCTGGAATTATTAAAATTCAAAAATTTTCTAAAATAAGTGATTTCAAAATATTCAACTCCATTATGTCTAAAAATAACCAAAAGACCACCATACTCAAATTAACGTCTTTATGAAAAAATGATTAAAAAAATAATAATTAGGAAATAATGAAAATTTAAATCAATAATATTAATGGGTAAAATATATAAATTAATTTGGGTCATCACGCACCACCCTATCATGTGTTTGCCCTGCGGTCACATCATCAAATTCATTCCATCCTACCTCACCTTATGGGTTGTGAAAATCACAACCAACACAACCCAAGAGACTAATGTTTGTGTCCACAACAAGATGAACTAACATGTAGAGTCGCTCCCACTTTACATGTTGTTCATTTTCACAATGCTACCTTCTCTTTTCATCTAGTGGTTCATGTTGGGTTCTCAGTTGAATTAGGTCAAATTTTTCATTTTAGGGATTGATAGGGAATCAGTTTCTTTGCATGGTGAGTGTTTAGTCCCACACAACATTATTCAATAACACAATGTTATTTTTCATGAATTATTACTTTCACCATCTCATGCATTTTTTCATGATGACCAGATAATTTTTATTTGTTTCTGTAAGTTAACTAAGTGACATGAATTGAAACGTGTTCCATTTGGTGTTTTTATTTTGTGATTAATTTTAATTTGAATTAATTTTTGAATTGAATTATTATTTTTTAAATTATATTTTTGTTGAAATTCATATTAAAAATTAAATCTGTCAAATTTTATTATTATTTGATTTGGTGGTATTAATAAATTTAACAGTTACATCTGATCATATCAAAAATTGGTGACACAACTTTGTGAGAAGCTAATCATATTATTTCTCTAAAGTATGATTATTATTTTTTAGTGGAAAATTGTGAGTTGATAGTGAATTGAAAACTGAGATAGCTCGAGATTAATAATTGAATGACCAATAAGTCTTCATGGGGATGGGAAGTGATAGGTGGGGAGGTTGTATAACCTTATGCCTTTTATGAGTTGTAAATTTCAAAAGAAATTTGAATTTTTTATTTTTGGAGCCGGGGTCATTTTGATAATTGAGATTCAAATTGGAATTATAAGAGTGGTATTATCCCAATGAGATATTTTTTGATGGGGATTTAGTCTATAGAGGTGCATCATTTTATCAATTTAATCTTGGGAGTTTTAAAATGAAATTGGTAAATTTTAAAGTGTTCTGACTCTATCACATGGTTAGTATAGAGTTAATATAAACTGTGAGTGGAAACCATTTTGGTTAGATTGGATTAGGGTTTAGCAAAAAAAAATTACATAATTGGAAAAAACTACAAAAACCATTAATTTAGTTTTAGTGGTGATTTTTATAGTTGGCACATAGTTTGGTAAACCGTGAAAGAAAACCGTGCAAGGTGGCATGGCTTGAGATAGGACCAATAGAATGGTCGGTTCATGGTTTTGGAAAATCATGTCGAAATCATGTGGTCTTTTATATTTCATTAAAAACAAGGTCATAAACAAAATTTCCTCTAAATATTTTAAATCCTAAACCCCCTTTCTATTCTCACACACATGCAACCAGACTAGCAGGGTCTCACACTTCATTTCCTTTAACCCCCTTCAAAATGAGGTGATATCATTGCATTAATTTGGAATTGGAGGTTAGTTTTCCTCCTCCCTCCTTATCCTAATTTTCCCCTTTCTTTATCTCTAATTTTGGGAATTTTTATTATGGTTTGGAAATTATTTCTATTAGATCTTGGTAGAAATATTCCAATACAATGGGTATTTTTCTTGACGTCACTAGAGGATGTCCTGAGATGATGAATGCATGTCATTGTATTCAATTTCAATGAAGGTTCATTTTTTGGTTGTTTTTCCTATGGTTTTTGATTAAATTAAATGAAAATTTCCATTAAATAAATAGTGAGTGATAGAGTTTTTATGTGGCTTAGGTTCGGGTGTGTGTCAGGAGTATGTCACACCCCATTTCTTCACTAAGAGTATTTCACTCTACGGGTTTTTGAGTGTTATGATAATTTAAATTAAATTGATTAATTCATTATGAACTATTAAAATTGAATGATTTGGATATTATTCCTTGATATAGTTTCTTGGGAGATGATATGTGCATGGCGAATAGTCGTCTAGACTTTGATGAGTATGGGCCAGCATTTTTGAGGTTTACTTTAACATAAACAACATGATTGTTGTAAGTGGTCACTTTAGTATACCCCTTTGTTTTATTCTTTTTATATATACAAAGTTATATGTGGTCTCATTATAATGGGAAGTCTAAATTTTTAAATTAAATACATTTTTTAATTAATATAAAATGATTATTGATCGATGCAAGTTCTAGGGGCCACTATAGGCCCTTGAGGACTTGGCATAGGGCCTCGACCACTGATGGTCTAGATTTCGATTATAAAAGAAAATTCCGAGATTGATGGAAATCTATGGGGTATAAATTAATATAAGTGAATCTAACATAGCCACCCTAGTATAGGGTCCCTTAGACACATCCTTATATAGGAGATTGGTGGAATGGGATGATTAGCCCAAATAGACCATGATGGAATTATGAGATTCCTTGGAGACATTAGTCTTGCTGATTTGAGAGTAGATTGGGTGATCCTCCCCTACTATCATGTGAGTACTTGGTTGGGTATACCCTTGGTATAATATGATAGGTTGGGTGAGTGGACCAAGGGATACTATACCATTTGAGTGGTGGTCTTATCATGAGAGATGAGATTGAGGTTTGAGATCCAATACAGGGAATCTATTCTATGGTTTGGCATATGGGACCATGATGGTTTCCCTCATGTTAGGTAACCCTTGAGAGTCTTAGTGTGTGAATGGATAGTGTTGATTTGGGTGTCACCTTAGAACCAAAATCAATTATTAAAACCTGGTATTGTTGTAGTTGAAGGAATAGGTTATGCACTTGAGAGGATTATCTTGGCTATATGAGATGGGTTGGGTTGGTGTCCAACCCAAGTTATTATTATTATTTTGAGATGTATGTAAGGTTTCGGTGAGTGACCAAGTCATGTTCTATGACATGGTGTGATATGTGACATGTGGTTCTAAGGATGGTGTACCCTTAGTATATGCAATACATGTTTTATTTACATATATGAGATGTCTAAGGTTCTGGGTGGGATATGGACTTGGGTGCATACTATATATAGTTTCATGGATAGATGTGGCTCCCCCAAGGTGTATATTTTTATACTTTTAAGGATGGAAGTGGATCCCCTAGGTAGATATATCAGGGTTCTAGGGTTGGATATGGCCCCCCTGGGTAGATATTCTCATGGTTTTGGGGTAGGAAATGAATCCCAGTAGGTAGGATGTGATGGTTTCGAGTGAGCTATGACCAGGGGTAGATTATGGTTCTAGGGTAAGACTTGGTCCCCCTTGGTGGCACATTTTATATTTTGAGATACTTTAGAACTCACCGAACAAGGTATAGTCAATTATAAGTGTAACTTTGGTACCCAAGGACCGATGATGGTTATTTATTTATGCTTATGCACTATATTTATATATTTATCCAGGAATATCACATGTTCACACACTGATTTACTATTTATTTTTACGGATATGATGGTATCTCTCAATTGAGTCATACTCAAACATTGCTAGGGTGTCCATGGTATTGGGGTACCTAAGTAGAATTCACTAACCATAGGTTTAAGTAGGATAGATTCATAGTATTTCATGATCGAGTGGGATAAATTAGGTGATATTTGCACACAAAAATGTGACTCGGCTCATGCATGGTAGTAGATCCTCCAATTTTATTATTTTTTTCTTTGTATATGTGATCAAATCAGTGTTAAATCAGTTTATGTATGACAGTATGATCATGTTTATGGAAACCCAAGCTAAATAAACACATTTATTTCATTATTCTATAATAATAATCATTCTATCTCACAAATGGTCATGAAACCTGAAGAACCAAAGGTTTAGTGACATTAAGGACTAGTTACAAAAGAAATTATTTTACCACACGTGTAAACATTTATCTATAAGTGAGCCACTCAACATTTCTTATATACCTCTCATAAGTTATATTCATCTTCATAACAGGGAGAAATATAAATGTAATAAAGAGTGATCTCAGATGCTTAATAAGGGTAAAAATAAACAAAAAAAATTGAATATCATAAGTGATCATAAGATGGGTATATGGGTATAATCAAGATACATAATAAAATTCATAACCAACATAACATAGATTATAAATCATGACATAAAGATTGGCATATCATAATACCTGAAACAAAAGAGTGTATAAATGTGAGTCAATAAACATGATCCATGAGTGCATAACATAATCATGAGTATAATCATAAAACGCGACACATTTAAATAGTGGCACAAACATTAGTATAATAAAACTTTACTTTCATGAGTCACACGCTTGCACCCATTCCTAACATAAAACTTAATTATACCCATGTATACATCGCTTTCATGAGTCACACATTTTCACTCATTCTTGTGAATAACAAAATTTTTCCCACGTATACATATCACATGATATTTGGACATTTATCTGATTCATTAGAGGGTGATATAGGACCCCACCCATCATTATCTATAATTTTGATTTCTAATTAAAAAACATTCAATTATCACATCATAAAGAACCCATAGAAATAAAATGGGTTTCATAAAACATTAAAATGAAAATCATTCACTTTTTATAGCATGAAGAACCCCTGGAAAGAAAATGGGTTTCATGTCCTTTCACTATAAAAAAATGGTAGAGAAGAAGGGGTTATGTTTGAGTTTAGAGGGGGTTATAACCCCTCTAAATACATTAGAAACTATTACCAAAAACCATTGTTAATGTGGCTACAACAAAATGTTAGATGTGGTTTTGGTAAAGTGCTGGTAAGGTATGTTTATTTTTAGTGGTTGTTATTTTAGATAGTGTTTAAAACCCCTTTCATTTTACATAAAAATTATAGAAAGTGCCAATTTAGAAGCGGTTTTTAACCACTAATAATTTGTGTACAATTTTAGAGGGGGTTTTAACCACCTCTAAATTCCAGAAATAGGTAATTTAGAGGAGGTTTAAAACCCCTCTAAATTATCATTATTAGGGTGGTTGGAAAGATCCACCCCTAAATTTCCCATTTTCATTTTTTTTAAATGGATTTTCCATCGTTCCCCTTCCCCAATAAATACTCCTCCTAAAGCCTACCCCCCCCCCCTAAGATCTCCACCCTCCCATTCACCCTCCTATAGCCTACCGCACAAATATCCCCACCAATTCAATGAATGACCCCATCCTATAGCCTACTGCTAAGATCCCCACCCTCTGGTTCACCCTGGTCCCACAATCCATGGAAAATCCAATCCACCCCTCTAAGCATCCAACTCCCACCTACCACGTATGCATGCAGGTATTATACCCTGCCAAATATAAAATACCGTGGGTAAAGGGTTTTGAACCCATAACTAGTTATCACACAACATCTGCACAACTTTACCTATTTACCAATATGATAAACCTTTTTCCATATTTTAAAATGTCCATGAATATATTTATATATATTTGATTGTTTACTCAAATAAATGGATTTTGTATAATATATTTAAATACATTTAAATATATATATAATCTATATATACATTTATATAAATAAATGTACTCATGTTTTTGTTATTTATTTATATCCCACTATATATTAAAATAAAGATATATATACATTTTTTTGATGAAAAAAATAAATATACATATAAAAATATATTTTTACATATGCAACTAAAAAATATAAATATAAATATATATCATATATATATATATATTATTTATATATATTATTTACTATATTTATATGTATACACAATTATATATTTTCTATATTATATATTATATATTACACAAATTTATTATAAAAATTTATGTATATATATATTATTTATAAGTTAACAATAAAAAATAATAATAATATACTTATAGTTATGTTATGTATAAAAATATATATTTAATAAATTAATTTAAATACTTATGTGTATATAAATAGAAATTTATTTGTAAATATTGATTTATATTTTTATTTGAATGAGTATATTTATATATTTATAATTTATTTATATATTTATTTGTGTGTGTATATATATGTATGCAATATATTACATATTTATGTATATAATTAAATGAATTTATATTATATACTATGCATACAAATATTTATAATATACAGACAATCGAATACATTATTTACGTAATACATACATGTTTATTTATGTTCATGGGTGTGTAAGTATCTGTATAATCCATTATTATTTTTATTATATAAATAATAAAAAATAAAAGGTTTTTATATGATATATTTTTTAAAATAAATAATTTTTCTGTATATATTTATAAAATATATTTATAATTCTATATTATAATTGATATTGTATGATATAAATTTTTATAGAAATAAATATATATTAATGTACATGTTATACAATTTTATTTATGTATACATATAAATACGATTAAATAAAATATTATAAATTATTTATATAAATATATTTATATATAAGTTTATATCATGTATTTAAATAAATTTATTTATTTTGTTTTAATTATATATACATATAGTGGAATTTTTTTTATAAAAATAGTGGAGGTTCACAAACCCCTATATCTCCTAAATTAGAGGAGGGTGAACTGCTTTTAATCTCTTAAATTAGAGGGAGTTCAAAACCCCTACTAATATATTAAATAAGAGGGAGTTCAACTCACCCTCTAATCTCTTAAATTAAAGGAGGTTTAACACCCTTTCAAATATAAGATATTAGTGGGGGTTTTGAACACACAATATTTTCTAGAAAAACACAATTTCCATATTATATATATATAACACCTTTAAAATCCAACCATATATATATATTGCACCACCAATTATTATATTAGTAGTGGTTTTGACATAACCTCGTCTAAAATCTATTTTAATATTAAAAAATATTGATAAAAATTTTAAAGGGGGATCAAAACCCCCTCTAAATTTGATGATTGGAGATGGTTGTGAATAACCCCCTCTAATTTATACAGAAAATGAATTTAGAGGGGGTTGGAATAACCCCATATATCACCAATAATCTCTTGTTTTTTTTAGTGTTTCCAAATCAAATCATATAATAAATCATCCATAATCATAACAAGTTAAACCCATGGAAAGTAAATGGATATCCAAATACATTATTAACTTTCTAAGTAAATAATCTTCAATCAAGATAGTAGAGTATTTGGTATTTACATCATATAGTTAAAAGGTATATGGTTAAGATAATAATTTCCCCTAATAAATCAATATATTACATCTAGGAGAACACCCTTGAATCAAGGGAATCCAAAATAGGGTATTCATCGAGGAAAGAAATTGGAATAAAAATTAGAGTTTTACATTAAAGACTATATGTTAAGAAAATGGAACTGATGGATAATTACTCCAAAAGAGAAGTATATAACATAAAAAATATAGAGAAAAAATTTGGATGATATCATTTTCATAATATCCCTAATTAGTTATAAGATTTTTCAAATAACAATGACTTAGATGAAAAATGATTTTTAGGAGTTTTATAAGAAAAAAGCTTTGGAAATAAGAAATATATGAAATCCTTTGAATGAATTTTAAAATAAATATTTTATAAATCAAGGAGAAAATTAATTTATTTTAGAAACCATGAAAATATATAGAGAAATATTCATATAAACTAACAAATATGGTGGAAATAATTTCCCACATGTAAAACCTTAAAAATATCATTTCATAATTTGACAAAAATGATCCATATAAAAAATGATAAAAATTTATTTAAAACTTTTAAAGAAGGTAAAGTAGTAGCAAACAAACTTAATAAATTACTAAATCTTATATAAGTACATTTTTGAAATCATCCATTAAATATAGAGAAAAAATGATGTTCAAAATGAAAAAGAAAAGGGAGGGTCAGTTTCCTTTAAATGGGTAAATAAGTAGACAACAAGGTAATAAAACAAGGAAAAAAACATGTAAAAGCCAAATAATTAATCTATGAGATTAAAATAATAGATTTTTTAGAGAGAAAAGTATAGAAATTATTCATATGTATTATCTATTAAAATCAATCTATATTTTGAAAATGAGATTGGTGATGAAAGTCTCATGGTATTAGTAACATAAAAATCAGAGTATCTTGAGTTAAAGATCCTAAAATAAATTTTAAAATCTCATTAAATGGAATATATTTCATCCATGAAATTAATATGGAAGTAAATACACCATATAAAAAATAATGGTGTGGAATTTCAAACATGTCTCAGGAGATTAAATTTGAGATAAAGAGCCCCTTACAACCTTAGAATCATTCGAGTCAAAACTAATTCAATGATATGATTTAAAAAGAAACATTAAATACTATGAATAATGAGAGTATTATGATAAAAAAATATTAAATGGGTAGTAAATACACCAGTCTAAATAAGACATAGTGTAAAATAATAAATATGTCTTAAGGGTGAAAATTTTAGAAAATAAACCCATACCTCATTTCCCCACTTAATTGAATACTATCTAAAATCCCATATAAAAATATATATCTTAATACCCTATTTAATAACCTTATTCATATCTATAAAAAAAATTAAACTAAATTTATAATTATTCTCTTCATCTATATTGGATAGTTCTCATCCATTTTCAATTTCGGGTGTGAGTAATCTTGATTGTTTTTAACTAGTTTCATAATAGAGGTTTTTTTCTTCAATATGATCCAAAAGTTCATCATTACCAAATCATAATATATTTTATATTTTATATTTTATTATAGTTTATAAAATTATAGTTTCATTCTATAATAGTTTCATTCTATTATAGTTTTAGTTATGACTCTTGTAGATGAAATTTGCAATGATCATGTTAAGTCATTTTTAAAAAATGAATGGTGGTAACTAATTAATGAGATAAATTTTTATATTACCATTATATAAAAAATAATAATTTACTTATTAATATCCAATTTTTTATTTACAAATCCATACTTTATAGAAACTAATATCATTTTTCATGTAGGTGGTTAAAGCAACCCAACAAGAATATGCTAAAATCTATGTATAAGTGTGGTTGTAAAAAAGATAATTTTTTAATAAAATCATTACCAAATAAATATAATTTAATTATTTGTATTTAATTAATTTTATGAATCATAATTGGGAAGAGTTACAATAATAAGGTAAATAAAAAATAATATTTTTTTATAAATAAATTTCATTTCCTCTTGGTACATTCACCTTGGTCTGTTAGTTTTACAATGAATTATTATTGATAATTTTACTTATAAAATCCCTAATTTATATTTCTAGAATATAAATAATTACATGAATAATATATCTATTTTATAAACTCATTTATATAATCACCATTTAAAGGTGGTGATAAAAAAAATGAAACATGTCATTCATGGAGGCAGTAGTCTTCACACATGCATGAGCAACATTTTCATTTTTTAATTGAATAGAAGGGGAATATATAACAGTTATACCATCAATATAATAAAATTTCATTATATTATTTATACTTATGAAATTATATACACATGGTTAGAATTGTTTAGAGGATGGTCGATGTGAAGGATAAATAAATAAAGTTAAAGGGTAGGTAATACTTATGGTGAGGATTTAGATCTTCTCTTCAAGTATCATTTGTAAATGAAAGACTTAAGGCACTATTTTGTGACTATGGGCCACCAAACATATATAGGGGCTCTAGAATAAGTAAATTTGGAAAATTTTCATTGGAATTTCCAACTAGAGGTGTGGAATGAAGTTGGTGGAAGTGAGCTCCTTTTAGAGGAGAAAGGGAGGGGAAACTCTTTGGAAAAAATGTTAGGTGAAGGATAAGAATATAATTTCATGATATTTTGATGGGAAATATTAGTGAGACATGTGTGATTAAAATTATAACCTAATAAAGGTATTATATATGGTCTAAGAGTCAAATTGAATTAGTAAAATTCGAGCCACAATAGATTACCCATTTTAACACTTATTAATCTTGATTAAAATTTAACCATGGTCATTATTTTATCTATAAAAATATAAGTTACCCCTTATTACCAAATTTAAATGTGATTAATCTAAATTTTTACTCTATTTAATATAATTTTATTTCTAAAGTTGAAAAAATTTACTTTAAATTAAAACATATAATGTTTTAAATAATTGTTTTTAAAGAAAATGTATTTTTAATAATTAAGTGTTCTTAATATTATTTAACAATTATTTCTGATTAAATAAGTGATAATTTAATTTTATATCATATTAGATTATTTATTTTAAAGTATATCTATTTTATTTAAAATTACAATAATTATAAAAGTATTACTCCTTGAAAAATATATGTTTTACCGTGTTAAATAATATTTATCTTGGTAACTTAATTTTATGCCTAAAAATGAAATTGACCTCATTAGATAATTTAGAAATCCTAATTAATAATATTCATATAATTTTATATAATTATATTTCTAAAAGTTATAAAAATCAATTTTAATATAAGCACACATAACTCATAAAAACAATTTTAAGAAACATGTATCTTCTTAGCACAAAATAAATTTATTACTTTCATAGTAATCACAATTATATGGATGTTAACTTATTTTACTATATATATTATTGATACTTTCCATTTAAAAAATTTAAATATAATAAACTTTATATCATGGGAAAAATTAATTTTTTTAAGAAAATATATTTTATGTATAGCATGATTTTATTTGTTATTTAACAATAATAATTCAATTTTATCCATGCATTACTATTAAAAATAACATTTATTTTTATTTATATATATATTTCATAATTCAGTAACCTCTATATATACCCACCAATTCAATAGTTATATATCAATGGATATATATTTTATTTGGTTCATTTTTGGTTGGTGTTATGTTTGAAGACAGCTATCAAACACAATATTTATTAGGGAAGACACATAGTGAAATCTCATGTCATCACATTCCACCCTAAATAAATTTCATCCTCCCAATTTTAATTATTATGAACTAATGGAATAATAAATGGTGTTTATAAGGTATAAATGACTATATATTTACATTTTTAATGAGGTTTCATACTTAATATTCTTTGTTTTACTAGTGAACTCATTTCTCCCTCATGATAGGAATATAACGAGTGTTGATTTTTCTCCAAACATTTATGTTAAACACCCCATTATAATTGGGAAAATTTTCATAAGGATTGTATAATCATAATTGTATTAATAGGTGATCAAGAGTATATTTTTATATTTCAATATCATATATTGGTAGTTATCATTGTTAATAGAGCCAATCCAAGCCTAATATCCCTTCAAATTTGTCTAAAAGAAATGTACTAAGATTTTTTGGAAGCACGTTTCTATAAAAATATTTTAGAGATAAATTATATACCTATGATATAATAATCATACCACTAGATGATTTTATTAATAATTCAATATCTAGTCATTGGGGAGGTGATTTTAACTACTTATAAAAAATGATAGGTACTATGGTGTGGGTTGAACAAGATACAATTACAACAGTCATGGTTCTGAAGTGGATGATCAGTGTCATTCACTATAAACTATTTTTAGAACTTACTTCAATATTTATGGTTGCATTTGATTTCCCTTATTCCCTTGGTCTTGGAAATTTCTTATGTATATCATCCTTGTTATTCCTTGGGTCAGGGCATTGATTTGGGTAGTGCCCATGTTTTCCACATGTATTACATTGAACCATTAATGGTACCTATAGAAGCACACTATTTCCTTTCATATTTTCCAATTAGATCTTAACTTTTCTTCAATAATTATTTCCTATATACCCTCATTATACATATAAAACATCTCCCAACTCCTTTAATACCTTCCCCTTAGTGATTCTTACCACAGTTTTTATGTGACAGACATTGAATCTTATTTATTTTATTATCTTCATCATCAAAACTTCCATGAGAGTAAATTATTCTTTTATTCAGTGTATTTGAAAACTCAAATGATTTCCTTTTTTTAATCATGATTATTTATATTTAGTTTTTTAAAATCATAATATTTCTCACTTCAACTCTTATTCTATTTGGTGGATCATTGAGACAATCTCTGCATTTTCCATAACATCCATTATTAACTAAATTAATTTAGGATTAGTCAATTACTAAAACCAAAATGAGTTATCAAGAGATATAAAAACCATAAGAGATTTATTGTAACATATTTACATTATAAATTCAACATCAAAATATCTTAATCTTTAAAATTATTACACTAGATTTTAGTTCAAACTAAATCACTCTTGGTTTAATCTAGGTTTCTTTATTCGGGTTCAATAAATATTCATTAATATAATTCCTTAACATAATAAATCCTTCATAATGTATTCTAATAATATTGTTTCTAACCAAAGTATATCCATCAAGAGTTTTAAACCAAGTGTGTAGTTATTCCTATTTATCTTGCATCAAGTAACAATCTATTTAATACCCAATCTGTATATTTTAGGGTTATTTTCCCTAGGTACATTTGTGTCAAAGTATATATCCACTTGTAGTATCTAAACATAGATTTTATTTCTAGGAAACCCATCTGATATCTATTTTACCAAAACTTAAGGATGTTACCCTATACATAGACTTAACCCTTAGACTTATCCCAAGGGTTTTTAATCAAGTTCTCTAGTCTTAATCCCCAATAAATAACTAAACTAATACTAAAAAATAACTAAATCCTCCTATGATACCAACTATAGAGACCCCAGATAAATAAACACATTTATTTCAATATTTTACATGAATAATCATTCCATCTCAAAAATAGCTGGTAAAACTATAAAATTGTGTCTCTAAATACCAACTACATAAGAAACTTATTTTACAATACATGAGAACATTTATATATAAATGGGCCACACTATACGTATTTTATCCTCCTCATAAGTTACTCTCATTTTTAAAACTTGGGTAAATGGAATCATAAGAAAGGGGTTATATTAGATGCTCAGTAAGGATAAACATAAGCGTTAATAATAAAATATCATAAGTGATCATAATATGAGAATATGGGTATAATCAAGATACATAAGAAAATTCATAACCAAAAAATAATAGATCATAAATCATGTCATAAGGCTTAGAATATCATAATACTTGAATAAAAAGAGTGTGGAAACATGAGTCAATAAACATGATCCATGAGAATATAATATAGTTAAGAGTATGAGCCTAAAATTGTGACATCTTTCTACTATGGAAAAAATTAGAATAGGGAAACATTACTTTTATGAGCCACACACGTTCACTTATTCATGTGCAGAAAATTAACTATATTGATGTATACATTACCTTTCTGAGACACACAGTTTAACTCACACTTACAAACAACTCAATTATATTCATGTAGACATATCTCATGAGATTTAAACATTTAACCAACATAATGGAGGGTTATTTAATACCCCACTCATCATTATCCATATTTATGAGGTCCACTTGAAAATCATTCACTTATTACCTCATAAAGAACCCATGGGAATAAAATGGTTTTCAAAAAACTTTCAAATGAAAATAATACACTTCTAATAATATCAAGAACCCACCAGAAGAAAATGGGTTTTATATCATTTTTAAATGAAATCACATAAAAACCCATAAATGATCATAATAAGATAAACCCATGTAAAATAAATAGGTATTCAAATATATTCAATGAATTTCTATGAAAATAACCTTTAATCAAGATAGTAAATCATATGGTGTTTACACCATATAGGTAAAGGGTAAACAGCTATGATAATAATTTCCCTAATAAATCTATGTATGGCATGTATATGAACACCATCCAATAAAAGGATTAAAAAATATGGTACTTACAGAGGAAAGACATTGGAAGAAAAATTATGGTTATACAAAAAATATGATTAGGTAAGGCAAAGGTCAAGATATATCATTCCTCTAAAAGAGAAGGATATAACATAATACATATAGAGAGAGAAAAGTGTATGAAATCATTTTAATATAGTACTTCTTAAAATGTACGATTTGTAAAAGAACAATGAATTAGATAAAAAACAGTTTTTGAAGAGTTTTAGAAGAAATTCACTTCGAAAATAAGAAATATTCATGATCCTCTAAAATAAATTTAAAAGAAACATTTTATAAATCTAGGAAAAAATAAATTTCTTTTAGAAACCATGAAAACTTAGAGATAAATCTTTAAATAAAATAAAAAATATAGTGGTAAGATGTGTTCACATGTAAAACATTAAAAATAAATTATTTTAACAATTTGATAAAAAATACCCATAAATAATGTTAAAATTTTCTTTAAAACTTTTAAATAAGATAAAGTTTTAAAAAAATGTCGTAATAAATTATTTAATCATAGATAAGAACGTTTTTATAATCATCCAATGAATATGGACATGGAAAAAAGTGAGGTTTGCAACTGAAAAGAAAAGGTAGGGTCATTTTCTTATAGGGGAAAATAATGAGACAAGGGGGAAATAAAATAGTGAGAAAACAAGTAAAATTATTAGAATAACCATAGGATAATAAAATGGTAGGGTTTTTTGAGAAAAAATTATACAAATTCCTTATATGAATTATCTTTCTAAACTAATCTTTATTTGAAGATGAGATTGGAAACAAAACCCTTACGATAATGGTAATATAAGAATTATAGGAGCATGAGAGGAAGATTGTGAACTGGAAATTAAAATTTCATGAAATTAAATATATTTCATATATAAAATTAATAGGTATGTGAAATCCATATAAAATATATTATGGTGTGCAATATAAAACATGTCTCGTGAATTTAAATTTGAGATAAAAAACCCCTTACAACCTTAGAAACTTTTCAGTAAAAAGTCCTTGATGAATATAATTTTAAATTAAACATTAAAAAATATTAATAATGATAGTTTCATTAAAATAAAATACTAAATTGGTTGTATATATTCCACTCTAAAGAAGACAGGGTGTAAAATAATAAATATGTATCAATAATGAAAATTAAAAACAAGGAAACCCTTAGCTTATTTCCACACTTAGTATAATTCACTCTATAATACTGTATAACTAACATTAATATCTTAATATCCTATTTAATAACCTTAATCATATATTTAACGTTTTAAAAACATAATTTATAATTATTCTTTACTTGTATATTGGTTAATTTTTGTCCATTTTCAATTTCGAATATGAGTAATCTTAGTGTCATTGTTATTCATTATTAACAAACACTAAATCATTCCAAGATCATATAAGGTAATGTAATTTATTTTTTAGGATAGTTTTTAAATTTATTACTTTATTCCAAGTGATTTTTAGTCACTCCTCTTTTAAATGAATTTGTTAATGGGTATGTTTCAGTGATTTTTAAGAGATGAACTATGGTAACTTAATTAATGAGTTAAATGTGTATATTAACAGTAAAAAAATCAGAGAAAAAATATGATATAATCATAAAATAATTTAATTTAAAATATTCCTAGATTTTATTTACACAAACATTGGTGAGGTTACTATTCATTCGGCTTGTTTACTATTCCTAAGGGTCATATTACTATTCCTAAGGTCGTGTTACTATTTCATCAGTATAGGTTCCTTAACTTATAGAAATACCTATTATTTCATTCATTATTTATTTATAGAGTTTGTATTGTGTTTTATATGTGATCTATACTATATAAAATAAGCATAGGAAGGGAAATCTCATTGGTAGAATTTTGGGTCGTTATAATAAAACATGTAATTCCATGCCCATGTTACTACCTATTGTGTTATATCATACAACTGGAGGAGTTGTAAGGCATTACATGTGATATGATTACATGAAATTACCTTAATATATTCTCAAGCGATCGTAACCTACAGTTGGGTATCATGTGGAGTATGTAATGAGGTTAAATATCATTGGAATTACCATGAATCACGTGCTATGATTCATTTGAAAAATACTACGATGTACCTAAGGTGTTATCGTTTAATGATTTAGCATTCAGTTCACTCTTCCATGATAACTATGATTTAAGTATGAGTTACAAGAGATATAATGAAGAGAGTTTTATATTCATGCATGCGATCCAAGAAGTGGTGGTTGCATTTACTGATATGTTATAACGCATGAGTAAATTCATGAGCTATCAGGGAGTATCCTTTAAGAGTTCATAACACCACCGCCATGTGATGATAGTGTGTGTGTCTGTGTGTGTGTGATCTTAACATGATTCTACATTGATACTACATATTATTATACCTCTTCTTCTTCTTACTCCTTTAATTTGTGAGATATTAATAGGTCATGGAGGGTGGAGAGTCCTGCATAAATTTCATAAAATCCAATCGGCCCATGGATATACCTACAGTGGTGGGAAACCTTCATATTCCCCATTGGTGATTATCATCAATCAAATATAAAGGCTTTTAATATGATTCAGTGCCAAAAATATGAAAGGTACGCAAATTTTATAGTGCTCTTAATTTCTATTTTTTATATATATTAAGTATTTCTTGCATGGGTGATCCTTGTTTGGGGTTTACATCACTTCTATACATTATATTAAGAGTTAATATACCCCTCTAAACACCATAATTGATATCAGATCATCCCATGTTATTTAATTTGTGAAACCATGTGGGGAAATAAAGAAATCATTAATCTTATTTTTTCTTGTTTTCCCATTGTTAATAATGATTTTTCAATTTATTTTATTGGTTTTATATCACGACATATGATATATGATATTGTAAAGTGAAATATAATTGAAACTCCTAGATTTCTTAAAGTCAAAGTGTACAAAATTTTATAACATAACCAATGATATCACCTATATTGTTTTTGAAAAATAGAGCATTGATTCACTGTAGTGATATCAGCATATATCATTAAATATTATTTTCACACCTCAAGTTTATCGTATTTTATGGTTTGGCTATCCGTAATATACTATGATTTCTAGCGCTTTCCGCTCAATGTTATCTAAGTCTTTGAATCATCTTGGATCATAGAAAATGATCTACACTGTAGTATATGATAGTATTTAAATTGTAAAATATGATTTAGGAATAAAAATTTGATTTTTCTTTATTTTCAATTATAAATTAAAATAATTATTTTAAAAAAATTCAAAATAATAATAATAATTAATTTAGGGATAATTAATTATTTATATTGAGTTTATAAATTATTTAATTATAAATCATTTATAATTAATAAATAAATTTTTATGAAATATTTATTAGTAAATTTCTCATAATAATAAAATTTACAGTTATAAATACATTTTATAAAATTATATGGAATACCTTTTCATTATAAAATTAACTATAAAGGGAAATTTATAGAGTTTATAGACTTGAGAATAAGGCATATTATAATGTGTCTATATTTCAGAGAATTATTAAATGTTTATAGTCATTAAATTAAAGAGTTCAAATTAATGGTTAATTATGAGGAAATTATTTAAACCTCACCAAAAACATTTTTATGATTGATATGATCGTAGTTTAAATAATGTTTAAATATATTATAATTAGGATTATGTAAATATTTTACATAGTTGAATTAGAAATTTTTTATAATTCATAAAAATACTATATGTTTAAATTAAAATTCTATATAATGAATAATTTTAATGTTTCATATTATGAATTAAATATAAAGACTTTATATGCAATAATTATATAAGTTTGCATAATAAATAAATCTTAACTATAAAAATTTTATAGTTATGCTTCACTTATGAATTATTAATGAATTATTATCACATGTTTAAGTATGTGAAATTTTAATTTACTTAAATTTTATTCCCTACTTTATTTATAGTTATAAATTGTTTATATTATAAATATGTGAATGTTTTAGTTTATCAGATAAAATACTTCTTATACACTAATCAATCCATGCAATAAGTGTTTGGAATGATCAAATAAGATTTTTTTTGTCTACCTTGACCTCAGTTTGTTGCTAATGTTATTAACTTGAGTTTAGTTATTGAAAAAAGTTTAAATATATTAAGTGTTAGAGTTATTTTAATGTATTGGGTTTTCTATGTATTATTTTTGGATATTATATAGATTATTTTCAAGACCAGTTACTAATATGACGTGCAATTTTGAGGCCCGATGATCTCACAATATATGATTAAAATATATTAAATATATTAAATAGTACCCACATAGCTTTCTTTAAAAAGTGGAATAGCTCCTAAATTGGTTCTCAGATCATAAATCTGAGGGATCCACTAAGTTCAGAAAGTGAGGTTTGTCATAGGAGCAACTTAACATTAGTCAGCGTGGGTCTTTTGTAGAAACGTCGTTGTGGGAAAAAAATGAATAAAATGATTAAATAAATAATTATATTTCAATTTTTATTTAAACAGAGATAGAATAATCTTTAAGTAGATGGTTATGTTAGAATTCCAGGGTTATCCACATAATCCTAGAGACCTTGGAGAGACCATTGGATAATTTTCTCAGGTTAAAGTCATTGAGATCATGCATTGGTGATCAACGCACCTCGGATTTGAAGGATATCTCTAATGAACATGACACAACTTCATTATTTATCTGTAATCAACCAAAATAGAGGTGGGCCATGTGTTTTCATTTTATTGTCTCCCTGTTATTTATTTTTACGATTAACATAAATCATTCGATGAACATATTAATCCATGGTTCTATCATCATGTGGGATGGGTTTATTCTATGGGAATTTTGCGAGAGAAATATATTTGTAATTATTTATTATTATTATTTTATTCTAATGGAAACAAAATGAGATCAACACAAACATCGATTGAGTTTTGTCCTTCTTGATTGATTTTTTCTTTTTTCTCTATTTTATCGTTCGTTGTAGGAGTTCTTTGTTTGTCCTGCGACTTGAAAAATCTAGATAAATCAATTGTTTCACACCCGTTTCTTGAAAAAAATCCAAAATCATAGATATAGGATTGGAATGAAAATAAGGTGGTGTGAAAATGGATATGGATTGATTTGAACAATGGTGGATACTCGATTTCAAGTTATTCAATGTTCTTCAATGCGTAATGAATAATGACACTGAGATCCATTTTCCAGACGCATTTTATGGAGGAGACACATTTTTTATCACCAGCGAGACTCAGATGAAGCATTACCTTGATTTTTTTAGGGATATATGTCCAGTTCAGAAGTCATAGAAATTAATAAATCATGAAAAATTAGAACCAGTGATTCTGGAAAATCGCAGACCACACAGTGAGTAATCCGGGATTACGCAACAAGTGGCCCCCTGAGTGGTGTCTAGGGTTTTTGAAGGAAGTTAAGTATCGCACAGAATGTGAACCCTATCTCATGTCATGTCGTCCCTCATGGGTGAACCCAATGTGTACTTTGAGAAGTACATAGACATGGGATGGACTAAACGGGCAGCCTACATGCCATGTACTCCCCCACACAGACATGGCCTAGACCTGGAACATGGGCTAAGTCATGTACTAATACATGGGTAGACATACACGGGACCGATCTGTGTAATGATACATGGTTAGAGTATATGGGATGCCTAAATGACATGTACTACTATATAGACACATCTTGATGACATGGGTCGTTTACACGGGCAGGACCCGGGGTCAAGGGACACAGCGTGTGACCCCTATTACACATTGTGTACTCTTTTAAATATGGATTGGATATCATATCCTCTCTTTCATAGAAAACATTCCTTAGGGTTTTCCCCTTATCCATTCCCTGAGGGTTAGTATATAATGATTTCCTATTCCAAGGACAATGATCCCTTCATCAGTACTTCCTGGATGGATTCATTGGAATCCCATCAAGAGTCTTAGAGTGAGATCATGTATTCATCTTCATTCCCTAGTTGGAGTTCTTAGTATCTTCTTGTCTAACACTATACGGTCCTAGATCCTACACTTAGCGTTTTAATCCATATTGATTTGTTGGTATCACCCCATAGCATGGGCAATGATCCTCATTTGTGTATCTTATTCTCTTCAGACAATCAATGTGTTCTTTCTCATGACGAGACCTAATGAGCAGTACCTATCAGATTGATGTTGTCAGTTCTATCAGACATAGGAGTGTTTACTCCCAGACAAATACTTTGTGAAATCTTCAAGATGAAATCCTAGGCTGGTATTCTGTGGTTCTGAATTACCTCTAGACTGTGTGTCTTTGTTGACTATATTTGGATATTCTTGTTATATGTATGTAGACATATACCTTTGTAGAGTTGACTGTATTTCCTTATTTGTATGCTTTATGGTTTTTTGGATGTCCTACTAAGTATTTTTTACTCACCCCTACATGGTATTTACCCTCACATGTCATTTCTTGTGAAGATGATCAACATTTTGATAGATTTCTAGGAGGACCAGGACAAGACAGTGCTTTGTGAGACCAGACAGAATGAGGTGTGTTCCTAAGGCTTTTTGACAGTAGTCCCAAAACATACTTTTAGGTTGGACTTGTGTTTTCATACTCTTTTTGATGGTCTTGTATTTTTCCTATTTACATTATTTTACTTACTATGGTACTCTTGTTATGAGATGTATATGTATGCATGCATGGTTGTTCAGTTGTTTTTACATTTCATCATTGTATAGGTTTATAGATGTGTGCATGTGTACTATTATTTAGTCTATGGCCTCCAATTTCCATGATATTCGATCTCGACACTAGTCTCCAACCCATGTCCTATTGAAGGCAGGCTTGGAGAGTTGTGGCATGGACCTCACTAGGATGGGTCATGATAGAGTGGTATCAGAGGGAGGTTGGTTCTAACTTTTTACTGAGATTCTGTGATATTGGTTTGGGGAAATGATGTTAAGTTTTTTAGGATTGGATTTTAGGCCATAGACTCTAGTGTTGGTGCGGAGGATGAAATATCCAAACACCAAGACTCTGATCCCCTTCTTTTCTAATCGGTACGTGAGAACACTAGTGGTAGTTAAAACAATGGTACATATATTATATAGGGATGGGTTGTTATTTCCATGTTTTTCTTGAGTCGTTTCTTCATATATACTCATTGAATTGGAATATCTTTTATGTTTCTGGATGTCTATGTGATATAGGCCATCTAGGATTTATCATGATGACCATGAGTATGATCCCCTCAGTGATGATGCATTGATACAGGGACTAGTTCCCAAGATGTTACCTCCAAATGGTGCACCTATAATACCACTCATAATATAGCATGTGGTAACCACAATACCAGTGGATGAGGTTCACAGTCTGAGAATTCTTTGTCAGTTTAAATGATTGATACCCCTCAGGTGTCAAGTTGAGCTTGATCCATAGGTGGTTGAGGACAATCTTGAGGCAGTGACTAAATTTTTTTGTTTATCTAGGACACTAGTAGATTAGAAGATGGTCCTATCGACAAACCTTACTCATGGATCCGCAGGGCAACGGTGGGGTTTAGTTACGCAATCTTATGATGAGGTGACTCTTTCAAGGATATATTTTGAGAACCTTTTCATAGAGTATTTCTCACCATATATATTGAGGTTTGTTCTCATCTAGAAGCTTGTACATCTCCAACAAGGTAGCATGATAGTATATGAGTATTCATTGAAGTTTAAGAACCTCTCTAGGTACTCGATGGATATGGTTTGAGATCAGTTCTTTAGGTCTTAGACCTTTAAATGAGGTCTGAATAGTGAAATATGATCCAGTGTTATCCCTTTTTGAATTTCTACCTATGCTTGGGTGCTAGAGCAAGCTTTGGTGGTTGATAGTTTCTTGGATGTGAAGATGTATCTGGTGGTTGTCAGTAGTGGGTAAGTAGGAGCATAGACTTCAACGGCATGGAGATGATGTCAGTCTTAGGGACATGAACATGTGAAATGTTTTAGGTGGATGCCCCAAGATAGAGTATTTGAAGTTCAGGGCTCACAGGGTGGGTCCAGTCATCCCAGAGAGAGGCGATGTTACTCATATAATGACATGGGACATCTCGACCGATATTTTCCAACCCATCATACAGATGATGAAGATACCATGGATGGACCACTATGGTAGAATTAGTTGTCGGATCGGGCATGTTATTTGGGTTGAGGATGCGGATGAGGAGTTGGGAGAGCATCAGGATATGGTCGATGTTTTGAATTGTTATCACCACCACCCATAGGTGGTCCACACCAGGATATAGGGAGATGGAGGACAATGGAGGGGACAGTTGTAGGTAGTCGAAGCGTACAACCCAGAGGCTCTAGTAATGATTCAAGGTACGATATGTGTCTTTTATAACTTAGTTTTAGTACGGATAGACATGGGTTATAGTCATTTATTTATTTCCATATATGTTGTATGGTACTTATAGATCATGGATTAACCTTTGGCTCGACCCTTACTCTTGGAGACTCATATCATAGAAGACTCTCTGATCACACACTTGGGCTGACAATATGACACGACTCTTGGAGGTGAGAGTATATGTTGGAATATCTTAGTAATAGCATCGAATCCTTACGACATCATTATTGGTATGGATTGGTTAACTACAGTTCATGCCTAGATTGACTGTTTCAGGTAAAGGGTGTGGCATGTCTGTAATGTTGGAACCAAGTTATCCTTTTTTGCTGAAAATCAAACCTAGACAGCACAAGATAGACTCATGCATAGGAGGGTAAATCCTACTACTCATTAGTTGGATAGCCTAACCCTTGGAATAGTGTATATTGTGAGTTCCTAGTTTTTTTAGTAGTGGTGGGGCATGAGGAAGTCTTCCCTAAAGGTGTTACAGGTTTACCTCCCCACTAATAGATATATTTCCACACTAATCTAAACCCCAAGATATCTCCAATATCTGCACTATCATATTGGATGGCTCCCATAGAGCTTCGCAAGTTGAGGGTAAAGTTGGAGGACTTGTAGAGGAAGGGATTTGTATGACCCAGTATTTCACCCTTGGTAGCCCAAGTTTTGTTTACCAAGAAGAAATATGGGAGTTTGAGTTTGTGTGTGGACTACTGATTATTATACTAGGTGACCGTTAATAAAAAGTACCCACTAACTGAGATTTTTAAACTCTTTGATCAGTTTATAGGGGCACGATGGTTCCCGAAGGTTGAACTCTGATCAGGCTATCACCAGTTGCAAGTACGGGATGATGATATACTGAATACGACATTTAGATGTCATTAAGATCATTATGAGTACTTGTTTATACCATTTGGCATGATGAATTTTCCAGAAGTTTTCATGGGACTCATGAACCATATCTTTCATTCTTATTTAGAAGAGTTCATGGTAGTCTTCATTGAAAATATCCTTGTGTACTCAGCTTCTGGGGAGGAGCACGTGGGACACTTGAGGATAATTCTAGACATACTCTAGGAGCACTAGCTTTACAAAAATTTCTTAAAGTGTCAGTTGTGGATTATGGTGGTCCACTTTATGGGACACTTTATCTTATTATATGGAGTGGTTGTGGACTCGACCAAGGTCGAGGTAGTGTTAGCTTGGGATCCCCCTAAGAGTGTGATAGAGCTGAGCTTCCTTGGGTTGAAGGATATTATCATAGATTTATACATGATTTATCCAAAATATCAGCATCCATGATATATTTGACTAAAAATGGGTAGTCGTTACTATGGATAGAGAAGTTCTAGTAGGCTTTTCAACATTTGTGGTAATGTTTGATGAGCACTCCCATATTGAGATTATCAGGGGAGGGTGTTGAATACGTAGTTCTCTATGATGAATCAGGAATTATGATTGGTTGTGTTCTGATATAGAGGCAAGCAATGATTGCCTATGGTTCATTCTAGTTGATACCACATGAGAATAACTACAGGACCCATAATCTTGAGCTAGTAGTGGGGGTCTTTGCTTTGAATATATGGGGACACTACATGATGGGAAAGCGGTTTATTGTCTACTCTAATTAAAATATTCTCAAGTGTATCTTCTCTTAGAAGGATATAAACATGGATAGAGGTGATGTCTAAATTTCCTCCATGAATTTGACTTTAAAATTATCAATACTCTTGGGATAGGTAACATGGTAGTATATGCGCTCAGCAGGAGATCTTGTGCGCATTTTCTAAATGAGGAATCAGAGCAGTTGGTCTCATTGCATTTATTATTTGTGGATATAAATGGAGTAGCATACCTCTAGATGATGGTTGTTACCCTTCCTCTCTTATAGAAATTCAAGGATGCACAATTTGGGGATATAGACTATAAGTCCCAATGTACTCAGATATCCACTAGACATGTTCCTGATGAATTTTGAAAAGGTTGAGAGCATGTCATTCATTTTCAGAGGAGGCACGATGGTACTAGTATCATTGCGGGGTGAGGTTCTAAGAGAGTTATATACATCTATTTTAGCAGTACATCCAAGTGTGTAAAATATGTACTATGACTTCTGGTTTTGTTTTGGTGGAAAGGGATAAAAAAAGGATTTTCAAAGTTTGTCTCTCGATGCTTTATGTGTCTGTAAATGAAGTATGAACACTAAGTTCTAGTGGTTTTAGCTCAACCCCTTCAGGTGAAAGAGTGGAAGTGGGATGGGATAACTATGGACTTCATTATAGGATTACCACATATGTCTAGGGGACTTGATGGATTCTGGATGATTGTAGATCAACTCACCAAGTCAGCCCACTTCCTATATATATGAGGGCAGAGTTCAGTAGAGATCTTGGGATGTCGCTATGTTCAGGAGATAATCTGACTCCATGGAGTTCCATTAAATATTGTTTCAGATTGTGATGATCTATTTATATCTTGGTTGTGGAAGGTATTTTAGGAGGAGGTTGGTACTCAATTACACATGAGCATAGTGTTTCACCCATAAACTGATAGCCATGATATGCCAACCATTCATGTTATGGAGGATATTATGCAAGATTTTATTTTGGACCTTAGCTGTAGTTGGGAGTATCGCCTTCCACTAGTGGAGTTTTCATACAAAAATAGTCACCATTCCACCATTGATATTGAACAATTAAAGACTTTGTACGGGAAACCCTGTAGGTCATCACTTTGATGGACTGACCCAGGAGAGTTAGCACTCATGGGCCTGGAGTTGGCGCGAGATACAATAGAGAAGGTTCAGATCATCCAAGAGTATATGAAGATTGCACAAATCCATCATAAGTCCTATGTGGATAGGGGATGAAGGCCCTTTGAGTTTGAGGAAGGGGACCATGTGTTCTTATGGGTTTTACCTTGCTGGGGGTTAAGGAGATTTGAATAGGGGAACAATATATCTCTAAGGTTCAACAATATAGAGTTGTTGAGCTGGAATACCTTTTAGCTCTACTACCATAGTTAGACTAGGTACACAATGTCTTCCACGTGTCACTTCAGAGGAGGTACATGCATGACCCATCGCACATTATAGGTTGGGGTGAGCTAGAATTCAAAGATGGGGTAATATTTCTTGTGTACCCAATAGAGATCGAGGAGCAATAATAGAAGATTCTTTGTGTATGATCAATTCCTTTAGTGCGTGTCTGATTGAAGCATGGGAATCATTAAGAGGGAACATGAGAGTGAGGTGCTCAGATTCATTCTCAGTACCCACATATTTTTGGTTAGCCCTTGTTTTAGATTTTCTAGGACATAAATCTCAAAGGTGAGGAGAATATAATGTCTTGGGGTTTCCATGTATTATTTTTAGAATATTGTAAAGATTATTTTTGAGACTAGGAACTAATACAGTGTTCGATTATGAGACCCGGTGTTCCAAGAACAAATGTATGAAATATATTAAATATATTAAATAGCTCGTGGGCACAGTTTTCTGAAAAAATTGGAATAGATTCTAAAAAAGAGATCATATTAGAAATATGAGGGCTCCATTGAGTTCAAAATAAGTGGTTTACCCTAGAAATGACTTAACATTAGTAATCATGGTTTGTTTGTAAAAAATTCATCATGGGTGTGGAAATGAATAAAATAATTAAATAAATTATTTTATTTCAGTTTGTGTTGACGTAGTGATTGAAAAATATTTAAATAGATGGTTATGTTAGAATTACAGGGTTTTCTACATAATATTGGAGACCTTGGAGAGAATTTTAGAGAATTCTCTCAGGCAAACAATGATGAGATCATGGATCAGTGATCAACACACCTCATATTAAAAGGATCTCTCCAATGAACTCAATGAATCTTTGTTATTCATCCGTAATTGAACTAAATCATGGTAGGGTATGTGTTTTGATATGATTACCTCCTCATTATTTATTTCTACGATGAACATGAATCATTCAAAGAACATATTTATCCATGGTTCGATCTTTATGTGGGATTAGATTATTCTATTGGGATTTTGTGGGAGAAATATCTTTGGGATTGTTGATTGTTTCAATTTTTATTGTAATGGAAACATACTGAGATTTACATAAACATAGATTGAGGTCTGTTCCTATGGATTGATTTGTTCTTTTCTCCCTAGATTCATCATTCTCCATGGGTGTTCCTAATTTGGCCTATAGATTAAAAAATCTCGATCAATTGATCATTGTGCACCAATTTCTTGGTGCAATAATTTGAAATCATAGATATCGAATCAGCATGGCATGATGGAGGTGCAATGACAGAGATAGAGAAATTTAGATAACATCAGATACTCAATTTCCTGTTCTTCGACTTTCTTCTATGTGAAAGAAAGAATGATGCTTAGACCCATTTTTTTGCATATTTTATGGTTAGAATGCATATTTTTCAATGGTGAGACTCATACAAATAATTCCCTTGATTTTTTTAGCAAGGCATTGCTGGATCGAAGGCCATAGGAGTGGAGAAAGAATACAGAGGAAGAACCAGTGATTCTGGAAAACTGAAAACCACACGGCATGTAATTTGGGATTACATGGTGTGTGGCCCCACATAAGTGGCAGCTGGGGTTTTCGAAGGATGTAAAGTATCATACAACATGTGCTCCCTCTCAGGTGAACTCAAAATGTACTTTGGGAAGTTCATGGACACAGGACGGAATACACGAGCAACCTACGAATCATGTACTCACCCACATGGACATGTCCTAGACCTGGTAAACAAGATAAGCCATGTACTGGTACATGGTCATACATATACGGGGTGGATCCATGTACTATCACACATGTAGAGTACATGGTATGACTACATTGTTTGTACTACTGCACGGACATGGCTTGATGACATGGTCCATTTACACAGGTAGGACCTGGGGTCTAGGGACATGGGATGTGACCCCTACTATATACTTTGTACTCTTTTATACATGGCTTGGATATTTGTTCCTCCTTATCATGGATAAGTTTCATTAGGGATTGTTACCCTTATCATTTTGTTTAGTTTTAGTAAAGAATCTTTTCCTACTCCTAGGACAATGATCCCTTCAGTAGGTCTTCCTAGATAGAGTCATCAAAATCCCTCCAAGAGGCCTAAAGTGAGATACTCTATTAATCTTCGTGCCCTAAGTGGATTTCATGGTATCACTATGATGAAAAATATGCGAGATTTGATCTTATACTTAGTGGGTCAATACAGGTAGAGTTTTTGGTGTCACCCCATGTCCTTGGTGGTGATCCTAATCTATGTATCATATTCTCTTCGAACTCTCAACATGTTCTTTATCATGATGAGACCTGACAAGAAATACCTCTTAGAAAAACGTCATAAGTGCTATTAGACTCAAAAATGTGTTCTGCCGAATGAGTTATTTTTGGAATCATTCATCTAAAATCTTAGATTGGTATAATATAGTTGAGACTTACCTCTAGACTATGTTTACTTTTTGAGTATATCTAGATGTTCTTGTTATATGTGTTGTATACATATACCTATGTAGAGATGAATGTATTTCCTTTTTTGTATGATTTTTTTGGGGTGTCTTACTGAGTATTTTTATACTCACCTCTGTGTGGCATTTTCTTACATGTATTGTTTCTTGTGCAGATGATTAGCCTTTTGAAAGAATCTTAGGTGGGCCAGGACCTGATGGGGCTTAGTGAGACCGGATAGACCGAGGTGTGTTCCTAAGGTTTTCTAAGAGCATTCCTTGTACTTATTTTCAGGCTGGACTGGTGTTTTTAAACTCTTTTTGGTGATATTTTATTCATCCCGGTTAACAACAAAGGAATTACAGTCATCTCTGTTATGAGATTTATATATATGCATGCATGGTTTTTCAGTTTTTTTTACTTTCATCATTTCATAGAATTGGAGATGTGTGTGAGTGTACATTTATTTAGGATAATGCCTCACATGTTAGTGATATTCCTTCTCAATTATAGTCTACAGCCCATAGCCAATTGGAGGAAAGGTTAGGGAGGTGTTCTGTGGGACCCACTAGGATGGGTCATGAAAGAGTGGTATCAAACTTAAGTTGGTTCTACATTTAGACCGAGAGTATGTGATATTAGTTTGGGGTAGCAGTGTTGAGTGTTTCAAGATTGTATTTTATGCTAGAGAATCCAATGTTGGGGTGGCGGCTGACATATCCACACACCCGGACTCAGATCGCCACCTTTTGGACTCAGTACTTATAAACACTAGTTGTACGGAAAATAGTGGTACATGCATCATATAGAAATGGGTTGTTGTTTCCATTTCCTTCTTGAGTTATCCCTCGAGATATACTCATTGACTGTGGTACATATTGTTTTTTTAATATGCCTCCATGATGTATTCCAGCTAGAATTCATCATGATGATCATGAGGATGATCCCTTAGGAATGAGGCGTTGATACAGGGACTAGTTTCTAAGATGTTACCTTCAGGTGGGGAACCATTCATACCACTCATAGAGTACCACGTGATACCCATAGTACCAGCAGATGAGGTTCATTGGATTATCATGCTTCATTAGTTTCTGTGATATAGACCATTTAGGTTTTGAGGTGATCCCAACCCACAGGTAGCTAAGGACTTGATTTAGGCTATGACCTGAGTTTTCTGTCTAGCCGGGACACTATAAAATTAGATGGTGTTCCAAGTAGTGAGACTTCTTCATGGATCAACAAGTTGATGCTGGGGTATAGTTTCCCAGTCTAAAAATTAGGATATTATTTCATGAATAGAGTTTGAGTTCCTTTTTAGAGAGGAGTTCTCACCAGCTACACTGAGGGTTATTAGTATCCAAGAGCTTCTGTAGCTCCAATGAAGAAACATAAAAGTAACTGAGTATTATTTTATGTTTACCAACCTCTCTAGGTGATCAATGGATATGGTCAAGATCAGATCCTTAGGGCTTAGAACTTCGAGTTAGTTCTATTTAGATACATTTAATCAAGTGTTATCCCTTTTTCATTCCTACCTATGTTGGGGTTCTAGAGCGAGTTTCTGTGGTTAAGATTTATCAGCTAAGCAGATGCAGCTGATGGTTGTCAGTAGTGGGAAAGAGAGAGCCGAAACCTCAAAAATAAGGATCTGAAATAAGTCTCAGGGACCAATACTTGTGAGAAATTTCAGGTGGACGTATGAGGTCAGAGGATCTACAGTTCAAGGATCACATGGAGGGTCTAGTCATCCCAAAGAGCGGCAGTGCTACTCATGTGATTATAAGTAACATCTCGCCTGAGACTTTCCAACCCACCATAAAACTGACATAGATACCAAATATGAACCACCAAGGTAGAGGTAGAGGCATAAGTAGACAGGTTTTCAAGGTGTCAAATATGGATAATGAACTGGGAGAGAAGTAGGAGGTGGTCGAAATTTTGAATTGTTAAAACCACCACCCCCAGGTGATCCAAACCTGTGTCAGGGGGCTGGAGGACAGGGAAGTGGAAAACTGTGGGCAGTTTTAGGTTATGACCTAGAGGCTCTAGGAATGATTCGAGGTATGATTTCAATACCCCCTACCAATAAAGATACCTATACTAGGTTGGCAATGAAGAAAAGTAGATAATGGCCCCCAAGTCCCGCCTCCAGTAGTCTTCAGGTTGGCAATTAGGACCAAGGGTGTTCCAATCTCACAATATGGAAGGCATTACCATTTATGAGGAAAAAGATCAAGAGATATGATAGATCATCCACACAGTAATTACAAGGTATAATATGAAGAAAACCAAAACCATCCCATATTCATGTGTAAAAATAGAACTGATAAAATACCAAAGACTCCAATGTAAATGCCAAAAGTAAAGCCAGGAAGTGACACAACAACTATCAAGATCCAAGCTAGTAAGGTCCATCACAGTTTGTGAAATCCGCCTAGAAACATGAAAACAGATTTATATATGTAGGTTGAGAATAAAATTATATGAATTAGAAAAAACTAAAGTCTCTCGAGCACATGTGAATGAAGAATACTAATGAACCCGTGAGAAAATAGAAGAACCAACTAGTACCTAAGAAGGTATACTATCCACCCAACCTTACCAAGGCATGCTCACCAAGTAACATAAGTAAAGTAATATAATATAAATTACATCTATGATAGGGTTCCCCAAACCACTTTCCCACTAATTATCTACTCTCACACCCCAATGGAAAACATCCTGACACTCTTACCTCTTTTGAATACACCACATTGCATCCCACCCACACACACTAGGGCCTTACAACACGTCCCGCCTACACACACCTGGGCCTCACAACACATCCCACCTAAACACACCTGGGCCAAACACCATAGAAAATAAATTCACATCACATATCCTCCCAAAGACACCTAGAACACATACTACATCTCACCCCAGAGACTCCTGGGACACCACATCATAACTCACCCGCACACACCTGGGCCTCTCACCACAACCTGCCTAAAGAGTCAGTTGTCGTCACCACCTAGAAGAGGGAGCATGGAAGAGCGGGTGGCTATACATCCATACTCCCACCAAGATGTTGGGAAAGACAACCTCCCCCAGGATAATGGGGTTTTCGGTACATACTATGCAACTGGGGTGGGGCGCATATAGAAATCACAAGGAAAATATATGTATATACATATATGATACCAAAAACTCAATCCCAACCCAGGGGTCCTTGGATAAACCAACAACTCATAACACTACCTCCTTTTCTACTACCACTAAATGAAAAACACCGCACATCAAACCACAAAACTCATTTCACATTCCCAACCAATTTCATTTAACCATTTACATTATGTTAACTAAGAAAACCCAATCCATTCTCTACTTTTATAAAACAATATTCATTAGCTCTATCACTAACTAGGAAACTAAAAAACATAGTAACAGGAAACACAAAAACTATCACTTCAGATTTTGAATATCCTTGATAAATGAATGCAACTTAAAAATAAAGACACATCATTTGAAAACATTTAGATACAAGAGGCTTTATGTATGCTACTCATGGAGAAACTTTGGGTGAAGAACCCATTCAGGATATATCATATATCGGTCTCTAGGTACAAGGTGAATATTTCTACATGTTATCAATGACGAAGCACCCATACCAACCACTACTTCCCTTCTTCAAATTCATTCTACTCAAACCACCATACCAACCAAAACAAAACCCCGAAATCAAAACCACATCCAACAACACATTAACCCACAACTAGTTTTGTATCCCTACTATATCATCATACCATGCCTATATCCCCACATCAAAGAAACCAACCCTCTATGCACAATTTCTTCCACAACCACATCACCACACCAACCACAAAAAATAATTTTTAGATTTAACAAGGCATCTGTTATTTAATTCCACTTGTTAATTCAGGGTTTATGACAGAAACTGTAAGATCATGGGGATTCAATTTTTAACCGAATATATATGTTTAAATTTTTTCATAAACAACCATTAAATAGGAAACAAACATTATGAATTCCATAAAACATTTTGTATGAAATCAAGGACCCCAATGACCATGATTTTCAGTTGGTAGTTAGCCCATACAAATCACAATTTAACCCAAAACAAATACCAAAGCAAGATCATTCATTACTCTTCACAGCTCCCATATATTTATTTTAAACCGGTTTTTTTATCTTTATTAATTGGTATTAAACCATCTTCCTAGAGGAAAAATCCATATAACCACCCTATATGATATACAATTAAGAAATATAAAGGAGAAACCTACCTAGAAGAAAGATTATTGGCACTTCATGGATGCACCGAAAAAGGGGTGTGCATGCAGCCAGAAAAACTCCACGGAAACATGAACCAAAATCTATAACACTTTACTTGAGTAGTATGGGAAGAAGAGTTCAGAGAATCTCATAGAAAGATGAAATAAGAAGAAATAACAAGGGGTAAAGGAATCCTATCTTTGGATAGATCTAAACAGAGTCATGCATTTCTGATATTCTATTAATAGAGGATATGGTCAAGATTTTAATTTTTGACTAATTAAAAGCCTACGGACCTTCAAGAAAGTAAATATAGGATTTATGGTCTTTGAATCAGTCTCAAATCCCGTCAAAAAGGATTTAGAATCATTTTATGTCAAAGAAATATGTAAAAAGGGGAAAACAAGAAGAAGATAGAAACACTGTACATGAGCCATCGTTGTATGACTGACCGCTCGATGAGACACCATTCATAAGGTACCGTTATAAGAGACACCACTCTGGAAGACACTAATTGAGATCCACCATCGATGAAGTACTGTCATATGGAATGGCTGCCACCATTCGTGAGTCAACACTAGGTGATACATTACTAGGTGAGGCACCACTAGACGAGTCACCACTGGCTGGTTGACCGCCTGCGAACCACCGCCAACAAGAGATTTCCAATGAGTCACCACCAACGAGTCACCACCAGTGAGTCACCATTAGTGAGTCAGCACCAGTGAGGCACCTCGAGCGAGTGACTGCCAGTGAGTGACCACCAGGGTGAGACCCTGTTGAGTGAGGCACCATTGGAAAACTTGGGGAAAATGGTAAATTTTTCAAAGTGATTAAATGAGTCACATTGTCCTCCAAGAACACCTTAAACACCAGATTACTAGAAATTAATAGACTAGAGAGGCCTAAGAAAGTACATCAAATACCTCTCAAACTATTATCTCCCATGAAAATTCAAAACCGACCCATAAGGAAAAGAGAGGAAGGGTCTGAACAACCATCTCTTGAGATACCTCCCAAGGATCTCGCCACACTTGAAACACTACTACTAACTAAGAACATAAACATTCAAAGATAAACCACCCTAGGTTGTTTAAAAGTTGAAGTGGAAACCTCCACATCATATAACACTTCCTCCGACATCTGTAAACCCAACCTCATCGCGTCAACCCAAATGACCACAAAACACACTACACAAGCACGATGGACCACCCCATCCGAACACATTAATCAGGGAATTATGTCTTCAATGTCAAGATATAATCTTCTCTGGGTAGTATTGACTCACTCACATGGGTTTAATTGAAACACATTTAATTCATATCAATTAGGAATTAGATCCTCCCCTTTTCATATGTTAGGAAATAATCACACAACACGCCACACACATCACAAACCAAGGGAAAAAATTAATCTTATAAAACAAAGAGATTTAAGCATCACATTTCAAAGAAAAACTTAAAACAACCCTAGGTACTAGGCACACATCTGCATCTCTCACTCCCAGGTACTCTCCTCCTAGCCACCATTCCTCCACAACACACATAACAATGTAATGTTCCATCAACACATCACTATATATTGATGATCTTGGATATCTACAGGTTGTTCCACAAATGTTACATCGTCCTTGATATCCAACTATACTGCATCAATGACATGAGATTCATCATGAATATAATGAAAAAGATGAGAGGCATGAAATATGTCGTGGATCCTCCCAAACTGTGGTGGAAATGATAACTGGTACGCCACATTTTCAACTCACCCCAACACCTCAATGGGTCCAATGAACTTGGATGAAATCTTATTCACTTTTCCAAACCTCCAATTCCCATATCGAGGGGAATACTTCAAGAACATGTACTTCCCAACCTCAAGCTCCAAGGGCTTCCTTCTGCAATCAGCATACGACTTTTTTCAATCATGCGCTGCTTTCATTCTCTCATGATCAAGATGAACTTTATCGGTCATGCTCTGCACCACATCGGGACCAAGAACAATTGTCTCCCCAACCTCTGCCTAACATAATTGAGAATGACATGGTCTCCCATACAAATCCACAAATGGGTACATGGAAATAGAAGATTGATAGTTATTATTATAATAAAACTCTACCAAAGGTAGGTGTCATACCCCAGATCCACCAAAGTCTATGAAACACACCTACAACATATCCTCCAATGTTTGTATAGTCGGTTCCATCTACCCATTTATTTGAGGGTGAAAGGCTGTTCTGAGGCATAACTAGGTGCCAGAAGTATGTTGCAATTCTCTCCAATCATGTGAGGTAAATCTCATGTCCTAATATGAGACAATGCACCTCAGAACTCCATCAAACCCCCTTACTTCATAAATATACCTCTTGGACAAGGCATCTGTTGTTCCTGAATGGTTTATTTCTAAAAAGTGGGTAGATTTTGTCAGCTGATATACTATAACCCATATAGTATTAGAAAATCTTTGATATTTGGGTATCCCTATGAAAAAATCCATCAATATGTAATCCCATTTCCACTCAGGAACATCTAAGGGTTGCAAAAAACCACCAGGAACAAGATGCTCGGCCATTACCTACTAGAAAACCAAGAACATCACCAAAAACTTCACCTCTAACTATCTCATCTCAGGTCACCAAAACTGCATCCTCAATCCATGGTACATATTAGAAACTCATGGATGTACTGCCAAGGGTGAGCTATGAAACTCACAAAGGAACCCACTATGCATTGCTACCGAAATAAAAAACGTTCTGTGAAACAACATCTGATTCTAATTATCCTCTGACCACCCCTATAGAGTATCATCATAGTCAACTTGATCTCACAAAACCTATTCCTTAGAGTCTCCCAACTAATGCTTCTCCACCTACTATATGATAGAATATTATACCATCATATCAAACAAACAACCAGTGCCACCAACAACTCTTGCATAAGTGCAAGGCATCCAACTCCTCCCTCACTTTCCCAACATCTAAAGATTCCTGAATAACATCCTTGCATAACTTTCTACTCAAATCATTGTCCATGAAATTTCTCTTTCCTAAGGTCTGGGAGATCTAAAAATCATAGTCCTGATGATACTCCATCCACCTCCGCTCTCATAGATTTAGATCAAAATGGGAAAATATATACCTCAAACTCTTGTGATCTGTGAAGACCACAAAGTGCTTCCCAATGACGTAATACCACCACAACATCAGTGCAGAAACCACCAAGGCCAATTCCAGATCATGGGTGGTATAGTTACACTCATGATAACGTAAATTCCTAGACCCATATGAGATCAATTCCTTTTTTTCCTTAGATTTCATCCCAATCCCAGATGGGAAGCATCACAAAACACCACAAACATCACACATTCCTCAGGAAACTAGAGCACTAAAGCACTAACCAACTTCCCATTCAGGTAACCAAATGTTGCCTGACACTAATCAATCATCACAAAGGCTTGGTCTTTTATAGTCAAATCATTCAAAAGGACAGCAAATCAATATAAATCAAGCAAAAACCTATGATAATAACGTGGGAGACGAAGGAAAATGAAAACCTATGCCACATTCTTCGGTTCTTCTCAAGAAACAACTACTTAAACCTTTGATGGGGCTCCTGCCACACCCTTCCGAGACACCACATTCCTAAGGAAATGAACCTCTCATGTCCAAAACTTACACTTAGACAACATTTCAAAAATCTGGTGGCATCGATGAACCTACTAGATAGTTATGATATGATTGACATGTTCCTCCTCTAACTTTGAGTAGATTAAGATATCATCGATGAATACAATGAAAAACTGATCTAGGAATTCATGAAACACGAAGTTCATAAGTCCCATGAATATAGATGGTATGTTCGTAACACCAAATTGCATGACTATAAAATCGAAGTTCCCATACCTACATCTAAAGTCAGTCTTCAGGATATCTCCCACCTTCATCCTCAACTGGTGATATTTAGACTGTAGATCGATCTTATAAAACCAACTCACCCCTATTAGTTGGTTGAAAATATCATCAATTCTTGGAAGGGGATAACGGTTCTTTATTGTCACCTGATTCAACCTCTGGTATTCTATGCACTACCTCAGACCACCATCCACCTTCTTTTAGAACAACATTGGAGCACCCCCACAGTGACACAGTGGTCTAGATAAAACCCTTATGCATCAGATAATCTATCTAAATCCTCAACTCCTGAAACTCATAAGGTGTCATCCGATATAGATCCATCGAAATCAAAGTAGCACAGGCTACAAATTTATCTCAAACTAAACATCACATCGAGGGGGTAGTGTCACAACCTTTATAAGAAAAGAATATAGGAATTCACCAATAACCCTGGTAACCTATACGATTTTAGCATCTACTAATTCCAATGACAAATCAACCAATAATAAAATAATCTTCTCCACACGCTGACTGCCCACCTGATAACCCCGCTTGCCAATAAAAACCACACATTGACCATCCACATCCAAAAACATGTATCTTCTTCATAAGAAGCCGATAACATCACATACATATTAAATCCAATCGATTCCAAGGATTACATTTTCTAGATGCATCCATAGAAAGAAGATAACTCCATATGACTGATGGGGTCCCATCATCAGTCTACACCCCCAGAACACATAAAACAAGATGGTATGGACTCTGAATGGAGTACTCAACAACATGGGTACATGAATCCTCTATATATCTATTACCAGAGCATGGGATGGAGAAGGTTCAACAAAGGAGTGTGAAGATCCCGAATCAAAGAATGCCCAAATACGGGTTCTAAAAAAACTAATCGTACCTCTAACAATATTTGGCCCTGATAAAACTACTCCCTCCACTACATGCAACAGACCATTCCCAGCTTCTATACCTCTCAACTAACGACCACCTATACAAAAACACTCAAGTCTTTATCAAAAAACATGAGGAAAATCTTGGGGTTGACCTCTAACTGCTTCATCTCTTCTTGGTGTAGCAAAATCCTGTTGTCCCTACAGTAGAAACAACCTCACTAGAAATTATTGCTGAGGCTAGCACTGAACCTCTCCTCCTTAACCAAAATAAGATTGGGTAGCCACTGGGCACCTATTTTAAAGATTTCTGTGAACCCCATATATGAAACACATTATTCCTAATCTTACATGAAAGGTATGGATACCCATGGCTATAGAAAGATCGAAAGGAAGTTGCAGAGGTCGTCTCCCTACTGGTAAAAACCTTAAAGGTCCTGGCACCTAAGACCTACCACTGACAACTCTTCTACTCAAAGAACTATTATAGATTCCCTATAACATTAGACCTCCTCATTATTTCATCCATTTTATCACCTATACATTCTTTTAAACCTCCAAATACGATGGAAACATAAAAAGAGTAATTGCATACTGGAGAGAAGGATGGAGTGCCTCCTTAAGAGGTATCTCATGTGACTCCTCATCTGGAAAACGATCTGGGGAAAGCACAGAAGGTCCTTGAACTTGATCCATATCTCCCACACTGACATACTACCTACTAAAGGGATAGTAGCTCCTACCTCTTCTTAGCCTTAATTGTTAATGAAAGGAAATCCACCTAGAACTTCTTCTAGATGTCAACCCACAAAACATTTGTATACTTTCACACTCCTAGATACAACATCTACCACAGATGTATAGCACCTTCCATCTAACTAAAATAAAAATGGACCTTGTACTTTTTCAAGCCCCGGATCAAACCGAAGGTAATATCTATCTTCTCTAACCAACCTTCGGTCCCTATGTCAAAAACACTGCCCTCCTACTTTACCAAAGTATGTCTCTATAAAGCACATAATGTCCCCTTACACCAATCCTCCTCTTTATCCAAATCAACACTAATATGATCAACCAGATCATCTTGTTGAACCTTTACTTCATGACCCGCACATAGACTACGACCTTAAGACATTGCTAAAAGGTAAAAAAAATATTTATTAAGCCTAAGTATATGGAATTTATTTTAATTCACTTTATTCCTTTTAACCTTCTAAAAACTACCCAATTCAAAAAAGAACACAAGTTATTATGATTCATATACCTCTCCTAGGTTTATACCCTATAAGTAGGTATGTCTTACTTAGTCGTTCAATAGGCTCAGAGTCTGTGCACTAGATCATGGGGGCCTAAAATCTCATGTCCTAGACAGTGTACCCAGCTTATGTCCCACACTAAGGTTAACTAGAACTATGTACATACCATCCCATGCAATCCACATTATGCCTAACTCTGAAATCCATCCTATCTCACAATCGTCATCTCTGATACCGCTCTGTCATGACCCCCTCCTTCCAAAGATACCCCTATTGGTCAACCAATGAAGAAAGTGAGATAATGACCCCCGAGTCCCACCTCTAGTAGGCCCCGAGATGGATACTAGAACCAAGGGTGTACAAAACTCACAATAAGATAGGAAATACACTTTATAAAGAAAAATATAGGAAAATATGATAGATCGTACACAAAAAATCTCTAAGAAATAATATAAATAAAATTAAAACCATCCCATATGAATGTGTAAAAATAGAAATGATATAAATAAAAAAGTATCCAAAGTAAATAAAAAAATTAAAGCTAGGAAGCACCACAAAAACCGTCAAGATCCGAGCAAGTGAGGTCCAACGTAGTCTTTGAAATCCTCCTTGAAACCAAAAAATATATATATATGTAGTGTGAGTATACAAGTATACTCAATAGGAACAACCAAAGTCTCTCATGCAAATGTGAAAGAGGCATACTAATGAACCCATGAGAAAATAGAAGAACCAACCATCACCTAAGAAGGTATCACTACTGGAAAACTAACCTTTACCAACGGTTTGGAACCGTTGGTATATGCCTCCAAACCGTTGGTATATCCTATACCAACGGTTTGGAGAACTGTAGCCAAGTAAGCTGTTGGGATAGGTCTATACCAACGGTTTTCCAAAAACTGTTGGTATAGGTAATATGAAATCTATACCAACGGTAATGGAATCGTTTGTATATAAATTCCAAAAATAAAACATCCGATGGGATTTGATCCCAGGACCCCTCGTTTATAATCAAACGACTTAAACACTAAGCTAACATCACTTTTGTAAACATATTTTCATAAATATATATATGTATTATCATAATTATTTAAAATTTTGATTTATATAATGTTCTCAGTTAGTAGATCCGGAAAAAAATTAAAGAACCCATCCCAACGGTTTTGAAAACCATTGGGAAAGCCCTTTCCCAACGGTTTTCAAAACCGTTGGGATAGGTTCTGGTTGGGTGAATTTTTTGGGGGAGTGCTGGATTTTTTTGGTGCTTTTTCCCAACGGTTCACCAAAACCGTTGGGAAAGGGCCTCAAAAACACACCCTTTCCCAATGGTTTTGGTGAACCGTTAGGAAAGGTCACTCTTTCCCAACGGTTCACCAAAATTGTTGGGAAAGGGTGTGCTTTGAGGCCCTTTCCCAACGGTTTTGGTGAACCGTTGGGAAATGGTAGCTATACCAACGGTTTTTACAAACCGTTGATATAGAAGTGTTGGGAAAGATCATGTTTCCAGTAGTGTATACTAACCACACAACCTCACCAAGGTAGGCTCACTAAGTAATGCAAGTCAAGTAATATAATATAAATCACATCGATGATAGGGTACCCCACATCACTTTCCCACTAATTATCCACTCTCACACCACAATGACAAACATCCTAGCACTCACACCTCTTACAAATATACCGCATCACATCCAACCTATACACACTTGATCCTCACAATACATCCCTCCCACACACAATTGGTCCACAGAACACATCCCACCCGCACACACCTTGGCTATACACCATAGCACATCACGTCACATCACATCTCATCCTAAAGACACTTCAGACACATACCACTTCTCATCCCGTAGACTCTAGTGACACCACATAACAACTCACCCATACACACCTAGGCCTCTCACCACAACCTTCCGGAAGAGTCTTGGGTTTTCACCACCTGGAAGAGGGAGTAGGAAAGATTATATGGCATCCCGCCTTCTTATTACATAATTTTTTAGGGAATTTTACAAACAAAGGATCTTTTAATGTTTAGTGTATTGGAAAAAATGTTCCCAATACATGAAAACAAAAAACATTATTATATTAATATTGAAAGGATTATTTAAGTTTTATCCTAAGTATAGTTATTTCATCTCATAACTAGGGGGCATAAATCAAAAGAAAGGGTGAGGAGAAGTCCCAGTAAGGGTAAACAAGGGAAACAATTTACTTGTGATGTTGAGGAATATCAAAACAAACTTGATCAAATACATAAAGGCATGAAAAATAGGCATATAATAATAACAAAAACATGAATAATAAATTTTAAATGTGGATAAAAATTTATTTTAGTAATTCATAATCATATCACCAAGGTTTATCATCGAGGTGTCATAAGGTATTGTAAAACTTTTCCTATGTTGAGATTAAATTATTTACCCAATGCATTAGAGAGATATCAGGGTGAACCCTGAAAATTTATTAATTAATGTGATACACATAGATCTTATTTTAACATCTCATAAATAACCCATGGTGAATAAAATAAATGGGTTTCATTTCAGAATGACGGTGTTTTAAAAAGTGCTTAAAAACAAGATCCTTTTATCATTTTAAACCCATGGAAAAGGAAGGTTTCATGTGTGTTAATCCTAGAATTAAATTGATAATTGTGAAATATATGTTAATAAATTTATAGAAGAAATAATTTTTGGTGTTCATAAAATGAAATAAAAAAATTCTTGATAAAAAAATAGAAATTTTGAGACGAAAATCTCCCAATATAATGGGTATTAAACATGGTTTTAGTAAACATTAAAATGAGAGGGGGCATGGGTGTCCCATTAAAATATGAGTCTTAATAGAGTAAAGGGATATAATAAAATGTATATAATAACATGTCAAGAAAATTTTAAATACATACCACATAAAAAGGAAACATGAAAGGAAAAGAGAAGTTGAGAGTTCCCTTACCTTGAAAAGTGACTCCTAAAACTCAAAGTTAGAGACATTTGGGGCTTGAGGACACATTTGGATGACTCCTTGGAAGGTAAAAATTTCATAACTTTTTGGTGGATGAATTTTTAATGAAGGGAAATGAATTAATGGTGGGTATTTATAGCAAAAGTGAGAGAGTTTTTTATTAATTTTAGAGGACACCCCAGTAGTGGTATTTGAAAAACCATGGTCTTGACCATGGTATTTTCCCACGTTATTTTCCAATTGGGAAACCTATTAAGTTACTTTAACACATAATAGTCTTCTATAATTTTAAAATAATCATTAAATAATTATGATATAGTTATGATTTCATTAAACTTATCGAAAAACTCAAACTGTTTTTTACTATTCATGAAAAACTAAAGTATTTTATAAAATTATCATAAATTTACCCTAACATAATACAGATATTATAAATTCAAAAATTAAAATTATTTTTTCATAATAGAACTATAAATATGATAAATTTAACTTTTAACTATAAAAATACATATTTATTAAAAATAATAGCATACAGAAAATGCATAGTAAAACTTCTGACACTTAAAAAATATATCAATTGTAATTAAATTAAAGTGTTATGATAATAATATTTCATTATAATAAACATTATTAATAAAAAAATTATTTTAATATAGTAATTTATATATCTCATAAAAGTTCAATTTTTATCTGAAAAATCAATTTATCAAATTCCATTTCAATTTTTAAGAAAAACTATTATTAAAATAAAAATGATGAAATAAAAATTTCATTAAAAATTGAATAACAATTTAAGTGACTAAGTCCTTGACACATAACCCCTTATAATACCCACATATGACCTAAGGGTAAGGTGTGTGGTGGTGATAAACTCTTTGGGAGGCTCAGATAACATTGCCCGAGTGGTAATCAACACTAACATGAACTTCTCTCATAGGTGATTTCCATCATGCTTAACATGTTGAAGCATGGTTGGGCTTGGTTAAGAGTGAAGCCCATTGTTGCTACCTACTTCACAAGCTCTAAAAAATAGGCTTGGTATGACACAATTATTCTAGATAAGGCCATAAACTCTTCTTTTTGTATTAATTAACCATGATCATTTCTATTTATAATACCAATTATAATGTTAAAATTATTATTAAGAGTATTATTTCCAATGTTAATATTGACCAATGGCCATAATTGACCAACAGTCATATAAATTTCAAAACCCAAAGGTCACATTTCAATTGTACTCACTTTCTTATTAAACAGATATTGTTTTATTATGTAATAATATAAAACACATTTTCAAGAAAGAAATATAATTTAAAAAGTTTGGGTCGTTACATTCTTCCCCCCTTAAGAAATTTTGTCCCCAAATTTTAAACTTGTTCTCTCAGTTGCAAAAAGGAGAGGGTACTTCTACCTCATTGTTTCTTCCAGTTCTCATGTCTCTTCCTCAAATATGTTGTTCCACCATAACACTTTGATGATGTGGGTAGTCTTGTTGCATAGAACCTTGTCCCTACGGTCCAAGATCTCCACTGGTTGCTCCTCATAAAAGTGATCATGGTCTAGTTGTACAACCTCCTAATTCAGTGTCTGTGAAGGGTCAGGTATGCACTTCCTTAAGAGATATATGTGGAAAAAATCATGAACTTGAGATATATTTGTTGGAAGTGATAACCAATAGCCACTGCTCCTATGTGATCAAGGATTTTATAATGGCCAATGTACCTAGGGATAAGCTTCCCTTTCTTCCCAAATCACATGACTCTATGGCATGGTGAAATTATAAGGAAGACCCCTTGCCAACATCAAACTCCAAGTCCCTTCTACAGTTGTCAACATAGCTCTTTTGTTGACTCTGAGCAGCCTTGATGTGTTGTTGGACGGCATGAACTTTTTCTGTCATCTCTTGCACAAGATCAGTCCCAAGAGTCTTTCTCTCACCAGCTTCATCTGAACAAGTAGGAGTTCTACATCACTTCCCATATAGAGATTTATAGGGAGCCATTTGAATACCCAAATGGATGTTATTATTTTATGTGAACTCAACTAATGGGAGATGTTGATCCCATCCACCTTTAAATTCTCTTGAGCATGTTTGAAGCGTGTCCTAGAGTGTATGAGGAGTACTTTTAGATTAAACATCAGTTTGAGGGTGACAGGCCATATTGAAATTCAATTCGGTACCCAAAGCATGTTGAAAACTTTTCCAGAATTTTGATGTGAACCTTGTATCATGATCATATTAGATAGAAAGTGGAACTCCATGCAGCCTTACCACTTCCTTCATATATATATTAGTGAGTTTGTTAAGGGAGAATTATTCCCATATCGGTATAAAATGGGATTCTTTGGTGAAATGGCCTACTATAACCCATATCATGTTGTTTCCTTGGTATGTTTTAAGGAGAATAGTGATAAAATCCAATGTGATATTTTCCCACTTCCATGTTGGTATGGGTAGTGCTTGTCATACCCCTTTAAGAATTTGTCGCTCTACCTTCACTTTTTTACACACCAGGCACCATGTAGTATTTTCATAAATCACCATTTTCATGTTATCCCACCAATAATGATCACAAAGGTCCCAAGGAATTTTTTACTTCCAGGATGTATAGAGAATGTAGAGCTATGAGCTTCATCCATTAGCTCCATCTTTATTTCTAGAATAGAAGGAACACATAGCCTTGTACGAAATTTCAGTACACCTTATTGATCAATATTGAACTTAAGAAACTTCACATCCATCATAGCTTCAAAACTTTTTCTGCAATAAAGGATCAACTCATTGAGATTTATCAATCTTCTCTAGTAATTATAGTTGAGAAATCATTTGGGATAGGGTTGATAATGTCCCTTCCCTTAAAATTTCCACGAATAGTTTTACTAGTGTAACCCCCCAAGAATTTACAAATAGATTTATTATAGAATGCATGCATCACTGAGTCTCTATAAACACCAATTTGTTATAACCTATCCAATTAAACATAATTTGTTCACTTCTGTGATGTGAATTTTGAAAATCTAACATACACAGTTGTGATCAGTAAGTTATTTGGAGTCCGATAAGAAAAACATAATTTTTGGTGAATAGTATCCTACCCTTATGAATAGTAACATACCCTTATGAATAGTGATATAACCTAATGAATATTAACCTTACCTATGATTGTATATAAATAATATTAAACAGGAAGTACGATATACTTATGTTTTGGAAAAGGTAAATAAATGTTTTAAAACTATTTTATTTAGAATAAATTATGATTTTAATTAAATATTAAATTAATCATATTTAGATAAATTAATAATGAAAAATGGACTTAATTTTTGGATTCTACACATCAAAAAATGGTTAGGGTAAATTTTTGAGATTTTTTTGAAATACATGATTTTTTTTATGAATAGTGAAATACCACAATTTACAAAATAAGATAAATACACTAATTATAGAGTCATATATGATTTTATAATGATTTAAGCCCAAATAATTAGGATTTACATGATAAGATTTCTATTATTCTTCATGGAAGACTCAATATTCCTTTTATTGTGGAGAAATAATAAATTAATGAATATAAAATTGAGAAATCCCCTCTCCCCTCCACTATAAAAACCCCCCCATCACTCTCTCTTCTCTTCGCTCCTCTCGAGCCTTCTTACTTCCCCAAATTAGATCCAAATATCCTCCCAACCTCTTCTCCCACGTTCAAAAATCCTTGGTCTCATAAAAAGACCAAAACCTCTCCCTTAAAGAGGCTCTCAAGGAAGTTTGGTTCAAGAGGTAAATTCTTCTTTTTAATTCTTTGTCTTTCCTCCCAAGTTCATTTGTTTTCTTTTCCTATTATCAAATCTCCATATCCAAATGTTGTGATTACTCTAGTACCTTAATATACTGGAATTTTTTCATGATAGTGGAATAAGTTATCATCATCTCTTCCTTTTACCTTCTTTTATAATAGTAGCAAGAACACCATCTGAGATGTGTCAATTTACCACATTCAAGGATGATGGGATTTCGATTTCTATTATCATTCTCAATTATGGTCATGAAACCATTATTGTTATGGTTGAACTAGATTATTATATATTTAATATACCCTACTTAAGGTTTTGTAATACCTTTGTACAAATGGTATAAAATTATAAAGAAAAATGAGTTCGTTGTAATCAAAACCCACAAATTAACCGAAACAGTTATCATTAAAGTTATATATAATAATTCAACCTCATTCCATAAAACCAAGTTATATTAATGACCACTAACACATATGGATGATTATAAATAATATGATAATTCAATTCTAGAGATTTACATCGATTCCACATGAACTCCATTACTTTACAACAAGTGAACCCATTATGAAAATAAAGAAAATGAACACTGTGGAACAACACAATTCAATATAATAACTTATCAATAAGGGAATAAATGAACTTAAAAAATTATAATAAACAAAATAAATGTCAAATAGTTTCTTAAATAATTTTTTGATTAGTCTAATTTCATACTCAAGGAGCTTAAGTTCAAGATTGGAACACGTTCGGACTTAAGGTAAGGGGTTTCTTCATCTCACTTCCATTTTTGTGAGATTTTCCATATTCACTACTAATACTTTTGTATAGTGTATGTATACTCCCCATTGATATCACATATCATGAATATATTTATCTTAATGGTATTAAATTTATCATTTTAATATTATTAATTTTGGTTCATATGAATCATTTGATTACAAAGTGGTAAGGGTTTTTCCATCCGAACCTCTATTTTCATTCGGGTTACTTTTATTGTTAAATTAACTCAATGAAACTCTTGTGTAATATTATTTACTCCTCATAAGTTATGTGTGGCTATTTTATATATGTTCACCAACCACAATCAATCTTTATTTTATGTACAGTTACATTTTTTAAAAGGAACTTTCAAAATGTTTTCGGAAATACAAACCCAATTCAAGGGATATTTTAAAATTCTTGCCCATTTTCAAGTGTACTCCAGAAACTATTTTAAACCACCATTAGTTTTATAGAAACAATAATTTTATCATGAAAATTATCTTATATAATTTATTTATTTAATAGAAAAATTGTGTCTTTCAACTTTAAAATTCTCTTTAATACTTTGCTTAAAATTCTTTAAAATGTTTTATTTATAAAGAATCTTGAGAACACTTTTTACATGATTTCACTTCAGTGGGACATCATTTATGACTAAAATATAATTTTAATGTCCTATTCTTTTATTTTATGTGATATTCATGTTTAAAATATGATTTCATAGAAAATATATATGATTTTCTAAAAAGAATCTTCTTTAAAATGTAAAAAGTATTTTTCTCATATCTCCTTAACTTTTATGAGATATATGTCTTGTTCACCACTTATTTATTTCTTGTGGTGTATGTACTGAACTTTGGTATATCATATCAAGAGTCTCCTTTTTCTCATTATATTCTAAGGGATTATGATTTCAGTGTTTCAAGGTGGTATGGGACACTTTGGAATGTTTAAGTATTATTTCCTTAATAATTTTTAAATGGTATCATTTATAAATATATTTGTCTATGTCAAAATCCTTTGTTGAATTTTGTACTTAATTGAAGTTTATCTATTACAATATCATCTACAATATGTTTTTGAAGGGTTTATGGATATTTTGACTATGGATGTTCTATTTTGATATCATTCACCGTATTATTATGAATTGTTAGTGTTTATGTTCAATGATTGGGGAATGTTATTTACATTTAATATGTTAGTTTCAATATGAATGTATATGTTTATTATGTTCACCCCTTTCATATGAGGAATTAATTGGACATAGTAACTGTCGGGTGGGGTCTTATATAACCCCTTGGTGCATCGGTAGGTCTCATTAGACAAACTATGGTCTTGACACAAGGCCTTGACAAAATGAATATTTATGGTATTTACACGAGGCCTTGATGGTATGGTTATATTGTACCGCATTATTCAGTCCCTCATTATAAAAATATAATTTATGATTCATGTGGTTATACAACTAGTAGAATACCCTTGATTATCTTTTATTATGGCATTACTTATTCATCTATTATTCCTGACATAATGTGATCAAGTTTTTGTTAAAGGCACATGTTTGTTTGTATACAACATGCCTAATGTTTATGTTATGATATCTTCTGTTGTATTTCTTTCCCTTACTAAGCATTTAAGCTCACCCCTTTAATTTTTTTTCCTTCCCTATGTTAAGAAGAAGAGATCATTTATTGAGTTTTCAAGGATGTAGTTTATTAGCTTTTGTTATGTATCATATTTTGTTTCATTTCAAAATAAAAAATGGGTTCTAGTTATGTATCTAGTTTCTTCAAGACTACTAAACCAATACGTCCTTCGAGATGTGATTCCCTGTAACCATGCCAATGTAATAAAATAAGGCACTGGATCTGAGATTATGGGGTCGGGATGTTATATTTGGTATCAAATTAAGTTTAGTAGAAACCTTGGGAGATACATTTAGAAAACATAGGTTAGGGAACAAAGACCTAAGATGATATTTGAGGATAAAAAAACAAGAACATCCTAGAATTTTGGTAAGTAATATATTATGTGAATCTTTCTAGAAAATATATCCCTATCTGGATACGAACAATTAGAGGTGGATCTAGAACAGATGTACCTAGGAGTGAAAAATCTAACAAGGAGTTTTGGGCTTGGCCTAGGGTATTCTGGTACACGGCAATGGGCCATGATGCACTCTTGGTTTGACACTCTCAGGGGATATTATTAGGATAATTCACATTTTATTTACCCACCATTGTGAAGGATTTATGTCCCCAAAGTAACCAAAGTATATGGTTCTAGGATTTACGATGCATAAATTTATGCTATGTGTTATACCATTTTTAGATTTATAGAGAGTTCATAATTTTATGAGCTAATATATAATATGGAATTGATTAGATATGGCACCTAACAGAAGGAATGAGGACATCACAAATACATGAAATTTGAAGAGTAAGAAGGATCATATCTTTAATGGTCTTAAGCCATCTTTTCAAAGGAAGATTGTCTTCCAAGTATCCTCATCATATGATAAAAAAATATAATGTGTTAACAAGGTGTGTAAATACTTCTCTGAGTCCTATGGATTTGAAGGGAATCAAAAGAATAAGTGGATGGAAAAGAGATATGGGGATAAAGGGAAGAAGGGAAAGAAGTGTTTTCCACATGTGATAAATGTGGAAAGAATCACCCTAGTAAATTCTTGAAGGGAATGGGTGTTTGCTACAAGTGTGGAGAAAAAAAGACACCAAGTTAATGATTGAAAGGGTAAGAAAATGGTTTCCAATTTACAATGCTTCAATTATAAGGATATGGGACACTATGCGAATCAATTTCCCAATTGTCGAAGTAATATACCCCAAACGATGATTTTAGATAATGATTAAGTTATGATGCTACCAAAGATGAAGAAGAATGATTAATATGCCTAGTCAAGAATCATTCCCGTTGTATATTTTGTCTGTAATGTACTGGTTCTATGAATTATGAGATGTATTGTACTGTAATACTCTTTCATTAAGGATTAGAGGTCATATGATGAATGGTACAAAGGAAGAGTGATTCAGTGGAAAGATAAACTTTTTATTAAAAAAACTTGATTGAGGGGAAGCAGACCCTTAATATATATCTAATGTTGAGATAATGATGAATAAATGATTGATTCAGATAAATACTAACTACCTTGAAACTGATTATTGACTTGTCAAGAGGTGATCTATGTTATCATCAATGAAGTTTATAGTACATTTAGATTTAAGGAATATATCCAATAACATGTATCTTACATAAAAAATACCAAATAATGCATGTTTCCAATATGGTTTTTATGGTAATTCAAGTTATTACCATATTTCAAGAGCATACATGATGAAGTTATTCACATGTTTGGAATTTGAATTTTAGAGCTACTTCTTGTTGATTAAGGGTTAATGATGAGTTCATCTTGGAAATTTAGAGGACTTCCTTATAATGTGTTGAATCATTATATTTTGGAATTTTTTTAACCATTTATTAAATGGTTCAAGTTGATCATCGTATGAGAATTTACATGTTAATGTATTTATTCACCAAATGGAATAACCCATACTATGTGGTGAGGTATAGATAGTTCAACTATAATAAAAGAATGATATTATAAGTAGAAACATATATTTATACTCTTATATAGTGGAATAATTCCTTGACTCAAGGGAAATAGTCTAAAATATAATTTTTTCCTATTATCATAATCATTGATAATATCAATGAATTTATTTAATTTTTTAGTTTATGTTTTGGTAGTAATCAACATTCATCTGAACATGTCCTCAATCATGTTCTATTATAACTTCATGGTTAGATTTTTCTTTCATGTCCATGTTTTTACTTCCAAATAATGTCACCTCATTTGAAAGAAAACTTTTTGGGGTGACCACCTCATCTCTATTAACTTTTTTTAGGAGGATATTTTATTAACCCTACTTCCGAAGTGGGTTTCCATAAGGGAATTTTCAAGTATCAACCATTAACTTTTAAAGTTCAATTTCAAATTTTGAAGACTAATTTTATGTAAAGAGGGGATAATGTAACACCCCAAGAATTTAAAAATATATTTATTATAGAATGCATGGATCACTGAGTCTCTAAAAACACCACTTTGTTATAACCTATCCAATTAAACATAATTTTGTCACTTCTATGATGTGAATTTTGAAAATCTGAAATACACGGTTGTGATCAGTATGTTATTTGGAGTCTGATAAGAAAAACTTAATTTTTGGTGAATAGTAATCTATCCTTATGAATAGTAACATACCCCTATGAATAGTGATATACACTAATGAAAAGTAATCTTACCTATGATTTTATATAAATAGTATTCAAGTGGAAGTGCAATATACCTATGTTTTGGAATAAGTAAATAAATGTTTTAAAACAGTTTTATTTAGAATAAATTATGATTTTAATTAAATATTAAATTAATCATATTTAGAAAAATTATTTTGGAAAAATGAAATTTATTTTTGGATTCTACATGTAGAAAAATGGTTGGTCTGAATTTTTGAATTTCTTTTGAAATACATGAATTTTTTATGAATAGTGAAATACCACAATTTACAAAATAAGATAAATACACTAATTATAGAGTCATGTATAATGTTTGGCTAATATAAGCCCAATTGATTCGGATTCACATGATAAAATTACTATTCTTGGTCATGGAAGACTCACTATTCCTTGTCTTTTGGATAAATAATAAATTAATGAATATAAAATTGAGAAATCTCCTCTCCCCTCCACTATAAAAACCCCCCATCACTCCCTCTTCTCTTCACACCTCTCAAGCCTTGTTCCTTCTCTAAATTTTTTCCAAATATCTTCACAACCTCCTCTCCCACGTCCATCAAGCCTTGGTCTCATAAAAAGACCAAAACCTCTTCCTTAAAGAGGCTCTCAAGGAATTTTGGTTCAAGAGGTAAATTCCTCTTTTTAAATCTTTTTCTTTTATTTCAAGTTCATTTGTTTTATTTTCCAATTATCACCTCTCCTTCTCCAAATGTTGTGATTAATATATTACCTTACATGTACTGGAATTTTTTTATGATAGTGGAATAAGTTATCATCATCTCTTCCTTTTACCTTATTATATACTAGTAGCAAGAACACCATCCGAGATGTGTTAATTTACCACATTCAACGACGATGGGCTTTCGATTTCTATTATCATTCTCAATTATGGTCATGAAACCATTCTTTTTATGGTTGAACCAGATTATTATATATTCAATATACCATATGTAAGGTTCTTTAATCCCTTTTTACAAATGATATTAAGTTATAAATAAAAATGAGTTCGCTGTAATCAAAACCCTCAAATTAACGGAAACAGTTATCATTAAAGTTCTATATAATAATTCATCCTCATGCCATAAAACCAAGTTATATAAATGAACACTAAAACCTATGGATGATAATAAATAATATTCGAATTCAATTATAGAGATTTACATCCATTCCACCAGAACTCCATTACTTAAGAACAAATGAACTGATTATGAAAATAAAGAAAATGAACACTGTGGAATGAAACAATTCAATATAATAACTTATCAATAAATGAATAAATGAATTAAAAAAATTACAATAAACTTAATATATGTATAATAGGTTCTTAAATAAGTTATTAATAATTCTAATTTCATATTACAGGAGCTTAAGTTCAAGAGTAGAACACTTTCACACTTAAGGTAAGAGGTTTCTTCATCTCACTTCTATTTTTGTGTGATTTTCCATATTCACTACTAATAATTTTTTATGGTGTATGTATATTTCCCATTTATGTCACATATCATCAATATATTTACCTTCATGGTATTAAATGTATCATTTTAATATTATTAATTGTGGGGAATAAAAATCGTTTGATTACAAAGTGGTAAGGGTTTTTCCACCCGAACCTCCATTTTCATTTGGGTTACTTTTATTGTCTAATTACCTCAATGAAACTCTTATGTATTATTATGTACTCCTCATAAATTCTGTGTGACTATTATATATATGTTCACCAACCAGAATCATTCCTTATTTTATAGATAGTTACATGTTTTAAAAGGAACTTTCAAAATTGTTTCTGAAATACAAACCCAATTCAAGGGATATTTTCAAGTTCTTACCCATTTTCAAGTGTACTCCATAATCTGTTTTAAAACACCATTAGTTTTATAAAAAAATCTCATATTATCATGAAAAATGATCCTGGATCATTTCATTATTTAATAAAACAAATTTTCCTTTCCACTTTAAAATTCTCTTTAATTCTTTCCTTGAAATTGTGTAAAATGTTTTATTTATAAAGAAACATGAGAACTCTTTTTACATGATTTCACTTCAGTGGGACATAATTTATGCCTAAAATATAATTTAAATGTACTAGTCTATTATTTCATGGGATATTCATGTTTAAAATATGATTTCATAGAAAATATAAATGATTTTCTAAAAGGAATCATCTTTCAAAAGTAAAATGTATTTTTCTCATCTCTAATTTAACTCTTATAAGATATATGCCTTGTTCACCACTTATTTATTTCTTGTAGTGTATGTACTAAACGTTGTTATATCATATCAAGAGTCTCATTTTTCTCATTATATTCTAATGGATTATGATTTGAATGTTTCAAGGTGGCTTGGGGCACTTTGGAATGTTTAAGGATTATTTTCTCAAGAATATGTAAATGGTCTCATTTATAATTATTTCATCTATGTAAACATCTTTTGTTGAATGTTGTACTTAATTGAGGTTTATCTATTATGATATCATCTATAATATGTTGTTTTATGGTTTTTGGATATTCTGACTATGGATTTTTTATTTTGATATCATTCACCATATTATTCATAATTGTTAGTGTTTATGTTCAATGACTGGGGAATGTTATTTACATTTCATATGCTAGTTTCAATATGAATGTATATGTTTATTATTTTCACCCCTTTTATATGAGGAATGCATTGGACATAGTAAGTGTCGGGTGGGGCCCGCTACAGCCCCTTGGTGCATCGTTAGGTCTCATGAGACAAACTATAGTCTTGGAACAAGGCCTTGAAAAAATGATTTTTTATGGTCTTGGCACTAGGCCTTGACGGTATGGTTATGTTGTCCCGCATTATGCATTCCTTCATTATGAAAATATAATTTATGGTTCATGTGGTTATTTGACTAGTATAATACCTATGATTATGTTTTATTATCGCATTACTTAATCATCTCTTATTCATGCCATAATGTGTTCAAGTTTTTGTATAAGGCACATGTTTTTATGTATTCAACCTGCCTAATGTTTATGTTATGATATCTTACGATGTATTTATTACCCTTATTGATCATTTGAGATCACCCCTTTCATTTTTTTTCCTTCCCCAAGTTAAGAAAAATATATCATTTATGGAGTTTTCAAGGCTGCAGTTTATTTTCTTTTGTTATGTATCATATTTTGTTTCATTTCAAAATGTAAAATGTGTTCCATGTATGTATCTAGTTTCTTCAAGACTACTAAATTGATCGGTCCTTCGAGATGTGATTCCTTGTAACCATTCCAATGTAATCAAATAAGTCACTAGCTCTGAGCTTCAGGGGTTAGGGCATTGCAAATAGGTCTTTAATCAAAGGATATAACTGAATCTTTATCATTGATAGAACAACATGGTCCTTCCTACTTAATGCATCAGCGACTTTGTTTTCTCTTACAGGGTGATAATGAATTGAAAAATCATAGTCCGTAAGAAGTTTCAACATTCTCCTATGACTCATGTTCAATTATTTTTTCATTAAAATATACTTCAAACTTTGGTGGTCTGTGTATATATCACATTTTTACCTATAAAGATAGTGTCTCTATAAATTCAGAGAAAAAACAACTACAACTAGCTCCAAATCATGTGTAGGATAATTGTACTCGTGAGCCTTTAACGGTCGAGATGCATAAGAAATCACCTTATCATTTTTTATGAAAATGAACCATATAAATTTCAATGATGAAATGCTAAAAACAACGAATCCATCTCTAATAGAGGGTATAGTTAACAAGTATATAATAACCAATCTCTACTTCATCTCTTGGAAACTTTCCTCACACTCATTTATCTAGATGAACTTAACCCCTTTTCAAGTTAACATGGTTAGTGGATTAGAAAATCCTGAATTTTTTTTGACAAACCTCCTATAATATCCTACTAAACCAAGGAAACTATGAATATATATTATTATTTTTTTATGAGGCCACTCTTCACAACCATTGTCTTTTCAGGCCAATTGAGATTCCTTCATGGGTTAAAATGTGCCCCAAGAAAGAAATTTATTGTAACAAAAACTCACAGTTGATGAACCTTCTAAATAACCTCTCCTTCCTCGGAGTTTTTAGTATCAACCCATAGATTATCCTCATTAATTTTGGAATATATTAAAATATTATCAATAAAAACTCCTACAAATTTATCAAGGTAACCCTTAAATACTCCATTCATCAAATCCATAAAAATAGAAGGTGAATTAGTCAATCTAAAGGGCATAACAAAAAACTCATAATGTTTATATCTTGATTGTAATGTAATATTTGGAATATCTTTTTTCTTCACCCTCAATTAATGATAACCAGATCGAAGATCAATCTTAGAGACGAATTGAGCCCCACGAAGTTTGTCAAAAAAATCATCAATTATTGGAAGATGGTATTTTTTTCTCCATTGTGATCTTGTTATGTTCTCTATAATCAATGCATAATTACAATGATCCATCCTTCTTCTTCACAAAGAGAATAGGTTCTCCACGAGGAGACACACTTGGCCAGATAAACCCCTTCTCCAAAATATCTTGGATTTGTTTCTTTAATTCGTCCAACTCCATATTTTCCATTATATATAGGGTTTTTGATATCGGCATGGATCTAAGAATAATTTGAATAGATAACTCTACCTCTCTTTCTGGGGTAGGCCCATGTAAATCCTCAGGAAATATGTCGATGTACTCTTGAATGATGGGGAAAATATCTATTTATATTCTCTCATATCCTTCTTCATCTTCATTAATCATCTTCGTAAAGAAGGCTATAGGTGGTGCTTCTAGAAAAAGATTAGGTTGAGATATCTCTCCTTTGAAAACAATTGTATGTTGTCCATTCAAGACTACTAATATTTCCTTTATTCTACCATTTATATTAGTATTATACTTTGGGAGCTAGTACAACCATAATATAATGTCAAATTCTAACATGGTAATGACTACTTGATTTGTGATGATATTGTGATCACCAAAGTGAATACTAGAGTTTCTATACATTGTTTATTCATGGATAATCCCTAGAGGAGTCTTGATTGATATTTATACTTCTAGAAGTTTAGGGATCGATTCTATGTTATTTTTAAACTTAGACTAAATAAAGGAATGCATATAACCAGAATAAAAAAGTACTTGCTAGCTTTGAGAGAACAACAAGGGTACCTGATAACATATCATTTGGATATTCAACTTCATCTGTCATGATAGAAAAAATTGACCTTTCCCCCTTGGCCTATGCTAAGGCTGATGGTGATTCCACTCCACTTGTAATATCTCGGATTTTCCATGTATTATTTTTAGATATTATATGGATTGATTTCAAGAATAGGTATTGAGACGACGTGTGATCCCAAGGCTCGGGGTGCCCAAAAAAATTGTTTGAATAATATTAAAATATTATATAGCACGCATACGCAGTTTTCCTAAAAAAAGTAGAATAACTCATAAATAGGTGACTGGATCAGAAATATGAGTGAACCATTGCGTTCAGAGTAGTGCATTTACCTTAGGTGAGGTCGAAAATCGACCAGTGCAGATCGGCTTTGAAAAGTAATTTTTAGACTTCATAAATTATAAAATAAATTAAGTTTTATTTTATTTAATGTTACACAACGATGCATTGATGTTTCTTTTTAATAATACTTTGTCATAGAATTTAGTTTTATCACCATAAACCTATAATTACACTTAATCATGGAGAAAAAACACTCTCAAACGAACAAAGATAGATCAGAGATCAGATCATGGATCATCGCGCCAACAGTGTTGGAGGATCTAGTCAACGACGGTAAAGCAACTGATCCTCATCAATGACTGATCCAACTCAAGGTAGAAAAAAAAATTTCTTCATGATTACATGTTCTTGAATTCAATGATGAATGCGAACCAACTCATTAATAGGTTGATCTGCAGTTCGATCATTATTATGGGATGGGCTTTATTTGAGGGGTTTTAATGGGAGATAAATCCTTGTGATTATTTATTCTTCGTTCTTCGTTCTAATGGGAATGGATTGATGCTGAGGTGAAAAAAGTATGAGTTTCATTCCCTAGGGAATTCTTGTTCTTTTTTCACTCCCCCATTTATGGTTTTCTTTTTCGTTCGACCCTCGTGGTCATGGCTTGAATTTTTGGGAGGCTCTGAATGCAATCAGATCCCAAGATTGGTGACAAGATGAAGAAAAGGCTGGAGTAGTGTAACTAAATACCCAAGGATCATGGAAGTGGTATCATTATGGAAATTGAACCACCATAGAAGGGATGGTGGCCCAAGAAATGGGCCACTAGTGCATCAACACATGGTGGAAAGCTACGTATGAGAGTCCCATGTGGCGGCCCAGCCACGTGCTGCAGTGATCACTACGGAGGGGATCATGTTCATAGAAGCTGCGGATGTGGTGGCGTACCACATGGACCGGACCTAGAAATGGTCCAAGTTGGGAGAGTGGGCTGGGCTAGCTGGGCAAGGCCAACAAAGTTGGTCAGGTCAACCGGACGAACTCGGGTCAGAATTGGTGAACTCGGGTCAGACCCAGCGAACTCAGGTTGGACCCAGAATTGGTTCAAACTTGGGTCGGACCAAAGCGGTCAGAACAGGCCATGGTCGACCAATGTGGCAGCTCGAGCTGATGCAGTAGGGTTGACTACAGCGGTTGACCACCACGGTCAGTCCATGGCCCAGTGGACCCCCTTCTGAATTTTCAAACAAGCATAACTTTAAAACCAGATGTCTGTTTGACAAACCATCTATGACGTTGGGACCCTTATGATAAGAAGGTCCTTTTGAGATATCCTAAGTGGGTTTTCATGAAATTATTCATATAACCTAATGTATTAAAGTGTTATTTCTCCCAGAATGAGAATTCTTTGGATAGAATCATGTAAATTGTTGTGAAATAGATATTGGGTGTCTCTTGGAGACTATGTGACTCCAAAATACTATGTGTCTTATAGATACAGTGTATATCATGGAGACTGTGTAACTCCAAAATATTGTTTGTCTTATAGAGGCTTTGTGTCTCATGGAGACTGTGTGACTTCCAATGACTGTGTGTCTTACCGAGACTGTGTGTCTCATAGATAATGTGTGACTCCCAAATAATGTCTCATTGGAGAGAGTATATCTGGATATTCTTGATATATGGGTCAAGGGAGTATATCTTTAAGGAGATGATTGTACTAATCCTTCATGGTATTTCTTTTGTGGTATTTCACATGTGGAATTTCCTTCGTGGTATTTTCTTTGTGGAATTTCCTATGTGTTATTTCATTTTTGGTATTTCTTGCATGGTATTTCCTGTGTGGTTTTTCCTTTTTGGTCTTCCTTTGTGGTTTCAGGGTGCCTTATTGAGTATTGTTTTACTCACACCTGCACGAGATTTGTAATGAACCAAAGTTTTCAATAGAAATTTACTTCTTATAATTATGTCATGTAATCACATGAAATCAAAACACAATGAACTACTAAGTACTATGTGACCTTTAAACATAATTTTAACACTTTTGTGTTTGGAATTTCAAAAATATGACATTCACGGTTGCGATCAGTAAGATGTTTGGAGTCTGATAAGACAAACATAATTTTTGGTGAATAATAACATACCCTTATAAATAGTAATGTTACCCTTATTAATAGTGATATACACTAATTAATAGTAATCTTTCTTGTGATAGTATATAAATAATATTCAAGTGAAAGTATGATGTACCTATATTTTGGAAGAAGTAAATAAATGTTTTAAAACTAGTTTTTTTAGAATAAATTCTGATTTTAGATAAATATTAAATTAATCATATTTAGAAAATTATTTTTGAAAAATTGATTTTATTTTATAATTCTACACAACAAAAAATAGTTAGTGTGAATTTTTGAGATTTTTCTGAAATACTTGAATTTTTGATGAATAGTTAAATACATTAAGTTGTCGTATAAATACATTACAATTTAAATCCACTATTCCTGACATCATAAGTGATTTAAGCACCCAAATATTGCACTCAAATGAATTTATTAGTATTCTTGGTTATGGAATCATCACTTTTTCTTGTCTTATGGAAAAATAATAAACTAATGATTATAATATTATGAAAACCCTCATCTCCCCCACTATAAATATCACCCTCCTTACCTCTTCTATTAACACATCTCAAGCCTTGTGCCTTATTTAAATTCTTCTCAAATATCTCCCCAACATCCTTCCCCACGTCAGTAATCCTTTTTCTCCTCAAAATACCAAAACCTCTCTTCTTAAGATGTTCCCATAAGAGATAAACTCAAGAGGTAAATTCCTCTTTCCAATTATTTTATTTCCTTTCAAGTTCTTTTCTTTTCTTTTTTTTCTCACATCCCTTCACACAAATGGTATGATAACTCTAGGAACATATATGTTCTAGAATTATTTTATGCTAATATGATAATTTATTATCATCTCTCTTTTCCCTTTCTTTTATATGAAAGAAACAAAAACATCGTCTGAGATGTGTTAATTTACCACATTCAAGGACGACGGTATATCAATTTATATTACCATCTTCTATTCTGGTCATGAAAACATTTTTATGGTTTAACCAGACTATTAAATATTTATTTTGTATTTTCTTTATGGAATCCCCTTTCACACTTAATGTAAAATAATAATTCAAAACATGTTAATTATGAGAAAAAATTCCAAATTAATCAAAGCGTTTATCATTAATGTTTTATATAATGATTCAACTTCACTCCAAGTAATCAAGTTAAATTTACAACCATGTAATATCCTGCATGTTTAATAATTTTATATAACTTCAATTATGGACAACCACTTTCATCTTACCTGTTTATTCATTCATCAAAATAAGTAAACTGATCATTAAAACCAAGGAAGCAAACAGACCCTAACAATGAAATTGAACCTTATAATCAATCAAAAAGGTATTGAAAGAACGTAAAAAAGTTATAATAAATATTTTACATATATAAGGGGTTCTTTAATTATTAATTAATGAACCTGATTTTATTATTCATGTCATAAATATCAAGTGGAGATCACCTATAGACTTAAGGTAAGGGATCCTATCCATTTCACTTTTGTTAAAGAATGTCCTCTCTGTTATGCCATTTTATGTGCAATCCATAATTATGGGGTATGATTTATCACCTACCCCATAATTAACTCATGATTTATATGTGATTATAAACCCCTTTATCTCTCATGAATCCCTCTTACGTACACCCGATACCATGCTGATAATCTGTAAGGAATTCTACCCAAATCTACTCTATTCCTTTGGGTTGCCTTATCTTTATTTATACCAAAATTAATTTATCTTATCTACTTATGTTCATATTATAAATTATTTGTACTTTTAAAAAATTCATTTATCAATACCCTTCCATCATTCTCTTTTTGGGGCATACATGTTTTTAAATGATTCCCTCCTCAATAATTCCTGATAAGCAAAGCTATTTTAAGGGAACTTCCCGAATTCTTACCCAATTTCAAGCGCACACTATCTTCTATTTTAAGCAACCATTGTATTTATAAAATAATTCCATTTTTTATGAAATAATTAAGGGTTCACCTTGGGTTTTTTATAAATTATTGTTCCCTTTTCTATTTTAAAAGCTTTATAGTATTATCCTTAAAACCTCTCAAAAATGTTTTAATGCTAAAACTTCTTAAATACTTTTATTACATGTTTTCACTTTTACTTGAAATCAATTCCAATGATACATGACTATTTTAACTTATTAATTTCCATGTATATTCTAGTTTCTTTCTTTCATGGACACTTTTATGATACGCCCATTTTTTATGCTTTATGTCATGATTATGGTACCCAATCCTTTCCATGGGTAACCCTTATGTTTATATGTGATTGATTATTTATGATTCATTTTGTGGAAAACATATTCATGTAAACTTAATATGGGTGTTCCCAAATAGCACTCTAATTCATTGGGTAAAGTTGAGTCTCATGATACATTAGTTGCGATGGTCTTGGTGGTTAGCCTTGGGTTGTGCTACTACATGCAATGGTCTTGGAAATTAGCCTTGGCTTGTGATACAATGGGAAACGGTCTTGGAAGTTAGCTTTGTATCTTACTAAATTCATTTTTTATGTTTCTTCCACATTACTACGATTTCATGTTTATATGGTCCCATGTTTATATGTTATGATCCCTTATGTTCCATGCTTTTTTATCATTTTTTCATGCCTTCTAACCCAAGTGCTAAAGCCTTATTCTTATGTATACTCCCTTACTAGGCTTTTTAGCTCATCTCTTTATTCATTGGATTCCAAGGGTACCCTATGAAGATGTATGAGTACAATGGAAGTTAGGAGCCCTCTATCAAGATTAAATAAAGAACTGTTTTTTAGTCCCATTTTTCAAGTTTTATGTACCTAGTATTCAAAGACACTAGAATTCATGATCCTTGGATTGTAATATGATTTATATTATGATTAAAATAATTTAAGGTCTTTTGTAAAAGGATAGGGTCTCTATAGTTAGTATCATAGGATGCTCTAATTATTTTTGGAGATTAGGAATAGAGCATTTTATTAAGAACCTTAGGTATGACACGAATCATAAGAAAACATCCCTAAATTTTGGTAAGTATAGATTAAGTAGGTTATCAAGAAAATAAATCCCTGTCTGGATACAAATAGGTAGAGGCGGCTCTGGTACAGATGTACCTAGGAGTGAAAACTCTAACAAGGAGTTTTAGGCTTGACTCGGGGTATCTGGTACACGACAACGCGCCTTGCTGCACTCTTGGTTTTACACTCTCAGGGGATATGCTTTGGTGAATTCATGAGCTTAGTACCAACCATTATCAATGGAAAAAATATCATAAGAATATAAGTGAAGAAATAGATCTAGGATAACCTATATTTAAGCATAAGGAATCACAAGTTAGGATATATTTTTTCTTTATAATTTTATCCTTTTATGTTCAAAAGTTTCCTTTTTTATGTTCAATAACTAAGTATTAAATCTCTCTAATTGTATGTTCTTTTAATTAATTAATGGTAGAAAATATAAGAACAATTTCTAAAAACCAATGTGAAAGGAAATTTTAATATTGACCTGATGATATGCCTGATATGATGGGAATGGGTTCTCAACACTTCGTGACAGTACTTGCTCAGCTGGCTCAAGTTTTGAATAATAACTTGAATCATGTGAAACTCTATCCTCCTCCCTAGAAATAGAAATTTTCCATTGAATCCTTCATGTGGAAAAGGCCTCACAAGATTAACAGATCTTTTGATCCCCTTCTCACGAAACAGTGGATTGACTCAATTGAAAAGATATTCTCTATCCTCTAGTGCTTGGAGGAAGATAAATTTGTACTGGTGGACTATCTTTTTTATGGCGAAGTTGATCATTGGTGGACACTAATCAAGAATACAAAGTCTCATGAGGAAATTGATTCCATGGATTGGGAGTAATTCAAGAGGATGTTTTTCAATAAATATTTTCCTCGAACCCCCCATATCAAGATGGAAAGAGAGTTTATCAGACTCGAGCAGAAGGAAGATGTGTCAATTGGGGTGTATGCTTATAGGTTACACCTCTGTCTTTGTCATGAACACTGAAAGCAAGGTGGATTTCTTATTTAGCATGCTAAAGTCAAGTCTACAAAAGGTGTTGGTGATTCGAGACTTTGACAGTTATGAAGATATTTTTCATTGTTTCCTCAAAGTTGAAATGAATATTGGATACTCTCAATGGTCTTGTGGGCCTGGTGACAAGAAGCAGAAAATGGAGAACAATATGGGTGGTTCAACAAACAAATACCATGATAGAATGAAGCCCGAATATCCCACTTGTAAAATTTGTGGGAATAAGTATCCTAGGAACTATATAAAGGGAACCAATAATTACTTCAAATGTGGAAAGATGGGAAATATGGCCAAGAATTGCTGAAGGGATATGAAGAATATTGCTAATGTGGAAGAAGAAAGGAAGGTTAAAATCAATACTCAGCCTGTAGTGTAGTGTTACACCTACTAGGATCATGGGAATTATGCAAAAAAATTCCCTAAGCTAAGGCTTGTCAAAGGAAATCAAAAACAAACTCCAAGGAAAAAAATAAGGGATAATTCTATCACTACTACTGATGTGGATCCGAACAATGATGTGTTGATAGGTACGCTAGTTATTTATTCAATAATAGAGAATGTACTATTTGATAATAGTTCTACACATTCTTTCATATCTTTAAAGTTTAGTAGAACTATTCAAACACCACCTCAAAATTTAGAGGAAAAGTTATCTATGAGAATAGATAACGGGGAAATCATTGTGTCTATGGTTTATAACTCCTCCCTAGTTAAAGTCAGTGGATTAAATCTCCCATAAAATATCATCATACTTCATTTAGTGGAGTTCAACACTATCTTGGGCATGGATTGGCTCTCTATATACAAATCCAACATCAATTATCGAGAAAGGGAGATCACTCTTCACATCCCAAAGCATCATCTGATTCTTTACAAGTGTAAAGAGGAAGATGAATCTCTTTTAGAATAATTTTCTCAAGTGTGGATATTTATTCCTTTTGAGAAAGCATGTATAGATCAAATGATTGGGACAAAGAATAGAATCATTCTTAAAAGACATGACCATCATGAGTAGTTACACTGATGTATTCCCTAAAGAGTTTCCTAGTCTTCCTCCTGATCGAGAGGTTGAGTTCTCAATTGAACTTATGCATGGATCTCTCCCTATATCAAATACACCTTATAGAATGGACACCGTAGAGCTGAAAGAGCTAAAGAAGTAGTTATTGGAGAATCTAGAGAAGGGTTTTATACGCCCAAGTGCTTCACTATGGGGTGTGCCAGTCCTCTTTAGTAAGAAGAAGGATAGTTCAATGTTCCTCTACATTGATTATATTAATCTCAATAAAATCATGATAAAGAAAAAGTTCCCACTTCCATGGATAGAAGACTTGTTCGATCTGCTTTATAAGGCCAGTTATTTCTCTAAGGTGGACCTTCGGTCAGGATATCGCCAATTAAAGGTGAGTAAGGAAGATATTCCCAAGACTGCCTTCCAAACAAGGTATGGACACTATGATTTTATAGTGATGCCTTTCAGACTCACTAACTATCTATAAATATTCATGTATTTAATAAATAGAGTCTTTATAGATTACCTCAACAAATTTTTTATAGTCTTTATCAACAATATTCTGATATACATCAAGGGAAAGGAGGAACATGAGGATCATTTCAATACTACATTAAAAACCATGATATGGGAGAAGTTGTATGAAAAGTATAGTAAATATGAATTTTTGATGGAGGAAGTATCATTCTTGGAGAATGTTATCACCAGCAAAAGGATAAATATGGACCATTCCAAGTAAAAGGCAATTGAAGAGTGGCATAGGCCAACATCTGTAATGGAGATCCGCAGCTTTCTGAGTCTGGCAAGGAATTATCAATGACTTGTGAAAAAAATTTCATGATTGTCAAACCCAATGACCAAGATGACACGGAGGGGAGTCAAGTTTTTCTAGACTCTGGAATGTGAAGATTGTTTCAAGGAGTTGAAAAAGAGGCTTATCACTACATCAGTACTCATACTCCCAACAAGTGGAGAACATTTTGTGGTGTACATTTATTCTTCAAAGAATGTATTAGGTTGTGTGATTATTCAAAATGATAAATTGATAGCCTATGCCTCAATGTAGTTGAAAATTAATAAGAAAAACTATCCCACACATGATCTGGAGTTGGCAGCTATGATCTTTGCATTGAAAATATGGTGGTATTATATCCATGGGGAGAAGTGTGAGATATATAATGATCACAAGAGTCTCAAATATATATTCACATAAAAAGATTTTAATATGTGCCAGTGAATATGGATAGAGCTCATCAAGGATTATGACTGCTCAATCCACTACCATCCTGGTATAGTAAACAAGCTGGCAGATTCTCTAAGTATAAAGAATAATACATCTTTATCAATGATGAGAATTGAAAAGGATCCAATGTTATTAGATTTTTAGAGTATGGATATGAGAATCATTAAGGGAGGAACTTCATCAGTCCTTTATAAAACAATTTCTCAACTATAACTCGTGGATAAAATAAAGGATGCTCAAAGAAAATATATGGAAATTAAGAAAAGGGTGGAAGCTATCATAAATGGGAAATCCTCTAATTTCAAAATTGAAAAGTATAGAGTTGTAAGATTTGGGTCATGATTATGTGTACCATCTGATCTAGAGATAAAGAAGGAGCTTTTGAATGATTCACTTAGATCGACCTTATCTATTCACCTAGGGATCACAAAGATATATCGATGTCTCCGAGAAAACTTTTGGTGGGACAATAAGAAGAAGGAGATTTCTAAGTATACATCAAAGTGCCTAGTTTGTCAACAAGTGAAGGCTGAAAGATAGAAATCTTAGCGATGATGCAACCACTACCCATACCAATATGGAAGTGGGATAACATTACCATGGACTTTGTCACTGGACTTCCAAGGACATCCAGAGGAAACAATGCTATATGGGTCATTGTGAATTGTTCTATAAAGACAACTCACTTTATCGCAATTTGATAAGACTTCTCATTGGATCAACTTGCACGGATTTACATCAAAGAAGTGGTAATGATGTATGGAGTACCACTATAGATTGTATCTGATCATGATCTAAGATCCACCTAGATGTTCTGGAAGAGTCTCCAACATGCTCTAAGAACTGAACTGAACTTTAGAACAGCCTATCATCCTCAAACTGATAGCCAATATGAGAAAAATATTCATACATTGTAAGACATGTTGAGTGCATGTTCTATGGAATAAAAATGAGGATGGGAATAACATCTTATACTAGTTCAATTCTCATACAATAATAGTTTCCAATCGAACATCTGAATGGCACCATATGAATCCCTTTTTGGGAAAAGGTACAGAGCACTGATGTGTTGGGATGAAGTCAGTGAGCGTAAGCTTCTAAGACCTTAAATGGTCGAAGAAATGGTGGAGTAGGTGAAAACCATTCAACAGCACATCAAGGCAGCCCAAAGTCACTAGAAGAGTTATGCAGACAATCAACGATGAGACCCTGAGTTCAAAGTTGTAGACATGTTATTTCTACACATATCTATATGGAAGAAGGTCATGAGGTTTGGAAAGAAAGATAAGTTAAGTCCCAGGTACATCAGCCCCTTCGAGATTCTTAATCATGTCAGGGTTGTGGCCTATCGACTAGCACTTCCATCTACCATGTTCAAAGTAATTGATGTCTTCCATGTATCCCTCTTAAGGAAATACATTCCAAATCCTTTACATGTACTCTCTTTAGAGGTGGTACAGTTGGAGGATGATCTTTCTTATGAGGATCATCCAATGAAGATATTGGATCATAGAGATAAAGTTCTACGTAAAAAGACTACTCATTTGGTCAAATTATTGTGGTGGAACCATAAGTATGAAGAGGCAACATGGGAACTGGAGGAGGTAATGAAGGAAAAGTATCCACACCTGTTTATGGCCAAGAATGTAAAATTAAATTTCGGGGGCAAAATTTCTTAATAAGGAAAAATTTAACGACCCAATGTTTTGAATGGAAATTTCTGTCTAATAATTATGTCATATAATCACATGAAATCACAACAAATAAACTACTGAGTACTATGTGACCTTTAAACATAATTTTGACACTTTTTTGTTTTGAATTTCGAAAATCTGACATTAACGATTGCGATTAGTAAGATGTTTGGAGTTTGATAAAGAAAACTTAATTTTTGGTGAATAGTAACATAGACTTATGAATAGAAATGTTACCCTTATGAATAGTGATATACCCCAATGATTAGTAACCTTACTTATGATATTATATAAATAAGATTCAAGTGAAAGTACGATGTACTTATATTTTGGAATAAGTAAATAAATGTTTTAAAACTAGTTTTTTTAGAATAAATTATGATTTTAGTTAAATATAAAATTAATCATATTTAGAAAATTATTTTTGAAAAATGGATTTTATTTTTGGATTATACACATCAAAAAATGGCTAGGGTGAATTTTTAGGATTTTTCAGAAATACTTGAATTTTTTATGAATAGTAAAATATTTTGATTTGTTGTATAAATACATTATAATTTAAATCCACTATTCCTGAAATCATAAGTGATGTAAGCACCCAAATCGTGAACTCTCATGAATTTATTAATATTATTTTTCATGGAATCATCACTATTTCTTATCTTATGGAAAAATAATAAACTAATGGTTATAATATTATGAAAACCCTCCTCTCATCCACTATAAATACCATCCCTCCTAACCTCTTCTGTTCACTCCTCTCAATCCTTGTGCCTTACTTAAATTCTGCCCAAGTATCTCCCCAACATCATTCCCCATGTCCAGCAGTCTTTGGTCTCCTCAAAAGACCAAAACCTCTCGTCTTAAGAGGTTCCCAAAAGAGATAAACTCGAGAGGTAAATTCCTCTTTCCAGTTATTTTATTTCCTTTAAATTCCTTTTATTTTATTTTTTCCCCTCACATCCCTTCACCCAAATGGTATGATATCTCCATTAACATATATGTACTGTAATTTTGTTATTCTAATTGGATAATTTATTATCATCTCTCTTTTCCCTTTCTTTTATACAAAAGAAACAAAAACACCATATGAGATGTGTTAATTTATCACATTCAAGGACGGTGGTTTATCAATTTATATTACCATATTTTATTCTATTCATGAAACCATTTTTATGGTTGAACCATACTATTAAATATTTATTTTATCTTATGTGTTTTTCTATAATCCTGTTTCACACAAAATGTAAAATAATAATGAAAAATAAGTTAATTATGAGAAAAATCGCCAAATTAATCCAAAAGTTTATCATTAATGTTTTATATAATGTTTTGACTTCACTCCAAGTAACCAAATTAAATTTACAACCATATAATCTCATATATGTTAACTAATTTCATATAACTTCAATTCTGGACAACCACTTTCATCTTATATGTTTATCCGTTCATGAAAATAAGTAAACTGATCATTAAAACCAAGGAAGCAAATGGACCCGAACAATGAAGATGAACCTTATAACTAATCAAAGAGGTCTATAATGAACATAAAAAGGTTAAAATAAATATTTTACACATATAATGGGTTCTGGAATTATTAATTAATGAACCTAATTTTATTATTCAGGTCATAAATATCATGTGGAGAACACCAATGGACTTAAGGTAAGGGATCCTCTCTATTTCAATTTTGTTCAAGAATTTCCTCTATCTTATGCCATTTTTTGTGTAATATCTAATGATGGGGTATGATTTCACAAACCCCATACTTACCTCATGATTTATAAGTGATGATAAAACTATTTCTCTCTCATGAATCCCTCTTAGGTACACCCGATACCATGTCGATAATCCCTAAAGAATTCTACCTGAATCTTCTATATTACTTCGGGTTGACTTATATTTCATTCACCCAAAATGAAGTTATCTTATATACTTATGTGAATATTTTAGATGTTGTGTACTTATACAAAATTAATTTATCAATACCCTTCCCTTGTTATATTTTTGGAATATACCTATTTTTAAGTGATTCCCTCCTCAATACTTCCTGATAAGCAAACCAGTTTTAAGGGAACTTCCCGAATTCTTACCCAATTTAAAGTGCACTATATTTTAGGTTTTAAGCCACCATTTGATTTATAAAATCAATAATTTTTATTATGTAAACCTTTTGGGTTAACTTCTAGTTTTTTATAAAGTATTTTTCCCTTTTCTATTTTAAAGTCTCTATAGTATTTTCCTTAATACCTCTCAAAAATGTTTTAATGTTAAAACGTATTAAATACTGTTCTTACATGTTGTCACTTATACTTTAAATCACTTCCCATGATACATTCCTATTTTCCCTTATGAATTTCCATGTATATTTCAGTTCCTTTCTTTCATGGACACTTTTATGATACACCCATTTAATATGCTTTTTGTCATGATTATGGTACACAATCCTTTCCATGGGTAACCCTTTTGTTTATATATGATTGATTATGTGTGATTCATTAGGTGGAAAACATATTTATGTAAATTTAATATGGGTGCACCTAGATAGTGCTCTAATTCATTGGGTAAATTTGAGTCTCATGAAATGTTATGTGTGACAATCTTGGAGGTTATCCTTGGCTTGTGCTACTATGTGCAATGGTTTTGGTGGTTAGCCTTAGCTTGTGAAACTATGGGAAACAGTCTTGGAGGTTAGCCTTGAATCATACAAAATTCATGTTTTATGTTTCTACCACATTATTATGATTCCATTTTTATATGATCCCATGTTTATATGTTGTGATTCCATATGCTCTATACTTTTGTTATCATTATGTCACACCTTCTAACCCATGTGCTAAAGCCTTATTCTTATGTATACTCCCTAACTGGGATTTTTAGATCATACCTTTATTCATTTGTTCCCTAGGGTACCCTATTCAGATGTATGAGCATAATTGAAGTTAGGATCCCTTTATGAAGATTAAATAAAGAAGTTTTTTTTAGTCCCATGTTTTAAGTTTTATGTATCTAGTCTTCAAAGAAACTAGAATTTGTGGTCCTTGGCTTGTACTCTGATGTATATTATGCTTAAAATCATATAATGTCTTATGTAAAATTCTAGGGTCACTATAAGATTTTCCTGTACATGTCGTGTCTTTTGAAGATGAGAAACCTTTTGACAGAGTCCAGGGAAAACTCGGACCAGATAAAACTTTGTGAGTTCAGGAAGAAAGAGGTGTTCCTACAGCTTTGAGTAGAAAAACCAAAACCTTTGTCTACGAGTTGGACTTTATGGTTTATAGACTTTTCTTTTGGTGGGATTGTATTCTGGCCCAATTTATATTATTGTACCTTTATTTCCTATCATACTCTTTTAGTTGAGATATAGCCTATACATGCATTTTTTTACTTAGTGTTTTTACATTTCAACTTTTGTGGCTTTAAGACATGTACATGTGTATAGGTACTTAGTAAAATGCCTCTCATATGTAGAATATGACTTTTTGGTGCCAGACACCAGCCCTTGTCCTATTGGAGGTGGGCTTTGGGTAGTCACGGCATGGGCCCCTCTAGGACGGTTCATGACAGAGTGCTATCAGAGGAGGTTTATTCTAACTTAGGACCAAGAGACTGTGATTTTGGTTTGGGGAAAAAGTGTTAAGTGTTTTGATTTTGGATTTCATTCCAGGGAATCTAGTGTTGGTGCAGCGGATAACGTATCCATACACTAGGACTCTGATTTTTTCTTTTCAACTCAGTACATGAAAATGCTGGTTGTAGGGAAAAATAATGGTACATGTATCATATAATAATGGGTTGTGTTTTCCCTGTCCTTATTGAGTTAGATCTCCATATATACTCTATTTACCATGGTACATCAAGTTTTATTACAGGATGCCCCACACTACTAGCTAGCCAGGATTTAGTTGTGTGATCACAATGACGATCCGCTTAGCAACAAGGTGTCAGTATAAGTTCTCGTTCTAGAGATAGAACCTCTATGCTTTTTGTCATCGATACCACCACCCATCGAGTAGTGTTTACTAACAACATTACCGGAAGAGGATGCATGCCGATTGAGTGCATTGCATGAGTTCCAAAGGTAGTGATCACCCAGGTTTTGGGGTGAGCCAGACCACCATGCAGCCGAGGATTGGCAGGAGGTAGTTTCACATGTCTTCTGCCTTGTGAGGACACCTTCCAAATAGATGGAAGTCCTTTTTGTGATTCTTTTCCAGGGCTCAACAGTGTGATGGTGGAGCTTAGCGACCCAAACACACGATGAGATGACTCTCTATTAAGAAAACATCGAGTGTCTCTTCAGAGGGGATTTCTTTCCTGCTACATTGCTATCAGTGCACATGCATGAGATTTTGCATCTGTAGTAGGGTAATCTGACTGTGGCGGGGTACTCAACAAGGTTTACTGATCTTTCACATTACTCCATGGATATGGTATGAGGCCAGTTCTTTAGGGCTTGAATTTTAGATCAAGTCCTATGCCAAGAGATCAGGGTATCCATGATATCCCGTATCATTCCTAATTATGTTGGGGTACTTGAGCGAGATCTGGTGGTGGAGAGTTTTCTAGTAGAGAAAACACTGAAAGTGGGAGCTACCAGTAGACACCAAGTAGCTGAGGCCACAGAAGTTGGTAGTCGGCGATAGTCGTAGGGACCCATGTGGGTAAGGCACTTTATGGGATGATCCTAGGGCACAAGATTCGTGGTGTAGGGATCCCATGGTGGCTTGAATCAGCTGAATGATAGGTTGTGTTGCACGTCCGGCAGTCGACGACATTTGAAAGGATATTTACCAACCGTTCATACGACCGATTAGCAGATGGTCAAGGGACTTCCTAGGTAGAGGTAGAGAGTGGAGCAGAGTGGTCTCTAGGGAGACAAATTTGGTATAGGAGGAGGTAGGGTAGTAGGAGATGGGATAAGTTTTGACACACTACCACATCCACCCCCTTGTGATAGGCACAGAGAGTTGGTGGATAAGGATGAGGCCAGCTTCAGGAAATGAAGGATTATGACCCCAGGGATCCGGTGATGATTAGAGGTATGATTTTTGTGTTTTCCATATTATCTACAGTTTTGATAGACACAGGTTCCATTCATTCTTTTCTTTCCATGAACCTTATTAGAGAATCAGAGATTCCGGTTGAACCATTAACTTGAACCTTAAGCTTAGAGACTTCTACTGGAGAATCCTCGATGATCACACACTGGTGCCGACAGTGTGACCTTACTCTTGGAGGCGAGAATTTCAGTTGGGATCTCTTGGTAGCGGTATCGAGGCCTTACGCTGTCATTCTCGGTATGGACTGGTTATCCACAATCCATGCTCAGATTGACTATTTTAGGTGCAGAGTGTGGTGCGTCTGTAGTGATAGGACCAAGTTTTCCATTGTATGTGAAAAGGAAACCCAAGCAGCGCGTGATGAACTCACACATAGGAGGGTGCAGCTGATCACTCATCAGTTGTCTAGGCTAACCCTCAGTGAAGTGGATGATATGTGTCCTCAGTTTCCTACAGTGGTGAAGGAGTATAAGGACGTCTTTCCTGAGGATGTTATAAGATTACCACTTCGCAGGGAGGTATAATTCTGCATTGATCTATACCCCAGGATGTCACTGATATCCAAACATGCATATCGGATGTCTCCCATAGAGCTTGATTAGTTGAGAGTACAATTGGAGGACTTACAGAGGAAGGGCTTCGTGAGACCCAGTGTTTCACCCTGGGCAGCCCTAGTTTAGTTTTCCAAGAAGTTAGATAGAAGCTTGAGGTTATGTGTGGACTCTCAGAATCTGAACCAGGTGACCGAGAAGAATAACTATCAACTCCCAAGAATCAAGGACCTCTTCAATCAGCTGAAAGAGGCGCAGTGGTTCTCGAAGTTTGACCTCAGATCTGGCTATCACCAGCTTCGAGTAAAGAATGAGGATATACCAAAGACGACTTTCAGATAGCGATATGGCCACTATGAGTATTTGGTGATGTCGTTTGGCATGAAGAATTCCCCAACACTATTCAGGGGACTCACACTATGGGAAAAATGGTCATTTGTGACAGGTTATTTGCAACGGGCCAGGGTCCAATCCCAAATAACCTGTCGGAAGGGGTTATTTGTGACGTGTTGATTGTCCCGTCGTATATAATAAATATTTGTGATGGGGGGGGGGGGGGGGGGTTAGGACCCATCGCAAAAGGTTTGGCACGAAATACTCACTAAACCGCGGGCAGTGGTATTTGCAACAGGTTCATATTCCCGTCGCAAATGCCCAGCGATGGTTTTTAGTATTTGCGACGAGATACTTGTCTCGTCGCAAATAATTATTATTTACGACGGTAAAATCGGTTCGTCGCAAAAGGTTTGGCGCCAAATGCACGTCAAACCGCGGGCAGGGGTATTTGCAACGGGTTCCTATTTAGGTCGCAAATGCCTAGCGGCGGTTTTTAGTATTTGCGACAGGATACTTGTCCGATCGCAAAACGTATGTTGGCAAGTACCCATTTGTGACAGGACCCATCGCAAATAATTTTTTTCGACCAACTGTAATTAATGCAGGCAGTGGGTATTTGCAAGGGGACCCGTCGGAGCATAATTCACGACTTTTATACTCCAAAAGCATTAGTTTCAAGATATTTATCTATTTTTTTATTGCTTCGTTAATTTATTCTATTTTAAATTATTTATAATTTTTTTTACTTAGATGCAATTAAATTAAATTAAGATTAGATATTTGTTTTTTCAGTACTTATTTTTATGAATAATTATTTCTAACTGTTAATTATAAATAATTAGTAATAATTAGTTATAAATTGTAATAATTAATAAAAATTATAATAATTAGTAATAATTAGTAATGAATTTTAATAATCAGTAATAAATTCAAATAATTTGTAATGAATTGAAATAATTAGTAAAAATGAAATAATTAGTAATAAATTGAAGTAATTAGTAATAAATTTTAATAATTATTAATAACTTGGATTAATTCGTAATCATTAGGATTAATTATTAATAATTAGGATTCATTGGTAATAATTAGGATTGATTAGTAATAATTAGGATTTATTAATAATAATTAGTATTAATTATTAATAAATTGTAATAATTAGTAATAAATTATAAATAATTAGTAATAAATTAGTAATAAATTAGTAATAATTTTTAATAAGTTGTAATAATTTGTAATAATTTGTAATAATTAGTAATAATTTGTAATAATTTGTAATAATCTGTAATAATTTGTAATAACAAGAAATAATTCGTAATAATTAAAAATAATTAGTAATAATTAGTAATAACTTGAAATAATTATAAATAATTAAAACCAATTTTTAATAATTTCTAATAATTTTTAATAATTTGTAATAATTTGTAATAATTAGTAATAAATTGTAATAATTAGTAATAAATTGTAATAATTAGTGATAAATTATAATAATTAGTAATAATTAGTAATAATTAGTAATAATTAGTAATAATTTGTAATAATTTGTAATAATTTGTAATAATTTGTAATAATTTGTAATAATTTGTAATAATTTTTAAAAATTTGTAATAATTAGTAATAATTAGAAATAATTAGTTATAATTAGAAACAATTAGTAATAATTAGTAAAAATTAGTAATAATAAGTATTAATTAGAAATAATTAGAAATAATTAGTAACAATTAGAAATAATTTGTAATAATTAGTAATAATTTGTAATAATTAGTAATAATTAGAATTAATTAGTTTTAATTAGCATTAATTAGTATTAATTAGTTTTAATTATTATAAATTAGTATTAATTAGTAATAAATTGTAATAATTAGTAATAAATTGTAATAATTATTAATAATTATTAATAATTAGTAGTAATTAGTAATAATTAGGATTAATTAGGATTAATTAGAAATAATTTGTAATAATTTGTAATAATTAGAAATAATTAGTAATAATTATCAATAATTAGGATTAATTAGTAATAAATATCAATAATTAGTAATAAATTGTAATAATTAGAAAAAAATTGTAATAATTACTAAAAATTTGTAATAATTAGTAATAAATTATAATAGGTAGTAATAATTTGGATTAATTAGGAAGAAATATGATTAATTAGTAATAATTAGTAATAATTGGGATTAATTGATAATAATTAGGATTAATTAGTAATAATTAGGATTAATTAGTAATAATTAGTAATAATTAGTAATAATTAAGATTAACTAGTAATAATTAGGATTAATTAGTAATAATTAGTAATAATTAGGATTAATTAGTAATAATTAGGATTAATTAGTAATAATTAGGACTAATCAGTAATAATTAAGACTAATTAGTAATAATTAAAACTAATTAGTAATAATTAGGATTAATTAATAATAATTAGGATTCATTAGTAATAATTAGGATTAATTAGTAATAATGTAGATTAATTTGGATTAATTATGATTAATTAGTAACAATTAGTAACAATTAGTAATAATTAGTAATAATTAGGATTAATTAGTAATAATTCGTAACAATTTGTAACAATTACTAACAATTAGGATTAGTTAGTAACAATTAAGAATAATTAGTAATAATTAAGATTAATTAGTAATAATTAGGACTAATTAGTAATAAATTGAAATAAATTCTAGTACATTGATAAACTTGCAGAATTTCTAGTGGATTGGCAGAATTTCTTTTGAACGATGTCTGAGCTCCTTACAACTTTCTCCCAATAAAATTGGTATGAAAAATATGCTCGGGTGTACCTCGGAGTAGATTTTTTGTAGTGATTTAAGTCGTATAATGTTACAAGGAGGTGAGCTGTCAGACAAAAGAAGCTCTTTTTCCCAATGACTCGCCTCCTAGGAACTTTTCCGACTGAAATCACTATGAAAAGTATGTTCCGACGTATGGATATCAATTTTCATATGAACGACCATGGAGAGAAGTGTGGAAAGGCCTCCCTTCTCTCCATCCTCCTACATACAAAAATGGATATTCGTACTTCGGAGCATAATTTTCATAGTGATTTTAGTCATAGAAAGTTACAAGGGGATGATTCATCGAGCAAAAGAGCAACCGCCAATCTGTTGGAAATTGTGTCATTGTTAATTAACAATAATTAGTAAAAAATACCTATAATTAATAATAATTAGTGGTAATTAGAATAAATTTTTATAAATGAGTGTAGATTAGAATAAAAGCTTCGAATAGTATAAATAACATTAAAATAATATAAATTATTATAAATTACTAGAAAAGAGAATATAATTGTCTACTCTTTTTTGGATAGTGTTTATCTTATATCTAATTATACAAAATAACTAATCATTTCATATTTTTTAGAAAAATATGGAACAAGGAAGTCAACAACAGTCATTATTAAATTATCGTACTTGGATAAATCGGTACAGGAATCCAAATGATTCTGGTTTAAATCATGAATATATTGAGGATTTTTAAGCTTTCTTATCATTTGCATCATTACAAAAAAAAATGTTTCAGAAGGGATAATTAAGTGTCCTTGTAAAAAATGTGTTATAGGGACGTATGACACATTTGAAAATGTTGTCGGTCGTTTATTTCATTTTGGTTTTCAACCAGATTATATTTTTTTGTATCAACATGGTGAATTCACTTCTATAGAAGATACTAATAATTTGGTTTCGGATCCCGCACAATTTCAAACTTTAGTATATGATGTGGCAAGTCCATATTTTCAACAAATTGAAACTCAGGATGATACTGATTTAACTCCTAAGTTGGAACCATCCCATTTATATTATTTGTTGAGGTCCAATGAGGATGCCTTATATCCTGGTTGCAAGATAAGAAAGATTAAATCAGTTGCTAAATTTGCAACACCCTAAGAATTTATAAATAGATTTATTATAGAATGCATGGATCACTGAGTCTCTACAAACATCACTTTGTTATAACCTAGCCAAGAAAACATAATTTTGTAACTTCTATGATGTGAATTTCAAAAATATAACATACACGATTGCGATCAGTAAGTTATTTGGAGTCTAATAAGAAAAACATAATTTTAATTGAATACTAACCTACCCTTATGAATAGTAACATACCCTTATAAATAGTGATATACCCAAGTAAATAGTAACCTTACCTATTATAGTATATAAATAATATTCAAGTGGAAGTACGATATACCTATGTTTTGGAAGAAGTAAATAAATGTTTTAAAACTATTTTATTTAGAATAAATTATGATTTTAATTAAATATTAAATTAATTATATTTAGAAAATTATTTTTGAAAAATGGAAGTCATTTTTGGATTCCACATGTCGAAAAATGGTTAGGGTGAATTTTTGGTATTTTTCTGAAATGCTCAAATTTTTGATGAATAGTGAAATACGGTAAAATACCATATATACAAATTACCAGTTAAATGCACTATTTATGACATCATAAGTGATTTAAGCCCACTTGGTTCAAACTTAAATGCATTTATTACTATTATTGGTCATGGAATCATAACTATTTCCAGTCTTGACGAAAATTAATAAACTAATGATTAAAAAATTATAAAAACCCTCCTCTCCTCCACTATAAAAACCTACCCTCACTTCCTATTCTCTTCACTCCTAAAAGCCTTGAATGTCTCCAAATTTCTTCAAATTACCCTTCATTAGTCACTCCCCAAATCCAAGAAGCTCTTGGTCTTTCCAAAATACCAAAATCCTTTCCTTTAAAGAGGTTCTCAAAGAGGTCATTTCAAGAGGTAAAGAACCCTTATTTTTTTTAGTTTTATTTCAATTTATATTCTTTTGTTATCCTCTAATCAAATACTTAGTCCAAATGACCATTATAGATCTATTATCTTCTATATAATATAATTATATCATTTTAATGGAAGCTTGACGTACATAGACATTACATTACTTTTTAAGAATACTTAATACATAAAAAAACAGACACCAAAGGACCGTAATAGTTTAGTGTCTTTGGAAACATGGAACATAATCTTATAATCATGGTGAATGATCTTCAACATCACCCATAAAGATCTTTCCCTTTTGGTTTTCTTACCTAAAACCTTTCTTGAAATCCTGAGGGAAAGAAAACATATAAAGGGTGAGCTCAAATGCTCAGTAAGGGTAAGCATGGAAAAAATAAAACAAACCATATACATTTGAACCTAAAAACATGAACATAATGTTTAAACATCAAAATATTGGGAAAATACATAAATCATGGATGTATGTAAGGCATGTATCATAACAAAACATCAATCTTGATAAAATATCATGGGAATAAATCATGTAATTGTGGAAACCATTTGTCACTTGTTATGATTTCCATAGTAGCCAAGGCATTGCTGCCAAGACCATCTTAGTGGACAAAGTCCCTTTCTGAATCGAGTTCACTCCTCATTCCAGTCCTGTATCACTGAACCAGATTAACTTACCATTCCAGCTATGTCTATCTCATGAGATATAAGTCTTTACCCAATTCATTGGAGGAAGATATAGGTCCCACCCATATCATAATGAAATAATTCTTACTTGTGCCATAAAATAAACATAAAACATTCATAATAACCCAAAGAATAAAATGGGTTTCATAAACATCATCCCATCATCACATAATACATATAAAATAAATGGATATCATTTCATAATAAGAAAAGTTAAACTATGTAAATCATACACACATTATACTTGAAACATACACATATAAAATAATGTCATCTTAGATGAAAAAATGTTTTTGATAAAACACTTGAAATGAATTCTTGAGTAAAATATCCTTTCTTCTTCAAAATCAATTTTCACAAAATGCCATAAACTTTTAAAAGAAAAGTATTTTTTTTAAAATAGTCATAAAATCTTGTAGAGTATGCTTCATGAAAATGAGACGTTATGAAAACGTAAAAATCCGTTCATGTCGTATAAGTTAAAAAACTATTCTCCTCATACTTTTGTCGAAAAAGTCAAAAAGTTCCTTGTATGGTAAATGAAAGAAAGATTCCTTATATAACACGTGGTAAAAGTAAAAATGGGTAAAAAGAAATTTAAACATACATCAAAACGCTTTTATAAAACATGGACATGGATGATAACAATAACCCCAGTAAATACTTACGAATAATCAATCTCGGATAAAAACAAAATTGGAAAAGTTATCCCTTACCTTAGGTCTGATATGCTTCGTACGTATCCGAACCTCATGTATAATGATTTAAATAATTTCATTGACTTATTAAAGAATAATATTCATTGTTATGATATCATATATGGTTCACTTATGACTTTATATTACTAGTTCTTTTGCAAATTTCATGTTAAAGCAGTGTTTTGGGTAAAACGTTTTATTTATCGTACGTGTTTGACTTGTTGTTCTTGATATCATTACTACTTATATCATGATTTAATTACTTCTAGAATTTAAATCATGATATATATATAATATATATTCAGTATATATATATAATATATATAGATAAATGAAATGAAATACACCGTTAGTGGAGACGATAGGTCGTTCGTACGCATGAACGCTGTTTTCTTTTCCTTATTGACTTGAATGGAAGTAAGTAGATGAATTATATATATATATATATATGTATACATAAATCCAGTAGCTTCATTATTTCATATATTTCATTATTATTCATTATATATACTTTATAATCATTCTTGAATGGTTAATCATGGAAAATTAATCTCATTGCGTTCGTGGAGACGGTAGTCCGTACGTACGCACGAGCGATGATATCATTCCCATGATCATGGAATTGTATTTAAGTGTATGTATAATATTACAGAATCAATATCACTTTACAATATTTATATATAGTTATTTATTTAAACCATTATACCCATCCATATAATGTGGTGGTGGAAGAACGGATTACACCACGACGTGGAAATGGTATTCAGTACGTACGCACGCGTGGTGATTTCATTTTCCGTCGGATGGATAGAAGGTGAAATAGGGTTGTTTCATATTCGTAATAACATATCAGTATATTATTGATACTGATTTTATTACTTTATAATTAAACAACTAAATAAGAAGGAGTTGAAGAAGAAAGAAACTTGAGAGAATCGAAAGAAGAGATTACCTCTTCTTCGAAGCACCTCCTTTAAGCCTTCTCTTAAGGAAATAGAGTTGGTATTTTGAGAAGACCAGAACCTCCAGAATGTTTCTAGGGAAGTGGAGAAGAGAAATTGGCAGGGGTTGGCCGATCTTCAAGGCTCAAAAGGGTGTGATGAGAAGAGGGTAGGGGTGCCCTTTTTATAAGGGAGGAGAGGGGCACCTTTGGAAAAACTCAAAATATTATTTTATAATAAAGTAATATTCGGTTTATAATAGCTCCAAATTGAATTATTTAGAATATAAAGTGGGTATGGGTAGAAATAATCTCAACCAATATATTTTAGACAAGTTTATGTTACAATTTTAAACTTCTCTTTTAGATTTAACTCTAAGTTAAATAATTTAACTTTTACCGTGTCTTCTTGTTTTCTTACACAATAAGGTTAATAAACTTATTATATCAAGACAAACGAACACCAAGTTGTTTATTATTAATATATAAAACTTTATCTACGTCATTTGGCCGAAAATTATATTTTTAGGAATAAAATACAATTAATAATATAATATTTGTTTTAAAAACTATTTTATTTCAATTTTGATACTATTTGGTAATTGATTTTTTTTAAAATCATAACAGAATTATTAGTTAGAAAAAAGTTAATTACATCAATAATAACATGTCATATTAACCTATAAAATTAGTTTAATTCATAAAAAGTCTAAAATTACATTTATTTGGGTATTTATAACGTCAATTATGTTAACATTTCATTAATAAGGTAATTACTGCATCATCATTGTGTAATAAATAAATTAAATTATTTAATGTCAAAAAATTATAAATAAAATACCCTTATGTAGGAAATATTTTTAGATTTCAAATGAATATTTATAGTTGAATTTATCTTATGTATAACCCTATATTAAAAATGATTTAGTTATTAAACTTGGATTTTAACTATTTTAACCTTTCCTTAAATAAATTAATAATAAATGTCCTAATCTAATCAAAGTGGACCTAAATGGTCATATTTTATTCCTAAATTTGTTTTTGGTCGAGATACACTTGTCCAATAGAATTAGGACATGTGTTAGGGTAATAATAATATCAGTTTTACCCTTAATTACCCTATTTACTTTTAACCGTGGTAAATAAAAGTAAAAAGTTACTATTCACCAAAAAAATATTTTCATCTCATTGAACCACATTTTAGTCCTTGATATTAACTGTGTCTCTCGGATTTTCAAAATTCCACTCATAGAAGCTGTAAAATTAAGTTTTATGTGAATTTCCAAATTCTCCAAGGAGGTGGGTAAAAGACGGTGAAAAGTTCAATAAAATTTTTAGAAATCTAAAATTATTATAAAATGACTCAAATGAATTACATTGAACTTATATAGGTATTATGTATCAATTTTAAGCTAAAATAAATTTAAATAAAATAAATAATTATTTAAATAAAAAGTCGGTTTTTAAATAGTAACCCAGTGTTTTCACTATTCATCAAAAATTGAAACTTTTCAGAAAAATACCAAAAATTAACCCTAGGATAATTTTGATATTCCGAATCCAAAAATGAAGTCCATTTAGAAAGATAAAATTTATAAAATTTTAAAAAGTGGGTATTACTATTCATAACGGCTAGTTTATAGAACATATCGTTGTTTAGTGAAACTCGGTATTGTGTACAACACACGCTATCGTGGAAGGTCATTATTGTGTGTAATGCACGCCAAGTCAGGGATGTGTGTAGTCCAAGCTCCTTTTGGTGTAGCTTACAACACAAGACATCAATAAAATTAAAAATAATATTTTTCATAAAATCTCGGGGTGTTACATTCTACCCCCCTTAAATGAATTTTGCCCTCAAAATTCATCGAGGTTATAAATGGTTTACTACTCGAAATGTTTTTTAATAGAAACCCACATCGTAAAAAGGAATACCAAAACCAATCTTTAAAAACTAAAGTATGAAACGTAACGGTTACCCAAATTAACTAATCACTGGGTTTCCACATAGGAGAACATAGGTGAAAATAGGGATATGGAAGAGAAATCTAACCATCATGTTCTAATGGAGAGTGTTAGAGAACATGGCTAGGAAAAAGACAACAATCACAAAGCCATAGATTTGTGATGATCTAAGGTACCATCTGATTCATCAGATATAAGGGCACTAGGACAACATTTTTGGTTTTCAAGATCATTTCCCTAAAGTTGAAGAAATTGGAATTAGAAGAAATACTTTCTTGATTTTGGTACACTCTCACCGTTGGTCATTCTTTGGACAATTTCCACTTCATCTCTTAATGAAATGAAGTGGAATTTGTCATTTGTGAAGTGTTAGTATATCATGTGATAGAATGATGCGCCATTTCATCTGTCTTAAACAAAAGGTTAGAACAAGTTATAAAAAATACATAAGTCCATATATAGTGAGATTAATCATATATGGTTCCTAAAATGGACTTATACTTCATATATCATACTTCTTAATATAATAAAAATTATTTCTACTAAACAGGGACTTTCTTTTGTCCAGTGGTAGGCGATAAAGGACTGTCGCACTTCAATTGTGGGTTCGATTCCCACATCCTTCGCTGACGCGACGGGTTCTCGCCCATCCTACAGGTTGTCCTTTTTCTAAAAATACATTATTATAACATTCCATAAATAATATCGAAAAAAATTCTTCCCTTAAACAATTCTATCTGATGTCCAACTTAATCCATTCAAACCTTTAAGCTTATCAAAAATACTTCTGTCCAATCTCATAGTGTAAAGAAAATGATTACTTGAGAGGTCACATAACAAGTACGTGAATACCATCATTTATCTCATATATATCATACGATATATCTTGTTGGTCACATTCCAAACATTCGAAGGCCTTAATCATGTATTCTATTGAAAAATGAATACCCATTGAACCTTAGTAAAAACATGAATGCAGTTAAAAGTTAACACTTTCCACATACAAATATCCTCAAAATTCGATATACTCAAACCATGATATTACATAGTCCTTATATCAATCATGAGCTCATGAATACTATCAAACATATCATTATCTCCTTATCCCTTCATTATGCGCATATCATCTACTATCCAAAAAATATATATGAATAACCTTTCATGGTTACCAGTATCATTCAAAATATACTTTCAAATACTTTAGGAAATAAAATAGTGTAACAATCCTTAGATGTGTCTTTATTCCATAGTACCATTACCTATACATCATAACTCTTGATAAACATAAATCATTCCACTACCTTCTTAAAACACTGACAGAGCTTCATCATTTCTTTCATCTCATATATCATTTGTAGTCTCTTCATCATCATGAACATAAATACTACCCATACGACCATGCTGATTCTCTTCATGAGATTTTCCCTTAGGGAATTGGTTTGAATAATGCCCATACATCCCACATTGAAAACATTTAATCATTGATGATGTCGTAGCAATACCATTATCCTTGTACATGGTGTTAACTAAACCTTTTCTTCTTCACTTACCGGATTTGTGTCCTTCTTTTCCACACCCAAATAATCTTCCAGTTCCTTTGAAACAATCTCTCTGATGCCTCTTCTCACATGATTTACATGAGGGAAATTGAACTTTCTTTCCTCTATGATCATCATGAAAATCTATCTTTCTCTTATTATCTGAGTTGGGAAACTTTCTGAAGTTGAGATTATTGATCATATTATGAGATTTCTGATTAGGCATAATAATGATGTTTCACATTCCAAATCCCATTTCATTTTCTTGATCATGAATAATATCATTCCATTGTCCATCATATTCTCCATTATCGGGAATCTTCATGTTTCCATCCATTTTCTAAAACCCAAAAAGAATGGTGTGAGAGCCAAAAATCATGCAAGGTAAAACAACACAATAAAGGGGGATTACCTTCCATTTATAACATCTTAGGTTAAATTCTAATATCATTACCATAATTCTAGGACTATAACCTATACTTATACTTATCCATAGGGACATCCCTATATATAACATAGAAATATCTCTAGGGATCTCGCTAAAGTTTTCAAATCCTAGTTTTCAAAGGTTAACTAAACATTTCCACTGATACCAACTTTAGAGACCCAAAGCTTGACGTACATAGACATTACATTACTTTTTTGGAATAATTAATACATAACAAAAACAGACCCCAAAGTACAGTAATAGTTTAGTGTCTTTGGAAACATGGAATGTAATCTTCTAATCATGGTGAAAGATCTTCAACATCACCCATAAAGATCTTCCCCTTTTGGTTTTCTTACCTAAAACCTTTCTTGAAATCCTGAGGGAAAGAAAACATATAAAGGGTGAGCTCAAATGCTCAGTAAGGGTAATCATGGAGAAAATAAAACAAACCATATACATTTGAACCTAAAAACATGAACATAATGTTTAAACATCAAAATCTTGAGAAAAGACAAAAATCTTGGAAGTACATAAGGCATGTATCATAATGGAACCTCAATATTGATAAAATATCATGGGAATAAATCATGTAATTGTGGAAACCATTCAGCAATTGTTATGATTTCCATAGTAGCCAGGGCATTGCTTCCAAGACCATCTTAGTGGACAAAGTCCCTTTCTGAATCGAGTTCACTCCTCGTTCCAGTCCTGTATCACTGAACCGGATTAACTTATCATTCCAGCCATGTCTATATAATGAGATATAAATATTTACCCAATTCATTGGAGGGAGATATAGGTCCCACCCATTTCAAAATGAAATCATTCTTAATTGTGCCACAAAATAAACTTAAAACATTCATCATAACCCAAAGAATAAAATTGGTTTCATAAACAGCATCCCATCATCACATAATACATATAAAATAAATGGATATCATTTCATAATAATAAAATTAAAACCATGTAAATCATAGAGACATTATACTTGAAACATACACATATGAAATAATTTCATCTTAGATGGAAAAATGGTTTTGATAAAACACTTGAAATGAATTCTTGAGGAAAATATCTTTTCTTCTTCAAAATCATTTTTCACAAAATGCCATGCACTTTTAAAAGAAAATTATTTTGTTGAAAATAGTCATAAAATCTTGTATAGTATGCTTCATGAAAATGAGGCATTATGAAAATTTAAAAATCCATTCATGTCGTATAAGTTAAAAATAAAAAAACATTCTCCTCGTACTATTGTCGGAAAAGTTAAAAAGTTCCTTGTATGGTAAACGAAAGAAAGATTCCTTCCATAACACATGGTAAAATCCAAAAATGGGTAAAAAGGAATTTAAAAATACATAAAAACACTTTTAGAAAACATGGACATGGATGATAACAATAACCCCAGTAAATACTTACGAATAATCAATCTCGGATAAAAACAAGATTGGAAAAGTTATCCCTTACCTTAGCTCTGATATGATTTGTATGTATCCGAACCTCCTGTATAATGATTTAAATAATGTCATTGACTTATTACAGAATCATATTCATTGTTATGATATCATATATGGTTCACTTATGACTTTATATTACCCGTTCTTTTGTAAATTTCATGTTAAAGCAGCATTTTGGGTAAAATGTTTTATTTATCGTATGTGTTTGGACTTGTTGTTCTTGATATCATTACTACTTATATCATTATTTAATTACTTACAGAATGAAAATAATGATATATATATCCTATATATTCAGTATATATATATATAATATATATATATAAATGAAATGAAATACACCATTCATGGAGACGGTAGGTCGTACGTACGCATGAACGCTGTTTTCTTTTCCTTAATGACTTGAATAGAAGTAAGTAGATGAAATATATATATATATATACATAAATCCAGTAGCTTAATTATGTCATATATTTCATTATTATTCATTATATATACTTTATAATCATTCTTGAATGGTTAATCATGGAAAATGAATCTCATCGTGTTCGTGGAGACGGTAGTCTGTACGTACGCACGAGCGATGATATCATTCCCATGATCATAGAATTGTATTGAAGTGTATGTATAATATTAAAGAATCAATAGAACTTTACAATAACCATATATAGTTATTTATTTACACCATTATACCCATCCATGTAAGGTGGTGGTGGAAAAACTGATTACACCACGGCGTGGAGACGGTATTTCGTACGTACGCATGCGTGGTGATTTCATTTTCTATAGGATGGATAGAAGGTGAAATAGGGTTGTTTCATATTCATAATAACATATCAGTATATGAGTGATACTGATGTTATTACTTTATAATGAAACAACTAAATAACAAGGAGTTGAAAAAGAAATAAACTTGAGAGAATCGAAAGAAGAGATTACCTCATCTTCGACGCACCTCCTTTAAGCCTTCTCTTATGGAAGTAGAGTTAGTATTTGGAGAATACTGGAACCTCCAGAATATTTCTAGGGAACTCGAGAAGAAAAATGATCAGGTCTTGGCTGATATTCAAGGCTCAAAATGGTGTTAAGAGAAGAGGGAAGGGGTGCCCTTTTTATAAGGGAGGAGAGGGGCACCTTTAGAAAAACTCAAAATATTAGTTTATATTAAAGTAATATTCGGTTTATAATAGCTCAAAATTGATTTTTTTTAAAAGATAAAGTTGGTATGGGTCTAAATACTCTCAACCAATAGATTTTAGACAAGTTTAGGTTACAATGTTAACCATATCTTTTAGATTTAACTCTAAGTTAAATAATTTAACTTTTACCGTGTCTTCTTGTTTTCTTACACTATAAGGTTAATAAACTTACTATAACAATCCAAAAGAACCCGAAGTTGTTTATTATTAATATATATAACCTTATATAAATCATTTGGCATAACCTTATATTTTTAGGAATAAATTAACAATTAATAATATAATATTTGTTTTAAAAACTATTTTATGTCAATTTTGACACTATTTGGTAATTGATTTTTGTGAAAATTATAACAGAATTATTAGTTCGAACAAAGTTAATTAAATAGATAATAACATGTCCTATTAACCTATAAAATTTGTGGAATTCATAAAAAATCTAAAATTACATTTATTTGGGTATTTATAACATCAATTATGTTAATATTTCATTAATAAGGTAATTACTGCATCATCATTGTGTAATAAATAAATTAATTATTTAATGTCTAAAAATTATAAATAATATACCATTATGTATGAAATCTTTTTATATTTGTAATTAATATTTATAGTTGAATTTATCTTATGTATAACCCTATATTAAAAATGATTTAGTTATTAAACTTTGATTTTAACTATTTTTACCCTTCTTTAAATAAATTAATATTAAATGTCTTAATCTAATCCAAGTGGACCTAAATGGTCATATTTTAATCCTAAGGTTGTTTTTGGTCTAATTAAACTTATCTAATAGAATTAGGATATGCCTTAGGGTAATAATAATATCCTTTTTATCATTAATTACCCTATTTACTTTTAACCGTGGTAAATAAAAGTAAAAAGTTACTATTCACCAAAAATTATTTTCATCTCATTGAACCACATTTTAGTCCTTGATATTAACCGTGTGTTTCGGATTTTTTAAATTCCACTCACAGAAGCGGTAAAATTAGTTTTTATGTGAATTTCCAAATTCTCCTAGGAGGTGGGTAAAAGATGGTGAAAAGTTCAATACAATTTTTATATATCTAAAATTATTATAAAATGACTCCAATGAATTACATTGAACTTATATATGTATTATGTATTAATTTTTACCAAAAATAAATTTAAATAAAATAGATAATTATTTAAATAAAAAATTGGTTTTTAAATAGTAACCCAATGTTTTCACTATTAATCAAAAATTGAAAGTTTTCAAAAAAATACCAAAAATTCACCCTAGTCTAATTTCGATATTCCGAATCCAAAAATGAAGTCCATTTTGAAAGATACTATTTCTAAAATTTTAAAAAGTGTGTATTAGTATTCATAACAACTAGTTTATAGAACATATTGTTGTTTAGTGAAACTCTGTATTACGTACAACACACGCTATCGTGGAAAGTCGCAATTGCGTGTAATGCGAGCCAAGTCATGGATGCATGTAATGCAAGCTCCTTTTGGTGTAGCGTACAACACAAGACATCAATAAAATTAAAAAGAATATTTTTCATAAAATCTCGGGGTGTTACAACCATCATCAATATCCTTACTCTCTCTCTCTTTTATTTTATAAACAAAATCAACGTCCATGAGGTTCCAATTTACAACCTTCGTGGACGATAAATTTTCGTTCTTCAATTTTTCCTTCATTACTAGTCATGAAACCATTTTGTGTTTGAAATAGACTTTAATATATGTATTATAATCTAATTAATGTTCAGAACCAGTATAAGTACATATTATTAAATCATATGACCAAACTAGTTTCTAATTACCGCTAAAATAATCTAAGTTAATCTCATTAATAATTCATCTAATGATTAATCATATTTACATGTAACCAAATGATATAAATGACTATTAACACTTATGGATGTTCCTAAATAATATCTAATTTCAATTCTGGAGATTTACAACCATTTCACAAGAACTCCATTACTAAAAAACAAGTGAACCGATTATGAATATCAAGAAAACAAACACTCTGAAAATATAGAAGTCCATATTATAACTTATCAATAAAGACATAAATGAACTAAACATAACTATGATAAACTAAATACATGTCTAATAGGTTCTGAATTAAATTATTCTTAAGTCTAATTTCAAATTCTATTACCTTAAGTTCAAGAGCGGAACACATTCGGACTTAAGGTAAGTGTTTCTTCATCTCACTTCCATTTTTGTGAGATATTTCGTAATAAATACTATTAATTGTGTATGGTGTATGTATACTAACCATTGATGTTTAATATAATTAATCTCTTTATTTTTATTATATTCAATTTATCATTTTAATATCATTAATTTTGGAGCATACAATTCAATTCATTACAAAGTTATAAGGGTTTTTTCACCCGAACCTCTATTTTCATTCGAGTTACTTTTATTGTATAATTACCACAATAAAACTCTTGTGTATTATTATGTAATCCTCAGAAATTCTGTTTAAATGTTCTATATATGTTCAAAAATCACAATCCTTCCTTATTTTATGGATAGTTACACGTTTTAAAAGGAAGTGTCAAAATTATTTCTAAAATACAAACCTGATTCAAGGGATCTTTTCATATTCTTACCCGTTTTCAAGTGTACACCATAATCTATTTTAAGCCACCATTATTTTTATAATAACAATCCTTTTATCATGAAAAATTATCTTGGAACATTTCTGGATTTAATATAACAAATGCGTCTTTGCACTTTAAAATTCTCTTTAATACTTTCCTTAAAATGCTCTAAAATTATTTAGTTCTAAAAAATATTAAGAACTCTTTCTACATGATTTCACTTCAGTGGGACATAATTTATGCCTGAAATATAATTTCAATGTCCTAGAATATTATTTTCTAGGATATTCATTATTACAAACTTATTTCATGGCAAATAAAAAGGATTTTCTAAAAGAACTCTTCTTTTGAAAGTAAAAATGATTTTTCTCATCTCACTCTATCTTTTATGAGATATATTCCTTGTTCACCAGTTACTTATTACTTGTGGTGTATGTAATTCCCTTTGTTATATCATATCAAGAGTATCCTTTTTCTCATAATATTCTAAGGGAATATTATTTTAATGTTTCAAGGTGGTATGGGACACTTTGGAATATTTAAGGATTAATTCCTCAAGAATTTTTCAATGGTCTCATTTGGAAGTATCCACACCTATGGAAACATAATTTGTTGAATCCTGTACTTCATTGATTTTTATCTCCTATGTTATCATCCACCATGTTTTATTGAATGATTTATGATTTTTTTTATTATGGATGTGCTATCTTGAAACCATTCACCATATTACTCTGAATGGTTGTGTTTATGATTAATGATTGGGGAAAGTTATTTACATTTCATATGTTAGTTTCAATATGAATGTGTATGTTGCTTATATTCACCCCATTCATATGATAAATGAATTGGATAAGTTTTGGGTGGGGGCCTCTATATCCCCCCGTTTCATTGGTAGGTTTCATGATACAAACTACAGTCTTGGCATAAAACCTTGACAAAATGATTATTTATGGTCTTGGCATGAGGCCTTGACGGTATGGTTATGATATCCCATATTATGCATTCCCTCATTATTAAAATATTATTGATGGTTCATGTGGTTATTCAACTAGTATAATACCCATGATTATGTTTTATTATGGAATTATTTATTCAGCTCATATTCCTACCATAATGTGTTCAAGTTTATTATTTTTAAAGGAATGTGTTTTCAATTATTCACCATACCTAATGTTTATGTTATGATATGTTCTGATGTATTTCTTACCCTTACCAAGCGTTTGATATCACCCCTTTCTTATGTTTTATTTTCTTAGGTCATGAGGAATTCTATTATGATTGAAATTCCGAAATAACCTAGGAGTTATGGATGTTTTCAAAGGAGATTCTATATTGATTTTCTTTTCAAGTTGTAATGCTAAACTTATGTATGTATCTTGTTTCCAATACTACTAAACTACTCGGTCCTTCAGGATGCATATTCCTTGTTTATATAATAATGTAATCAAATAATGCACCGGATCTGGGCAACTGGGGTCAGGTCCTTACAGTTAGTATCAAAGGAAGTTTAGTAGAAAACTTGGAAACCAGATTTAGAAATCTTAGATTAGGGAAAAAAACCCCTAATGTAGTCTATGAGGGTAAAAAAACAACAACATCCTATAATATTGGTAAGGAATAGATTATGTGGATATTTATATTAAATAAATCCTTTTTGGGATACAAACAAGTAGAAATGGCTCTGGAATATATGGTCCTAGGAGTGAGAACTCCGACAAGGAGTTTCGGGCTTGACCTGGAGTATCCTGGTACACAACAACATGCCTTGTTTCACTCTTGTTTTGAAAATCCTAGGGGATATTCTTAAGATAATTCACATTTTCTTTATAAACAATTATAAAGTATTTGTTCCCAAAAGTAACCAAAGTATATGGTTTTAGGATTTATGATGCATGAATTTATGTTATGTGTTATACCATATTTAGAGATATATATATTTCATAATTTTATGAGCTAATATATAATATGTATTTGATTAGAAATGGATCATATAGAAGTAATAAGAACTTCACCAATGCACATGATGAGAATAGTAAGAAGGATCATATATTTGATGATCTTAAGTCATCATTTCAAATGAATATTATCTCACATGTATCCTCATCATATGAGGAAATAGTATCATATGTTGACAAGGTATATAAAGACTTCTCTGAGTCCTATGGATTTTAAGGGAAGCAAAAGAAGAAGAGGGTGGCAGGGAAAACATGGATAAAGGGAAGAAGAGAAAGGTGTATTTTCCCACATTTGATAATTGTGGAAGGAAAAACCTTGGTATATTCTTGAGAGGAAAAAAGAGTTTTCTTCAAGTGTGGAGAAAAAGGACATCATTATCATAAGTTCAAGACAAGTAAATAATTTCCCTATATTCAATGCTTCAACTAAAAGAAGATTGGACACTATAACGAACTGAATCTTGTCTCCTCCAATACTGGCCCCAAACTTGTCCTGTGACAAGACCCTAAGGGTTTTCTTTATCCTCACGGTCTGGAAAAAGTGCCCGGGTATCATTAATTTAGGTTTGGGAATGATTTACCTGAGTATGAAAGCATAAAATCTTAAAAACAATCCTTGATATAAATCTGAAATTTTTGAGCCAAACAAGTCTTAAGAAAAAACCAGAACTGGATAAATTGGTTTAAAGACAATAAAATTGGTCCAAATACAAATAACTATAGTAGCAAGACCTCCGCACAGACTCCACACGACAAGGGGTCATTGCCCACAAGCCGTCTCCACAACTCTGCCCCAAGGATGAGGACTAACACCCGGAACCACCATCACCCTTAGATTTCCCTTTACCTGAATCATGAAAAATAAAGTATACATAAACCCAAGGGTTGTAAGCAGGGTGTGAGCCTAATCCCAATAGGATACCACCCAATGATTCCAAAGAAAATTCAATACAATGTGAAAAACCAAGCAGTTTTAATACGCAAAGAAAAGCAGTGATAAAATCCAAGAAATGCAACTTTCAATTGAAAACAGTTTTCAAGATAAAATTTTCAGAATGTTAATACGTTAAAATAGACATGTTAGATAATATAATTTACTTTCAAAAACACCCCAATAAAGGTAAAATAAAAAAACACAATGATGAACAAAATCGAGAACACCCCTAGGCACTAGATAGTCTTGGGCCCTATGTACCTCATACCTCGGTGTAAAGTAACCATAGTAAATACGTTCTCATGCACGAACCACTATTAGGGAACATAACCATAACCTATTTGTTCTCAATCATCATCTACATAGTTTATTTAGAGTTGAATTTATCCATATGATAAGTGAAACAGGGACAAAACCCATCCGGTCCACTAGCCGTACTAGTACACATCCACCCCACCTAGGTACATGGGATACCCCATTTGTGATCAAACAATTTCAGCATGAAATACATATCCATTTTCATGTAAAACACCACTAATGGTCACATTCACCCAATAAAGTAGCTAAAAACATTTTATACCATTTAAAACACACAACAAAACACTTGGAGTTTCAATAAAACAACTTCTCCAAATCTTTCCTTGTTTTGCACCCAAAACTCTTTGAAAACCCCACTTTAACACCATGTGAATACTCAAATTAACCAAAATATAATTCATAGAACCTTAAACATTTCATTAAACCCATTACATGATTTATAAAACAACCCCCAATAAGCATAACATAGAATATCCATGTAAAGCACCTAATTCAACACCAAATGGGTACTCAAAAACCATTTTCATAACGAACATCACCCAAAACCAATTTCGCAGAAACAACAAAAGGATTAGAACATTTAAAAAATTGTTTTAATCTCTAATACAGTTCAATAAAATAAACTAAATAATTATAAAGCAGCCCTTAAGGAACCAACAAAATATTTATATGAAAAACCCCCAAATTTCACATGAAATTCGCATTAAAAAATCATTTGCTTTATAATTTCTACTAAAACCAATTTTGGAAGAAAAATTTAAATTAAATATAAATTAAAATACCATAAACATGGAATCTAGATCACAAATATTTCATAACAAAATGAATCACCTAAAAAAGTAATGAAAACCCTTGAATCACCGTGCGAAAATCAAGTCACACCACCACCGCACCAAGGGGGGCTTAGAACAAACCTAAAACCACAATAATTGACCACTAAAACCCAAGTATAAACCCTAGGTTCTAAACCATAACCCCCTGGTCACTTGGTACTTCAAGAAAAAGAGAATAGACCCTAATCAAATAGAATGAAACCCTAAGCAATTTGAAAGTGGAATGGAATGGACTAACTTACTTGAGGGATCTTGAAGAAATCTCCCCAAAACACTAGTAGATAAAATTGAAAACTGCCAAAATTATGGGGTTTTTCTAAGAAGAATGATGAGGTAATTTAGGAAGTAGAATGGAGGAAAAATAATAAGAATTGAGAGAGTTATGATGGAAAGAACTTACCTAATCAAATCTAGCCGATTTTAGAAACCCTAATATATTCTGCACTCAATATCGATATATATGAGCTCCAAAGAGGGGGAAATAGTATTGGCACGCGTATGGGTTCAATGGTCTTGGGTGAGGCTTGGAATCACTGAAATAGCCTTAAAATTGAATAAGTTATTAAGGAAACAAAATTCATTTTTAAAACTGGAAATGGGCTTTCGGGCAGTCCCAATCCCTTATATAAAAACCCAAATACACCTTGGTTATGGATTTCTAAAGGATCCAAATTTACATGGGGTCTTAATAGATCATGGGAGGCCAAGTAGGAATTTGAATGGATGAAAAATGTTGAAAAAAAAAATGAGTTATAAAAGAAAAAAAATTATTTTTAAAACTGGAATTGGGCTCATGGTTTGGCCCAATTCATGAAAACTCACCTATTCCTCCATAAAAGCTTAGGAAACCCCCAAAACAAATAATTAATGGAAAATAAATGAAAAATACCTTTAAAATATGTCATGTATGTGACAATCCTCCCCACCATGATAATTTTCCATCCCGGAAAGTCAACCTGAAGCTTGATCGAAAAACAGGAACGGATACTCTTCCTCAACCCCTTACTTCTGATCCTAGGTCTCATGAGTATCATTACCATGCTGCCAATGAACCTGGACCAGCGGAATAGACTTACCTCGAAGAACCTTCTCTTGGGAGTCCACTATTTGCACTGGCTGCTCAAAAACTGACAAGTCACGCTCTATCTCTAGTTCTTCCCAACTCAGCACATGGGATGGATCCGGGTTGTATTTTTTCAACTGGGAGACCTGGAATACGTCATGGATGGATTTAAACTAAGATGGTAAGAACAACATGTATGCCACATTTCCAATATGCTCAGTGATCTAAAAATGGAGAACATATCACGACATCAGCTTCCCTTGCTTCCCCAATCGACGATGGCCCAGATGAGGGGCCACTTTCAAGAATACCGTGTCACCCACAGAAAACTCTAGGTCTTGACACCTCCAGTCAGCATACGATTTATAATGACTCTATGATATCAACAAAAATTGCCTAATCATTTTGACCTTCTCAGAAGTCTCCTACACAATGCTCGGCCCCAACAGTGAAGTCTCACCTACCTCATCCCAACACAGGGGGGACCGACATAACAGACCATAGAGTACCTCAAAAGGATCCATTTGAATAGAGGATTGGTAACTGTTGTTATAGGAAAACTCAACTAGCCCCAAATGGATATCCTAGGAACCTCCAAAGTCCAAGACACATGCATGGAGCATGTCCTCCAAAATCTGATTTTCCCGCTCTGTCTGACCATCCGTCTGAGGATGGTATGTCATGCTCATCTTAATCTGAGACCCCAAGGCCTTCTAAATGCCATCCCAGAACCAAGAAGTGAAATAGGGGTTTCTATATGAGACATCTGTTGATGGAATGCCATGGAACCTCACCACCTCCTGAAGATATAAACAGCCCAACTCATCCACTTTAGCTGTATCTCTGATTGAAATGACGGGGGATGATTTGGTCAGATGATCAATCACCACCCAAATGGAATTCTTACCCTAAGGTGTATGATGTAAGACAATAATGATGTCCACGGTGACCTCATCCCACTTCTAGGTAGAAATGGGAAATGGTTGGAGAAAACTGGAGGGCCTTTGATGCTCTGCTTTCACATACTGGCATGTGAAGCATCTAGATACAAAGTCTGCTATGTCTCATCTCAAACCAGGCCACCAGAACTGCCGACGGACATCATAATACATCTTGGTGGCACCCGGATGGACATCCCACTGAGACTGGTGGCTATCCTCCATCACCACCTTCCGCAGAGATAACAGCACTAATGAACGGCCCTTGAAGCACAAGATGCCCTCGGTAGACGATGACCAATCAGAGGATGTCTCCCCACCATGAAGAAACTACTTCGACCACTGACAAAGCCCGTTACTAGGTTGTTCCTGCTGAATCAACTCCAACAGAGAAGGAGTCAATTAGAAGCTTGCCAAGAATACCCCTCCACTGATTTCCCTGGTCTCCACATGCATCTGAGAAAAGATCCCCATAAAATTCCACTCATCACTAGACTTCCTCAAATCCTGCACTGGAACTCTTCTGCTCAAAGCATCGGCCACCACGTTACCTTTTCTTGGGGTATATGTAACACCCTGACTCCTCTAGGCTGGTGCCGGTGCATTACTTGTGATATTGGCATGGTTATAAGGAATGAAAATCCTGAAGGAATGATCAGTTTAGTAGTCTTGAAGAAACTAGATACATATATGTAACTCAAATTACATTGGAAAAGGTTACAAAATATAATACATAACAAAAAACTCAAAACTGCATCCATAGGAACTCCAAAGAAGACCTTCTCTTTATCACCAGTCAAAGGTAGAAAATGAAAGGGGTGAGATCAAATGCTTAGTAAGGGGTACAAATATCAGAAGCATGCGTATTATAATAAGTGAATCACAATCAATCTTATATAATCAATATGGCATAGGGAATAAATGTACAACTAATGCCATTAATAAACTGAAAATGAAACTGCATCCATAGATTTTGTCATAGTGAAAACCTCATGGACAATAATAATAACTGATAATGAATAAACAGAATGATTATTAACTGTACTTCATGTATCTGGCACATGAAACCATAATACTGTAATAACGGTTTAGTTCTACGGGTAGAAACCCGTCTGATTTTTGGAAACAAACTCGAAGGGTTTGTCGCCAAACTGTTTTGTCTCATTATACCTACCGATGCATCGAGGGGATATAGCGGGCCCAACACACCACTGCATTTCCAAAGCATTATTTATACATGATTCAATACAATATCAATATTCCCTTTTAATATCCATATAGAGTATAGTATACAGATTCAACAATATTTCCATAATTAAAATAACTTTCCAAATAAACATCGTATGTAAAATGGTTTATGGTTTAGACAAAAAACATATCCATGACATGATATTATGGATATTTAATAAATATATTTTCATATGAAAAGTGATCTCAAATGGTAATTAGGTACACCACATAAGGATTATTAGGTGCACAATACAAAGATAGTCACAATGAAAACGGCAGCTGAGACAAAGTCCCTTACCACAATGTAATCGGTCGAACCGTATGACCAGAACATAATAACCATCAAGTGAATCATTGAATAACATGAATATAAATATAATCATGTTATTATATATCAAATGTAAGTGCACAAATACAAAATATAAGGAATAATTGTAAAACAATGGAAATCTCACAAAAATGAAAGTGAGATGAGAAACCCCTTACCTTATGCTCGAGTGTGTTCTTCGTTTGTTTTAATGACCTGAAAAATAAAATTTATCTTCATTAATTAATATTTCAATAACCTACTATACATGTAATTGATTTATTATAACCTTATTAGGTTCATTCATGGCCCTTTATGTGGGTTCAATTGGTTCAATTTTCATGTTTTGGAAGCATTTTCTCCTTTGATTTTTATGGTTCGTTAATTGTTTCTATGAATGGAAGTTCATTTGAAACATGGTTAAACATACAGAATTGTTAATACATTTTATTAACAAAATTATGGAGATATAAATGATCTTATAATGAATTTGGGTTATATACCATGATGATGATTCATTAGTTAAAACATTAATGATGTTCGTTTAGATCGTTTTAGTGGTTCTTTGATAATAACAACCTCATTTTGTTTTATAAATTAGAACCATGAGTAACAAAGAATTACATAACCATGGTTGAGTCATAACACATATATCATAACTTGTTTCAACCATATAAATGGTTTCATGACCAGACTTGAAAGAATTATTTCAAATTGAAGTCACATCGTCCACGATGTCGATAATTCGACACATCACAGACAATGTTTTTAATTCCTTGAACAAGTGGGGAAAAGAAGAATATTGATGATGAATTTCTCATGAACATGAGAACATACAGAATATTCAAGATTCTGGAGATTTCATTCCTCTTGGTTAAGAATATATGAAGAAAGAATAAATAAAGAACTCAAAATAAAAGAATAATTTTGAAATCGCTTACAAAAATTCGACAGCCTGACGGTTGCGCAACATGGTTTTAGAAAATATTAAAAAGAGAGGGGACAAAGTTAAACTATCCAGAAAAGAATAATAATATATATTAGATCAAGAATAAGAAGAAAAATAAGAACATGGTATGGAAACCTAAAAGATATACTACATAAAAGAGAACTCGAAAGGAAAAAAGAAAGAAATTGATAATTGTATTACCTTGTAGAGTAACCCTTAGAACTTGAAGGTTGGGACCTTGGGGGATTAAGGAAACCTTGGGAGGACTACTATGAGGGTAGGAGTCCAGAACTTCTTTGAGGTAGAATTGGGAATGAATTCAATGAAGGGAAGAGTTGGTATTTATAGGAAAAGTTAGGGATTATTTTAATAATTTCCAAGGGACACCTCATGAGTGGTTTTTGAAAAACCATGGGATTTCCCATGGTATTTTCCCATGGTATAAGCCACTTGTGACACCTCACATCTTATTTAACTATACACAAGTCGACCAGATTTATGACATCATTATTTCATCATTAATGATGTCATAAACACTCTGAAACTAAAAACTGTATTTTTTACTATTCACTGAAAAATCAACTATTTCAGAAAAATTCCAAAAATTCACCCTAACCATTTTTTGATGTGTATAATTCTAAAGTGAAATCCATTTTTCAAAAATAATTTTCTAAATATTATTAATTTAATTTTTAAATAAAGTCATAGTTAATTCGAAAAATAACAATCCTAAAGTGAAATTAATTTTATTTCTCATTGAAAAACTAATTAAGATCTCATTATCTTGTTGCCTTAATAAAATGAAATAATATTATTATTTACTATTCATAAGGGTATGTTACTATTCACCAAAAATTATGTTTGTTTTATCAGACTCTAAATTACTTACTGATCACAACTCTAGATGACCATTTTTCTAAATTCAAAACATAGAAGTGGAAAATTTATATTTAATGGATAGGTTTTGACTATAACCTAAATAACCTATTGTTGTTTCGAAGGAACACAGTGATGAATAGAATTTATTTAACAGAAACATACCATAAAATGTATGGGGTGCTATAGTATAAACAATGTCAAATTCGAACCCCTGCAGGTACTCGATCCAACAATGCTGCCTCAGGTTGAGGTCCTTCTGTGAGAAGATATAGGCCAAGTTTTTGTGATCATATTAGACCACAAAATTCTCCCCAAAGAGGTAGTGACACCAAGTCTTCAAATCATGCATCACTGCTTCCAACTCCAATTCATGGGTTGGGTAGTTATTTTTTTGTGGTCGGATTTTGTGAGAACCATACGCCACCACATGATCATCCTGCATAAGCACATACCCAAGACTCATACCTGAAGCATCACAATAGACAACATATCCCTTTGAAGCCTCTGGAAAAATCAGCACGAGGGTAGTATTCAACTTCCTCTTCATCTCCTCTAATGATTCCTAATATTTAGGGGGCCATACAAACTTCACCCCTTTCCAGGTGTGGGCGGTCATTAGTGAAGCAAGCCGAGAGAAATCCCGAACGAATCGCGTGTAATAACCAGCCAGGCCAAGGAAACTCATAATATTGAACACATTATTTGGATTCTCCCATGACATAACTACACTAATCTTCTTAGGGTCCACTAAAACCCCCTGCTTAGAGACCACATGCCCCAAAAATCTCACTTCTCTGATCCAGAAAGTGCACTTTGACAACTTTGCATAGAGGCAGTGATCCCACAAAGTGCCCAAGATGATCCTCAAGTGATGTTTGTGTTCCTCCTTAGAGCTATAGTATACTATAATGTCATCCATGAACACCACAACAAAGTAATAAAGATATTTATGGAACACCATATTCATTAGTTCCATAAATTCCACTGGATCATTGGTCAATCCGAAGGGCATGAACAAATACTCAAAGTGGTCGTACCTGCTTCATAAGGCTCTCTTTGGGATATCTGACTCCTTCACCCTGAGCTAATGATAGCCCAAACACAAGTCTATTTTTGATAATCACTTTTCCCCCTTCAAATGATCTAACAAATCAACTATTCTTGGAAAAGGGTATTTGTTCTTAATTGTTACCCTATTCAGCTTCCGATAGTCAATGCACAACCGGAGGGATCCGTCAGCCTTCTTCGCAAACAACACTGGAGCGGCCCAAGGAGAGAGGCTCGAACAAGTGAATCCTTTGGATTATAATTCATTCAGTTATATCATTAATTCCCTTATATCACTGGGGGCTATGAGATAATATGGAAGAGAAATCAGTTGTGTTCCCAGCGCTAGATCAATCAAAAACTCCATATCCCGCTTCTGGGGAAAACCTGAGAAATCATCTGGGAATACCTCCAGAATCTCATTCACAACATGAGGTAGTGAACCTCCAGGGAAAATTCCATAATCCTATAGCATGATCGATGATAACTAGATAGTAATACTTCCCAACTCTAGGAGTGGAGGTCTTGCACGACCCGACCGAGGATCCCATTATCCCCTAAAAACCTAACGACTGCCATTAGGTGTCGTGAAACTCACTTGCCGCCTGTAGCAATAAATGTGTGCCTGGAATTTTACTAGAAAATACATGCCAAGTATTATGTCAAACAGTTCCATATCTAGAACTAGGAGGTCCCACTCCATCTCAAACCCTGACATAGAAAGTGTACACGAGGGCACCTGAGGCCCTGCTCCTTCTTCTTTCCAAGCAGTGTCACCAACTCCATCGCGAAAGACATAAACTCAGTTGGAAAATTCAGCATGTCCACAAAATGGGTAGAAATAAATGAAACAAAGGAACCAGTATCAAAAAGAGCAGAAGCTATAGAATATGAGGTCAAAACGGTACCTCGAACTGTCGACGGCCCCGCCTCTGATCCTGTTGGTGCCTGATCAACTACATGGACATGTCCGGTCTCTACCTGAGGACGATCGCTAGTCTGTGTATGTGCCCTAAACTAGATCTGCCAAGAATATGACCCATCCCTACCACCACATCCACCAAATTGAGATCCCCACATCCTCGATGTCTTAGACTGTGCTAGCACTCCTCTTGAAGCCACTGACTCTGCCCCACTCGGAAGTGGACGTGCCACACCGCAGAACTGTTGTAAATGATCCATTCTTCCACATTGGTAATAAGGCTTCGGAGGAAGTGGTCATGCTGGTCAGATTTTACTTAGATTCCCACATTGGTGGCACATGATAGATCTCGAATCAGAAGACGCAGATGAAAACTGTCTGGAAGAGTGGCCTGAACTGCCACCTCCATTCTCCGCATGTTCCTCCCGCTTCCTTTTCTTCTCTGAGGAGCTGCCACTGCCCACTAATGATACTGAACTAGAGAAACCAGCCCTGCCTTTCCTATCAATATCCACCATTCACGCCCGATCAATGACCTTAGCATAGGTCCTCATCTTAAACAAGAACACCTAAGAGTATATCTCAGGTCTTAATCCTTTCTCAACCCTCTAGGCCTTCGCCTACTCATTGGAGATGATTTCTAGAGCATACCGAACCAACTCGGAAAAACGGTTGGCGTACTTCATCACAGATAGATTCCCCTGAACAAAGTCCATGAACTCTCTGGACCTAGCATAATCCAACACCTCAGGGCAGTATTGTTCATTGAAGACGGCCTTGAAATCTCCCCAGTGCATCTGCTCATTCTTCTCAGCCTGAAGAACTGACTCCCACCACTTACGGTTGGGAACCTCCAATATAAAGGAGGTACACTTCACCCTAAGCTCCTTAGGTGTTTCCAAGAACTCAAACATACGCTCGATATTCTCGATCTATTCTTCTACTTCATGGGTTTCTTAGCTACCTCATAAGGTAGGAGGCTTTTTTTTCAGGAAATCTTGTGCTTTATCATTTCTAGGACTTGTCTCTTCTACCATAACAGGAATAGGAGTAAGAGATGGTCCCTATCCCAAAGCTTGGATAGCCTGGACCACAACCTCCATGAGCCTCTGATCAATTGGTGTGGGAGAACTCTCTCCAGCTTCCTCCTGTGGGTGCATGGGAGCTTTCTGAGGAGGAATGTTGCTACTTTAGGAACCCGGGACACCCTGAGAGGGGAGGGGTGAATCAGGCTACCAACTTTCCCTTTAAACCGATAGATCTTGTTCCCACATTGGTAGTAACTAGTCAAACCTGTATGATGGATATAATCAGAAATCAAACATTCACATGCAAAGAGATGACACATAACTTTTTACATGGTTCACTAGTAAGGGATACGTCTAAGGAGCATACACTGAAAGGTTTTCGGTCGTACCTAATTCCACTATTCTTCACTATTTGTGGATTACAATAGTTCAGGAACAGTCAATCTATCCCGGGCTCACTGCCTTTACAAATGTTCAGGGATGGCACACTACGTCCCTCAGGTCAATCCCGTTGACTCCCCCTGGCTCACTACCTTCGGTGAAGTCTCATTCAGTTTATAGACATGAAGTTATCTTCAATAGATTCGTATTGAAGTTGTTTCCTCTACTTAGCACAAGACTATGCTTGCATTGAAGACCAGAATTGATGCACTCGAACAAACTGAACCACTGAACCAGATAATCAGAAATACGCAAACAGGTTATACTGAAGATTTCGCGCAACTTCTACCCTTTGCATGAAATATCTCACTTTTGCGTGAAATACTTGATTTTCGTATGGAAAATATTTCGTGCAACAACCTCCTTTACACACAACATTACGCGCAACACCTTTTTTGCACAACTTGGCCTTTTTTGCGCTGCTTGGTGTTTTTCATGCAACCTCAAATTTTTCGCGCAATGTCTGCATTTTCACGCATCTTGACCTTTTTCCACACAACTCAAACTTTTTTGTGCAACTCAAACATTTTTGCGCATCTCGGACTTTTTTGCGCAACTCCCTTTACGCCAACCTTTTACGCCCATCAGACCTTAGATCTCCTCTAAATCTTCAACTGTACAGAATGACGGGGGTTACCTCTTATTTATTGGCATCTCAGACCCCCACATGCAAAACCCTTTCTGGCATGAAAAACGTCTCATTTGGCACGTAATATTTCACGCAGGTCCTGTTTTTCGCACACAACTCCATGTTTTTCATGTATCCCATGCCTTTTCCATTTTCTAGCGTTCTGATTCTGAAACACCTATAGCGTGAAAAATCTCTCTCCACTATTTCATGCACCACGTAGTTTTTTTCCCACACCACTATTTTTCACACACGTCTCCCTTATTTCACGCACCACTTCCTTTTTACACGCACCTCCTCTGGCCAACAACCTCTGTCTTCATTTTCTGATTTTCGGGTCCAAAAATTTGGCAAACACTAGAGAAAAGTGCCACCGCCAATACTGTTATGTTCTTGAACTGTATGATCACTTTACTAGCACACATTCTGAACTTTCACTGAGGATTGAAAGCCAACACAAACCATACTCCAATTCATGCATAGAACGACCATGGTTCCAACAATCTTCCCCTTTGTGTTTGTTGGAAATCAGAAAATAAATTCAATAGAGAACTAGCCATATGTAAACCACAAATGCAAGAATCAACTCATCCAATACTCTAAGTCTACGTGATCAATGCTCAGTGTATAAAACAAGATGGGGAGTGTGAATTGGGATACCGTGTTTTGGAATTCTCAATAACGCTCAAGAAATTCTCTTAAATTTTCCCTGAAGCATTACATGTCCAATGTATTCTTTCTTATCCTATCACCGAAATCTCATCGTGATACCAAACATGTCCTGAATTTATTCCTTCTCCCCAATTGGAAATATACCCAAAGATCGGTATTTTCTCATTGAACATCTCAATACACCCCATGGATAGTATCTCTCCCATAAACCTGCATCATATATAGAAAAATATTTAAAACAGTTAACATAACTGGGGAGAGAGGTATTTTGTAACCTCCTTATCCACTGGGAGGTATCTAAACACTGAGGTTCAACCTATTCTTCTCAAACACAGCCGCTGACAGTGGCTTGGTCAGGATATCTGCCACTTGTTCATCAGTTCTCACATGATCCATTCTAATCACGCCTTGCTCAACTTTTTCTTTGATAAAGTGATACCTGATTTCAATATGTTTTGTACGAGAATGCTGAACATGATTCTTCGTAAGATCAATTGTGCTCTTTTTATCATAGTAAATTACCATTGGTTTCTTCACCTCATCGCCAATATCTGTTAGTTTTTGCTTCATCCATAACAGTTGAGTGCATGCCTTTGTGGTGGAGATATATTCAGCTTCAGCGGTACTAAGATAAGTACTTTATTGTTTCTTGATCAACCACCCAACACATTTATTCCCAATATAGAATGCTCCACCACTGGTGGACTTTCTTTCCACTACATCGCCAGCCCAGTCAGCATCAGAAAATGATGATAATTCACAGTCCCTTCCTGAAGAAAAGTATAAGCCACAATTTTGAGTACCTTGAATATACCTCATGATTCTTTTCACTACTTCCATATGTTCCTCCTTTGGATTACTCTGAAATCGAGCCACTAGACGTGTTACAAAGACAATATCTGGATGTGTCACTATTAGGTACAGTAGGCTCCCAATTATCCTCCTGTAAATAGTGGGGTCTACAGATGTCCCATCCTCATGCTTTCCAAGTTTGGTTCCAACTGCAATCGGATTTGACATTGGTTTGGATTCTTTCATATTAAACTTATTCAACAACTCTCTTGCATACTTTTCCTAAGAAATAAAAGTGTAATCCTTCTTTTGAATCACCTGCAGCCCCAAAAATATGTGATCTCCCCAATCATAGACATTTTAAATTTTGATTTCATGAGATTGGAAAATTTATCCATATATTTCTGCCTGTTGCCACCAAATATAATGTCATCAACGTAGACTAAAATCATGAACTAATCTTTTGGAGAATTCTTCACATAGAGATTCTGATCTACTCCACCTCTTTTGAATTCCATCTTCTTAAGAGAAAAGTCCAGCTGGGAATACCATGCTTGTGGTGCCTGCTTCAAACCATATAGAGCTTTATTTAGTTTGCAAGCCTTTGTTTCATCAGTACCAAGAAAAAAACCCACTGGTTGTTCAATGTAGACTTCTTCTTCGAGTACACCATTCAATAATGTTGTCTTGACATTCATTTGATATACTTTATATCCTTTTTTGAGTTCCATGGAAGGAAAAATCCTAATTGACTCTAGTCTAGCCACTGAAGAAAAGATTTATTCAACCTCAACACCTTCAATCTGGGAGTATCCTTTACATACCAGTCGTTCTTTATTTCTAATAACACTTCCATACTCAGCAAACTTGTTCTTGAAGATCCATTTTGTACCAATCACATTGTGACCTTTGGGTCTCTTGACTAGATCCCATGTCTGGTTCTTGTCAATCTGATATAAGTCTTCATTCATGGATTTCACCCAAGATTCATCCTTTTCAACTTCTTCAAATGATGATGGCTCCACAACTGATAGAAATGCAGATTGTGTGTCATTCCCCATTCTTCTTGTTTGTGTTGGTGCACTTCTATCCCCAATTATGTTAGATGGATCAATCTCAGTTCTTCTATTTCTCCTGTGAGGTTCAGTCGCATTCTCTCCATCCAAGATTTCCTCTTCAGATTCTTCTTCTGAGTCAACATCATGATGTGACTCCTAAGTGTTTTGTACACCTTCTTCTATTTCTGTATTTTTATTCACTCTATGTTTACATTCATCCTCATCTTATATCACAACAGCATACGAAGTATTTGAAGTATTTGGGGTTTTTACTTCAATGATATTAACATCATTTCTTTCCATAATCCTCCCCAAGCGTTTATTGAAATAGGTAGGCTTTTCTGTTCATTGGATACCCAAGAAAAATTCCTTCATCAACATTGTCACCAAACTTCCCTTGATTTCCTTCTTTATTTTGGATGAAACATTTGCTTCCAAAAATACGAAAGTATTTCAAAGAAGGCTTCCTTTCATGCCACAATTCATATAGTGTCTTCGTTTCTCCCATATAAAGCCTCGTTCGATTCTGAATGTGCACTACAGCTTCAACAACTTTTTTCCAGTAATGGCGAGAGATAAGACTCTCAATTAGCATAGTCCTGGCCATATTGTTGACCTGTCGATTCCAACGCTCAACATCTCCATTATGTTGTAGAGTTCTCATAGAATCTACCTCATGATGTATTACATGTTTTTATAGGTAATTCTCAAACTCAATGGACGTGTATTCCCCTCTATTTTCAGATCGCATGACTTTTATTGTATGTCCAGTATCATTATTGGCAATCCAGTGATAATTTTTCATGCAATCAAGTACTTGTAGCTTCCTATGAATAACCATTACACAAGACATTATACTATAATCATCAATTAATACCTCTCTCCATGAGTTAAAGCGACATTTATTGGGCCACATACGTCTGTACGGATGAGATCAAGAAGGTGTGATGACCTTTTCTTCTTTGGTTGATATGAATTACAGACTAGCTTTCTCTATATGTAAGAATCACAAGTATTTTCCCGTTCACATTTTAGAATAGGTATATCCATGAAAATATTCATCTTAGATATCTTTTCAATGTCTTGTTGGTTAATGTGCCCCGACCTTTGATGCTAGAGGTTTTTTTCTTCTTCAACAGATAGATAGAAAGAGTTTACTTTGCTGTCAACCTGATATAAGTTTCCATCTATTCTACAGCCTTTCATAAGAGAATTCCCTATTTTTACCTTTATAGTGCAGCCTTTTTGATTGAAAGTTAATATGATCCCTGATTCACAGAGTTGACTCACACTGAGGAGATTTTGGTGTAGACCATCAGTTGGGCGGAGAGTGATGGCAAGAGGGGGGTGAATTGCCTTTAAATGAATAATTAACAATTTAAAATCAAAGTTAAAAGTGCAGCGGAAATAAAAGAGGCAAGACACAAAACTTGATAACGGAGTTCGGCTTAAACCAAAGCCTACGTCTCCGCTCCCAATTCAACCGTTGAGAGATTTACTACTGGTTGATTTTTAATGGTTTTAGCAAGAAACCCACTAGACTTTAAGGTAGTCTAGAACCTATTACAGCTTGCTTTTAATGGTTGAGCAAGAACCCACTTGCTTTTAATGGTTGAGCAAGAACCCACTAGCCTTCTTACAGGTGAAGGCTAGCTCACCTATGACTCAAGCCTTTTAAAGGAAAGGCTTGACTAACCTCTTCACACCTTGAAGGTGGTGTGAAAACCCAAACAGAAAGTAAGATGAAAGAGATGGGGGTTTGTAGGCACAAACCCAAATTGATGCTCAAAAAGGATAAATAATGAAAAACCGTAAGAGGAGAAGTCTTGGGAGCCAATGGATTGATTGGAGTTGATGAAGAGCACTCCCAAGCTTCTATGGTGATGCTCCTTGGATGTGGAAAGGGGTTGGAGCAATTGAGGTTCCTTGAAGGAATCCAGCGGAGGTTTTCCAAATGATCAAAAAATGTTCCCGTGGGCTTCCATACATTTCCGGGGCTTCCTAGTCCTTTATTTATAGAGGGGGAACCCTAAAATAGCCTTTGGGGGTCTTCGGAGACGTTGGAGAGGCCTTCGGAGCCGTTGGGAGTCAAGTGGACAAGTCTGGTCAAAGCCCAATGGCTAGTTTGACTGGCTCTACCGGCTGACCGGTGCTTGGCCACCGGTTTTCCGGTGCTTTGGAAAAGGGATAGGATTTCTGCCCAGGCACCACGGGCTGGCCGGTGAGGAGGCCACCGGTTGGCCGGTGAGGAGGCAGTAGCTCTCCCTTCTGTCTGGGTGACACCGGCTGGCTGGTGATGGGACACCGGTTGGCCGGTGGTCTGGACAGAGGGAAGGGCCTTCTGTCAAGAGTCCACCGGCTGGCCGGTGGTCATCCACCGGTTGGCCGGTGGACTGAAAACAGTCCACTTTTTCTTTCCTTTCTTGGCCCAATTCCTTGGCAACCTGAAATCATGCCTATCATCCAAAAACACTTAAAACAATATTAGATAAATAAGAGAGTGATTGTGATCATGAAAATTAAACCACGAGGGGTACGAGAGGTACAACAATCTCCCCCTATTTTGATGATCACAATCACCAAAACAAGCAATGTAAAAGACTGAAATGAAAGGCATGCTTTAAAGGATAAATTGAAAAGTAAAGCAAAGCATGAGAGAAAGATTTCTCCCCCAATCAACCAAGAATTTCTCCCCCTTTGTGATTATCAAAATAGCACGGGGCATAAAACTTGATTGCGGGAAAGGATTAAAAAACAAGATAGATATTTTAAACCAATTGAAATTTTTGAAATTTGAATTGAGAGTTTTGAATTGAATGTTTTGAATTGAAAATTTTGAATTGAAAGTTTTGAATTGAAAGTTTTGAATTGAAAGTTTTGAATTGAAAGTTTTGAATTGAAATTTTTGAATTGAAAGTTTTGAATTGAAATTTTTGAATTGAAATTTTTGAATTGAAAGTTTTGAAAATAAAGCAAAAAGGCTTAAACAATCCTAACTCCCCCTAAATAAAAACAACAAATCACCGGGGAGAGGTTTTTGAAACCGAGACAAATTTTGGTCCGGTGAGACTCGCTAAAAGGGATTTTTCAATCCAAACTTGTCTAGTGGCGGGTCTTCTCCTAAAAAATTCATCATTAAAGAAAATAGTTTTGGGCCTTCCCTACCAGGAATTTTTGCAATTGCACTCATAAATTAAGTGCCCGGGTTTTTTACAATAGTTGAAAAATTTATATTGGGAGCTCCCCCTTACAAAAATAGTTAGAGCATGGGAAGAGGAAGCTTGCTTGGAATAGCCAATCCCTTGGGTGGTTCTAGATACGCATTGGGAACCAAGGAGATTTGAGAGGTTATGTTCACCTTCGGTGAACTTAGCTAGGGATTGCCTTAAATCCTTGATTGTTGATTCCAAAGAATCAACATCGGGAAGATTTTGGATCTTGAGGGACAACTCCTCCTTTTCTTTGAGAAGTTGTTCCTTTTCGGAAGAAAGTTTTTTGAAATTCTTTTTTAAAGAAATAAATTTGGAAGAATGTTCGTGAAAACCTTCCTCCAATTGATCTCTAGAATGTTGGAGATCCTCATAAGATAAATGATTGAAAGAATTTGAAGAACTAGAGGATGAGGAGTCGGAAGAGGATACCTCATGAAATGCCATTAGGCATTTTTTACCGTTGTCACTTGAGGAGGAGGAGGAGGAGGATGTGGAGCTATCACTCCAAGTAGCCTTGAATTCCTTCTTCTTTTCCTTTTGCTTGGCCTTTTTCTTGTTGAGTGGACAATCGGGCTTGTAATGGCCTTTCTTGCCACACCCGTAACATGTTACCTCGGGCTCGGATTTTTCGTTGGGTTGATCCTTGCGGGATTTCTTCTTTTTGTGCTTCTTCATAAATTTGTGCATTTTGCGGGCAAGATTCTCTATTTCTGAATCGCCGCTTGAAGAGGAAGACGATGAAGAGGAGGAGATTTCTTCTTTTTGAACTTTGAAGGCGATGTTCTTTGGAACTTTGATCGGGTTGCCTTCCTTTTCAGCTTGCCTTCTCATGGTGATCTCGTAGGTCATGAGGGATCCGATGAGCTCTTCGACCGGCATGTTCTTGATGTCTTTTGCTTCTTGGATTTCCGTGACTTTTGGTGACCATGAGCTTGGTAGGATCCAAAGGATCTTCTTGACCATCGTTTCTGCAGACACATCATCTCCAAGAGATTTTCTTCCATTGCAAACATCAGTAAAACGAGTAAAAATTTCAGTTATATTTTCAAATGGATGCATGGTAAAAGACTCAAAATCTTGACGGTACATATCCAATCGAGTATCCTTAACTTTGTTGGTCCCCTCATGGGTAACCTCCAATAGTTTCCAGATTTCATGAGATGAAGTGCACGTGGAAACTCGATTGAATTCATTACGATCAAGGCCGCAATGAAGAGTGTTCATGGCTTTGCCATCAAGCTCGAAATTTTTAATATTGGCTTGAGTCCATTTTGATTCATCGGGAGAAGAAATAGAATAACCATGCATGAAAATTTTATAAATAGGATAACCTATACTTCTAAGAAAAGTGGTCATGCGGGTTTTCCAATAGGTATAGTCGGTTCCATCAAAAAAAGGAGCACGACCCAAAGCATAGCCTTCGGGGCCGAAAGAAGTTGAAGCCATCACAAAGGATCTTGAATTTGAAACCGGTTAGGGTATTACTCAAATTTTTCCTCTGATACCAAATGTTGGGCGGAGAGTGATGGAAAGAGGGGGGTGAATTGCCTTTTAAAGAATAATTAACAATTTAAAATCAAAGTTAAAAGTGCAGCGGAAATAAAAGAGGCAAGACACAAAACTTGATAACGGAGTTCGGCTTAAACCAAAGCCTACGTCTCCGCTCCCAACTCAACCGTTGATAGATTTACTAACGCTTGCTTTTTAATGGTTTTAGCAAGAAACCCACTAGACTTTAAGGTAGTCTAGAACCTATTACAGCTTGCTTTTAATGGTTGAGCAAGAACCCACTTTCTTTTAATGGTTGAGCAAGAACCCACTAGGCTTCTTACAGGTGAAGGCTATCTCACCTATGAATCAAGCCTTTTAAAGGGAAGGCTTGACTAACCTCTTCACACCTTGAAGGTGGTGTGAAAACCCAAACAAAAAGGAAGATGAAAGAGATGGGGGTTTGTAGGAAAAACCCAAATTGATGCTCAAAAAGGATAAATAATGAAAAACCGTAAGAGGAGAAGTCTTGGGCGCCAATGGATTGATTGGAGTTGATGAAGAGCACTCCCAAGCTTCTATGGTGATGCTCCTTGGATGTGGAAAGGGGTTGGAGCAATTGAGGTTCCTTGAAGGAATCCGCCGGCGGTTTTCCAAATGATCAAAAAATGTTCCCGTGGGCTTCCATACATTTCTGGGGCTTCCTAGTCCTTTATTTATAGAGGGGGGAACCCTCAAATGGCCTTTGGGGGTCTTCGGATCCATTGGAGAGGCCTTCGGAGCCGTTGGGAGTCAAGTGGACAAGTCTGGTCAAAGCCCAACGGCTAGTTTGACTGGCTCCACCGGCTGACCGGTGCTTGGCCACCGGTTGGCCGGTGCTTTGGAAAAGGGAGAGGTTTTCTGCCCAGGCACCACCGGCTGGCCGGTGAGGAGGCCACCGGTTGGCCGGTGAGGAGGCAGTAGCACTGCCTTCTGTCTGGGTGACACCGGCTGGCCGGTGATGGGACACCGGTTGGCCGGTGGTCTGGACAGAGGGAAGGGCCTTCTGTCAAGAGTCCACCGGCTGGCCGGTGGTCATCCACCAGTTGGCCGGTGGACTGAAAACAGTCCACTTTTGCTTTCCTTTCTTGGCCCAATTCCTTGGCAACCTGAAATCATGCCTATCATCCAAAAACACTTAAAACAAGATTAGATAAATAAGAGAGTGATTCTGATCATGAAAATTAAACCACGAGGGGTACGAGAGGTACAACACCGTCCACATAAAGAACATCAATCTTCTTCAGCTCTCCATTGGCGAGAGCAGTATTCCCACTACCTTTAATCTTTAAAGAACCATTATTACCAAACATCACGATTCCATCAACCTTCTTTTTAATGTTCTTAAAAAGGTTAGCATTCCCTGTCATATGTGAAGAGCATCCACTATCAAGAATCTAGGTGCTTCTGCTCTTTGTAGCTTTGAAGGAAACTTCTACAAGATTGGATTTATCAATCTTCTTCTTTTCTTTCCAAGAGATATTGGATTGATTATAAGATATTGATGGCCTTATATTATTTCTTCCACATAATCAGATTATTCATACCCATAATATTCTTCCAGAGGAGAAAACCGGTTTGTGATATCAACACCATCAGGAGGGTAAATATTGACCCATCTCTAAGAGTTATACGAATATCTCCTATTGAATCTCTGCCTGCAATACATAGTTTTATAGCCAAAGTGAGAATAATGAAAACAGTATCCATAGAAACTATTTATTCTATAAGATGGAGGATATGAAGTCAGTATCTTTTTTTGACATCCCAGATCTTCCCCATTCAAGTATCTCCTTGCCTCTTCGCAATATGACATGGTATGGCTTAGATAGCCACAGAACTGACACTTCATGAGAGGAAATGTATTCTCACTATAATTTCTCTGCATGCCTTCTTCCTTGGGAGAATAGTTGGACTGCCTATCATTTCTGAAAGTTTGAGGATAATTTTCAATTCTTCTTTTAGTTTGGATTGAGGGTTTCTTTTTCAGAACGTCATGCAACGTTTTAACATGTCCAACTTTCATCTTGTCTTTCTTTTGTCTCTCTTTACTTCCAACAGTTGATGTATCAACTTCACAGCCAATTCCACTCTTTCCCATGCAAGCGGTTCTTTGATCACTCAATATTTTTCCAAACCCATATGAATCACACTTGGATCTTGCCAGTAATTATGCATCTGAGAATCTTCCAAAATGAATTTTCGTCTTTCACTCATTTGTGGTTTATTGACATTCAATTTTATTCCTAACAGTAACAACTTATTCCTCAATACCCTCAACAGTCTTGGACTTCTCCTCCAGTCTGTATGAAAGGTCATTTATGACCTTTTCTTGTTCCTCAATTCTAAGCTTTAGTTCCACAACATCATCTATGATTTCAAGGATTGAAGACTGAACTCTCACTAGTTCTTATAGTCGTTAATTTTTTTCTTCAAGCTCATCAACATATTCTAATGATTCTTCCACCATTTCCTTCCACTTATTCCATCTCTTACATTTATTCTCAATCTTGGAAAATTCATCCTTATTTTGATTCTTTGGATCACCATTAGGAGTAATCTGATTATCTCTTCCTTTAATGATTGAGGTTTTTCACTTTTCAATGGTAGCCATCATGGAAGCATGGTTTTGTGTTTTAAATTATGGTTATTCTTCTTCCCAAAATTCAATATCATCATCTTCCACTTCACATAATAAACTCTTCCTCTGTATTTTCTTTCTAGATTTGAAGTCTCCCTTTTTGGAAAACCTTTTTCGAGGCTTATAGATGTCTTCTGCTTCGCTCTCATCATCATCAAACTTTCTTTGGCACTGAGAGGCAATGTGCCAAATTATTCTACAACTAAAACATGTTATAGGTAGATTACCTTTAAATATACCTTTTCCCGTCTTCAGATTCTTGGAGATGAGAGAAAGAATTTATTTTTCCTCATCATCTTCACCACCACTATCTTATGAAATTTTCAGCTTGTACATGGCTTTAAATTTCATTTCTTTGCTTACATGAGTCGTGGAATCTTCGGGTTTGACTCTCATCTCAAATTCCACTTGACTACATAACAGATCATCCAAAGATAGTTTAGATAGATCTATTTCTTCAGGGGCTGACACCTTTGCATTGTACATAGGAGGACGTATTCTCAAGAGTTTCTTTACAATATCAATGTCTTTGATTTCCTCTCCAAGACCTAGAATTGCTCCCACTACTTCAGTAATTCGATTGAAGAATGAATCTGCATTCCCATTAGGATGCATCTTTAGAACGTCAAACCTGTTATGTAAGAATAGAAGTTTCGCCTCCTTCACTTTTCTATCTCATTCATAAATGTTTTAAAGTTTATACCACATAGAATTTACTGAGGTGCAACTCATCACCTTCAGACAAATATGATCTAAAAGAGCCGCAGTGATAGCAATCTGAGCTTTAGCATCTGCATCAAAAACTTTCCTATCTATATCAATCATAGCAAGCCCTGTTGGATTAGTAACTTGTATTCCTTGCACAATAGCAAAGAGGACTTCCATTCCAAGGGATATTAAATGAGATTTCATTCTGTTCTTCCAAATATTAAAATTACTTCCATCGAAGAGATGTATTCCCCTAGCATTGATTACATTCTCCATGACGACAATGGATAGATCTAACACCAGCAACCTTTATGCTCTGATACCACTTGTAGGACCCCGGGACACCCTGAGAAAGGAGGGGTGAATCAGGGTGTCAACTTTTCTTTTAAACTGATGGATATGTTTCCCACATTATTAGGAACTAGTCAAACCTGTATGATGGATATGATCAGAAATCAAACATTCACATGTAAAGAGATGACACAACACTTTTTACTTGGTTCACCACTAAGGGCTACATCCAAGGAGATTACGCTGACAGGTTGTCGGTCGTACCTAATTCCACTATTCTTCACTAGTTTTGGATTACAATGGTTCGAGAACAGTCACTCTATCCCAGGCCCACTGCCTTTACAAATGTTCAAAGATAGCCCACTGCGTCCCTCGGGTCACTCCAGTTGACTCCCCATGGCTCACTGCCTTTGGTGAAGTCTCATTCAGTTTATATAAGTGAAGGTCTCTTCAATAGATTCGCATTGAAGTCTTTTCCTCTGCTTAGCACAAGACTATGCCAGCATCAAAGACTAAAATTGATGCACTCGAACACACTGAACCACTGAACCAGATAATCAGAAATGCGCAAACAGGTTATACTAAATATTTAGCGCATCTTCTACCCTTTGCGAGAAATATCTCACTTTTGCACGAAATACTTGATTTTCACGTGGAAAATATTTCACGCAACAGCCTCTTTTACGAGCATCTTTACACGTAACACCTTTTTCGCGCAGCTTGGCCTTTTTCGCGCTGCTTGGAGTTTTTCGCACAACCTCAAATTTTTCACGCAATGTCTGCGTTTTCACGCAGCTTGACCTTTTTCTGCGCAACTCTAACTTTTTTTCGCAACTCGGACTTTTTCACACAGCTCGGATGTAACACCCCAAGATTTCATATTGTGTTATTTCTTCAAAATAATTCAATAACTTACACTACACGCAACACCGAGTTCAAGCGCACCATGACTTACCAAACAAGCCGTTCAAAAGAGGTTATGAATAGTATTAACTAAATTTTAAAACTTTATATAATCTTTATATTTTTTTAGAATCCATATTATGAGTTTCTAAGACATGATTGATGAAAAAATTCATTTTTTTGGATAAAAGAAGTATTTTTCAAAAAATGAAATTTTACCGCCTTTTAATGGCGAAGCCTTTTTAAATCCAATATTTGAAACTTTTATATATTCAATTTGACAAAATGAAATTCTTCTTTAGAATCGAGACATAAGAATTTATTTTCAATAATGTTTTGGTGTTTTTCTGATAACATTCATATTTATGTGAATAGTGAAAAATACTATACTTTAACAGAAAATGACTTTTTTTAATAAAAATAATTTATACTATTAAAGTATACATTTTAATGGTTTGGAATTATAAATAGGTTATTTTTTTTACTATTTAATCTAATGATGGTCATTTTGAGTAATTTCACCTTGAAATTGGACATAAACAAGTGTTAAAATTTTGATAGTTATTATTTTTTAAAAAATATGCCTTTTGGTTTCGAAAGTGGGAATCAATTTTAAATTAATAAATGAAACTTTTATGTTTTGAATTTGGTAAAATAGACTTCATTTTTGGATTCAGAATAACTAAATTATCCTAGGGTTAAATTTTGGTACTTTTCGGATAACTTTTATATTTTGATGAATAGTGAAAATTACTAAATTTTTATTAAAAACAATTTTTTTTAATAGAAATAATTAATACTGATAAATTATGAATTTGAGTGTTTTTAAAGTATATTTAGAATATATTTTTACCATTTAACACAATTTTTGTCATTGTTCATAATTTCACAATTAAACCGAACATAAACAAGTATCAATCTTTTGATAGTTATTATATCTTAAAAAACGCTTTTTGTTTTGACAGCGGGAATTAATTTTAAATTAATTTCTGCCAATTCGGTCTTTTGAATTTGGAAAAATGGATTCCATATTTGTAATCAGGATGTTCAAATTGTGTAGATAGTTAACATTTATTTTTATACATTTTGAATAATTACTTCGGTAAATATTTTATTTACCATGGTTAAAGGGTAAATCCGGTAAATAAGGGTAAAAAAATAATATTATAATAATACAAAATTACCCTAAAACGTGTCCTAACCTTATTGGTTGATACATGTTCGACCATGGGTATCTTTGGGTCGATTTTGGGACCCCATGGTGCCACTTGTATGTGATAGGGACACTTTATTTTAATTAAGTTAAAATGAATACAAAAATGACACAAACATATATCTTTTAGAAAAACAATTTTTACATAGGGTTATAAATGTTGGATTTTAGACTATAAATATTCATTAGAAATCTAAAAATATTTCCTACATAATAATATTTTATTCTTAATTTTTACATATTAAATAATTTAATTTACTTATGACACAATGATGATGCAGTAATTACCATAATAGTGAAAAATTAAAATAATTGATATTTTAAATACCCAAATAAATATAAATTGAGACTTTTAAAGAATTAAACTAATTTTCTAGGATAATATGACATATTAGTATTTATTTAATTAACTTTGTTCGAACTAATCATTCGGTTATAAGTTTCACAATAATAAACAATTGAATAGTGTCAAAATTGACATAAAAGAGTTTTTAAAACAAATATTATATTATTAATTGAAATTAAATTCCTAAAAATCTAAGGTTCGGCAAAGAGACTTATATCATGATAGGTGTATCATTAATGGACCACATGGGGGTCTCTTAGATGTATATGGTAAGTTTATTAACCATATAATATAAAAATACAAAGAGGCATTGTAAAAGTGAAACTAATTAAATTAGAGTTAATACTTAAAGATAAGGTTAATATAGTAACCCAAACCTATCTAAATTATATTGGTTAAGTTGTTTTCGACCCATACCCACCTTAAACTTTAAATAATAAACTTTTGATCCATTAGAAACCTAATATGAATTTATTATAAATTAATATTTTTAGCTTTTCCAAAGGTGCCCCTCACCCCTCTTATAAAATGGCACTCCTCCTTCTCATTTATTTACACAATAAAAGCCTTTTTGTTCGGCCAAACTCTGCCCAAATACTCTCCCAACTTCCCTCAATACAACTTAGAGGCCTTAGTTTGATCAGAAAGCCAACCTAAGGATCCCTTTTGATCAAATCAAAAGGAAGAACCCGAAGAAGAGGTAATGTTTTCACCACCCCTTTTCATGTTCCTTTCTTCTTCCACATCTTCTTTCTTTGTTATTAACATTATAAAATAATAACTCCAGTATCTTACTTATACTCTGATGTTATTATAAATATGGTACAACCATATTCAGTATTCTATCCACCCATTGAATAACATGTCACCATATGTGCGTACGTACGGCTTACCGTCTCCACGTCGTGGTGTAATTGTTATTCAATATATTATTATTTGGATGGGTATAATAATGATGTGTAATTCATGTAAATAATAAATATAACATGATAATTATTCTGTATATATGATATACCATCCAATTATATATTATTTTAATATCAAAAGAATGATATTGTCGCCCATGCGTACGTACGGACTACCGTCTCCACGAACGCGATGAGATTCATTCTCTATACCCATTCAAGTATAATTATCATTTGATGATTTAAAAATAATTATTAAGAACTTGATATAATTATGGATATGAATAAGATACAACCAATCCATGAAAAACATGGCTTACGTAACAAAACATATAAAAGAAAACGAGTAAGTTAACACCCGAAACGATGATAATTCAAAGATATTATTAAAAAAGCAATGTTAAAAGATCATATATGATATTATTTTAATGTATATGATTCGTGAATAATTTAATAACAATTATTTCAACATTATACAGGAGTTTAACCTACCCCCAACCAAGGAAAAGTACAAGGTAAGGGGTTTTCATCTCACTCCTTATTCCCGTGAGATTCATGCTATATTGCCACCATTACCTTTTGTGTGGAGTATGTACTGCCCATAATTATATTCTTTTTGTAATACACTTTAATTTATGTGTATTTACGTATTCATTGTATGATACCTCTTTCATGGGTTGTATGTTTCGTAATTTACCAAATTGGTAAGGGTTATTTCACAATCTCTTCATTATCCGAGGTTGTTTATACGTAATAATCTACTAGGATCTCTTTATCATCCACATACATGTTTCTTAAAAATGTATTACAAAACATTTTTACTATTTAAAATAATATGGGTTAAAGTCATTTATACCCTTGTTTGACTTTTTATAATAGTTTTATAAAGGAATCTTTCCGTCGTTTTCCAAATAAGGTGCTTTTTAACCTTTTCGACAGAATTAAGGTAAGAATGTTTTTTTTAACTTATACGGTAGGTGCGGTTATTCACTGCTGTTATTACACCTTTGAAGCTTCCATCACAAGCTTATAAAGATACTTTCAAAATAAATGTTTTCTCTATAATTATGCTACTTTTAAATGATTTCAAAAAAAGATATATTTCTCTCAAATAGTATTGATTTCATCTATGTCAACATTCTTTGATACGTTTTACACTTGTTTCAAGTTGATTTATTATGATACAAATCATCCATATTGTATTTAAGGTTTTGTGATATTTTTGACTATGGATGAGTTATTTTTATGCCATTAATGGTTTATGATTAAAGATTTTACATTTTGTATGTTAGTTTTAATACGAATGTTTATGTTATATTTCATCCTCTTCTTAAGATGAATTTGTTGGACTAGTATGTTATGGGTTGGGGACCGGTAAAAGTAAGCCCTTCGGGTTGGGGTCCGGTTACAGCAGACCCTCTGGGTTGGTGTCCGGTTATTAGAGGCACTCCGGGTTGGTGTCCGGTTATTAGAGGCACTCTCGGATGGAGTCCGGTTACAGAGGCTCTCCGGGTTGGGTTCCGGTTACAGTTATCCCTTAGGTCTTGGCACGAGGCCTTGACATAGAAATTAAAGTTCGGAATCATGCATTCCAACATTATGAAAGTGGTTATTTATATTTCATGTGATTATTCGATTAGTAGAATATCCATGTGAATAAGTAAATGGCATTATTTCATTTTATTTTTTCCATACTATGTTGAAGTTCAAGTTTAAAAGGCTTTTGTTTTATTATACATTACCTTAAATGTTTATGCTTATTTATGAATGTTTCCTCTATATTTCTTACCCTTACGGAGTGTTTGAGCTCACCCCTTTCTATGTTTTATTCTTCCCAGGATTCCAAGAAGTATATTGTGATTGATAAGAAGGGTTAAGGAAAGGGAATAATGGCATTCATAAAAGGATTATTTATGTTGTTTTGTATGTTATGAAGTGTAATGTAACATTCATGTATATAATCTATTTTCCAAGACTGCTAAACTAATCTGTCTTTCGAGACTTGATTCCTTGTAATCATGCCAATTTATTAAAATAATGCACCGACTCTGGGTAACTGGGGTTGGGGCGTTACAGTTGGTATCAGAGGAAGTTTAGTAATAACCTTGGAAACTAGATTTAGATAATCTCTGATTAGAGCACATATCCCTAATATAGAATTTGAGGATTAGTATAGAAGAACATTCTATAATTTTGGTATTGTAGAAATTTTGTGAGTTTTCCGAGCAATACATCCATGTCTGGATATGAGCAGGTAGAGGCGGCTCTGGCACAGATGTACCTAGGGGTAAAACCTGAAAACACCGCTTTGAGCTAGACTCGAACGGGAACTGGTGCACGACAACGGGCCTTGCTGCACTCTTGGTTACGACACTCCCGGGGGATATGCTTAGGATAATTCTCATTTTCTTTACAAACCATTATGAAGGGATCATGAGTATATACTTACTCAAAGAAAAAAAATTTATGATTATGGATTATATCCATAAACTTTTCAATTTGCGTTAGGTATTTTACAAGTTTGGAATTATTCATTTCAATTCATAAACTGACCTAGTTTATGCTATTTTTTAGAAATAGTGCCCAGTAGAAGGAATGAGAACTCCAGCAATGCACATGATCCAAAGAGAAAGAAGGATCATATATTTCATGGTCTTAAGCCATAATTTATAAGAGAAATAGTCTCCCATGTATTATCATCTTATTAAGAAATAATATCATGTGTTGATAAGATAAGTAAAGAGTTTACTGAGTCCTATGGCTTTGAAGGGAAGCAAGAGACGAAAAGGAGGGAAGAGAGAAAGATGGATAAAGGGAAGAGGGAAAAGAAGAATTTTCCCATATGTGATAACTGTGGGAAGAAACACCCTGGAACTTTCCTGAAAGGAATGGGAGTTTGTTATAAGTGTGGAGGAAAAGGGCACAAAGTACATGACTGTAAGGGTAAGAAAAAGGTTTCAAATGTACAATGCTTCATTTACAAGGAGTTTGGACACTACGCGAACCTATGTCCCAGTCGTCAGACTATGCCGCAAGTGATGCTATTGGATAATAATCAAGTTATGATACTACCACAGATGAACAGAAATGATTAGAGTTCTTATGTTGATTATTTCATTTGAGTGTTGTATCAACAATGTACTTCTTATAATAATTATAGAGCATATATGGATTGTACTGCAGTACTATTTCTGTAAGGACTTGAGATTGTGTGGAACAAAGAAAAGTGACTCAATAGCAGGTTAAATTTTTGGAAAATATATGGTTGAGACAATGATAAACCATAATATAGTTTTGATACTGAGGTAGTGATTTTGGAATAAGAGATGGTTAATTTTGGTAATTCAGGATGTTGCGGTGTTGTAAAAGAATATATAAGGAAGGCGTTCACATATTATTACCTGGAAAAAAGGATCCTCATTATGTTTAACTTCCTTGTAAATTTTGGACTATGAGTTTGGATAATAGTATTTTGGATAAGTCTAAAGGTTGGAATGGATTAAGTTTGAAAGGTTATTTTGGGATTTTTATAAAAGGACAATACGCAGACCGTGTGACGACCTGTCGTGTCAGAAAAAGATGCGGTAATCGAACCCAAAACCTTAGTGAAATTGGGATTTATCACGTACCATTGTGCTACATGATGTTCTTGGATATTATAATGTACTTTATTTTCATAAAGGATCTGATATGTGAATTATAAATTCATTATATTTGGAACCCTATATGCTTAGGATAAATAGATTATTTTTGAGTTGTATTATGTTTTGGGGTGAAATATGAGTTTGTGGTAGAAATTTATTAATGGATAAAACTCTAATTATAAAGTAAGTATATCTCCTTATGATCTTATCCAATCTCATAAATAAATTCCTCAACATTAAGGAAAGGAACTTAGAACAAAAATGTTGTCCTAGATGGTACCTTAGATCATCACTAATTTATGGCTTTGGGATTGTTGGCCTTTTCATAGCCATGTTCTCTACCACTCTCCATCAGATAATTGATGGTTAGAATTCTCTTCAATATCCATATTTTCCTACATGGAACCCCAGTATGTGTTATTTTCAGTAATCTTCATACTTACCATTCTTTATGTTAAATAGATGACTCATTAATTCATTTTTCGATGTGGGATTTCAACTAAGATATTTTGATACATCAAAAATATGTTATCTTAATACCTTATGTTTTGTTGAACCGATGGTATTTTAAATCATCATAGATTGATGAATTTAAGGACCTCAATTTTACACTTGTTTGTGATTAATGACCTCAATCACTACCTATAAATATTTACGTGTTTATTCCACTTATATGTTTCTAATTTCCACCAATGTTCTTCGAATAGAGATCATAATTTGGTGGTGGCCCTTTTATTTCTCTTTTCTTCTTATTAAGACTAAATTTTATTAACCCAATTTCCGATGTGGGTTTTCCCACAAAGATATTTTCTTTTTTCAACATTTTATTTTTGAAGAAAATTTTCAAATTGCGGGGATGCAATTTATTGAAGGAGGTGAGAATGTAACACCCCAAGATTTCATAGTGTGTTATTTCTTCAAAATAATTCAATAACTTACACTGCACGCAACATCGAGTTCAAGCGCACCATAACTTACCAAACAAGCCGTTCAAAAGAGGTTATGAATAGTATTAACTAAATTTTAAAACTTTATATAATCTTTATATTTTTTTAGAATCCATATTATGAGTTTCTAAGACATGATTGATGAACAAATTCATTTTTTTCAGATAAAAGATGTATTTTTCAAAAAATGAAATTTTACCACCTTTTAATGGCGAAGCCTTTTTAAATACAATATTTGAAACTTTTATATATTCAATTTGAAAAAATGGAATTCTTATTTAGAATCGGGACATAAGAATTTATTTTCAATAATGTTTTGGTGTTTTTCTGATAACTTTCATATTTGTGTGAATAGTGAAAAATACTATATTTTAACTGAAAATGACTTTTTTTAATCAAAATAATTTATATTGTTAAATTATACATTTTAATGGTTTGGAATTATAAATAGGTTATATTTTTACTATTTAATCCAATTATGGTCATTTTGAGTAATTTCACCTTGAAATTGGACATAAACAAGTGTTAAACTTTTGATAGTTATTTTTTTTTAAAAATACGCCTTTTGGTTTCGAAAGTGGGAATCAATTTTAAATTAATAAATGAAACTTTTATGTTTTTATTTTGGTAAAATAGACTTCATTTTTGGATTCGTAATAACGAAATTATCCTAGGGTGAAATTTTGGTACTTTTCAGATAACTTTTATATTTTGATGAATAGTGAAAATTACTAAATTTTAATTAAAAACAATTTTTTAATCGAAATAATTAATAGTGATAAATTATGAATTTTAGTGTTTTTAAAGTATATTTATAATATATTTTTACCATTTAATACAATGTTGGTCATTGGACATAATTTCACAATTATACCGAACATAAACAAGTATCAATCTTTTGATAGTTATTATATCTTGAAAACACGCTTTTTGTTTTGACAGCGGGAATTAATTTTAAATTAATTTCTGCCACTTTTGTGTTTTGAATTTGGAAAAATGGATTCCATATTTGGAATCAGGATATTCAAATTGTGTAAATAGGTAACTTTTATTTTTAGACATTTTGAATAATTACTTCGGTAAATATTTTATTTACCATGGTTAAAGGGTAAATCCGGTAAATAAGGGTTAAAAATAAAATTATAATAATAAAAAATTAACCTAAAACGTGTCCTAACCATATTGGTTGATACATGTTCGACCATGGGCATCTTTGGGTCTATTTTGGGACCCCATGGTGCCACTTGTAATTGATAGGGACACTTTATTTTAATTAAGTTAAAATGAATACAAAAATGACACAAGCATATATCTTTTAGAGAAACAATTTTTACATAAGGTTATAAATGTTGGATTTTTTACTATAAATATTCATTAGAAAACTATAATGATTTCCTAAATAATAATATTTTATTTATAATTTTTACATATTAAATAATTTAATTTACTTATGACACAATGATGATGCAGTAATTACCATAATAGTGAAAAATTAAAATAATTGATATTATAAATACCCAAATAAATATAATTTGAGACTTTTAATGAATTAAACTAATTTTATAGGATAATATGACATATTAGGATTGATTTAATTAACTATTTTTTAAGTAATCATTCTGTTATAAGTTTCACAAAAATCAACTATTGAATAGTGTCAAAATTGACATAAAAGAGTATTTAAAACAAATATTATATTATTAATTAATATTAAATTCCTAAAAATCTAAGGTTCGTCCAGGAGACTTATATCATTATATTTGTATCATTAATGGACCACTTGTGGGTCTCTTGGATGTATATGGTAAGTTTATTAACCATATAATATAAAAATACAAAGAGACATTGTAAAAGTGAAGCTAATTAACTTAGAGTTAATACTTATAGATAAGGTTAATATAGTAACCCAAACCTGTCTAAATTCGATTGGTTAAGTTTTTTTAGAATCCTCTCCAGCTTAACCTTAAAATAATAAACTTTGGAGCCATTATAATCCGAATATGAATTTATTATAAATTAATATTTCTAGATTTTCCAAAGGTGCCCCTAACCCCTCTTATAAAAGGGCACTCCTCCTTCTCATTTCTTAACACCTTAAAAGCCTTTTGGTTCGGACAAACTCTGCCCAAATACTCTCCCAACTTCCCTAAATACATCTTGGAGGCCTTAGTTTGATCAGAAAGACAACCTAAGGAGCCCTTTTGATCAAATCAAAAGGAAGAACCCGAAGAAGAGGTAATGTTTTCACCACCCCTTTTCAAGTTCCTTTCTTCTTCCACTTCTTCTTTCTTTGTTATTACCATTCTAAAATAATGAGTCCAGTATCTTATATAAACTATGATGTTATTATAAATATGGTACAACCATATTCAGTATTCTATCCACCCTTTCAATAACATGTCACCATACGTGCGTACGTACGGCTTACCGTCTCCACGTCGTGGTGTAATTGTTATTCAATATATTATAATTTGGATGGATATAATAATGATGTGTAATTCACGTAAATAATAAATATAACATGATAATTATTCTATATATATGATATACCATCCAATTATATATTATTTTAATATCAAAAGAATGATATTGTCGCTCGTGCGTACGTAAGGACTACCGTCTCCACGAACGCGATGAGATTCATTCTCTGTCATACCCATTCAAGTATAATTATCATTTGACGATTTAAAAATAATGTTTAAGAAATTGATATAATTCTGGATATGAATAAGACAAAACCTATCCATGACAAACATGTCTTACGAAATAAAACATATAAAAGAAAACGAGTATGTTAAAAAACGAAACGATGATAATTCTAAGATATTTTTAACAAAGCAACGTTAAAAGATCATATATGATATCATATTAATGTATATGATTCATGAATAATTTAATAAAAATTATTTCAACATTATACAGGAGGTTAACCTACCCCCAACCAAGGAAAAGTACAAGGTAAGGGGTTTTCATCTCACTCCTTATTCCCGTGAGATTCATGCCATATTTCCACCATTACCTTTGGTGTGGTGTATATACTACCCATAATTATATTCTTTTGTGTAATACCTGGGCTTCCCCCTTTGCGCTCAAAAAAATCAGCATGAAAAACATATATATTTTCATGTAAAACACCACTACTGGTCACATGAGCCCAATACAGTAGTTACACACATTTTATACCCTTTAAAACACCCGACAAAACACTTGGAGTTTCAATAAAACAACTTCTCCAAATATTTCCTTGTTTTTCACCCAAAACTCTTTGAAAACCCCACTTGAACACCATGTTCATACTCAAATTAACCAAAATAGAATTCACAGAACCTTAAACATTTCTTTAAACCCATTACGTGAGTTATAAAACAACCCCAATAAGCATCACATAGAATAGCCATGTAAAGCACCTAATTCAACACTAAATGGGTACTCAAAAACCATTTTAATAACGAACGTCGCCCAAAAGAAATTTCACAAAAACAATGAAAGGATAATAACATTTAAAACATTGTTTTCAAACCTTATAAAGTTCAATAAAATCAACTAAATAATTATAGGAAAGTCCTTAAGGAACCAACAAAAGATTTATATGAAAAACCCCCAAATTTCACATGAAATTGCCATTAAAAATTCATTTGACTTATAATTGCCACTAAAACCAATTTTGGAAGAAACATTAAAATTAAATATACATTCAAATACCATAAACATAGCATCTAGATCACAAAGATTTCATACCAAAAGGAATCACCTACCAAAGTAATGAAACCCCTTGAATCATCGTGCGAAAATCAAGTCGCACCACCATCGCACCAAGAGGGGCTAAAACAAACCTAAAACCACAATAATTGACCATTAAAACCAAGTTTAAACCCTAGGTTTTAAAATCTACCCCCTTGGTCACTTGTTACTTCAAGTAAAAGAGAATAAACTCTAATCAAATATAATGAAACCCTAATAAATTTGAAAGAGGAATGAAATGGACGAATTTACTTGAGGGATCTTGAATAAATCTCCCTAAAACACCAGTAGATGAAATTGAAAAATGGATAAAATTATGGGGTTGTATAGAGAAGAATGAGGAGGTTATTTAGGAACTGGAATGGAGGAAAAAAGAGTAATAATTGATAGATTAATGATGGAAAGAACTTACCTCCTCAAATATGGCCGATTTTAGAAACCCTAAGATGTTCTACACTCAATCGCGATGGATATGAGCTCCAAAGCTAGGGAAAATATGTTGGGCGTGTTTTGGGGTTCAATGGTCTTGGGTGACTCTTAGAATCACTGAGAAATCCTTAAAATTGAATAATTTATTAAGGAAAGAAACTTCATTATTAAAACTAGATATGGGCTTCTGGGTCGGCCCAATCCCTTAAATGAAAACTCAAATAAACCTTGGTTATGGATTTCAAAAGGCTCCAAATTTACATGGGGGTATTAATAGGTTAGGGGAGGCTAAGTAGGAATTTTAATGGATGAAAAATGTTGAAAAATGAAAGAGTTATAAAAGAAAAAAAATATTTATAAAATTAGAATTGGACTCACGGTTTGGCCCAATTCATGAAAACTCACCCATTCCTCTATAAAAGCTTGGGAAACCCCCAAAAGAATGAATGAATGAAAAATAATTGAAAAATACCTTTAAAATATGTCATGTATGTGACAGACACTATGCGAATCAATGTCCCTAGTTTCAAAGTAATATACCCCAAATAATAATTTTGGATAATGATCAAGTTATGATGCTACCAAAGATGAATTAGAATGATTAATATTCCTAGACAAGAATCATGTAATTTGAATATATATTTTTCCGTAATGTACTGGTTGTAATAATTATGAGATATATAAGGATTGTACTGCAGTACTATTTCACTAAGGATTTGAGGTTGTATGATGAATGGTACAAAGGAAAAGTGATTTAGTAAAAAGATAAACTTTTTAGGAAAAAACATGATTGAGGGAAAGAAAACCCTTAATATATATCTGATGTTGATATACTGATTAATAAATCATAGATTTGGATAAGGAATAACTACCATGTAACTAATTATTTACTTTTCAAGAAGTTTCATATGATATCATTGATGGAATTTGCAGTACTTTTGGATTTAAGGAATATGTCCAATAAAACGTATCTTACTTAAAGAATACAGAAGAATTCATGTTTCCAATATGGTTTTTATGGTAATTTAATTTATTACCATATTTTAAGAGGAAACATGATAAAGTTATACACATGTTTGGAATGTGAAATTTAGATCAACTTCATGTTGATTACGGGTTAATGATAAGTTCATCTTGGAAATTTAGAGGACTTAATTATAATGTGTCCAATCATTATATTTTGGATTTTTTTAATGATTTATGAAATGTTTTAAGTTGATAGTTGTATGAGATTTTAGAGGTTAATGTATTGCTTCACCAAATGGTGTAACCCATGCTAAGTGATGAGGTATAAATAGTTCAAGTGCAATAAAAGGATTATTTTGTAAGTAGAAATGTATATTTATACTCTTATAGAGTGGAATAATTCCTCGAATAAAAAATAGTCTTAAATATATTGCTTTCCTATTGTCATAATCATTGATAATATCAATGATTTTTTTTAGTTTATAGTTTTTTAGTAATCAACATTCATTTGAACATGTCCTCAATCATGTTCCATCAAAACTTCATAGTTAGATTTTTCTTCCATATCTAGATTTTTACTTCCAACTAATGTCACCTCATTTGAAAGCATACTTTTTGGGGTAACCACCTCATCTCCCTTAACCCTTTTTTAGGAGGATATTTTATTAACCCTATTTCCGATGTGGTCTTACATAAGGGAATTTTCAAGTATCAACCATTAACATTCAAATTTCAATTTCAAATTTCGAGGACAAAATTTTTGTAAGGAGGGGATAATGTAACACCCCAAGAATTTACAGAGATTTATTATAGAATGCATGGATCACTGAGTCTCTACAAACACCACTTTATTATAAACTATCCAAGTAAATATAATTTTGTCACTTATATGATGTGAATTTTGAAAATATGACATACACGGTTGTGATCAGTAAGTTATTTAGAGTCCAATAAGAAAAACTTAATTTTTTGTGAATAGTAACCTACACTTATGAATAGTAACATACCCTTATGAATAGTGATATAAAAAATGAATAGTAACCTTACCTATGATATTATATAAATAATATTCAAGTGGAAGTACGATGTACCTGTGTTTTGGAATAAGTAAATAAATGTTTTAAAACGGTTTTATTTAGAATAAATTATGATTTTAATTAAATTTTAAATTAATTATATTTAGAAAATTATTTTTGAAAAATGAACTTCATTTTTAGATTCTACTTGTTGAAAAATGGTTAGGGTTAATTTTTGGTATTTCTCTGAAATACTCGAATTTTTGATATATAGTGAAATATGGTAAAATACTGTATATACAAATTATCAGTTAAATACGCTATTTATAACATCATAAATGACGGAAGCCCACTAGTTTTGAACTCACATGCTTTTATTACTATTATTGTTCATTTAATCATAACTATTTCTAGTCTTGAGGGAAATTATTAAACTAATAATTAAAAATTTATAAAAACCCTCCTCTCCTCCACAATAAAAACATCCCCTCACTTCCTCTTATCTTCACTCCTTTAAGCCTTGAATAACCTCAACGTTCTACCAAATTACCCTTCCTTAGTCACTACCCACATCCAAGAATCTTCTGATCTTTCCCAATGACCAAAATCCCTTCCCTTAAGGAGATTCTCAAAGAGGTTATTTCAATAGATAAAGCACCCTTCTTTTTCTTTTAGTTTCATTTCAATTTATCTTCTTTTGTTATCCTCTACTCACCTCATCAGTCCAAATAACCATGATAGATCTAGTATCATCTACATAATGGAATTATATCATGTGAATGGAAGAAGCATCATCAATATCCTTACTCTCTCTTACTTTTATTTTATAAACTAAATCAACGCCTATGGGGTTCCAATTTAGAACCCTCATGGATGATGAAGTTTCGTTCTTAAATTTCTCCTTCATTACTTTTCATGAAACAATTTTTATGGTTGAAAGAGACTTTAATATATGTATTATAACCTAATTAATGTTCAGGAACCAGTATAAGTACATATTGTTAAATCATACGACCAAACTTGTTCTTAATTACCGCTAAAATAATCTAAGAGAATGTCATTAATTTTTTTTTCTTTGGAAAGGGAATTCCCTTGTGTGGCCTTTTCAAACCCTCCACACAAGGAAACCCCCCTCCCCACAAAGAGGTCACTCTGGAGAGAGCCCCATCTGGGAAGGATTTGTTGCCAGCCGAGATTGTAGAGCGTCCCGGAGGGTGACAACTCGGGCGGCGATGGTTCGTCAAGCAATCCGTTAGCACGGGTGGGTTGCGCCTCATTTTTCCCACCCAGTCAGAAACCGGGTGACCTGGCAAGGCGAGTGGATCCCGGGGGAGAGGTTCGCCCTGAAAGCGGACTCCCAGGATTCGAACCCTGTACCTCCAAAATAACGGCGTTGTTGTACCCCACTCCTTCACCACTACGCCACCGCCGAAGCGGCTAAGAGAATGTCATTAATAATTCATCTAATGATTCATAATATTTTCATGTAACAAAATGATATAAATGAACATTAACACTTATTTATGTTCATAAATAATATTTAATTTCAATTCTGTAGATTTAAAACCATTCCACGTGAACTCCATTACTAAAATACAAGTGAACCAATTATGAAAATCAAGAAAACGAACACTCTGAAATGACAGAATTCGATATTATAAATTATCAAAAAAGACATAAATTAACTAAACATAATTATGATAAACTAAATACATATCTAATAGGTTATGAATTAATTTATTAATAAATCTAATTTCATATTCCAGGACCTTAATTTCAAGATCAAAACACATTCAGACTTTAGGTAAGGGTTTCTTCATCTCACTTCCATTTTTTTGAGATATTATATAATCAGTACTATTACTTGTGTATGGTGTTGTATACTTCCCATTGATGTTTCATATCATGAATATATTTATTTTCATGATATTTAATTTATCATTTGACAATAAATAATTTTGGGGTATACGATTCAATTGATTACAAATTTTTAAGGGTTTTTTCCACCCGAACATCCATTTTTATTCGGGTTACTTTTATTATATAATTACCTCAATGAAACTTTTTTGTATTATTATTTAATCCTCATAAATTCTATGTGATTTTTTTATATATGTTCACCAACCATAATCCTTCCTTATTTTATGTATAGTTACATGTTTTAAAAGGAAGTTTCAAAATTATTTCTAAAATACAAACCCGATTCAAGGGATCATTTCGAATTCTTACCCGTTTTCAAGTGTACACTAGAATCTATTTTTAGACACAGTTATTTTTATAAAAACAGTCATTTTATCATGAATAATTATCTTGTATCATTTTTGGATTTAATAGAACAAACATTTCTTTCCAATTTAAAATTCTCTTTAACACTTTCCTTAAAATGCTCTAAAATTATTTAGTTCTAAAGAATATTAAGAACTCTTTTTACATGATTTCACTTTAGTGGGACATCACTTATGCCAAAAATAGAATTTAAATGTCTGAGTATTTTATTTTCTGAGATACTCATTTTTACAAACTTATTTCATGGAAAATAAAAAATATTTTCTAAAAGAACTCTTCTTTCAAAAGTAAAAAGGATTTTTCTCATCTCACTTTATCTTTATGAGATATATTCCTTGTTCACCACTTACTTCTTACTTGTGTTGTCTGTACTTTCCTTTTTTTATATCATATCAAGAGTATCCTTATTCTAAAGATATTCTAAGGTTTTATTATTTGAATGTTTCAAGGTGGTATAGGATACTTTGGAATGTTTAAGGATTAATTCATCAATAATTTTTCAATGGTCTCATTTAGAAGTATCCTCATCTGTGGAAAAATCATTTGTTGAATCTTGTACTTCATTGATGTTTATCTTATATGTTATCATCCAACTTGTTTTATTGAATGTTTTATGATTAGTTTTATTATGGATGTGTTATCTTGAAACCATTCACCATATTACTCTGAATGGTTGTGTTTATGATTAATGATTGGGGAAAGTTATTTACATTTAATATGTTAGTTTCTATATTAATGTGTATGTTGTTTATTTTCACCCCATTCATATGAGGAATGCATTGGACTTATTAAGTGTTGGGTGTGGACCTCTATATCCCCTTGATGCATCAGTAGGTCTCATGAGACAAACTAGAGTCTTGGCACAAGGCCTTGAAAAAATGATTATTTATGGTCTTTGCATGAGGCCTTGACGGTATGGTTATGATATCCTGTATTATGAATTCCCTCATTATGAAAACAGTATTGATGGTTCATGTGGTTATTTGACTAGTGGAATACCCATGGTTATTTTTTCTTATGTCATTATTTAATCAGCTCACATTCCTACCATAATGTGTTCAAGTTTATTATTTGTAAAGCCATGTGTTTTCAATTATTAACCATACCTAATGTTTATGTTATGATATATTCCATTGTATTGCTTCCCCTTACTGAGCATTTGAGATAACCCCTTTCTTATGTTTCATTTTCTATGGGCATGAAGAATTTTATTATGATTGACATGCTGAAATAACCTAGGAGTTATGGATGTTGTCAAAGGAGATTCTATGTTGATTTTATTTTCAAGTTTTAATGTAGAACTTATTTATGTATCTTTTTTCTAATACTACTAAACTACTCGGTCCTTCGGGATGTATATTCCTTGTTTATATGACAATTTAATCAAACAAGGTACTGGCTCTGAGAAACTAGGGTTAGGTCCTTAAAAAATGTATGGCTATTAAATCAGATAATGGAATGTAAAATAGTTGTTTTTATCAGATATTCTCTTTGTTAAAAACACTACTACCTAAAAGAAATTTGTTGCCTACAAATTTCTATGAGATAAAGATGTTTGTTTGTAATTTGGTCTTGGTTATTAGAAGATTCATGCATGTTCAAATGACTGCTTCTTATATTATGGTGGAAATGATTCGTTCGATAGTTTTCCTACATGTGGACAATCAAGATACAAAGAAGCCCAAACAGGGAAGTCTAAATTTATTCCTTTAAAAAAATTGAGATGTTTCCCACTCACACCTAGATTTCAGCATTTAGTTATGTCTCAAAACAGAATATCATTGATGTAATGAAACAAAACCAACATTTCAACCAGTAAAAGTTAGAATCATCCCTCTGATGGTTATTCATGGAAACATTTTGACCAAGTGCATCTGTCTTTTTCTTTAGATTCCCAAAACGTGTGGTTGGGTGTTTCTATTGACAGTTTCTATCCATTTGGTTCTTACGGTAGTTAGTATTCATGTTGGAATATCTTTATAACTCCTTATAATTTACCTTCATGGATGTTAATGAAGGATCCATATATCTTTTTGACCTTATTAGTTTCAGGTCATCCAAAAAATAATATTGACGTTTATTTGAAACCATTCATTGATGAGTTAATTTCTATGTGAAGTAATAGTGTAAGTACATATGATGTTGCTGTGAAATAAAACTTCCTACTGAAAGCTGCATTGATATGGAAAATTAGTGACTTCCCAACATATGAAATGGTATCTAGTTGGAGTAGACGTGGTCCAAGATCATATTTGTACTATATGGTAGACAACAAAGTGTTTGTGTTCTTCAATGGAAAAAAACCTTGTTTTTTAATACCATCATTGTGGATTTCTTCCAACCGATCAACCTTTTCGAAAAAATAAATATAATTTCAAAAAAGGATCAGTTGAAAAAGATAGACATCAAACAATGATCTTAGGTACAAAGTTAAAACCAGTTGTATCTTCATTACAACCCATAAAATTTGGAGCAACAATAAACCAAAAAAATGATGGGTTTGGAAAAGAGCACAATTGGATAAAACAGATCATTTTTTTGGGATTTTCTATATTGGTCTGATTTTTTGGTCTGTCACATATTAGATGTGATGCATATTGAGAAGAACTATTTTTATAATTTATTTCATATGGTTTTAGAAACACCAGGTAAGACCAAAGATAATGTAAAGGTACAATTAGATCTTTTCCAAATTATTAAAAGACCAAAACTTGAACTATTTAAAAATGTTAGATCATAGAAGTTAATGAAGGTAAAATAATCTTATACAATATCCAAATATATTCGATTATTATTTTGTTAGTGGGTTTCATATTTGAGACTTCCAGATGGTTATGCTACAAATTTAGGTACATTGGTTAGAAATGTTCATATTACCAATTTGAAAAGTCATGACTGTCATGTTTTAATGGAAATAACTATGCCAATTTCGTTAAGAGGTTTATTAAATCCTATGATTTTGGATTCACTAATAGACATATCATATTTTTTAAAGGTAGTTGTGCATCAACAATAGACTATGATGCTGTAATAAAATTGTAAGAATATGTTGTTTTAATTTTTATTAAACTGGAAAAAATATTCCAGACAGGTTTGTTTGACTCAATGGAACATTTTATATTACATTTTCCACATGAAATAGAACGTTGAGGACTTGTATAGTTTCAATGGATGTAACCATTTGAGATATTCATGTAGAAATTTTTAAAAAAGTATGTAACAAATCATCAATTGAAGGGAAAATTACAGAAGATTATTTGCAAGAGGAAATTTCTTTTTTATGCTCTCATTACATTCAATATGAATATCCCTAAAATCACAACCGCATGAGCTATAATAAGAGAAATGTTGAATATGGCATGAGAAATCAATTATCAGTTTTCAATCATCCCGAACTTGGGTTCGATGGAGTTCATGAATGACGGATTTTAGATGATGAACATTATATAGCTCATACATATATTCTGCTTAACTATGAAGAAATGAAACCATTTGTATTGTGAGTTCTTCAATCACTTATTCTGTAATTTTTATAAGAGTATATTAATATTATTTTATTTTTGGGTTATATGATAATCATATAAAGTAATAGTTTCCACAAATTACAGCAGCTTCTCTTGAAGAACGTCGTCAAGATATTTTTTCCTACTGGTTTCAAAAACCGGTAACATAAATTATTTTTTATTTCACATAAAAAATCAATTTTGATACTTGTTATATTGATAATTGTTTTACAAATTTTTAGTTATCTCAACATGTTGATAAAATTGATAATCAATTGGGGTATTGATTAAACCACCATCCAAAATGGTTAAATATTATAATTCTTATGTGGTGAATGGTTTTTGATTTCATACATATGCATATGGGGAATTAAAAAATAATAATGAATAGTGGTGTTTTCTTGAGAGTATCTCATTATAGAGAAACTAAAGTTGACTTTTACGGCATGCGGGAAGAAATTGTTGAACTATTTATCTGAGACAATATTACATAATGATATTTAAATGTTAGTGTTTGGATACTGAGAGAGGCTTGTGTGTTCATATGATCTATGGAATCATTGATATTAAATATAAAATTCTTCTTGCAGTAAATGAACCATTTGTATTGGCTAATCAAACATATAAAATTTATTATGAAAATTACTACGCTACTTCAAGGGAGTTTGGTGATTGGTGGAGCATAATAAAAATTAAATCTCAAGAGAATCAGTTTACTAAAAGTGAATGTGGTTCTATAGAAGTTTAAGGAATTGAAATTTTTCAAGACACTTGTAACAGCCTGAGATTTTATGAAAAATATTCTTTTTTATTTCACTAATGTCTTGTGTTATACGCTACACCAAAAGGTGCTTGCACAACACACATCCTTGACTTGACTTGCATTACACGCAATCGCGACCTTCCTCAATAGCGTGTGTAGTACGCAATACCGAGTTTCACTAAACAACGATATGCTATAAAAATATTATTAAAACTAGCCGTTATGAATAGTAATAACCACTTTTTGAAATCCAGTAAATCTTATTTTTCAAAATGAACTTTATTTTTGGATTCGGAGTATCGAATTTATCCTAAGGTGAAATTTTGGTACTTTTCGGATAACTTTCATATTCTGATGAATAGTGAAAATTACTAAATTATAATTAAAAACAACTTTTTTTAATCGAAATAATTAATAGTGATAAATCATTAATTTGAGTGGTTTTAAAGTATATTTAGAATATATTTTTACAATTTAATACGATGTTGGTCATTGGATGTAATTTCACATTTAAACTAGACATAAACAAGTGTCAATCTTTTGATAGATATTGTTTCTTAAAAACACGCTATTTGTTTTAACAGCGGGATTTAATTATAAAATTAATTAATGCAACTCTTATGTTATGAATTTGGTAAAATAGACTTCATTTTTGAATTCGGAATATGAAATATATATTGGGATGAAATTTTGGCATTGTTCTGAAAAACATCAATTTTTGATGAATAGTGAAACTACTAAGTGGTAGGTTAAAAACTGAATTTTTGCATAAAACTTAATTTTACCGCTTCTGTGAATGGAATTTCAAAAATCCGAGAGACACGGTTAATATCAAGGACTAAAATGTGGTTCAATGAGATGAAAATAATTTTTGGTGAATAGTAACTTTTTACTTTTTTTTACCACGGTTAAAGGTAAATAGGGTAATTAAGGGTAAAAATGATATTAATATTACCCTAACACATGTCCTAATCCTATTGGACAAGTGTATTTCGACCAAAAACAAACATAGGAATAAAATAGGACCATTTAGGCCCACTTGGGTTAGATTAGGACATTTATTATTAATTTATTTAAAGAAGGGTTAAAAGAGTTAAAATCAAAGTTTATTTACTAAAACATTTTTATTATGGGGCTATACATAAGATAAATTCGACTATAAATATTCATTAGAAAGATAAAACGATTTCCTACATAATGGTATTTTATTTGTAATTTTTAGACATTAAATAATTTAATTTATTTATGACACAATGATGATGCAGTAATTATCTTATTAATGAAATATTGACATAATTGATGTTATAAACACCAAACTAAATGTAATTTGAGACTTTTTATGAATTCCACTAATTTTCTAGGTTACTATGATATATTAGTGTTGATTTAATCAACTTGGTTGGAACATATAATTCTGTTATGACTTTCAAAAAAATCATATATCAAATAGTGTCAAAATTGACACAAAATAGTTTTTAAATCAAATATTATATTATTAATTGTTATTTTATTCCTAAAAATCTAAGGTTCGGCCAAATGACTTAGATAAGGATATATATATTAATAATAAACAATTTGGGGTTCGTTTGGCATGTTATAGTAAGTGTATTAACCATATAGTGAAAGAAAACAAAAAGACACGGTAAAAGTTAAATTAATTAACTTAGAGTTAAATCTAATTGATAAGGTTAAAATAATATCTTAAACTTGTCTAAATTCTATTGGTTGATAGGATTTCGACCCATCCTTACTTTAGCTTCGAAATAAGACCCTTTGGAACCATTATAAACCGATTTTGACTTTAATATAAAATAATATTTTGAGATATTCCTAAGGTGCCCCTCTCCTCCCCTATAAAAGGACACCTCCTCCCCCTCCTCCTCACACCAATTTGAGCACTCAAGCTCGGCCAACCCCTGCCAATTTCTCCTCTCCACTTCCCTAGCAACAGCCTAGAGGTTCTGGCCTTCCTCAAAGACCAATTTTAGTGCCCTAAGAGGAGGTCTCAAAGAGGCGCTTCAAAGAAGAGGTAATTACCGTTATCAATTCTTTTATCTTTATTTCTTCTTCCACTTCTTCTTAGGTTGTTTCATTATGAAGTAATAACATCAGTATCACTCATATACTGATATTTTATTATAAGTATGAAACAACCCTATTTCACTATCTATCCATCCTACGGAAAAAGAAATCACCGCGCGTGCGTACGTACGGAATACCGTCTCCACGCCGTGGTGTAATCTATTTTCCACCATCACCTTACATGGATGGGTATAATGGTGTAAAGAATAACTATACATAGTTATTACAACATCATATTGATTCTGATATATTGTATAATTCACTTCAATTCAGTTCAATATTTATGGAAATGATATCATCGCTCGTGCGTACGTACGGAATACCGTCTCCACGACGCGATGAGATTCATTCTCCATGTTAACCATTTAAGAATGATTATAATGTATATATAAGAAATAATAATGAAATATATGACATTATAAAGCTACTGGATTTATGTATATATATACATATTTCATCTACTTACTTCCATTTCAAGACAATAAGGAAAGGAAAACAGCGTTCATGCGTACGTACGGACTACCGTCTCCATGAACGGTGTTTTTCATTTTATTTATCTACCTATTATATATATATATATATTGAATATATATGATATATAAATCATATTTTATATTCTGGAAGTAAGTAAATCATGATATAAGTAATAATGATGTCAAGAACAACAAGTCAAAACACCTACGATAAATGAAACGATTTTACCCAAAACGCATCTTTAACATGGAATTTACAAAAGAACGGGTAATATAATGTCATAAGTGAACCATATATGATATCATAACAATGAATATGATTCTGTAATAAGTCAATAACACGATTTAAATCATTATACAGGAGGTTCGGACACTTACAAAGCAAGTCGGACCTAAGGTAAGGGAAATATCACAATCTCATTTTTATCCGAGATTGTTTATTCGTAAGTATTTACTGGGGTTTTTTTTCATCCACATCCATGTTTCCTCAATATGTAATATTATTTCCATCCAACTACAATTGTTTAAATCCAATTTTACCCTTTGGTTAGTTTTAAGTAAAAGATATGAAAGGAATCTTTTGTCGTTTATCGTACGAGGTACATTTTGACTTTTTCGACAAAAGTACAAAGAATGTTTTTTTTTAACTTATACGGAACGAACGGATTTCTACTGTTTTATAAAGCCTTATTTTCATGAAGCTTCCTCTAAAAGATTTCATGACTATTTTCAATAAAATCTCTTTCTTTTAAAATTGCATGATGTTTTGTGAAAAGAAATTGATTTTGAAGAAGAAAGGATATTTTCCTCAAGAATTCAATTCAAGTGTTTTATCAAAATTATTTTCCATATAAGATAATAAAGGGTTCTGTTTCTATCCATATTTTTACATTGATTTGACTATGTTGTGATGGAATTATGTTTATCAATTCCTTTATCTTATATGAATGGTTTTATGATGTCATGTTGTTTAAGAATCCCATTTTTATTACATGGGTTATGCAATGATGTATGATTTATGATATTGTGGAACACATAAGAAAGGATTCATTAAGAGATGGGTGGGACCTATATCTACCTCCAATGCATTGGGTAAAGATTTCATATCTCATGAGATAGACATGGCTGGAATGGTAGGTTATACCGGTTCAGTGAAACAGGACTGAAACGAGGATTACTCGATTCAGAAAGGGACTTTGTCCACTAAGATAGTCTTGGCAATGAGTCTTGACTAACAAGAAATGATTCTCTATGATTATGTGTGTATGCCACAATGAGTAATGTTTTAAGTTATGATTTCATTTCACTACTATGATTTATCCCATGTTATGAAATTATGCTCTCTTTTGCAGGTTAAGATTTCCAAAAATGTTATGTTCTTATGAAAATTATGTGATTGATATTTCTTTTGTTTACCCTTACTGAGCATTTGAGCTCACCCTTTTATGTTATCTTTTCCCCAGGATATAAAGAAAGGTTTTAGGTAAAAAAAAAGAAGATCTTTGTGGGAGATTTTGAAGATCTTTCACCAGGATTAGAAGATTACGTTCCGAGTTTCCAAAGACACTAAACTATTATGATCCTTGTGTGTATATTTTTGTTATGTATTAAGTATTCCGCAAAAGTAATGTAATGTCCATGTACGTTAGGCTTCGGGACTCTACAGTTGGTATCAGAGGAAAGGTTTAGTCAACCTTTGGAAACTAGGATGCGAAAACGTTAGTGAGATACCTAGAGATATTTCTAAGGTATGTCTAGGGATGCCCCTAAGGATAAGTATACGTATAGGATATAGTTCTAGAACTATGGTAACGATATTAGATTAAACCAAAGATGATAGATATTTAAGTTACTCCCCCTTTATTACGATTTTTGCATCTAACACTATTCTGTTTGGGTTTTAGAAAATGGCTGGAAACAAGATGATTCACAATAATGGAGGATATGATGGACAATGGAATGATATTCTTCATGAGCAACCAAATGAAATGGGATTTGGATATCCAAACATCATTATTATGCCGAATCAGCAATCTCAAAACATGATCAATAAAGTAAAATTTGGTAGGTTTCCTGACTCGACTAATAAGAGAAAGATGGAGTTTCATGATGATCATAGAGGAAAGAAAGTTCAATTTCCCCTATGTAAATCATGTGGGAAGAGGCATCAAGGAGAATGTTTCAAGGGAACTGGAAGATGCTTTGGGTGTGGAAAAGAAGGACACAAAGCAAGTAAGTGCAATGGAAAAGGGTCGGTTAACACCATGAATGAGGATAATGGTATTGCTACGACATCAAAAATGGTTAACTGTTTTAAATGTGGAATGTATGGCCATTATGCAAACAAATGCCCTAAGGGAAAGACTCATGAAGAGAATCAGTATGGTCATATGGGTAGTATTTATATGGATGATGATGAAGAGACTACAAATGATATGTGAGATGAAAGAATTTTTGAAGCTCGGTCAATGGTTTAAGAATGTAGTGGAATGATTACATGTTTATCATGTGTAATGTTGTATAAGAAATCTCATGGTACTATGGAATAAAGAGACATCTAAGGATTGTTACACTGTTGTCTTTCCTTGAGTTATGAAAGTGTATGATTAATGGTACCACTATCCATGAAAGGTTATTCAGATATTTTTTGAATTTAGATGATATGCGCATAATGAAGGAATAATAAGATAATGAGGTGTTTGATTGTATTCATGAGCTCATGACTGATATAAGGAGAAGGTTATATCATGGTTTGAGTATAGAGAATTTTTGGATTTTGGTATGTGGAAAGAGTTAACTTTTAACTTCATTCATGTTTTCACTAAGGTTCAATGGGTATTCAAGAGAATACATGATTAAGGACTTTGAATGTTTGGAATGTGACCAACAAAACATATCTTATGATATATGGGGATCGAAGATGGTGTTAAATCTCTGGTAATTGTTTTCACTATATTATGAGAGTGGACTATAGTATTATGGATAAGCCTAAAGATTAGAATGGATTATGTTGGACATAAGTTAGTATTGTTTAAGGATAGAAGATTTTCGATATTATTGATGGGATGTTATAGTAATATAGTTTTAGAAAAAGGACAACCTGCAGGACGGGCGACAGCCCATCGCGTCGGACAAGGCTGTGGGAATCGAACCCAAAACCGAAGTGCGACTGGCCTTTATCGCCTACCACTGGCCTACAGGAAGTCCCTGTTTAGTAGAAACTAGTTTTATTATATTATGCAGTATGATATATGAAGTATATGTCCATTTTAGGAACCATATGTGATTAATATCACTATAGAATGACTTATGTATATTTAATAACTTTTTCTAACCTTTTTTTTGAGACAGATGGAATGACCCATCATTCTATCACATGATCTGATAACACTTCACAAATAACAAATTTAACTTCATTTATTTAAGAGATGAAGTAGAAATTGTTCAAGGCACGAACAAAAGTGAGATTGTACCAAAATAAAGTAAGTATTTATTTTAAGCAAATTTCAACTTTAGGGAAATGATCTTCAAAACCAAAAATGTTGTCCTAGTGATCTTATACCTGATGAATCAGATGGTACCTTATATCATCACAAATCTATGGATTTGTGATTACTGGCTTTTCCATAGCCATGTTCTCTACCACTCTCCATCAGAACATGATGGTTAGATTTCTCTTCCATATCCATATTTTCACCTATGTGGAAACCCAGTTATTAGTTTATTTGGGTAATCGTTACATTTCATACTTTAGTTTTTAAAGCCAAGTTTTGGTATTCCCTTTTACGATGTGGGTTTCTATTAAAGAAACTTTCGAATAGTAAACCATTTATAACCCCGACGAATTTCGAGGGCAAAATTCATTTTAAGGGGGGTAGAATGTAACAGCCTGAGATTTTATGAAAAATATTCTTTTTTATTTCACTAATGTCTTGTGTTATACGCTACACCAAAAGGAGCTTGCACAACACACATCCTTGACTTGACTTGCATTACACGCAATCACGACCTTCCTCGATAGCGTGTGTAGTACGCAATACCGAGTTTCACTAAACAACGATATGCTATAAAAATATTATTAAAACTAGCCGTTATGAATAGTAATAACCACTTTTTGAAATCCAGTAAATCTTATTTTTCAAAATGAACTTTATTTTTGGATTCGGAGTATCGAATTTATCCTATGGTGAAATTTTGGTACTTTTCGGATAACTTTCATATTCTGATGAATAGTGGAAATTACTAAATTATAATTAAAAACAACTTTTTTTAATCGAAATAATTAATAGTGATAAATCATTAATTTGAGTGGTTTTAAAGTATATTTAGAATATATTTTTACAATTTAATATGATGTTGGTCATTGGATGTAATTTCACATTTAAACTAGACATAAACAAGTGTCAATCTTTTGATAGATATTGTTTCTTAAAAACACGCTATTTGTTTTAACAGCGGGATTTAATTATAAAATTAATTAATGCAACTCTTATGTTATGAATTTGGTAAAATAGACTTCATTTTTGAATTCGGAATATGAAATATAGCTTGGGATGAAATTTTGGCATTGTTCTGAAAAACATCAATTTTTGATGAATAGTGAAACTACTAAGTGGTAGGTTAAAAACTGAATTTTTGCATAAAACTTAATTTTACCGCTTCTGTGAATGGAATTTCAAAAATCCGAGAGACACGGTTAATATCAAGGACTAAAATGTGGTTCAATGAGATGAAAATAATTTTTGGTGAATAGTAACTTTTTACTTTTTTTTACCACGGTTAAAGGTAAATAGGGTAATTAAGGGTAAAAATGATATTAATATTACCCTAACACATGTCCTAATCCTATTGGACAAGTTTATTTCGACCAAAAACAAACATAGGAATAAAATAGGACCATTTAGGCCCACTTGGGTTAGATTAGGACATTTATTATTAATTTATTTAAAGAAGGGTTAAAAGAGTTAAAATCAAAGTTTATTTACTAAAACATTTTTATTATGGGGCTATACATAAGATAAATTCGACTATAAATATGAATTAGAAAGCTAAAACGATTTACTACATAATGGTATTTTATTTGTAATTTTTAGACATTAAATAATTTAATTTATTTATGACACAATGATGATGCAGTAATTATCTTATTAATGAAATATTGACATAATTGATGTTATAAACACCAAAATAAATGTAATTTGAGACTTTTTATGAATTCCACTAATTTTCTAGGTTACTATGATATATTATTGTTGATTTAATCAACTTGTTTTGAACATATAATTCTGTTATGACTTTCACAAATATCATATATCAAATAGTGTCAAAATTGACACAAAATAGTTTTTAAATCAAATATTATATTATTAATTGTTATTTTATTCCTAAAAATCTAAGGTTCGGCCAAATGACTTAGATAAGGATATATATATTAATAATAAACAATTTGGGGTTCGTTTGTCATGTTATAGTAAGTGTATTAACCATATAGTGAAAGAAAACAAAAAGACACGGTAAAAGTTAAATTAATTAACTTAGAGTTAAATCTAATTGATAAGGTTAAAATAATATCTTAAACTTGTCTAAATTCTATTGGTTGATAGGATTTCGACCCATACTTACATTAGCTTCGAAATAAGACCCTTTGGAACCATTATAAACCGATTTTGACTTTAATATAAAATAATATTTTGAGATATTCCTAAGGTGCCCCTCTCCTCCCCTAAAAAAGGACACCTCCTCCACCTCCTCCTCACACCAATTTGAGCACTCAAGCTCGGCCAACCCCTGCCAATTTCTCCTCTCCACTTCCCTAGAAACATCCTAGAGGTTCTGGTTTTCCTCAAAGACCAATTTTAGTGCCCTAAGAGGAGGTCTCAAAGAGGCGCTTCAAAGAAGAGGTAATTACCGTTATCAATTCTTTTATCTTTATTTCTTCTTCCACTTCTTCTTAGGTTGCTTCATTATGAAGTAATAACATCAGTATCACTCATATACTGATATGTTATTATAAGTATGAAACAACCCTATTTCACTATCTATCCATCCTACGGAAAAAGAAATCACCGCGCGTGCGTACGTACGGAATACCGTCTCCACGCCGTGGTGTAATCTATTTTCCACCACCACCTTACATGGATGGGTATAATGGTGTAAAGAATAACTATACATAGTTATTACAACATCATATTGATTCTGATATATAGTATAATTCACTTCAATTCAGTTCAATATTTATGGAAATGATATCATCACTCGTGCGTACGTACGGAATACCGTCTCCACGACGCGACGAGATTCATTCTCCATGTTAACCATTTAAGAATGATTATAATGTATATATAAGAAATAATAATGAAATATATGACATTATAAAGCTACTGGATTTATGTATATATATACATATGTCATCTACTTACTTCCATTTCAAGACAATAAGGAAAGGAAAACAGCGTTCATGCGTACGTACGGACTACCGTCTCCATGAACGGTGTTTTTCATTTTATTTATCTACCTATTATATATATATATATATTGAATATATATGATATATAAATCATATTTTATATTCTGGAAGTAAGTAAATCATGATATATGTAATAATGATGTCAAGAACAACAAGTCAAAACACCTATGATAAATGAAACGATTTTACCCAAAACGCTTCTTTAACATGGAATTTACAAAAGAACGGGTAATATAATGTCATAAGTGAACCATATATGATATAATAACAATGAATATGATTCTGTAATAAGTCAATAACATGATTTAAATCATTATACAGGAGGTTCGGACACTTACAAAGCAAGTCGGACCTAAGGTAAGGGAAATATCACAATCTCATTTTTATCCGAGATTGTTTATTCGTAAGTATTTACTGGGGTTTTTTTTATCCACATCCATGTTTCCTCAATATGTAATATTATTTCCATCCAACTACAATGGTTTAAATCCAATTTTACCCTTTGGTTAGTTTTAAGTAAAAGATATGAAAGGAATCTTTTGTCGTTTATCGTACGAGGTACATTTTGACTTTTTCGACAAAAGTACAAAGAATGTTTTTTTTAACTTATGCGGCACGAACGGATTTCTACTGTTTTATAAAGCCTTATTTTCATGAAGCTTCCTCTAAAAGATTTCATGACTATTTTCAATAAAATCTCTTTCTTTTAAAATTGCATGATGTTTTGTGAAAAGAAATTGATTTTGAAGAAGAAAGGATATTTTCCTCAAGAATTCAATTCAAGTGTTTTATCAAAATTATTTTCCATATAAGATAATAAAGGGTTCTGTTTCTATCCATATTTTTACATTGATTTGACTATGTTGTGATGGAATTATGTTTATGAATTCCTTTATCTTATATGAATGGTTTTATGATGTCATGTTGTTTAAGAATCCCATTTTTATTACATGGGTTATGCAATGATGTATGATTTATGATTTTGTGGCACACATAAGAAAGGATTCATTAAGAGATGGGTGGGACCTATATCTCCCTCCAATGCATTGGGTAAAGATTTCATATCTCATGAGATAGACATGGCTGGAATGGTAGGTTATACCGGTTCAGTGAAACAGGACTGAAACGAGGATTACTCGATTCAGAAAGGGACTTTGTCCACTAAGATAGTCTTGGCAATGAGTCTTGACTAACAAGAAATGATTCTCTATGATTATGTGTGTATGCCACAATGAGTAATGTTTTAAGTTATGATTTCATTTCACTACTATGATTTATCCCATGTTATGAAATTATGCTCTCTTTTGCAGGTTAAGATTTCCAAAAATGTTATGTTCTTATGAAAATTATGTGATTGATATTTCTTTTGTTTACCCTTACTGAGCATTTGAGCTCACCCTTTTATGTTTTCTTTTCCCCAGGATATAAAGAAAGGTTTTAGGTAAAAAAAAAGAAGAAGATCTTTGTGGGAGATTTTGAAGATCTTTCACCAGGATTAGAAGATTACGTTCCGAGTTTCCAAAGACACTAAACTATTACGATCCTTGTGTGTATATTTTTGTTATGTATTAAGTATTCCGCAAAAGTAATGTAAAGTCCATGTAAGTCAGGATACGGGTCTCTACAACACTGCTCTGAATCCATCTTTTTTATGAATAGACACGAATATTATTGATGACACCCCAAAGTTAAGGGTCAATGGTGACGATTATGTTAATGATCGTACAACTAAATTTGAAATAAAAAGAGATGATGAAACTGAAACTAATATAGAAATTGATGATGATGAAGAGGAATATGAAGAGATTGACATCGATATTTATGAAGATGAGGATGAATATAGACATTTACATAGTTAAATACTGGTTATAATCATATATAATATATATCTATATATAATGGTTATTTTCAACTGTTTATTAACAACAATCATTTTTTGTTTCAGATGGACGGGGATCTATATCGTATGTTGTAGGAGGTTGATCTACCTTTGGACGATCAGGATATTAGATCATCTGACACTTAAACTGCGAGCGGTTCAGGGGACACTCTAAGGGGGCATGTTCTTGCCCAACTGATGATTCCTAACCCTATACCTGAGTGACTTCCACATCTTGGGTTTGATCCATGCACATAAATGTACGTTTACCTATGTATTTTAGTTAGTTTTCATTAATTTATTTATATTCTATGTGTTTGATTTTTTTTCACAACTTTACACATATAGATATGGGATAGGGGATTTCTATATTGTGCAATTATTTTTCTGATGCATGGGTGTTATGGGATTAGATTCCCATTGATGTACAACACCGCATGTTCAAGCATTAGCTGGTACGTAAATAAATAATACTTATTTTAAAATTAATTTAATTAATTACTTGATATAATAAATTATTTGTAGGGTTTATGGTATTCCATTGATCAGAGCATGTGTGAGGCTATCTGGAAGGCATGGCAGGGAGCTTTGTGTTCTCGTTGTACTTAGTTTTTCCACAATTTAAAAAGGAAAGAAATGGAGAAAGCAGGAGTGATAGAGTTTGATGAGACATGTCATGTCCACTGACCGGATTATATTTCATCTTAGGTTTGGGATGGATTATGTACACACTAGTTGAGTAGGCGGTTTCATAGTATATCATCAGTAGTTTGGAAAAATTGGGGGAGAAAGGAGGTGACACATAGAGCTGGTAGTCGTACATTCAGTACGCATAGGGAGCATACGGTAAATATATTTTTTTAAATATTGTATATAACTTTAATTGTAAATGGTTTATTTTATATTCATATAGGCAGTCACATAGCCCTATATTATAGAGTACGACATTTATAGGAGGATGTACAGTGATCCAACCAATAGAGATATTAGAGGTGCTTTCCAGCATTATATTCTGGCTGGTATAATTTCATTTTGAGTTTTAAATTTAATTAAAAATAATATTTTAACTATTTTAAGTTTAAATTGAAACTAAAGGAGTCATTTGAGGCCACGACATCTTAGACACATATTGAGAGTCAGACTGAGATCAATGGTTAGACCAGTTCCCCCCTATTTGATGCGACAACATGGATGCAGGCGACCGAGTGTGCCTTTGAGAATGGTCGAGTTATTGGTATCATCTCTCGATTGGACCTTGAGGGTTTTTATGGCACCTTTGTGATGTCAATGTCCATATTAAGAGGATCTCTTAAGGAGTCGTCATCATCTCATGCATAGTATGAGGAGAAGCTGCGAGCATAGAGTGAGTTTATAGAGACTATGCATAAGGAGCAGGAGGAGATGCATCAGTGGCAGCAGCAGTAGTAGGAAGAGTTACTACGACAGCAGTAGCAACAACAGTAGGAAATGCAAGATGAAATGTGTCGATGACCGCATTAGCAGGAGTAGGAGTATATGGAGTACATGTGACGCTTGACTCGTAGTTTAGGGATGAAGTTCCTTCCACTGTATCCTCCAGCACCTCTAGAGGACACTCCCCCTTAGTGATGTATTTTTATTTTATAATGAAACATTTGAATGTAATTTTTTTTGTAATATTAACTATTTAAAGTTTTAAATAGTGCGTTTTTTATATTTTCTCAAATATTATAGTTTTTATTATTTTTTCTTATTTATTTTTTTATTAATTAATATATTTTTATACTTTTGTGAATACTGAGGTTTTTATTATATTACTAATATTAATATTATTATTTCATTAATATTAATAATTATATTATTTAATTATTTAATTATTTTATAATTAATATTATTTTATGAATATTAATATTATTATTTGATTTATATTATTATTATATTATTATTATTATTATTTTATAATTAATTTTATTGTACTAATATTAGTATTATAATTTCATTTATATTAATATTTATTTTATTTTATTTATTTTTTATTTTTTCAACTATTTGCGACGGGCCCATCACAAAAGGCTTTATTTTTTTATATTTTCCATAGTATTTGTAATTGTCCATAGAAAATACTAATTCCAACGATCCATTGTAAAAAGTATTTAAAAATATTGGGAAAACTATTTACGACAGGTGGTCGGCCCGTCGTAATAGAGTTTTTTAAAAAATCGTCAAACTTATTTGCGACTCTTCCACTACCTATCGAAAATAATAACTTTTTGTGATGGACTATCGCAAAAGGTAATATTTGCGATGTCCTTTTCCACAATGAGCCATTTCTGACGGGACCCCATCACAAATGAGCATTTGTGATAGGAACCCATCGCAAAACTCCCTTTTTCCAGTAGTGTCATGAACAATATCTTCTACCCTTACCTACATCAGTTCCTGGTGGTGTCCACTGATGGAATCCTAGTACACTCGGAATCTGAGGAGGAGGACACGAGACACTTGATGATGGTTCTGGACACACTCTGAGAGCACCATATTTACAGGAATCTCTCGAAGTATTGGTTCTAGATTCCTGAGGTCCATTTTCTGGGAAACGTTTTTTCATAAGCTGGAGTTGCAGTGGATCCAATGAATATTTAGGTGGTTCTTACTTTGGAGTCACCCAAAAGTGTTACCCCGGTGCGGAGTTCCCTGGGTTTGGATGGGTACTATTGGAGGTTTATACCTGAAATTTCCAGAGTAGCAGCATCCTTGACAACTTTGACATGAAAGGGGAAGTCTTTCATGTGGATGGAGAAGTGTCGGGAGAGCTTCCAGCAGCTGAGATAGAGATTGATGAGTGCTCCCACAAATGAGGGTATCGAGTACATAGTTTTCTGTGATGCATCAGGAATTGGGCTTGGTTGTGTCCTGATGTAGGGGAAAGTGCTTATTTTCTATGGGTCACGCCATTTGATATCACATGAGAAGAACTATGCGAACAATGATCTTGAGTTAGCAGTGGTAGTCTTCGCATTGAAGATGTGGAAAAACTACATGATGGGTGAGTAGTTTATCATCTACTCTCACCAAAAGAGTGTCAAGTATATATTTTCTCATAAGTATATGAACTTGAGACAGAGGTCATGGCTAGAGTTCCTCTAGGAAAATGACTTTGATATTTTCTATACTCCTGGGAAGGGAAAGGTGGTGGCATATGCTTTCAGAATGATATCCAGTTCACAGATACTAAAAAAGGAAAAACAAGAGTTGGCCTCATTATAGATATCCTCTGTAGATGGAAATGGAGCAGCTTACCTCCAATCCATGGTTGTCACCCCTACACTCATCAAGTCAGGTAGGCACATATTGGGGATACCGAATGTGAGAATCTATGTACTCAGATGTTCATAGGGCATGCCTCAAATGGATATTTGAAAGGTGGGGAGCACATCATTCTTTTCAAAGGATGCACAGTAGTACTAGTGGTGTTATGGGAGGAGGTCTTGGGGAAGTTTCATACATCCCCTTTGGAAGTAAATCCTGGTGTGGTGAAGATGTACCAAAACCTCTGACATCAGTTATGGTGGTCTGGGATGAAGAAGGGAGTAGAAGAGTTTTTTTCTCGATGCCTCACTTGTCATTAAGTGAAGGCATAACACCAGGTTCTAGCGGGTTTGATGAAACCCTATGAGGTACCAGATTGAAAGTGGGATGGAATATCGATGGTCTTCATCATGGTTTTACCATGTATGTCCTGAGGCATGATACCATCTGGGTGATCGTTGACCAACTCCCCATGTTAGCCCATGTTCTGGCTATCCGGGAGCAGAGCTCAGTAGAGATCCTGTGATGCCTCTAAGTGTAGGAGATAGTTCGACTCAATGGAGTTCCATCGATAATGGTCTTAGATTGTGATGCTCACTTTACAACCTGGTTGTGGAAGGGATTGTAGGAGGTTTTTGGGACTCAGTTACACTTAAGCACAACATTTTACCCACAGACTAATGGCTAAACTAAGCGGACCATTTAGGTTTTGGAGGAAATGTTATGTTCTTGCATACTGGATTTTGGCCATAGTTAGGAGGATCACCTACCTCTCATGGAGTTTGCATACAAAAAAATCTACCACTACACCATCAGTATGGAACCACTTGATGGATTGTATAGGAGAACCTATAAGTCACCACTTTCCTAGATAGTCCTAGGAGAGTCTGCACTCATGGGCCCAGAGTTGGTATAGGAAATTACATAGAAGGTGCAGATCATCCAGGAGTGAATGAAGACTACACAGATCCGTTAGAGTTCTTATGATGGAAAACGATGGAGGCCTTTGGAGTTTAATGAAGGAGACCACATGTTCCTTCGAGTCTTACCTCAATATGGATTACATAGATTTGTCCGTGGAGACAAGTTATATTTGAGGTTTATTGAACCTTTCTATATTCTATGTAGAGTTGGCAAGGTGGTGTACTGCTTTGATCTACCTCTATAGTTATAGTGGGTGCACAACGTCTTCCACATGTCATAGATGTGGAGGTACATCCATGACCCATCACACATCATTGACTGGGGAGAGCTGGACATTGACGACAGGGTGACTTTTATTCAGTACCCGGTGGAGATCAAGGATCGACAATAGAGGAACCTTCATGGGTGGTCAATTCCTTTGGATTGTGTTCAGTGGCAGCACGGGAATCTCTAGGAGATCACTTAGGAGTGGGAGGCTCAGATTTGTTCTTAGTACCCACTTTTGTTTGAGTAGCTTTTTTGTTTTGGATTTCAGGGACGTAAATTCCCAAGGTGGGGAGAATGTAACATCTCGGATTTTCCATGTATAATTTTTAGATATTATATGGATTGATTTCGAGAATAGGCACTAAGACGGTGTGTAATTTCAAGACCTAGGGTGATCAGAACAATTTTTTGAATAATTTTAAAATATTATATAGCACATTCATGTATTTTTCTATAAAAAGTGGAATAACTCCTAAACGGGTGCCCAGATCAGAAATATGAAGTCACAGTTACCTTCAAAGAAGTAACTTTTCCATAGGTGAGCCCTAACAATGACCGGTATAGGTCAGCTGTAAAAATAATTTTTGAAAATTTTAAAGAATAAAATAAATTAAGTTTTATTTTATTTAATGTGACACAATGAGGAAACAATGGTTTCTTTTTAATAATCCATTATCGAAGAATTCAAGGTTATCTCCATAAACCTATAATTTCTCTAAAGCATGGAGAAAGAACCCTCTCCAAGAAATGAGACGGATTGAAGATCGGATTGTGGATCATCGTGCCAACATAGTTGGAAGATCTTGTCACCAATGGAAAATAAAATGCTCCTTGTTGACAACTGATCCAACTCAAGGAAGGGTTTTTTTTTCTTTTTGATTCCCCATTCTTGAATTCAACGATGAATGCAAACCAACCTATAAACAGGTTGATCCGCGGTTTGATCATTCTTGTGAGATGGGCTTGATTTGTGGGGTTTTAATGGGAGATAAATCTTTTTGATTATTTTTTCTTCAATCTTTGTTCTAAAGAGAACGAATTGAGGACAACATGAACAATGAATGGGGTTTGTTCCTTAGGGAGTTCATGTGCTTTTTTTCTATCCGTTTTCATGTAATTATTTATGGTTGGATGATCATGGTCATGACTCAAATTTCCAGGAGTATCCAAATGCAATTGGACCCTCAGATTGGTGAAAATATGAAGCGAAGGTAGATAAGTGTAGTTAAAGACCCAACGATCATAAAAGTGGCCTCGTTTTAGAAATCAGATTGCCTAAAGAGGTGCATTGGCTTGTGGAAGGGACCACGAGCATGTTGGCACCAGCCAATGGTTCCAGTAGAGGCATGTGGCAGTAGGCATCATGCGAGATGTGTGTGCGGAAGTGGAGGAGCCGTATGTATGCGGTGAACGGGCCATGGGACATGGTAGCTGGCTATGTGCGGTCACCATAAAATAGATCCCATATCTGGGATGCATGGATGTGGTGGCGTGCCAAGTGGACCAAACTCAGTAATGGGCCAGTTTGAGTGAGCGGGCAAGACCAGCAAAGTGGACCAGGACCAGTGGGTTGGGTCAACTCGAAGGACCAAGTCAGACTCGGATTGGATCCGGGCAGTCAGAACAGTCCACGATCAACCATGGGGGCAGTTGAACCGGGCGGTCGACTTCAGCGGTAGGTGGACCGACCATCTGTTCGGTCCACAAACCAGTGGACCCCCTTCTAAATTCTCAAATGATCGTAGCTTTGAAACTGGATCTTTATTTAATGAACCATCTTTGGTGTTGAGACCTTTGTGATGAGACGATCCTTTTGAGATATCCTAAGTGGGTTTTCATGGAAGTGTGCATATGAACTAATGGATTGAGGAGTGAGTTATCCCAAAATGAGTGTACTATGGATGGAATCCTGTGGATGGATGTGACATAGAGACTGGGTGTCTCATGGAGACTGTGTGTCTTATAGAGACTATGTGTCTCAGGGAGACTATGTGTCTCAGGGAGACTATATGTCTCATGGTGACTGTGTGACTCCCAAAGACTATTTGTATTATAAAGACTATGTTTCTCATGGATATTGTGTGACTCCCAAAGACTGTGTGTCTTACTAAGACTCTATGTTTCATGGAGACTATGTGTCTCATGGAGACTGTATATCTGAATATTATTGATATATGGGCCATGTGCGTATATCTTTAAGTAGATAACTATACTATTCCCTCATCGTATTTCCTTTTTGGTATTTCTTATGTTGTATTTCCTTCATGGTATTTCATTTTTGGTATTTTCTATGTGGTATTTTCATTGTGATATTTTCTGTGTGGTATTTCCTCTAGGGTATTTCCTTTGTGGTCTTCCTTTGTGGTTTTGGGGTGCCTTACTGATTATTGTTTTACTCAGCCCTACACGGGCTTTTCCCACATTTCTTGTGTCTTGTGTTGATGAGAGGCATTTTTATAGAGTCTAGGGTGGTCCAGGACCGGACAGAGCTTTGTGAGTTCAAGAAGGTTGTGGTGTTCCTACGGCTTTAAGCAGTATTCCTAGTACCTTTGTCTATAGGTTGAACATTGTGGTTTATAGACTTTTCTTTTGGTGGGCTTATATTCTATCCTAGTTTACTTTATTTCACTTTAATTTCCTTTCGTACTCTTTTGGTTTGGATATAGTGTATGCATGAATTTTTTTACTTGGTGTTTTTATATTTTATCTTTTGTGGCTTGGATATGTGTGTGTGTGTATAGGTACTTTGGAAAATTCCTCCCATTTGTGGGATATGCCTTTTCAGTTCTAGTCACCATCCCCTAGCCTATTTGAGGCAGTCATGGGGTAATCATGGCACGGGCCTCTCTAGGATGGGTTGTGACACCGCTACCCTCGAATTTAGACAGTTATTGGAAAATCACCCAAGATATCCACACTTGAACCATTAGACTTCAGGTAGGGCTTTCCCCATATTTCCTTTGTCGTTATTGTTGAGAAGTTCAGGCTTCAACTCACTATGATATTTTTTAGAAATATGGTATTCTCTTCCACACTTGTAACATTTCCTGATCCCAAGAAGGTAGTTCCCCAAATTATTCTACCCATATTTGTTTCATGTGGAATGTTGCACTTGCTTTCCTCCACTTCCCCGGTCAAAGCTCCTCCCCATGTTTGTCTCCAAATATCTCTTATTTTCATTCAATTTGTGAGACCACAGCATCTCACCGAACCCCAATTCAAATTTCGTAGCACTCCTCACTATCTCCTAGTAGTTTTCATAGTCTTGGTTGGAAATATTCTTCCGTAGATGAGGTCTTATTCCATGACAAAGATATAGGTTTAGCAAGAAAGTCTTGTGAAGTTTATCTCATATCTTCCCATAGATTCATTTTCCTTTTGTTTTAGATCTAAGAATTCCTTCTCCATTTTCATTCACATTGAATGAGGGAAATATTTTTTAAGAAAGGGTCCCCTGAACTCATCCCACTCCATATATTCAATCTCCCCTCTGGGTTTCGTATTTTTAACCAGTGTGCACCACTGATCAACTCCTACTTCTATACGGTAAATAGCCAGGGTGAATGTTTCTTATTTTGAACAATGAAGTACAGAAAAGATCTTTTTGATGGAGCTTATACACTATTCAGCAATCAATGGTTCAACTGATCCAATGAAATATGGTGGTCATTGATGCATAAAGCACTAAATAGAAATTTTCTCCCTTTATAATGAATCTGGTCTCTCATCTTGATTCAAGTTATTTCCCATAACTCAAGTGAGTTGATTCATCTTTCTCATGATGTTTTCCATTCCATCTCCCATCAGTAGGCCATCAATTTTTGGTCTACTACTATTACCATTTATATGGTTTCTACTATTTTCTACCATTTTATAAAAGAAGAAAACATTAGTGAAAATTTTGTTTCATTTAATAATCTTATAGCTATAAAATAATTTTTTGTCTTAAAACATCATGATTAAATTTTTTATTCATTAACAATAATTAAATTTTCTATAAAAACTTCATAATAGTTCATAAAAATATTGTGATTAACCAAAAATATCCCCCAGGAGTGTCAAACCAGGAGTACAGAAAGGTCCATTTTTGTGCACTAGGTCCAAATATAGTCTACCTCAAAGCATTTTTTTCAGGTTTTACCCCTATATACATATGTCCCATATCCACATACACTTGTTCTTATCCAAATCGAGATTTCTTTTTTCGGAAACCACTTACTTAAAATTTCACGAAAATACCATGATGTTTTCCTATAGTTAAAATTTTCTATAAGGTTATTCTTAAAATTTTGAAATCCTAATTTCCAAAAATAACTAAACCATCCTTTAATACCAACTATGGAATCCCTTTTTTTGTTACATAACATTTCATTACATTTTACAAACAGGGGATCTTGTAGAGTTTAGTATCTTGTAAAAAAGGTACATAATACATTAAAACATAAAACATTATTATATAACTCTTTAAAGAATTATTCAAGGTTCATATTAAGTATATTTATTGAATCTCATAACCTGGGGACATACATCAAAGGAAAGGGTTATCAAAATTCCTAGTAAGGGTAAATAAGGGAAACAATTTACTTGTGATCTTGAGGAATATCAATAAGAACTTGATGAAATGCATAAAGTCATGAGAAAGTGACATATAATAATAATAATAATAACATGAATAATAAGTTTTAAATTTGTATATAACATTTAATTGAGTCATTTATAATCATGTCACCAAGGTTTTTCACGAAGGTTTCTTAAAAATTACCAAGGTTATTCACCAAGGTATTGTAAAACTTGTCATCTCAAGAGATTAAAATATTTACCCAATGAATTTGAGTGATATAAAGTTAAACCCTTAATATTTATTAATTAATGTGATCCACATATATATTATTTTGACATATAATAAATAACACTTATAGAACAAAAGAAATGTGTTTAATTTCAAAATTATGGTGTTTTAGAAAGTTCTGAAAAACAAGATCATTTTGTTATTTTAAACCCAAAGAAAATAAAGGCAGGTTTCATGTATTTTAATCCCAGAATTAAGTATATAATTTTTAAATATATTTTAATAACCCTAGAGAATAAATAGGTTTGGTTATTTATAAAAAAATAAAAATAAAATCTTGATAATAAGAGAGAAATTTTGAGATGAAAATCCAGTAGAATAACAGGTATGAAACATACTTTTAGTAAACATTAAAAAGTGAGGTGAAAAGGGTATCCCATTCATAAATGACTTTTAATAAAGTAAATATATATAATAAAATTTACATAAGAACATGTAATGTAAATTTTAAATACATACCACATAAAAAGGAAATATGAAAGGAAAAGAGAAGTCGAGAGTTCCCTTTCCTTGAAGAGTGGCTCCTAAAACTCAATGGTAGGGACCTTGGGGGAATGAGGACACCTTGGGAGGAGTCCTTGGGAGTTAAAACTATAATACATTCATGGTGGATGAATTTTTAATGAAAGTAAACTAATTAATGGGTGGGTATTTATAGCAAAAGTGAGGGATTTTTTCATTCATTTCATAGGACACCTTAATAGTGGTGTTTGCAAAATCATGGGCTTGACCATGGTATTTGACCATGGTATTGGCCACTTAGGATACCTATTAAGTTATTTGAACACATAAGAGTCTACCATAATTTTAAATTAATAATTACAACATATGGAATAGCTATGATGTCATTAAACTTACCGAAAAATTAAAACTATATCTTTACTATTCATGAAAAACTAAGTATTTTATAAAATTATCATAAATTTACCCTAATCTAATATCAATGTTATAAATTCAAAAATGAAATTTATTTTATCATAATTAATCTCTAAATATGATAAATTTAAATTTTAACTATAAAAATACTTATTTATTAAAAATAATAGCAGATAAAATATACATAGTAAAATGCATAGTAAAATTTTCGACACTTAAAAAAAATTATTTTATCATTTTTAATTAAATTAAAGTGATTTTATAATACCAGTTCATCATAATAAACATTATTAATAAAACATTAGTTTAATATAGTTATTTATATCTCTCATAAAAGTACTTTTTTTTCAAAAAATCAATTTATCAAATTATATTTCAATTTTTAAGAAAAACTATTCTTAGAACAGAAATGATGAAATAAAAATTTCCTCAAAGAAAAAGGAATAAAATTTTAATGACCAAGTCCTTGAAACATAAACCCTTATAAAACCCACAAACGACATAAGGGTAAGGTGTGTGATGGTGATAAACTCTGGGGGTGGCTCGAATAACATCACCCGAGAGGTAATCTCCACTAACTTGAACTTCTCCCATAGGAAATTTCATTCAAGATTAATATTTTGAAGCTTGGCCTGGGATTGGTCAAGAGTGAATCCCAGTGATGCTAACTCCTTCCCAAGCTCTAACAAATGGGCTTCGTACGACACGATTCTACTAGATGAGGCCATCGACTCTTTTTTCTGTATTAATTAACCATTATCATTTGTATTTATAATAACAATTATAACATTAAAATTATTATTAATAGTATTGTTTCTAATGGTCATATTGACCAATGGTCATAATTGACCAATGGTTATAATTTAACAACAATCATATAATGGTTGAAACCCAAATATTACATTTCAATTGTACTCACTTCATTATTAAAGGGATATAGTTTTTTTGTGCAATAATATAACACACATTTCAGGAAACAAATATCATTTAAAAAGTTTGGGTCATTACAGAGTAGGTGGCCAACCATCCATCCTCCCACAAGGATGTTATAAAAGACACCCTCCCCCGTGACAATGGTGGTGTTTGACACATAGTTCTAAACTAGGGTAGGGTGGGTATAGAAATCTCAAGGAAAATACAAGTTTATACATATATCATACCAAACACTCAGGACCAATCCATAGGTCCTCAGATAAACCAACAACTCACAACACTTACACCTTTACTTCAACCTTTTAATGCAAAACACCACAAATCAACCCAAAAAACCCATTTCACATTCCCCACTAAATTCATTTAACCATTTACATTCCATTAACCAAGGAAACCTAATCCATTCCAAACTTTTAGTAAACAATATTCATTACTTGAATAACTACTTGGGAAACTAAGCATCACAGTAACAAGCAACACAAAAACTATCACTTTAGAAAGTGAAGATCCCTAATAAATCAAGGCATCCTCACATTAAATACACATCATACAACAAGATTTATATATAGGATTCTTTAGGCATGCTATTCATGGAAAAACTCTGGTCCAAACACCCATTCATGATATATCATATATCGATCTCGAGGTACGGGGTGAAGATTTAGGCATGTTATCAATGACAAAGCAACCATACCAACCAATAATATCCTTATTCAAATTCATCCTTTTCGAACCACCATAATAACCAAAACAAAACCCCCAACTCACAACCACATCTAACAACACATTAACCCACAAATAGTTTTGCATACCAATTACATCATCATACCACGCCCAGATCACCACATCAATGAAACCATCCACCTATGAAGAATTGTGCCCATAACCACATCACCAGACCAACCAAACAAAACATATTTTCATATTTAAAAAGGCATCCCTTATTTAATTCCACTTGTTAATTCAAAGGTTATCATAGAAAATAGAAGATCTTGGCGTATTTATTTATTAACCGAATATACATGATTCACAATTTTCATGAACAACCATTCAAAAGGAAAAAAACAACTTGAATTCCAAAAAATAATATGTGTTCAAACAAGGAACCCCAATGGACACGTTTTTTGGTGGGTAGTTATCCCATATGAATAATAATTTCAACCAAAACAAATAATCAAGTAAGATCATTCTTTACTTTTCACAGCCCCCGTATATTGATTTTAAACCCTTCAGATTATCTTTATTAATTATTATTAAACATATTCAAAGGGTAAAACATCTATATAACCACCCCACATGATAAAAAACTAATAAAGACAAAGGATAAACCTACCTGGAAGAAAAAAAATCAGCGCTTCCAGGCTGCACCAAAATAGGGGTGCACATGCAGCAGGAGAATCTCCAAGGAAACACAAACCAAAAATATATAACACTTTAGTCGAATCATTTGGGAAGAAGGGTTCGGGGAATTTTGTAAAAAGGGGAAACAAGAAGTAAGAACAAGGGGGAAGGGTATCTTAGCTTTAGAAAGATCTAAATTGAGTCATTGTTTTAGATATGTTTTTTATTTGATGTTAATGGAGGATCTGGTCAATATTTCTCATTTTGACTAATTAAAAGCCTTATAAACCTTTGGAAATTAAAGATAGTATTTATGGTCTTTGAATAAGTATTAAATCCGTTCAAAAAAGGATTTATAAGTGGTTTACATCAAAGAAATATGTAAAAAGGGGGTAAATGGAAGTGACCGGAAACACTGTACACGAGACACCATTGGATGACCTACTACTCAATGAAACACCATTCATGAGCCACTGTTAAGTGAGGTGCGGCTCAGCGAGACACTGTTAAAGAGACACTATCAGACGAAGCACCATCAGATGGAACACCTGCCACCATCAGTGATTCACCAATAGGTGAGACACTGTTGAGTGAGGCACCGGTGGATAAGGCAGCACTAGGAGTGTGACCACTGGTGGTCCACCACCATCAAGCAACCACCAGCGAGTCACCGCTAGCGAGTCACCTTCAGTGAGTCACCGCCAACAAGGAACCACTAGCGAGTGACTACCAGTGAGTCACTGCCAGTGAGCAGCCACTAGTGAGTCACTGCCAGAAAGCCACCACTAAGAAGTGACCACCAGGGTGAGACAGCATTGGGTGAGGCACCATTGGAAAACTTGGGAAAACTGAGAAATTTTGAAAATTCATGAAATGGGTCACAGTGTCCTCCCAGAACACCTGAAACCCCATATTCCCATAATGTAATGGACCGGAGAGGTCTAGGACATTACATACGATCTGTATCTTTTCAACCTTAGCTGCAGTACTGATATACATAGGTTATAGTCATTCCTTTCTTGCTATATACCTGGTATGGGACTTAAAGTTTTGTTTGAACCTTTGGATTGTCCCTTAAAATTGGAGACTCCTACTGGAGAAGAATAAATGATCAAACACGTGTGCCAATAGTGTGACAGAACTCTTGAAGGTGAGAGTTTCTATTGGAATCTCTTGGAAGTAGTGTCAAGGTATTAAGATGTAACGTTCTTGGTATGGATTGGATATCTACATTTCATGCCTAAATTGTCTATTTTAGGTGAAGGGTATGGTGTATCTGTAGTGATGGAACCAGAATATCCTTTTCCAGTGAAAAGGAATCCCATACAGGACATTATCGACTCATGTATAAGAGTGTGTAGCTGATTATTCATCATTTGGATAGCTAAAAACATGGTGTAGTAGATGTTTTGAGTTCCCAATTTCCTACAGTACTGGAGGAGTATGAGGAAACCTTTCCTGAAGATGTTCCAAGTTTACCTTCCCACCAAGAGATAAACTTTTTTACTGATGTACACCCCTGGATGGATCCGATATATGCACTTGTATATCAGATAGATCCCATAAATCTTAGTAAGATTAGGGTGCTGTTAGAGGACTTGAAGAGGAATGGAATTGTTAGACCCAGTGTTTCTACATGGGCAGCCCCATTTTTGTTTTCCAAGAAGGAAGACTAGAGTTTGAGATCAGGTGTGGACTACCAATGCTTGAAATATGTGACCATGAAGAACAAGTATCCACTATCGAGAATTAATGACCTTCTTGATTAGTAGATAATGGAAATATGGTTCTCAAAGGTTGACCTCATATCAGGTTATCACTAGTTTCAAGTATAGGATGGGGATATACCGAATACGACATTCAAATGTCGCTACTATAACTATGAATACTAGGTTATGCCCTTTTCCATGACGAACATCCCATAAGTGTTCATGGGACTCATAAATTGGATCTTTTATCCTTACTTAGATAGGTTTATGGTAATCTTCATCGACAATATCCATGTGCACTCAGTGTCCAAGGAGGAGCACACAAGACACTTGAGGACAACTCTAGACATACTCTGGGAGCACCAGCTTTACAAAATCCTCTTGAAGTATCAGTTATAGATTTAGGTATTCAACATTCTTGGACACATTATATTATTAGATGGAGCATTAATGGACCCATCCAAGGTCAAGGTAGTGCTATCTTTGGAGCCACCAAAGAGTGTGATGGAGGTGCAGAGCTTCCTTGGGTTGATAGGCTATTATCGGTGATTCATACCTAATTTCTCTAGAATATCAACACCCATGGCATATTTGAATCAAAAGGGGAAGCCTTTAGTATAGAAAGAGAGGTCTCAATAGGCTTTTTAGTAGTTAAGGAAGAGTTTGAAGAGCACTACCATATTGATATTTCCAGAAGAGGGTGTCGAGTACGTAGCGTTTTGCAATGAATCAAGAATGGGGCGTGGTTGTGTTCTGATGAAGAGGAAAGTGGTGACTACCTATGGTTCATGCCAGTTGATACCACACAAGAACTACACGACCCATGATCTTGAGCTAATAGTGGTAGAATTCACTTTGAATATGTGGTGATATTACCTGATGGGAGATCGGTTTATCATGTACTCCAATCACAAGAGTCAAGTATATCTTCTCTCATGAGGATCTAAACTTGAGAAAAAGTTTATGGATAGATTTACTCTTGGATTATAGCTTTGAAATTTCTATACTCTTGGGGAGGGGAACATGGTAGTAGATTTTCTCGGAAGGAGATATTGTGCACAATAACTGAACAAGGCATCAGAGTACTTAGCCTCATTGTAGTTATCCTTTGTGGATCGAGATGGAGTAGCTTACCTATAGTTGATGGTTGTTACCCCTCCTATCTTGTAGTGAGTCAGTGCGTCACAGGTTTGGGATACCAACTGTGATACCCTGGGTACTCTAATATCCATTGTAAATGCTCTTTATGGACTTTCAAAAGTTGGGGATCATGTTTTTATTTTTAGAGGATGCACAATGGTACCGGTGAAATTGCAGGAGGAGATTCTGAGAGTGTTTAATACATCTCCTTTATAAGTTAATACAGGTGTGGAAAAGACGTACCAGGACCTATGATGTCATTTTTGGTGGCTAGCGAAGAAGAAATGAGTTGTAGAGTTTTTCTGTCAATTCCTTACTTGTCAGAAAGTGAAGGCTTAGCACCAAGTTATAATGGGTTTAGCTCAACCCATTGAGGTGCCAGAGTGGAAGTGGGATGATATATATATGGACTTCATGATGGGTTTACCACATGTGTCCATGGGACATGATTCCATATGGGTGTTCAGAGACTGACTCGCCATTTCGTCCCACTTCCTTTCTATACGAGAGAAAAGTTCAGTAGAGAGCTTGGGAAACCTCTACATTCAGAAGATAGTCTAACTCCATATATTTTCATCAATGATTGTTTCTGATTGTGATGTTAACTTTACATCCTGATTGTTGATGGGATTATAAGAGGCATTTGGGACTCAGTTAATCTTGAGCATGACATTTCACCCAAAAACTGAAAACTTTAATGAGTAGACCCTTTGGGTTCTAGAGGACATGTTGCAAGCTTTCATGTTAGAATTTGAAAGTGATTGGGAGTATCACCTACCACTAGTAGAGTTTTCATACAATAATACTTTTCATTCCACCATCGGTATAGCACCATTTGAGGCTTTGTACAAGCGACCCTGTAGGTAACCACTATGCTGAAATAACCCTAGATACTCAGTACTCATGGGCCGAGATTTGGTGAAAGCTATAATAGAGAAGGTTCAGATCATTCAGGAGTGGATGAAGAATACACTGATCCATCATAAGTATTATGATGACAGGCGATAAAGGCCCTTGGAGTTTGTGAAATGAGACCATGTATTCCTACAGGTTTCACCTCATTGAAAATTATTGATATTTGGTCACGGAGGCAAGCTATCTTTGAGCTTCTTCAACACTTTCTAGATACTACGTAGAGTTGGAAAGGTGGAAAACTACTTATTTCTACTGCTGCATTTAGACTGGGTACACGATATCTTCCACATGTCTCAACTGAGGAGGTATGTGCATGACCTGTAAAGACCCGTAAAATTCAAGGGAAATTTTTTCTTAATTTTCTTTAGAATTTTACAAGAGCGCAGTTTCAGACGGCACCTGATTCCGAGGCCCGGAGTGCCCGGAATCAATTTTCGAAGTTTGGCTCGGGTATGTTCAGTGAACGAACGAGCGGGAATTCCTAACTTTTGATCCGGTGCTCGGAATTGAAATCCGAGGGCACCGATGAACTCGCAGCGCCGATATTCGCTTAAAGAGACCTTTTCGGAAGTTGCGTTTGTTGCGGGACGAAAGTTAGATTTTGGGTTTTTAGTTTAAGTTAAATAAAATTTATGAAGAACAAATTTTATTTTAACTAGATAAATCCTACCAAAGGGAGTTGGGAGTGGGACCCACATCCACTTAACCTCCCTTGGGATGATTAAGTGTGGTGGGGCCCACACGAACCCCAACTCCTCAAATTCTCTCAAAACCTCCCCTTTAACCCATTTCAATTAATGTTGACAACTTAGCTTAATTAATTGAAGAGGGTTAATTTAAATTTCAAACCTTTGAAATTCTAAGAGGAGGGTTGTGTAATAAAATAAGCTTAAGCTTATTTTATTTTGTTGGGTTGGTTTCCTTTGCTCTTGTGAGGATTTTTGAGAGCTCCTCCTCCTTCTTCTTCAACTTGACGAAGAACGCTCAACTTGACGAAGAACGCTCAAGCTCCGACGAAGAACGCTCAAGCTCCGACAAAGAACGCCGCCTCTCTTCTTCGTCTTCCGTGTCAACGAGAGGGAACGCCGCTTCCTCCTCGGACCTTCTTCGTCGGCATACGAAGATTCGCCAACGACGTATCTCTTCGGGCGTATCTCTTCGTCAACGGATTTGACGAACGACGACCGCGACGCCCGACCTCCATGACGTTGTCTCCCGCGGAACGTTGACAAATCCTCGAACCTATACCCAAGGTAGGGGTTGTTGATTCATTGATTAATTATTTCATTCTTGATCGTGGATCTAGCATGTCTATCGTGAGGCAATTTGATTATTTTAAGTTGTGTTTAACGTGAGGGGGCCGGACCGCATGAACACGGCCGAACCCCCTCCTCCGTTCTTGGTGTTTAAATTTGTGGATGAATCAAGGTGGCGTGGTGCCGTCGCACCACGCGGATATTTGCCCAATCTTGTTACGCGACGCCGTCGCGCGTGCACCATGAAAGAAACATCAAGAACTCGACGTCGTCGCGACGCGTTGAAAGAAATCAAGGTACGGCGGAGGGGCGCGGTGCCGTCGCACCGCGCCGGACGACGAACACCGCCGCCGGTTCCGGGCCGCGGCGAATTGAGAAGACCGGCGGCCGGGACGCCGGCGTCGGAAGCCGAAGAGGGGACCGGATTTTCCTGTCCCGTTGGAGAAAACCGGTCGGCCAGCTGGCCGGCCGGATAGTAATAAACCGGGGGAATTTAATCCCCCGGCTAGCACACAAAACCCCCCCTCTTTATGAGGGGGGCGATTCCTTGAGGGGGGGGAGGCGTCTCCCCCGTTTCCTGCCAATCAAGCCCCCCACGTTGGGGGGGGGGGGGGTTTGCAAGGGCGCGACATTTAGCTGCGCCGCCATTCCAAGAAAGCAGGGGCTTTGCCCCCCGCATGCCGCCACCGTGCGTCGACTGGCGGCCGCGCCGCGAGGCTGCCGCGCCGCGCCACCAGGCCGCCGCGCCGGCCGGACGGTGCGGGTCGTACCCGGGTCGGGTCGACCCGGTTCGGACCGACCCAGGGGGGGTCGGGCCAGGTCGCCCCGGACCCGGACCCCCCGTTTCGAAGAAGTTTTGGTCTTTTGGCCATAACATGAGCCTCGGAGCTCCAATTGACGAACCGTCTGCGGCAACGCGATCCTTGGATCGAGATGGTCGTTTTGGTATATCGCACTCAAGGTTTCGGGTTGCTTTGAGTTCGGCCAGGTTGGTTCGTTCACGAAACCAAACGGGCCTTCGGAGCGGAAACGCTCATATCTTGAGATACGGACGTCCGATTGACGTGCTGTCAGCCGTGTTGTGTTCCTCTTAGAGAGACGGATCTTTTGGCATATTCCGCCCAAGGTTTGGACGCAGGTGGAGTACGGTCGGGTTGATTTTGCCATAAAAACCAATCGGGCCCCAGGGACGAAAATGTCAATAACTCTCAGACCGGGCGTCCGATCGACGCGCCTTCTGTTGCGTTGAGTTCCTGTTGACGATACGGAACTTTTGGATACATCAACTCTGGACTTTGTGACAGTTGATGTATCAGCCTCTCGGCTAGTGGAGTGGACCCTCCTGTACGAGTTTGCTGTGTGCGGGAACCCTAGTGCTGGCTGCGACTGTTACTGTGACTACTACTGCTACTGTGACTGCGACGACGACAGTACAGAGATCCTGTGTGAATTCGACGATGACGACTACAGCACTCAGCGATCCTACGTGGATCAGTGCTACAGGTCCTATGTGGACCCGATCCTATGTGGATTCGACGACGACGACTTCAGCACTCAGCGATCCTACGTGGATCAGTGCTACAGGTCCTGTGTGGGCCCGATCCTGTGTGGGTCCGATCCTGTGTGGGTCTTTGCGCTCAGCGGTTCTATGTGAGCCAGCGCCTACAGGTCCTGTGTGGGCCCGATCCTGTGTGGGTCTTTGCGGGGGTTAGTTACCTATCGATCCTTCGTGGGTCCGACGACTTAGATGGATCAGTGATCATCTTTATCGTCTTTTGAAGAAGTATACCTGTGTGAGCTGAATCTGTTGCTTTCCTATGTGGATTGTGTTGTGTAATCCTGTGTGGATTACGTTTTGCTTTCTTGTGTGGATTGTGTTGTGCAATCCTGTGTGGATTACGTTTTGCTTTCCTATGTGGAATACGTTTACTTTCCTGTGTGGACTGAGTTGTACTTGGGCTCGGAGGTTGGAGCGTATTTGAAATTGATGACTTAGGTATATGTATGGGCATATACCTAAGCAGTGTCGGTTGTTACTTCGTGATTGTACATTTCTTCGTGGTTTATCCTTTGTGGATTTGAGAGACCTTCAGGGGTCTCGGGGTCCCTACTGAGTAGCTTATACTCACCCCTGCACGGGCTTTGCCTGTACTACGTTGTGTTGGTTGCAGACGACGGACAGCGTTGACCTTAGCTGAGGCTTGTAGAGCGGGACGGTACCCGGAGGTGGACCACTGGGCGGGAGGTGCACGGAGCGGACGGCGGGACCCGTGGAGCAGTGGAGATATCTGTACCCACCCTTCAGGTAGGATTTCCAGTGGACAGCTCGGTGTAGCGGCTTTTACTTTTTAGTTGTTGTTTTCCCTTTCGAGTTGTACTTTACTTTCAGTTTGGGTTTGTATACTGGCCCATTTACTTTTCCGCACTTTCAGTTGTACTCTGCTTTTGCTTAGTGTTTAATTTCCGCTTGCTCACTCTGTGGTGTTTGTTTACTTTACAAAGGCAATGCCTTCCCTTTTTACCGGGATTTACGCCTTGGTGCTAGTCGCCAGCCCCTGGCCTATGGAAGGCGGGCTTGGGGTAGTCACGGCACGGACCCCGAGGGCGGGTCGTGACAAATTGGTATCAGAGGAGTTCGGTTCTACCGCGAACTCTGATCTTTTCTATGTGAAGCAATAATGTTTAGCGTATTGAGTGTGGTTATCAGTCCATGGAGTCCAGTGTTGGTGCGGCGGCCGACGTATCCGTACACCAGGACCCTGACTTCTGATTTCCGACTTAATGCACAAAAACATTGATTGTGTGTGTGTTTCAAAGTTTTCTTTGTGATTTCTTTGTGTCAGCTCACCAGGTATACTGTTTGACCGTGGCGCACCTGTTTCCTATTCAGGATGGCCCCACGACGGCAGCCAGCTAGGGTTCCGAGAGTCGAGTGTGACGACAGCCCACCGAGCGACGAGGCCTCGGTGCAGGGCCCTTTGTCAGCAGTGGCACCGGTGGTAGCTCTACCCGCCGAGCCCCCGATGCTTCCAGAAGCAGCCGCTGACGATGCACGTCGCCTCAGCGCACTGCATGAGTTTCAGCGCCAGCGACCGCCCAGGTTTCGCGGGGAGACGGATCCCCAGGCAGCAGAAGACTGGCTGGAGGCAGTAGTACGAGTGTTTAGGCTAGTGAGGACACCAGCAGACCTCATGGTGATCCTCTCTGCGAGCCTACTACATGCAGCAGCAGGACGATGGTGGAGCTTGATGCTCCAGGTGCACGATGAGGCATCTATACTTTGGACGGACTTTGAGAGCCTCTTCCGCTCGGAGATCGTCCCAGCCACCCTTCGTGCGGTGCGCATCCAGGAGCTTCTTCAGCTGCGGCAGGGCAGCATGTCGGTCGCTCAGTACTCGGCGAGATTCACCGACCTTTCTCGGTACTCGACAGACATGGTACGGGACCCCTTCTTCTGGGCCCGGACCTTCGAGCAGGGTTTGAGACACGAGATCAGGGCATCGCTGATCTCCATCAGCATACCGACACAGAAAGGAGTACTGGAGTGAGCCCTTCGGATCGAGAGCTTCCTTGCTGAGTCTACACCAGCACAGCGACCCACCGCAGGGCGGCATGTGGCAGAGTCATCTGCAGCAGGCAGTCGACGGATGACTCAGGGGTCTAGGAAGACCAGACCTTCAGGAAGACGACCTCAGGGCACTGGCTCAGCAGTACAGGGAACACAGCGCGGAGCCAGTCTTTCGAGTGGAAGACAGTGCTATGCATGCGGCGGGCAAGGCCACATGGCTCGTGACTGCCCGACCCGCCATGCAGAGGAGCAGCAGACGGTTGAGGGACCACTGAGGCAGAGGCAGAGGGTCGACCGTGGCGGTCCGCAGGGAGGAGGCGGACGAGGTAGAGGAGCTGGACGAGCAGCCGGTGGTGGGCGATGCTTTGAGGCTCTACCACCACCACCACCAGGAGGTCCACCCCGACCACAGGGAGTAGGTGAAGATGCGAGAGCTCAACTTCAGGCAACCGAGGCCTTTGATCATGGAGCTCTGGGAGCCGATGGACAGGAGCAGAACTAGTGGATACATCCTTTGTACTTCTGGTTCCTTGTTGCATTTGTGTAGCGTCTTGTATTATGAGCTGCAATAATAAAAGACGCATACCTTTGTGATATTTCGTTCCTGTTCTCTTTCGTGATGTTACTAAGAGGTTCTAGTTTTGGCTGTTGACTTGACCCTCACTTGTGAGACATCTACTGAAGGAGACCCAGTTACCACACACTGATGCCGACAGTGTGACTCAACCCTTGGAGGCGAGAGTAACGGTTGGATATCTTAGTAGTAGCGTCGAGGCCTTACGACGTCATCCTTGGTATGGATTAGTATCATCCATGTTAGGATTGACTGTATTAGGCGAAGAATTTGGTTCATCCAGGGGATGAGACCAGATTTCTCTTATCGGCAAAGAAGAAATCTTGCAGCTCTTGTGAGACCTGAGATGGTCCAGGTCATCCAGGGGCGGATGAGTACAGCTCAGAGCCGGCAGAAGCCTTATGCTGACAGGAGGCGGAGGCCACTGGAGTTCGAGGGTGGTGACAACGTCTTCTTGCGGGTCTCACCTCGACGTGGTATTCAGAGATTTGGCCAAGGCGGAAAGTTATCTCCGCGCTTCATCGGACCCTTCCAGGTCCTCAGCAGGATTGGCGAGGTGGCTTATCGCCTGGCTCTGCCACCTCAGTTGCACCGAGTGCACGACGTTTTCCACGTATCTCAGCTGAGGAGATACGTGCACGACTCGACGCACATCATTGACCATGGGGAGATTGACGTTGACGATGGGGCGAATTTTACGGAAGTCCCGATAGAGATAGGGGATCGACAAGAGCAGGTCCTGCGTGGGCGATCGATTCCTCTTGTGCGCATCAGATGGCAGCACGGGAATCTCCAGGAGAGCACATGTGAGCGGGAGGCTCAGATGCGTGCTCAGTACCCTCATTTGTTTCCCTAGTTTTTGATGTATCTTTACGGGGACGTAAAGCCCTGAGGAGGGAGTAATGTAAAGACCCGTAAAATTCAAGGGAAATTTTTTCTTAATTTTCTTTAGAATTTTACAAGAGCTCGGTTTCAGACGGAACCTGATTCCGAGGCCCGGAGTGCCCGGAATCAATTTCCGAAGTTTGGCTCGGGTACGTTCAGTGAACGAACGAGCGGGAATTCCTAACATTTGATCCGGTGCTCGGAATTGAAATCCGAGGGCATCGATGAACTCGCAGCGCTGATATTCGCTTAAAGAGACCTTTTTGGAAGTTGCGTTTGTTGCGGGACGAAAGTTAGATTTTGGGTATTTAGTTTAAGTTAAATAAAATCTGTGAAGAACAAATTTTATTTTAACTAGATAAATCCCACCAAAGGGAGTTGGGAGTGGGACCCACATCCACTTAACCTCCCTTGGGAGGATTATGTGTGGTGGGGCCCACACGAACCCCAACTCCTCAAATTCTCTCAAAACCTCTCCTTTAACCCATTTCAATTAATGATGACAACTTGGATTAATTAATTGAAGAGGGTTAATTTAAATTTCAAACCTTTGAAATTCTAAGAGGAGGTTTGTGTAATAAAATAAGCTTAAGCTTATTTTATTTTTTTGGGTTGGTTTCCTTTTCTCTTGTGAGGATTTTTGAGAGCTCCTCCTCCTTCTTCTTCAACTTGACGAAGAACGCTCAACTTGACGAAGAACTCTCAAGCTCCGACGAAGAACGCTCAAGCTCCGACGAAGAACGCCGCCTCTCTTCTTCGTCTTCCGTGTCAACGAGAGGGAACGCTGCTTCCTCCTCGGACCTTCTTCGTCGGCATACAAAGATTCGCCAACGACGTATCTCTTCGGGCGTATCTCTTCGTCAACGGATTTGACGAACGACGACCGCAACGCCCGACCTCCGCGACGTTGTCATCCGCGGAACGTTGACAAATCCTCGAACCTATACCCAAGGTAGGGGTTGTTGATTCATTGTTTAATTATTCCATTCTTGATCGTGGATCTAGCATGTCTATCGTGAGGCAATTTGATTATTTTAAGTTGTGTTTAACGTGAGGGGGCTGGACCGCATGAACACGGCCGAACCCCCTCCTCCGTTCTTGGTGTTTAAATTTTTGGATGAATCAAGGTGGCGTGGTGCCGTCGCACCACGCGGATATTCGCCCAATATTGTTATGCGACGCCGTCGCGCGTGCACCATGAAAGAAACATCAAGAACGCGACGCTGTCGCGCCGCGTTGAAAGAAATCAAGGTGCGGCGGAGGGGCGCGGTGCCGTCGCACCGCGCCGGACGACGAACACCGCGGCCGGTTCCGGGCCGCGGCGAATTGAGAAGACCGGCGGCCGGGCCGCCGGCGTTGGAAGCCGAAGAGGGGACCAGATTTTCCGGTCCCGTTGGAGAAAACCGGCCGGCCAGCTGGCCGGCCGGATAGTAATAAACCGGGGGAATTTAATCCCCCGGCCAGCACACAAACCCCCCCCTCTTTATGAGGGGGGCGGTTCCTTGAGGGGGGGCAGGCGGCTCCCCCGTTTCCTGCTAATCAAGCCCCCCACGTTGGGGGGGGGGGGGGGCGGTTTTGCAAGGGCGCGGCATTTAACCGCGCCGCCATTCCAAGAAAGCGGGGGCTTTGCCCCCCGCATGCCGCCACCGTGCGGCGCCTGGCAGCCGCGCCGCCAGGCCGCCGGCCGGCTGGCCGGGCCGGGTCGTACCCGGGTCGGGTCGACCCGGTTCGGGGCGACCCAGTTCGGGCCGACCCAGGGGGGGTCGGGTCGGGTCGCCCCGGACCCGGACCCCCCGTTTCGAAGCAGTTTCGGTCTTTTGGCCATAACATGAACCTCGGACCTCCGATTGACAAACCGTATGCGGCAACGCGATCCTTGGATCGAGACGGTCGTTTTGGTATATCGCACTCAAGGTTTCGGATTACATTGAGTTCGGCCGGGTTGGTTCGTTCACGAAACCAACCGGGCCTTCGGAGTGGAAACACTCATATCTTGAGCTACGGACGTCCGATTGACGTGCCGTCAGCCGTGTTGTGTTCCTCTTAGTGAGAAGGATCTTTTGGCATACTCCGCCTGAGGTTTGGACGCAAGTGGAGTACGGTCGGGTTGGTTTTGCCTTAAAAACCAACCGGGCCCCGGGGACGAAAATGCCAATAACTCTCAGACCGGGCGTCCGATCGACGCGCTGTCTATTGCGTTGAGTTCCTGTTGACGATACGGAACTTTTGGATACATCAACTCTGGACTTTGTGACAGTTGATGTATCAGCCTCTCGGCTCGTGGAGCGGACCCTCCTGTACGAGTTTGCTGTGTGCGGGAACCCTAGTGCTGGCTGCGACTGTTACTGTGACTACTACTGCTACTGTGACTGCGACGACGACAGTACAGAGATCCTGTGTGGATTCGACGACGACGACTACAGCACTCAGTGATCCTACGTGGATCAGTGCTACAGGTCCTGTGTGGGCCCGATCCTGTGTGGATTCGACGACGACGACTTCAGCACTCAGCGATCCTACGTGGATCAGTGCTACAGGTCATGTGTGGGCCCGATCCTGTGTGGGTCTGATCCTGTGTGGGTCTTTGCACTCAGCGGTTCTGTGTGAGCCAGCGCCTACAGGTCCTGTGTGAGCCCGATTCTATGTGGGTCTTTGCGGGGGTTAGTTACCTATCGATCCTTCATGGGTCCGACGACTTAGATGGATCAGTGATCATCTTTATCGTCTTTTGAAGAAGTATACCCGTGTGAGCTGAATCTGTTGCTTTCCTGTGTGGATTGTGTTGTGCAATCCTGTGTGGATTACGTTTTGCTTTCTTGTGTGGATTGTGTTGTGCAATCCTGTGTGGATTACGTTTTGCTTTCCTGTGTGGAATACGTTTACTTTCCTGTGTGGACTGAGTTGTACTTGGGTTCGGAGGTTGGAGCGTATTTGAAATTGATGACTTAGGTATATGTATGGGCATATACCTAAGCAGTGTCGGTTGTTACTTTGTGATTGTACATTTCTTCATGGTTTATCCTTTGTGGATTTGAGAGACCTTCAGGGGTATCGGGGTCCCTACTGAGTAGCTTATACTCACCCCTGCACGGGCTTTGCCCGCACTACGTTGTGTTGGTTGCAGACGACGGACAGCGTTGACCTTAACTGAGGCTTGCAGAGCGGGACGGTACCCGGAGGTGGACCACTGGGCGGGACGTGCACGGAGCGGACGGCGGGACCCGTGGAGCAGTGGAGCTATCTGTACCCACACTTCAGGTAGGATTTCCAGTGGACAGCTCGGTGTAGCGGCTTTTACTTTTTAGTTGCTGTTTTCCCTTTCGAGTTGTACTTTACTTTCAGTTTGGGTTTGTATACTGGCCCATTTACTTTTCCGCACTTTCAGTTGTACTCTGCTTTTGCTTAGTGTTTACTTTCCGCTTGCTTACTCTGTGGTGTTTGTTTACTTTACAAAGGCAATGCCTTCCCTTTTTACTGGGATTTACGCCTTGGTGCTAGTCGCCAGCCCCTGGCCTATGGAAGGCGGGCTTGGGGTAGTCACGGCACGGACCCCGAGGGCGGGTCGTGACATGACCCATTTCACGTTATCGACTAGGTTGAGCTGGACATCCGGGATGGTTATACCTTTTCTTAGTACATTCTATAGATTGAGGATCGACAGGATAGAATCCTTCGTGGGTGATTGATTACTTTAGTTCATGTACGATGGCAGCACGATAATCTCTAGGAGAGCACATGGGAGTGAGAGACTCAGATTCGTGATTAGTAACCATATATTTTTGAGTAGCCCTTATTTTGTCTTTTTGGGGAATTAAATCCACAAGGTGGGTAGAATGTAATATCTCGGATTTTCTATGTATTATTTTCAAATATTATATGGATTATTTTAAAGACCAGGCACTGAGACAGTGTGCGATTCCAACGCCTTGTGTGCCTGGAATAAATGTTTGAAATATATTAAATATATTAAATATCATGCAAGTGAATTTTTCCTAAAAAAGAGGAATAGATTTTAAATTGGTGTCTAGATCAGAAATATGAGGGTACCATTGAGTTTAGAACACGAGTTTTACCCTAAGTGTGACTTAATATTATTAGGTGTGGGTTATTTGTAGAAAAGTCATCACAGGCACAAAAATGAATAATCTTATTAAATAAATTATTTTATTTCAGTTTGTGTTGATGTAGTGATTGACGTATCTTTAAATAGATGGTTATTTTGAAATTCTAGGTTTAGATGCATAATTCTAGAGACCTTTGAGAGACTGTTGGAAAATTTTGTTAGGAGAACACCGACAAGATCATGGATCGGCGATCGACGCACCTTAGATTCAAAGGATAACGCCAATGAACATGACACAACTTCTTTCTTCATCAATAATAGAACCAAATCGAGGTAGGGTGTTTGTTTTTATTTGATTATCTCCACGTTCTTGATTTCTATTATCAATGTGAATCAATCAATGGACATATTGATCTGTGGTTCGATCGTTATGTGGTATGGGTTTATTCTGTGGGGATTTAGTAGGAAAAATATCTTTATGATTGTTGATTATTTTGATTGTTTTTATAATAGCAAAAAACTGATACCTACATGAACATTTATCAAGGTATGTTCCTCTTGATTTATTTGTTCTTTACTCCCCTGGTTCATCGTTCATAACAATAATTCTTCATTTGTCCCACCACACAACAAATCTCGATCAATCGATCATTGAACACCCATTTCATGGGGAAACACTCTGAAATTGTAGATCTAGGATCACCATGACATGGAGTAGGTGGGATGATAGAGACAGAGTGATCCAGACTGTGAAGGATACTTTATTTTTCATTATTCAACGTTCTTTAGTGTGTAATGAAGAATGACTCTCAGATCCATTTTCCAAGTGGATTTGATGGTTGGAACACGTTGTTTTTCAATATTGAGACTCAGACAAAGAATTCCCCTATGTTTTCTAGGGAGGCATGGATGGATTATAGGCTAGAGTAGTGGATAAGGCATGTGGAGGAAAAACCAATGATTCTTGAAAATCGTGAACCATGCGGCATGTAATCAAGGATTACATAGTGTGTGGACCCCCTAAGTAGTGGCAAGGGTTTCTGAAGGAAGTTAAGTATCAAACGATGTGTGAACCTTGTCAAAATGTGTGTGGTCTCTCCTGTGTTAGCTTAGCATGTACTTTTGGAAGTACATAGAAACAAGGTGGACTACACGGGCATCCTATATGCCATGTACTCCCCTACAGGGAAACAACCTGGACCTAGTATATGGGCTAAGTTGTGTACTAGTACATGGGAATACGTACATAGGATGGAGCCCTGTAATGGCACATGAGTAGAGTAAACATGATACCTACACAACATATATTACTACATGAACATGGCTTGATGACACGGGCCTTTTACACGATCAAGACTTGGGGTCAAGGTACACAACTTGTGGCCCCTACTACACACCATGTACTCTTTTATACATGGCTTGGATATCTTGTTCTCCATATCTTGGAATTTTTTTGTTATGGTTTGTATCCCTTATCCTTTTTTTAGGGTTATTATAAAATTGTTTCCTACTCCTAGGATAATTATACCTTCAACAAGACTTCCTAGATAGAGTTCTTGGAATCCCTCTCAGAGGCCCAGAGTGAGATCCTATATTCATATTCATTCCCTAGGCATAGTTCATGGTATTTTCATGACCAACACTATGCAGATATCAATCTTCTAATTAGAGGGTTAATCCAGATTGAGTTGTTGAAATCACCACATGGCCTTGGAAATGATCCTCATCTATGTATCATATTATCTTCATATTATCAGTGTGTTCTTTCTCATGATGATATCCAATGAGAAGTACCTCTTGGATGAACATCATCTGTGCTATCAGACTTGGAAGTGTGTTCTCTCGAATGAGTGCTTTGTGGAAGATTTGAGCTGAAATCCTAATATGGTATAATTTGGTTGTGAATTACCACTAGACTATGTGTATTTATTGATTATATCTAGATATTGTTATTATATGTGATGTATACATATACCTGTGTAGATAACTGTATTTCCTTTGTTTTATGCTTTTTTGTTTTCAGGGTTTCCCGTTGAGTATTGTTATACTCACCCCTGCATTGGCTTTGCCTATATATGTGGTGTCTTGTATATATGATTAACTTTTTGATATATTCCTAGGAGGAACAGGACTAGATGATTCTTAGGGAAACTAGAAAGACTATGGTGTATTCTTGAGGCTTTCTAATAGCAGTACATGTACTTACTTTCAGGTTGGACTTGTGTTTTCAGTTGCTTTGTTGTGGGGTTGTATTTGGCCCAGTTTACTTTCTTTTACTTCATGTCGTACTCTGGTTATGGGATTTAGATGTATGCATGCATGGTTGTTCAGTTATTTTTACATTTCATCATTTTATAGGCTTGGAGATATGTGCATGTGTATAGGTATTTAGGCTAAGGCCTCCCATGTTAGTGATATGTCTTCTCAAAGCTAGTCACCAACCCATGTTCTATTGGAGGTGAGCTTGGGGAGTCACAACATGGGAACCACTGAGACGGTTCGTGGAAATTGTGATTAATTAGATTCTGTCTTAAGTAAAGTGTCCCTAGGTAGAGGGACTTTTGGTTATACTTCCCACTAGCATGACGGCTTATATGTTATTCTATAATGGTAAGGGTCGTCTATCTATGGATTTGTTCTTACTCATGTGGATATTTTCAATATCATATAGCCTTACATTAATAGTTCATGTGCCTTATACATGTGATGAATTTGTACATGTGTAAATATGTATTAACACTATTTTTTGTGTGAGTAACACAAACTATTGGTTGTATGAAGAGCTGCACATCAATATAGCTTGAATATATTGATTTGGTGGATGAAATTAAAAAACTAAATCACTATAAGTATGTATACACAATGGGAATAACATGAGATAATATGGTGATATTAAATCCCCTTCAAATATTAAGTGTTTTATTTCTTCTAAAGTGGAACTTTCCAAGACCTCAATCATTCTGTACAGTTGACCCTAATAGTTATATTCCCATGAATTATCATGTGTAAGGCAAGCAAATAATGAGGTGACCCTAATGGTTAAGTGACTTATTTATGGAATTTTCGTTAAGTTACACTTTACTAAGAAACCTTAATTATTAGGATACTAGTGGAATAAAGTTGATTGAATCTTCATGGAGTATTAGGATAAATATTTTATCCACTCAACTATTCCAAATCCATATATGATATGATTAACAAGTGTTGTTTACCATATATAGTCATGGCTTATTTATGTGAAAACCCCAGTGTAAGTCATGATAAAATATAGATCTTGACCCACTAATGGATACAATGTATTCAAAATGGTTCATCATATTATTTGGATCCCATTTATTAAAGTCCTTATTTTTTATAATGAAACATGATACTCATCTAATAAAATATTATTTTGTAGATAGTATAATCATCATTTTCAAACTTAACCTTGATGTTTATATTAAGATGGAGAGGCTTATTTTAAGAGATACATTATTCTGGTAACTTAAGAATACATCTTAAGTATAAGGAAAGATTTATGTATTAGAGAAACACCTTCTTAAGTAACTATTTTTTAAAGTTGTTCAACAGGTGAATCTAGATGTTTGTGAAGCAATAATTATTCACTTAGGGTTTTAAAGGTATTATAAGCTAAATGACCTAATTAAATTTTGTCTCCACTCATATTTTAAATATGATTGAGTATGTTAATGACTTGGTTAGACTAGAAGGGCTGATTTTTATTAAGGAATTCATCCTATATTGAAATACAAATTTTTTTTAATAATATTAATGAATTGTAAGTAAAGATTACCAAACGTTCTAAAAAGTTAATAATAGATAAAATAGACATGTGATTTTTAGGTTTCAGTACTATTTAGATAGTACAAGTGGATAAAATTTTAACCAGAAAAAGAAATGTTTGTAGGAGAGTCCAATAATATTTCTTCAAGTAGCCAGATGAGGCCATTGAAATGTAAAGGTAAAACCAGGAAGAATGGGTGATAATTCCATAAGATAAAATTGTTCGAGATACCTGAATGAGTTTTTGTAACAATATAGAATGTCTCTGTTTAATATTTGTGTGATAGAAATTGATTATTTTTTATTAAAGTGTTTGTGATACAAAATTTATATTTCACTGGTGTTGTAAATATACATGAGTTAAAATCAAGGGAAGGATTGACATTGATTGCATTTTAATTTAAGTGATAAGGAAAAGAGTTTCTATATCAATGATTTAAATGTAAAGGAAGCTTATATGAATCTAATAAATGGATATGTATTTTCATCGCGTTTTTATTATGTGATAAGAGAGGTTTTTCATTAAAAAAGAGGGTTTGTGAACAAAATATGATGATTTATTTTATACACTGGGTTTATGATTCATCAGATTCTATAACATGTTTTGAAAAAAATAGGTAAAAGAATATCTAGGATAAACTATCTATCGAAATGGTTTTTAAAATATGAAGGAATATTTTCCCACCACCCATTAGTGGCATATTTTGATAAATAGACTTCTTTTCATATAGAAACTAACCAAACACATAGAAGGCCATATTTGATATGTAAATAATATTTTATTTGTTAAATATTACAAATAAAATAATATAAGTGTTATTTCCAACAAAACAAAAGAGTTTTTTGTATCATGGAATAATATTCTGAATAGAATATAGCGTCTAAGAGGATAATGGGAGTACGTTTGAACTTAGAGAATTTCAAAGTTAAAAAATAAAATATTATACCATTCTAAAGTTTTGGTGATTTTCACTTATATCCTATATTTTAGGAAATATAACTGTAATAAAAAATGTAAAAAGTTAAATATAGTTACTTTAAAAAGTGAATATCACTATTTATTAAAAAATTGTGCCAATAAAATTAATGTCACTTTATCCTAAAGAATTTTAGGATGTGTTGTTAAAAAATAATGTAAACAGTTACATTATTTCACGGAAAAAGTTTGATGAAATAATATTATAAGGATAATGATGTTAAACTTAAAAAATTTCTAAATAGACAATATAAGTTGACATCATAACATTTGATGTTATGAAGTTAAGGAATTTTAATATGTTGTTGATCATGTCATCGGTTAGAAATTAACCAAGATGGGTTTTTCCATTTTGTATGATGAGTCTGAAATATGGGCCTTTGATTGAGATAGAATAGAGAGTGTTTGGACACACCTAGATAATATATATGACGTGATTATCTATTCGGGTGAGGGGAATATGATGTGATTATCCATAAATATGATTGACATGTGATGGATGGCTCACACAAGTATAGAGATATATGTGTTTGATTGATATCACACTAGATACCTTTATAGCTTGAGTAGTATTGATGATTTTGTGGAGTCTACTATTTGATTACATATATGAGTATTTTGATTTTTATGTGTTTTTAACTCTATAAATGTTTTTGGGATATGACTATATAGTTGAATGGATGGGGATTGAGTTTGACTGAGAGAGCTTTCTCTAAAACTATTGTAGAGTCAATCCAAAAACAATTATGGGTTTTTATAATGTATTACAAACGATGAAATATTAGTTGAAGTTAATTATAGATTTAAAAAATGTATTTATTAAGATAAACAAAATATTTTTGGATATGATTTCATGATTTATTATATATTATATGATATAAGGTGAAATGACACAATGTCTTATAGGATTTAGTGTAAGTGGGAGATTGAAGGAGATATGCATTAAATGCTAATATGTATGTTATAAATACCATCCTATATAATAGTGTATGATATATATATAATTAAATATGATATAAAAATTGAATATAAATTCAAAATTCTAGGAAAATTCATATCATACTAAAAATATATTTATGTCATAAGGCATATAATTTCATGCCCATGCTATTACCTGCAATGTCATATTATACAACAGAAGGAGTCGTAAGGCATGGCCTGTAATATAATTACATGAAATTTCTTTCATTAATTTTCAAGCGATCATAACCTAAAATTTGGAATCTTATGAATTATTTAATTATATTACATATCACTTCCATTTACATGAATAAATGCAACGATTCATTTGGAAAAATAATACAACACAGTTGAGGTATTTGAGAGTTAAGAGTTAACATTTGATCCACTCTTCCATGATAGTTATCATTGAAGTATAAATTATATGAGATGTAACTTGGGTATTTTTGTAACATCCTAAGATTTTATATTATATAAATTTAATTTATATCTTTTGGTGAACACAAAACCGAGCACAAACAAATCATGATATACTATTTAATATTAGTATTTTAACATGTCCGTTATAACATGGTCATTAAATTGAAGTATGTGAATAAGATTAAAAATATTTTGAAATATATATTAAGGTAATGTTCAATAAAAAATTATTTACTTATTCTTAAAAAATAAACACACGGTTTTTTGTAAAGTCGTTTTATTCTTCAAATATAAGTTTTAATTCAAAAGTGATTTTTTTACTTTCTCTCAAAAAATAAATAAAATTAATTTTTTACAATTTTATGAAATTTATTTGATAAAATGTATATAATTTTTTAAATCATATTATCAAAATTATTCTATGTTGAAATTTTGATAAATTTTTGGTGAATAGTTAAAAATACAAATTTTTTATAAAATACTGTATATTTTATGATATCGTCAAGATATAATTATGATATAAAAAATTATTAAACTTATGTAATGAATACTTTATTATATTATAATATAAATATCATAAAAAATAATTTAGAACATGAAAATTATAATTTATATCATGATAAATATGAAAATCATTTTTAGTGTTGACGCAGAGCCTGCCCAGCATTGGAAAAGTCAAATTTGGAATCCTAAAAATAATAATTGAGGATATATAATTCATTGATAGACTTTAATATTATATATTATTGATAATATTTATGGTTATAAACAAATTTTATAGTTATATAACAAGTGTATTATCTAAATAATTGTGCATTTCTTGTGTTGGGCTAGAAAAGTCAAAACAACAAATTAAATAAGTTTTCTTGACAAGGATATCAGTATATATACATAATGAATAAATCTAAATAATTATATTAAGACTATTTAATTTTATTATTATAGTAATTTATTTTTAAATAATTACTTTAAATACTTATGTAACACTGACATAGTGCTTTTTCGAAGAGAAGTAAAACCAAAAAAAATGATTTTAAAAATATAAAAAATAAAATTTTAAGAACCATTAAATAACCCAAAAACTTCATTAAATATTATTTAATGGATTTATATAGATAATAATAATACAATGGTATAATTTAAGACTATTTAGAACCACTTGGATGAGATTATGACCTTTATAACATTTTATTTAACTAAAAGTCAAACATGTCGCACTCTTGTTTTTAATAAGTGTAATATTTTTAATATGGTGTTATCTAGAGGATATTATTAAATATAAATATTATTAAATCTAAAATATTTATATACATCATGGTATTTTTGTTAATTTTTACTGAATAAATAATTACTTTAAATTCTTACACAGCGCTGATCGAGTAATTATTCAAATAATAGAAAATTCAATTAAATAATATTGAAAATATTAAAATTATTATAATTTGAATTATTTAAGGTGATTTGAAAATTTTATAAATAAAGATGAAATATTAGGGATGTATTAAAATAATTTTTTTTAAACTTTATCTTACTGTATTGATATTATTAAATTCAAAGTAATTAATAGAGTCAAAATTGACAATAATGATATTTCATAAATATAATATTTTATGAAATTTTTTAAAAATCATAAAAATATTAAATAATCATAAATAAGATAATATATTATTTAATAATCCATAACATGTTCATTTATATAAAATTTGGAAGCATTTTTCTCTATAATAGTCTTATTATAATTTAATATTTTGAGAAATTCCAAGAGTGCCCCTCATCTTAGTTATAAAAGGGTGCCCCTTATTTCACTTCATTATACCAATTTAATATACCTATCACATCCAAACCCAACCCATTTCTCTAATAAAAATCCTTATACAAGTTCTATATATTCTGGTCCTTCCAAAATATTAACCCTAGACCCCTTAAGAAGAGATCTAAATGTAGTCTACTGAAGAAGAGGTAATCGTCTTTACCAACTCTTTCACGTTTATTTCTTATTATAATTCCTATTGATGTGTTGTTTCTATAATAAATTAAAAAATAAAGTATCATATGTATACATATATTTTATTATGATTATGAGACAACCATATTCCATCTTTTATCCATCCTGTGAAAAATGAAAGCACTGCACGTGCGTACGTATGGCCTACCGTCTCCACACAATGGCATGATTTTTTTCATCACCAATTTAGTATAATAGTTATAAATCTGAAATTAATGAATATATAATATATATATATATGAAATAATTATTATTATATAAATGTTAAATATTCTTTACCATTCTTTCATTATATCCATCGAAGATGAAAATGGCGTTCATGCATATGTATGGACTGCCATCTCCATGAATAGTGTAATTCATTTTTATATATCTATGTTTATGAATGAATCTAAATATATATATATATATATATCATAAATAATATTCTGTAGATTATGGAACTATGATAAAATTATAAGTACAGGAACTACCAAATCAAAACAAACATGAAAAAGGAAGGAGTTATCACCTAAAATAGTGATTTTAACAATGAATTGATAATAAATGGGTGATAAAATATTATAAGTAAATCATATATGGTATGATATATATGGTTATATTTCTATAATTTATTCATAATTAATATGTATTTACTATATAGGAGGTGAAATCATGTTCAACTAAAGGAAAGAACAAGGTAAGGGACTTCGTCTCAATTTTCTTTCATTGAGGCATATTTTGATGTTATGCACAAATATTATTTTATGAGGTGTATATAACACCAATTTTACATTTTATGTCATTAATTTATTTATTCACATGATATTTAAAGTTTTTTATGTTAATAATTCATGGTGAATATGATTCAACTGATTATAAAGTGGTAAAGGATTTCTCATCTCACTTTAACTTATGTGAGACATATGTCATATGCATAACTTATTTATTTGGTGTGGTGTATATACTTCCCATTTCAAATATTATATCATGAATCTATTTGACTTAATGATATTTAAATATTAATTTGGTTACATTTATTTCATGGGGTTTATGGTTGATAAGATATCCAGTTGGTAAGAGATTATTTCAAAATCTCTTCATTATTCAGGATAGTTTATATTTAAGTCTCCAGTAGGGAATATTTCTATTCCATGTCCATGTTTTAAAAAAAATTAATTTTTTTTTATTATGCCCAATTAATTTTTTAAAGTTATTTTTAACTATGTTTTAATTTTTACAAAATGTTTTAAAAGGAATCTTCCTATTGTTTTCCAAACAAGGTAATTTGTATCATTTCCAACAAAAATATGAAGGAATGATTTATTTTAACTTCTATGTCATAATCATCTTTTAAACCATTATGATTATTTAATGATTTTAAACTTCATCACAAGTTTATGATTTTATTTTCAAATAATTTTTCCCTTTTATATTTACATAGTTTATTTTTAAAAGTGAATTTCAAAGTGAAGAGGATATTTTTACTCAAAAATAATTCTCTGATATTTCTATAGAACTTTTATTCATTAATGACAATAAACCTTTATTTTACCTATTCACCATTGTATATATGATTTAATGATACCATCATTTTAAGCTTTCACTTACTTGTGATCATTGAATATTTCATTTCTATTAAATATCCATATAATGGAATGATAGATTTGATTATTTCCTAAACCGTATACCATTTTTACATATAGAGTTTACATTAAAGGATATTTTTTATCTTGGTAAATATGGATAAATCCATATCTTTTATTTGATATAGATATTTTTTCATAAAGAACATTGTTCATGAATTAAATTGATTATTAGATATATGACGAATGCTTTGGACATGTAGACATGGGTGGGGCCCAGTTATAGATACCCCCTTAATGCATAGATAGGTCTCATGAGTCAAACCAGTTCACCAAAATAGATGATTTTTTACCTAGTAGTTTGAAACTATCTTTAGGATAGATCTTGACGGTAGAGGTATCATGTTCTTGAGACATGATGTCCAATAATTAATCATTTCCTTATTTTTAGTATTCAGTTTTTAATATTATCCATGATATTTTCTATATGATATTATATTTGGATGAATTTCATTCTTAGTTATTGATCAAATGAAATGACTTTTTAGTTATTTAAATTTCCATGTTTATTATGAATTATCTTATTGTATTATTCAAAGTTGTTTAAATGGGATGCGTTTTCAGTTTTTTACCTTTCCATATTGATTATGCTTATTGATTTATGATAGATTCCACTATAATTAACCCTTGCTAAGCATTTGAGTTAACCCTTATTTTTTTTCATTTCTCTAGGAATCCATTAGGTGAACTATGATTGTAATGAAAGGATATTCTAGAAGGAATAATGATATTATAAAAAAATTATTTTAATTTTTGTTTTCAAATATAAAATGGAAATTATGTATGTATCTAGTTTAATAGTATAACTAAACTATTTGGTCCTTCAGGATGTGATTTATTATATCTTATGAAAATGTAATAAAGTCACCATGGACTCTAGAATACTAGATTATGGGACTTTATAGTTGTTATTATATGAAGTTTAGTAGAATCTTGGGAAATAGATTTAGGAAAACATGGATTTGGAAAGATAACTGAATGACTAACTTTGAGGATTAGTCTAAGTATAGGATAACATCCTATTGATTTGATAATGTCTATGGATATCCTTGGTTAGACTTAAGGAATAATATATTGATAATAAGGTGTCATTTTTTAGACATTGTATAAATGATTCTTCATGACTATGTTATTTATCCCTATAATTAGTGTTGTTCACACTGTGATTTTTGGTTTTATTCAGTAGATGAAACCAGAAGAAACTGGGTTAATGTTGAATGTTATAGACAATGTGTTGATGAGAAACCAAATGGGATGATGACTAGGGTGAATTATATTATGATTGTGCCTAATTAGTTACCATAATATATGATTAAAAAAATGCACCCAAACTAACACTTAGACTTACCAAAGAAGAGAATGATAGATTTTCTAAGATCTCAATGGTGGAGAACATTGAGGAAATAATATTTGGTTTCTATATGTCAATAATGTAAGAAGAAACACCCAAGTGAATGTACTAGAGGAATAAGAAGATGTTTTGGGTGTGGAAAATAAGGAAATAAAGAAATTAATTTCCAAGGAAAACAGAAAATTTTGGTAAATAAAATAGAATATAATAGTGGTCTCCCAAAGTTATCATCAATGGTTAAATTTTGTAAAAGTAGGAAATATGGGTATTATGAAAATCGATGTCCTATGGGGGAAATATTATAAAGATAATCAACAAGTTTTTATGAGTAATGGTTATATTTATGATAGTGAAGAGACTAAAAATGAAATAAGAAAGGAAGGAGGTATTAAGGAATAAGATGATAAGTCATAGTTAATGGTTTAAGAATGATGTATAATTATTAAAGTGATAGACATTTAGGATTCAAGAATTATGTTGTAAAATTATTTTATCAATGATATTATTATTATAAAAATCATGATATATATAAGGATTGTACAAAAATACTTATTCTTTAATGATTAAGAAGAATGTGATGAATAGTATAGGTAACTAAAAGAAATGACTCAGTGAAAAGTTGATCTTTTTCAAAAACACATGATTGGGGGATGATAACCCCTAATATGTGTTCGATGTTGACATAAAAATGATACTGAGATATTTATGGGATGGTATTGGTGACCATGAAATAGGTTTGTGATTTTATGGTTTATGTTATCATTTATGTATTTTACAACATGTATGGATTTAAGTAATATATTCAATAACATGAGATTTAATTTTTGGAAACATTCATGTTTTTATTAAGGTTTTATACTGATTCAAGTTATTACCATGAATTTAAAAAATATGTTATCAAGTTATTTAAATAAAGATATACTTTATGGGGAATTAATGATAATTTGATTTAGTGACCTTGTTCATAATTTTTTGGAATTTTGAATATTGTCAGTAATATGTTTGAGGAGTCTTAAGGTTAACTACTTATAGAGTGAGTTAAGTTGAATTTTGGATATTATTGTTTGAGGTTAAAGTATGATTTATCATGTTGGATATGATTTTCTAACCATTTTAATTTTGGTAAATTTTTAGAGTCCAAATGAATGAATTATAGATATTATGATTCATTCAAAGTGATTCAGGAATGAAAAAATCACAACGAATACCTATTTTCTGGAGTATGAGATAAAGTTTAAATAGATTAAAGCATAACCAAAGGATGATATTATGCTTATGAAATAGAAAGAAAGAAATTAAGTTTATTATCTAAAGTATTTTATCTAGATAGTAAAGTAATTCCTTGACTTTAGGAAAAAGACATTGAAATAAAAATGTTATCCAGTTAATTTTCTTACTTAGAAATCAATAGCCTTTTACCCCATCAGATATTTAAAGTTTATGATGATTAACTTTCCCATGACCATGTTCTCTATCACTCTCCATCAGCCCTTGGGAGTTAGTTTTCTCTTCCATGTCCATGTTTTCACTTACCACTTATGTTCTCCAATATGGAAACCTATTATGTGTTATTCTAGATAACATTATTACTTCCCTTTCTCTCTTTTCAAGTTAAAGTTTTAATGTCCCTTTTCATGATGTGGGGTATCCACAGAGGAATTTTTAAATGTCAACCCTTGATTTTTTAAGTTAATTTTCAAGTTTATAGAATGAAATGCATCAAAGGTGATGAGAATATAGCATCCCAATATTTTGTAGTATATAAAATTTAATTTATAACTTTCAGTTCACACAACACCGATCTTAAATGAAAAACAATTTACTATTTAATAATATTATTTTAACACAATTGTTATAACCTGGTCGTTAAAATGATAGGTGTGAATAAGATTAACTATATTATGAAATAAATATTATGTTAATATTCAATAAAAATTAATTTATTAATTTTTATGAAATAATAACATAATTTTAATAGATTCATTTTATTTTTTGAAAATAAGTTTTAATCAAAAAGTATTTTTTATTAATTTATTTGGGAAAAGAAATATAATTAATTTTTTAAAATTTTAGAAAATTTATTTGATAAAATTAAATTTATTTTTGAAATCAGCGTATCAAAATTAGTTAATGGTTAAATTTTTATAATTTTCTAAAAAATTAAATTTTTGTTAAATAGTAAAATAATAATTTTTTTAGAAAATACGGTATCTTTTATGGTATCATAAAGAAATAATTATGATATAAAAATTTATTAAACTTATTAAATGATTGATGTAAAATATTATAATATAAAAATAATACAAAAATAATTAATAACATGAAAATTATAATTTATTTCATGATAAATATGAAAATCATTTTCAATGTTGACGGAGAGCATGCGCGGAACTGGAAAAAGTCAAATTTGGTATCCTAAAAATAATAATTGAGATGAGATAAGTACCTGTTAGAATTTAATATTATATAATAAATTTTATTTATTATATTTATGGTTATAAATAAATTTTATAGTTATATAACACGTGCCTTATACAAATAATTGTACAATGCTTGCGCGAGGCAAGAAAAGTCAAAATAATAAATTAAATAAGTTACCTGGACATGAATATGAGTAAAAATACATAATTAATGAGTATAAAGAAATATATTGATCTTAATTTATTTATTTTTATGACATTAATTTATTTTTAAATATTTATTTTAGATGCTTATGCAACAATGATGAAACTCTTGTGAAAGCAGAAGAAAAACAAATAAAATGATTTTAAAAACTCTTAGAAATAAAATTATAAGAACCATAAAATGATGAAAACACTTGAATAAATATTATTTTATGAGTATATATCATTCATAATAATCCAAGGGTCTAATTTAATCCCTTTTGGTACCACTTGGATAAGATTATGACCTCTATAGTATTTTATTTAATGAAAAGTTGACATATTAGACTATTGTTTTTAATAAGTGTAATTATTTTCATATGGGGTCATCCAGATGATATGTTTGAATATAAATATTATTTTGAAATATAAAATATTTATATAAATCCGGGTAATTTATTTTTAATTTTTAGTGAATAAATAAAAACTTGAAATTCTTACACAGTACTGATGTAGAAATTATTCAATTAATGGAATAATAAAATAAATGATATTGAAAATATTAAAAGTAACATGATTTGAATTACTTAAGGTGATAAAAAAATTTATAAATGAATATGAAATATTATGTATATATTAAAATATTTGTTTCAAATTTATATTATTATATTGATATTATTAAAGTCAAAGTAAAGAATAGAGTCAAAATTGACAATAATGATATTTCATGAATATAATATATTATTAAGTTCTTTAAAAATAATTAAAATATTAAAGAATCCCAAAAGGGATAATATATTATAATAAAATTCATCCCCTGTGAATTTATAGTCTATTTGAAATCATTTATATTTAGAATAGTCGTATTATATTTTAGTATTTTGAAAAATTCCAAGAGTGCCCCTCACCTCAATTATAAAAGAGTACCAATTCCTTCACTTCTTACACCACATTGAGCTATCTATGTACAAAAAACCCTATAAATCTATCTTATAAAAATAATTATACAATTTTTAGATGTTCTTGTCCTTCCAAATGACTAGTCATAGACCCATTAAGAAGAGATCTAAAGGAAGTTCTTCAAAGAAGAGGTAATCATCTTTACCGACTCTTTCAAGTTTATATATTCTTCCACTTCCTTTTCATTGGATGTTTTGATCATATATTAATAAATTTTTATATCATATACATAATAAAATTTTCATATGATTATGAGATAACCATATTCCCCCTTTTATCCATCCTACAAAAAAATGAAAGCATCACACGTGCATACTTACAACTTTCCATCTCCACATAGCGGTATAATCTGCTTTCCATCATCACTTTATTTAGATGATTATAAATATGTGCAAAAGGAATATATAAAATATATATGACATAAAAATGATTCTATAAAGTTTAATTATTCTTTATTATTATTTCATTCTATCCATCAAAAGATGAAAACAATATTCATGCTTATTTACAGCCTATTGTCTCTATGAACGGTGTAATTCATTTTTATATCTTTGTCTTTATGGATGAATATATATATATATATATGATTTTTATAGCTTAAATAATATTATGGATAAGATGTAACTTTTAGGATTAGTCTAAGTATAGGATAACATCCAATAGATTTTATAATGTCTATGGATATCCTTGGCTAGACTTAAGGACTCATAGATTGATAATAAGGTGTCATTATTTAGACATACTATAAATGATTCCTCATGATTATATTATTTATCACTATAATTAGTGTTGTTCACACTGTGCTTTTTTGTTTAATTCAAAAAATGAAACCTGAAGAAACTGGGTTAGTGTTGAATGTGATATACAATGTGTTAATGAGAAACCAAATGGGATGATGAATAGGGTGAATTATATTGTGATTATGCCTAATCAGTTCTCATAATATATGATTAAAAACATGCACCTTAAATAACTCTCAGACTTACCAAATAACAGAAGGATATAGTTGCTAAGATGTTGGGTGGAGGAGAACATGGAGGAAAGAAGATTTGGTTTCTATATGTCAATAATGTGAGAAGAAACACCCAAGTGAATGTCCTAGAGGAATAAGAAGATGTTTTGGGTGTGGAAAATTAGGAAATAAAGAAATTAATTTCCAAGGAAAAGAGAAAATTTTGGTTAATAAAATAGAAGAGAATAGTGTTCTCCCTAAGGTATCTTCGATAGTTAAATTTTTTAAAAGTATTAAGTATGGGTATTATAAAAATAGATGCCTTATGGGGGGAAATATCATGAAGAGAATCAACAAGTTTGTATGAGTAATGGTTATATTTATGAAAGTGAAGAGACTATAAATGAAATAAGAAGTAATGAGGTCTTAAGGAATAAGATGATGAGTCCTAGTTAATGGTTTAAGAATGATGTATAATTATTAAATTGATAGTGTATTTGGATTCAAGAATTATGTTGTAAAATTATTTTATCAATGATATTGTCATTATAATAATCATGAGATAAATAAGTATTTTACAAAAATAATTATTCTTTAAGGATTAAGAAGCATGTGATGAATAATACAGGTAACTAAAAGAAATGACTCAATGACAAGTTGAACTTTTTCAAAAACACATGATTGAGGGAAAATAACCCCTAATATGTGCTCAATGTTGACATAATAATGATACTAAGATATTTATGGGATAGTGTTGGTGACCATGAAATTGGTTTGTGATTTTATGGTTTATGTTATCATTTATGTATTTTACAACATGTTTGGATTTAAGGAATATATTCAATAACATGAGATTTCATTTTTAGAAACATTCATGTTTTTATTAAGGTTTTATGGTGATTTAAGTTATTACCATGATTTTGAAAAATATGTGATAAAAAAATTAAATAAAGAGATACTTTATAGGGAATTAATGATAAGTTGATTTAGTGACCTTGTTTATAATTTTTTGAAATTTTTAATATTGTCAGTAATATGTTGGAGGAATCTTAAGGTTAACTACTTATAGAGCGAGTTAAGTTGAACTTTGGATATTATTGTTTGATTTTAAAGTATGATTTATCATGTTGGATATCCTTTTCTAACCAGTTTGGTTTCGGTAAATTTTTAGAGTCCAAAGGAATGACTTATGGATCTTATGATTCATTAAAAGTGATCGAGGAATGAAAAATTCACCACGAATACCTATTTTCTGGAGTATGAGATAAAGTGTAAATAGATTAAAGCATAACCAAAGGATGATATTATGCTTATGAAATAGAAATAAATAAATTGAGTTTATTTTCTAATGTAATTTATCTAGATAGTAAAATAATTCCTTGACTTTAGGAAAAATATATTGAAATAAAAATGTTATCCAATTAATTTTCTTACTAAGAAATCAAGGGCCTTTTAACCCATCAGATAGTTACAGTTTATGATCATTAACTTTACCATGACCGTGTTCTCTATCACTCTATATCAGTCCTTGGGAGTTATTTTTCTCTTCCATATCCATGTTTTCACTTACCACTTATGTTCTCCTATATGTAAACCTATTATGTGTTATTCTAGATGACATTCTTACTTCCCATTCTATCTTTTCAAGTTCAAGTTTTAATGTCTATTGTTATAATGCAGGGTATCCACAGAGGAATTTTTAAATGTCAACCCTTTATTTTTGAAGTGAAATTTCAAGTTAAAAGAATGAAATGTATCGAAGGTGATGAGAATATAACATCCTAATATTTTATATTATATAAAATTTAATTTATAGCTTGTGGTGAACACTACACTGATCTTAATAATATTATTTTAACACGACCATTATAACATGACCGTTAAATTGACAGGTGTGAATAAGATTAACTATATTATGAAATATATATTATGGTAGTATTAAATTAAAATTAATTTATTAATTTTTATGGAATAATAACATGATTTTAATAAAGTCATTTTATTTTTTGAACATAAGTTTTAATCAAAAATTATTTTTTATTACTTTTTATGGGAAAATAATTATAATTAATTTTTGAAAATTTTAGAAAATTTATTTGATAAAATTAAATTTATATTTGAAATAAACAAATCAAAATTATTTTATGGTCAAATTTTGTGAATTTTCTAAAAAAATAAATTTTTGTTAAATAGTAAAAAATATAGTTTTTTATAAAATACGGTATCTTTTATAGTATCATCAAGAAATTATTATGATATAAAATTTTATTAACCTTATGAAATGATTAATGTATGATATTATAATATAAATATAATACAAAAATAATTCATAACAAGAAAATTATAATTTATTTCATGATAAATATGAAAATTATTTTCAGTGCTGACAGAGAGCCTACGCGGAACTGGGAAAGTCAAATTTGGTATCCTAAAAATAATAATTAGGATGAGATATGTACCTATTAGAATTTAATATAATTTATTATTTATTATTAATTATATTTATAGTTAGAAATAAATTTTTGATTTATATAACAAGTGGCTTATCCAAATAATTGTACAATGCTTGGGCAAGGCTAGAAAAGTCAAAATAACAAATTAAATAAGTTATCTGGACATGAATATGAGTAAACATACATAATTAATGATTATAAAGTCACATATTTATCTTTATTTATTTATTTTTATGATATTAATTTATTTTTAAGTATTTATTTCAGATTCTTATGCAAAACTGATGCAATACTTGTGAAAGGAGAAGAAAAATGAATAAAATGATTTTAAAAACTCTAATAAATAAAATTATAAGAACCATAAAATGAGACAAACACTTGAATAAATAATATTGGATTATTATATATCATTCATAATCATCCAAGTGTCTAATTTAATCTCTTTTGGTACCACTTGGATAAGATTATGACCTCTATAGTATTTTATTTAATGAAAAGTCAAACATGTTAGACTATTGTTTTTAATAAGTGTAATTCTTTTCACATGGGGTCATCCAGAGGATATTTTTGAATATAAATATTATTTTGAAATACAAAATACATATATAAATCAGTGTAATTTATTTTTAATCTTTAGTGAATAAATAAATACTTGAAATTCTTACATAGTGCTGATGCCAAAATTATTCAATTAAGGGAATAAGCAAATAAATGATTTTGAAAATATTAAAAGTAGCATGATTTGAATTTCTTATGGTGATAAAAAAATTATATATGAATAGAAAATATTATTTATGTATTAGAATATTTGTTTTGAATTTATATTATTATATTGATATTATTAAAGTAAAATTAATGAATAAAGTCAAAATTGACAATAATGATATTTCATGAATATAATATATTATTAAGTTCTTTAAAAATTATTAAAATATTAAATAATCACAAAAGGGATAATATATTATAGAAAAATTCATCCCTTTTTAATTTATAGTCTATTTGGAATCATTTAGATTTATAATAGTCTTATTATATTTTAGTATTTTGAGAAATTCCAAGAGTGCCCCTCACCTCAATTATAAAAGAGTACCAATTCCTTCACTTATTACACCACTTTGAGATATCTATGTAGAAAAAACACTATAAATTTATCTTATAAAAATAATTAGACAATTTTTAGATGTTCTTTTCCTTCCAAATGACTAGTCCAAGACCTATTAAGAAGAGATCTAAAGGAAGTCCATCGAAGAAGAGGTAATCATCTTTACCGACTCTTTCAAGTTTATTTATTCTTCCACTTCCTTTTCATTGGTTGTTTTGATCATATATTAATAAATTTTTATATCATATTCATAATAATATTTTAATATGATTATGAGATAACCATATCCCCCCTTTTATCCATCCTAAAAATATTAAAGCATTGCACGTGCATACGTACGCCTTTCCATCTCCACGTAGCGGTGTAATCTGCTTTCCATCATCACTTTATTTATATGATTATAAATATGGAACTAAGGAATATATAAGATATATATGAAATAACAATGATTCTATAAATTTAATTATACTTTATTATTATTTCATTCTATCTATCAAAAGATGAAAACAATATTCATGCTTATTTACAGCCTACTGTCTCCATGAACGGTGTAAATCATTTTTATATCTCTATCTGTATGTATGAATATAAATATATATATATATATATATATATTTAATATATATGATTTTTATAGCTTAAATAATATTATGGATATTATTTAACTATGATAAAAGTATAAGTACCAGAACTATCAAATCAAAACATACATGAAAAATGAAGCAGTTATCACTAGAAATAGTGATTTTAATAATGAATTAATAATAAATTAGTGATAAAATATTCTAAGTAAATCATATATGGTATGACATATTCATTTATGGATCTTTAATTTATTCATAATAAATCTATCTTTATTACATTGGAGGTCGAAGAATGTTCCACTAAACGAAAGCGTAAGGTAAGGGGCTTCATCTCAAAATTATTTTGTTGGGGAAAATTTTGATGTTATGCATCAATATTATTTTATGAGGTGTACATAACAGACCTTTTAAATTTTATATCATTAATTTTTTTATTATCATGACATTTAGAGTTTTGTTTAATTTTATTCATTTATGGCTCATAAGATTCTACTGATTACAAAGTGGTAAGGGATTTCTCATCTCACTTTTACTTCTATAAGACATATGTCATATTCAAAACTTATTACTTTTATGTGGTGTATATACTTACCATTTGATATATTATATCATTAATATATTTTTATTAATTATATTAAAATATTCATTTTATTCCATTTCTTTCATGGAGCTTATGATTGATAAGATATCTGTGTGGTAAAAGTTTATTTTGCAATCTCTTCATTATTCAGGATTGTTTATGTTTATGTCTCCACTGGGGAATATTTATCGTATATGTTCATGGTTTCCAAAAATGTTTTAAAAAATGTTTTTACTATTCCCCTATAAAAATTAATGTCACTTTTTTAACCATGTTTTACTTTTTACAAAATATTTTATAGGAATTTTCCTGTCGTTTTCCAAATGAGGTACTTTGTGACTTTTCTGAAAAAAATACATAAGGAATGATTTATTTAAACTTATACTTCATGCGATTATTTCCGCACCATCATGACACTTTAGTTCTTTGAAACCTCATTTACAAGTTTACATGGTTATTTTTAAAAAAATGTTTTCCTTCATATTTGTGTAGTTCATTTTTAAATGTTAATTTAAAAGTGAAAATGATATTTTTACTCAAAAATTTTCTAATGATCTTTTTATGGAAAATTTAATCATCAATGAAAAAACCCTTTATTTTACCTATTCACCACATATTATATGATTTAATGATACCATACTTTGAATAATTACCTTACTTGTGATGACTGAATATTGAATTTCTATTAAATATCCATATTATTTCATAATGGATATGATTATTGCCTAAATAATATCCCATTTTTATATATGGATTTTACATTGAAAGATATTTGTTAATATAGGTAAATATTAATAAATCTGCATCCTTCAATCAATACAAATATTTATTGATAATGCACATTGTTCATGAATTAAATCGATTATTTGATATATGAGTAATTCTTTGGACATGCAGACATGGGTGTGGCTCATTTATAAATATCCCCTCGATGCATCAATGAGTCTCATGAGACAAACCAGTCAGACAAATAAGATGGGTTTTTACCCAATAGTTTTAAAATATCTTGAGGATAGATCTTGAAGGTAGATTTATCATGTTCTTGAGACATAACGCCCAATAATTAAGAATTCACTTATTTTGGAATTTAATTATTATTATTATCTATGAGATTCTCACTATGATGTTATATTTGGATGCATTTCATTATTAGTTATTAATTAAATGGCACACATTTTCAGTTATTTAACTTTCTATATTGATTATTCCTTATCTTATTATGATAGTTGGAGTTTTTTAAATATGATGTGTGTTTATTTATTTTCCTTACCATGTTTATTATGCTTAATTATTTTTGATAGCTTCTGTTGTCATTAACCCTTACTGGTCATTTGAGATCAACCTTATTTTGTTTTCTTTACCTAGAAATCCATGAATAGTACTATGTTTGTTATACAAGGATATTCTAGTGGGAATAATGTTATTCTCAAAAAAAAAATTGTGTTATATTTTTTTAAATGTGAAATAGGAATCATGTATATATCTAGTTTAATAGGACTATTAATCTATGTTTTACTTCAGGATGAAATTCCTTGTATCTTATGATAATGGAATAAAGTGACCACTGAATCTAGGCTATTGGAGTTGAGGTCATTACAATATGTTCCTTCATGCATAAGATGCATGAAGTTGTTGTTACATTTCATCATTAGTTATAACATATGAGTAAATGATCAACCTGTTGAGGTGCTTCCTCAAAGGTTTTATAAAACCACAACCATGTGATGATAGTGTGTGTGATTTTATGTTGATACTCCATCGATACTCCCAATGTTAGTATCGCTTCCTCCTCCCCAACCTTTTCACCATGTGAAGATACCACACCATGGAAGGTGGAAAGACATGTATGGATGTCATGTGATCCAACCAGCCTATGGATATACATATTGAGGTAATAAACCTTTTTCTTCCACTTTAGTGATCATCATCAAACACATATAAAGTCTTTGAAGATGTTTCAGTGGCTTGGGTGTGAATGGTACACATTATTCATAATGTTATTCATTTATAATGTTTACATAGATTTCAAATTTTTTATATGGATGATCTTGGGATGGGATTTGGATTGCTTTATCATGTTCTATTAAGAGTTAAAATATCCCTTTAAATCCTATAATATATCACTAAAATGTAAAGGGGAAACCCTATTATGAAAATTTTGGATTCTTTATTCCTCATGTCACTTCTATATAAAAAACATCATTGGTTGAAGATGAAATTTTAATAAGAGTGCACCAAGTAGCCGAAGCACTTGAAAATAAAATAACAAATTAAAGTATCTTCATAATACATATAATTCATGGGTAAAACTCTACAGTCTAATTTTATAAAATATATTTTCATTTTTTTATTGCTTATTTCTTTTTTTTAATAATTGGATCTCACTATAATCAATTTGGTTATTCCAAAGATATATTTTTTAGATCCAATGCATGGATATCCAACAAATTGACCAAATATTTTGTAACTTATGAATTTTCAAGACACTACATTCAAAATTTTATAACAAAATTTGAATTATATGTTTCATGTTATGTTTTAACAAGTTTATTTTTTTTTTATAGGGTTATGCTTATTTATCTTTAAAACCATGGGGTGATGACAACTAGTGTTCACAAGAAGAATATGGATTTATACAAGTGGATAAGTATTAGAGTATATATAATAATATCTCACTATCAATACATACATTAAAAAATTTCTTGTTTTACTTAATTTTTATGCAGTTTCTAAAACAAAGTATTGAAAATGGTTTTAGTTGTTACACTTTTAAATTTATGAAAGATATCATATTCTGTTGACAAACTCAAATCCCTAAAGAGGTATTTTCAAAGGTAATTGTAATTTCATTTAAAATATTTATTAAGTGTTTTTATCTATACTTTTATAGTACTAAAAAGACTTTTAATAATTCAGATATTCAAAATAATATTTAGATATTTTTGGAATGAGTGGGAAGCATAAATTTTGTTTGAAGTTTTACAGACATCATTAAGAGGTGATTTCTTGTCATGATTTCAATATTTTTTATTCCATAGAGATCATAAAGAGTTGATTTATCTATTTCTTATTTAGTTAATTTTCTTATTTTCTTTAAGTGAGAGTTATGGAGGGAGAGACTTTATAATTTATAAGCTTCTCTCTTATTAAGAATAAGATAGTATATATAGAGTGTTGTTTTAGTAAAGGATTGTATAGTAATGTTATGAATATAAGATCAAGAACCCATATTATTTGTAAAGTTGACATTTTTAGATATTTAGGATCAATTTTACAATTTGATAGATATATTAATGTATATTTCTCTCATAGGGTACACCAATTACATGTTTTCAATTTAAAAGTTACATTTTAGTTCAAAAAGTTGTGTTAAATGCTCAAAATTGGGAAAAGAAGCATGAATTGTCATTAATATTTAAGATAATTATTTTTATTCATTTTTTAAATGTGGGAATTTACCTCACATTAATTTGAAATATTATTATCGCCTTTATAACTAAAAACATGTGTTTTCATTTAAAAGTGACATTTTAGTTCAAAATGCATGTCATTTACTCAAAACTTAAAAAATTCACTTGTATTATCTTGATACTTTATAAAAAAGATTCACAAATCATATTTTATGTGTAGGAATTAACCACACATCAACATGACACACAATGTGTCTTATATGAATAAAAGTGTCTGTTTTCATTTAAAATTGATGTTTTATTTCAAAATGCTCATCACATGCTTAAAACTGAGAAAACATTCTCAAGTTATCTTAGTACTTTGTAAAAATATCAATATTTAATTTGTGAAATGTAGTAATTATTCAAGAATTAATCTAACACATTATGTGTCTAGTATTACTAAAAGGGTTTGTTTTTATTATAAATTCATATTTTAGTTCAAAACATGCATCACATACTTAAAACCATGAAAATATCTTTTTATTATCTTGATATATTATAAAAATAATCTATAATTTTTTTTATTTTTAATAATTAAACACATGTACATACATATGTGGTGTGTATGATATATATGAAAGTGTGAGTTTTCATTTAAAATTGTCATTTTAGTTCAAAATTCACATCACATACCCAAAACCATGAAAATGTTCATGAATGTTTTTGACACTTTAAAGAAAATATAGATAATTTATTTTTGAGGTGTGGGAATTAACTTTACATCAATCTGACGCATGGTGTTTCTGGTACAATAGAAAGTATGTGATTGCGTTTAAAAGTGTAATTTTAGTTCAAAACGTGTTTCACATACTTAAAACTATGAAAACATACTCAGATTGTGTTGATACTTTATAAAAATACTTATAATTCATTTTTAACATGTAGGAATTAATTATATATAAATCTGATACATGGTGTGTTTGATATGACTGAATGTTTGTGTATTCATTAAAAATTTACTTTTTAGTTTAAAACACAAGTCACATATTTAAAACTAGGAAAACAACCTCATATTCTTTTTATATTTAACTAAAAAGATTTATAATTCATTTTTTACATGTATGAATTAACCACATGTCAATCTAAAAAATAGTGTATACTATATGACTGAAAGTGAATGTTTTCATTTAGAAGTGATATTTTAAATGGTGTGGTTGGTATGACTGAAAGTTTATGTTTAATTTAAAATTGAAATTTTAGTTCAAAATTCTATTCAGATACTAAAAAATAAGAAAATTCATTCAGATTGTCATGATACTTTAGAACAGTGAATAATTATTCATTTGTGACTTGTAGCAAGTAACCAAATATCATTATAATTAGAAATTATTATGGAACATATAACATTTCAATTATAATTTGTTTTAATTTTTTTATATACTATGACTAAAATAAGAATTATTTGTATTACAGTCACATACATCATTTATACGAGGTTGGGTTGATCATTGAATAAGGCCTTCTATGATATTTTTTTATATTTGTTTCAATTAATTTTTTTTAAGTGAATTTTACGTCAATTTAATTGTATTGTACTGAAATTATTTAATGTGATATTTGTATTGAAATAATAGTGTAATGTAAATTTATTACATAAAATAAAAAGTATTAAATTATTTCAATTTAAATTATTTTTTATGTTATTTATAAACTATTGTAGGGTGATATATATATAGCTCATTACACTATTCAATATTTAATGATTGTGTTTATCCATGTTAGGTGTATCATTGATAAAGGTATCTTTTATCGGTACTAAAAGAAACATAGATAAATATATAATTTATTTGCACTTCAAAATGTGCTCATAAAGTGGGTCTATGTCATCCCATTTTAACAATGATAAAGGATGGATTTATCAATAATTTTTTAATTTGGATAAAGTATCATGACTTTTATTAGTGCTAGACACTTTAATGTTTTTTGGTGCTGATAAATTTATTTCAACATGATTATTAGATGATTTATAAATAGTAAAGAAATATCACAATAAATTTAAATATTTTACTAATTCTACCTAGTTGATGAATAATTTTGGTACACACTTCATCTGATTATGAAATGGATGAAGAACAATAAATATAATTTTATATATAGATAAAAAGTAGTAAGATAAATAAGAATTTATGCAATAGGTGAGAGTTGTGTTTATAGTGTTATAGAATTTGTAGAAGTTATTTTCATTTTTTACTTATTATGAGATTTTTTACATATTGGAACCAGTGTTTATATTTTTTAAAAGTTATGTTCAAAATTTTACCTTTTTAATAGAATTTTTATTCTTTAGAAGCTATATTTATGTTTTTTTATTATTTGTGTTCCTAATTTTAAGAAGTTGTGTTAATGATTTTAATTTTTAAAATATTTTTTATGTTTTTTAAAATCTATGTCCATGGTTATTTAGACTTGTTTTCATTATTTTAAAATAAACTAGTATTCTCACTCGTGCATTTTCACATGATGAAATATCTAGTGAAGTGCATGAAAAAAAAATTTCATTAAATTATGTAAGAATATGAAATATAGGAAGATAAATAAATTTCAGAGTAAAAATTATTAAATAAATTAAATGAAACAAAAAATTATTGAGTTTATTTTAAAGATAAAATGGTTTGATAATAAGTGACCCTTTACAGTTTAGGTAAATAGTTAAATATATAAAAATATAATTAGTTCTATTCAATATTTCTTCTCATATTGCATTTATCTGGAGTGAACTCCTTTGGAATCTCTAATGATGTTGAAGTGGATGCATTGAAATCACCTTTGAATTCTTCTCTTTCAACAAAAAATCTATAATGAGAATAATTTTCTAAATATATCTATAAATAATGAGTTAAGAAACATGTAAGTGAATGGTTATAGAGTAAAATAATATTAACAAAGGAAAAAACAAACAGTTTATACATATGAAAATAATTTTTTTAATTTTCTAAATTCTTGTATATGATTACATAAGATTAATGATTCACATATGTGATTATAAATATTAATAAAGGAAAGAATTCTAAAAATTCTAGACAGGTTGTATGAAATTTTAATGTAATTTCAAGCAATATATACTTCTATATTCATATTATATGCATATTATATGCATGCGTGTATACATGTTTTAAAATTTTTCAAGAATTGTGATTGTATTATTATTTTTATTTATTATATATTATGAATAAAAATGTGTAACTATACATAAATTCACTAAATTCTTGCATGCTATTTTTTTCTACTGTAAAATTATGCAAATTGTTGTATACTATTAAAATTATGTAAAATGAAGAATAATGAAACACCTATATAATCTATACTATAATTCTTTTATGTTAAGTCATTATTATGGAAGAATCATGGGAGGAAGACTGAATTGTAGTCTCTAGTACTGTTATCCCAAGTGTTAATGTATACTATAAGAAAATGCAAAAAAAATTGGTTGCAATCACCAATTTCATTCATGTTTCTTTACAAATATATGTACATAAACAATATTGAAAGAGAATCAAATCCTAGAATGAATATTAAATATAGAAAATGTAATAAATAATAATTATTTTTTATTATAAGTTGTTGTATACATACCATATGCATATTGTTTTATGCATACTGGTGTTTTTTAAATAATGTGCATTTCTATGTATAGGTGTAGGTTAATTAAAATAATGTATTCATAGTGTATGATATAGGTGTATGCAATTTCAAAAAATATATGCATATTGTATGCATATAATATCCAATTTATGGATACTATATGCATATTGTATGCAATTTTTTAAACTAGAAAAAACATGGGAGTAATACTAAATAACATATAGAATGTTATCCTATTGTAATTGCATATAGTATACAATGTATGTATGTTGTTTTTCAATGGTTTTTTAAGACTTATGTTTGTGCTTTTAAAATAAGTATTTTCTATTAATTAGCATTTTAAAAATCAAATTTACCATTCATCAATATTTTTTTATTCGAAAAATGTTAAAATAAATATATAAAATATTATTTAATTGTAAAATTTAAAAAATACAAAAAATAAAGAATAAAAAAAGTTTGTTTGAAAACTTTTACAAAAAACCTTTTTCTATAAACAACAAAAAATTTGATTTTAAAATAAATATTTTTTAATAATTAACTTTATAGAAAACATATTTACCATTTGTCAATATATTTTTTAAATTTTTTTGATAAAATTTTAAAAATCTATAAATTATATTTTTATAAAATTTAAAAAAAAGAAATTTAAGAAAGGCAAGTGTTTGTTGTTTAATCTCTTAAAAATAAATAAATCTGTTCAAAAAATAATATTTTTTTATAAAAACATCAAAAAAATAAAATAAATTTGCATCAAGTATTAATTATTTCAAATATCGTAAATAATTTTTGTGTTGGGGGCTACATTGAAGAGTAAGTCCTCAAGAAATCCCACGGAACATCTAATATGTAATCAGTTTCTATTAAGTATTCTAAATACAAGAAGAAAATGAGTTGTGGAATCCACCCAAAACATGCACTGAGAAGAGCTCTCCTTCAGTACAAGGGAGAAAAGATAAAGATCTCCACCAAATGGTGAACAACAATAACAATTTGGAAGCATTTTGATCTCTTATGAGAAACTTATCTCTAGAACTTTCTATGGTTTCTAAGGAACTCAAATAAGGATGATATTAGGGAAGCAGAATGATTGTATTCCCAATATGATGGACTTCATAGTGTAATCAATTCCCCTAGTAGGAGAAAAAGATGAGAAGGTGGCGTAATAGCCTGAAAAACCCAATGAGGGCCATGTGGAACAACTGAACAACCCTATAATTTTCAGAAGGTTGTGTTGATGACCAAGATTAATGTCAAGGGAATGGAAATTCAATGTCTCATAAGTGAAATGTAAAATAAACAAGTATAAGTACAGTAGTGTAAGAATAAAAGGACAAGTTAGTAGACTAAAGAGCTGAGTTGGGCCAAGCTAGCAATAGACCGAAGCCTAGGTGAAAAGCCCAGAATAGAGAATCTTGAAAAAATAAGCCCAAAATATAAAATCTAGAATAAATTTAGGCTAATTTATTGTATATTTTTTCATGAGATTGAAACAATAAGCATGAAAATTGTAGGATTTAAATAGACAATTTAATATGAGTCAAATTCATAAATTTCTATCATTTACATATGAAATTGGTGATGTTATTTCACATAGTATTATTGAATTGGAACCATATTCAACATATCTAAATAATGGTAGAATATGGAAAACTTCACATCCTTAGTCAAAATATCATCCAGATTATCGTCGGTGTGCATCTTATTGATACACATCATTCCTAATTCAAGAAAGTATTTAGTAAATAGAATCCTAATGTCTATACGTTTAAAACTACCATGTAAAAATAAATTTTTGAAAAAATGTAAATAAGATTGGATATTAGAATATATAGTTTTAATAGAACTATATAAAGAGATTTTAGAAAGAAAATCATTGAACTATATATCCTCCCTGATAACCTCAATTAAGGAAATATACTTAGCCTCTGTGATTTAAAGTGTCAAAATAAACTAAATATTTAACTTGCATGAAGTTGATCCTTGATGGGAAGTAAAAACAAAGTCTCTGAGGGACTTTTGAGTGTTTATATCCATGTATAGTTAGAGTCTATATAACAACTTTGACTCAAGTATCCTAAAACTGATGCATACTTTAATACATTGGCATAGATATAAGGGGTAAAATCCTAAAGGATAGATCCGTTGAGAAATTTTAGAGAACCAGATATATATATGATACCCATTTTATATTGGGAATAAAAAGTTAAACATGATAAATAAGAAAAGTAAATGATCTTCATCCCTGAAACCCATTCAAATATTTCTTCTTCATGTCCTAGGGAAAGGTAACAAAATAAGGGTGATCTCAAATCACTACTAGAGATAGAGTTTTTATTAGCACTAGAAATAGATTTAACATCGCTTTTTTAGGCGCTCTTAATCTAAGTGAAGATAAAGGGGTCCCTTTTATCAGTTCTTAGTAAAGTGCTGATAAAGACCCCTTTTATGAGTGCTTTTAAAAAAGCACTGATAAAATTCATAAAATGTAAAAAAAATTAAAAACCAAAAATTAAAGACCCCTTTAACGGCGCCCACCATCCCCTTTCAACAACACACGCCACCCCCACCCCCCCCACTCACACCCACCCCCACCATCCAGCCTTTAACAACACTTCCCCCAGCCCTTTAACAATGCTATCCCACCCCTGCACCTACGCTCGCACCCATTCCTCTCCCTGGATTTGAACTCGAGACCTCTTCCATGCGCACTACACTTTACTACTCCATGTTACTTTGTTCTCTATTTAAAAATATATTTATTTATTTTTATATTTATTTATTTATATTTATTTGTATATTAAAATATATTTATATTAATATATATATAGTTATATTAATATATATATATATATATTTATTTATTAAAATATTAATATCCATTTATATCTATTTATTTGTATATATAGAGAGATATATTTATTATCTGTATATTTATTCGTATATTAATATATATTTAGTTATATATTTATTCATATATTAATATATATGTATAAGATTAGTTTTAAATACATTTATAAAATATGTTTTTTGTGTGTGTTTATAAATAAATAAATAAATACATCAATACATATATGCAACATACATACACATGTATATATATTATATATATGTGTATATGTTATTAAAATTATACATATTTATATATATTTATATATATTTACATTATTATATATTATTATGTACATTTATATGTTAGAATATACAGATAATATATATCAATTTTCTAAAACACACACACGCACTAATATATATATAGACACACACACAAATTATATAGGTAAATAAGTATTCATATTTTGTATTTTAAATAAAATGGATATTAGTTTTTATTTAGATAAGGCTTATATATTAATAAATGTATTTTACATGTAAATATGTTTAATTATTTATTTATAAAATTAAGATTTTAGGTGTGAATATATAAAAAATATGTATATATTGTTATATATTTGATTATAAATAATATTACATTGTGAAAAATTATAAAATTTAAAAACCATTATATTAATAACAATGTAAGACCTGTGAATAAATTTAGCCCCCACCTAAAAAGAGAAAAACTACCCCCATAAATGAGCCTGAAAATCCATCAAATTTTAAAAAACGGGGTGCACCGACTAAAAACTCAAGTTTAGAGGCCTTTTGGACCTTTTTTGGCCTTGAAAAAACCTTAACTAGGGTTTTCCTTAATTATAAGGGCGTAACTCTCATTTCAAGCTTCAATTTGATATGTGGTAGAATTCACAGAGACATCCAAATCAAAAGTTATGGACATTTGATGTTTGAGTTGTTTTTTCACATTATTTTAGATCTTTTATTTATTTCTTTATTTATTTTATATTCTTATTAAAATTAAATTACTATTATTCGATAAAAATAACAAAATTATTAATTAAAAATATTCTACAAATTATTTCATTAGATTTTTTTACTAAATATCTTATATATTATGTTTAAATATATATTTATCCTTATCTAAAACACATTTAAAAAATATATATTATATTTATATAAATATCAATATATTTATATATTAATAAATTAATATATTGATTTTAATGATTTTTTTTTGAAATATACCCTTTATCAGCACTAGTAAAAAAAGCGCTGATAAAAGGTTACTTTTAACAGTGCTTTTTTTCGCACTGTTAAATGGGTGGTGCTGTGAAAACTTGAATTTGTGGTAGTGAATTATTAGTAAGGGTTATATATATTGGATGGTATCACGAATCAACAAATCATAATCAATATGGAAGGGTAAATAATTGAACACACATCCCATTTAATCAATAACTTGACTGTCAAAATTGGAAAATTCATAATTAGTATAGAAAGGTAAATACCTGAACGCACATTCCATTTAATCAATAACTTAACTATCATGAATAAATAAGAAATAATCACTATAGAAAGGTAAATAACTGAACACATATATTATTTAATCAATAAACTGAGAAAGAAATTCATCCATAGATAATATAATTACAAAAATATCATGGATAATAATTACTAAATTCTTACTAACTGAAATGATTAATTATTGGACATCATGATCTCAGGCATCATGATACCTCTATTTTCAAGACCTTTCACATGATAGTTTAAAACTATGGGTAAAAAAGAATTTAATGTTAGCTTACTGATTTTCCTCCTGAGACAATCGATGCATCATGGGGATATATAATTTCAGGGGCCACCCGTCAGTATATGTACAAATCTTTCCTCATGTGAAGTCCCAAACCCTGACTTTGAGATTATATCCTAAAAACATGCAGTGTTTTTTTTATTAATGAGTAACAGAAAAACACATAGTACATTATATATCCAATGATCATTTCCGATCTAGGTTTTGAAAATTTAGGCATGGCCTTAAAAATTATCATAGTTTACAAAAATTATAGAATAACTAAATCACTTAATCCATACTATCACCTTAACTATCTTTTGAACTTCTAAGAAAACATATGAAAATCATTTTAAAAACATCGGATGAGCATAAAATTGCCTAGTAAGGGGTTTTAAAACTAGTGAAAAATACTTTTATACATAATTATTTAAAAATTATTTTAAAACACTTTATATCAAATATATATTATATATATAAAATTATTTTAATAACCTTTTAGAAAATACTTATAATTTTGAAATATATTCAAAAATATTCCTTTGAAAAATAGTTTTGGCTTATTCATAAAAATTATTTTAAAATGAGATTTCTTTTATGGATTAAAATGATACGTGATAGATCCTATGAAAACCATGTGGCCAAAAGCAGTACCACTGGTAGGAAAATATCCCATTAAGGTCATGGGTTTACTCCCTATTCCACATCATCTCATTTGATACCCAACTACAGAATTTTATTTTAAGAAAACATTTTTAATAAATAACTACCTTTATCATTAACAACCCATGAAAAACCTTTCAGAATCTTATATACTTTATTTTCTTAGAGTAAAATAAATAACTTCTAAGCTTAGAAAAATATATATTTTTAGGAGAAATACATTTTCCAGAAAAGAATTAACCACATTTAAATTACATAAACCCAAATTCCTTAAAATTAAGATAACTTATTGATTTAAAATCCATGAAAAGTCAGGATAAATTATAGATTATGAACATATCTACTAACATGAATGAAAATTATAGAAATTAAAATCCATGATACATAAAAAATTATATATTTTATCATTAAAAATTATATAGAGAATAAAATCACATTCTTCTAAAAAACCATGGTTTTAAACAATAAAAAAACAATGTTTTGTTATTATTTTAAAATTATGAAATAAAACCTCAATTTAGACACAATAAAAACACTTTTTGAAATAATAAATAACTTAACATAATTATTTTTGGAACATAAAATCAGACTTGTTTTTGAAATATATAATCTCATAAAAAGGGGTTTTAAAGAATCAAAAGCTTTATGTAAAATGATAATTTTACCTTACCTAAAATTATAAACAAAGATGATATAAGGTGTATGTAACATCCCCGAAATTTTAAAATAATAATTTCTTAGTAAAAAATAATTTTCTTTATAATAAATCAAAATAAACATAGAATAATATTTTTTTGTTATATATAATATATTAAATTATTTATTAAAATTATAGTTTTTATGTATTATATATATTAATAAGTTATTATTTTAAAGAAATAAGATATATTTAAAATTAAATAGTGTTTTCTAATAATATTATTTTGAACTATAAGGTTTATATAAATAATTATATTCCATAAACATGTTTTAATAAAATTGTTTTTTTGAAATGATTTGATAAGTTTACTTATAAATATTATAAAATTATATTTTATTGATTGAATAATATTTTCTTAATATAATATTAAAATAATATATTATTATTAATTTTGTTTTAAATTATGTTAATAACATATGATAATAAAAAATTGGTTAAAGAAAAAAACAATTAGATTAATAGTAAAAATAGATACATTTTTATAAAAATGTAATATATATATATATAATAATGTGTGGACTTTTTTTAACTGAAATATCAATTTAATTATTAATATATTATAATAATAAAATGGTTTTTAATTAGAATAAAAAAAAGAAATTAAAATCGAGAGTAGGGTTGGGGGATTAGGATGCGCACAGAGGGAGTCGGGTAAAACCAAGTCGAGCACCACAGGGGGTCTGTAGGGTTAGATCTTGGGAGAGGAGGTCTGTTTTTAAGAGGTGCTACACCAGGTGGATATGGATTTGATCAGGAGGTCGAGCGTCCATTAATCGGTTTGAATCAAGTAGTTTCGAGTCCTGATGTGGTTTCGTGTGAGAAAGTCGAGCAGTGATCTGTGGAGGTCGTGCTTGGCTTTGTCGAGGTATGTGGTTCACCATCATCGTACCATGCTGATAGGGGTTTGAGGGACATGAATCATCTTTTGGGGTCTTGATATGTTCAAATATTTTTTAGGTAGGAGTTTTTGTTTATTTTTATTTCTCCACTGATTGATGTCTCGATACTTGATTATCTTTTGTGGATATTGAATAGAAATGTTTGTCAGATTACAGTTACTACTTTTGATTTTGTCCACAAATGTCATTTGGGATGATCATATTGGAGTCATTTTATTTTATTTTTTATCATTTTTTTTCCTATGTGTACACAGCTTTCGGAACAAGCATGTCTGTGTCATTTTTCCTCTGGTATATAGTCTCCTTTTAGTTATGTGAACAACCAAGTGAATGGCTATAAAATCCATGAACCTCTGTGGATATAGAAATTTTAAAACTAGAAAACCATTTTTTCTAGTTCAGGAGGGGATAATGGTGTGTTGTAGAACTCATGCAGCTTTTGTACTACTATTCAAGTAAGGGAAATTATATTTCTCTGTTAATTTGTTTGACTGTTTTCATTATCAAAAAATTATTTTCAAGTATATTTTTCCATTTTCTGGTTAAGTTCTTCAAAATCATTTATAAGGAATATTAGAAATCCTATTTCTAGATGGTGCTCATAAGGGAGGAATATTTATCTATCTATTTTGAAATCTTATTTTTGAAATAGATTTATTTTATATTTACAATTTCATTTTTCTAAGGGTGTATTTGAGTTACTTGAAGTTATTTTTTTTATGTTCTTATGACTATATAAATCAAGTTTTGAAAATATAATGTAAGGGATTATTTATGATTATGGAATTTTAAATCTATTTAATTTTCTGTAGGGATCTTACTATCTAATTGATTTATGTTTCATCTAGGAGATTTATTCTTTAATTTCAAATACATGAATCTGCCATCAGCTTATTTATTTATGTACATAATTTATGTTGTAGCATATATTTTCTTTAATATTATTTTTATTATTTAATTATATATTCAAATTCAATATATAATAAATTACTTCTATCAAATCATGCTTTAATACATGGTGATTAATTATATTCTATGAAAATGGTATTTTACATTAATCAAAATTGTGTTTTTCTTTTTGTTAGAAACCTATATTTTTATTTACCAAAGTCTTGAATAAACATGAATTGATCTACAAATTTTTTTAATGAGAATTATTTATCATTTAAGTATATATATATACATGTGTGTGTGTGTGTATACATGAATTATAGAATACTTTAAATTATTTAATTTAGAATATAAATTTATGGTTTATAAATATATAAGTGACTTTTGAGTTTATGTTCAAAGATTGTGATTTAGGTCCACACATCATTAATTTTCCATGTTATTTCTTACCTTGATATATATAAATTTATTTATGTATATATATATAAATGCATGTGTGTTGAGTGAATTTCTCATTTATCGAGGTTTTGTGTAAGAATGATTTTATGCTAATATGGGTATCCCAAAATCCATGTGTATATATTAATTTCGTAATTTATGTTATTTAATCATATATATATAAATCTAAATATAAATAAATTGTTACATGTTTGGATTAAATAAGAAAAACATGTAAGAATATGAGATAAACTTATGAATATTGAATAGAATTACATATGTGTATATATACTGACATACAAAATGATTGTTACATGGAATGTTTCTTCAATAATTTCATGTGAGTCACATAATTATTTCTTCTTTATGATTATTTTAAAAAAAATTATATATGTGATTTCAAATCAAATGTTCATTACCTCATTATCCATTTTGTTTATGTTTTATGAATAAATATATTTATTTCAAGTATGGGATTCTCTGGAAACTGTTGTTTTTACTGTCAAGAAAATGTTTATCACATGTTATGTGAAAATTCATTTTCTTTAAAAGAAAATAATACTATGTATGTATTTTGAAATTTTTTGGGTAATAAATTAGATAGGCAGGCCAATGGGAAAATATTTTCAAAAAGCTGGAACCGGTGAAATATGTGGCATTATGGGTAGTGAACCCATAAGTCTTAGTTATGACTAGTGGCCTTATGTTATGGTTTTTAATATAGACTACCAAACATCATGAATGACCCACCATAAAATTATTAATTTTAAAGGATATTTCAAAAAAATCAATTATAATTATTTTGTGAGATACTAGTTTTCCAAATATATCCAAGTGTTGTAGAAATCTATTTTTACATATGTATGTTTATATTAAATAAATGTTTTAAAACTATTTATCAAAGGTTTTTAAAACCCTTACCAGGAATATGAAATTTTCACCCCTTATTTAAAATTATTTTCATAGGTCACTTTGAAATCCTAAGTTGGATGTTGTCATTTTTTTTATTAGTGCACGCGGAAGAATAAAAGGCTTATTGTTTTATTTTATGCTTGTTGAAACTCTGATAATGGTAAGAAGTTTGTATCTAATCCTCCAAAACCTAGATAGGTAAAAGGTCCTCTATTGTAATAAATTTTGTGTATTTTCTATATTTCTTTTATAAAAAAATATAAACAACATTTATAAGGGTTGAGTCTAGTTGCTTGGACTTAGGTCTTTATAGTGTGCTAATCTTTGATCACATAAAATAGAACATAGAGATGTTTGGGGGTGTTATTTAGGTCCTTCGAGTGTATAGAATGAGGGTTGTTTCTATAAAAATGGGGTTTTAAAATAATCAAAAATCTTTACATAAAATGATAATTTTCCCTTACCTAAAATTATAAACAATGACGATACAAGGTCTATTGGCCTTTGATCACACATAATTGAATAGAGAGATGTTTGGGGGTGTGATTTAGGTCTTACCTTCATATAAGTCTCCAGTACCATCAATATTGATGAAAAGGAAGGTTCATTCCTACCATACTGATCCTTACAGTGTTTTAAGTTCTTCTTCCTCTCTTTCCCATATGCAACTCATTCAATTTGGGTTGTGACGATGGAAACACCAATAAACATTTGATACAGAGTTATAATAGGAATATAATTTAGAAATTACTGATTAGATCTGGTCCCTATAAAATATTCTTATTGAATCTTCTTCTAATATTTCAAAAGAATCTCCAATTATTTCATATAAACTAAAAAATAAAAGTTAGCACATATAAGTTGTGTCAAGGTCACCTCCATTCTCAATTTTGAAAAAATCTAGTAGATATTCAAATTTATTAGACAAGGTAATGAATTTGAAAATACCTTCATAATATTTTCCTCATCGCACATAAAAGCAAAGTTGAGTATGCATAATATTCCAAAAGAAAAATCCTATTCCTTGAAAGAGTTAAAGTATGTTAGGATTTTTCATATCTCATAAAAGTGTTTGCAAGTGAGTTGAATGTTAGAATATGGCTCAAAGTCATTTGACCATGTTTTCACAAAAATCTTCACAAGTATATCATTCAGAAGGGATAGAAGAGTTGTTTGTGTTATTCATCCTTCCATTTGTATTTTAGATTAAAAATTTTATAGAGCATGGAATTAATAAAAAAAGGAAATATTAAACCTTATCAAAATTCTTAATTTTCAAAGTTGTCTAGACTATTATTTGATACCAACTGTAAAGTCTTAAACTCGTACTTCTAGATTTAGTAATAAAAACATATTGTGTATTTTTGTATTAATAATTAACTGGAAAAAAAACACAGTAATTTATACACCCAAGGAACTTTTTTGGTCTATTTTTTGAAAATTTAGGCATAGCCTTACAAATTATCAGTTCAAAAAAATAATAGAATAACTAAATCACTTCATCGACACTAACACCTTAACTGTCTTTTGAAATTCTAATAAAACCTGTGAAAATCATTTTAAAAACATAGGGTGAGCATAAAATTTCCAAGTAAGTGGTTTTAATACCAGGGAAAAATACTTTGATAAAAACTTATTTTAAAACTATTTTAAAACATTTTATATCAAATATATATTTGAAATATAAAATAATTTTCAAAACCTTTTAAAAAATACTTATAATTTTCAAATCTATTCAAAAATATTATTTTAAAAAATACTTGGGATTACTTCTTAAAAATAGTTTGAAAATAATATTTCTTTTATTGATTATAATGATACTTTTAAGATCCTATGAAATCCATGTGACCACAAGAAGTATCTCTGGTCAAAAATATCCTTTCAAGGTCATGGGTTTACTCACCATTCCTTATAATATCATTTGATACACATGTGCTGAATTTTATTTTAAGAGAAAAAAATTTATGATGATATTGTTTTCTCATTAACAACCCATTAAAAACCATTCAAATTATTATATAATTTATTTTCATATAAAAATATAAATAACTTCTAATTTTGTAAAATCACGTTTTTAAGAGAAATTCATTTTCTAGAAAATAATTACTCACATTTAAATGACTTGAAAAAAAATTCATTAAATTAAAAAAATTACTTGAATTAAAATCATGAAAATTTATGAGAAATTATATATTATGTCCATATATACTCATATTCATGAAAATTTTAGAAATTAAAATCCATGTTACACATAAAATTATAGATTTTATTATTAGAAATTATGTAGAAAATAAAATCACATTCTTTTAAAAAACCAAGGTTTTGAACAATAACAAAACAATATTTTGTTATTGTTTTATAATTTTGAAATAAAACTTTAATTTTAAAAAATATAAACTTTGTTAAAATAATAAATAACTTCCCATAGAGAATTTTGGATCATAAAATTGGACTTGTTTTTGAAAAATAAAATCCTTATAAAACGGGTTTTTTAAAATAATTAAAATATTTTTGTAAAATGGTAATTTTAACTTAACTAAAATTATATACAAAGATTATACAAGGCCTTATATTATTTGATAACACAGAACAAAATAGAGAGATGTTTGGTGGTGTGAGTCAGGTCCTTCTAGTGTATAAAATGAGGGTTATTTTTATACTTATAGCATGTTTCACTCATGACATAGTTTTTCTTGCCTTTATATTTTGAAAAAGGTGACAATTTGAGTATCCAAAATAGATTTTTGGTTTTATCATGATAAAATATATATATATATAATTCATATCATATTGAAATTGTTTCTTAAGTTTCAAAGAGGAAACTCTTAGAATAAGATAGCAAACAAAAACTAAAGCAACTAAGGTTGATCGGTATTTAAGACATTTATAGAGATCCAGTATACTGAATATATATATATATATATATATATATATATATATACTATACCCTTTGTTGCATAGTAGAAAATCTAGTCAAGTCGGGATATCCTCCATAGATGTTTAAAAAAATATCATTGATTTAAGATTGATGGAGAACCATGGATATTTTTTATATTAGAAGGAATCTCTGTCTATTATAAAAACACCACCATAACCCATTTAATGCCTTAAATGAAACGGTTAGCACAATGTACACTTATATTTTATTATTCATTTAAATAAGTCTACAAGATAAGTTAAGAAGCATCACTACAAAACTAACTAGAGATATTGATGTGCATTAACATTTTGTGGCCTAAGAGAGACTTTTACGGTCCTTTTATACTATTTTTATGGTTCATTAATTCATGGATTGGTCATCAGATGACAATATTGGTGTTTTGATATCGATTTGAGCAATAAACATGATGTGGATATTTTTACTCGAGTCATATGGGGAGAAGGATGAAGAATACTATTATATAAGGTTTTAAAAATATAGGCGGGAGAATAAAATGGATGCATCGATGTTTGGATATCTTAGCTCGAGGCAGATGATGAAATCAGACAGTCAAGAAGAGTTAAATCAAACAGTTGTGACATAACTCACCATTTTTTAAATGGGTGAATAATAACCTAGGATTATTTCCCACATTGATCATTTCTTAGTTTAATAATTTCTTAATAAATAATCTTATGTCTATGATGCTCTGAAATCATAACACACACCACACATAGGCTTTGGCCCAACAAGTGTTATTCCCAACCTATGTTTTTTTAGAGCCTTATAGATGGGATTGCGTGTGATTATCCTGAGATATGCTGAACTTTCACCTTAGCAGATTATACATGGAACCACCTCATAAAGGATCCTTGGTTTCACAAGTTACCATAGCATGTCTAAGTTGAGCCTTTTTCCCACCTTAGTAGTGATACAAGGGTCCCTAGCTAGCTAATAGAGCTAAATTTTAAATAATAAGTAAGATTAATATATATATTTATATATATATATATTCTAATAACTTTGATTTAGTGTAAATAAGTTTTAGTTTGGATTTTTAATTATACTTGGAAATGTTATAATATAACTTGTTATCTTTAAAAATTGTTACTAATCTAATTACATTTTGTAATCATGAAATTTAAATTTCCATTTCACTAAAACTTTAAATTATTTAAATATGGATCATATAAATTTAATATTTATAAAATAATTCCAACAGCTTTATTTTAATAATGTTTAAAACAAAACTCCTATAAATATCCATTCCTTAGAGGTATTTAGATAAACCATCATTCCTCAATGTCTATTTTATAACTCCCAAAATGTTTCTCTACTTTACTCGTACTCTCTGTATTTTTTCTATCTTCCTTACCAGTACTTTTCCAATCATGGAAGATAAAAAATAGGTGGGTTATAATTTCATAAATATTATGTTGACTGGATGTGGTCTAATTGTATTACTGACGCTTGTAATAAGTCTATTGAATTATTTCTAAGATCCTATATTACAATTATGTATTGAAGTTAGTGTATTAATAAGATGTTCTTAATTATTGTCTTTAAATTTGGAATCTTATTTATTTATAGTATTTATTTAAAAGAAAAAATTCATAAAAATTTTGGGGTGTTTCACCTCATATATCAAATAATTTATTTAATTCATGAATAATATGTATTACCAATGAATATCTATATTGAATAATGAATACGGATTATCAATATTTACCCAATCAATCAAAAAAATCTATGTAAAACACCATATGTAAAAATTCTATACGGTTTAATAAATATGAATATCCGTGATAATTAATATGAATATTTAGGGTAAATTTATTGTCCAATTATTACATTAAAGTGAATATTTCAAGATAAAGATAATGTATACAAAAATAAATCAAGAAATTGAATGTAAAAACTTTCCTTGGTCAAAATGATCATAAACCATCCATATAATGAATAAGAATGGAATAAATACAATATTTCCTCAGTAGATCCTAAGTAGTATAAGGGTTATTTCTATAGATGAATGGAAATTCCATGAAAAGATCCTTTAAAACATTCTTGAATAAAATAACCTTTTTCACTTTGAAAATAACCTTTTAAAACTCAAAGTTCAGATAACATTTTTAAAATAATTTTATTTGAAAATACCCTTTGAAACTTATAAATTAATATCTAAAATATTTATTGGTTATGGTGGTTGTAATTCCATTCATGTCGTACATGTTAAAACAAATATTCCTTTTGCTTTTTCGCTAAAATCTAGATGGGTCTTGTTTTGAAAATTACAAGAAGTTTCCTTTAATTTTGTTTATAAAAACTAAAAATGGATAAAAATTTATTTAATAAATAATTTTAATATGGATAAAAATAATTTTTAAAACAATTTTAGAAAACATGTATGTTTATGAAAAATATGTTTGATCGAAGAGAAATAAAATTTGTTTTTATTAAAAACATTTTCTCAATCATTTTAACTAAAAAGGAGTGAAAAATTGTAATATTACTTGAAAAAATTCATGAATAAATAGAGGATAAGAAACTTAAAGAGTTTAATTAAACAATGATCAAATGATTTCCTTTAATTAAAGTCTAAATATAACCAATCATGATTAAAATGAGATTGTGAAGTAAACCCTTACAAAGGTCATAACATTGATGTGAGAATTAAAAAATGAATTAATTATGTGTATCAAATTTAAATCAACAAAAAACAAGTGAAAATAAAACATAATATAATAACAATTAATTACATACATAATCTTATAATATCAATGACAATTAATAAGTAACATAACCCAATGAAAAGAAATTGAGTTATGAAATTCTTTACCACTATGTAATTTTCAAGTCAAATCTCCTTAGAAAAAATAATTTAATTTGAAACATAAAATGCCATGAATTATTAAGGAAAAATTATATTACATTTCAAAGAGAAATTATATGCACCATATAAAAGAAATTAGGTGCATAACATTACAATATACCTCAATGAAGGGAAATTGAGATGAAGTCCCTTGCCTTATGCTTCCTTTTAGTTCAATGTGATTTCACCTACTGTATAATAGTATATAGATTTTTATTAATTTATAATAGAATAATATTCATATTTATAATATCATATATGATCCCCTATAACATTTAACCTCCTGTTAGTTAATAATATTTCATTATGTTCATTATTTTGGGTGTTAATTTCCTTGTTTTTTCATACGTTTTTTATCATGATTGTTCCAATTATTGTGAATATTATATAGAATGATTTTTAATATTATAAATAATTTTTTTTTATTATATACATTTTTAGAATCATTAATATAATTTGAACATGGAGAATGGATTATATCGTTTTATGAAGAAGGTAGGTCGTACATATGCACAAGTGATGATATCATTCCATTAATGGGTGAAAGGATAAGGAAGTGGGTGATATATTAATCATAAATAAAAAATATAATTTCATATATATTATATATATTCATCAAATTTATCCTTATTACTATCTATGTAAAGTGTAAGTGAAAAACAAATCACATCGCTTCGCAAGGCTATAGTCCACCGTACACACGAGTGACTTTATCTTAATTTAAATGGAATGGAAAACAAGATGGTATATGTGATATTAAAATTATATAAGTATAATAATGTCATAAATATAATATAATTTTTTTTAAATATGTCATTATATCCAACCTTAAAAGGTGGGGATGGAAAACGAATTACATCACTTCGCGAGGTGGTAATATGTCATGCACATGATCAACGATTTTGTTTCCCATTTGATGGAAGAGAAGATGGATATAGGTTATACCCTTTACATAATATCATATCATTATATTCAATATACTTAGGTTATTATATATGAATAGTTTAATAATATTTTAATTAAATCGAATAAGAATGAAAATAAAAATGCTAATTTAAGAATGTTACCTCTTCTTCGGACAACTTCATTAGTTTTGCACCAAAATCCATCCTGGGTTGGATTTCAGATCAAAAAAAAGAAATATAGGATGTTGGGAGTATATTAAGGAAGTAATTATTTTACTTATTGGCAGAAAAAAAATCATTTTTAAGTGTGAAGTGGGGAGGAGTGTGGGTGGTCTTTTATAAGTGGGGGAGAGGATACACATGGATTTTTTGAAAAGAATCAATTACACCCACATTCTTTGTAACATCCCAAGTAAATAAAGAATAAGACATTTTCATATTTATTAATATTTGTTAATTAAATATTAATTTTAATTTAAAGGGGATGATATGTTCGATGGATTACCCGATACGCAACAACGGGTTTATTTGAAATCTTACGTTGCACACAACGGGGAGTTATACCGAAAAATAAAATAATAAAATAATATTATTTTAAATGGTAGTTAACACCTAATAGTTGATATGGAGGGAATGAACAGAACTAACTATAATATGATAATACATGTTTCTTAAATGTTTTTATATTTATCCAATAAAAGTTAGAGGCTTAAAATGTGAATGAATCCAATTTTAAGCATAAATACTCTAAGATTCTTTAAAAGGTCGATTTACCGCCTTTTAATGGAGAACCCTTTTTAAATATAATTTTTGTCACTTTAATATGTTATATTTAACAAAATAAAATTATTTTTTAGAATCAGAACATAAAAATTTACTTCGGCTAATTTTTTGGTATTTTTCTGATAAAATTCATTTTTTAATAAATAGTGACAAATACTGTATTTTAATTCAAAACTATCTTTTAAAATAAATTATTTATAAGGTTATATTATCTTTTTAATTGGTTTTAAAGTGTAATTGTATTATATTTTTACCATTTAATCCAATTTTGGTCACTGGAAGTAATTTCATATTGAAATTAGACATAAACAATTGTCAATCTTTTGATAGTTATTATTTTTTAAAAGCTCGTTTTTTGTTTTGACAGCGAGAATTAATTTTAAATTAGTTAATGCAAATTATATGTTTTTAATTTGGTAAAATAGACATAATTTTTGAATTCAGAATACAAAATATATCTTAGGCTGAATTTTTAGTATTTTTCTGAAAAAACATCAATTTTTTATGAATAGTGAAAACACTGAATAGTAGTCAAAAAACCGACTTCTTCATTTAAATTAAATTTTACCGCTTATATGAATTGAAATTATAAAATAAAACATACATGGTTGTTATTAGTAAGTAAAATTTGGTTCAATAAAATGAAAATAATTTTTGGTGAATAGTAACTTTTGACTTTTATTTATCACGGTGAAAGGTAAATAGGGTAATTCAAGGTAAAAATAATATTATAATAATATAAAATTACCCTAACATGTGTTCTATTCCTATTGGTTGATACATGTCCAACCATGGGCATACTTGGGTCGATTTTGGGACCTCATGGATCCACTTAAGAGTTATAATGACACTTTATATTAATTAATTTAAAGTAAAGGAAAAAATGACATAAAAAAATATCTTTTAGTAAATAAATTTTTACATGAGGTTATATAATTTATCTCTTAAACTATAAATATTAATTTTAAAGATAAAAATATTTCCTACATCATGGTATTTTTTTATAATTCTTAGACATCAAATAAATAAAATTATTTATGACATAATAATGATGTAGTGTTTACCACATTAATGAATTATTTAAATAAATAAGATTATAAAAAATTAAATAAATATCTAAAACTTGAAAAATTCTTATTGAATGATTTTATTTCTAACATGAGTCATATTATCTTTGACTTTAATGAGTTTTGGACCTATAGAACCCAAATATACTTATATAATAAAATAATATTTTCAAACTTTCCTAAAGAGCCCCTCCTCCCCCTTATAAAAAGTCATCACCTCTAACCCATTACTCACACCTCTCAAGCCCCTTGGATAGTACAACATATTCCTAAATAAAATCCATACATCCATCTATTACTTATATAATCCTTACCTTAGGCAGAAGGCACTTCAAGAAATCCTTTTGGTTCAAACCAAAGGAAGTTACCCGATTTAAAGGTAACATCTTCTCTTAAGTTCTTTTGTTTTATTTTCCTTCTCCAACCCCTAAACTCATTTTATTCCTTTATTTTATAACAACACCAGTATCATAAATATACTATGTTATTTTTTATGATATGTATTTTAACTATACTTACACACACCTCCATCTAATGGGTAAAGAACATACTATTTCTGTGGACAGCGAACTACTGCCTCGCGAAATGATGATTGTTCAATTATCACCTGTCGCCTATTATGGTGGACATTATGATGGAAATTTATCTATATATGATATATATATATATATATATATTATTTTTATGTTTTATTTATGCTTCTATATTTTCCATTTATATTATAACTTTATGGTTTTCATAATGGGTAAACACGATAATTTCAATTGAGAAAGTGTGGATTACCGCCCCCTCAAAGTGATATGACTCATTCATACCATACATGGGATGTACAAAAGATGTAGTTAATTAAATTTTATGTGATATTATAATGTAATTATAATATACCTATGTATCATTATGTTTTCATTCCATTAAAATAAGAAATAGAAATGAAAGTAGCGTTCATGCGTACGTACGGCTTACCGTCTCCATGAATGATGCATTTCATTTATTATCTCCAAATGTTATGTACAATTATAAATACATATATATAATAGATATATATGACATCTAAATCATGAATATCATTCTATAGATAATGGAATTTTGACCACATGAACAGCTTGTAATTATAAGAAGTTCATTTTTAACTCAAGCTACAAACATCGACAAAATGTCTGATATGAACTCAAATAATTAACAAATTGTTATATCAAGGTAATAAGTGATATAAAAGGAATAATATACTTTAAAAATGTTCTTAAGAAAGTAGAAATTAACATAAGTTTATTATTCAGGAAATTAAAGGATGAACGGGTCAAGTCGTACACGAGGTAAGAGACTTTGTTTCAATCTCCATTCATTGAGGTATATTTTGATTTATACACAAATTTATTTTATATGGTTTATAATAAAACCATTTTAATTTTATTTTAATTCAAAGGGAATATTTTTTCTACATAGTGTTTTACTAAATGACAAAAATAATGTTTTTAACGTTTGCGGCGGCAATGACCTCTTCGTCGCCGTAATCGTTATTCGGCTTCCTCTATAAGCCTTAATGTTTTTTTAAAAAATGAAAAGGGAATCCCCTTATTCTATTTTTGGGTGTTTTGGTATTGAAAATGATTTTTTTAAATGGATTGATTATTTCATTATATCTAAATGATTTCTTATGATTTAAAATGAAATATTATTTGTGAAATGTTTATATTTACAATATTTTATGTGCTTTGATTTTATAATGGTACTTGAAAATTTGACGAGTGGTTACGTGATAAACCAAATAATGGGTGGTGGCGTGATAAACCAGGATGGATGGTTACATTATAACCTCTAATGCATTGGGTATGGAAGTCGGCTATATGGCTATTCCATTGAGTGATATGTGAGGAAGTCGATCGTATGGTTATTCCATTTATGTACATGTATGTCCCAAGTTACCTTTATATGTTATGTGTTCTTTATATGGGTTTTATGGTAATATTTTGGTTATAAAATGGTAAGAAATTATCTTTTATTTAGTGAAGTGTATTTTTTACTTTATAAAGGTGAAAATTATTACTTATGATAAGGTATTCATGGTTTACTTATTGTTTTGACAAACTAACAATTTTCCTTCTTTGTGTATCCCATACTGAGCTTTTTATGCTCATCCCAGGTTTTTGAAATGTTTTTCATAGGACATAAAGTGAAATAGAGTCAAGGATGGGATCAAGGAAAAGTCATGGTGTCTAAAACATAGAACTAGACATAAATATTTTTTTAAAGCATTTTTATTTTATGAAGAAAATAGATACTGAGTAGAATTGTCTGCGTGTAATATTCAAGTTGTTATGTTTATGTTATGACCTAATTATCTAAATCTATAAACCTGAAAATATCCTAAATGTGAATTATTAACTTAATTTAAAATTATGTAATGTTTAAGGTCGGGTTCGTATATTTTTATCCTGCCAAAAACTTCCAAAATGGATAATTATAGACCCTTAGTGGTTATAAGGTCTAAATATGTCTATAAAATTGGTTTTGGATAAGTTTTTAATCCCATTTTAACCCTTAAATTCTTATTTTAACCCCTGGTAAAGCTGTTTTTACCTTAACCACGGTAATTAATTTTTATTATTTTCACTATTCATTATGGTAAAAAATTATGTTAAAATTATTAGATAATATAAATTATTATTATTCAAATTATAGAATCTATTTTCAAAAATTCAATTCAAATAATTGTAAGAGACCAAATTAAAATTATACCCGCTGACGCTATGAAAAGGTGGGTTTCCAAAGAGAAAATTCTCATAAGTGTAGAAGATTTAAATATCAAAATTCGACATAAAATTGAATAAAATGACCTCAATTAGTTAAATTGTAATATAATTGAACTAATTTTACTTTAAAACCCATTTTAAATATAATTTAACCATTCAAATTATTTAAATGAAAATGTAGTTTTGAATTAAAATCCGTATTTTTTTCTATTCATCGAAAAATGAAACTTTTTAGAAAAATCCTAAAAATTCACCCAAAGATGTTTTTTATATACTATTTTCAAAAATTAAGTTAATTTTTTAAAATAAGTTTTCTAGAATTTTTAAAATGTAATTTTAAATTATGTGTTCAAAGCGTGACTAAACTTTTTTTTTAGAAAAATACAGTTTTTCAGAAAAATTTTATTTTTCTTTTAAATAATTATTACTTAATTTGTAATAAATAGATAACTAATGAATTTTTTATCCAATTTTAAACCATATACTTTTCATAATTTAGTCATTACTATTCATAATTACCAACTTAACGACTACGTTATAATGTTCATGTTTTAAATAATAATATTTTAATTGAGTATTTTGTTTTTTTAACCTGATGTTGTGTATATCACAAACTATCAAAGAGATTGAATTTATTTAAAAATTAACATATCATAAAGTTTGTAAGTGTTACATTATCTTCTAATACTGGTTTTTCGTGTTATATATTTTATCAAACATGATGTTCTTCTTTTCAAATCTCAGGGTGTTACATTCTCCTCACCTTCAATAAATTGCACCCACAAAATTAAAATTGATCTCAATAATCAAGGATTTTACATTTAGAAATAAAAATGTTAAAAAACCACATAATAAAAGGATTAATAAATCATTATCTTGATAAGATAGAAATGGAAGTATGAAAGTCTCCCAGAATAACACATAACTAGGTTTTTGAGTTGGAGAACATAGGTGGAAAGTTATATACATAGAAGAAAATCTTAAATAACTATAAATAATGATGATTATAATTGAACACAAGAAATTTATTTAGCAGTGTAATGTTAAGGACCTCAAAACCAAAAATCTATGATGATTTAAAAGACTATTTTATTCATTGAATATTAAGGTAATATGATAACATTTTTGTTTCAAGATCCTTTTTCTTAATGTTAAGGAATTACTTTACTATATTGACTATGAACATGAGGAGATATAATTACTTGATATATTTATATTTTATAAGAACAATTTCATGATTTATTTGTTCTTCTATCAATTTACACTTTATCTCTTACTCCACGAAATGAATATCCAAACATGATTTTTTTACACCTTCAGCACTAAAATTAACTTTTCATAGATCATAAAATCCATAAAAGAATGAAAATTCCTTTCATCTATCTCTAAATATTTTCCAAATCCATTATGGTTAGAACAAGTTATCCAATATAATATATTAATATCTAAAACTCAATTGTAACACCACTAGCTTATGATTAAAATTTATTCATCAAATAGTTTAAATAAAAACATTGATATACTAACTAGGATATCACGTGAGCCAATGGTATGTGCTAAAACCTTATTGCCCTCTAGTTTTGGGTTCAAGACCTGTGACCTTACCATATTTTATGGGTATACAAACATCATATGGGTTATAATTCTTCTAAAACTACATTAATATAATTCATATAGTGTTCCCAAATTGTAATAACTCATAATTACCTAAACCTCAAGATATGAAAAACCCTAATGGTTACCAATACCTTTAAAATTATTCCCACAAAATGTAAGGGCATTCTTCCATAAATAAATTTTTCACTAAAATATATACTAAACTAATGGGTTTTATTTCCAAAAAGGTCTCCCAAAATACCCTTAATCATGGTAGATTCCCATCACATAAAACCTAAAAATGGGGTGTTTTAGAATTTGAACTTATGATCAAACTTAAACTCATAAAACCATGATGTTATCCATAAATCTTACATTAATGAAGACATATATGATTCTAAAAGTTAATATAATCCTTAGATGTTTCAGAATTCTAAACTATCATTGGTAAAGATAATTCTACAATCTAATTCTTCAATCCCAATACATAAATACTTCAACCGTTTTATTTCAACATAGGTCCTTATTTGGTCTAAGGGTAAACCTTTAAAATAAATCACTGACACAAATAATTCCCAGGTTTCCCACATTTATGACAACATTATATAAATGTATCCATATGATGAAATTTATTTCCTTAAATCATACTCTTCATTTTTCTTTACTAATTAATTACTTTATATCCTTATTTTCCACACATAGAACATTTTTATTTTCCTTTGAGGCACTTTCCTAGGGTTTTCATTCTATATTTTTGACATGAAGAAAATGAAGACTTATTTCCTCCGTGGTCTCCACCACTTGAGATCTTAGAAAACTTCATCCTTCTCTTATTTGGTGATTCTGAGAGTTGGTTAAGTTATAGGTTTTTAATAATATTTTGAGATAAGTGATTGTGCATAATCAAAATATCTTTCACTCCAGCCATCATCCCATTTGTTTGCTCATAGTAAACAAAATGTCCTTCATATTCAACATTAACATGATTTCTTTGGGTTCTATCCATTTACTAAAACCCAAACTCATAGTGTGAGAAACAATAACCATAGTGGGAAAACAATATAATCATTTATATGATGTCTAATTCATGACACCTTATTTTCAATATAAGACTCCTTAGTTTAAACCAAGATCATTAATTGTCATCATTTGTTTAAATCCTTCATAATGGTTTGTAAAAAAATGTGAATTACCCAAATCATATCCCCTGGGAGTGTCAAATCAGATGCATAGTATGAACTATTTTCATATAAGAAGTAATGCTCAATTAAGCCCCAACGTGCCTTTTTTGAGTTATTACCCCTAGGCAGATATGTACTAGAACCCCATCCACTTGTGGTATCTATAAATGGATGCATTTCTAGGAAAAAACACATGAATCCACCTTACCAAAATGTTAGGATGTTCCTCTATACTTATCCTCAAATTAAAACATAGGGTTATGTTCCCTAATCTATGTTTTTATTAATCTAGTTCCCAAGGTTTCTACTAAACTTTTTCTAATACCAACTATAACAACATGGACCCTAGTATCCCAAATATTGTGTCTACATTATTACATGGAACTATATACAAGGGGTTAAATCCCAAAGGAACGATCAGTTTTTCATTTTTGGAGAAGTAGATACATACATGATACACATTTTAAATTGGGAATAAAAGATAAAACATAATACATAACAAAATCAAATGATCTAGTTCCCTAAAACTCATTCAAATATTTCTTCTTCATATCCTAGGGAAATGAAATAAAATAAGGTTGAGCTCAAATACTTAGTAAGAGTTATATACATTGGAATCTATCTTGAATCAATAGTGCATACTCAATATGTAAAGGCAAATATTTGAACATGCATTCCATTTTTTCAATAACTCGACTATAATAATTGGATAAGGCATAATCAATATAGAAAGGTAAATAATTTAAAACACATTCCATTTAACCAATAACCTGACTATCATGAATAAATAAGTCATAATCAACATGCCAAGCTAAATAACTGAACACACATGTCATTTAATCAATAAACTTAGAATGAACTGCATCCAGATATAATATCATTATGAAAATATCTTGGATAATAATAACTGAATTCTTACCAAAGTAAATGGATAATTATTAGACATCTTGATCTTAGTCATTATGATACCTCTACTATCAATACCTTTCACAAGACAGTTTAAAACTATTGGTAAAACCCCATTTAGTACTAGCATTCTGATTTGTCTTTTGAGACTACTGATGCATCTAGCAGATATATAAATTTTTTCCCCAACCATAACTACTTGTCTAAATAATTCCTCATATATTGAATAATTGATTTAGTTCATAAATAATATATCTTACTAATAAATATCAATATTGAATAAAGAATATAGATTATCAATATTTCACTAGTCAATCAAATAAATTTCAATGTAAAACAATATATGTAGAAATGATATATGGTTTAAGTAATAAGCATATCCATGATAAGTGATATGGATATTTAGGGTAAATTTAATATCCAATGATCACAGGAATGTTAATGACTACAAAAATGAATCCTGAAAATGAATTTCTTTACCTTACTTGGTCAAAATGATCATAAACCTTAGATATAATGAATAAGTATAGAATCAATACAAAATATCCCTAATGGATAAAATTAATAATAAGGTTTTTTGTCGTTGATGAATTGAAATTCCATGAAAAGATCATTTAATATATTCTTGAGGTAAATATACTTTACACATTGAAAATAACCATTTAGAAATAAAAGTTAACAAAAAAATTAAAAATTATTTTCTTTTAATTTAACCTTTAAAACTTATACAATAATCTTTAAAACATTCAGTGGTTATGATGGCTAAAAATTTCATTCATGTTGTATATGTTAAAATAAATACTCCTGTCACTTTTTTGGTAAAAGTAAAATGGGCCTTATTTTGAGAATGATGGGAATATTCCTTTCAACAAAAATTGTAAAAAATAAAAAATGGTAGAAATTTATTTAATAAATCATTTAAAAAAGGTTTTAAAATATTTTTGAAAACATTTTTAGAAAACATGAATTTTGATGAAAAGGGATTTTCAACCTAAGAGAGAAATAAAATCTTATTTTCTTAAAAGAATATTCTCGATCATTTTAAGTACAGAAGTGTGTAAAAATAGTACTATTACATTAAAATTTTCATTAATAACCATATTAGAATAAAATTAAAGGGTTTTATGAAAAAATTATCAAATAATTTCCTTTAATTATGTTCAAATATAACCAATCCCGGTTAAAATGATATTATGAAATAAACCCTTAAAAAGATCATAAGATTGAGGTGAGAATTAACTAATGAATAAATTTTGTGTATCAAATGTAAATACACATAAAAAATTAAATAAAACATAATATAATAAAAATTCATTACAAATAATATTATAATAACAAATACAATGAAGAAGTAATATAACCTAATGAAAGGAAACTGAGTTATGAAATTCTTTACCACTTGGTAATTTTCAAGTCAAATCCACTTGGATTAAATAATTAAAATTGACACTTAAAATACCATGAATTATTAAGGAATCATGATATTACATTTCAAATGAGTAGTATATACACCATATAAAAGAAATTATGTGCATAACATTACAATATGCCTCAATGAAGGGAATTGAGATGAAGTCCCTTACCTCATGCTTCCTTTTATTTGAACATAATTAAGCCTTGTGTATAATTGTTTTAAAAATTTTATGAATTTATAAAATAATCCATGTAAATATTTATAATATCATATATTATCCACTTATATAATTTTACCACCCATTTGTTAATAATATTTCATTATTTTCATTGTTTCGGGTGGCAATTGCCTTGTTTTCTCATGTGTGTTTTGTCATGAATGTTCCAGTTATTATGCATATTATATAGTTACATAATCACTAGAATTATATTAATGTTATAAATATCATTTTTTTCATCAAATACATTTTTATAATTATTATTTAAATTTGATCTTGGAGAATGGACCACATCGCTTCGGGGAGACGATATATCGTATGTACACATTAGCAATGATATCATGCAATTAACGAGTAAAAAGATAAGGAATTGGGTGTTATATTAATAATAAATAATTAATATCATGTCATATATTCATTAAATTTATCCTTATTACATTCCATTTAAAGCGCAAGTGAAAAGCGAAATGCATCGCTTCGTGAGGCGGTAGTCCGCCTTACACATGAGTGACGTTATCATAATTTAAATAGGACAAAAAGTAATAAATTATATGTGAAATTATAATTACATAAGTATAATAATATCATAAATATAATATAAATGTGTTAAATACATCATTATATCCATACTTTAAATTTGGTTATGGAAAATGAATTACATCGATTTGCTAGGGGATAGTCCATCGTACACAAGATTGAAGGTTTCATTTCACATTTGATGGAATATGAGATGGATATAGGTAATTACATTAACATAATAAAGCATAAATATATTTAATATACTGATGATATTATATAATCATGTTTTAATAATATTTTAAGGAGTGGGAATAAGAAACAAAATAAAAACGCTTGTTTAAAAAATGTTACCTCTTCTTCGAACAACTACTTTAGGTTTGCACCAAAATCCTTCCTAGGTTGGATTTATGATAAAAAATTGATATAGTATGTTTTTATGGGATTAATGAAGTTACTTTTTTAGGTATTGTCCAAACCAAATGGATTTTTAAGTGTTAATAGGGGTGGAGAGGGGTGTCTTTTTTTTAAGTGGGGGAGAGGACACACATGTAATTTCTGAAAAGAATCAATTACATCCATGTTTTCATCATGCCAAAAGCATAAAAAATGGGTCATTATCAACCCTTATAGTTGATAATTTCTAAATATATCCATAAAATGGGTTTTTTATAATTTTTTAGGTCATTTGTAACCCTTATCTTCTTAGTTTAACCCCTGGAAAACTCATTTTTACCTTAACCATGGAAATTATTTTTTATTGTTTTAATTATTCATTATTATACAAAATTAAGTTGAACATATTAGATAATATAAATTTTTATGATTATAAACATGGAATCTATTTTTTAAAATTATATTCATAGAAGTGGCAGAACCCAATTTAAAATTATACCCACGGACGTGATGAAAAAATGGGTTTATAAAGAGAAAATTCTCATAAGTATATAAGGTTTTAATAAAAAAATTATATATGAAATTGAATTCAATGTCCTAAATTAGTTAAATTGTATTATAATTTGAATAATTTTAGTTTAAAACTAATTTAAAATATAATTTAACCAATTAAATTATTTAAAAGAAATTTAGTTTTAAATAAAAATTAGTATTTTTCACTATTTATCGAAAAATGAAACATTTCATAAAAATACCAAAAATCCACCCTAAGATAATTTTGATATTATGATTTAAGAAATTAATTTAATTTTTTAAAATACATTTTCTAAAGTTGGTAAAAATTAATTTGAAATTATGTCTGTAAAGTGAGACTAAACTATTTTTTAGAAAAATACAGTTTTTCAGAAAACATTTCTTTTTCTTTTAAATGATTCTTATTTTATTTATAATAAATAGATAGCCAGTGAATTTTCTTATAAAATTTTAAACCATGTAATTTTTATAATTTATCCAGTATTATTAATACGCACTAACTTGATATCTTGGTTATAATGGTCACGTTTTAAATAGTAATATTTTAATAAAGTATTGTGTTTTGTTTAAACCTGGTGTTGTGTGCATCACAATTTGTCGAAGAGTTTTAATTTATTTAAAAAATAAATATATCATAAATTCTAAATGTGTTTAATTCTCTTATAATCTTGGTGTTTCATGTTATAAAGGTTATCTAACATGATGTTCCTATTTTAAAATCTAGGGGTGTTGTAGTAAACATAGCCAGTAACATGTTCATCAGAATTATAATTCTTACAAAAACATAGGGACAATGAAGGTGTGGCTGAAATATTTTAAAGGATCCATTTTACTTCATTCCAATATTTTTTATTTGGATTATCCATAAACCTATTAAGGGTGCAAAAAACCCACATAAGATCTGGAACAAATCGTTGAATACATGATACTTTCAATAATACTAACATAACGAATTTTAGACATGTATTCAACATTAGAATTTGTACTAGCTTTTGAGATAGTGAAAGTATAAATGGTTGTGAAAAATGCACATTAGCAGGATTAAGGTATTCAAGAAAGTATCTCTTAATAACATTCAAAATATAAGAATAATGAGACAGTTATAACAAATAATTCCCATTTCAAAAAGTTTTTTGTTATTACCAAAATATTTCATTTTCAAATATTTATTTAGTCGTGATTTCACAATAGAAATTAGCTTAAAATCTTTTCATATGATCAATATATCATCTATATATAACATTAGATAAATCATTTAATTCTATATATATTTAAAATACACACATTCATCATGTTTAACCCTACTGAAATGATTAATAAGAATGAGTGAATAGGATTATCTATACCATTTAAAAGAGGCTTGTTTTAAACCATAAGATGATTTATTTAAAATAAAAACCTTGTTTGGCTTGAAGCCACTCATCTAACCATTATTAGTTTTCATATACAATTTTTCATCAACATCACCAAGAGTAAATGCAGTTTCAACATCTAGATAATCAATATGAAAGTCACGGTAAGTAGTAAAATAGAGCATTAATTATATAGATGAGTGTTTAACAATGGGAGGAGAGATTTTAGAATAGTCAATTCCCTCTCACTAGAGGAAATCTTTTTCTAAATTTTGATACTTAAATTTAATCGTATTACCTCTAGTATTATCATCTTTCTTTTTGAATGTACAATTACAACCAATTAATTTAGCATTGGGTGGTTTATTAATAATAGACCAAGTGTTATTATTTTTCAAGGAGTTAATATCATCATCTATGGAAGAGATACAATTAATGAAATCTTTGTCATTTATAGCTTGTTTATAGGTCTTGGGATCCTTAGACATAATATCATGGGAAATTTTCAAAGTAAATAAGGCCATGTCATATAGGAAAAAAAGAGAAATATGCTTAATAATCCTCCTATCTCTATCTCTAGTAAACTAATAGTATCCAACATCATTAGTAGGCTCATTGTCCAAATCTAAGTCTGAGTTTGACTAAAACTAGGTTTCAAATTGAGGTTTAGGTGGATAGTGCTCTATGGGAGCCTCAAATTAGGATGGTTAGTCAATCTCAACATTCTTAGTTTGACGTATGTGATCACTATCATTAGTAAGATACTTGCATTTGGGAGAAACAAATTCCTGGAATAGTACATCTTGAGTTATTGTACATTTTTTATAAATAGTTTTATCAAACCAAAATTTATATCCTTTAACCCCTTCAAGGCACCCAAAAATATATATTTGAGAGTTCTATGTTCTAAATTGTCAGTTTTAATGTGAGAATAAGCAGTAAACTAGTTTACTCTCAATGGTCGTATGAATGGGGGTTATTATTCCAAAATTCTTTTGGAGCTTTAAAATGATTAGTTGTTGAAGGAAATATATTTATTTTATAGAGTTCAGTACTTACATCCTTGGCCCAAAAGGATCTGGGAAGGCCTGGGCATTAAATCATGTTACATAACCACTCCAATATGGTGTGGTTCATCCGCTTAGCCAACCCATTCTATTGGGGAGTATCCCTAACAGTACAGTGTCTAAAAATTCCTTCAGACTCATAGAATTGGATAAAAATAATTGATAAATACTCCAGCCCATTATCTATTCTAATATTTTTAATTTTTCTTCCAACTAGATTTTTAACAATGTATTTATAGGTTTTTAATATTTAAAATGCATCACATTTATTTTGATAAATATAAATCCAAACCTTTTAGGAAAATTCATCTAAAAAGGTCATAAAGTATGAGCATCCACCATAGGAGGCAGTCCTAGAGGGACCCCATAAGTTAGAATGGATATATTCTGGTGGATGACTGGATTTAAAATTGGACCTATTAAAACTAACTCTTTTAAATTTACTCAGAATACAATCTTCACAAAATGGATTATTATTAGGTGTAATGTCATTCAATAATCCAGGTTTACTTAGTTTCTCAAGATCATTTGATCCTACATGTCCCAATATCCTTTTCCATAGCATGGTATTATTAGTATTTGTAACATATTTATTTTCTATATGCCTATAGTGAGTCTTCTCATTCAACACATAAATCTAATTCACAAGGGTAACTCTGATAATGGCTATAGATCCTTTTTATATTTTAAGAAATCCTAACTTAGACTTGAAAGTAAATCCTTTCAGGCCTAAAAACCTAGGTAGATCAAAATTATATAAAAACTAGGGACCCACCTAAAATCAAGTAATGTGAAAATAAAATGGTCATCTATCTCAATCAAAATAGAGCCTCTACCCTATACCTAACATCTACTATTATTTATAATAATAACCTCTCCATGTAATCTTTTAGTTAATGCATGAAAGGAATATCTTTAAGGACACATGTGAAAGGAACAATGAGAGCCTATGACACACACATCAGTGAGGTAACACTTAAACACATTAAGGACTTCTGTGCTATCATAACCAGTGTCTACAAATAGGGATTTGTCAACAAGCTCCTTAGGTTTTGGTTTTATTTGGGATTACTACATTCTAGTATAATATATTCAGGATTCCCATAATTGTAATAGGTAACCTGTCTAGACCTAGATTTAGACCTACTACATCTAGATTGTTTTGTGTTTGAGTTATTTCCATTTCCTTTACCATTTTATTCATGTTTTCATATCTACCCATAGTAAACATACTTTCTACCATATAATTTACTTTATATTTGTTATGAATTTCCTTAGAAAGTAAAGATAATTTAACTTATTCATGCATTAAAGAGTCTCAGTCATATATCATACTTTCAACTAAAGTGTTATATGAATTATCTAGATAAATAATAAAAATCATAGCTTGGTATTAATTATTAACAAAATCATTAATGTTATAGAGATCAAGCATAATTTAGTTAAATTCATCAAGTTGTGATTTCATTAATGTACCAGAATCCATCTTAAATTCAAAAATGCTATGATTTTTATAAATACAACCAAACAATAAAGTATTCTTGTATGATTTATCATGTTTTAACCAATTACCAAAAATGAAAGATTAATAAGGAAATTCCCTAAACACTTTATCACCAAAGGATAACAATAACAATATGAAGATATGTGCCTTAACAAGCGCATCAACACAAATATCTTCACAACCAGTAGTGGTTTGACCATCATTATACCTTGTTATAATGGTTTTCTTAAGTCTATATAAGAAATCAATGAGAGTCATACTAGAAAATCGGGGCTCTGATCTTGATTCTTCATAGATTAAAGTCATTTTCACTATCAAATTTTTTATTTCATACTTGGTGAATGCCATTGTTTATTTGGGTGAACTAATACAAATTTTTTAGGGTCTATGTTAAATAGTAAGTCCCAAATAAATGATAAGGAACACTAAATATAAAATTAGTTTCTATTAAGTATTAGAAATAGAAGAATAAAGTGAGATGATAAGGATAAAAGTCATAAAAGAATGTGATCCTATTGAATCGAGATGATACAGAAACTATAAACAAAGAAATAAAACCAAAAGAAATGAAAGAAAACTAAAAGAAATAAATGAACACACTGATTTAACATACTTCAAACCATTTTAGTCCTATGTGCATGAAAATAACACCACCTAGACTCACACATATTTTTAATTCTCAAAATAAATAATATTAGAGATAATATGAAGTAAAAAAATAGAAAATAGTAGAATAAGAGAATATATACATGAAGAAACAAGATAAAAATAAGACTTAGTGACATTTCATCTTACCAATGAATAGCATTCCTTAGCTGAAGTTTCATAGGATGAGGTTCTTATCACCATATCTAATGCCTGAATGCTGACATTCCTGACGAGAAAATGAGTTGTTGATATCTAACCAAAACACACACTAAGATGAGATATCCTTTCATACAATAGAGTAGAGATAAATATCTCTACTAAATGATAAATGGAAACAACAACTTAGAAGTATATTTATACCTTTAAATTAATTTATGTCTATATCTCACTAGTGTTTCTAAGGAAATTGAATGAGAGAGAGATATGGGAATCCAAATGATCACATGACTAAAATTATGGATTTTATAGGGTAATCAATTCCCATGATAGGAGAAACAGATGAGCGGGTGGCATAATAGCCTGTGTAAACTAGTGGAAGCCACACGACATGGCCAACAAACCCAATCATCACATGAAGGATGAGTTGACCCAAAATTTACATACATAAATATTACATATTATTATATGAATATTAATTAAATATAATTATGATCCATGTTGTGAAGTCTCGTCATGGATACCACTAAACTGATGCCCTGACCTAGTTCACCACATGAACTTAGGCACACCTCCCCATATGCTAGAGGATTCCAACTATTAGAGAGGTACTCATAAAGTACATGGGGAGAATATACCCTATTTACCATAGTAATAAAACATCATAAATAAAAATAAAAAATAACCAAAGTAATAAATATCATTAACCAATAATAATAATGCATCTCATAATAATATCCCAAAATCAGATAATTTCCCAAAAACAAATACAAAAAACTTGTCATGCCATAGTGGCGTCACAAGTCAAAGTAATCCCAAAATAAAGAAACAATAAAAATATTTAAATTGAGTCCCCATGTCAAGTTTGGTCCCCTCATCCTTGCTCCATCCCAAATTCCAACTTATCCATCTATCATAGGGCCTTTTCCCTTATCCTGACCAGCAACCAAGAAATATGATCAGGTACCAATGGCGGCCTAAATAGGGTGTGAGTAAAAATTAGTAGGCCACCACAAATGATGTCTAAATAAATATATAATATAATAATATTATATAAGTAATAAAAAGGTAACATATAAATAGGGAAATAAATAAACATGTTTCACAATAAACATTTATCAATTAGTTACTTGGGCCCTTGGGTTTCATTGTGACCCCCAACCCACCAAACCTTCTTTGTCCATGCCGAAATTTTGAACCATCAATTTTAGAGGTTAAATATTCTAAATAAAAAGGTGGAATTGATTAATCATTTTAATTATAGATACAGGGGTGGATTGGTCTCATTACCCATACCATGTCAAATTCCATAGGTTCCCAGAACGTTTTGTTGGCACCCTAGTTAATAGTAAGGAATACCATGTCCATCATTTTAATTCAAGGATGTTGAGAATAATATAGATTCATTTTTAGTCAAGGATAATGAGTTATATTTCCATTATTCTTAACCATGGGTGTGTATTTCCATGCCAACAATCTCTAACTATTTCATCAATCCACAAATTATAAGGTCCAACACACATTTCCTTTTTAATACATCACAATATCAAGAGTGCATTGCTTTCATTTATAAGTATTATCATGGTTTATTTCACTTAACATTTTAACCCAATCCAATCCTCAAACCATTTAACCATTTATTCATATAACACAACGATTAAAGGTTCTTTAAAATCATTTAAAAATGCATTCAATTCCCTTTATCCATTTACCATTTATTTCATTTCCCATGTTTTAACACTTTTAATTTCTAAAATTAATCAAAACAACCCCTTAAGTCATGCTGAACTTCCAAATGATAAGTAAAACTAGTTTAATCACTCAAACCCTCAATTTCATCATTTACAACCCAGTTTACCATTGTTAAGGGATTGACTAATCCAATGGGTGGATTTAATCCTAGTATCATAGTCATCAATTGACCCAAAAGAATCTGTGAATGGTATAACACATCATTTAAATCCCAATTTATTATTCTTAAACAACGAAATTGTTTCAAAACACATCTGTGCAATATCAAAAACTTCATATACTTGAAAACATCAAGACTATGGGAAATAACTTGCATACCATCTACCTTATGCTCATAGACAAAAACTCATCTAACCTTTACCCTTGATTTGAACTAAAATGGAAACAAACACAAAGGTAAAGAACTCCCTAGAATTAGGGATCATGAGATTTGGAAAGAGAGAGAAACCCATGGTGTGAGTCTTCTAGAAAAAAAAGGAAGTTTAAGACTTACTCGGGGATTCAAATCGTAATAAAATTGACCTCAAATGATCTAGGATCGAAGTATAATGATCCTTGTAAGAGTTGGAAGATCTTGGTTTGCACCCTATGCTACTGGAAGAGAAATGAGGAGGATATCTAGGTTAAATCGTATAAAGTTTGGGAGGGAAAGTGGTAAAATTTTCACTTTTAATGAGGTTAATAGTTAGGTTAAATAGTTCTCTAAATTGTGTTTCATCCACAAGGAATGAGGAAACTAAGTCGCACAGTTTTCTTGGGCACCCGCACAGTTCAACAAATCGTGGGAAAGTCATGTGAATAGCTATGTCCAGCCTCACACAATATCAAGGACATCCCTTGCATAGTTTACAATACATGCTCTTTGATTATCCATGTCACATGTTCATAGAACATGGTTAGTAATAACCATGAAAAAACCATGAACCATGCACTGTATGGCCATTTTCCTTCTTTTTTCATGTCTCGTGTAACCACCTTGACCCAAGAAGTCCAAAGTTGATGCCTTATTTTATTAAATTGTCATGATTACAAGGAATAAAATATTTAAGGATCGATTAGTTTAGAAATTTTGGAAAAGTAGATACATACATGATACCCATTTTACATTGGGAATAGAGAATAATGCATATTACATAATAGAATCTAATAAATTGCATCCTTGAAAACTCATTCAAAGATCTCTTCTTTATAACCCGGGGAAATAAAAAAAATAAAGGTGATATAAAATGTTGATTGAGGGTTAAGTATTGCAGAAGAAATAATGAATAAATAATAATAATAAATATAAAAATTTAAATAACTGAAAACCCATTCCATTTAATCAATAACTAGAGCATAATATGGTAAGAATAAAAGATGAACAAATAATTTCATATAAATAATCACATGAAATTGAAACATAAACATGGATATTATAACTAATTTAATGATCGCATGGAATAAAAATAATTATGTGATTCATAATGTTGGATGTTTGAACTATAAATATCAATCCTCAAGATAGTTACTATCAAGATCTATCCACAAGACAGTTTAAGTCTATGGGTAGAAACCCATCTAATTTATCCAACTGATTCTTCTCATGAGACTACAAAAGCATCTAGGGGCTCTCATTAACTGATTCCCAACATGTAATTTCAGGTCCAAATAATTCCTCATATATCAAAAAATCAATTTAATTCATAAACAACATTCCTTATCAAATATTTTTATTGAGTAAAGGATACAGATTTAACAATATTAACCTAGTTAATCAAAAAACATTCAAAGTAAAAACCATATGTAAAAATGGTATAAGGCTTAGGAAATAATCATATCCCTCATGAAAATATGTGTATATTTAATTTATAGGTAATTACTAATTAAAAATGATCACATGAAAGTTATTGTTTCAAGAGAAAGTTAACAATCACAAAAGAAAGTTTGATTGTTCAATAACCTGTATCACTTGGTAATTTTCAATTAAAATACACTTGGATGAAATAATTAAAATTAAAACTTAAAATAACATGAATAATTAATTATTAATGATACTACATGTCAAGGGTTAGTATATACACCATATAAATGTTAATTGGTGCATAATAACAAATAAGTTTCAATGAAATGTAAATTAAGATGAAATACCCTTACCTTATGCTTCCTTTTGGTTGAATGTTACTTAAACTCAGGTATAATTGTTTTAATAATTTTAATAACTTATAAACAAAACTTATAAACATTTATAATATCATATATGATCATTTTATAAAATCTAATCACTCATTTGTTAATAATATTTTGTTATTTTTATTGTTTCAGGTGTTAATTGTCTTGTTTTTCAAGTATATTTTGACTTTTTATTTTTGATCCTATTACTTATATCATGATTTAAGAAAATTTATAATGTAAAACATGATATAAATATCATATATATTAATTATAAATATATTTATATTAATTCATAAAACCTGGTGATAAGAAATGAAATAAACCATTCATGGAGACGTTAGGTCGTACGTACGCATGAACGTTGTTTCCATTTTCTTATTGTATTGAAAGAAAGAAAATTAAATTATATATATATTATCATTATATTATCATTTTTATGTCATATATATCATAGATTTTTATTAAACCCATACTGAATACATTCCATTTAAGTGTGAACGAATCACATCGCTTCGTGGGGTGGTAATCTTCCGTACACACGAATGACATTATCGTATTCCCAAAAAATGGAAAAAATGAAGGTATGTGTGATATAATAATTCCAAAAGTATAATAATATTATAAATTTGATAAATAAATATTATTTCTATAACGGTGGTAATGAAAAAATGAATGACATGAGTTCGCAGGGTGGTAGTCTTCCATACACACGAACGATGATTTTGCATCCCATTTGATGGAAGTGTGTGAAGTTTTAGGGTGTAAAATTTTCATAAAAACATCTCATTATATTTAAGATACTAAGGTTATTATATAATAATGTTATAATATAAATTTGAGGAGGTGGATAAGGAAATAAAATAAAAATGCTTTTAGAAGAACGTTGCCTCTTCTTCGGGTTTCCTCCTTAGGTTTTCAATAAAACCTTGAAAGGTTTCATTTATGAATAAAAAAAGGATTTTAATATGAGTTTAGGGAATTTTTTGAGTAGTTTGGGAATATATTGGTCAAGTTAAATTTCTTGAGAGGTGTTAAGAAGTGGGGGGAAGTGAGTGCCTTTTTATAGTTGGGGAGGAGTGAAATTCTTGTAAATACTTAAAAGTATTCATTATTGGGAGGTCTCCCTTACCTCATGTACATCAAAAATTGAAAAATAATGGATTTTAGGGTAGTTTTGGTCTATAAACACCTCCAATATTAAAAAATACACATTTTTATTATGTTCTTCCTTAACTTTTAAGTTTCCCTATTTTTTACAATTTTTGTCTTTATTAAGGTAACTAATTTTCTAACCTAGGTTATTTATCCATTAAGACTAAATTAAATTAATAATTAATAGAAAATATAGACCCAATATTTCAAAATATTATATTTAAATTTTATAAAATAATAAATCTCATGTGTGTCAGAAATTAACATTAACAGAAGAGCATGTAGTGCGCAAAAACATTGTTTTAACCCTAACCGCACTAACAAAGTTTTTACTATTTATGGGTTAATATGTCCATTATAATAGGTCAATTTGTCAATGAATGTTCAATATTTTATATTTATTAAAATTTAAAAATAAATTGGAAAAATATAGTTTTTTTAGTAATTTTAAATCATTTAATAAAATATCATTTATAATAAAATAACAGTAATGTCAATTTTGACATTATTTATTTAATTTGAATTTAAAAATATCAATAAAATGATGAAATTAAAATATATTATCTTTAAAAAAGTTTAAAATGATGTAATAATCTAAAAAATTAATGGAATACAATAATTCATTCAATTTACATCACTTTTAATATTTTTAGCATTAATTATTTTTTTTATTAACTAAATAATTACTGCATTGGAGTTTCTTAAGAATTTAAAGTAATTGATTCATCTCTAAAAAATTAAAATAAAATATTATGATAAAAAATCATTTATATTTTAAAAGCATATACATAACAAAACATATGTTATATTTTCCCCTATCTCAAAGCCTTATAGAAATTGAAAGAAAGAAAAGAATATTTTTTGTCTTTTACTACACTTAACTTATTATATAGGTCACTTTTAGGGAATAGTATCACAATTACTCATAAATATCGATAATAATGTGTTAAGGGTCGAAATATTTCCATCTAATGGGCATTGGACAAGTTTCTAGGTCATTTTCCACTTAAGTTTAAATTTTAGTTCCTCGGTAAACTCATTTTTCTCTTAATTGTGTTGATTAATTTTAATTATTTTCACTAATCATTTTGGTCAAAATTTAAGTTATAATTATTATATATTATAAATTATTATTATTCCAAATATGGAATCCATTTTTCTAAATTCAATTCATGTAGCACCCCAATCATTTTATGGTATGTTTTCTCTTAAATACACTGTATTCATTAGGTAGCCTATATTTCATGAATCACTGAGCCCCTATGGAACAAAACATGGTAACTTATAGGAGATAGTCATAACTTAGCCACTAAACTTAAATTTAATAGCTCTGTGATTTGAATTTTAAAAATCTGATATGCACGGTTGTTTTCAAGATGATATTTAGAGTCTGATAGAATTAACTTAATTTCTGGTGAATAGTAACCTACCCTTAGTAATAGTAACTTTCCCTTATGAATAGTAATATGAATTTTATGAATGGTATCCATACCCTTGAGTGTATAAATGAATTTAGACACCCTAAAGATGAAGATGAATATTATAAGTGTTTATATATTTTAATTAAATAACGATTTGATTAAATATTTAATTAATCATATTTAGAAAATTATTTTTGAAAAATGGACTACATTTTTGGATTCTAAACGTCGAAAAAAATTTAGGGTGAATTTTTGGGATTTTTCTAAAAAACTTGAATTTTTGATAAATAGTGACATACCATAAATTGAAAAATTAAGATAAATACACTAATTATAGAGTCATGTGTGATGTTCTACTGATGTAATCCCACTTGGTTAAGGATCACATGATAAAATTATTATTCTTGGTCATGGAATACTCACTATTCCTTTTCTTGAGGAGAAATAATAAATTAATGAGTTTTATATTAAGAAATCCCCTCTCTCCTCCACTATAAAAACCCCCTCCCCCCCTTCAATTCACTCCTATCAAGCCTTGTTCCTTCTCCAAATTCTATCCAAATACCTTCCAAACCTCCTCCCCCACGTCCATAAATCTTTGGTCTCATAAAAAGACCAAAACCTCTCCCTTTAAGAGGTTATCAAGGAGGAAGTCTCAAGAGTTAAATTCCTCTTTCAAATCCCTTCTTTTCTTTTAAGTTCTTTTATTTTGGTTTCTTTTATCACCTCCCTTCACCAAAATAGTATGATAAATCAAATAAAATACATGTAATGGAATTTTTTCATGCTAATGGTATATATTACATTATCTTCTCTCCTTTCTCCACTTTTATTTGAAAGAAATGAAAGCACCGTTTGAGATGTGCAAATTTAGCACATTCAAGGACAACGGTTTATCGATTTCTATTATAATATTTAATTCTGGTCAGGAAACTATTTATGTTATGGTTGAACCATATTATAATTTAATATATCCTATTTTTAGTTCTGTAATACTTTTTTACACGTGGTATTAAGTTATAAAGCAAAAAAAATGTTCATCGTAATCAAACCCACCGATTAACCAAAATGGTTATCACTAAGGTTATATATATAAAAATTCAACTTCAATCTAAGTAACCCAAATTAAATTTAAAACCATGTAATCTCATGGATTTTTATTAATAGTGTACAACTTAATTTCTATATAACCACATCCATCTTATATATTTATCCGAACTTTAATATAATTGAACCAATCATTTAAAACCAAGTAAACAAACAAGCCCGAACAATACAATTGAACCTTATAACCAATCAAAATGGCCTAGAATGAACTAAAAAGGATTATAATAAATAATTTACATATAAAATAGGTTATGGACTTATGAATTAATAATCCTAATTTTTTTATTCAGGTCTTTAATAACAAGTCAAGAACACCTTCAAGCATAAGGTAAGGGATCCTCTCTCTCACTTTTATTCAAGAATCCACTCTATCTTGTGTGATTTTTTTTTAATTTATAATGATGGGGTATGTTTTCTAATCTCCCCCATACTACCATTATTATATATAAATCATGGGATAAACTTTTATCTCTCATTAATCCCTCGCAAGAACACTCGTTACCATGCTGAAATGTTTGGAAGGGGTTTTTCTCATCTCACTTTCAATTCTGTGGGATCTTCATTGTTCACCTCTTATTTCTTATATGTGATATAGGTGTACTACCATTTGACATATTTTATCATGGTTATCATTATATTCATTGTATTCTGTGACTCTTTTGGTGGTTATTAACTCTTTGTCATATGACTCAATTGAATACAACATGGTAACGAGCTTTGTCTCAATTTTCACTTTGTTGTGACTTGCTTAGTAATTGTGCACCTACTCTTTCTTATGTGGTGTACCTACTGCCCATTTGATATCACTTTTCAATTGAAAATATATTCCACTTAAATATCCATATTCTCATATCATGGATATTATTATTGTCTAAGCTGTATACCATTTTACATACAATATTTATTTTGAATGTTGTTTTGACTGTGGAAATGTTGAGGAATCTGTATCCTTTATTATATACGGATAATGTAAATACATATTACTCTTGTATTGAATATATTTATAAATAATTCTTGGATGTAGAGGTGGGTGGGTCCCACTAAAGTATCTCGATGCATCGATAGTTCTCATGAGACAAAACAGTTTGGCGACAGACCCTTCGAGTTTGTTTCCAAAAATCAGAAGGGTTTCTACCCATAAAACTAAACCGTCTTTACGGTATTATGGTTTCATGTGCCAGATACATGAGTTACAATTAATAAGCATTCTCTTTATTCATTGTCAGTTATTATTATTATCCATGAGGTTTTCACTATGAAAAAAATCTATGGATGCAGTTTCATTCTCAAATTATTAATGGCATTAGTTATTCATTTATTCACTATGCCGTATTGATTATGTCAGATTGATTGTGATTCACTTACTATTGTACTCATGCTTCCGCTATTTTTAGCCCTTACTGAGAATTTGAGCTCACCCCTTTCATTGTTTACCATCAACAGGTTATGGAGAGGAGGCCATTTATTGAGTGCTCGTGGATGCAGTTTTTGTTTTTCATTATGAATTGTATCTTGTAACCATATCCAATGTAATTTGTGTTAAATCTATGTATCTAGTTTCTTCAAGACTACTAAACTGATCATTACTTTGGGATTTTCATTCCTTTTAACCATGCCAATATCACAAGTAATGCACCGGCTCCAACCTAGTGGGTTCAGGGTGTTACAATTCACATGATTGGGTAAACTTAATTTAAAATTAATCCCACAGACATAATTAGAAAATGGGTTTCTAAAGTGAAAATACTCAAAAGTTTGAAATGTTATTATATCCAAATTCAATATGAAAATAATTAAAATTAACTAAATTGGATTAATGTATGTATAATTTAATTAATTAAAATTTAAAACCAATTTAAAATATAATTTAACCATATAAATTATTTAAACAAAAAGTCAATTTTCAATTAAAATTCAGTATTTTCACTATTCAATAAAAAATGAAACTTCTCAGAATAACACCAAAAAAACCCCTAAGATATTTTTGAAATTACTATTTCAAAAATGAAGTTTATTTTTTAAAATAAATTTATAAAATTTTCAAATTTCATTTTTAAAACAATTGTGCCATTAAAAGGCTGTAAAAGTGCCTTTAAAAAATACAGCTTTTTATACGTAAAGTTGGATTTTTTTTATCTTATGTATATTAAATATATTAGATTAATGTAAAAATATTTTATTTAATATATAATATATATGTTTCATTAATACCATCCACTAAGATTAATTTATTTAGTTTTTTAATATAAAATGCCTTCAACGCATAAAAAAAAATTATAAAAACATTTTCTTTATATTCAATTGGTTTTTATATTGATTTCTAATTAATTGGTAACCAATGAATTCATCCATATATTTTCATAATTTATTTAATCCTATTTATAACTTCCAATTTAATGGCTAGGAGATAATTTTCATTTAAAATAATAATATTTATAGTATTCAGTAAAACTCGATCTTGCGTGCAACACAAGCCATCAAGGAAATTAATTGTTGCATGTAGTACAAGCTAAACTCAGGGTCCCATGTAGAGAAAGCTAAGATTAGTGTTGCATATAATGAAATATAAACTTAATTTTATGTTTCATATACACTATTTAAGATATTTAATTTATTTTAAATAGTAAAAATATTGTAAAGTCTTAGGATGTTGTATTCCTTCTATGTTTGGTGTTGCGTGTCATGCATGCTATTGAATAAAATGTTATTCTTTTAGAATTTTGGGGTGCTACATACTCTGATCCTTAAATAAATTTCATCCTCTCAATTTAAACTTTATCTTGGTAATAAAGGGTTTGATATTTTAAAATACCTTTATTGAAAAACCCATATCATAAAATAGTTAATAAAACATCCTCTTAATAAAGAGAAAGCGAAGTACAAAAGTCATCTGGAATAATAACATAACTAGGTTTCCATATAGGAGAACATAGGTTAAAAATAAAAATATGGACACAAAGAGAAAATTAACACTCAAATACTGAAGGAGAGTGATAGAGAACATGTTCTGGAGAAAGTTAATTCCCACAAATCCATAAACCAGAGGTGTGTAAAATGTCATTTATATCATCAAAAGTGATGATAATAGGAAAACATTTTTGTTTCAAGACCCTTTTTCCTAGAGTTGAAGAATTATTTTACTCTCTAATAATGTAATTAAATATACTTACTTGATATGTTTCTATTCTATAAACATAATCTTATCCTTTGGTTGTTCCTTGAACTATTTCTACTTCGTCTCTTAGAACAGGTTGTATTATATAGTGAATTAATACATTAATCTATAAAACCTCATCCAAAGTTAAAATTAAACCATTTCATAAATGGTTAACCCTATGACCCTTACAAAATATCAAGATCCAAAACTTTATAAGGTTGCTGAATTTGAAAAATGAACTTATCATTAATTCAAACGACCTAAAGTATCTATAAATCATCACATACCAAACATGTGAATACCTTCATCATGTATTCTCTTAAAACATGGTAATAAATCGAATTACCTTAAAACCTTATTAAAAACATACATGATTACTTATTCCTTATGTAAAACATAGTTTATTGGACATATTCCTTAAATACAAATATGTTTTAGACTCTATAAATGATAGAATAACCAATTTTCTAATAAATCATTAATCAGTTCTAAGGTATTCAGAAATATCCAATTTACTTTATCCATATCAATAATATCTTTATCTAACCATCATTATCTCAACATCAGGAACTAATGAACAATTATCTTTCCCTCAGTCATGTGTTTTATAAAAATTTTAACTTTTTATGAAATTATTTTTATTGGTACCATTAAATATATGCTCTCAGATCGTTAATGAAATTGTATTACAATACAATCATTATATATTTCATAATTATCATGATGAAAATATTTTCAATAAAATAGTTTTACAACATTTTTCATGGATCCAAAAATGATCACATTAATCATTTATCATTCATTTTTACAATAACATAAGCTTGACCTTGACCCTTTAGCTTCTACTAAGGTATATTCTTATGATGCTTGGGGAATTCATATGCATATTGCCCAATATACTTATAGTTTAAGCATTGAACATTGGAAAATTATTTATTTCCCTTAAAATCATGATCATGGTGATCATTTTCTCCACACTTGAACCAAACTCATTTTTCTCTTAATCATATACCATATTGTTTCCTTCCACAATTATCACATATGGTAAAATCCTTCTTTCCCTTCTTCCCTTGGCCTGTATTTTCCTCTATTATCCTCTTCTTCTCTTACTTCCCTTTTAAGCCATAAGACATGGAGAATTATTTCACTATCTTATTAGAACATGATACTGTGTCCTAATATGATGAGAATGCTTGGGAGACTACTTTCCCTCCAAATATTGGCTTAAAATCATCAAGGAAATTATCAATCTTATCCTTTGGATAACATTCATTGATGTAGTTCCTATTCCTTCACTTAGGTTCCATTTCTAAATAAGGGAATACACTAGATTAGATCATATCATAATGAAACATAATGTATAATCCTAAAACTTTATGATGTTATTTATACTTATCATCGATGTCTATAATAGGTTTATGTTTTTTAATCTATGCTTTCCTAAATCTAGTTTCCAAGGTTACTACTAAACTTCCTTTGATTCCAACTTTAATGACCCCAACCATAGAATCCTAGAGTTGGTGCCTTAATTTATTACATTGGCGTGATTGAAAGGAATCAAATCTCAAAGGACCAATCGATTTAACGGTTTTGAAAAACCATATACATATATGATACCCATTTTACATTGGGAATAGAGAATAAAACATAATACATAACAAATGATAATAAACCACATCCTTGAAAACTCATTCAAATATATCTTATTTATAGCCTGTGGGAAGGAAAACAAATAAGGGTGATCTCAAATTATCAGTAAGGGTTAAGTATAGAGTAAGTAATCATGAATCAATAAGAAATAAACATAGAAAGGTAAATAAATGAAAATTCATGCCATATAATCAATAATTTTAGCATAATCTGTTAGGAATAAATTATGAACAAATAATTCCATATAAATAACCACATTAGATTGAAACTTGAACATGGATATTCTAACTAATCGAATGATACCATAGAATAACAATAATGATGGAATTCATAATGTTGAATTTCTGAACTATCAAGATTTATTATCAAGATAGTTACTATCAAGATTTATCCTCAAGGTAGTTTAATTCTGTGGATAGAAACCGTTCTGATTTGACCAACTGATTTATATCATGACACTACCGATGCATTAAGGGGGTTTCATTAACCAATCCCAAACCTGTTATTTCATGTCCAAATAATTCCTCGTATTTTTAATAATCAATTTAATTCATAAACAATGTTCCTTATAAAATATTCATATTGAGTAAAGGATACAAATTTATCATTATTTCCCTAGTTAATTAAATAAATTTCAAATCAAACATCATACGTAAAAATGGTATACAGTTTATAAAATAATCATATCTATAATGAAAATATGTGTATATTTAGGTGAAATGTAATTTCTAAGGAAAAATGTTCACATTGTAAGTTTCCAAGTAGGATCAAGTATCACTAAGATAGAGAGAGGTGAATCAGTGATATATTTTTCTTTTAAGTTTCATTATTTATGAATCAACCTTCACCTCATGTTAAAGAGTTATCACTTTCACTAAAAACAAAACAATCACACATCCATAGGAATATAAGAATTTACAAGGATCACTACTCAACAAAAGTATCTATGTCCTTGGTATGGTATGGAAACAATCTGATACCAAATAATATATTAGAAAATAATCCTTTTGAATGGAATACAATGATTAGGATATTCCCTTACACTCATGTAGAACTATGTTTAATACAACAGTGTGTGTGCTCTTTTTAGAAAAAATGATGTAATACAATTTGTGTAACAAATTAATAAAATTTCACCATGTGCTTCCCAAAAAGTTTTAATGCTCCTTTGTCAACTTTAAAAATATTATCTTTCAAAAAAAATCTTTACTTTCTTACCCAGTAACAGGAAAAAACTTCTTGTTCTTTTTAGTGATACTCAATCTGATTTTATAGTCTGATTCCCAAGTGTAATTGCTTAGTCTTATAAAATAACTTCACTAGAATATCGTTGAAACAAATATGAACTAATTTTGTCTCAATCTATAAATATCAATCTGATTTCCAGCCCAATGATTTAGCCTAATACGATGATCGGCTAAATACGATCTTCTATCTTAACATTTCTTCTTTTATTCGAAAAACTTCCTCCAAAATACTCAATTAATAAACTTCTATCTAGAATTATTCAGTAATCCACATTCTCTCTTGAACATATAAGTGTTCAGAAAGTAAAAAAGTAATTCCTCCTTTTATAGACAACCCAAATGAGGTTTGGGAAAGATTCTGAAAATTTTCCCGCTCAACCAAATTTCCTTAACCATAAATTATCTTTAGATTTTTTTTGAATCTTTACTTCCTCAACACTTCTAAAAACTTCTCAAAACTTCTTGAATATGATCATAACTTCATATTGATTCATAATTTTTTCAAAATCTTCAGTCTTATTCTGATTCTCTATTATGATTTTCTCATTATGATGAAGATATATGTCCAGCTACAGTTTCTTCATTATGTTGCTCCACACTAATTGAAACATATAGAAGATCAAACAAATATATGTCTTCAAATTACATTTCTTAGAATCAACAACCCATTACTATGATCCATACCAACTTGAACAATAAAAAATAGTCTGCTCATTCTGATAATCGATATCATCACTAGTCTAATGGATCTTGACCCAATTGATAAGGGAAACAAAGATACCATTTTTAAAACAAACAAAAACTCATCTTGTTGAAAAATGGTTTACTAAATTTCCAATTGATCTCTAATTTTATTATTCATATTGGTCACCACTAACTTTTCATCTTCTCTATATTTATTTGTCCCAACAAATCCAAATTCCTTTTCATTTTATTGGTCTCAATAAATTATCCACTAAACAATTCATCATCTAATAAAACTATACATCTGACATAAAAAATATAAAAATAATATGAACCAGTTTCAGAATCCATTATGATAGATTGATGTTAGTATGACTCCAATAATCGGAGGCACTCTGTATTCGATGGATCAATTATAGTAGCTTTAACTTCAACAACTTTTTTCCTTGATTACGATATCAATGAAATTACAGCACTTAACTTATTTCAATGAGGATTTAAATCTTTTTTCTTATTGGTATGACTGAAAACCGGCATCTTAAATTCTTCATATTCGGATCAACCTTATCAACCTTATAAAAAATCTACACCTAGGGATATCACACCAATTATCTGAGACAATAAATATTCAACTTCAATAACTTTCTTCTTTCACAAACCTATTCATGTATCATTACTTCCACGTGACTTTGAATGTGTTGAAGACCAACTTCATTTTCTTCTAACTTATAATGGAAAGTATTGTAACTTCTCATTCCTCTAGAAACATCTTTCCTTCAACCAGCCTCAATTTTATTTGAAGAACCATTTATATTCCTTTATTTTATCAAGCTTGCATCACAAGTTTCTCAGATTACTTAATACTTATTAGAACACTAAGATCAAAAAAGCATCATCAGATTTACATAGGATCCATGTAGAATATGATTCTCTTCCTTATTATGATGAAAAACTCCTTCCAGACCCCAGCTGAGTTTGTTGATTCTTTTCTTCCTGAAAACTTATTTCCAATATGATGTAATTTCTTAGGAATTGTGAGTCTAAACTCTTGAATACGATGTTCAGTATGATCAACAAAAAATAAAAAGTGAGGTGATTTTCTTTCTTTGAAAATAAAAGACAATTACTTTAAAAAAATTAATTTAGTATAAAAAACCTTCTTAACATTTCAGTCTCACTCAGTTGCTTCTGATGTCGATTCTCCAACACTCTCTGACTTCTCATTATGATCAAAGCTTTCATTCCAAACTCATTATGATTTCTAACAGCTTCTAACTTTTTATCAACATCCCAATCTAATGGATCATATTTACTCATACTGATGTGATGGATCTGATCTTCATGCCAATGATCTAGATCTAATTATCATTCATGTGGTTCTGGATCCGATTGAAAACATCAATCCGTATTTCCACTACCTTCTCACTATAATTTATTTCTTCAACATAATTAACATACTAATCTATTGACAACAAATATAACCAAAACAAAACTAGTTCATAACAATCTCCCCCTTTGTGTTTGTTGTAAATACCCACTTCAACCACTTCAAAACAATAGCACTTGTTTTTCTTCTCAATTTTTTTTCTCCCCATTTATTTATTACTCCCAATATTTATTATCTCTTCCCTTTATTGACAATAAAAGTAAAAGGGTCCATCATGAAAAATTTCCTCCCTTATTGATAATAAAATTCAAATGGTTGGAACTTTTCATCTCAAAATCTTGAAACTCTTCTTCAGGAGAATATAAGTATCACATGATTTTCTTAACAAAGAGCCTTTAACTAAATAGTTCTAAGTATATATGGAAGAACCTGATGTATAAAACAAGAGTGAATAATCAAGGTTGTCAATGTTTTTCATTGCACAACTTTCATGTAATACCCTTTTTATGTTTCCTTAAACATTTTTATTTCTTATGGCAATCTTGAAAGGGTTTTTTAGGATAAAAATAACTTTCACTCATCTCAATAAACAAATCAGAAAGTTCAGGTGTATAATCATAACTTTCAAAAACTCATATTTTGTAACCTCATTACTTTATTTTTCAAGAATAGTAAGAGACTCATCAACACCATCTTACTTATTTTTACTTCTTCAATTCCCTACAATTTATTACAAGTATACAAAAAAATTGAGAATAAGGAGGAACCTCAGTTGTTCCTTAGAAGCAACAATCAGAGTGAGATTCCTCTCTTAGCCTTGACATTTTCTTCTTTTTCAAGGATTTTACATTGGATGTGTTTTCTTTATTCTTTTCATCCTTCTCATACTTTATAACAACTTTCTTCTCATCTATAGAATCTTTTGATGAGGCTGTAAAATTCTCCTCAACATTACTAACATATTTTTTATATTTACCTTGTAATATCTTCTCCATGTCCTCTTATTAGGATGAAAGACAGTCAAACATTTTTTAGTAACATGCCTATCTTACTCACATCAATTTTATCTTTTCTAATTATTCAAATCACAATCTATTGATATTTTTTTATCAACTTTGTAATCATTTTCAAAAACCTTTTTCTTCCCCTTTTTCAGATAATTTTGTGCTTCTTCTAGCTTTCTAAGAATTGTTACTTGGTTTGCCCAAATAACTAAACACTCTCTTTTTTCAGAATCAGTATATTTATTTTTATCAAGTTTCAAAATACCTTTCTTGACTTTATTCCCTTGAGAATATTGGATTCCCCTAAAAAATTTCCTTCTATAACTCATGGAGTAGTTTTAATTTTGTTGCTTTAACTGACACATATTAGTCGTATCCAAAAATCCACCACAATACCAATAGTACCCATAGAAGAAATGCCTTCCTTTGTAACTTTCATACCATTCAAAATTATTGACATGTTTCTCAGTAACTTACTTACCATTCACATTATAATTTTTTTGATCACCAATATTTCTAATATAACCAGAAGTATTCTTCTTCAACTTGGATTTCTTTCTAGACTCATTGGAATTAGAAGAAATAGAAAGCTTTTTGAACTCATAATTCTTAGAAATTTTTTCCTTATCCAATTTGTTGGTTTTGGCCACATACATAACTTTCCCAGCTTTCTTTTCGGCCTTTAATGGTAACTTTTGATCCTTCCCAGGTTTACCCATTCCAGATCTCTCACAAAATTCAGAAATAGATTTATTGAAACTTATAACCCTTTGTTCTAATTTTGAAAGTTGTTTTTGGAAAAGTCTTAACTCTTATTCTTTTAATTTCATCCCAACTTCCAAATTTTCATTACGATTCATTTCTTTCTTATGGGATTTCTTCAAATCATCAATCCCTTCTAGAATTTTGACTTTCTCAATAAAAAAAACATTCTTGATTGTTTATTAAATAATTTGTACGTTTTAATTTCTTGATTTCTTTATCAAGTGTTCCAATCTTTCTTAGACATTATTTTAATTATTCTTTCAAATAAAATTCAAATTGAGTTTATTCTTCTTCATAAATCCTACTTCGGAACCCTTCATTATTAACTGTATCAATAAAAGTTTTTTCTCCATCATTCTTAAAATATTTCTCAAATTCATCTTCACTGTATTCTTCTTCAGGACATCTGTTTTCACTGTTAGCAATACTTTCCTCAATAACTATTGAAATAAATGTGTTTTCATTAGAACCATTTTTAAATTCTTCACTATAATCATACTTATACAAAAATATTCTCCTTATGGATTTAGAGAAATTCTTATATTTCTTCTTGGAAAATAAGTTTTCCTTATCACCATGTTTCTTCAAAGATCTTCTTGGCCTTATTTTTTCTCCATCACCATTTTTTTATTTATCACCTCTTTGAGGAAAATAGGAAACAAAGTTCCTAATGGATCTACATCCAAAACATTTTAAGGGAATTTTGCCTTTATACTTTCTTGTTACTCTTTTCTTATTTTTGGAAGACAAGGATAAAATTTCATCAATATTTTTTTAAACCCTATTTTCAGAATCAGATTCACCAAATTTATCTTCATCAAGAATCTTCTTAAAAATTTCTTTCTTGGTAGATTTAAATGAAATTTTCCAATCAAATTTTTTTCCCTTCATAACTTTCTCCCTTATACTATCATAAGTAATGGGAGTTATATAAAAATCATCCATAGATAGTTTTTCTAGATCACTATCTTCCAATGAAAAAACTTGGAATTAAACTTTTTGGGAATAATTCTCAAGATCTTTCCAAAAATGGTAGAATATTCCAACTCTTCAACAAGACATATAATAGTTCTGACAATATCATTTACTCCAGTAAAGAATTCACAAACTAATTCATACTCACCCATATTGAGATCTTCATACTTAAATCTCCAAATGTGTAAGTTTTTATTCTTTAATTTTGTATTACCTTCATAAATATTGTTCATCTTATCCCAGATACCTTTGGTAATGGAAACACATTTTACTATCATTAACACACTTTCATAAAGTGATTAAAGTAAATAATTCTTATCTCTTCCATCATTATCAAGGTTTTCCTTATCAGTATTTGCAAGAGGATCATTCTTAGTACGAAGGCAGAAACCATCTGTAACAACTTTTGAAACATTATACCCAAGGGACATGAGATATGGCAGCATTAAACCTTTCCAAATATGATAATTCCTACCATTTAAGATTATAATCTAATTACTATTCACACAAATCATATTCTCCATAAATTCTTCTTTAAAAACATTAGCAAAGAGTAAACGAAGGGAACCATTGCTATGATGCCACTTGTAAGTACCCAAGTATGATCAAGTATCACTGAGAGGGGGAGGGTGGAATCAGTGATATATATTTTCTTTTAGGTTTCCTTCTTTTTGAAACAAAATTCACCTCCTATTAAAGAGTTATAACTTTCATAGAAAACAAAACAATCGCACATCCATAAGAAAACAATAATTTATAAGTTTTACTACTCAAGAAGAGTAGTTACGTCTTTGGTTTAGTATGGAGACAATATTATAACACACAATCCACTAGAAAACAATACTTTTGTATGGAATACAACAAATAGGATATTACCTTACACACATGTAGCACTATATTCAATACAACAGTTTGTGTGCTCTTTCTAACACAAATGATGTATTACAATTTGTGTAACAAGTTAAGAAACTTTCACCAGGTGATTCGCAACATGTTATAGTGCTGCCTTTTCAACTTTAAAAATATGATATTTTAAAAAAAATCTTCACTTTCTTACCCAGAAACATGAAATAACTTCCTGGACTTCATAGTGATACTCATTCTGATTTCTCTGTCTAATTACAATGTCTGATTGCTCGTTCCAAAAACAAGACTTCACTAGAATACCACTGAAAAAAATATGAACTACTTATATCTCAGTCTAGATATCTTATTCTGATTTTCAATCCAATGATTCATCCCAATACAATGATTAGAAGAATGTGATCTTCTCTCTTCTCCTTTCTTATTCTATCAGAAAAACTTCCTTAGGAATGATCAATCTAGAAACTTCTTTTCTCTATAATTCTTCAATGCTTCGCCTTATCTTTTGAATAGTACAAGTGATAGGAAAGTACAAAGTGCTTCCTACTTTTATAGGAGACCCAAATATGGTTTTGATGGGATTCTAAAAAATTTTCCCACTCATCCAAATTTCCTTAAACATAAATTCTACTTAAATTTTTAGTGAATATTAACTTATTAAATTCTTATCAACTCTTCTCGAATCTTCTAGAATTTTCTCAAAACCATAGATCGATTTATACTTTCTTCAAAATATTCAATCCGATTCTTATTATCCATTACAATTTTCTCATTATGATGAAGATATATGTTCATCATTAGCTTCTTTATTACATTTCACCACCCTAATTGAAACATATAGAAGATAAAACAAACATATGTATCCAGATTACATTTCTTGGAATCAACAACCCATTATGATGCTCTATACCAAATTGAAAGATACAAAACATTCTACTCATTCTAATAATCGGCATCATTGCTAGTATGATGTCTCTTGACCCAATTGATAAGGTAAAAAAGTTCCCATTTTGAAAACAAACAATAGCTCATCTTGATGAAAATTGGGTGACTACATTTTTGATTGATCATTGATTTTCTTATTCATATTAGTCACAAGTAACTTGACTTCTTCTCTATATTTATTGGTCCCAACAACTCCAAATTAATTTTCTTTTTATTGGTCCCAAAAAATTCTCCACTAAGAAATTATACCTTTGATAAAACTCTACATCTGACATAAAAAAGATAAAAATAATATGAATCGGTGTTAGAATCCATATCTATAGATTGGTTTCAATGTTAATCTGATAATTGATGGCACTCTATGTCTGATGGATTGATTCCAATAGTTTCAACTTTATTAACTTCTTTCCTTCTTTGATTACGATACCAATGAACTTCCAACACTTAACTTATTTCATTGAGGATTGAAATATTTTGGATTATTAGTATAACTAAAAACCATCATCTTTATCTCTTCATATTTCAATCAACCTTATAAGACTTCAAAAAAATCTATGTTTAGTGATCTCACAAAGATGAGATGAGGCTGGAAATCTTTGGCTTCAAAAACATTATTCTTTCACAAACATCTTCTTGTATCATGACTTCCCGTTGACTTTGAATACTTTGAAGATTAGTTTCATAATCTTCTCACTTATAATGGAAAATATTGTAACTTCTCATTCCTCTAGAAACATCTTTCTTTCCAACCAGCCTCAGTACGATTGGCAACACCATTTCTCCTCCTTTCCTATATCAATCTTGCATCACAAGTTTTTAAGATTACTTATCATTTATTTGAACTCCAAGATAAGAAAATAATAATAATATTTACATAAAATCAATTTAGAGTCTTATTCTCTTCTTTGTTATCATCATGACCTCATTTTGGATCCAAGGTGGGTCTGACGATCCTTTTCTTCCAAAAAACTTCTTAAAAGTACGATGAAATTTCTTAAGAATTATGATTCTGAACTTCTGAATATGATAGTCAGTCTAATCACCATCAAATAAAAAGTGAGGTGATTTACTTTATTTTATAACAAAATTCAATTCCTTTAAAAATAACTTCATTTAGTATCTGAAAACCTTCTCAACCTTTCGGTCTCACTCGGTATCTTCTAAGGTCGATTCTGCAGTAGTCTCTGACTTCTCATTATGATAATACATTTCATTCCAGACTCAATAAAATTTCTATAAGTTATTAATTTTATCAATATCCTAATATGATGGATTGTATTGACTTATGTTAATGTTTTGGATCCGATTTTCATGTTAATGATCTGGATCCGATTCTCATGCCAATGGTTTTAGATTTGATTAACAACTTCAATCCAGATTTCTATTACCTTCTCACCATACTTTCTTTCTTCAACATAATCAACTTAATAATATATTAATAAAAAATAAAACCAAAAAAACTTGGTCCTAACATGCATGAAAGTGATTATTTCAAGAAAAAGTTAACAATCACAAAATAAAGTAAGATTGTTTAACAACTTTTACCACTTGAAAATTTTCTAGTCAAATCACCTTAGATGAAATAATTTAATGTAAAAATTAAAATAACATGAATAATTAATTATTCATGATAATACATGTTAAGGGATATTATATACACCATAAAAAATTGATTTGGTGTGTAATAACAAATAAGTCTCAATGGAATGTAAATTGAGATGAAATCCCCTTACCATACGCTTCCTTTTGGTTGAATTCTATTTAACTGCTTGTATAATGATTTTAATAATATTATTAACTAATAAAATAATCTTATTAATACTTATAATATCATATATGATCCTTTTATAATATCTTATAACCTGTTTGTTACAAATATTTCATTGTTTTCATTGTTTTGGGTGTTAATTTCCTTGTTTTTCTAGTATGTTTTTGACTTATTTTGTTCCTCTTAATTAGATCATGATTAAATCACCCCCAGAATGTAAAACATGATGTAAATATCATATATATTCAGTATATATTTATTTATAATAATCCATAAAAAAATTTGATGGGAAATGAAATACATCGTTCATGGAGACGGTAGGTCGTACGTATGGATAAGCGTTGTTTCCATTTTTTGTCATGTTTAAAGAAATAAAAGTGAATGATATATATAAAAAATATATATTATCATTATAATATAATTTTTATTTATTATATATAACATATTTTTATTATACACATTCTTAATACATTCCATGTAAAGCGTGAATGAATCACATCACTTTGTGATGCAGTAGTCTGTCATACACACAAATGATGGTATCGTATTCCAAAAAAATGGAAAACATGAAGTTATGTGTGATATATTAAGTAAATAAGTATAATAATATCATAAATATCATAAATAAATAGTATGTCCATCATTATTCCCAACCATGAAAGGTGGTAATGGAAAAACGAACAACATCAGTTTGGGAGGTGGTAGTCTACCGTACACACGAATGATGATTTCACAACCCACTTGATGGAAGTGTGTGAAGTTTCAAGTCATAAAATTTTAATAAAAATATATAAATATACTTAATATAATTATGTTATTATATAATAATGGTATAATAGGAATTGGTGGAGGTGGAGAAGGAAATAAAATAAAAAAATCTTTTAGAAGAACATTACCTCTTCTTTGGGATTCCTACTTAGGTTTGCACTAAAACCTTGAAAGGTTTGATTTATTCACAAAATAATGATTCTAGGTTGAGGTTAGGTAATTTGGGGTGTGATTTGGGAAGATATTGGTTGAGAAAATGGCATGAAAGGTGTGAATAAGTGGGAGGAGTGAGTGAATTTTTACAGTTAAGGAGCAATGATATTCTTCAAAATACTCAAAATTATTCACTATTGGGAGGTTTCCCTTACCTCATGTGCCTCAAAAATTGAAAAATCATGGATTTTATAGTAATTATGGTCTATAAACTCCTCCAATGCAAAAAAAGAAACACATTTTTATCATTCTCTTCCTTAACTTCTAATTTTCCCTATTTTTTACCATTTTGGTTTTTTATTAAGGTAACTTATTTTCTAATCTAGGTGATCTATCCATTAAGACTAAATTAAAGTGATAATTATTATAAAATTTAGACCCAATTAATATAAATTTTATATTTAAATTTTATAAAATAAAAAATCTCATGTGTGTTGGAAATTAACTTTAACAGAAGTGCATGTAGTGCACAAAAACACTACTTTAACCCTAACCGCACTAACAAAGTTTTTACTATTTAAGGGTCAATATGTTCATTTTAAAATATTAATTGGTACATTAATGGTTCATGTTTAATATTTATTAACATTTAAAAATCACTTGTAATAATATAGTATTTTTAGTAATTTTAAATCATTTAATAAAATATCATTTATAATAAAATAACATTAATGTCAATTTTGACATTATTTATTTAATTTGGATTTAAAAATATAAAAACAATGATGGAATTAAAATATATTATTTTCAAACTACTGTAAAATTATTTAAACATATACAAAATTAATGTAAGACAATAATTCATTCAATTTACTTCACTTTTAATATTTTTAATATCATTTATTTTAGTTAATTATTTACTAAATAATTACTCTGTTGGCATTTATTAAGCATTTAAAGTGATTAATTAATTTATAAAAATATAAAATAAATTATCATGATAAAAAAATCATTTATAGTTAAAAATTATATCCATAAACGAACATATGTTATATTTTTTCCTATCCCAAATCTTTATAGAAATTGAAAGTAATAAAAGAATCTTTTTTGTCTTTTCCTTCACATAACTTAGTATATAGGTCAATTTCAAGGAATAGTATCTCAATAACTCATAAAAATATATCCTAAGGTGTTTAGGGTATAAATATGACCATCTAATTGGTTTTGGACATGTTTATGGTTTATTTTCCCCATTAAGTTTAAAGTTCAGTCCCATGGTAAACTCGTTTTTCTCTTAATCATGGTGATTAATTTTAATTGTTTCCACTAATAATTATGGTAAAAAGTTAAGTTGGACTTATTATAATTTATAATTTATGATTATTTAAAATATTAAATTCATTATTCCAAATTCAATTCACATATGTGGCTAAAATTAATTTAAAATTAATCCTGCGGACGTGACAAGAAAGCGAGTTTCTAAAGTGAAAATGTTAAAAAGTTTGACATGTTTTTATATCAAAATGAAAATGATTCCGATGAAATAAATTATATTAATGTATTTATAATTGAATTAATTAATCTTTAAAAACCATTTAAAACATAATTTAACCATATAAATTATTTAAACAAAAAGTTAGTTTTCAATTAGAATTATGTATCCTTCACTATTCATTAAAAAATAAAACTTCTCAAAAAAAATACCAAAATTTCACCCAAATATAATTTTGGCATACCAATTTTAAAAATAATGTTTTTTTTTCAAGTAAAATTTATAAAAGTTTCAAAATTTAGTTTTCGAATAAGTCCTCTATTAAAAGGTGGAAAAACTGGCTTTAGAAAAATTACATCTTTTTATACGTAAAATCATATTTTTTATTATCTTTTGCCTATAAAATATATTGGATGGATTTAAAAACATTTTATTTAATATATAATATATAAATTTTATTAAGACTATTCATTAATAGTATTTAATTTAATTTTTTAAGATAAAACATCTTCGACGCATAAAAATAGTTTTTTTATAAAAACATTTCCTTTATATTCAATTAGTTTTTATGTTAATTTATAATTAATTTATAGCCAATAAATTCAAAAATATATTTTAATAAGTTAGTTAATCCAATTTATAACTTCCATTTTAATTTCTAGGAGATAATTTTCATTTTAAATAATAATATTAATAGTATTATGTAAAACTCAGTCTTGCATGTAACACAAGCAATCGAGGAAAGTCATTGTTGCATGTATTGCAAGCTAAACTAGATGTTTCATGTTGAGAAATCTAATCTTAGTGTTTCATATAATTCAAGATAAACTCAATGTTTCATGTCATATACACTATTAAAGAGATTTAATTTATTTAAAATATTAAATATATTGTAATGTCTCAGGATGTTATATTCTATTCTATGTTGGGTGTTACATGTCATACACACTATTGAATAAAGTGTTATTCTTTTTGAATTTTGTGGTGGTATATCCCAAACCCCCAGGACACTCCCAAGAATTTACCTACTCCCAAGAGGTAGTTAATTAATCATTTAAAATGATTTTAACTAAAATATAAAATGAAAATGTACCTCATCAAAGGGTTGGGTTCTTATAACCTCCCCTCCTTATAACAGATCATTAGTGATCTCCACTCCCAGCAACACCAAGCCTCCAAGGTAAAAGGTTTAAGACACTAGGCTCGAATATCATCATTCCTCTCTCAAGTTTATTCCTAAACATGGTAATGTTGCCACAGCGCTCGAACCAAAGGTACAGTTTTACCCAAAATAATTTTCTAAAAGTGATCCATAATTTGAATCAGATGCTCCACAAGGGACATATCAACCACAATCTCAACATCATCATCATCGATCACATGATAAAGGTTGAGGTGATAATATTAAAGCCTTGACACATGAAATACATCATCAATAGCATTGTACCACTGTAGAGGATCCAATAAATATGATATCAAGCTGATCCTCTTCATAAATTTGAATAACCCAATATACCAAGTTGCAATATGACATGTTTTTGAATCCAACAGTGACCCAAGCTCAAAAAGACACTATAAGGAATCTTGGTCACCCACTACAAACTCAATAGGTTGATAGCATTGATCATCATATGGATTCTATATACTTTGGGCCATAGCTATATGCTTTTGGATCAACTAAACCTGCTGCAACATCTCCCATACAAGACTCAACCCCAATAACTTATACTCTGATGCTTCCATCCAATGAAAAAGTGATTGACATGGCCTACCATAGAGATCCTTATATAGTTTCATCTGAATATTTTTCTGATAAATGATGTTATAAGTGAACTAAAGTAGCATTGGGCTCTTTTCCCATGTCCTATAAAAATCTAAGAAGCATGTTTTCAACATGTTCTCTAACACATGGATAGTACATTCTGATTTCCCATCTTTCTATGGGTGAAAATCTGTACTAAAAAACACCTAAGTACCAAGTTCCTTATCTAAATATTTCCAGAATCATGAGGTAAATCATGGATCGTGATTTTAAACTATACTCTTATGAACCCTTGAAAAAATACTATCACTTGAACATATAAGTCACCCAATTGGACGACTGTGAAAGTATCTAAAATTGGTCAGAAATATTCCACCTTTGTTAACTAATACATAGACACCCATATCACATCACTCTTATAAGATAATTTCTTGGAAAACCCACTATGAAATCCATGGTAACATTATCTCACTTCCATTTTAGAATGGGAAATGACTATAAAAAACTAGTAGGTCATTGAGCACATGAGCCTTAGCCTAATTGCTGAGGTCTCTCTAAGTTCATCAATGAAACCCAGGTTCGAAACTAGGAGGACGAATAATTCTAGTATTGTAGCAATACTGTAGCAAGCACTGTAACAGGAACTATAGAAGGTACTGTAGCAGTACTGTGTGGGTACTGTAGCAGGTACTGTTCGGTACTGTAACAGTAAGAACTATTCACCATGGGCCAGCAGTTTGGGCTTGGAGTCTTTAAGGCCTTCGGGCCACCCAGGCCTTCGGGCCAGTAAGGATTTTTGGCCACCTCAAGGCATTTGGGCCACCTCAAGGCCTTCAGGGCCACCTAATATATAGATGCTCGAATAGATTCTAAAAGGAACCAGCTCCAGTGGAGGATTCAAGAGCAGGACGTATTCACCAGAGCGGGGCTAACATATTTTTAAGAATGAGAGGGTATGTAATTTCTATCGGTATTGGGCCTGTGCATCTCTACACAAGGATAGCTAGCTGAACAGCAATGAAAAGGTGGAGAGTTGATCATGATGCAGATACTAGGGAGGGGCAGTTTCAAGTAGTCATAGTCTGTATGATTTCTTTAAGACCTAAGGGTCTTATAATGTCTCCAAACTTATGGTCAGTGTAATATATAATCCTACAGGCCTTTCAAGGGTTCCCCCTCATCCCTTGAAAGAGGGGTTATCAAAAATCAATAAAAAAGAAGGCCTTTGGGCCATTCAGACTAGTAGGTCATTGATGCTCAACCTTCAGATATTAAAAGGTGTAGTATCGCATCACAAAACCTATGATCACCTTCTTAATTCCTAACCACCAATACTATCCATGAAGGTCATGGTACATTTTGGTTAAACTAGGGTTCACTTCCCACTTTGAGGCATGAAACCCACGCATTATCTTCTCCTGCATACAAGTAGGCACAATAATTTGGCCATGAACATGGATAATATAATCATTATAGATAGTCTATCTAGGAGGTATCTCTCCACCATCATGGTTGTCCCTTAACACCAGACACTCTATATTCTTATATTGTCTTACCTTGATACAACTTATAATCATGGGGTCAACAGATAAAGACACAAGGTTCATCTATTCTCATTCCTCTTAAACACCTATATGCATCTCATTGAACAGGGAAATCATCTTCCACTGGGAACCAAACTCCCAAACCACATGACTCTATGTATTTTTAATCAAATCATAAACAAGAATATTCCTGTTTCCTAGAATATAATCTTGGTTAAATTTTAAGTATTACATATACTCAACCTACCTCCACTTCCATAGATTTAGATTACAATGAGAAAAGATATATTTGAGGCTCATGTGATTAGTATAGACAATAAAAATCTCACCCAAAAGATAATTCCACTAATATTTTAAGGCATAAACCACTAAGGAAAACTCAAGATCATTCATAGGATAGTTCCATTGATGTTTCCCTAACTTTCATGATCCATATGCCATGATCTGATCTCTATTCATTAGAACTTCACTATTTCTGATCCCCGGTGCATCACAATACAAGGTATACTCCTCACCTGATTTGGGTAAGTTCAAAATTGGTGTTGTGGTCAAACACCACTTTAGTTCCTAGAAGTCATTCTCGTATGCCTCAGACCACTCAAACTTTATACCCTTCTTGTTCAGGCCCAAGAGTGGCTTCATTAAGGAAATAAAGTCTTTGATGAACCTTCATTAGTAACCTACCAAACCCAAAAATGTTTAGATTTTAAATACATTCTTGGAACATTCCAAAGAAACAACTACTTGGATATTCTTGAGGTCTACTGACACACATTCCTATGAGATGATGTGGCCTAAGGAATATACCTTGTTTATCCAGAAATGACACTTGGATAACATGGAATATGACTAATTCTCTCTCAGTGTACTCAGGATGATATCAAGATGTTTGGAATGATTGTCTCAAGTTTGGGAGTACACTAAGATATCATCAACAAAGACCTCTACAAACTGATTCTAGTGTGGGAAAAAAATTTGTTTCATCAAGGTCATTAACATAGTAGGTTCGTTCATCAAACAAAACAGTATCACAGTAAACTCATATAGGCCATACTTGATTCTGAAAGCAGTTTGTGGTATATCAAAAGGTATCACCCTTAGAGGATGATACCCTGATCTCAAGTCAATCTTGAAGAATATACAAGAACCCATAATGCATTCAAAAACATTATCAATATGTGGAAGATGATACTAGTTATTAATCATCATCTGATTCAACTTTCAACAATCAACACACAAACATAATGTTCCATCAGCATTTTTGGAAAATAAAACTAGAGAGCACCATAGTGACGTACTCGGACACATGAACATTTTATCCTCCTGATCCTACAACTGATTCTTAAGCTCTTAAATCTCTAATGGTTCCATTCTATAAGATGAAATAGAAAATGGCTCGTCTCTAGACACCATCTCAATAGTGAACTCAATTTCCCTCTCATGTGGAAACCCTGAGAACTCCTCAAGAAAAACATCCTAAAACTAATCCACTACAAGAGGAAATACATCATACTACACTCCCTTATAAGTATGAATAAGACTCACAACCCAAGCTATAAACTATCTCTATTGATAATGGATTGTACCTACATGGACTGCCTAAATATCATACTCTCTGTGATGAACATAAACATCATGCTCAATAGATGTGAATGTTACCCTTCATTGATAACAATTAATGTGAGCTTGATATAAAACTAAGAAATACATTCCTAGTATTAGGGGAAAAAACCTTACATCTCAAGCGAGTATAAGTTCCAAAGGATATGGTACCCTCCAACCTCAAGGTCATACCCCTTAAAATGATGGATACTCTCTGATTACACCCCTAATGATGTGTCCATTGACAAAAATCCACACAAGAGTTCCATTTTTATAGACAAATTATTTACTAATTAGCTAGATATAAAATAATGTGATGAATTAGTATCATATAATGAAATAAAATGCATAGAATCTGTAAGAATTATACCTTGGACAATTGATGGTCCAGCCTCGCTATCACCGAGTGTAAGCTAAACTACTTGTAGTTGACCCGTTCCTCTACCCTGTGCTCATATTTCAGCCCAATGTGCTACAGTACTCTCTTAATATGGATGTTACTTTCATAGATCACCTCATCCTCCACCCTGTCCAGTATAACTAGTAGAACTCCAACTTCTAGTCTAGTATGAGGTAACTGATTCCCTTTTGGTTCTCTATATATGCCTAGATCTTCCATCAATATCCATTTTCTGAAGGTTTATGAAGAATCTATATATATTTCCCATCATACCATAAGATCGACACTCTATCAGTGGTTAAAGAAACTAACCTTTCATGTGACTAGGTTTTCCACACCGATAGAAAACCACCAAACTAGTTCCCTTGGAGGCTAATCCTCTCCCTTGGTTGCTCTGCCTTCTACCACCATAGAGAAATATCTCATAATAATTCTTTTTACCATTAGAATAAATACCACTTGATCACCTGAATAATCCTACCTTTCTACCACTAGAAGCCTCCTTCAGGTCCCCCTCAGAAATGAGATCCTAATTAACTTCCTTAGCAAACTTCTTCAAATGGAAGATATTCACCTGTGACTTGATCTCACATCTAAACCGGTCCTAAAAACGTTTCACCACACTAGACTAATCCCATACCAATTCTAGAAAAAATTCTACAAGTTAGTAAAGCATCTAATATAATCCATCACTGACATATTCCCCTGGGTCAAACCCATAAACTCTTTAGTTCTCTCATTCCTTAGAGTCTTTGAGTAGACATGTTCCAAGAACTTTTCATGGAAGTCCTTTAAATTCATACCCTCTAAATGATCAACCTAGACATGAATATCCCACTAGTGGTTTTTTGGTCCTTAAAACATATAAGGTTCCAGCTTAACCAATTTTTGTGAGGGAGTCTCCAAGTGATCTAGAATCGTATGGATAGACTTAATCCCTAACTTAGATTCCTTAGGTCCACCCTCTCTGTCGAACATCGGAGGATGTTGCAGCTGGAACTCCCTCATCAAATCAAACATACTTGGCATAATCCACCCTAGTTATATCTTCATAAACTACATAATGCAAGAAGATTCCTCACAGAACATCTCTTCCACCCTATCACCCAAAACCAACAGGGGCTCTGGTCCCACTATTGGAGGTGCATTCTCAACAATGCCCTCCTGTAAACCTATCAGTAAGAATCATCACAGAGGAATACCTCTACAATTCCAAACACATGTCCAGAGCACATAAAATATAATTACACAACTACACTAAATAGGTTTCACAACTAGCCATAATAAGCTACTCCATATACATTATCCCTATGGTCATACCCACAACATTATCACCACCCTCAACCATCCCTATCCTGGGACATGGATAACTCAAGGTAAACCAAACTTTCAAATTAAAAACATCTCATCTGAAATAGTTTTAACCATTTAATTTAACATATTCTAATTATTTAAACAATTGGAACATATTTATTAGGCACTACTTCTTTAAAATGACACAAGTAATAGAAATTGAATTCATTTCTCATAACCTAATTTTCCTATTTCAAGGCAACAAGCCCCCAACCTGCTTTTTTGTGTGTGATTAATATGATACATGTCACATAAATCCCTAAGTTCAAAAAATGATGTATGCATGCAAAAATATCATGCCATATCATCCCATGAGTAAAATATCATAGAATAATAACATCACATAACATGTTATCCACCTAAGGTGAAATAACATCCGACAGTAATAAGCGAATATCAAGAGCAGTAATCCCACCCTGGGAACTTGGGTTTTCCCCCCGCACATGGGTTAGCTAATCCCATGCATGGTCTCATTAATAGGCACTAGCACATCTTACTATCCTGAATACCTTTCCCAAATAGTAAAGAAATAGAAAATAAACTGCTCCAATACCACTTATGACATCTCGGCTCAGATAACACTAAACTGATTCCCTGAGCTAGTTCACCACATGATCTTATGTATGAATCACCATATACTAGAGGTTTCCGACTAGTGTTGAGGGTTTAATAAAGTACATAGGAAGACTATACCCTCTTTATTAGAGTAAGATTATAGCAGAAATCAAAATAAAAAATAAATAAAGTAATAAAGATCATTAACCAACAATAACTATGAATCTCATAGAAAGATCCCAAAATTGGATAAGTTCCCACAAATAATAGGGTAATAAATAGATATTTTCACAATAAACTTTTGTCAATTATCCACTTGGGTCCTTGGGTTTCATTATGACTTCCAACCCACCGAACCTGCTTCGTCCATGTCAGAATTCTAAACCATCAATTTAGAGGTTAAACATTATAAGTAAAAAAGGGGCATTGATTAATAATTTCAATTATAGATACCAAGGTGCATTGGTCGTATTACCCATACCATGTCAAATTACATTAGTTCTCATAACATCATATCAGCACCCTAGACAATAGTATGGAACGTCATGTCCATCATTTCAAGTCAAGGATTTTGGGCATCATGTCGAACCATGCTAAATCAAGGATAAGGATCACCATGTCCATGTAGAGACTCTGGTTCTTCTATGTAAGACTTTGGAATATTCCTAGGAATATTTTCGGAGCCAGATGCTAAGACACTGTGAGATTTTGAGGCCCTGAGATCCAAAAATTGATATTATAAAAAAATATTAAATATATTAATATCATGTGCACTTAGTTTTCCTAGAAAAGTTGAATAAATTTCAAATAGAGTCTCATATCAAAAATATGAGACCACGATCGAATCTTTAATATGGGGTTTATCCTAGGAACGATCTAAAGTTGGTCGGCATCAAACATTCAGATAATGTTGTCGTTGGTTGGTGAGTTTAATTAAAATAAATAAATATATAATTTATTTGTTTTATTAAATGAAAAAATTAAAATAATCTATAAATACACTCTTATGACTATTTCCAAGGGTTAGTCGCATAACCCTTACTAGATCTAATAGGAGGTGGAGAGTGTTATTCATTGGTAGATCGACATCGAATAATGAATGACAATCGAATCGAGGTGGATTGATGGGTGGTGAATGCAATGGGTCTTCCTTATAATTGGAAAAAAAAATATTTACCAACGATTGATCCATAATCGAGGTAAGGCTCATCAATTGTGGTTTTCACCCTTTTGATTAAAATTTTTAGCATGGATTCATATCTGGTTTTATTGATATGTGATTATCTTCCCTTCGCATGATCCCTTTAAATAATTCAATTTGTTTAAATCAATTATTTATTTTTTATTCCATTTTATTACCCATGATTCTGCACCTATTGATCATTTTTTGGGATCACATTGGCCAATGATGATTATCACCTTTGTGTTATGTGTCTTTCTCCCTTTGTTCTTGGTGTTCGTCATCCATAATTGGTTGATTGGTGATCTGATGATATCTAGTAATATCAATCATCATGCATTCATTCTTTGAAATAATGGATCATGGTCATCTGTTTGGATTTGGATTTTGGAGACGTGGTAGAGGTGTGGCGGCGACGACAGGAACACAACTTTGGGTTAGGTTTAGTGTTTTGTGATCCAGATTGAGCAGATCTCACGACTACTCAAGTTCATCAGCGTGCAGAGAATGAGATGGACCGGGTGAGATTAGTTTTCACTACAACTGATGTTGTACCATATAATTTAGCCACTAAGAAGACCAGTGTGGAGTCAGTAGTGGCCTACGACATGAATTCACCCCCCACACACACATGCACATTGGAATGCATCCTATATCACTCCCTCCCTACATGAATGGCATGGTTCCCTTAGTTGGGCATGTTAAGTGGGGGGGGGAGGGAGTTATATTTAGTATTAATTATTATTACTAATAATAATTTTGATCTAATAAAATAAAAGGAAGAGGGGTTGAATTGGAGTGCTTGAAGCTTGGATGTGAAAGGGTGAGTGATGGAGACCCCCTATATGCACATATGAATATAAAAAATTGGATTAATTTAATATAAATAAATATGCAATTATTTTGGAATATGTAGAAAGGATGGGGAATATGTAAGGCTTAATGTGTGTATATTTTTTACCCCATGCATGAAAACTCTCCCCTACTTTAATATTTTCATTAAATTAATAAAATAATAATAATAATAATAAAGGTTTTATTATTATTATTATTTCCAATCCATGTTTTATCTATATCATTAAGTTGAGATATTAGATTGATGAGCTATCTAAATCATCATGTCCTTTACTTTTAGGCTGTCAATTAAAGACCAATGTTGAATACATTTTTCTAACTCATGGCTTGGGCCCATGACACGATTTATGTTCATGTTGTGTTGAAATGCGTTTTTTCACTGGGTATCCATTTTGGGAAAGTAAATAGCCTATCCTGAATTTTTTTTTTCATGAGGATCACAACAATGTGATCTGTTTGGAAATTCATGTCTATTTGTGATGATATATCAGTATATTGGTGTTTTAGATAGACGATCCAATGATGAACCTCATGTGTTCATTATACTTTTGTCCAGACTCAGATTTTGGCCCATGATTAGCCTATTCTGAGCATTTTTTCACATAGAAAGTGATGATAGAATTTTTAGTGGATTTTGAGATGCAATGTTTAATTTTCTAAGTGGGATGCTTCTTCAAGAGACATTTGATGATGGTACTGACCGGGTGTGATCATTAGAGTGTTATTGGGGGCGGAACACCCCTGTCTCATCAGGGTGTGGATCCCCCATACTCTTTTTACAGATAGAGATGGTACTCCCCTGTCACACCAAGGCATAGGTTATCTATCCATGGGGATGGTACTCCCCTTTTTCACTAGGGCGCAAGTCCCTCATACACTTTATACAGATAGAGATAGTACTCCCCCATACTATAGTGGATGTGGGTCCTCCATCTACTGTAGTGGAACTCCCCCATCTTCAAACTATGGTGGTGTGTGGGTCCTTCATAGGATTTCGGCTCCCTCGACTGTGGAGTGTGGTTGTGGGATGTAGGACACTCCACTTATATTCTAGTGAGGTTATGTGGGATAAATGGAATAGAGTTGTGGCTCACATGGTTGTAGTGCGCAGTGGTGAGGAAAGAGCCCCTCCACATGGTTTCTTATAAAATTGAACATGATGTTAAGCATCAATGATGGAGTTTTGGAGCTGCAGACAGACTCATTGTTCTTAGCTAGGATGTGGATATGGAGATCCCCTTTCACTATAATTTCGGATTCTTGTTAAGCATATCTAGGTTTTTTGTTATGGTTGTTTTCTCATATACTGATTGACACACCTTCATTATGATGGGATGAATACTTATATCATATCTTATATTGATTTATCTTCTGTTTTTTGGGGTTTCCTACTAGGTATGTATATACCCTTACATGGACTTTACCCATGCGTGTTGTGTATTATACAGATGGAAGACAGATCGATGGTGATTTCAGAGGAGCATAAGGATACTCGGGTGCATAGATTGTGTACAATGGTTGGGATTGAAGATCAGGAGTTGGGTACCCTTATCTATTTCTTTCTATTCTAGTTGTTTCTAGGATGTGAAATATTTTCTCATTAGACATTCATTTTTCCCCTTTACATTTCATTTTACACTTTCATATCCTTTTATATTTTCTTAGAGGTTAGTACATGCATGGGTTTCACTCTAGATGATATTGTCTTTTATTATTATTCCTTTACACTTTTGCACGGAGATGGTTGGGTGCTTGCATACAAGTACATTATGCCAAGGCATATCATATTAGTTATGCCTTCTTGGAACTTGTCGCCAACCCTTGGCCTATGGAAGAGGGTTTGGGGTTGTGGTGGCCCGACCATCATCTGGCTAGGAGGGACTTGGTGGTTCAAGTCATTACAAAGTGGTATTAGAGGTGGTTTGACCTCAGGACAGTGTTTGGAGTTTTTTTCCCTTATGAGGTTTGGTTGGGAATTTAATTTAATAGTGTCAAGGTGTCTTGAGTACATCTTTCAGACCAAGGAACCCAGTTTTACTGTAGCGGCCAACATATCCATACACCCGGACTTTGACTACCTTCTTGTCGACTTGGCATACTGATACATTGGTTGTAGGGAAAAATATAACATGCATCATATAGGTTGAGTCCTTTGAATTTTCTTCTTCAGTTAGCTCCCCAGATATACTCATTTACCATGATACATCTTGATAACTTTCAAAATGTATCTATGAAGACATCCATTTAGGATTTTGAGACAGTGTCGCGATGAAGATCGATTGAGAAATGAGGACTTGGTTTAGGGACCCACCCATGAAGTGTATTCTTCAAGTGGGAACTGAGCAGTGCTACCACCTATTGAGTAGTGCATGGATTCTTCAGTGGATCGGGCAAATGATCATCCACATGTTGAGTAATCAATGGATCTAGAAGAACAAGATGATGGTACGTGCATTCTTAGCATGTTTTTTGAGTTACAATGATAGCGACCATTGAGTTTTTTTGCAATGATACAAAATCTCAAGTAGTATAGGTATTATTTGAGGTAGTGGTTTGGGTTTTCTAGTTTTTTCTGATCCCAAAATATCATATAGTTGCATTGGTGAATAGTCCTCTTTTTGGAGAAAATGTTGGCTCTGGAGGTACAGAAAGACGATGCACAGGTGTTGAGTGCACATCACGGGTTTCAGAGATAGAGATCACCCAAGTATTAAGGTGAGCTGGACTCACCCTTCTCATGTGGTAGAGGATTGTCACAAGCCTATAGTGTGAATGTCCTGCTTGGATAGGATCCCTCTTGATGGTGGTCCTAGCAGAGAGGATTCTCTAGGGTGATATGGGGGATCTCTATAGCCTTGTATTAGTAATTTTCAACATGGATTTAGAAGTTCAAGAAAGAGGGACACTTCCCCCATCGAGATGCGTTCTTGTGATGTGATTCAAAATCGTGAGGGTGAGTTAGTGCCACCCAAAGTGTATAGTGTCGAGGTATGAAAGATGAGTTCCCTGACTTGTATTTTTTAGGTCATTCTGATGAGAGGGATTTGGATCAAACCCTATTTAAGGAGAACAATTAGGCAAGGGGTAATATTTCTTGAAGTGGTGGAAGCTTGTGGCCCCGATTATTTGGTTAAGTCTGAGGTGTGACCTACATATTCTCTACTCCGGTTACAGTTTTGGTACTTAGTCTCAAGCCATTTTCCATGGAAGTATCCCCTATTAAAGACCTATCAATACCAATAGGGATTTTTTTCTCATCCCTTATGTTGGAGGCTCCTGTAGAGAGGATCAGTGATCGTCGGTTTCTGTCGACGGTGTGACCTAACTCTACAAAGAGAGAGCCTCACATGAAATATTTTTGTAGTGGGAGTGGGACCCTATGATGTTTCCCTTAATATGGGTTGACTGTTTACCATCCATGCTCAGATGATTTCTACCAGTGTGTATAGTAGCTCTTCTTGTTTGTTGGTATTGAGTTTTCCTCCTTTTATAAGGAGTGTTCCCCGAGAAGAACAGGATGAGCTCATCCATAAGAGGATACAACGAGTTTCTTATCATATTGGATGGTATTTCCCTTGGAGTAGTGGATTCCATGAGCTTTCGATTTTCATTAATGGTGTAGAATTATGGGGGCGTTCATCTTGAGGTTGTTCCAAGTTTACCTCACCATCGAGTGTTTTTTTCTACATTGAATTGCACCATGTATGACCCGATATCTTTGCTAGAGTATCAGATGACCCTGTGTAGCTGTGAGATCTATATGTGTGGTTGGAGAAGTCTACGGAGTGGGGGATTCATAAGAACAAATGTTTTTCCTTGGCATCCCTGTTTTGTTCTCCTAGAGGCAGATAATAGCTTGAGGTTGGGTGTGGATTGGCGTCACCTGAGCTAGGTGATTATCTGGGGGGAGTATCCAACCCTGAGAATTGATGAACTCTTCGCCCTGTGGATGGAGGTGAAGTGGATCTCAAAGTTTAACATCCATATGGTTTATCACTAGCTCCATGTTCAATAGGTGGGTGTACCGAGCATGGTTTCCTAGTACTGTTTTGGTTTCTTTGAGTTTTTTATGATACCCTTTGGCGTGTTGAATGCCCCAAAAAAGTTTGCAAGACTTGTGATCCTGGTCATTAACCTTTATTGGATTGGTTCATGGTATTATTCTGTGATGGTACCTTCATGTCCTCGGTATCATAGTTGGAGCATGTGAGACATAGGGAGGTTGTGGTAAACATGCTCTAGGAGTGTTAGTCATATGGTAGCTCTCATGGAGTTAGTTCTAGATTCAAAGTTTTCCTTCTCTGAATATTTCTTCTTGGACATGGGAGCGACAGTGGACTCTATAAAGGTTGAGGCGATGTAATCTTGAGGCCCACTTAGATCATGGTCATGGCATAAGATGCTCATAAAGAGGTTTTCCTTCTTCTATTGTCAGGTGAGGTGATAGAGGAGTTGACCTGTTTGCAGTTGACCCTTGTGGGTGAGAATGGTGCAGCATACCTCCAGTCGATGGTTGTTACTCCTCCACTTCATCAGCGAGTTAAGGAGGCATGACTTGGGGATATCTACTGGGAGATGTTGCATGACTAGACATCCCTTAGATATGTTCCTTATGAATTCCCTAAAGGTGGGAATCAAAACATCCTTGTTTAAGGATGGTCGAAGGCACCGGTCATGCTGCGGGAAAAGGATACTGAAGAGGTTGTCTTCTCTTAGTAGTACACCCAAGATATGGGTGGTTTTACTGATATCCTTTGGATTTGGGTTTGGTGGCCAAGGATGTTGCGGCTTGTTGCTAATTTTACCTCTCGTAATCTCACCTGCCTGTAGGTGGAGGCTGAGGTGATAGCTGGAAGTGTAAATCGGATGGTGTTTTTACGGTTCTCTTCATAGGGATTTTCTGATTGACAAGAGGTAATGATGCTTCTTGAGTGATTGTAGACTAACTCACCAGGTTGACCCACTTCCTACCCATCCAAGAGTATAACTTAGTAGAGAGTTCAGGACGTCTATCCATGCTATGTCTAAGGATCGTATGCCCTTTTTCCAATTACTAGGTCGATTTAGTGAGGTGGTATACCTCTTGACCTTGTAATTGCAGTTAGACTGGGTGCTTGGTGTTTACCACTTGTCCTGGCTGAGGTGACGTGTGCACGACTCGTTGCACAGTGTCGGCCTGGATGAGTTGTGCGTGGGGTGTGGAGCTGCATTTCAAGGTACCCGATGGTGGTTGTGAACAGGATTGGGAATACCCATTGTGTGCCTGGGGTTTCCTGAGATGCGTGTTGGTGGAAAATAAGGGATCATGCAGGAGAGCTCTTGGGAATGGGAGAGCCAGATCCTGGCTCGATATCTCCATTTTTTGTTTAGTTTCTGCTTTTTATGGATGAAAATACTTGAAGTTTTGAATAATGTCGAGACTCTGGTTTTTTCGTGTATGAATTCAAAATATTCATAAGAATATTTTGGAGCCAAGAATTGGGATGGAATGAGATTCTGAGGTCTGTTTAGTCTGAAATGGATATTATAAAAACAGTAAATATATTAATATCACGTATGCATAGGTTTCCTGAAAAATTTGAATAACTCCCAAATAGAGACATGGATCAAAAATATGACTATGGTTGAGTTTGGAATGTGGGTTTTATCCTAGGCATGACCTAAAATTAGTCAGTGTCGATCATCCGGTTAAGGCAGTCGTTGGCGGGTGTGTTTATTTAAAATAAATAAATAATTTGTTTGTTTGTTTTGTTGAATGACCTATTTAAAATACTTTACAAATACCCTATTATGAATATTTTCAAGAGTTACCCATATAAACCTCGCTAGATCTAAGAGTAGGTGGAGAGAATTATTTGTTGACAGATCGACATCCAATGACGAACGCCAATCGAATGGAGGTGGATTGACGGGTAGTGAACGAATTGAGTCTTCCTTATCATCGGGAACACATTCTTCACTAATGATCGATCTATAATCTAGGTGGGGATCGTAAATTTTGGTTTTTACCTTTTGATTGAAATTTTGAACATGGATTCATATCTGTTTTATTGATCTATGATTATCTATCTTTCACATGATCTTGCTCAATAATTTGACTTGTTTAAATCAATTTTTTTTTGTTATGTCATTTTATCACCCGTGAGTTTGAACATATTGATCATTGGATGGGATTGCATCAGACAAAAATGATTACTAACTTTGTGTTATGTGTATTTATCCCTATGTTCTTGGCATTCATCATCCATAATCGGTTGACCGATGATTTGATGATATCTGAGAATATCAATAGTTGTCTTCTCATTCTTTGGAATAACGGATCGTGGTCATGAGTTTGGATTTGGATTTTGGAGTTGTGACAGAGGTGTGGAAACGAGGATAGGAACCTGACTTTGGATAGAGTATCGGTGTTTTGCAAGTCAGATTGAACATGCCTCGTGACTGCTCGGGCTCATCGGCGCGTGGCAAACATGATAGGTTAGGGGAAAATGGTCGTCACTACGACTGATGTTTTGCCAAAGAAGCCAATTGCAACAACGACTAGCGTGGAGGTGGTGGCAACCTACGGCGTGAAGCCCCCCACCCCATGCACATCGAAATGCATCCTGGATCACTCCTTCCCTGTATGATTGGCGTGGTTCCCTTAGTTGGGCATGTTAAGTGAGGGGGGAGGGAGTTGTATGTAGTGTTAATTATTATTGTTAATAATAATTTTGATTCAATAAAATAAAAGGTATAGGGATTGAAGCGGGGTGCATGAAGCTTGGGCATTAAAGGGCGAGTGATGGATACCCCTTTATTCACATACAAATATAAAAAAAATTGGATTAATTTAATATAAATAATTAATGTAATTATTTTGGAAGAGAGAGAATTGATGGGACGTGTATATGGTTTCTTGTGTCTAGATTTTCCCCCATGCGTGAAAACTCTCCCCTCCTTTGATATTTGTATTAAATTAATAATATAATAAAAATAATAGAAAAATTTATTATTATTATAGTTTTCAATCCATGTTTTGGTTATATCTTTAAACTTGGATTGACGAGTCATTTGTGGTATCATGACCCTAACGTTGTTGGATACATTTTTCTGACTCGTGGCTTGGGACCCTAAAATGTCGTACATACGTGTTATGTCAAAATGTGTTTTTTTTTCACCGGGAGTTCTTTTTGGGCAATTAAATAGCATATCTTGAGTTTTGTTTCATGAGAATCATAAAAGTATGATCCGTTCGGCTATTCATGACCATTTGCAATTATATATCGGTGGATTGATGTTTTAGCTTGATGGACAGAAGACGAGCCTCGTGTGATCGTCGGGCTTTTGGCCAAAATGGGATTTTCGCCCACGAGTAGCCTATTTTGAGCAGTTTTCCATGTAGAATGTTATGATATCCTTTATAGTGGATTTCAAGATATGATGTGGAATGTTCCAAGCAGGACGCTTCTTCAACTAATGTTTGAAGATGGTATCGATCATGTGTGAACATCAGAGTTTCATCAGGGGCGGAACTCCCCTATCGCAACAGTGTGTGGGTTCCCCATACTCTTTTTTCAGGTAGGGATGGCAATATTCTGCCGCATCGAGGCATGGGTCCCTCGTACTCTTTTTACTGGTTGAGATGGTACTCCCCTGTCGCACCATATAATGGGTCCCCATACTCGTTGTGTAGATGGAGACGATACTTCTCCATACTATAGTGGATGCGGGTCCTCCATCTATTGGAATGGAACTCCCCCATCTTCATGCTCCGATGGCGTATGGGTCCTCCATAGGAGTTGTGGTTCCCTCAGTGCTGGAGAGTAGCTGCAAGGTGTGGGCCCCTCCACTCATATTCTATTGAGGTTATGTGGGATACATGGATCAGAGTTGTGGCTCCCTCAGTTGTAGTGTGCAGTGGCGATTAGTGGGCCCCTCCACATGGTTTCTTATATGGTCGTGCATGACGTTGGGCATCAGTGTTGTAATTTTGGAGTTGTAGGAAGACACATTATTCTTAGCTAGGTTGTGGAGATGGAGATCACCTTTCTCTCTTGTATGAGATTTTTGTTGAGCATATCAGGGTTTTTTTATGGTTGGTTCCTAATATACTAATCGACATACCTTTGTTATGATGAGATGAACACTTCTATTGTGTCTTCTATTACTCCATCTTCAGTTTTCGGGGCGCCCTATTGGGTATGTATATACTCACCCATGTATGGGATTTACCCACACATATCTTGTTTTATGAAAACAATGGACAGATCGGTGGAGAGTTTAGATGAACATAGGGATACTCGGGTGCATAGACCACATACGATGGTCGGGCTTTGAGATCATGAGTTAGGCTCTATCAGTTTTTTTCATTCCAGTTGTTGTTAGGATATGACATCTTTTCTGATTGGATGTGTATTTCCCCATTTAGATTTTGGTTTACACAGTCGTACCATTTTGTATTTTTCTAGAGGTTATTACATGCTTGGTTTCACTCTAGATGATAGACTTTTTTTTATTATTCTTCTTCACTTCAGCATGGAGATGGTTGGGTGCATGAAAATAGGTACATTAGGAAAAGGTCTCCCATATTAGTTATGTCTTCTCGATGCTTGTCATCAGCCCTTTGACTATGGAGGCGGGCTTAGGGTTGTGGCGGCCTGACCTTCCACGGGACGGGAGGGCCTCTATGTGTCAGGTCCTTAGAGTCCAACATCCTTACCCATGGGTGTGGAGCGTCAGACCAAGCATCTCAAACCATTTCATTAATCCACAATTACTAATGTCTTACATACTTGGTCTTTTCAGGGAATCACAACATCAAGGGTGCATCTCTTTCATTTATCATTATTCTTATTGTCTATTTCACTCAACTCCTTTAACTCAATCCCATAATCAAACCATTTAACCATTGATTTATATAACACACCCGTTAAAGGTTCTTTAAACCCATTTGAGAACACAATCAAGCCCCTTTAACTATTTACCCTTCACTTCATTTCCCATGTCATAAAACTTAATTTTTGAATTAAACAAAAAAAATAGCTTATATCATGTTAACCTACCAAAAAAAATTAAAACGGGTTTAATCATCCAAACCCTTAATTTAATCATTTACAACCCATTTTACAATTTTCAAAGGATTGACACATCCCATGGGTGGCCTTAAACCCAATCTGATAGTCATCAATTGACCCAACAGAACTCGTGAAATGTTTACACATCATTTAAATGCACAATTTATTATTCTGAAACAAAGAAATAGTTGCACAAGACATTTTTCAAATAACACAAACCACATACACTTGAAAAACATCAAGACTATATGAAATAACTTGTAGACCACCTGCCTTATGCTCATAGACAAACACTCATCCAACCTCATCCCTTGATTTGAACTAAATAGTCACAAACGCAAAGGTGAAGAACACCCTAAAATTAAGGTACATGTGCTTTGGAAAGAGAGAAACAACCATGGTGTGAATCTTCCAGAAAAAAAAGAGTTGAAGACTTATCCCGGGCTTCAAATCACAATAAATGGCACCTCAAACACCCTAGAATCAAAGGATAATAATCCTTAAAAAATTTGGGATCTCTTAGTTCTCACCCTAGACTATTGGAAGATAAATTAGGAGGAAATTTGTTTGAAATCGTAAAAAGGTCGGGAGAGAAAAGTGGTAAATTTCCCACATTTAATGAAGCACGTTGTTAGAATGTGGAGTTTTCCATATCGCATGCCAACTGTGTGGCCTTCTATGTCCATGATGAAACTGTGTCGCACGGTTTTTTGGGGAACCCACACAGTTTGGAGATAGATCGTATAATTTTATCATTTGGAATTTAAGCATAAACAATCTCGGTAAAAATGAGATTGTAACATAAAACTCTTACCTCAAGTCTGTCTTCGTAAGCGCTTTAAATTCCTATATGATATATTTAAACATATTATACTTCCATACCATAACTGTAGTCATACCTATAATACAATATATGGTCCACATAAAATATTTCAACATTCATTTATTAATAATTCTTTACTAACATCATCGTTCTCGGGTGGTAACTGTTTCTTTTTTTCATAAAAGTTTCCATTTGACAGTTATAGTCCTTGAACTTTGATTATGGTAACATCATCTATAGAATGTTAATCATGATATAAATATCATATATATTTAGTATATACATATTTAGAACAATCCATAAAATTTTAAGATTAAAAAATGAATTACATTGCTCATGGAGACAATAGTATGTACATCCGCAATGATGTTGTTTTCATTTTCTAACGAAAATAAAGAAAGAAAGAAAAATAATATTTTATCATTCAAGAATCATAATAATATCATTAATGTCATATATACTTATTAAATCCATCAATTTGAGGTGGTGATGGAAAATGAATCTCATTACTATGTGGAGACGATAGTCTACTTTTACGCAGGAACGATTCTTTTATTTCTCATTTGATGGAAAGGAGGTGGTAAATGATTGTGTCATCATCATAAAAAAATCTCACTGTATTCATGATACTGGAGTCAACATGTTATGATGGATATAATAGGTTTAGAGAAGGTGGAATATGATATAAAATTGAAAGATCTCGGGTAAGATTTACACATATTCTTTGAGAGACCTCCTTTGACTTACATATTGAGCATTGAACGATTGGTCTTATGAGAAGAAAAGGGGCTCTAAGACAAAGGGATGGAAGTTGAAAAGGAATTTGGGCAGGGCTTGGGTGATTTAGAATGCTCAAAATTCATGAATGTTGGTATAGATGAGGTGCCCTTTTATAAGTGGGGAATAAGATACACTTGGAATTACTTAAAAGATTTCAATATAATTAATGTCTTTCTCAAGTATAATGATTTCAAAGGGAGAAGGTTTCAAAGGTAAGATATGTTATGGTTTAAATATACTCAACGTATAAGAATTTGACAAGTTTATGTGATAATTTTACCTCTCTCTCTTAGTTTAACCCTCTGGTAAACTCATTTTAACTTTAATCGTGGTAATAAATTTTTACTATTTTTACTATTCATTATAACCAAAAATGAAAGTAGCTCTTATTATCAAATTTGGACATGTTAATCCAAAATATAGAATCCATTTTATAAATTCAGTTTTTATAAGTGGAAGAAATTAACTCTAAAAAAAGCACCAAAACGCAACGAAACCCCATTTTTAGATAAATGCATTTTTAAGCATAAAAATGAATTTACATTCATTCACTACCTAGTAAAAACTATCGATGGAATACTAAAATATTTTATTTAATATATAATCTATACATTTGATTAAATTCATTAATCAATAATGAGTTATTTCATCTATTATCATAAAAAACATGGTGCACACATAAAAACGGTTTCATGTAAAATAATCATTTTTACCTTTAAATGGTTGTCTTTATTTCTAACCTTTAGAAAAATAATGTATGGATTTTTATTCACACATTACCAATAAATTTCAATAAAACCACTTTTTTAAATAGTGATAAATATAGATTATTTAGATAATAATACATAGCATGTTGAAAAAATACATCTCTTCAAAAAATAGGTATTTTAAACATTAAATGATTTTATTAAAAATTATTATTTTTTATAGGCAATAATGAAAACTTTTGAATTTAGGAAAACATTTATATATATATATATTATAATGTGGTTAATCATATTAATATCTCCCAATCAAATGACTAGATTATAAATAAATATATATATATATATATATATTACAGGTTCATTTAGACTAAGGGTTAGCATGTAAATCAAACTATCGAATACTTCAAGTCTATTTCATAAGAAATACATATAAATTTTTGAGGTGTTACAAATACCACATGGACGTCTAAGGTCAATGTCGAGGGCATGAAAAATCGACATCTCGAAAGGGCGATGGGAAACAAACGAGGATCAAGCCAGCGGAGCTGGAACAATGAACCAAGCCAGCAGGCCAAGGAGCTGAGGTGAGCCAGCCAGCGCCAACCCGAAGCCCAGGTGCGAAGCCTATAATAAAGAAGCCCGAATAAACAAGCCCAACTGATAAATACAAGAATAAATTGAGCATAATAAATTGTATAATTATGCATGAGATTAAAACAATAAGTACGCATTTAAAAGAGGAATTTTAATATGGAAAATAAAATTAGCATTTTGTAATGATATGAGATAATTGATGAATATTATATAATGATAATGATAATGGTAATTTAATAAAAAATTAAAAATATGAAAGTGCGATGAATAATGGTGTCCATGAAACGGTGTCATTTTGTATATAAATATATTGTAAAGTTTTTTGTGGGGTCGCTGTTAGGATATTATTATTTTCTTACCCATCAGGGAAGCACACGTGCAGATCTGAAGGCACAGCGTGTGAAATACGCAAGAAGATTTGAAGCACTGGGAACCGTACGCGCTCCACACGCACGTGTGGGTCACACATCTGCGCTGACGGATCCTCTGCCGCGGGATATGCGTGGGTGATGAGTTACAATATTTTTAATTGATTTTGTTTTTATAAATATCATTTACGTTTTTAATTATTTTAATATCGTCTTTTAATAAAAAACTACCTTAAACCCGTGGAGGGGGACAATTCTGTTTAATATACATCCTAATAAAACATTCATACATACATATTAATTCAATTAAAGATAAATTATTCCATTTATATATTTTTAAATATTATATATATAACAATAAGTATATATATGTAGATATAATATATAAATATGATTTATATAACTATATTACAATAAAAAATTATTATCAATCTTATTTTCATAATTCTTTATGTAAAAAATTATCAAATTTACATTATTCATTAAAAATGTTTAATAATATATTTATATATATTAATTACAAAATGTATATATAAATGTATTATATTGATATTTTATTTAAACAATTGTATAAATATATAAATGAATATATATTTATTTAAATATAGTTCATATTTGAATTTTTATATTTATATTCATATTAAATAATTTAATATATATATATATATATATATTTGTTTGTATGTGTATGCATGTGTATGTATGCGGATGTATGTGTACGTATGTATAAGCGTGTATGTATGTCTATGTGTATGTATTTGTATGTATGAGTATGTGCTTGTGTATGTATGTGTTCTATGTATATATGGATGTGTGTATGTGTATGTTTTTGTGTCTATAGATGTATGTGTTGTGTATGTGTATATTTATGTGTACGTGCATGTATGTGTAGGTACATGTATACATGTATGTGCATGTGTATGCGTGTATGTGGATGAATATATATGTGTGTGTGTGTATGTTTATGTAGTATGTGTATGTATGTCTATGTACGTTTATTTAAGTGTATGTATGTGTATGTGTATATGTGTGTGTGTGTGTGTGTATGTGTATGCATGTGAATGTATATGTATGTGTCTGCATGTGTATGTATGCATGTGTATGTATGTATGCATGTGTATGTATGTATGCATGTGTATGTAGGTATGCATGTGTGTGTATGTATGCATGTGTGTGTATGTATGCATGTGTCTGTATGTATGCATGTGTGTGCAATGTATATGTATGTGTATATGAATTTATCATTATATAACAAGAAAAATCATTTGTTTTTGCCATTTGACATATCCCATTATAGTATATGAAGTGTCTAGGATTGAGTCACTCCACCGAGAAGGACGAATCAGTGGAGACCAATTTTTATTGTTTCTTTTCTTGATTAAATCACCCCTTGCAACCTATTAAGGTTCAATTCACTTAAGTTAGAGTCTCATGTAGGGTTGTGAAAAAAACTGCAAGCCCACGAGTCAATCCGTTAGCCCGTGCATTTCTGCGGGTTAGGGCTTCGAATATTCAAGTCCGTATAAATCTGGACCGCAGATGGCCTGGTCCGTGAAACCCGCAACCTGTGCAGATAAACTCACCGGGTATCTGCGGGTCCCGTTAAGCCCAAAAGTGTTTTATTTTGCAATAAAATAAAACTTGTGTTATCTTTGGAGAGTTGGAGGTGTTGTTTACATTTGCTGAAGTTGCGACCTACTACTATGGATTTAGATTTGTCAATGATTTGTCTGGTTTGAGATGCTTGCTTGTTCTTGCTAGTTATGATGTTTTAGTTTGTGGTGAAGGTCGAGACATCCAAACTACAGGTTAGTGTACATCATTTTCTCTTCATTGTCTCAACAGATTTGAGCTAGGACAGCTGTTGAATATTTTGTTATTTACTGCAGGGTTTTATTGTAGAGTTTTACGCCAATACAACAACCCGTCTCTCATCAATCACATGTAGACCCAAATCCTCTACAAACCAGGTTCAATGAATGAATTTAAATTTAACACATAACATATTCTAATATAATATTTATATATTTTTTGATTTTTACAATATGAATCATGATATTCTGGATGAAATTAGAAGCAATTGTGATGAAATTATATCACAACCAACTAATAAAGAAAATAATGTCGAGCAACAAAATCAAATTGGAATTGGTGGGATAGAAAGTGATGTTAATTTAGAACCCAATAATACAAGACAAACCACATCATATGTTTAGAATTGGTGCACCAAAACTGATAAAAGCCATGCCAAATGCAGCATATGTGGAAAATTGTTTGTTTGTGGGGGAAACAAATATGATACTTCAACATTATCTCACCATTTGACCAGTTGTAAGAAGAACAAATGTTATGATGATGTGTCCAAAATGATTATTGATTATGAAGGGAGGTTGGAATCTAGAAAACATGATGAAAAACTAGTTCGAGAATGCCTCTCTATGTGTATCATAGAGTATGATCTTCCATTTCGTTTTGTTGAGTATAAAAGAATCAGAGAACTTTTGAAGTTGCTTAAATTTGATGTCAAGACATATAGTATAGGCACTGAAACATCCGATGTTATGAAATATTATTCTACTCAGAAGAAAAAGTTGAAATAAATAATGGATTCTAGTTTTGGAAGAATATGTTTGACATCTGATTGATGGCATGCTTGCAACAGTGAATGATACATATGTTTGACTACTTACTTTGTTGATAATAATTGGAAGTTGAATAACAAGTTATTATGTTTATGTAAAATGGATGTTTCCCATGCAGAAATTGAATTGACAAAGAAAGTTTTTGTTGCTCTGAAAGATTGAGGCACTGACAAGTTTTTTTCTCTCTCTTACCTTAGATAATGAATCAACTAATGATAATGTGCATGAATTTTTGAAACAATGTTTTCATAATCAAAATATTTTTCTATATGATGAAATTTTTTCCCATGTGAGATGTTGTGCTCACATCTTAAACCTTATTGTTCAAGAAGGTTTAAAAATATACAGTGATGCACTCTTTAAAATTTGAGAAAGTGTAAAATATGTTAAATCTTCCAAGGCTAGAGTGAAAGTTTTTTAAGTGTCAATTAAGTATGCTGGTGGTGTTGACACTAAAGTTGGATTGCGTCTTGACATGTCAGCTAGATGGAATTCAACTTTTATTATGCTTGAAAGTGCTATCAAGCATAAATGAGTTTTTTTTATGATCTTGCTTTGAGTGATGCTAAATATCAGTACTACCCATTAGAAGAGGAGTGGAAAAATGCATCAATTATATATGAGTTTTTACATCCGTTTTACATGATGACCAAGTTGATATTAGGATCATCTAATCCAACATCGAATCATTACTTCATGCAAGTGTGGAAAATTGAATATTTTCATTGAGAAAACCTGACAAGTGATGATGTTCTTATTAAGAACATGACTTCTAGAATGAAAAGTAAATTTCAAAACTATTGGATAGAATATAGTGTTGTTATTTCCCTTGGAGTAATTCTCAATCCAAGAATGAAATTTTATTTGTTAAAGTTTTGTTATTTAAGACTTAATCCTTTTACTTGTCAAGAAAAAGTCACAGATGTCAAGAAGTGGTTGTATAAGTTGTAAGAAAATTATGAAAAAAAGGATTCTAACAATGAAGCAAGTGATTGTTTCAAGTTCAAACTTCTGCATCTTCCTCTAAACATGCCAAGGGAGGATTTTTAACCGACCTAGATTTCTTTGATGTAAGTATTATTTTAATAATGTTCTTATAAATTTATAAAATTATTTGTTTTTAATCATATGAATTCTTTTATTGATATAGGAATATCTGCAATATGAGATTCAACATGCGAAAAAAACTGGGAAGTCTCATTTAAATCATTATTTAGATGATCCAAAATTACAAATGAATCATTTTGAGGATCTAGACGTGCTTCAATATCGGAAATATCACAAACATTGCTTTGAAGCTCTTGCAAACATGGCATGTTCTATTTTAAGCATTCCAATTACAACAATTGCTTCTGAATCTTCTTTTAGTATCAGAGGTCATATTTTTAACAAGTATCGGTCTTCAATGCTTGATAATCATCTTCAAGCTCTCATATGTACTATAAATTGGTTAAATGAATTTCAATCATTTGAAAAAGGTATATATATGCCACAATTGCTTGAATTTTAATATATTATTTATATCATTATTTCATTTTTATTATTACTAATACATGTTTTTTAACTACAGAAGAAGATGACTATCATGATATCAAGGATGATGGTGCATCCAAAGAAGATTCCAATTTTATAAATATCCATAAAGGAGATGATGACATGAAATATATCAACTGTAAGTTAATTTTTTTGTTTTTATTTAATAGCTTCTTGATTTGAATATATTTGAATTTTATTTTTACAATTGGTAGTTTATAATTTAGTTAAATATATTTTTAATTCAAATCATGAGAAAAATATTCCCGACAAAACATTATATTGACTTTATATTTCATTTTGCACTAAATAATTTTCTTCGTTTCTATGTAGGATATGAATTTGATGGTCAAATTTCATTCAATACTAATCATTTTTCTAACTGAAGAGGTGAATTCATTTAAATCCTTAAATTTCTAAAATAAATTGTTTATTTCATTATTGTTAATTGATTTAAATTCTTTTTTTATTTTTCGTCTTCCAGGTTTGGGCATTGTACATTGGAAAGAATTGTGGAACTTCAAGGATAAAATCCCAAAGAGGATGGAGAGGGAGTGGGTACGATGTTGGCATAAGTGATATTTTTATGGGTAGTTTTTTTTCACTTTAGAAATTTAATGTTGGAACTTTTTAATACATTTGATGTTTGGATGCAATTTTATTTGCTAATCATTGTTTATATTTTTTATCAAATTTATATATATATAATTTTCTCGGTCTGTAGGCTGATCCGCAAGTTCGTGGGTCCCGTCAGGGTAGGGCCAGGGCCTTTATTTTATGATCCACATTTTTTTTGGGTCGGGATGGTCCATTCTATTAACCCACATGGACCACCCTGTGGGCTGGCCCGACCCAGTCCGTTAACATCTCTAGTCTCAAACTCACTCGAGAAAGCATAAAAAAAAGATATGATGAACACACACATTTTTACAAGGATCAATCCCTTCTTAGGTAATGCACTCCTTATCACGGTTGGTTAGTCCCCCCAACTACAGATTCTTCACTATAAGAAAAAACAAATTACATGCTTACAATATTTGCACAGAGTCACACTATGCTTGTCCAGAGTCACATCAGACAATGCAGTTTCACACCACCTTTATACAGGATATGTAGGTGAGATGAGAAAGACCTTATTTTGAGGACGGTTACTTTAGAAACATCAAATGTAGATCTCCCTCATTGAGACTTTGGTTATATTCAAGAATAACCACTCACTTTATACAGTTCCATTATAGAATGGCTTCTCAAACTTAGATGAATACACGAGCTCCACTAGATGAGAATGATGTTCATTGGGCTTCGACTTTGTTGGAGTTAGTACCCTAGAACCAACTTGTTTAGTGATTGATTATAAATTTTCATTGGTTAATGAAGTTTTCTTATCAAATTATTAGTATTCATGTGCATGAAATTTATATGTGATAATATCCTAAGAATATATATGTCGCACTGAAATTTCAAAGTAGTTCTTTGCTATGACGGGAACCTAGAGCCACCATAACATTATTTTTGAACCTAGTTATATGGATGGATGATATTGTCTAACGAGACACAAAAAACATAGGTAATTAGGGTCAGGAAGCTCACAAGTCATTGAAACACATTCTCATGGCGTTCTCCCTAGGTAATCTCCAAGATAGGAGGTTACGAGAACATATATGTTAATAGGAAATTCATATTTCCATGTGCCATATGATATTTTTATCTGGAGACATGTGTATTGATACTTAGACTTTAATATTATCATTAATGGATATCATGACTTGCGTACTTTTATGTATTGACAAAAACTGTGATTACATATGTTTGCAGCAAAGTAGGATACATTAGGTGCGTCATGAGTGATATTACATTAATGGATACTGTGAGAAATGATTTATCCCTTTTGTATTTTGAAGAAAGTTAATATATAAGACCCTTGAAACCTTTTTTATTTACAATACATGAAAGGAAAGAAAACCAGCCCAGGGACTTGACCCTGCGACCGCCGCCCCAAACCCCAAAACGCCCCTTCCACCACAGCCGCTTGCGTGGGGAAAATATCTGAGACCCTTTGATGGGAATGGAACCACCTAAATAAATCCATGACCATTGTCATGAACAGACTCTGGTTTCCATTAAAACCGGCACCCGATCCGGTCTGTGTCAAGTTCTGAAGGGCATTCCCTATCACCACATGCTGACACAAGTGCCCGAGTATCATGAATAATGGTTTGTAAATGTTTTACCCGAGTTTAGAATTATTTAACACAAAAAAATAGTCAATAAACCGAATCTAAAAATTACCAACCAAACAAGCCTTAAATAAAATTCAGAACTTAATACATGCGTATAAACATGACATAAGAGGTCCAAAGATATATAAATATAGCAACAAAATAGCCCAAGGAACACCACACGATAAGGGTTCATCACTCACAAGCCATCTCCACAACACCGCACCATGGAAGAAAACTAACAACCCGAACCGCCATCACCCAAGGCCTTGCCATTACCTGTGTCAAACATGATCAAGTCCACTTACACCCAAAGGTGTAAGTATGGTGTGAGCTTAATCCCAATAGGATACCACCCAAAGGTTTCATATAGTAAGAAATACAAGATAAAAAGCATGCAAGTTTTAATAAATAAAAAATGGTGGCAATAATTTCTAAAGAACAAAACTTTTAAAAGTAAACAGTTTTTAAAGAAAAATTTCAAAAGAGTGAAAAAATTTCAATAAAACATGTATTCTAATAAATTTTCCAGCCACACACACCATAAGACAATGATAAATACCAAATAGTCAACAAGCACTAATCTCGGGAACACCCCTATGCACTAGTTAGTTTTGGGCCCCATGTACCTCGTATTTCAGTGTAAAGAAACTAAAACTATATCTGTTCTCATGTACAAGCCACTAGTAGGGAACATACCCATAACTTAGTGGTCCCCAATCACCATCATTATAGTTTTCTTAGTGTTGTCAATGTCCAACTTTCTAAGTGAAACAGGGACAAAACCACTCAGGATCACTAGCGTACTAGTACACGTCCTCCCACCTAGATACCCAGGCTTCCCCCTTTGTGCTCAAACAATTTCCACATGTTACCAAAATCCATTTTCACATAAAAACATTAATTCTTGCACTAAAATAAAATCATTGCATAGCAGCAGTTTAAACCACCGACATATGCTTTTGCGGTACTTTCATAAAACTGCTGCTAAATTGGGTATCGACAACCAATACACGACGGTTTCTTCAATCTAGTGGAGATTTTCATTAAGTGTCATAGAAACCTTTTTAGGGGAGGTTTTTTGAGGTTTTAGTAGTGGTTTTAACCACTGCTATAAAAAATCCAATTTTCCCTGTGATAATGGCCGCTAAAACTAGAAAACCGCTGCTAAAATACATGCACTATATAATTTAGCATTTGTTGAAACTGCCGCCAATAATAGGCTACCACATTTTAGCAGTGCTACTAAATATGCACCATTTACTTAGCTGCAGTTTAAACCACCACTAACTGTATATTTATAAATAAAAAACCGCAGCTTGTTCTGCAGCCCCAGTACTAGTACCCTGAAAAAAAAACCATATGCAGAGTTTATATAAGAGAATAATCTAATATATATAACAGTGTTCAGTAATAAACCATCTAAAATACTAATATACACATCCTAACATAACTAAAATGAAAATATGTTTGGTGACTACTCTGTCACACATGATACATAAACAAACTAACTATTTCCAAATTTGTCCAATATATCAACTAAACTACTAATCATTGTCTGATGATGAATACAACTCATCACCCTATCCACATCCATCTCTACTTCCTGGTACCGGCACCTGTAAGAAAATTATATTGAAAATTAAATATTGTTGTATATTTATATTTAAACTTAAAACAAATAAATGTTTGCAACCTAAATGATTTTGATTTTTTGTAATTTACCTGCTCACCACCACCTGTCATTGATGCAATATCACTTGGGACAAATCCTATTGTCTTTTGATATAAATCAATCAACTCTTTCTGAAAAGTGGATATCTGAGTCCCCTGATCCTCAATTTTGTTTTGCATTGAAACAAAATATCTCTGAGCATCTCGGGATAGGGAGTGACTGCAACCAGGAGTAGATGAAATATCAATCCTCAATGGTCTTCCAAAGACCTCAGATGGTATGGGTCTCATACCCATCACGCGCACTCGACTGGGATTCTTGTTCCCAAGCACTTGACCAACTGGGTCAGTCTGGGAGACTAAGTGGGACTACGCGGGATTGACATCCCATAGTTCTTTAATTTTTAGCTATAAATAAAATATCAGTCATATTATAAGAAATATATATTAACATAGTGACAAATGAAAATAAGTTATTATAATAAAAAATGAATTCATACCCCAACTTCTTTGGCATACTCATTAACAAAACTTATATCCGGTTTTTTATGAACATCCAACCACAGTTCTGTTCAGGATGCTGGATGCCCTAAACTCTATGATTGCATTAAACAAAGATAATTTAATAATTATAATATATTAAACAGTTAATATTGTATTATAAATATTTAAACTAATGAAAATATTATGATAACCTACTGAATTCTAGAAAAACTCTTTGACCCTGCAGTGTGAGAGATGATTTTCTTAGACAGGCTCGATGCATTCTTCCTTGAAAGATCCTGAAATAAATAAAATGTAATTTAATAGTAATGTATAAAATTTCATCTCCTTTTAATATACATGTATAAATGTAAAATGAGATTAATATAATAATATATATTTAAATACTATTTGCTTCTCATCATGATGTATTTCAACAAAAACATTCCATTGCTCTTTGGGTACCCCATTGGGTACCTTGTCATACATATATTGGGCACTCAATGAAGTATCGTTGACATTGCCCCACAATCTCCATTTAAAGTCTTTCCATTTCTTGCCCAGATTTTTAAATGTCCACTTTTGTGCTAGCACATCAGCAACCATAAAGTGGAAAAACGTCTATACACATAAATTAATTTTGAAAATATTATAATTTAATAATATAATGAAATTGAATTACACCATAATGTATTAAAATTACCTTTATTTGTGAATAAAAAACTTCATTTTTCCAAGTTGAAGGCATATACCTCCAATCATCATATGTAATAGGAATGGAAACTGGCTCCACGACTAGCTGACCCAAAATCTGGCCAAGTATTCCTACGACGTCATCTGTAGAAACCCCTATAAGAATCAAATGGGACAACTATCTTCTCTCCGGTCAGATTCCACACATCTGAACTTTTTATATTTTTCTCCATACTTGCATTGTTTCCATATTTTATGAACAAACAGTTAGTATAAAAAAATTGCAATAAATTTATTCATTTTAAAATTTTTACCTATAACCGTCACCCTCTAGTATCCCCATAAAGAGCTAGAAGTGGCACCCCTCTCTTTCACTATTGAGGATCTTAAAGGGGAAGGCGTCACTTGAGCCGCTGAAGGAACACTCACGGAGTGTGTGAGAGACTGTGTAGGGGGGAATGCATATGGTGTCTCACATCCCATAGAGAGGGAGACAAATGGATCGTCATTTGTCGGTGTGGTCGATGAAACAATGTGACACTTCATCCTTGGCATTCCTATCATTTAATCAAATAAAATTAACTTTAGAACAAATATTTCAAAAAAATTATGCAGGAAAAAAATTAAAAATGATAACATATGCACAATACTAACAAACAAAATATACATAACAATGATAATGAATGATTGCACAAATGACATAAGTGGTTGATAAATGAATGGATAACTATACATAGAATCATTTTCCCCTTCAATCATGTCAGTTTCTTGCTCCATTACTTCATCCACCCTTGTAAGACTAATATTTTCAATATCATGATGGAAAAATAAGTCCACCTCTTGTAGTTGATGAGATTCAATGTCAGAGGTCAAATATCCCTCTTCATCACCCATATTATACAAATCTCTTTGTTTTACACAAGAAACTACACTCCACCCTTCATCCACAACATCTTCTACATAATATACCATTTTCATTTGCGATGATAAGATATAAAAATCATGTAGTTCACGGTCACCAACATCCATCAAGAGAGATAAGTTCACAATAGTAAATTGCAGGGAATCTTTTTTAACACCTCTGATAATATCGACCCAATTGCATTTGAATAAAACAACTGAAAAATTCCCGTGGTAGTTTAATTTGATAATATCAGTCAACTTTTCATAGTATCCCACTTCATCTAATGTAAATGTACCACTATTCTGTATTTTTAAACCCTCTTATCAATCAATTGTGCGGAATATGAATCCATTCACGTTGTAAGCATCGAATTTTCTAGCTTGTTTTATAGGACCTCGAGAAAGAAACATTAAATATTCTAACAACTATGCTCGAGTATCAGTATTCATGATCTAAAAAAATAAATATACATTATTATATTTATAAAATATATGTGTCAACCTAATATTCGTATTTATTGCAATATTTATGAACTTACACGTCGTGCAAAACATTCTACAAGATCTTTATTAATAGATTTTGTTATATCTTTCTCATTTCTTGTTCATCCACTCATTAATCTCTTTGTTTTTATTCTCAACTCTTCAATAAATGGATATGAAATTTGAATATTCATCAGCACATATCTATGTGCTTGTAATAATTCCATTTCTGTAAGTGTAATATTTGAGGTCCTCCCAAATGATCATCCAATAACAGGAAATATTTTTGATTTCCCATGTATTTGAGATCCATTCAATGTGTCATAAACATGTCTAACATGATTAAATATTGTCTCAATATCATCCAAGTATCAAGAACAAAAGGTAAGACACTCCTCTGCTAAATAGCCTTCAGAAATAGAGCCTTCCGGTTGAGATTTGTTTCTCAAGTATGATTTCAAATGCCCAAGATATTTGTGAAATAAAATAAAATAAAACATAATTATGTCTTTAATTAAGTTACAATAATTTTAATTAACTAAAAAACATATAAATAAAGTACCTCTCAATTGGATACATCCATCGATAGTGTACGAGGACTCCTAATTTAGCTTCCTCAACCAAATGCATAGTAAAATGTATCATGATAGTAAAAAATGATGAAGGAAAGATCATATCCATTGCACAAAGTGTCAATAAAAATCTCTTCTAAGGGTTTTCAAACTCAAATGGATGTAGAGATATCTCACATAATTGTCTGAAAAATGTTCAGAATTAGAGTATAACAATAGTAACCTTTTTAGGTAATAATGTACACAATGCCAATGGTAGTAATTACTGTAACAAAATATGTGAATCGTGACTTTTCAATCCATGTAACCTATGATGATTTAAGTAAAAAAACCTTGACATGTTACTTGAATACCCATCAAATACCTTCACATATTTTAAAATTTTAAGGAATGTATCTTTATCCCTATTTTTCATTACAAAAATTTCCGGAGCATACATTTCATTCTCATATGGCCAGAGATCACGCTTTATGTTCATTGATTATAAGTCTTTCTGAGCATTGAGATGATTCTATGACTTTCCATGATCATTAAGAAATGTGAAGATCAAATTGTCACAAAAATTCTTCTCAATATGCATCACATCAAGATTATTCCACAACAAATTAAATTTCTAATATGGAAGTTTGAAGAATATGCTTTTTTTATCCTATTGTGGCATTCCGATTTCACTTAATGATGCACTTCGAACTCGTTTCACACTATTATTCAAATGATGCAACTTCCCAATTTTTTTTCAACATTTCCAATTTGTTCCAATAATTCAAAACCAGTTAACAACTTTGGAGGTGGTCTACGATTAATGAAACCATTGAATTTTGACTTGTTCAGTTGAAATCTATGAGATGGATCGAGAAATATTTGATGACACAAGAAGAACCATTTTCTACTGTGAGGTATCCATTTAGGCTCAAAATCAAAGTTACAAATAGGACAAGCCAAACCCATATAAGTGTTTCAACCATATAAATTCACAAGTCCAGGGAAGTCACTAATGGTCCACATTAGAGCTGCTTGAAATTTGAACATTATTTTAGAAGAAGCATCATATGTATCAACACCGTTGCTCCATAAATCCTGTAATTCTTGAATTAAAGACTACAAGTATACATCAATATCATTTCTAGGTATTTTTTTCCAAGAATAATCATCGAAATGATAAATGAAGTTTGTTGCATACACATCCACAGAGGCAGATTGCAAGGGATCAAAACAACTGGCCAAATACTATAATTGGTACTCAAAGTACCGAATGGGTTAAATCCATCAGCAACCAATCCCAATCAAATATTCCCAGGATCAGATGAGAAATCAAGATGTAATGAATCAAAAATATTTGATTATTTTGAATCTCATGGATGTCGCATTAACCCATCATTATTATTATCTACAGAATTCCACTTCATGTGTTCAGTGGTTTTCGATGACATGAATAATATTTAAAATTAAGGATTTAAAGGAAATTAATGTAAAACCTTTTTAGGTGTGTTCCTTTTATTCTTCTTCATGTTAGTATGTTGATTCATACTTCCAACATCACCCATTGACAACCATCTAGAAGAAGAACATTTTTTGCAATCTTGTCTGATTGAATCCTCTTGCCAATAAAACATAAAATCATTATGACACGCATGTATTTTTTCATAATTCAAACCAAGCCTGTTAACAATTTTTTTCTTATCCTAAAAATAATCGGGAATGTTTGCTTTAGGAAATGAATCACACAACAATTCCAATATAATGGATATAACTTTATTTGTAATCCCACATAGGCATTTGATATGGTACAACTTCAACAGAAAATAAAGTTTTGAATATTTCAAACATACACTAAAACAATCTTTATTTACATCATCAACTAAACCATGAAATTCATTTTTCTCAATGAAGTTTTCTCTTATATTAGTCTCCACAAAATAAAGATGAGGATCCAATGATATGTTACAATCTTGATCTGGTTGGCCTACAGTCTCAAAAACACCACTTGTCACATTTTTATTAATAGCACCCTAAACTAGTTGTTCTAATATGTTTTGATGCTGATGTTGGTGTCTTGAAATGACTAATGCATCAATTATAAGGTTTATCATTTCATTTTCCATTTTCGATGAAGTTGGGAGCTCATTCTGTGGATTGGCATCAGTGCTCAAACTTTCTGTAACATTTGATTATCCGTACCAAATCCAACACAAATATTGAGCAGGGAATTGCTTCAATATCAAGTGTTCATAAAATTCATCTCTGTTAAACCATCTTATAAATTTACATTTAGTACATGGACATCTTATTCTCCCATCAATGGATTGATTAGAAATTGAAAAATCTAAAAACTCCTCCAAACCCTTAGCATATTGAGGTGTATTCCTTGGTAATGTGATTCAGCTTTTATCCATATATATCACAATGTACCTACAGATTATTAAAAAAAATTAAAACAGATAACTATTACTAAATAAGAAAATATATTCATATATACAGTTTAAAAAATATGAATATATTAAATAATGTTTTCCTATATAAATAAATAAATAAATTCCATATATAAGGGGATGTATTGAAACCATATTTTTTACATTTCACGATGAATGTAAAACTATATAGGATAGTCCTATAATCTTTAGTGGAAATATAAATTTAGGTATCTCTATTTCATAATGATAGTGTTGTGTTTTAAGAGGATTCCATGCCCATTTATTTGAAAAAGGAAAATGTGTAACATCATTTTCATTAATTAATTTTTGAAAATATGGGACATCATGACCCTTAATTATGAATAACATAAAGGATTGGCATGTATAGAGACTCTAAATAAATAATATAAAATATCATTTCCATTAACCAACATTTATTTCAAATCATTTCCATCAATTCCACATCCTTTTAAAAAAATAATAAATTTTATAATGAAATCAACCACTTTTGAAACATCCCATGATAATACTAAATATATTACAAATAAACCATAACACCTTGTTTTAGAAACCAAAAACTTCTCAAAATTGTCATTCTAATTAAAAACTAATCACCTAGATCAAAATCAAGGTGGAAGAAACTAATCAATTTCAAAATATTTCACGTCGAAAAAAATTATTTCATTCTAATTGTAAAATCCGTTTTTATAAGAATAAACCAATAATATATCCTTTTTCATCCCAAAAATTTGTTTTCTAAAATAAATAACCAACTTTTTAGAACAAGAAACCATGAAACAAGTAACAAGAGTCACTCAAAGAAACTCCCAATATCATTAATTCACCATAAAACTTCCTTAATTAACCTCACATCAATATCAAAAACCATTGAAGTTAATTTAGGAAGCAAAGGAGAGAAGACAAAACATATAGTAGTAAAACATATTAGTGCATGGTTTGGCCAAATGGGTGAGAAAACCATGAGACAACCATGAAACAACCTCTGAAATGGATTCCAGAACCAATCAAATAGATTTGTATGGATTTACTGACTATGAAAGCTAATAGTACAACATAATTTATTCCTCTATTTCACACTAAAATCTCAAAGAGACCCCCAAAATCTTTAGTATACTCATTAGGGATCAAAATACCATTATCCCACAAGAAAATACTTTAAGTAAAATTATAAACAAACTCAAATTCCATATTAAAATCTTGAATACCCATCGAAAATCAAGGCTCTGAATAAGAAAGATATACATAGATTCTCCCCACACTTAGATCTTGGGTTTCAACATACTTATACCCATTCTACCAAAATTAAAAAATAGTAAGAGAGTGTTTCAAGAACTTAGTTCCTCTTTAAAACCTAGATATTTGATGTCATTTTTAAAAAACTAGTCCAAGATGACCCAACACGTCACTCATCACAGCCTACCACTGTGCCTAAAGGATATTACGAATCCCCATGGGTGGGAAATTAGTACCTAGGTATCAATAACACATACTTGGGAATAGTTACACCCCTATAAAAACAATATAAAAAGTATAAAAAAACTTTTTTGAAATTATATCATAGGGTGTCCAAACATTGGATCCCCATGTAAATGTAATAAACATATTCCATATAAATGAAATAAAATAAAAATAAAAATATGTAATAATAATAATGATAATTATTAACTCATAAACAACACCAATTTGTAAACTAATATAAGTAAAACATTAAATACATAACATAGTCCAAAATAATGTTATGGGGAAACAAGTGCAATACATAACAACTAAAATTAAAACCAAAACATAACCATTATTCACAGCCTCCTCATTACCCATGGTTACTCACCATATTTCATACCATCCATCATTGGACCAAAATAAACACATACCCTAAAAGAGATGTCATCGTGGGAACTAAAAAGGAAACATGAGAGCTACATACACCCATTGGTATATATAGGGTGTGAGCTAAACATGACTAGTATGATTCCATTAAAGATTTTGTGTAATTCCATTCAAAAGAAATTTCATTAATTCTTGTTTAAAATATGAATAATTTTTTTTTACACATGAGAGTATAATGAAATAAAATAACATGGTGTAATAAATTTTAAGAAGACCATTGCATAGTTGAATATACATAAGTATAAAGAATGTTTTTTAATAAAACACTTTTAAACCATGTAAAGTGGATCCTTTATTATGTTTAGGAAAAAAGGATAAATACCTTTACTATTTCCAAAAATATTTATCAAACCCCTTTTTATAAAATCTACTTTATTTTCATTTTAAATCACACTTTCAAAATCATTTGGAAAATAAATTTCAATGTAATCCAAAACCACAAAACTAAAATTAAATCTACACACATAAAAACAACATGACATAAAAAGTAAAAAAAATTAATATACAACTGAAAAAATGATGTTGTATACCTAATGATGCGATGTAAATCTAGTAAAATTCTAAATCTCATAATATAAACCATCAATATACCAATTTCAAAAAATTAAATCAGTCTCACAGAGAGTATCGCATCATACTGCGAACCGAGGGGCGATGAGGGTCGGTGGGGAATGGAGAGGCGAGGTGTGGGGCAGCGATGATGGTGATGAGGCTAGCATGGCGACAGTTGGAGGAGATCAGCAATGAGAGGGAGTAGGGATTCAGGGGGAGTCGTGGTGTTTGGGGGTCAGCTGTTTCGGGGGAGGGGGAGTGTCGACTGTTAAAAAATGTAATTATTTAGAGGCAGTTTATAAAAAACCACCGTAGATTTTTTTAAAAAAAATATTAGTGGTGATTTACTAAAACACCGCTAACAAACTACTACTAAATACTCAGTTTGATGTAGTGTGGTCACACACATTCAAAACAATAGCTACACATGCTTTTCACCCTTTATATAACTTAATAAACCACTTATAATTTTAATAAAACAATTTCAAGGAATGTAACCAAACTGTTCACATAAAATTCATCTAGAATCCCTCTTTGAAAACCGAATGCCCACAAATATTACCCCAAACTAGAATTTTCAGCAGAAAAAGATTTTAATAAAACCCTTCCATGAATTATAAAACAGACCCAAGTGGTACAACATGGAACACACATGTAAAACACCCATTTTCACACAAAAATGACATTTAAAAAATCAATTGTTTAAAAAATTCCACCAAAAATAATTTTCACAGTACGAAAAATGAATGGGAGTATGCTAAAAATATAAATAAAGCAATTCTAACTCATCTAGTACTTCTTACACATGGAATCACCCACCACGAGTGTGGAAAACACCAAATCCTTGTGCGAAAGTTCAACTGCACCACCACTGCATCACAAGGGTGTTAAATCAAGCCTAAAACCACAATATTAGACCAAGAAACCCAATAACAACCCCTAGGTTTGAAGCCCTACTTTTTGGATATTAGGAACTTCTAGAAAAATGGATGAAACCCTAAGAAAATGGGAGGAGGAAGGAAGGAAACCCAATTACTTGAGATATCTTGAAGAAATCGCCCCAAATACACCAATATGTGAATCTACAAGCATCCAAAACTGATATGGAGGTTTAAATAAGGTTTAGGAGTTCAAGTGGGAACTAAAATGAGGGAAAAGAGTAAAAAATGAAGGAGTTATGAAAGAAACAAATTACCTTTTCAAATCTGAACGATTTGAGAAATCCTGAGAAAAGTTTTCCCTAATCCATGATGAATATGATCTTAAAAGAGGGATAAACGAAAATGGGGGTTCTCCTAGGGTCACTGTGATCGAGTGAGCGGTGGAATCACCAAAAAATATTGAAAAATAAATAAGATATAAAAGAAACAAATTATTTTTTTAAAAAATGGAAATGGGCCACGGGCTGTCTCAATACCTTAATAAATAACCCAAATCCACCATGATTATGAATCCATAAGGGGTGCAAATGGATATGGTTGTTTTAATAGGTTAGGGGAGCCTAAGTGGTAAGTGTAATGGGTGAAAAATGTTGAAAAATGGAGGAGTTATAAAAGAAATAAAATTTATTTTTAAATCTGGAAATGAGCTCACAGTTTGGCCCAAATCTTGAAAACCCACCCTTTCCTCAAAAAATGCATAAGAATCCTCCACAATAAATCAACAATGGAAATTACATAAAAAATACCTTTAAAATAATTATTTTATGTGACAACCATGGTGTTTTATAGGTGACTTTATTTCCTAAAATTCAAAGAAAGAGACATCAAACATATAGATTGATGGCACAAACATGCAACCTGCTTGATTTGATATGTTATGATAAAAGAATAATACCACACAGTAAAAGTTCATAGGAGGTTTGAGATCATTGTGACACTAAATTATTTCTCTATGGATTCCTTTGTGTGTTTCTAGATTATAACCTTAGACTTTAGGCAGATTACGCTTAATTTCACTAAGAAAGAGGCTCAGAGGGTCACACACAAAGTGAATTCACAACCTCTGTTAAATTCTTATAATGAATTTAAAAAATTATAATAAAAAATATTTATTCAATTTTGGGTTTTTTAACAATTTGGGGCAAGCCCCCCATTTTTTATTAAACAAATAAAAAATAGTTTTTTCTATGGTAGATGAAACCCCTTACATGGCTAAGAAGGCCCAGGGGAATATAAGCCCAAATACATCTAACCCATAGGTCATACCAACAACCCTACCCACTGCTTGAATTTCCTGAGGCTACACCTCCGTCAAGAACCCCACCTTCAACCTCCTCATGCCTATTCCTTTACCTAACTAAACACCATTGCTATCACCCCTGAAGTCCATCAGTACAGTGACCTTGCCCAAAGCCTGTGCCGCCTGCACCATCCAACCACAGTCAATGCCAAAGACCACTACCGCACCCCACAGTTCCTCACCATAATCACTGTCATCTAGTTCCCCCATAAAAATCACATCGTTGACACCACCTATGCTACTAGTGCCATCCGCCCGTGCCAATCAAGAGAAACCCCGCAAATGCAGGCAGTTGGGGAATTTTGGACACCTGATCAATGATGTAGTGACTAGTATATGTTTAACTCAAATGAATGACCATTTTCATTTATTCAAGTTTGGTTGATCACAATAATTTAACCTTAATTTATTTTAATGAATAAGTGAGTTAAATAATAATAATAATAATAAATATTTGTTTGTAAGTTTGGTGAATATAATTTTTATTATATTTATAAAAAAATAATGCAGTGATATTTATTTATTAAATAGTCATTGTCTAAGGATTGGTAAATGTCGATGAGGGAAAGCGTACCTAGATTAATGGTCTGATTAGAAATGGTATAAATGATATTTATTTATATTTTTAATGTATTTCACATGTTAAAAGATTAATAATGTTATTGTTATTAATGGACATGGGGTCAAATAAGAATATTAAAGTTGGTAAGCGTTTAATGTGCAATTATCCAACCCTAAACCTGCCATAATATATCTCTAATTATATCAATTTACTAAAACACAATTGGTGTGCACAATAGATAGAGTGAGACTCTATCAAACCATAGAGAGATATTAAGAGATCTAGAGTGTTCTCCTCTCCTTCTCTCTCAAGCTGATGAGAGAACATCAAGTGTTTTTTATCTCTATAGAAGAATTATATTACGATCAACCATGAATAATGAAGTGATCAGGATTGATTGTGCTAGAACCCAACAATTCTACGACATCTTCTAGAGATTGTGATGCATGTGTGGATCATAACTAGAGGGATTATGTACTTGGATCGTACAACATAACGATGGTGTGATGAGATTTATTCCACCATATCATCTACGAAAGTGGAATTAAGAGTTGAGTTAATTCCATATCCGCTCATAAATTAATTATAAATTACATGTGAGATCCTCCTCTTATGGATCCAATGTTTTAATCTAGTTAAGTAATGCATTTTTTCATTGAACTTGACACTTTGATAATGTAAAGAAATTATTACACATTATTTAAGACTAAAAGATGAGTTAGTCATACCATCAAAGGATGCTTCCGCTATATCCAGAACCATCAAGTGGTATCAAAGGATGTCACATGTTTAATTTATAATTATTTATTATTTGTTGATTAATTTCATGCATTTGTGTTTTATTTTACTTAAATCAATTCGTTTTAATATCCTACATCGTCGTATCCTACATCATTGTCTATTACCTTTCTTCGTTCTCAATAACATAAACAATAATCAGTTAATTATTATATATGAAGAATCATCTGAAGGACACCATTTGGAGGTGCTATAGGTTCTTCTTGGAAAAATCCAGAATACATGATGTGTACTTTTAGTTTACACACCATGTAATTTTGTTTTCATGTCTTTATCTTACTCTATTTGGTTAGATCTGACAAAATCAAATCCAATATTTGAATAGATTGGATCGCCATGTAGATCTGGATAGATTGACACATGACATGAAGAATTACATGCTGTGTAACCACAGTACATGACACGTAGTCCTCGTTTTCTCATTCCTGAGTACACAAGATGTATTAAGCATGCCATGTATCATATAAGTGACATAGGGACTCACATGCCATGTAATCCGAGGTTACACACCATGTATTCCCAGCACACACTGTGTATCTTGAACATGTCCATGGCAAGGAACATTCCCAGACCCAAGGTGTGTGTCATAGACACATGAATAATAAAATTACATGATTTTTAAATTAATACACACCATGTAGTCTGTTGCCATCCCATAATGTTCTCAAATTTTCATGGAAAGAATATTTAAATATATAATTAAACCTATTGATTATGTGTTCTGTGACATTCATTTTATAGTACACACCATATAATGGGATTAACAAATATATATTAAATTAATTTTCATGTTAATATTTTTGAAGAACACACTCAGTTACCTCCAAGTATACTCATGTACTATATTAATTTTAAATGATTTTTTTTAAATTATAAATGTTAGTGAGCAAAGGATGGTTGGATATAATTAAGATAAATTTAATTAATTAGATTAATTCGTGGTGCATTATCTAAATTAAAGACCAAATAAAAGTAATTGAAAACTTGATTTTAAATGTATTCTCATTACTTGATGTGTGGATGATTATGAGATTATACTAGCTCTTTGTATGTGATTGGTTTCTTTTAATTTATTTTGGTTAAATTATTATCATCATCCCCTCCTTATTATGTAAGGTTATGCATGCTCACAATATCATTTATGTAAATCCTCATTATCCAATCCATTGGATCCCCTCACCTATGTGTGAGTAAAATATTGTGTAAGGATGAAGATTCTAAATTAGAAGAGGTGGTATGAGTCCAAGATCCATGGTGAAACCAATCAAGACGATACATAGGAGCCTAAGAGGAATGATATAACACAAACCAAGCTATGGTTCAAGGTGCATTTTACCCCAGGTTCGAAGGGTAGTATATCATATACTAAATAAACTAATCATTAGAAAAATCACATGATCATTCCACTTATGTTTTATTTCTTTCAGTTTCATGGTTACGTGGATGCTAAGTGATCACCTAATAAATGAATTAACAATCATGAAATATGGAATAAAACATAATAGAATTATACGTAAATGTTTTAGAAGACATGGTAAATAACTTAAGTAAAATCCACTTAATATTAAAAAGGCATGTAAAAGGATAAAATGGGATTTACGTATAAGGTTAAAAATACCTCAACTAAAATATTAAGTCGGTATATCCTTCCACTACTTAATTTAATAACAACCCCATAGTTCAAAGTGTTTGGACAACCCAAGTTGGGGTGATTTCAATTATTGTGCAACTTTTATCTTGAAGTTTTAGGTTGACCTAACTTAGTTTACATCAAGGGTTGACTTCCCTAGCTAGATTTGGTGTAACTAAGAGGCAAGTATTAATTAAATATTTAAAATGGGATTTCTGGATTGGGGATTCCATTAAACGAATCAATAAACTATGAGTTAATAAAGTTGATAAGTTATGACTACCTAAAACCCTTCAAATAGCTTGTCAGGCTCAATTATGGGTTATGAAAAGGGAATATGGATCCTTTAAACTAGAATATATAAGAGAAAAGATATTCTAAAACCAATGGTGAGGACTATTAGGTTTCTAAAAATCGTGGGAGATTAATGGAATTTAATTAAATTTAAATTTACTAATATATTTTTGTAATCAAACCAATTACTAATTAATTGATCTTAATTTATAGAAATGGAAAATAAAATTACATCTACAATATCACTGTGATCCATACTAGAGAAGTATTACCTTTTCACCAGAAGGAATTTCTAGGAATGTTATAGGAACTTGTGAATTATACTATGCCACAAAAGGAAATTACACATGCTGGAAACCCCACTTCTTGAGTTCATTTCTAAAGAGGTTAATGAGGAAAAATTATCTATCTATTTTAAGAATGTAGATGAAGCTATGTATGTCCAATGCTTCATTATATCCTCCATTTCCAATGACCTTCTAAAGCAATATAAGGATATGGATGCACATAACATTTCTTATCACCTAAAGGATCTCTATAAAGAGAAGGTGATATTAGAGATATATGAGATCTCCAATGCATGTTCATGTGTAATCTTAGAGAGTTGGTGCCAATTAGGACACATTAAGTCAAGAGTATTGGATATATATATCACCTAGACATATTAGGTTTTAATTTCCCTGATGATCTATGCACAAATATTGTTCAATCCTCATTACCCAAGAACTTATCCAATTTTATTATAAATTATAATATGATAAATAGCAAGAAGTCACTTTTAGAACATATTACACTTATTCTCGAAGTTGATAAAGACACAGGGAATGAAAAACCCACTATCCTTATGGTAAATAGGAAGAGGAAGAACAATTAAAAGGTGCCCAACACTCATTCCAAGTCTAAGGCTTTAGAGCACTGCCCTTCTAAGAAGAATATGATCCAAAGGTAAGTAAATGAATATAATGAAATATGTTTTTCATATGGCAAAAAGGTCCACTGGAAGAGGAATTTCATCTAGAAAAAGAAGTAAGGGGAAGCTTCAGGTGAATTATTTATTGAGTGTAATCTTTCTTTATCTAAAAATTGGGTATTAGATACTATGTATGGTTCTCAAATTTGTATTCAAATATTATAACCAAGTAGTTTTCACAAGGTTGCAAGAGGTGAGGTTGATCTATGGGATACCAATGGTGTGAGGATGGATACTGTAGCCATTGGGGACTACTATCTCACATTTACAATAAGATTTATTTTAGTTTTAAATAATTTTATTATATGCCTATTGTTACCAAGAACATTATTTTTATTTCTTGCTTAGATATGGATTGATTTATTTTCATCTTTGAAAATAATGGTTTCTAATTTTATAAAGATAACATATGTTATGGTATGACACAATTAAATAACGATATTTATGTATTAAATTATGAAAAACAAATATTGGAAATTTATAATGATACTATTAAATGTGACTCATTTGACACCTAGTTGTGGCATCACCGTCTTGGTCACATGAATGAGAAGTGATTAACAAACCTCTATAAATATTCCTATTTTAAATCTTTTGATCTAAAACCACTTGAAGTATGTCATGTTTGTTTACAAGAAAATATGTCCAAACCACCATTTGATGTTCAAGGTTAAAGGGCCATATATATTTTAGAATTGGTACACACTGATGTATGTGGACCCTTATCATGTAGATGATAGAGGTGGATTTTCATACTTTATTACTTTTACTGATGAATTGAGTGTTCGTTCTGGGAATAGTGGATGTGTGTGGTGGTGGGAGAAATATTAAAATTTCTTTTAATAATCGTTGTTTGAAACCAAGAGCAAGGATCTTGCACATCAAATTTAAAATTAATTTATTTAGTATTTGAAGAAATAAATACCCAAGATTAGGAAATTTCTTCACTAGTGAATGTTGATCATTCAAAAAGACCCTTTTGGATTACCTTCATTGTTCTGTGAGGATCCAAGGATAGAATCCTTCTAGAGGTGATCCACACACGCTCCTATGATCTTTGAGCAATACCAATTGATCTTCAGGTACAATCATGGTGAGTTGAATGTCTTGCATTATTTATTCTTGATTTCTTGTTCTTCAGCCTTGAAGAAATATCTCTTGAACTTCTCATTATTGAGAGGGAGAGAGAAGGAGGAGTTATGAGAGAATTCATTATGCATAATGTTTCTCTATTCTCATTTTTTGGATGCTATACACAATATACACAGCTGCCTATCTATAAAGTTGAGATTTAATTTAAAAATATTATTTAATTGCATATCATCCATTAAATAAAATTTATTAGCTTTAATAAATCCCATGCCACATAATAATAATTATATATTTATTATTTTGTGGTGTGTGCCAACTTTCACAATAACAAATATTATGTAATGTTCTTATTAGTTAATATTTGTCACCAGACTCAGTCTTGGTCCATTCGAACTCATCTAGAATTTATTGAATAACTATATAAATATTTTATTCTTAAATAATTATTTTATTCACAGTCTAGTGAATAAATATTTATTAAAATATTCAATAAATAATATAAATATTTTATTCACTACCTAGAAAATAAATATTTATTTAGTTTATGAGATCAATATAACTTGAATAAAATTATTCCTTGGACTTGAGAATAATATTTATTTGATTAATTAAACTCAAATATAATTTAATGTAGATAAAAAGAAACACTTAGTGTGTAACCCTCTAGGATTATTTCTCGTTGTCATTAGGCGGACTTTCCTAAAGTCTAAGACTACTATCTAGCAATTTATGAAGGCACCCAAGATAAAGAACTTAATGTCGCAATGTTGAAAACCATATATGAACACTCACTGTATAATATAATCCCTTTGTCATAATATCTCATCAAGAAGGTTTCACATTCATGTCACCGACCTATATGATCGATATGTCTTTCTTTTACTATCTAAAATAAACATGTCATTACACCATGTCCATGGAATTTAATATGACTGTTCTATTCCAATTGAAGGTATGAGATATAAAATTCAATAAATAAGGAAGAAACAAATAATTCCACGACTTATTCATTAATGAAATGTTACTCATGACACTCCCAATGTATCCAACTTCTCCATAAGATGCTATTGTCATGGTTTATGAAATATATATAAGTAAATGAGTTATAACATGCAATAGTAATAATCATAAAATATAAGGACCATCACACACACTCATATATAGGAATATCTGATAACACCCAAACATATAGAATTCATAATGGCAGGACTGTTCTCATAATATCCCATCTTGGAGATTAAAAAGTGTGAACTTCATGAGAAGAAGCCTCATCTACTTATGAGTACTTTCACCTAATAGTCTATTTACTACATATCCCATCATAACATGTTATCAAACCACAAAACATTATTTGATAATATCATCATAGCACATCAAGGTTCTCATCATAGTGGGGAACTTCTATGACCTTATCATTGCAATGTATACTTTAGGACATTATTACATTAGAGTCATTAAAAACAACAAAAAATATGTAATAAGAAGTTTTATTAATATTCAATACATAAAATATTCATGTAATCAGAGTATAAATAGTTTTTTCATAAGACACCAACTCCAGAAAACTCTCACTTAGACTAGAGCCAACTGCCTATGACCTTCAATTCACTATACCACACATGATAGTCATGTTTCTGCTGAGTCAAGAATTTAGTCAAGGGGTCTTCTATGTTGTCTTCCATGGAAATACTTCTCAATGTAACTTCACCTCTATGAGAAAAATACCTCAATAGATGATACTTACAAAGCATGAGATTCATCAATTGATGTGATCTTGACTCTTTTACAATAGCCGCCATTATAGTATTATCAGAATAGAGTGTGATCTGATATTTATTGCTAGGCACCAGATAAAGATCTTGGATTAAGTTGTGCATCCATAATACTTCTTTATCTACTTCAGAATCTACAATATACTCAAACTCTACTGTAGAATCTACAACTACAACCTACTTTGATCTCTTCCAGCTCACAAAACCTCCATTCAAAATGAAGATGTATCTTGTTTGTGACTTCAGGTCATCTTAATTAGTTTGGAAACTAGCATCTGCATATCCTATGATTATTAGTTGCTCATCTCCTCTATAAACCAAGAAGATATCCTTAGTACGCCTTAGATATTTAAGGATAGTCTTTACTACCATCTAATGTCGGTCACCTAGATCATCTTGATATCTTCCCACCACACTTAATGTGTAGGATAAATATAGCATAGTACATATCATAACATACATGACTGACCCAATAACTAATGTGTATGGAATAATTGTCATTATGTTTCTTTACTCATGAATCTAAGGGTAATTTTCCTGGAAATATAAATTCCATGTGACCCTGGAAACAATCTCCTCTTGGATTATTCTATATTGAATCTCTTCAGTATCTTGTTAATGTATGTGATTTGACTTAGGTTGAGAAACCTCTTGGATCTATCATGGTGGATCTTGATCCCAATAATACATGTTGCCTCACCCAATTACTTCATAGAGAATCATTTATTCAACCATGCCTTAATAGACTGTAAGACTGATATTTCTTTTCCAATGAGTAATATTTCATAAATATATACTATTAAGAAAATGGTTTCACTCCCACTAAACCAATTATAGACACATGACTTGCATTCATCCTTTATGAATCCAAATTCTTTTATGGACTCATAAAAATGAATGTTCCATGACATGGATTATTTCTTTAATCCATAAATGGATCTTTTTAACTTGCATACCTTATTGGCATCCTTTGTAGTCACAAACCCTTCAGGATATGTCATATAGATATCTTCTTGAATGTTACTATTAAGTAAGGATGTTTTGAAATCCATTTACTAAATCTCATAATCATGGAAATCCATAATAAAAAGTATAATTCTTATGGATTTCAACATTGAAACTAGTGAAAAGGTTTTATCATAGTCAATGCATTGACGTTGTTTAAACCCTTTTGTAACTAGTCACACCTTATAATTACTAACTTGTACTTCCATGTCCATTTTCTTCTTGAATATCCATTTATAAACAATGGGTTTTACATCTATTTGAGGGTCTACCAAAATCCAGACTTGTTTTTGGTATATGGAATTTATTTCAAAATTCATGGATTCTTTCCTCTTAGAAACATTTGTGCCACTTAATAGTGACTAGAAAACCATATTTTTATGGTTCTATAACCTCTATAGTACTCCTACATAGTAATTGTGTCTATGGAACAATTTCTTCTTCCATGGGGTTTTGTGGAATTTGTTCATATACCAAATATTGTGTATCTTGAGTCTGGACTTCATAGAAATCTATCTTTCTCTCACTATCTCTTTTAAAGATAAGATCCTCCTAAAGAAATGTGGGATGTCTATCAACCACAGCCTTTTTATCTGAAAGATTGTATATGAAATATCCCTTTGTTTCTTTGGGATATCCTATAAAGATACACTTTGTTCCTCAGGGTTTAAGCATATTACCTTAATAGGCCTTAACAAATGATTTGAAACACCACACATGTAATTAAAATAACACGAGTTTCTTTCCATTCCACAATTGGTATGATATACCATATATTTCTTTAGTTGGAACCCAGTTTAGTATGCGTACTTCTATTTGTAATGTGTATCCCCAAAAGGATAATAAAAGACTCGCATGAATCATCATTGATCTCAACATGTCCAATAAGGCGTAGTTCCTCCTTTCAGTTACACCATTCCACTAAGGTTTATAAGGAGGATTGAGTTGATATAAAATTCCAAACTCCCATAAATAATCAATGAAGTCTTGATTAATATATTCTCCACCATGATCTGAGAAAAGCTTCTTAATCTTCTTACTAATATGGTTCTCAACTTCATTCTTATATTCCATGAATTTTTTAAAATAATCCAATGTATACCTCATTAAGTAGACATATCCATATCTACTAAAATCATTGATAAATGTTATGAAGTATGAGTACCCACCCCTTTTTTCAATAAGACATAGTCCACGCACATCGGCAGGAACTAATTCAAGAATCTATTTAACCCTTTCACCTTTCTCACTAAATGGGTATTTGGTAAATTTTCTTTGTAAACATACGTGGAATATACCAAGTGGTTTTAGTTCAAAATAATATAAATATCCATCTTGATGTAATTTAGTCAAGCACTTTTCATTTACATGACCTAGTTGGTGATGCCAAAGTTGGGTGTGGTATGATTCATGTGAAGTAACTTTGTTATTGATTCCCATTATTTGGTCTATGTAATCCAACACATAAAGACAATTATTTAAATGTTCCTTACCATAAAAATGATATATTTATAAAATAAGCAACAATTGTTCGCAACATTGAAAATAAATCCATTCGTATTATGTTTGGATACATAAATAATGTTTTTAGAAACTAAAGGAACATAATAAAAACCCTTTAAAACCAAGATCATTTCAGTTGGAAATGTGAGGTGGTAGTCCTTGATAGCTATAATAATAAGATTCACTCTATTTTCTGCTCAAATATCTACCTCTCCTCGATCAATCTTTCTGAATCTACTTGGATCCTCTATTTGCATACATATGTGAGCACTACAATCTGTATATAATGACCAATTTGTAGAAATAGATAAATTTCACTTGATAAAACACACACCTAAATCTTCCCTTTACTTCTTTAACTGGGTGTAGTTTTTCTTTTAGTGGACCTTCTTGCCACATGCAAAACAGACAACATCCTTTTACCTTGCTTGCCCCTTGATCTTACTCTTCTTGGAAGGGCATGAAGAAGCATTAGTATTAAAGATCTTCACTTTACCTTTCAAAATTTTCACCATAAGGATGGAAGATTTTTCACGCTTCAAATCCTTATTTACTTGGAGAAGAAGAGTAAGAATATCTAGTAGAGACTTCTCAATGTTGTTCATATTAAAATTCAAAACAAAACTAGAGAAGCTCTGAGGGAGTGATGCTAAAATGAGGTTAGTTCCTGGTTATTCAAGGAGTTTAAACTCTATAAACTCTAAGTTCTCAATGTATCCAATGATCTTGACTAAATGAGGCCTGTATGGGGCACTCTATCCAAGCTTTCTCTGAAATAGAACCTTGGAAATCTCAAATTATTATTATCTAGATCTCTCTTGGTAAATACCACATAGGTTCTCAAGCATGTTATACGCATCCATGTTTTCATGAGACATAATTAATTTACTATAAATTGAAAAAATAATCAAACATTGAACAAAAACTATGTTGCTCAAATTTTTTTCATAGATAAGGAACTATCCATCACTCGCCTCTTTAACAGGTAGATCAAATATTGAGGATTCTAGCATGTAATATTTCTGTTCATGGAATAGCACAACCCGAAGGTGTCTAAACCACTCCTGGAAGTTACTGCTAGTTAAGAGGTTATATTTATCCAATATTGATCATAGGGATAGTGTGGATGTTGAAATTTGCATTTTATTCTACAATTAGTAAGAGCAGATTATTAGTACTTTTCTTGATTACAAAATAAGTGCAATATAATGAATTAAATATTTTTCTTTATTTATTTATTAAATATCCTACTATTCTATCAAGTATCAATATCCCTCACCACTAAAATCCAAATTTCTAGTTTCTTTAAAATTCTAGTGGAATGGATCCCCATTACTTTTATTATTGATCCATACTTTGTCCATGAAAACCATGATAATGTAATTAGATAGGTGGTCTTTCCAACTGCAAACTTGAAACACCTTAATATGTTGAGTGGATTCCCCTATCCTGAAATCCTGACTTGGGTTTCCTCAACACTTGCCTCTAATTTTTTTTTGAACAAACATTGACCATTAAACTCAATACAATTATAGTTAGGTCAACCCAAAACTCTCATGAGTACTCCTTGATAAAATTAAGTGTCCATAATTTGGCCATGTACTATACTTAGTTCTATGGTTTCAGTCCCAATCAAGTAATGGAAGTATTAGTTTAACTTAATATATAATTTAGGGATTTTAATTTATTATACATAAATTTTATCTTGTTTTATCCTTTACACATCATGTTAATATTAAGTGGATTTTTCATAATTAATTAACCATGTTGGATAAAACATTTACACATAACTCATTTATTTAATTTCTATCTTTGCACATTTATTTATTTATATATGAGATAATGGCCTTACATCCATAAAATAAATAATTACATCGACATAAATAAATAAATAATTAAATGAACCATCCTTGAGCTTTATCTAACAACTAATTTAATGAGAGGACATTAAATTAACCTTTGACCTAGGGGAAATAACTCATATTTCCAGTCTTGGCATGAGTTACAACCTCCCAGCTATCCACCTATGTATCACCTAGGTTGACATCATTATGGTTCCATCTTGAACTGCTTCCATGCACCTTGGGATTCTCTATCAATTACAAATATTTATTCCTCACACACTAGTGAGGGGAACCAAAAGATTGGTTAAAGGGGATTATATAAATATCATTGGATACACAGGTCCTACATAACAATGGAGGGAGGGATGAATCATAGGAAATCATTTAATTTAATGTTAAACAATATAAAACTCATGTATTAAATTATATTAAAATATCCAACACATACACAGGTCTTGCTCAAGTTCATGAATGGTCATGCCTGCAATGAATACACAAAAGTAAACAACTATAATTCATTTCTTTATTTGTTCTTTTATTATTTAAGATTAACATGCTTGCATTAATTAATCAATAAATAAAATAATTTATTCCCTTTCATCTTAATGATAATATGATATTATTTTGAGATAGCCATCATTAATGTAATTCATGGAAAATAAATAACAAAACCAAAAATGACATATTAATTACAATAAATTAATTATGAATTTAAAATTCTTTAAAACCATTATTAAATTGTCAAACACACAATGGTGTTCCAATCAATAAAATAAAGTTTTAACGCTGAAAGTTAAAATTTAATGTAATTTTATTTTTTCCCATTAATAAGATACTACACACCATGTACATACAACTACACGCCATGTACCTCGGTTTTTGTATATTCAAGTCACACGCATGAGGCTTCAGCATGTTGACTAAGTCAAACTACCTAGTGTGTACATGTCAATTACACACCCTATATATACTTGTTGTGTACCATGTTGGCCCGATCAACACATGATGTGCAATAAAGAACCATGTGTAATTAATTTCTCAATGAATCTAGATACAACGCGCATGAGTATACGGTGTGTACTTCGGTTGCACGCCGTGTAACCAAGTTTTACCGGCCAATGATTTGGAACATTCCAATGACATCTCCATTCATTCTTAATTTGTTCTTAATCCTTTAAGAAAATGAAATAATGAACAAACATGATTAATATGTTGATAACATGTTAATTCAAATCGAATTAAAGAACAAATAACATTAAATGAAAATCTAACCACAATTGTGAATAGATCAACAATCAAATAAATAATTATAAATTTAAATGTGACCTCTATAATACCACTTGTTAGTTCCAATCATAGCGGAAGTATGCAGTGGTGGGTGAAATATTAAAATCTATTTTAATAATCATTGCCCGAAAAAAATAAAGAAGATATTGGAAATAAAATTTATAATTAATTTATTTAATATATGAAAAAATAAATACTTGGGATTAATAAATTTCTTCACTAGTGAATGTTGATCATCTGAAAAATACCATTTTGTATTACCTTCATTGCACTATGAGGATCAAAGGATAGAATCCTTCTAGCGGTGATCCACACGTGCTCTTATGATCTCTGAGAAACACCACTCGATCTCTAGGTGCTAGCATAGATAGTTGAATGTTTTCATTGTTTATTCTTGATCTCTCATTCTTTGGTCTTGAATAAATCTCTCTTGCAATTATCATTATTAAGAGGGAGAGAGAAGGAGAAGTTGAGATAGAATTCATTGTGCACAACAATTATCTATTCTCAATTTTTGGATTCTATAAACAATAGACATATTTTTCTATTTATAGAGTTGAGATTTAAGTTAAAAATATTATTTAATTACACACCATCCATTAAATAAAATTTATTACCTTTAATAAGTCCCATTCCACATAATAATAATTATATAATTATTATTTTGTGGTGAACACCAACTTGTGCAATATCAAATATTATGTAATGATCTTGTTAACTAATATTTTTCACTGAAATTGTTCTTGGTCTATTCAAAATCTTCTAGAATTTATTTAATTACTAAATAAATATTTTATTTAACAATCTAGAAAAATAAATATTTATTAAAATACTCAGAAAATAAAATAAATATTTTATTAAAAATTCATTAAATATATATTCATTTAATTCATACGATCAATATAACTTGAATAAAATTATTACATGAACTTGAGATTAATATTTACTCAATTAAATAAACTCAAATAGAATTTAATTGAGATAAACAAAAATACTTGGTGTGTGACCCTCTAGAATTCTTTCTCATTGGAATTAGGAAATCTTGCCTAATGTCCAAGATTACTATCTTGCAATGGGTCAAGTAACCCACGATAATGAACTTAATGTCACAACATCAATAACCACATATGAACACTCACTGTGTAATATAATCCCTTTATCATAATATCTCATCAAGAAGGTTGCACATTCGTGTCACCAACCTATATGCTCAATATATCTTTCTTTGACTATCTGAAATAAACACGTCATTACACCATGTCCATGAAATTAAATGCAATGATTATTTTCTAATCAAATGGCCGAGATATCATATTCTATAAATATGGAAGGGAAAAATCCTTACATGACTTATTTATTAATGACACATCACTCATGACACACCCAATGTATCCAACTTCTCCATTAAATGTTATTGTCATGGTTTACAAAAATACATCTAAGTATGTGAGTTGTAACATGCATTATTAATAATATTAAAGTCTAAGAACCATCACTCATGCTCGTAGATAAGAATATATGATGACACCAAAACATAAAAAATTCCTACTGGTGGGTCTGTTATCAAAATCTCCCATCTTGGAGATTACCAAGTGAGAATTTCATGAGAAGAAGCCTCATCTTATTATGAGTACTCGCACCTAACATTCTATGTACTATGTGTCCCATAATAGCACATTATACAACCAAATAACATTATTTGAGAATATAATCATAGCACATCAAGGTTCTCATCACAGTAGGGAACTGCTATGAACTTATCAATGTGAAATACAATCTCGGACATTATTACATTAGAGTCATGCATACCAAAAAAATATGTAATAAAAGGTTTTATTAATATGAAACACATTGAATATTGATGTAATCAGAGTACAAATAGTTTGTCATAGGACACCAAATCCAACATTGAGTAGGTATGATAATATATAGTTAATTAGGTATAAGTATTATTCCTTTGAGAAGTTCAAATAGTTAAATAATGAGGATGAGAATCAGCTTTGTGAAAAGATAAATAAACTTTAACTGGATTGAGGTGGGGAATATCTTAACCAAGAATTTATCAACTTTATAAAGGAGTATGATATTTTATCTCAACTCACTCCACCTTATACATAAAATTGGGATAGTGTTATTGAAAGGGGGAACCTTACCTTGTCAGACATGGTAAGGTTAATGACGAGTCACACAAGCCATATATTATCATTTTGGGGATATGAATTATAGAAAAAATTATACTTATTAAATAAAGTACTAAAAAAAGTGAACAATGATATTACCTTTGAGTTATGGAATGGAAATAAACCCTCTTTGTCACATGTTCATGCATGGGGTTGTGAGGTATTTGTTAAGTCTAGCTCATGAAACAAATGAGCACCACGAGGGACAAAGTTTCTCTTTACAGGGAATACTAAGGAAACAAGAGAATAATATCTATACAACCCTTCAGACAAGAAAGTAACTGTTATAATATATTCCATCTTTCTTGATAAGGAGAACATCCTCAAGGATGATAGTGGGATAAAGATTTACTTTGATGAATTTTATTCTTAATATACATAAGATTTGGTACAATTATCAATTCTACAAGTCCCCATGGAAGAAGTTGTTCCTAAAACACTAGTACTATATATGAGTGATAAAGAGGAAAGAGAACTAGATAAATATGGTTTTTTAGTCATTGATGATGGTAACTAATTATTATTTTAAAATGGTGATAATATATTCTACATGTAGGTAGTAGAGATCTCAAAATTTGTAATATGGAAATAATATATGACTTTTAAGATGGATTCCATGTATCAAAACAAATTTTGGGTTTTGATAAATCAACCAGTTGATATAAAATCTATTAGGTGTAATTGGGTATTCAAGAGAAAATTAGACATCAAGGGTGAAGTAAATACCTATAAAGCATGGATAATGGCCAAAGGGTTTAGAAAATATTAATTCATTGACTATGATGAAATATTTTCTCTAATTACTATATTTAAATCCATCAGAATCTTTCTTGCCATAGTAGCTTACCATGACTATGAGATTTTGAAAATGGATTTCAAAACTACACACCTTAATAAGAAACTTCAAGGGGATGTGTATATGACACAACCAAAAGGGTTTTTGACTCCAGGAAATTCTATATAACTATTCAAGTTATAGAGATCCATTTATATATTAAATAAACCATCCTAGTCATGGAACATTAAATGTTATGAAGCCATAAAATAATTTGGTTTCATAAAGAACAAATGTGAGCCATGTGTTTACAATAGGTTTAGTGAGAGTATAATTTTTTTTAATAGAAGTATATGTTGATGACATATTACTAATTTTAAATGATATACCAACCTTTCAAGAGGTCAAGGCATGGTTGATTAAGTGCTTATTCATGAAGTAATTAAGAGATGTGACCTACAATCATGGGATCAAGATCATGCATGATAGATCCAAGTGGTTTCTTAGGCTATATCAAGGTTCACACATTGACCAGATACTGAATAGGTTTAGTATGAAAAAATATAAGAGAGTATTGGTTCTAGTGTCACATGGTATACATATTTCTAAGAAAATGTGTCCTCAAAAAGAAGAGAAAAGAGAGAGAATTAGTAAGATGTTATATGATTTTATGATAGGATATATCATGTATACCATGTTGTGTACTAGTTTTTATGTTTCTTATGCTTTGATCATGGAATGCATATATCAAGAAGATCCAGGTGAATAACATTGGACTTCTTTTAAGACTATCCTTTAGTATCTGAGGTGAACTAAGGACATGTTTTTAGTGTATGTAGGATATGAAAAATATAATCATTAGGGGTTATAAAAATGCTAGTTTTTATATTGATCATAATGATATGAATCTATAGTCTAGATAAATATTTTTCCTCAATGGAGGAGTTAGAGATGGAAGAGTTAAAAGTATCCTGTTTTTGCTGATTCTACAATAGATTCTGAGTATATTGATAATTTTGATGCATCCAAGGAAGTAGTATGGATTCATAAATTTTCACAATATCTTTATGTGGTGACTATAAGTAAAGACCATATCATAGTTTACTATTATATAACACTATAGTGATGGATCTTTCCAAGGATCTAAGGTCACACCAAAGGAAAAAGCACATACTTAATAAGTTTCATATATTGAGGTATTTTTCTCAAAGAGGTGAAGTTATTATGAACAATGCATCTATAGAGTAAAAAATGGTAGGACCCATTGAACAAGGATCTATCTCAATAGAGGCATAAGTATCATGTGAGATCCAATGGATTTAATGTTTTTGTCAGCTGGCTGTAGTGTAAGTGGTAGTCTGTTGGAGTTGGTACCCTAGAAAAAACTTGTTTAGAAATTGATTATATGTTTTCATTGATTAATGAAGTTTTATTATCACATTATTATTGTTACTAAACAAGAAATTTATATGTGGTAATGTTCTATGAATATATATATTGCACTGAAAGGTCATATCAGTTCCCCACTATGATGAGAACCTAGAGGCACCACAATTTTTTTCCTGAACCTAGTTCTATAGATAGATGATATTTTCTAAAAGGACACATAAAATAAATTCCATTAAGGGTAAGAGTCTCATAATACATTAAGACACATTATCATGGTGTTATCCCTTGGTAATATCCAAGATAAGAGGTTATGAGAAAAAATCCATTAATAGGAAATCCATATTTCCATGTGTCATTGGATGTTCTTATCTACAAATGTATGTATTGATCCATATAATTTAATATTATCATTAATGGATATAATGAATCCTATAATTTGATGTATTAATGATGAACATGAAAAAATACGTTCAGTGTTTCATGATTGACATTACATTAATGGATAATATGAGAAAGGATTTATCCCTTTTGTATTTTAAAAAAGTTAATATCTCAGGCCCATTGATGGGAATATAACTACCTAAATAAATCCATGATCATAGTTTTCGATAGGAGAGTTAATTTTCAGAAAGTCAAAGAAAGATATATCGAGAATATAGATCAATGGAACTGACATACGACCTACCTAATTTGAGATATTTTGATAAAAATATAATATTACATGGTAAACTTTTTTAAGAATTTGGAGATAATTACGACATGAGCTTATTTATATATGGATTCCTTGACATATTTCTAGACTCTAACCTTGTAATTAAGGTGGTTATAACTAATTCCACTAAGAAAGAGTTCTATAGGGTCACACACTAAGTGTATTATCATTCTTAGTTAAATTACAGTAATTAATTTAACACTATAAAATAAATAATATTTATTTGAGTCTGGTTGATTTCCATAATTTAATTAAAATTTATTCAAAAGAATAAGTGAGTTAAATAATAATAATTTTTTTTTAAATTTTGGTGAATATAATATTTATTAGATTTCTCATAGAATAATGAAATGATATTTATTTATTAAGTAGTCATTATTTAAGGATCGGTAAATTTTAATGAGGGAAAGAGGACTGAGTTTAATGGTCTAATTAAAAATGGTATAAATGATATTTATTTATATTTTTAATGCATTTTACATGTCAAGTAATTAATAATAATATAATTATCAATGGGTCAAAAAATAATGTTAAAGTTGTTAAGGGTTTAGTGTGCAATTATCCAACCCTAAACGTGCGATAATAAATATCCAATTATATCACTTTCTTAAAACACAATTGGTGTGAAAAATAGATAGAGTGAGACTCTATCAGCACCTAGAGAGAGATAAAAAGATATAGAGTGATCTCCTCCAATCCTCTTTAAAAATGATGAGATAACACTAAGAGTTATTTCTCTTTAAATAATAATTCTTCTATGATCAACCATGAACAATAAAAGTGAGTAAGATCAGATGTGCTAACAACTGATGATTCTACGATGTTGTTCAGAGATTGTGGTGCGTGTGTGGATCACCACTAGAGGGATTATGCACTTTGATCCTATAAAAAAATGATTGTGAGATTAGATCTATTCTACTGGGTCATAAAATGAAGTGGGCTTATAAGTTGAGGTAATTTCATATCTGCTCATAAATTAATTATAAATTACATGTGAGATCCTCCTCTTATGGATTTGACATTTTAATCTAGTAAAAAAATATAATTTTTTGTTGGACATGATTATTTAATTAGGTAAATCAATGATCACACATGATTTAATACTAAAATACGAGTTGGTCATTCCATCAAAGGATGATTTCATTGTGCCTGGAACCTACAGACGTCACTCTCACTTTTCTTCTCTTTCTTCTTGTTATTCTTATGCTTGACACTCCTACTTCTCCTATACTCACAATTTTTCAATATATTTTATTTTTATTATATCCACATACTTAAAATATTATAATTCAATATTATAAAAAGTATTTATTAATATCATTAAATTATTTCAGACTTCATTGGCTACCTCAAATTAGAGTTTAGGATGACTTTAAGGTTTCCATAATAAAACATGATTATAGAATCCCCATTTTTGGCTTCAAAAAACATTAAATGCATGACTCAATAAATTATCCCATTTGAAATTAATTTTATTTATACTTATAATGACATGACCAAAATGGTAACACCATGATATTTTAAAAGAATATCATTATGTTCGATAGCGTATACGACACACAATATCGAGCTTAAACAAACTACAAAATATTATTATTTAAATACGACTGTTATAACCTAGCCATTGAATTGGAGAGTATGAATAGAAATAACCAAATTATGAAATATATATAAATTTATTACTAAATAATTTTTTTGATTAATTCTTATAAAATAAGTATTAATTTTTTTAGAAAATTCATATTATTCTTCAAAAATATGTTTCCTTCAAACACGATTTATTGCGTTTTGGTGAGAAAATATTATATTTAATTTTTAAAAATTTTATAAAATGTATCTCATAAAATTAAATTAATTTTTGAAATAAACATATCAAAATTATCTTGGAGTTAATTTTTAATATTTTTTTGAAAGGATTGATTTTTTGATGAATAATGAAAAATACTGATTTCTATTGAAAACTATATTTTTTTTTCAAGTATATATAAATTTAAATTTCATTTTAAAATGGTTTCAAAGTAAAATTAGTTCTATTATATTATTAATATTTCAATTAATTTCATTGGATTCAATTTTATGGTTGAATTTGGTATAAAAACATTTTTATACATAAAAGATATTTTTTTTTGAAAAAATGTTTATTATGTTCTTATCTTAAATTTATTTCTGACACTTCTAAAAATTGAATCTTGAAAAAATGGATTATATATTTGGAATAAGGTTTTCTAAATTTTCTAAATATTCCACTTTTATTTTTTTTCATTATGAACAATAACCATAGTAAAGTTTTATTCGCATGGTAAAAGTAAAATGGGTAAAACAACATTAAAACTTTGAGATAAGACTTTAAAATTTCTATAACAAATGAATTTATATTATTGGATGGGTAGAGTTTATAATTTATATCCATGTCTTGGAATATTTTCCACTTCGGGCCATATTTCTTTGATGACGCCCTTATAGTAATTTAAGAAAAGAATAAATAAAAAATATCACTCTCTTGACTTTAATATCTATAATATTTTATTATAAGGGTAAAAAGAGTTTATTTTTGGTTATAGATATTTATTTTAAATATAAATTAATTTTATTTATCATAATAATTTATTTTTAATTTTTAGTTATTGAATAAATACCCTAAATGCTTACGCAACCCGACATAGTATTTATTCAATTAATAGAAAAAAAAACAAATGATTTTAAAAATATTTAAAGTAATATAATTTGGATGAATTATTATATTACATGAATTTTTTATATAAATATGACATATTAGGTATGTTTTAAAGGATTATATTTGAATTAAATCATTTTATTTCTGTATTTAATGTCAAATTAAATGAATGGTGGCAAAAATGACATTAATGTTATTTTATGAAAATAATATTTTAATAAATTATTTAAAAATAATAAAAATATTAAAATAGAACAAGGTGGATATTATATGCTCTAAAATTTTATCCCTTGGAAATTTATGAGCCAATTTTTACCTTATAAGTAAAATTATAACCCTTTAAGAATGAAAAAGTTGTTATTGCGATTAAGGTTAAAATATTTTATCTAAGGGGTTAAACCAAATGGTAAGGTTTAAAATGAAACATAAACCTGTCCAAATTTTATTTTTTAATTATATTTTGACCTTATCCTGCCTTATATTCAAATATCTATCAATTTTGAAACATTTTTATTGATAACGACTTTAGTATATTTTAATCTTTTATGACATTCCTAGAGTTCCCCACCCCTAACTTATAAAAGGGAACCTCTAATTTCTCTTATTTACAAAATGTTGAGCCTTATAGATCAATAATACCCTGAAAAAGTATCTTCTAAACTTCATTATCCATGAATTATATGTTTTTATCTTCTTAAAATACCATTCCAAGGGTCCTTAAGAAGGGATCTAAAGGAGGCCCACTAAAAAAGAGGTAATCATCTTACCTGAAATCTTTCAATTTATTTCTTATTATAATTCACCTAAATATATGATATTATTGATAAAATTATAAATTAAGTTTATTTAATATAGTAATATGTTATTATGGTTATGGAACAACCCTTATTCACTCTCTTTTCCTTCAAATGGGAAGTGAAAGCATCACTCCTGAAAACGTATGACTTGCCATATCTACAAAGCGATACACTTAATTTTCCATTAAAATCTTTAATGGATGGTTATTATGATGGTTTAAAGGTTTATATATTACATTTATGACATAATTATGCTTCTATAATTATAATATCATATCAACCTTCTTACCTTCCAATCCGTTGGAAAATGATAACATCACTCGTGTGCATATGTAGACTACTACCTCCATGAAGTGATAAGATTTATTTCTTATTTAAATTTTAATTATATATTAATAAGGATATATTTAATTAATATATATGATATAATAATTATTATTTAAATTTTAATTATTATTTAATGTTTTTCTATTCCATCAGTTGAAAAATGAAAATAGCATTCATGCATACATATGACCTACCTTTCATGGATGACTCTAAATATATATATATAATAAATATATATTATATTTATATAATTATTAAAATTATTTATATTATATATCCATAATCAAAGTATAAGGATGGGAACTACCGAATTGAAATTGTCATGAAAAATGAAATAGTTAACACCTGAAAATGATGATTTTAATAAGAAATTATTAATAAATGGGTGTTAAAATATTATAAGTAGATTATATATGATATTATAATTATGTAAATGATTATATTATATAATTAAAATAAATCAAAATTTATTATACATGAGGTTAGATTGCCTTCAAATCAAGTCAAACTTGAGGTAAGAGATTTATTGTCTCACTTTTATTTCTGGGAGACATGCTATATTCACCACTCATTTATTTTGTGTGATATATATACTTAACCTTTTACATATTATAAAATTAATATCCTTATTATAAAGATATTTAAAATTTAATTAGATGTTATTATTACATGGGTCTTACAATTCAAAAAGTTTCCAAAGTGGTAATGGTTTTCTATTACAATCTCATTGATTATTAGAATTGTTTATGGTTTAGTTTTCGATGATGAAATTTCATGATATATATCTCAAGAAACTCATGAATTTTATTATATTATTTTAATTTCTTGATAATACATGTTTTTATTTAATTTTATTTACTTTAATTACACAAGATTCTGAAAGAACTCTTTTAAGGAAATTGAGTTTATTTTTCTCTTCGGTCAAAAATAAAATTTCTTTTATATCCATGTTTTCTAAAAATGTTATTAAAAATGTTTTTAATATTATAATATTATTGTTTGAAGTCATTTTTACCCATGATTCACTTTAAAAAATATGGTTTAAAAAGGAATCTTTTTGTCATTTTCTGAATGAGGTACTTTTTTTGACTTTTTATAAAAGTGTGAAAGGAATAACTTCTTTTAACATAAACGACATGAACAAAATTTCTTGAAATCATGAACTATAAATGATTTTAATATTCCTTTACAAGTTACCATGGCTATTTTAAAATATTTTTTTCTTTAATATCTATGAAATTTTTAGATTTTAAACACGTGATTTCAAAGTGAAAATGGTATTTTTCTTAAGAACTGTTTCAAAAAATATTTTAAAAGAATTTTTCATCTAAGATAATATAATTTGATATTAATTATACTTTTCAAATGCATATTATCCAATGATACCATCCTTATTATTTATCTGGATGGTTAATTATTATGATTATAAGATGTTTATGAAACCTGTTTCTTTTCCACAGGGTATTCTATGATGAAATGATGAAATATTTTTGAAACCCATTTATTTTTTATGGGTTATGATATGATGAAATGATAAAATGTTTATTAAACCCATTAAATTTCCATGATTTATTCTATGATGAGATATTTATGAAACCCGCTTCATTTCTATAGGTTATGATATGATGAATGTTTTATGATCATGTGGAATACATATATAGGATTTTCATTATTGTAAGAATTATATATCCCTCCAATGCATTGGGTAAAGATAGATATCTCAGGGGATAAATTGGAATAGATTTGGGAGTGAACTCAATTTAGTAATGGACTCTGTCTGCCATGATAGCCTTGGGAGTGAAACTTGAATACTAAGAAAATTATTTTATGTGCTTATGTGTATACCAAAAATCTATGTCTTATACCAATGTTATACTCTCACGTATCATGTTCTTTGATTTATTTATGATTCATGTCTAATTAACTAATAATATTTTTGAAATGGATTAGAATTATGATCTATGATATGCATATTATGGGTTTCAAATGTTATGATCATGTTTTCGTACCCTTATGATCATGTTACACTTGAGTGATCATTAATATCTCCCTTGTTTATCATTAATAAGTATATGAGCTCACCATTTCTTATGTTTTATTTCCCCATGTTATGAAGAAATTTTTTAAGTAGGGTATGACTAAGAAGATTACTATGTGGTAAGATATTTTAGGGATATATTGAAGATATTTCAATAAATAAGAAGATTATGTATCTATTCTCCAAATAAACTAATCCTTTTTGTCCCTTAGACATGTATTTGTAAAAAATATTGGATATTAATATATTAAGATATAATATATATGTATGAAAATCCCAAGTCACTATAATTGGAATCATATGATAATTTTAGTTAGTAATTGTAGATTAGGATTAGAAAAATTTGGTGAAAGACTTGGGGATAAGTCTAAGTATAGTATAACATCCCAAGTTTTTGGTAAGTAAGATATCATGTAGATTTCCTAAAATTACATCCATTTCTTGATACTACAAGTGTACATGGTTTTGGAACATATTCATCTAGAGGTAATTACCTCAAAAAGAGTTGATTGAGTATATCTTGACCATAATTTTGGTGCACTATAAATGTGCCCTTATTATGCACCTAGTTTGATACTCTCACGGGATATGCTTGGGTTAATTCACATTTTCTTTACAAACCATTATGAAGGATTTCAATAGACATGGATCATGGATGACCTAGGTTAAACCTATGGTGTTATAGATTAAAAATAAGGTGTCATGATTTTTAAATAATATAAATTATTTTTCATGATCATGTGGTTTAGCAATATGATTATTATTTCTCACACTATAGATTTTGGTTTTATTCGATGGATGGAACTAGGAGAAATAATATTGACACTAAATGTAATGAAAAATGGAATGATTTTTCTTATAATTAACCAAGTCAAATAATATATGGAATATGAAACCTTGTGTTTATGCCTAACTATCTATCTCATTATATGACTAATAATATCATTTTATGAATTTCCTAACACACCTAATAAGAGAAAAATGGAGTTTCATGAAGACCATAGAGGGAAGAAGATCCAATTTTCTTCATTTCAAGTATGTTGAAAGAATCACCCATGAAAATTTCTCAAAGGAACATGAATATTTTTTGAGTGTGGAAAATAAGGACATAGAGAAAGTAATTGTCAATGGAAAAAGTGAAGATTTTGATTAATGAAATGGATTAGAATAATGATTTACTAAGCCCTAATCTATTGTTGAATGTTTTAAATGTCTAAAATATGAGAATTATAAAAATCAATGTCCAAAGAGGAAAGATAGAAAATAGTATCAATTAGGTTATACGAGTATAGGTTTTACTATTGATAAAGAGACTATGAACGACATATGAAATGAAGGAGGTATTAAGGAATAAGATGACTAATCCTTGTTCATGTTTTAAGAAATTAGTGTAATGACTGAAGTTTTTACACATTCTAATTCCATAAATATGTTATTTAAGTATTTTTATCAATGGTGTTCTTGTTATAAGAAGTTTAATGATTATTCTGTAGTATTTTTTCTTTAAGGATTTTTAAGAATATGTTGAACTATATTGATGAACTGGAAAAGTGATTTAATGGTAAGGTGATATTTTATGAAAAAAAATATGATTTAGAGAAAGATAATCCTTAATACATGCCTAATATTGAGATAATAATATTCCGTTTAGATAATGAGATCATTGATATAGGTAGTGGGATAGTATTGATGACATTGGAACTGGTTACTGATTTAATGAAAAAGTGGTTTATGTCATATTTTATGGAGTATACAACATTTTTGGATTTATGGTATATATTAAATAGTATTTTATTTTATTTAAGGAGTGAGGATATAATTAATTTTTGGAAGCATATATGTTTTCATTTATGTTTTATAGTAATTCATGTTATTACCATTTTTAGAAGAATATATGATCAAGGTATTTGGTATGAGACATTTAGAGTTACTTTATATTGTTTGGGGATTAATGTTAAATTGATATAAGAAATTTAGTGACCTTATTTCTAAATTTTTGGGTTTTGAATTTGATCATACATATTTTAGAAGGTATTTAAGGTTAAATACTTACAGAATGGTTTAAGTTACAATTTAGGTATTATTGTCTGAGGTTAATATATGATTTATCACACTGGATAACCCATGATAATCATTTTGGGTTTGGAAAATATAGAGATAGGATGAATGAATTGTCATTTTTATTATAGATATTATGATTCATTAAAAGTTAATTTTAGTTCTTTAGGCATGAAAAATTCATCTTAAATATTAATTTCATGAAGTAATAGATGAAGTGGAAATTGATCGAAGTACAACCAAAGGATGAAATTATGATTATAATAAGGAATGAAATAAAAAAAGTATATATTTTTGTGTTCTCTATATTGAAAATAAAATAATCCCTAAACATTAGGAAAATTATCTTCAAATAAAATGTTATACTTTTACCTTCATTTCCTATGAATCGGTGATCTTTTCACCCATCACATATATATGGGTTTTTGGTTGTTAACTTTCTCTTGAACTTTTTCTCTATCACTCTATATCTGTCCTTGGGCATTAGTTTTCTCTTCTATGTCCACATTTTAACTTCCCATTAATGTTATCCTATTTGGAAACCTAGTTTTTTGTTATTCCATATGAAATAACTCTTTTTAAGAGGAATTTTTATTTACCTATTTTATGAGGTGGATTTTTCATAAAGTATTTTTCAAATTTAAATCCTTTAATTACCAAGAAAAAGATAAAATTGTGAGGAAGAAATTTATTGGGGCGGGGGTGGGGGATGTAAAACACTAATATTTTAAAATATAAACACTATGTTTGATAGCATATATGACATGAAACACTAAGCTTAAACAAAATACGAGATATTATTATTTAAATTTGATTTTTATAACCTTGCCATTGAATTGGTGGGTAAGAATAAGAATAAATACATTATGAAATATATTTAAATCCCATAATCAATAAAAATGTGTTGATTAATTCTTAGGAAATAAGCATTCAATTTTTTTCCAATCAATTCATATTATTCTTTAAAAACAAGTTTCATTCAAACATAACTTATTACTTTTTGTGGGAAAATAATATATTTAATTTTTGACACTTTTAGAAAATGTATTGGATAAAATAAAATTCATTTTTGAAATTAAAATTTCAAAATTATATTAGATTCAATTTTTAATAATTTTATGAAAAGATTTGTTTTTGATGAATATTGAAAATTATTGATTTCTATTGAAAATTATATTTTTGCAAGAATTTACGAAGTATATTTTTTTTAAATTATTTAAAATTAAAATTAGTTCTATTATATCATTAATAATCCATTTAATTTTATTGGATTTTATACTATAGTTGAATTTGTAATAAAAACCTTTTTATATATAAAAAGGCATTTTTTTGAAAAACTTTTTTTCATTACATTTTACGTTTTTATATTAAATTAATTTCTATCACTTCTAGAAATTGAATATTAATAAAAGGATTGAAAATTTGGAATTAGTAGTTCTATGTTTGCTAAATAGACCACTTTTATTTTTAGTGATTATGAATAGTAACCATAGAAATTTTTTATTAGCACAATAAGGGTAAAACTGGTAAAATATTGTTAAAATTTTGAGACAAGGATTTAAAATTTCTATAACACTTGTATTTATCCTATTTTATGTGTTGATTTTTCAAATTATATCCAATCCTTGAATATATGGCCACTTTGAGCTATATTTATTTGATTATGACCATTATATTAATTTAAGAAAACAAAAAACAAAAACTGTCACTCTCTTGACTTTAATAACTATAATATTTTATCATAAGGGTAAAAAAAGGTTATTTTCAGTTATAAATGTTTATTTTAAATATAAATTAATTTTATTTATTATAGTAATTTTTTTTATTTTTTAGTGATGGAATAATCACCTTAAATTCTTACATAACATTGACACAATATTTATTCAATTACTATAAAAATAAAATAAATGTTTTTAAAAATATTAAAAGTAATAAAATTTGGATGAATTATTATCTTCCATGAATTTTTTATAAAAATATAAAATATTAGGGATTTTTAAAAGGATTATATTATAATTCCATATTTGTCTTGTTGTCTTTAAAATGAAATGAAATTAATGACATTTTATGAAAATGATATTTTAATAAATTATTTAAAAATCCCAAAAATATTAAATTAGGAAAAGGAAGATAATATATGGTTGAAAATTTTATATCTTGTACATTTATTTTTCAATTGTCACTTATAAGTAAAATTATAACCCTCTAATAATGGAAAAGTCATTACCACGATTAAGGTTAAAATAAGTTACCCATGGTGTCAAACAAAAAGATAAGGATTAAAATACCACTTAAACCTATCCAAATTTTATTTTTTGATTATATTTCAACCATATCCTACCTTATATTTTAATCTATATCAATTTAGAGGCATTTTTCTTGATTATAACTTTAGTATATTTTAATCTTTCAATAAGTTCGAAGAGTTCCCCTCCCCTCACTTATAAAAGGGAACCCCTAATTTGTCTTCTTTACACTACATTGAGCCTTATAGATCAAAAAAACCTACCACGTTCTCTTCTCAAATTCCCTATCCATAAATTATAGGTTTTTATATTCTTAAAATACTATTTCAAGGGTCCTCAAGAAGGGATATAAAGGAGGCATATCGAAGAAGAGTCAATCATCTTACCCAACTGCTTTCAATCTATTTCTTCTTATACTTCCTCTAAATCCATAATAATCTTCATAAAATAATAAATATAGTATCCTCAATATATTTAAATGTTACTATGATTATTAAACCACCTTTATTCACCCTATTTTCTATAGAAAATTTGTTTTTTCCTTGTAATAAATATTTTAAGGAATATTTTTGAGGCCAGACCCTGAGTCAGCGTGAGATTTTGGAGTCCCGGGAGGCTCGATTTTGATATAATAAAATTATTAAATTTATTATATCATGAATGCATAGTTTTTTTGAAATAATTTAATAACTCTCAAATTTAGTTTCATATCAGAAATCTAACACTATTATTAAATTTGGATTACGGGTTTTACCCTAGGCATGACATAATCTTTTTGAGTGTAAGATGTTTGGATTGATCACCATAATGGGTGGAATAATAATTAATTAAATAATTTAATTTACTTAATTATTTATAATTAAGAAAAACCCAATCTCCCATATTAAATCCTAGTTATGGAAAATCCCTATTGTTATTTGCATAACCCCATGGATTTAGAGAGGAGGATTTGGAGGATAGTTCTTAGATAATCAACAAAAGATCGTGCTTTAGTGATCAATGTACCAAATGAGTTCATGGATATAACTAATGAAATTTATGTGTGACAGTTATTCATCAATGATTTATCTAAACTTGATTTAGGAAACTATTTTATTCTATTTAATCTCTATATTTTTTATCCCTTGACCGAACGTGAATCAATCCTTCTAGAAAATTGATTCACGGGTCAACTGTTAATTTATGACCATTACATTATCTTCCTTGAACTAGGAATGGATATTGTGTTGATTAACCATGATTATTTTTATTCATTCACTATTCCAATGGAAATGTATTGATGCTAACCCAAACAATGGATGATGTTTATTCCTTGTGTTTCTGTTTTGTGCATTCCTCCCACCTTTCTTCACACATTCATCACCAATATTTCTTTTAGATAGTGGTTCAAAAAATACCCGATAATTGGTGATTACCCAACCATTATTTTGTGAAATATATTGATACCATGTGTTTGTGTTCAGGATCAACAATACGATCGAGGTGTGATGACAATGAGAGATGATCTAGTGATGAACTGAAGAAGACTGGTTCATAGGTTTAGTGTTTTGGTGATACAGGGAGATGAAGGTTGATTCTTGAATGGTTTGGATAGATGGAATCTAGGAACCAATGAAAGAAAGGGTTGGTCAAAACTAGATTTTACTTCTATGGTGAGAATCATATCTAGAGCAGAGGAAGTATAGGCATAGGAAAAATACGAATGAAGGTTTTTGGATTTTGGAAAATCCCTATATACACAGTATATAGTCTTTAAAACACACGCCATGTAGTATTATGGATTTGGAGACTAGGGTTTCAGAAAAATAAAACATCCCACACTGTGTGGGACCTACCACATGTTTTGTGATCCATGATTAGTGACTTGGTGTTTACCCCTAGGGTAAACGGGCACATACACAACCAAGTACATGATCATGCCCAGAGTACATGGGTATGCCTTGGTACTTAGACACAACCAGAGTACTCGGACATGACCAGGTACACAGGCACAACCAGAGTACATTGGAACAACCCGATACTTAGACCTGACCAGAGTACCCAACTATAACTAGGTAAGAATGAATAGAGTACACAAGCACATGAAAAAGTAAACAGGAATAGGTGAGAGTAAATAAGCATGCTTGGGGTAGAACATACATGTCTTGTACATAAAATACATATTATTTAATTTTCCTAGTGAATTTTAAGGCCCTTGTTCTCTTCATTATAGATAATTCTCAGTATGGTATGTCCCCTTGTTCTATCCCTTTGAGGGTTTAGTGAGGCATTACATCCTGAACATAGGATGTGATCCCCTATACAAGATTAGTCATGAATAGAGTTATGGAACCCCTCAGTGTGACCTTAGGTGTGATCCTCTTCCCCTCTCTTCTTCCTAAGGTGGGGTTTTAGGAATCATCGTGACCAAAATACATAGGCATATGATCCCCTACTTAGTGGTTTAAACTAGTTAGCGTTTCTGGAATCCTCTAGATCCCCTGGGTGAGATCCCCTATCTACGTATTGAAATCTTTACAGTTCCAGTGTGTACTTGTTTTTGATGAGGTCCAACGAGCATGACTTATTTAGAGTTCTAGTGTGTACTATGTTCTCTACATAGTGATAAAATTCATTTCCATAACTATGTTTCATGGATGGTTATTGTGAATGGAATAATGTTTATATATGATATTAATGACATGATTATGATTCTGGAATTATAATTAATATCTACTTTCTTATCTTCTGATCTATTGGAAAACAATAACATCCCTTGTGTATATGTGTAGACTGCCACCTCGACAAAACGATGTGTTTTTTTTAATTTCCATTTTACTTGTATGATAAAATGGATAGATTTAAGGAATATATATGATATATATAATATAATAATTATTTTGTAAAGGTGAATTTGTTGGAACCAAGGTTTTTTTACTATAAATGGAGCATGGTTTTGTTTTCAATCCTCACATGTAAGATCATGGAGCCTTCAAGGAAAGAGATCTTATAGTTCAAGAAGACAATAGTATTGAAGGTGGCATCGTTTCTCAATATTTTCCAATTTTTTGGGTCCAAAAATTGGAGAATGGAAAAAAGTGTTTTTGCAAAGAGATTTTCATGCTAGTCATAAGGAGATTTAGAAAGTCACATGCCATAAGTTTTTCATGATTAGTGAATCAAAATTTAGAAAAGGAAATAAGGGCATGTAGTTTTTGGAGTTGGTGCACAAGGTGAGTTACACGATAGAGTCCTGGTAAAATGGACTAGCATGTCTGGGGGAAAGTTGTATATTGTGCACTCAGGGTCACCAAAATGCCTATAAATAGACAAGTACCCCAAATCAAGATTTAATATGTTTTTCCAACAAAGATCCATTGTCTCGATGTGCAAGGGAGTTTTGCGCAAATGACTTGTGCGAATTAAAATTTGATCGCAAGGATTCTTTTTGTTTTTAAAAGTCCAAGTTATATGTATGGTGTAGCTGCATGACCAATAAGTGTTGAACAACAGATAAGGGTTTCATAAAAAATAAGGTTTTCATGAAAAGTAAGGGTGACATGAAATTATCATACGGGACAATCCGCATACTTGCATTCTATAAGTGGTGTTCCATGCAAGTACAATGTTGAGCTTCTAACAAGATTCGATTATCTGGTTTATTCATTCAGTGTATTCAAGTGCATATATTTAGGACTTTTATATGAACAAAGTCTCATGATAGATAAAGATAAATAAGTCAATTCAAATCAATTGAAGAGACCTTCAAGTCGATAAACTGAGTGAGACTTCACCCAAGGTAATGAGCAAGGGGGATTCGATAGAAGTGCTCTGAGGGATGTAGTGTGATATCCCTAAAATATTGTAAAGGAAGTGTACTAGACACAAAGTGATTATGTCTAAACTTTTTTACTCTACAACTAGTGAAGATTAGTATAATTTGGTATTACTGAAACACTATTAACATATGATCCTTGGACTATCCCTTAGTGGTGAACTAAGTAAAATTGTTGTTTCATATCTTTGCATGTGATTGTTTTTTTTTCTACACTTTCTATTCAGGTAGGTTTAATAGGGTCCTAGTAATGTGGGAACAAGATCTATCATTTTAGAAGAAATTTTTGATACCTCGATTCACCCCTCCCCTCTCAGGGTGTTTCAGTGTCCATCAAGAGGTATCAAAGGGTAAAGGTTTCTGGTGTTAAATATATCCCTCTTTGTTTTCATGGAGAATTCAATTAATGTCATGGGAGTCCCCCACTTTGATGGAAATAACTTTTAGATATGGAAGAACAGGATGGGATCTATTCTAATATCCCTTGGAATGGAAGTACTCTTTTCTACTTCACAAGGAATACTGGTCATTGATCCAATAGAGATGTCAATAACTGATACAAATACGAAAATACTTAACGTAAATGATAAATCATAGAATGCCTTCACTACATCTCTTTTTGATCAAAATTATCTAAAGGTGATGAGTTTTACTTCTGTAAAGTCGGTGTGAAAAAAACTAGAGAACATATATGAAGGCAAAAAAAAGTGAAGGAGGAAAAACTCTAAGTTTTTCACAATAGGTTTGATGATCTAAAGATACATCCTGATGAAAATGAATATAAATGTTTCAATTGAATTACTGAAGTTGTAGGAGCAATTTTTAAGCTTGTTGATGAAATAAAATACATTGAAATTATGAAGGAACTCTTGAGAAAACTTCCACATATTTAAAATCAAAAAGTTTCATCCCTTGAGGAAGTATATTTGTCAAAAATTTCCTTCGATAATTTTCTTAGAAGACTGGTGTCATTTGGAATGAGAGTCGGGCTAGAAGATGCGACGACACATGTCAACAATGAAATAGAATTCAAAGGAATGGAGAAAATTGAAATTTTGGAAGATAGTGCAAATGAAGGTATTGAGGATGATGAATTTGTTTCCCTCTTTTCCAATAAATTAAAGTGAGGAAAAATAAGATTTGAAGGAAATATACCCTTTTCCTGTTTTCATTTTTGTAGAGTTGGACGCATTGCCTCTCGGTGCTCAAGGAAGTTTGATGATGATGAAGGCAAAGTTTAAAACTCACAGAAGCCTCAGAAAAGGATTCCTCAAAAGGGAGACTTCAAATATAGAAGGAAATTACAGAAAAAAGTTTTTTATATAAAGAAGAAGTTGATGATAATGAATTATTTGAGGAAGAATAACCATAGATTAAATCTAGAAACCAAGCATCTATGATGGTTACAGTTGATAATTAAGAACAATCAAAAGATTCAGCTAGAGATAATCGGTTGATTTTTGATGCTGATATCAAGTTGCAACTTGAGGATTCTCTTATTATGTTTGAGATTCAAAGTAACAGATGAAAAAAGTAGAGAGATGTTGTAGAAGAATCATCGTAATATGTTGATCATCTTGAAGATAAAATTGAATGACTAGAAGAAGTGGTGAAAGAACATTCAAAAACCTTTTAAAACAATGAATATGTAGTAGAAATGAAGCTCATAATTGAAGAATAGGGAAAGGTCATAAATGTCCTTACATTCATTCCGGAGGAGAAGTCAAATACTTTTGATTTTCTTGAAGAAGAAGTTATTACTCTTAGGTGTAAACTTGAAAGTGAATCAAATTCAAAAGAAACAAAGAATAAAATTTAGTTTGAAAGATTCAAAGATTTTGACTCGATAAAGAGATCAAAGCATGGTTTAGAATGAGTAAAGAAAAATTTTAATGATAAAAGATCCATTTTCATGGGAAAAAGTGGAATTGGTTATGATTTTGAAACAAGGAAGGCTAAAAAAAGATGAACCAAAATAAAGGGAAACTAAAAGTTGAACATATAATATGGTCGCCAGAATTCTTAACAAATAAAGATTCAAATCAAACTGAAAGGAGAACTGAATCATATCCACATGTTTCCAAAAATGATAGGCTATCAAACTATTTTCATAAGGAAGGATACATTAGGAGGAATAGAAGTGTGAAAGAATTTCCTCTTATAAAATTTCAATTCCATGGCTATCTGGGTCATACCATGTCATACTATTAAGAGGTAAGGAGATATTTGAACAAGGAAGATCTAGGAAGTAAAAAAGGGAAAAAAACCCATATCCTACTTCTTATAGAAGAAATAATTTCTATGGATATTTTTTTCATTATTATAACTTTATTCATAAAGATGTTTATTGTAGATAGAGGAAAGGCATGAACAATACATACAGAAATCAAGGACAAGTCAACACTCATCAACCAGATAGTATTTCTCTTTTATAAAGGTTTTATCCTATAGAAGAAGAGCCTATGTATGATGAACCTAATCACATAAAAGAGATACTTTAAAGGAAATATTTATCATTCACTAAATCTAATATTTTGTAGAAGGAAAAGAAGAAAATTGATAAATCTAACCTTGCAGAAGTATACCTCAAAGCTACAAAGAGTAGCAGTAGTTGGATTCCTGATAGTGGATGCTCATCCCATATGATGGGAAATGAATTAATATTAAATAATGTTAAGAAAAGGGTAGATGGAATGTTAATGTTTGGTAATTATGGTGCTCTTAAGATCAAAGGTAGTGGAAGCACTGAACTGGCTAACAACGAGCTTAAGAAAACTGGAGTTCTTTATGTGGATGGTTTAGGTCACAATCTCCTTAGTGTGAGTAAATTCGGTTACTCAGGACTTATGATTAAATTAAATCAAATGGTATGCACTATAAAAATAAATATAGGAAATTCACTCATGAAAGGTTGTAGAACAAATGACAACTTATACCAAGTTGATAGTAGAGAGAATATTTTCTACTTAACCATTGATGAATAAAACAACTTGCGACACTAGAAATTGGGGTACATTAATAAAAAGACATTGAAAAAGATATCTAAGCTGAATATATTCATTGATATCCCCAATATAAATCATGAATGGGAAAATACTTGTGATTCATATATATGAGGGAAGTTGGTCCGCAGTTCATATCGACCAAAGAAGAAAAGGGCATCAAATCTTCTTGATCTCATCCATACAGATGTATGTGGTCCAATAAATGTTTCCAGGACATATGTAGAGAGGTAATTAATCCTTTATATTGATTATTATAGTATAATGTATTGTGTGATTGTTATACATAGGAAATGGAATGTTCTTGATTACATGAAAACTTATCGCTGAATCACCGAGAATGATACTAGACAAAAAATTAAAGTGTTTTGGTCTGACAATGGATAAGAATACATATCTATTGATTTTGAAAATTACCTAGAGAAACATGGAATACAATATAAGGTTGATATTGTTAGAACTCCACAATAAATGGACTTATTGAATATAAGAATTGGCAGGTGAACGATATGGCCAGAACTAAATTGATTGTGAGTCATATATCTCATCATTAATGAAAGAGTTTTTTCAAGATACAATTTATATTCAAAATTGAATGGGGATTTATTTTGGATAAATTAATACCCCATATGAGTTATGGCATGGAAGTAATCCCTCCTTGAAGTATTTTCATGTTTTCAAAAGAAAATGATTCATTTTAAACAAGGAAGGAAATCAAGGGAAGTATGATGACACTACAGATGAAGGAATATTCCTCAGATATTCAATGAATAAAAAAGCCTATAAATTCTTCAATAATAATCTTGGATGAATTGTGGGAAGTAGTGATGTTAATATCATTGAAGGTAATACCACAAGTACCTTTAAGGGATCTTATAGTGATATAATTAAATATATAGAAGATAATGGAAATGAAACAAATTCAAATGCAGATTTATAGGAAGGTGTGAAAAACATTAAGAGATCAAAAAATGATGTTGATTTATAAGAAGAATCAGAAGAGGAAACTATGGTTGAAGAAAATTATTATGAACCTCATTGGAGAAATCGAAGAGCCAAAATTGATTAATCCAATATCATTGGGGATTGGAAAACACCCACATAGATAAGGATAATGAGGAATAATTCACAATATTTATTTCTATCAATTGTGGAACTATCCTCATTTGAAGAAGCTATGAAAGATGAATCATGGGTTAAAGCCATGAATGAAGAGTTAGATTAGATCGATGAGAAACAAACAAGGGAACTAGTTTAGAGACTCAAACATCACAATGTGATTAGTATGAAATGGTTTTTTAAAAATAAATTCAATGATCATGGAAATGTGTTAAAAAATAAGGATCAATTGGTGTGTAAAGTCTATGCACATATTGAAGGAGTTGAAGTCAAAGAAACATTTTCTCTAGTGGTGAGACTGGAGTCAGTCAGGATTTTTCTTGCTATGGAAATTCAAAGAGGATGTAAAGTTTATCATATGGACATTAAAACAAAATTCTTAAATGGTGTTCTTGAAGAATAAGATGTATATATCAAAAAACCGGGGGTTTTATAATTGTAAATGATGAAATTAGGGTCTGTAGATTGAAGAAGGCTCTCTATGATCTAAAGAAAGCACCACAATCTTGGTATTCTCATAAGGATTCCTATCTGAAGAAGCTAAAAGTTGAAAGAGGAGGTGTCAACCATAACCTATATGTGAAGAATTCAAAGGAATATCAATTTATGGTGTTGGTGTATGTATATGATATTATATTCAGAAGAAGTAGGCATAGATCAGTGGAAGAATTTTCCAATCACATGAAATAAGAATTCAAAATGTCTATGATTGGTGAACTCATATACATATTGGGGTTGCATGTGATTCATAAGAAAGAATAAAATTTTATTTTATAAGAAAAGTATGAAAGATTGTTTTTGAAGAAATTCAATATGCATGACTCCAAAACAATTTCGACCCTGATTATGGTTGGGTGAAAACTTGGAAAGCATGAGAATGAGACTTCGGTGGATCCCCCCAGGTGCAGGAGAATCATTGGAAGCCTATTTTACTTGACTACAACACAGTCTAATATCATTTATGAAACATGATCAGCATACTAATTTCAAAGAAATCCGAATGAATAATATATAGTGATAGTTAAATTAATCATGAGGTACATTCAAGGTACTCACAGTTATGGATTATACTTTGCTGCAGGAAGAGATAATGAACTATCGACATTTTTTGATGACGAATGGGTTGGAGATATTGGGGAAAAAAATTCCAAAATTTACGGGGAATTATTTATTGGATAGAACTGTGTGGTCTGGTTGAGTAAGAAATAGGAAATCACTTCCCTCAGTACAACTGAAGGTGATTATATCTCCGCAAAAAAGGTTAGAACTCAGCTATTGTGGATGAAGCAACAACCGAATGATATTTGTGATAAAGTGAAACAACCAATGGTGATTCACTATGATAAAAAGATCATAATTGATCTTATGAAGAATCCTATCCAGTATTCTCATACCAAAAACATTGAAATCAGATATCACTTTATCAAGGAAAAGGTTAAACAAGGCATGATTAAACTGGATAATGTTGGAACTGATGATCAAGTGGATGCCATAATGATCGAGCCATTTTTAGCTTATGTGTTTGACAAGCATCAGTTGAAACTCAGTTTCCAACCACCTCCCAGGGCATGAGGAGGTTATGAGTGTTCCCCTATCCCGAGTTGTGTTAACTGTTTTAATCTTTTTATTCAAGTGATGCTGGTTTATGGGGGAGATATGATCTAGAGGGAGTATGTTTTGAGTTGTTCATGTCAAACTTAGGCTCTTGGGGATTATTGATAATGGGAGAGAATTAATAAATTCAATGGTTCAATTGAGTTACAAAGGGAATAATTATGAGTTACAAAAGGGGAAAATGAAGGGATAAAATGAGAATGGAGAAAAAAATTACTGTTATGAAGAAACAGTCAAAGCTTATCTTGGACATCATTAAGCATTCAAAAACATGAGAACACAATACATCATTAATCATTACAAAACAAAATAACCTAATTCACGATTCCCCTCATGTTTTCTAAAATAATCATTACTCATGTAGACTTAGAGTATTTGCTGATTTGTTTCATTTGTATCGGGTTTTTTTCATGACTGGTGCTTTATTGAATTTATCTGTAGATTGCCAACAAACCTAATGGGTGAAATTTGCATGCTGTGTACTCAGGGTCACCAAAATGACTATAAATTGGAGAGTACCCCCACTCAAGACTTAAGATGTTTTTCTAATGAATATCCATTGTTTTATCTTGGAAAGGAGTTGCGTACGAATGACTTGCATAGAGTAAAACTTGTGTGAAAGTGTTCCTTTTGCCTTTAAAAGACCAAGTGATTTTTATGGTATAACTGTGTAATAGATAAGTTTTGCCCGATAGATAAGGGTTTCATGAAATATAAGGGTTTCATGAAAAGTTAGGGTTGAATAAAATTATATCATGCAACAATCCCCATACTTGCGTGCCAAAAGTGGTCTTCCGTACAAGTACGATACTGATCTTCTAACAGGCTTCAATTGTCCAGTTTGTTCATTCAATGCTTTCAAGTGCATCTATTTTGGACCTCCATACAAGAAGAGTATCACATTGGATAGAGACAAAGAATTTAATGAAAATAAATTGAGGATACCATAAAGTTGATAAACTGAGTGATACTTCACCCAAGGTAGTGAGAAAGGGGGAGTTGATGGATGTGCTCCGAGGGACGGAGTGTGCTATCCCTAAAATGTTGTAAAGGAAATGTTCTAGGAATAGAGTGACTATGTATAAAATTTTTTACTATAGAAATAATGAAGATTAGTGGAATTTGGTATGGATGAAACACTATCATCATGTTCTCCTTGGACTATCCCTTAGTGGTGAACCAAGTAAAATTGTTGTGTTATCTCTATGCATGTGATTTTTTGTTTTATTCACTTTCTCTTCATGAAGGTTTAACCGGTTCTTACCAATGTGAGAATAAGATTTGTCATTTTAGAGGAAAATTTTGACACCCTGATTCACCCCTACCCTATTAGTGTATTTGGGGCTCTTCAAAATTATTATTTACCTATTTTTTTCATCCTTTGAAAAGTGAAAACAGTGTTCATGCATATGTATGACCTATCATCTCTATGAATAGTGTAATTAATTTTTCTATCTTTAAATTTAATGGATGAATATATATATATATATATAATGAATATATATGATATTTAAATCATGATTAAAATTCTATAGATGATGGAACCAGGAAGATATTTTAGGTACGGTAACTACAGAATTGAAATTTTGTAAAGACCCGTAATTCCATGTATTTTCATTAATTAAATGGGAATTTTAAGAGTTTAAAAAAATGGACGGTGCATGATTATGAGGCCTGGAGTTCCCATAATGAATTTTTGAACTTTTTTTCAGGTACGTTTAGTAAACGTGTGAGTGGGTTTTTGTAACGTTTGAACTAGTGCTCAGAATTGAAATCTGAGGACACTGTTGAACTCGCAGTGCTGATATTTCCTTAAGGAGACCTTCAACTCAACTGCAATAGGTCAATGGTGGAAGTTAGTTTTTCACTTTTTCGTGAGAGAATAAAATAAAATAAAATGGTGTAACATTTTATTTTGAAACTCTTTGTGGATGTTGAGAGGTGGGGACCACCATAATTAAACCTCCCCTTGAGGTTATGGAGGTGGGGACCACCAAACCTAAAACATCCCATGAGAGGTTATGGTGGTGGGGAACACCCGGGATTAAACCCCTTTGAACCTCCCACTTAAATGAGGGGAAGTCTCTTGAACTTCCCCTTTATTAATTATGCCACCCCCTTTAATTAATACACCAACTTAATTAATTAATTATTCCAATTTGAAATTATGCCAACATATTCTATAATGTTGACTAATTCATTTTTGGTGGAATTGGGGGAAACTCTTGGCAAAAGGGAGAAACTTGGAGAATTTGGAGAAATATCTCCAACAAATAATGCCAATGAAGAATTCTGACTTCGACTTCGACTTCTTCCTCGGGACAATAGTTGACAAGGAACATCTTCAATGTCAACGAACTGACGATCGAGGGAACTCCGACATCACCGACGTCTATCTATCCCGAACAACGTCATCTCCTTCCTCACAACATCCATCGACGAATCAAATGAGGTAGGAAGGGTGTTTGAATTATTTCCCTTACCCGTTCTTGATATTCCTGTGATTCAAGTATTATAGCCGCTTGCTACCACAATAATGCGGAGAGTGTGGCCCAAACAAACATGACCCGTCCTCTCTAAATTTCTTGGGATAATTCTTATGTTCTTAGCGATGGAGGAGGATGACTATCCAGAACGGTGAAGGTGATGAAGGCGATGAAGGCAACAATGCCACCCTATGGCCACCATTGGTCGTAGCTCCGCCGCCCACGACCTCCACGCCCCACGACGCTCCTCTGCCCGCAGCCTTCGTGCCCCACGGCTCTCCGCTGCCCATGGCCTCTACACCCCGCGGCCGGCCGTGCCATCCCGTGGCTGGCCACGCCATCCCGCGGCCTCGCCGTGCCGCCCCATGACCTGTTGTGCCACCCCGAGTCCTACTGAGCCGCCTCACGGCCTAGCCGCACTGCTCGCGGCCTTACGCCATTTACAGCCGAGCCATCCTGCACCCTCGCGGAACCCCTGCTGCCAAGCTGCCCCGCGGCCTCGTACCATCCACGGACAAGCCGCCCCATGACCGAACTGACCCGCTCCATCACGAAACCCTCACGGTCGAGGCACCTTGCGGCCTCGCGCCATCCGCGGACGAACCGCCCCATGGCCTCACGACCCCCACTACAACGCACCGCCCATGTAGCCCCACGACCTCCATAGCCCTTTGTGACCCTTCTCGACCCACACGGTCTGCCGGACTACCCAGCGGGCAGGGCCAAACCTAATCAGTCGGGCTGCCCAGCAGGCCCGGTCAGGCTGGGTCGGACCAGACCTGGACCAGCTACGCGCCTTTCTCTCTAACGACCATAACTTTGGCACCGGGTGTCCCTTTGACAAACCGTCAATGGAACTGTAAACCTTGGAGTGATACGGTCCTTTTGGTATACCCCCACTAGATTTTTGGGTAAATTTGAGGTACAATCTTGTTGGATTGAGCACGAATCCAAATGAGCCCCCCAGGACTAAAAGGCTAATGACTCATAGACGATGCGTCTGATTGACATGCCATATGTTGCGTTGAGACCCCTATGACGTTGAAAACCTTTGAGATACTTCTTCGTGGGAATTCGTGGCAGTTGGAGTATCGGACAGTGGCTTGGGGAGTGGATCCTTCCGGATATGAGCAAGCCTAGTGCGGGAACCCAGTAGTTGGCTATGGTGTGAAGAATGAAGAGAGATCCTGCATGGGTCAACACCGAGCAATCCTATGTGGGTCAGCACCTAGCGATCCTATGTGGGTCTGCACCGAGCAATCCTGTCTGGGTCAGCACCTAGTGATCCTATGTAGGTCAGCACCGAGCGATCCTCTGTGGGTTAGCATCGAGCGATCCTATGTGGGTCTGCCTCTTAATAGAGTAAGATGATTCAGTAGTTACATATAATAATCTCTAAAACTGTACATAAGTTATACCTGGTGTGAGATGAGTCCTTACCTATGTGGTACTATTCTTCATGGTAATACCTTGGTGGTATTCTTTGGTGTAGCGTGCCTGTGTGGTACTTGCCTTTGTGGTATTAATTCATTTGTGGAACAATTGAGCTTGGGGATTTGGAGTTGGACTTTCTATTTTTCTCATGATTGAGATTGGTTGACTTGATAAATTAGGTATATGTATGGGAATATACCTAAGTAGGGATATCAGTTGTTCCTTTTCTTTGTGGTTCATACTTGGTGGATTTTGTGAGACCTTGAGGGTCTCACGATCCCTACTGAGTATCATTATACTCACCCCTGCATGGGATATGCCCACACCTCATTGTGTTTTGTTCATACGATGGAAAAATCTGATCGAGGCTAAGAGTACCAGGACTGGACGGTGCTCAGAGGTGGACCATACGACGTGTCGGTATGAAGAGGATATGGGTGGACATGGAGTACTGAGGAGGTGATATGTACCTACCCTTCTGGTAGGAACCTCATAGGATGACCCATTAGCTGTCTTTCACTCTCTTCAGTTGTATTGTATTCTAGTTATGCTTGTACTTTCCAGTTGGGCTTGTATTCTGACCATTTTTTACTTACTGCACTCACTCTGTTTACTATTTAGTTTACTTGAGTTCGTATCTTCCTTTGTGTGTGCTTACAGGTTATGAAGGCAATGCCTTCCCAGTTTTAGTGAATACACCTTCGGTGCTAGTCACCAGACTTTGTCCTATGGAAGGCGGGCTTGGGGTAGTCACGACACGGGCCCCGGGGGACGGGTCATGACAAATTGGTATCAGAGGAGTCAGTTCTACTGTAGAACATAGGACTCTGATCTTTTTAAAGGAAATAGTGTTAAGTGTAGTGAGTGTGTTTATTAGTTTAGAGAATCCAGTGTTAGTGGATTGGCCGACATATCCATTCACCAGGACCCTGACTTCTGATTTCTGACTCAGTGCACGAAACCACTAATTGCGTGTGTGTTTCCAAGAGTTTTCTTTGTGATCACTTGAGTCAGATCACCAGGTATAACTTATTGACCATGGAACACCTGTTTCTTTTCATAATTCCTCCACGAAGATATAAATCTAGGGTTCCAAGAGTTGTACACAATGATATCCCACCGAGCGATGAGGCCTCGGTGCAGGGCCTTATTCAAGTAGAGGTACCTGTGGAGGCACCAACGATACCATTGCCCATTGGGCCACCGATTCCACCAGCCCCAGCAGTAGATGGTGCATGCCACTTGAATACGTTGCATGAGTTCCAGTGCCAGAGGCCACCTTGGTTCAGGGGAGAGATGGACCCACAGGCGGCTGAGGACCGGCTAGAGGCCATGGTGAGAGTTTTCCGACTGGTAGGGACACCATCTGATCTCTTGGTGATCCTTTCCACCAGCCTTCTATAGGCAGTAGTAGGAAGAAGGTAGATTTTTATGCTCTAGGCTCACGATGAGGTGACGCTTCTCTGGGCAGACTTCGAGAGCCTATTTTGGGCAGAGTTTTTCCCAGCGACTCTTCGTGCAGTACACATTTAGGAGTTACTTCATCTGAAGCAGGGAATCATGACTGTATCTCAGTACTGAGTGAGGTTCACTGACCTCTCATGCTACTCCACTAATATAGTAAGGGACACATTCTTCGGGGCCCAGACATTTGATTAAGGGCTTATGTGAGAGATCATGGCTTCGATGATTTCTCTTAGTATACCGACGTGGGCGAGGGTGTTAGAGAGATACCTCTTAGTGGATCGTTTCCTTGCTGAGCAGTCACCAGTAGTGAGAAAAAACACCGGACATCACGTAGCAGAGTCTTCTATAGCTTACAGCAAACAGATGTCACAGAGGTCTAAGAGGACCAGACCTACAGGTGGACGACCGAAGGACTCAGGGTTGGTTGTGCGGGGCACATGAGGCAGAGCATGTCATGCTATGATCATGTAGTGTTACGCATGCGGCTGGTAGGGTCACATGGATCGTGACTATCCAACCCGCCGTACTAATGGTCAGCAAATGGTTGAAGGACTGCCCAGGTAGAGACATAGGTTTGACTGAGGAGGTCCGCAAGGAGCATGCAGACGTGGAAGAGGAGATGACCGTGCAGCTGGCGGTGGGTGATGATTCGAGATGTTACCCCCACCCCCACCACGAGGTCCACCCCGACCACATGGAGAAGGTGGATAGGGGCGAGCTCAGCTCTAGGAAGCTGAGGCCTATGATCACGACACTCCGAAGATGATATGAGGTACGATCTATGTCTACTCCACATTATATACAATACTTATAGATACAAGTGCCATTCATTCTTTTATTTCCACAGCCCTCGTTTGGAGCTCGGAGATTCCTATGGAGGTGTTGGCTCGAACCTTATGGATAGATACTCTTATGAGATCTGATTTGACGATTATGCACTGGTTCTGGTAGTGTGATCTTACTCTAGGAGGTGAGAGCTTCAGCTGGTATCTCCTAGTAGCAGCGTCGAGGCCTAATAAAGTCATCTTGGGTATAGACTAGTTATCTATAGTCCATGCTCAGATTGACTGTATTAGGTGAAAATTGCAGTGTGTCCACATGGATGGGACCAGGTTTACCTTCACCGGCAAGAATGGAGCCTTTGCAACATAGGATAGACTTACCCGGAGGAGAGTGCAGTTGATCCCCCATTAGTTGGCTAGCCTTAACCTCAGATCAGTTGATGTGGAGAGTCTGAATTATCCAGTAGTGGTGGACCCATACGTGGATGTATTTCCTAAAGATGTTTTGGGCCTAACTTCTCATAGATAGGTGGAATTTTACATTGAATTGTACCCCAAGACGACACCGATATCTACACCATCATATTGGATGGCTCCCACGGAGCTTCGTGAGTTGCAGGTATAGCTGGAGGACTTGCAGGGGAAGGGATTCATTCGACCCAGTGTTTCTCCTTGGGCAGCCCCAATTCTATTCACCAAGAAGGTGGATGGGTGCTTGAGGCTTTGTGTTGACTATCGATGCCAGAACTAGGTGACCGTGAAGAACAAGTACCCACTCCTGAGGATTGACAAACTCTTTGATTAGCTGAAAGGAGCACAATTGTTCTTGAATATAGACCTCAGTTCAGGCCATCACCAGCTCAGAGTAGGTGACAAGGATGCGCAGAAGATGACCTTTAGATGTTATTACAACCATTATGAGTTCTTGGTTATTCCATTTGGTGTGACCAACACTCCAGTAGTGTTCATGGGACTCATGAACATGATCTTTCAGCCATAACTTGATCGCTTTGTAGTAGTCTTTATCAATGACATTCTGATCTACTCGACTTCTGAGGAGGATCATGCTTATCATTTTCGGGTAGTTCTGGACACACTCCGAGAGCACCATCTTTATGGTAAGCTCTTGAAGTTCTAGTTCTAGATCCGAGAGGTTCAATTTATGGGACATCTCATATCGAAGGCTGGAGTTGTAGTAAATCCAGCGAATATTGAAGTGGTACTTGCTTGGGAGCCACCCAGGAGTGTGAAAGAGGTAGAGAGTTCCATGGGTTTTTCCGGTTACTAATGAAGATTTGATCCACATTTCTCTAGAGTTACAACACCTCTATCAGCATTGAAAAATAAGGGGCAACCCTTCGTGTGGTTAGAGAGATGCTAGCTGAGTTTTTAAGAGCTGAGGTAGAGGATTACTAGTGCCCCCATCTTGAGGCTACCGAAGGAGGGTGTAGGGTACATAATCTACTACGAAGCATCAGAAACCAGACTCGGATGCATCTTGATACAAGAGCGAGCAGTGATCACATATGGTTCTCGATAGTTGAGACAAAATGATAAGAACTACACTACCCATGAACTAGAGTTAGCATCAGTGGTCTTCACCTTGAAGATGTGGCGACATTACTTGATGGGCGAGCATTTTATAGTCTACTAGAATCACAAGAGTCTCAGGTATATCTTCTCTCAGAAGGACCTGAACCTGTGATAGAAACATTTTCTTGAGTTCCTCCAGGACTATTATTTTGAGATAGTCTATACTCCTTGGAAGGGGAACATTGTAGTAGATGAACTCAATAGGAGTTCAGGTATACAAATACTAGGCAAGGTGACGAAGCATCTGGAAACTTTGCATATATCCTTTGTGGATCAGGATGGAGAAACTTTTATTTAGTATCTTATAGTCACTCCCCCACTTCTTTAGTGAGTTAGGGTGGTGCAGAATGGGGACATTGACTGCGAGGCATGACGTGCTTAGATATCCACAGGACAAGAACCTGATGGATTTTCTTAAGGTGGGGAGCACGTAATCCTCTTTAGAGGACTTACCATGGTACCCGTGTCACTTCAGGAGGAAGTGTTGAGGGAGTTCCACACATCCCCTCTAGAGGTACATCCACGAGTAGTGAAGATGTACCAGGATCTCTAACAATAGCACTAGTGGATGGGAATGAAGAAAGCAGTAGCATAGTTTATTTCTCGATGCCTCACTTGTCAGCAAGTGAAGGTAGAGCATCAGGTACCAACAGGCTTGGATCATCCTTTATAGGTCTCAGAGTGGAAGTGGGATGTGATATCCATGGACTTAGTGATAGGACTTCCATGTACATATAGGGTACATGACTCGATTTGGGTGATCATCGACCGACTCACTAAGTCGGTCCACTTCCTACCAATCAGAGAGTAGGGTTCAGTAGAGAGCTTGGGATGCCTCTATGTGTATGAGATTGTGTGGTTATATAGAGAACCCTGGAAGATTATATCCGATCAAAATTAATGTTTTACTTCTTGACTATGGAAGGGGCTGTAGGAGGCTTTCGGGACGTAGCTTCATTTGAGCACCGCCTTCCATCCTCATACGGATGGCCAGACTGAGCGGACCATTCAGACCCTCAATGACATGTTGCGTTCTTTTGTCCTCAACTTAGGTCATAGATGGGAGGATCACTTTATTTTGGTGGAGTTTTCATACAACAACAACTATCACTCCACCATTTGGATGAAACCTTTTGAGATTTTGTATGGGAGACCTTGCAGATCACCTTTGTGCTAGACTGACCCAGGGGAGTCAGCACTAGTGGGACCCGAGATGGTATGAGCAACCACAGAGAAGGTGTAGATCATCTAGGAGTGGATGAAGACTACACAGAGTAGGAAAAAGTCTTATGTTGATAGGATACGAATACCTCTAGAGTTCGATGATAGGGACCACGTCTTTCGACAAGTCTCACCTAGACAAGGTTTTCAGAGATTTGGCTGAGGCAGAAAGTTATCTCTGAGGTTTATCGAACATTTTTAGGTCCTTAGTGGAGTTGGCATGGTGGCTTACCACTTATCTCTTCCACCTCAGTTGCACCGGGTGCATGACGTCTTCCATGTATTCTAGCTGAGGAGTTACGTGCATGACCCTTCTCACATCATCGACCATGGCGAGCGAGAGGTCGATGATAGTGTGACTTTTATGGAGGTTCCAATAGAGATTTAAGATCAACAAGAGCGTTTCCTTTATGGATGGTCGATACCACTGGTGTGCGTTCTCGGGTAGCACGGGAACCTCCAGGAGATCACATGGGAGCGAGAGGCTCAGATGCATGCTCAGTTCCCCCACCTATTTCCTTAGTTTGAGTTTTGGATTACAGGGATATAAATCCCTGAGGTGGGGAGAATTTAAAGACCCCGAATTTCCATGTAATTTTTTTAATTAAATAGGAATTTTATGAGTCCGTGAAAATTGATGGTGTGTGATTTTGAGGCCCGGAGTGCCCGGAATGAATTTCTGAACTTTTTTTTGAGTAAGTTCAGAAAACGTGCAAGAAGGTTTTTGTAACTTTTTAACTGGTGCTCAGAATTGAAATATAAGGACACCGTAGAACTCACAACGCCGATATTTGCATAAGGAGACCTTTACTTTGACTACAGTAGGTCGAGGGTGGAAGTTATTTTTTCACTTTTTTGTGAGAGAATAAAATGAAATAAAATTGTGTAACATTTTATTTTGTAACTCCTTTTGGATGTTGATAGGTGGGGACCACCAGAAGGAAACCTCCCCTTGAGGTTATGGAGGTGGGGACCACTGAATCTAAAACCTCCCATGAGAGGTTATGGTGGTGGGGACCACTCGAGATTAAACCCCTTTGAACCTCCTACTTAAATGAGGGGAAGTTTCTTGAACTTCCCCTTGATTAATTATGCCACCCCCTTTAATTAATACACCAACTCAATTAATTAATTATTCAAATTTGAAATTATGCCAACATATTTTATAATGCTTGCAAATTCATTTTTGGTGGAATTGGGGGAAAGTCTTTGTAAAAGGGAGAAACTTGGGGAATTGGGAGAAATCTCTCCAACAAAGAACACCAACGAAGATCCTTGACTTCGATTTCGACTTCTTCCTTAGGTCAATCGTTGACGAGGAACGTCTTCAACATCAACAAACCGATGATTGAGGGAACGTTGACGTCACTAACATCCGTCTATCCCCAACAATTTCATCTCCTTCCTTACAACCTCCGTTAATGAATCAAGCTAGGTAGGGAGGGTGTTTGAATTATTTCCCTTACCCATTCTTGATATTCTTGTGATTCAAGTATTATAGATTCTTGCTACCACTCTAATGTAGAGAGTGCAGGCCAAACAAACATGGACCATCCTCTTCGAATTTCATAGGACAATTCTCGTGTTCTTGACAATGGAGGAGGATGACTATCAACTGCCATGATGGTGACGAAGGCAACGACGCCACCCCATGGACACCGCCACCGGTGGCTCCACTGCCCGGGGCCTCCGTGCCCCACGATGCTCCGCCGCCCACGGCCTCCGCACCCCATGACGCTCCGCCCCCCGTGGCCTCGGTACCCCATGACGCTCCACCGCCCATGGTCTTCGCGCCCCACGGTGCTCCGCCACACGTTTTCTCTGCGCTCCGCGACCTCCCCATGGCCTCACTCTGCCGCACGCGGTCTCCGTGCCCTGAGGCCTCCCCGCGGCCTTGCCGCACCGCCCCACGGCCTGAGACGCCCCCCTGCGGCCTAGCCATGCCACCCCGCGGCCTATCCGCGCCACCCCACGGCTTATTGGGCTGCCATGTGGCCTAGCCCAACGTCCACAACCTACAAGTGCCGCCCACGGCCTAGCTGCGCCGCCCGCGACCCTTCGAGCCGATGTGGACCTCCGAGCCGCCTCGCGGCCTCATGCCATCTGCGACTGAGTCATCCTGTGCCCTCACAACACCCCCTTGGATGAATTGCTCCACAACCTCACTCTGTCTGTGGCCGAGCCGCCCCGTGCCCTCGCAGAACCCCCTGGTCGAGCCACCCCGCGTCATCGCTCCGTCTACGGCCGAACCACCCCATGGCCTCACGACCCCCGTGACAACGCACCGCCGTCATGGCCCCATGGCTTCCGTGACCGTCATGACCTTCTAGACCACCCAACAGGCTGGTTCGTACCCAGTGGGTCGGGCCGAGTCTTCCCAGACTGGGTCGGGCTGGGTCGGTCTGACCCGGTCGGACCAAAACCGGACTAACTACGAGATTTTAACTCTAACAACCATAACTTTGGTACCAGGTATCCGTTTGACATACCGTCAATGGAGATATAAACCTTGGAGTGAGACAGTCCCCTTGGTATACCCCCAATAGAGTTTTGTGTAAAGTTGAGGTACATTCGTGTTGGATCGAGCATGAATCTAACCGGGCCCCTGGGACTAAAACACTAATAACTCACATAAAGAGCATCCGATTGACCCTCCATATGTTGCGTTGATACCCTTATGACGTGGTGGACCTTTGAGATACTTCTTCATGGGACTTTGAGGTAGTTGGAGTATCGACTAGTGGCTTGGAGAGCGGATCCTACTGGAGACGATAAATCCTAGTACCGGAACCCAATAGCTGGCTGTGACGTGAGGAATGAAGAGAGATCCTATGTGGGTCAGCACTGAGTGATCCTATGTGGGCCCACACCTAGTGATCCTATGTGGGCCCACACCTAGTGATCCTATGTGGGTCAGCACCGAGCGATCCTGTGTGGGTCAGCACCTAGCGATCCTGTGTGGGTCATCACTGAGCGATCCTGTGTCGGTCAGCACCAAGAAATCCTATGTTGGTCTACCTCTTAACAGAGTAAGATGATTCAATTGTTACATCTAATCATCTCTACTAGTTTACTTAAGTTATACCTAGTGTTAGTTGATTCTGTACTTGTGTGGTACTATTCTTCATGGTAGTACCTTGGTGGTATTCTTCAGTGTGGAGTGCCTATGTGGTACTTGCCTCTGTGGTATTCCTTCCTTTGTGAAATAGTTGAGTTTGGGGATTTGGAGTCGGAATCTATGATTTTCTCATGATTGATATGGGTTTACTCGATAACTTTGGTATATGTATGGGCATATACCTAAGTAGGGTTATCAGTTGTTCCCTTTATTTATGGTTTATCCTTGGTGGATTTTGTGAGACATTGGAGGTCTTGAGGTTCCTATTGAGTATCATTATACTCACCCCTACACAGGCTATTCCCGCACCTCGTTGTGTTTGGTGCAGACGACAGACAACACTGATCGAGGCTGGGAGTACCAGGACTGGATGGTGCTCGAAGGTGCACCATACGGCGTGTCGGTACGCAGAGGAGACGGGTGGACGTGGAGTGTTAAGGAGGCGATCTCTACCTACCCTTCAGGTAGGAACCTCGAAGGAAGACCCAATAATGGTTTTTATCTTTCTTAAGTTGTATTGTATTCTAGTTTTACTTGTAATTTCCAGTTGGGATTGTATTCTGTCCCTTTTTTACTTACTACACTCACTCTATTTACTGTTTAGTTTACTTGAGTTCGTATCTTGCTGTGTGCTTGGTTGCATGTGCTTACAAGTTATGAAGGAAATGCCTTCCCAGTTTTAGGTAATACGCCTTCGATGCTAGTCACCAGACCCTGGCCTATGGAAGGTGGGCTTGGGGTAGTCACGAAACGAGCCCCAGGGGATAGGTCGTGACATATCTTATGAAAAATGAAACAGTTAATACCTAAAAACAATTATTTTAATAATAAATTATAAAAAAATGGGTGTTTAAATGTTATAAGTGGATCATATATGATATTATGAGTATATAAATGATTCATTTATAGATTTATAGTAAATTAAAATTTATTATACATGAGGTTAGATCACCTTCAAATTAATTCAAAAATGAGGTAAGAGATTTCTAGTCTCACTTTTATTTCTGGGAGACATATGACATATTCACCACTAAAATTTTTATGTCATGTATATACTACCCATCTGAAATGTTATACCATGAATATATTTATCTTTATGATATTTAAATTTAAATTTTATGTTATTCTTTTTCAGGTATTTTGATTCAAAAAGCTACCAATCTGTAAGGGTTTTATGTTATAATCTCATTATTTATCAGGATTGTTTATGATTAAGTTTCTAATGATGAAATTTTATGATATATATCTAAATAAACTCATTAGTTTTATTCTATTATAGTTATTTATTGAAAATATATATCTTCCTTCATTTTACTCACTTTAGATACTCAAGATACCAAATGAACATTTTTAAGGTGAACCATATTTATTTCTCTTTTTAGTCAAAAATCATTTTTCTTTTGTATCCTTGTTTTCTAAAAATAATTTCAAGGTTGTTTTTAATATTTAAATATGATTTTAAAATTCATTTTCACCCATGATTTAATTTTTATAAAAAGATTTAAATATTCATCTTCTTGTCATTTTTTGAACATGGTTCTTTTTTGATTTTTTACAAAAGTGTGAAAGGAATGTTTTCTTTTAACTTATACAACATGTAAAAAATTTCCCACCATCATGACCAATCAATGATTTGAAGATTAAATTACAATTTACTAAGTTTATTTGCAAAGAAAATATTTTCATTAATATTTGTGAAATTTTTACATTTTAAATAAGTGATTTCTAATTTAATAGGGAATTTTTCTCAAGAAATGTTCCAAGTGATATTTTAAAGGCATTTTTTATATAAAATATAATCCCTTGATATTACTTATGATTTTTTGGGGATATGATCCAATTATAACATACTTATTCTTTATATAGATGAATTATGATTATGAAGACAATATGTTTATGAAACCTATTTATTTTACATGGGTTATGCTATGATGAAATGTTTATGAAACCCATTTTTTTCAATGAGTTATGCTATGCTGAAATGTTTTTGAAACCCATTTCTTTTCCATGAGTAATTCTATGATGAAATTTTTATGAAATAGATTTCTTTTACATGGGTTATGATTTGATGAATGTTTTATGATACTGTGAAGCCCATATACATGGTTTTTATTATGTGATGGGTGGGCCCAGAATTATATAGCCCTCAAATGAATTAGGTAAAGAAAGATATCTCATGGGACAATCAGGATTGAAATAGGGAGTGATATGAGTTTAGTAAGGGACTCTTTATACCATGAAATTATTGGGAGTGAACCATGAATAGTGTGGAAATTATTTTCTATGCCTAAGTGTATGCCAAAAATATATTACTTATTCAATGTCATGCGCTCTTATCTCATATTCTTTGACTCCTTTATAATTTATGTCTTATTAACTACCAAGATTCAATTCATGGATTAGAATCATGATCTATGATATTCATGGTATGATTTTTAATTGTTAATATCATGTTCTGATACCTTACACTCATGTTATGCTTAAGTGATCATTGATGTCTACCTTGTTTATCTTTACTAAGTATCTGAGATCACCCTTCCTTATGTTTTATTTCCCTAGGTTATGAAGAAAGGTTTTATGTTGGTTATATCAAGATGAGTAATATGTGAGAAGATATTTTAGGGAGATATTTAAGATCTTTCAAGAAATAAGATGATTGTGTATCTAGTTTCCAAATTCCCTAAACCTTTATGATCCTCAGTTGTGTATTTGTAAAATATATTGGATATTCATTTATTAAGATATAATATCTATTTTAAAAAATATAGGGTCACTATATAAATTACACTTACCTAAATTCATTTCTATATATAGATTATTTAACCAATTTGAGATGTAATGACATAAGGAGACAAAGTTCTAGATTATCCTCAGAATTTCATTTTCTTTAAGTCACTCATGGCATGATGAAGATATCATAGCTCAAATTTTCTAAAAAATTAAACTTCAAAAAATACCAAATATCTAAATTAAACTTATATCACATCATTTCTTCATTAGTACATAATTTAGGAACTAAATAATAAAAAAACATCCTCCCAAAAGAAATTCCAAAACTGATATATGGAGTTTCTTCATTCTGAGTGTCAACTTTGGGAAGTACATTACCTTTTCAGATGAAACATCTAGGAACATAAAAATTGATATGAAAAATGACCATCACTTGAAAAATATCTCATGAATTATCTTGAATAAAAATTTAAATGTGATGTTTTGAATAATGATTAATAGGTCTAGCATCTTTGGGTATTACTCCATCAAAACGCGTGGTTTCATGGAAATTCATTTTGTACATAGCCAAATTTTTATATGTGGTTGTCTATAATAAAATTCCATACACATACTTAGATTCATGATAAAATGATATACATTGGAGATAAATGGATACATAGATAAAAATTACTATGTAAATTTTCATACATGAAAAAAATTACTATATATAACAGAAATCAAATACACCGAGAAATTTTCATATGCAGAGTTTGCTCATGGAGATGCATTTGGGTATGTGGTCAAGAATTAGATACACTGATACATTTTTCTACATAGAATTTTCTTACGTAGAGATTTTATATATATGGGATGTTAAATTATACTAAATTAACCTCAGTAAGTTTTTTCCTATGTAAGTATTCACGTACTTGGTTTTTTTTATGTAGAGAAAAATCATACAAATGTATGAAAAAATGCGAACTTACTCTCTAAAAAAATTCAAGCCCTTTTCTGAAAACTCTAAAGCAATCTCAAACACTCTACATGAGTTCAAATAAATCCTCAGAAACCTCAAATGATTCTTAACAAGGATTGGAAACAAATAAAAAACATAAACACCTACAATGGTACATCAATATCCCCCTTTTGTATTTTTTGGGAACTATATTCAAGTCTACCTAGAAAACTCAGTTCTAAACATACTTTTATAGCTTTCTTGATAATCATCATACCGCATATGATCCTATATAATAAATTTTTTACTCCATACAACTAGATAATATTGCTTTCATAAGGTAATTGCACCCCTTGGTGTCCATAAATTTTGGCCAAGTGACATAGATGAACCCCAAAAATTAATGCATCAAATTTCATAGACAACTAACTCCCCCATTCAACATTATCCAAAACTTTAGATGACAAAACAATGACCAATCATCCTTTTACCAAGAGTTATCTTCCCTTTTAACCTAGATTTCAGTCACTATTTCTCCCCATTTTTCAACATAATACACATTCCATAATGGGGGTCTCATTTATTAAAGTGATAGGAAAGATATGAACATGAAATTTCATTCTCAACTCATAGAACCCGTCTCTCTTGATATAGCCTTTGCAAAGATATTTAAAATATGATTTTGATTAGAAATATAGTCAAGCTTTATATACCCATTTCTCACCCATTAATTAATTAAATTATACTATACTTCAATATTTTTGGATCTATAGTGGTGTATAGGGTTCTTTAATACATTGATAGTACTCTAATAATCACAAAATATCCTTAATGGATTCTCAGTTTCAAATTTCAAGTCTTCTAATTTGAAAACCTTCCATAATACATATGCACATGCATGAGTTTCTTCCATATATTATGCCTCAGCTATGATAAGTGACCTTGAGTTATGTTTTCTACTATACTAACCCACACAATCCTCACCAATAAATAAGGTTCCACCTAAGGTGGATTTTTTATCTGCATAATCACTAACCCAATATGCATTAGTATTTCTAAGTAGCTACAAATATTTAATAAACTTGTAAACTAGGACATAATTCATGATTCCTTTAAGATATATCAGTACCCACTTTGAATCTAATATATGTAACATCCTTTGGTAACACTAAAATCAATCATAAAGTGTCACTGAAAATGATATGTTTGGTCCAGATGAAATCAAATACAATAAATTTACAATAGGTTTTCTTAAGTATTTTGAATGAAACTTTCTACAACTCTTATATTAATATATTTTAGTTCCAATAGAAATTTGTATTGAAACCACTCTGGATTATTCCATACTAAACCCTTTCAATTGTTCTTAATAATACTTTTCTTGACACATAAATATATGATTTGAATTATACTCAATCTGTAACCCCCAAAAGTATCTATACTCTCCTAGTAAGAAAATTTCAAATAGTTTCTTCATTTTTGTAGAGAATTTATTATATAGGTACTCATGGTCACTAGTAAAAATTACATCATCAATATAAACTATGAAAATTAGTTCACCTATTGACAACTCTCTCACATAAAAATTTATATTAACCTTACCCTTAGTGAAACCCATTTCCTTTAGGTATCTATATAGTCTTGATTTTCAGGATCTAAGATCCTATTTCAAGACATATAATTCCTTTTCTCATCTTAAAAATCGTGTTTCTATCATAATCAAGAATAAAACCATTTGGTTGTTCAATAAAGGATTCTTCCTCTAGGTCACCACTTAAAAATAATGATTTTATATCCATTTGGTACACTTTATAGTGATTTTGTGTACCCAAAACCATAAACATTATAATTACTTCAAGCCTTGATATTGGAGTTTAGGTTTATTGAAAGTCAATTCCTTCCATTTTTTTGCATCCATTGCATACAATTCTTGATTTTTTCCTTATAAATACACCTTTTTCATTCAATTTGTTCATGAACACCCATTTTGTATTGAATACATTCTTATATTTTGGTCTTATAAAAAGCTCCCAAGTTGATTTTTTCTCTATCTGATTTAAATCATCATTCATATCTTATACCTATTCAACATTATTATCAGTTTTAGATACTATTTGTAGTTCAATATATTATATTAGTGTATTTTGATTACCCATAATCATCCTTCTTCTTATCTGAACCGAGGCACCTTGTTCTCTATAGTTGTTATTAGTATCAACATGTATTTTTAAACTATGTTACTATTTCCCTTTTCTACCCAAATCCTATTATTCATCATTGGTATATTCTTAGTTTACCTCACTAACAATTTTTCTAAACTCAGATTATTACTACATATGGGCTTCAATTTGCATTCTATTTTAATATGAAATATCAACTTGTTCTTGAGAAGGTTGATCAAATTTTCTTTTATTTTCAATAATATTGACATTTTAATAGTCCACAAGTTTGTTTTAACATTTTTATCGTATATTTACCCACTTTCATCAGATAAGTACCCACATAAATATCTCTTCATCATCTTTCACTTCCAATTTTCCGAACTTATCACCTTTGATCATTATAAATCATGGAATTAAAAAAATATTAAAGTAATTGAAAATTGTTTTCTTATTATACCACGTTTCATAAGGAGTGAAATGTGACTTGGGTCTCAAAATACATATGTTTTATATGTGTAAAAAAACACACACAACATCTCTCCAAAATAACATTGAAATTTTATTTTCAAAAATCATTGTTCTACCCATCTCATCAACACTCCTATTATTTCTTTCTATGAAACCATTTTTAAGAGTATAAGGTGTGATAAAATCTTGTTTTATTCCATATTTAGTGAGGTAACATTCAAATACGTCATCTGTAAACTCCTTCCCATGATCAGATCTCACTTTCTTAATGTGAAGTCCCAATTACTTTTCAACATATCTTGTAAAAACCTTGAACATATCAACTACATCTGATTTATTCTTGAGGAATATCATATTGGAAATTTAGACGAAGTCATATTTTAATGTTATGAAATATAAGTTACCTATTGTTGAATTTTTTCTCATGGGACCACATAAATAAATGTACATAAATTATAGTGTCCATGAATTGAAAATTTATACCTTTTTATAACTTTTCTAAGCCATATTTCCCTTTTGTAATATTTCAAACTCATAATCTTGTTCCCTCTTAAACTTAGGAAGATATCCCACAACATCATGTTTCAGAACCTTACTAAAACTCCTTTGGACAAAATAGTAAATCCTTTTATAATACAATAAACATTCATCTTTAGCAATCATGTAACATGAATTGGTAGAATCACCTATTAAAAATAGATTTACATTGTTTCTTTTTCCTTGAGAAATGATTCTTCCATACTCTAGGAATTTAAATACACAAGTTTGTTTCTTAAAGGTAACCTCATACCCATTATAAAAAAAATTAATAACAATTAATAGGTAATTTTTTCCAATAAAAATCATTGTGACCAATGATTTATTGCAGAGGATTTAATTTTTGAAACCATTCATATCGAGTTCACTATTTCTAAATGGTCTCCAATTGGATTTTTTTGGGGATCCGGAAACACCCAACAGTTATATATCCATGATAACTCCTGGAACTTATTTCTAAAGGTAGGTGATCATCTGGACACTGGGCCAATAATACTTAATAAATCACATTGGTCGAGAGAATAGGAGGTCGATCTCATCCCAATTTTTTTGGGGGAATTATTTCCTACTCTGGGAATATCTTATATATTTAATATATGTTTGTGAATCTATCATTAAATCCCAAGTATGGAGTGGGTCACCCTTAGATTAAAAATAAAATATTATCATGTATGTGATTTAGAATCATCTGTATGTATTCGTGGTTCTTCATCAATGGAGATATCTGTATATATTCAAGGTTATCCATCAATGGTACCCTATTATGTACTAATTAAAGAGTATTTTTTCATCTATTATTATGATGTTAGTTTTGATCCATGTTGTGGGGTGCTCTGGATTGAATCACCATCCATAGATATTAGAGTTGTTTTAAAGTTGGGATTAGACCCATTGATGGTCTTCCTATCTATCTTTGTGAAAAGAATCAGATCCCATGTAGTTTAGTGTCTCTTAATGGGACACAACATACCTTTTAAGGTCTTGTGATAAGGAACAAACCATATAGTTTAACATCATGCAATGAGGAAGTCTAGGTGAAAGGTTCCTAGTCAATGTTTGGTGTGTGACTTACATCAAAGAGACCTAAGGAACCTTGGAAGGATATGAACTCCCAGTTCAGTTAAGAACCTACTAGGAATGTTTCCTAGAGATAACTATGTTTGATTTGGTGTGTTGGGTTTGGACCTCATGGAGGATTCATACGTATCACATTTTGATAGTAATAAAATCCCATATAATTTGGTTGTGAGGACCCATGCCTATGGAGGCCCCCTAGAGGTTTGTCTTATAGAGGATTATGAACCTTTGAGAGGATTAATTTGGGAATTATTCCTGAGAATTATTTTCTTTTTTGGTTGGGGATTACACCTGGAATGATACCTGGTTGAGGTTGTGATCCGAGATTATACCCAATAAGAGGCCCAAGTGATTTGGAGGTTTGGTTGGGGCTTACTCATAAGGAGGATTCCCCAGTGATTTAGAGGTGTTTTGGGGATTACTCATGAGAAGGATGCTCTGGTGATTTATAGTTTTTTTGGGTCTTACTCCTAAAGAGTATTCCTTGGTGATTTAGAGGTTTGGTTGGGGATTACTAATAAAGATAATTCCATGGTTATTTGGATTTTTGGTTAATAATTAATCTTGAGGAGGATGCCTTGGTAATTTGGAGGTTTGGTTGGGGAATACACCTGAGGAGGATTCCCTGGTGATTTTGAGGTCTGGTTGGGGCTTACTAATAAGAATGATTCCATGGTGATTTGGAGGTTTGTTTGGTGATTACTCTTGAAGATGATGCTCTGGTGATTTGGAGGTTTGGTTTGGGACTACTTCTGAGGAGGGTTACCAAGTGATTTGGAGGTTTGGTTGGGGCTTACTCCTAAGGAGGAAAACCTATTGATTTTGACATTTGGTTGGGGATTAATGTCGAGAGGATTCCATGGTGATTTGGAGGTTTGGTTGGGGATTGATCTTGAGGTGTATGACCTAGTGATTTGGAGGTTTTGTTGGGGATTACCCCTAAGAAGGATGACCATATGTTGGAAACATTGATTTGAGGGCCCATACCTATGGAGTCCCTCTAAAGGAAGGTAAGAGGAATATTTAGAATAATATTCTCTAAAAATACATGAATCTAACTATTTAGATGTCAAGATCATAGATAACCTATAATAACACTTGAGTCATGATCAATGAGAGAAACAACATGAAGTTAAATATCTGGAAAACCACACGATCCTTCTCCAATATATTAAAGCGGCTGGGGATACAAGAGAAGAAGAAAGGTATTTGATGTGCCCCTTACCTCCTATCATTGTATCCAAGATAGTTAGATCAGATTACCTGTATTGATTTAGGCCCCGCACTTGGAGAAAGATGAAGGAATTAAGTAATAGAGGCCTCAAAAGAAAGTATGGGGTCTCACTCCAGGAGGGTTTCCCTAAAATTGGTTAACGGGGAATAATGGAGGGTAAGACACTATACTAAAATGGAAAAGAAACATTATCATCACCCACACTGTTTGGAACTGAAGATATATATTCTTAAATATGACATGGGAAGTACAATGATCTAAGACTTGTCTTTGAGACTGGGGGAACCCTAAAAATTCCCCCATGGTTGGGGTCCCCATGACCAAAGGGATGCATACTCACATGCACCCTAATTACCCTAACCATTAGGTAGGAAAACTATGAGAAACCACTGACTGAAGGAATGCATACCAAAATAGGAGACATTTTGGTGTGCCTCCTACCATGGTCATGAAGGTTTGGAGTGTTTGGCAGAGGTTTCAATTTGGTCCCACTCAGAAGAGGGATCTAAAATAAGAGGAGAACTACCATTGGTGGATTGAAATAGGGCTCAAAAGGAGACTTGTACAGGTCCTAGATTGGTGAGTAAAGGTGAATTTTATAGGGAATGGGAGGAGATGGATGTTCTTCACATAAGGGGGATATGCCAGTGTAAGCTAAAGATGCCTTGGTAAATAAACCATAGGAACAACAACACTTGGGAGAGGATTTAACTGAGGCACCATGGGTCTCCTAAAGTGTCCCTAGATGGGTCTCGCATAGGTCCCTGATTTGGGAAAGGGCCTCACACAAGTGGTTGTCTACTAGGGGGAAATAGGGTCTTCACACAAGTGTATTGTATTTTATACATTAGAGGGACTTTTATACCACTATCCCCCTTAATTAACTCTTTTATTAGGTTATAGAGGGCTACTTGAGAGATTTTAGGGGACCTGGGCAAAGGGGTTTCCCGTCTTGAGCTTTAGGGTTTCTTCTAATTTTTCATTTACACAAAGTAAGATCCCTTGGGTCCTATTTAAAGGAAAATAGGAGACCCTAGTCAAAGGAGTTACCCTATGTAGGTATATGGAATAGGTATCCTACATAGAGGTGGAAAATCCTTCAATTACATGTAGGGGGCCTGAATGGGTCTTCTAGTGCGTAGGCTGGCTAAACCTTTTGGGCTGTCTAGGTAGGGATTATGCCAACCTCTTGGTTCATAGGGTTGGTGCGCGTAGGTTAACCCGAGCGAACCCACTAATCCATAATACAGGGGCTGCACCCCCACACCCTTGCTCACATTCAGTTCCAGGATATGGGTCCATCCATATAGTTTGGCCCCTTCAATACCATCACTTACCCTCATGAAAAATGAAGAGTCTCACCACAAACATTTTGGGATAGGTTGAAGATGTTTTGGGTTGTGACACATACAACCCCACCTCTCATTCCAAATACATGGCCTACTCTAGAAGGGAGGTTCTCAACACAGTTCCATTTTATTGGGAAACGTTCTTGAGGAATCTTCATCCCTTAGTGTGTGATAATTTTTATTAAACATGGAAATACTATCTGATCCTTTCAAAATAAAGACACATTTATACTCAAACTTTAAATTTTTTGTCTAAGTAAGGATACCATCATGAATGATATGGGAAAGTGCATGAAACATATTTCATAGTGTCAATAGTAATGCTTTAGTACTTCCAAAAATAAAACATCATTTGATTTCAAGTTTTGATGCTCAATCTCAGTTGATACGACACCCTTAATTTTTAATGTTCAATCATTACCAAAGTTTACCACTCAACATTAATAGTTTTCAATATTATTCAAAATATTCTTATGTCACTAGTTAGGTGGGATAATGACCCACTATCAAGTATCCATGATGTCATTTTTCTATTGGAATTCAATGAAATCATAGTAAGGCATAGTATCACTTCCTTTGATTTTTGAATTCTATTACCTTTATCAACATATATTGTCGACCTAGGTAAGATTTATATATATATATTTTTTCATAGTGGCCCTATTGATCACACCTCCCACAAATAATCTCAAGAAACTTAAATCTATTTTAAGTGTGTATGACTAAAACATTTAATTTTCCAACCTGTCTTCTTTGAAAACATGATTTACTCTCCTCTAGATAGCTTCACTTAAATTCATGTCTCATCTTGGGAAATGACATGTTGTACCATCATGTGAAGTCTTTTTACCTAAGCATCCATATCACCAGCAATACCCTTGAAACCCGAATCTTCTTATATATAAATTTTTTTCCAGTAACACTGTCCAAAATTTCATTCATAGTATAAATATTCAGTCTTTATTTGCTTATGTTTGAGAGAATAAGAGCTTCTAGAGATGCTTATTTCATATACTAAAATGAGAGAGTGATTATACCCACTTTTCCTGGTCTAGTTTTGCACCAAATTATGATTTAGAACTTATATTTTTAACATAATCAGAATTACAACCAAAATTTTTTGGTATGAATTTAATCGGATATTTTGTGGTATTTATCTCAGCTAATTTAAAGGAGTCAAATTTAATCACAACATATAAATTTTTTCTTTTAAACTATTCAATTCATTATCATATTTAAAACACTTGGATTGTGTTTGAGATAATTCTTCTTCTTATAAATATAATATATCTTCGAGATCTTTTATAATCTTATTATGTTCATATGCCTTTAGCCTGATTTTTTTATCACATCAACAAGAGTTGTTTCTTTCTTTATAAACTACTTATTTTCTTTAATCAAATCATATTCTTTCCAATAATTTTATTTTCTTTATTTAACTTGGTATTATTCCCAATAAAATATTCAAGATCATACTTCACCACATTGTTGAAATTAGTTAGTTCTGATCTATTTTCATCACTACCAGAATATTCAATCCCTTTTTCAACATAAACCAAGAAATTAGTGAATTTCTAACTAGAATCACTTTCATATTCACATCTGGATGATTTTACTGCTTCTTGTTCTTTTATTATCAAGTTTATTCTCTTTTATATAGATGATATTTTATTTATTTTTCTATATTTGGATGATTATTTTGAAATTTTAATCCAATTATTTTTATATAGATTTTTAAATCCATTAGATTTAGGATCATGTTCCATATTCTTAGGGAAGTTCATGGAAAAGTGACCAATACAATTACACTTGTAGTATGAAAAATAATATATTTTATACACATTAATTCATGATTTGTAAAGATGCACATAATATAATCCCAAAATATTGAAAGGCCTAGTTTATTTGGGTAATTAAATACATATTACAATAACTTGAAATAGGGATACAACAAAATTATTTAAAAGACCACATTACATGCCCTAAAATTCCCATGATCTTATAATATTGCATGTGATAACATGGCGACGTACATAAGAAAGGGGTGAGATATAAAAAAATGTAATATAATAATCAAAGAATAACATGATTAAAGTAATAAATGCGAGTTAAGATTTATATCAAAGTGACATAAATGTGTGAGAGTCATAAATGTGAACATCGAGGCATGATATAAGATTATAACATCAAGGCAACCTAAAAATGTGGCAATAACATAAAACATAATATCATAAGCATTAGTCAAGGATAAAAACTAATAAAACATAACATATTGAACTTATTATAACCAATTGTGCACCATTCATGGTGTATCATGGGATAAAAACATTAACCAATGCATTTGAGATATATATAATTCCAGGAACACCCGTTACATTGATATCATATACAAGCATTTGTGTGCCGCCAAGATCCTACAACATAAGAATGTATTTAATAAATTTTAATCCCATGATTATGGAGTTTGGGTTATATAAATAGAAGTCCCAAATTAATTAAATATAGTTACATATAGGTGAATATCCTTGAGTGGAAATGGGTATAGGTGTTGATAATACAAAAGCTTGGCTTGGAAAACCACGAGATAATTTCATCAGCATAATGGGTGTACATAATGGTTTATGGATGAGTTTAATGATAGTGAAAGGTGATATATAATTACTTGGTAATCATAATGATAGTAAAATTATGTTTTAAAACATATGCCAACATGAAAAATTAGAAATAAAAAGGCATAATACAAAGAAAGTACTTGACTAAAGAGGGGGAGGAGAGAGTCCCTTTCCTTGAGAGGGCACTTCTAAAAGCTTGGGAGGATCTCCTTAAGATATTGGGAACACCTTAAGAGGAATTTATATAGGGAGATAGATAGGAAATTATTTTTCAAAGGATTTTTAAGGAAGAGGAGTGGGGGGTTGGGTGGGTATTTATACCAAAGGAGAGGAGAAATATTTATTAATATATAAACATAGGTTTTAGACTATATATGATAAAATAATAAAAACCAAAAAACTTTCCATGGTTTTTACCATGGATTATTCAAAAGAGTATAATTTTTATATATTTTTAAGGCCAATCACCTAAAATATTAAAATAATACCATTTTTGATGTGGAAGGGAGTCATGTTCATTAATAATTGATTTTAAAACCTTAAAATATAATATAGGTTTTGGAGGATTCATTAAAATTCTATAAAATTAATAAAATAACCTTAAAAAACATTATTTTAAATTGGAAATATATTTTTGGTCATTAATCCCATTTATAGTGTTTATTCAATCACTTTTGGACTATTATTATGTTATAATAAATACTGTATATTTATACCGTATTTAATTTTTACCCAAAATTTCAACTGTCTTAGAAAATTTTGAAAAATTCACCATTGGAAAATTTAAACATGATGATTTAAAAAAAAATATTTATTTTATAATGAAAATTCTCTAAATATTATAATTTAAACTTTTAAATAAAAATACTTATTTATAGGAAAATACTTGTTTTTGCAATACTAAAATATTTCATTCCATTATAAAAATTATATTGGATTTCATTAAATAATATCATAATTTATTTATAAATAAATATTATTTAATGAGAATATTTTATGAAAATAAAATATAATTCAAAATTATTGAATTTATATAAAATTTTTTTTTATTAAAACCATATATTTCTAAAAAATACAATTTTGGTTTCTTCATATCAAAATATAATTTTCAACAACTCATATATAATTGTATAAATAAATTAATAATTAAAAGAAATAAATATAATTTATTACAAATAAAATGTACACTTTCATATTACTAGGATCTGGATATATAAACCCTTATCACACCAGTGTACACCCTAAGGATAAGGTGTGCGGTGATGATACTCTCTTTGGGTGGTTCGATGAAGATGGACTGGGCTATGATCTTAATAAGCTTGAAATTATCTCATAAATGGGTTTGATCAAGCTTGAGTTGTTGAATCTTGGATGGGGTTTGGTCAAGGGAAAATCCTAGTGATGCCACATCCCTTTGAATCTCTGATAAATGGGATTCATAAGGTATGATCCTAATGGTTGAAGCCATTGCTTCTTCCATGCGTGTCAATTAGACTCTATCATGAACGTTAATATATAGTGATCTTAATATTCATTATAAAATTACTATATTATCAATGGTTATGATTATTAACAGTATTTTTAATGCGACAGTCTATATTTTATAACTGTTCAAAATAACCAAAGTAGTACATGTGTTTTTGATAACTACATTACTTAATAAGGAATTTATTAATTAAAAAGGGAATTTCATTTATAAAATTTTAGATTATTACATGTAGCATCTAAATATATAGTTTCATTTTACCTTTCTCTTTCTTTTATTAAATCTTTTGGAGAAAAGAGCAATGATTATTTTAAAGCCTCATATATCCTCTTCATTTTCATAACCACTTAAATTTTCATTTTCCACTGGTTCTTTAATTTTTAATTTTCTCATGGACTCAAAATACATTTCATATTTTACCTTTTTCTTGAAGGATAAAAATTTTCTAGTTTAATAGGCTTTTATAATATTATGAAATTCATCATATGAAAGATCCTTTATATCTTCAAGATCCAAGTTCTTGGGAACAAAATTTTTTGGAAAATTAGTCATAAGCTTTTTAAGAATAGTAGAGTCTTTAAGTTTTTCTCCAAATCCCCAGATATTACTGATAACTTAATTTACCTTGGTGAAATAATAATAAATATTATATTCTTCATCCACCTTGATGTTTTCAAACTTGCTCCTCAAAAATTTTAATTTAGCATCCCTGACTTTCACATTTTCTTCTTAGCTACTTTCTTGCTTACCCAAATTTATTTTAATGTTTGAAATCCCATGAATTTTTCTTATACATTATCAGATAAAGGCATAAGAATAACATTTTGGTATTTTACATCATTCTCTATATTTATTTTTTCCACCAGATTCATTGGACCAATTCTTTTATTGAATGGAATACCAAATACAATAACATATTTAACCTCTATTAAAAGGGATAGAATATATATAAACATTTAATTCTTTCAAATGTGATAATGTTTTCTATAAAATGTCAGAACTCCCATACTATTCATAGAATTAAAATTATCCATTCTTGGAACTTGATTGAATCAAACAGATGGACCTTTCTCTAAAACCAATTTAAGTTCCTATGATCGAGTAACTCCCTTGAGAAGGGGGAGGGGGAGAATTAGTGGAGTCCAATTTTTACAATTTATTATCTTGATTAAACCAACCATTAAAACCTATTAAGGTTCAATTAATTTAAGTAGGTTTATCAATATCACCACTGAATGCATAAAATAAACAATGAACAAATGGATTTTTATAAGGTTCGGTCCCTTCCTGGGTAACCTCCTCTGTGTCATGATTGGTTAGTCACCATAAGCATGAATTATTCACTATAAGCAATAAAAAATAACATGCTTATATTATTAACATAGATTCAGACTATTACTATCAAAATTCACACCAAACAACACAATTTCACACTAACGTTATATAGGACATGTATCTAAGATTAGAATGATCTTCTTTTGAGGGTAGTTTCTTCAAAAAAAAATTGTATACCCACCATTAAGTCTTATAATATATTCAATGATAGATCCTCACTCCAAGTAGATCCATTGTAGAACTACTTATAAATCTTAGATAATCTCCTTGAATGAAAAATATCTACTATAAGTGAATGATGTTCACCGGGCTTCAACTTCAGTCTCATTTTTCTTCTCTTCATTCTTGTTATTTATATGCCCGACACTCAAACATCTCCTACACATACACTTTTTCAACAACTCATATTTTTTTTATTTCCACACACTCAAACTCCTCTGATTTGATATTATCAAAATAATTCATTAAGATCATTAATTTACAATCATCATTTTTTATTACCACAAATGGGTTCCTAGAAAGAATTTAAGGTTTTCAACAAAAAGAAAGATTATAAAATTACCATTTTTGGATTCTCACAAATTTTAATGTATGACTAAATAAAATAAACCACATGAAATTAATTTTCATGATACTTATAATCACATGAACAAATTTCCCTTTACCTAAATTCATTAAGATCTAAAAATTATTCAAACTATTTGATATACAACAACACAATCAGATAAACTTTTGAACCAACCATAATATTTTATGTTCTTAAACTCACTCTTGGAATGATGGAGATCTCACAACTCAAATTTTCTGACAAAATAAACTTCAAAAAAATACCATAGATCTCAATTAGTCTCAACTCACATCATTACTTCATTATCAAATGATTTAGGAGCTAAATAAAAACAAAACATTTCCTTAAGGGAATTCCAAAGCTGATATATGGAGTTTCTTCATTCTTAAAATCAACATCAAGTAACACAACACGTTTTTAGATAAAATATCTCAAAACATAAAAGAATATTAAAAACGATCATCACTTGAAAAATCTCCCAGGAATAATCTTGAATCACATTTTAGATGTGATGTTTTGAATAATGTGGAACAGTTCTAGAATCGTTGGGTATTGTTCCTTCAGAATGCATGGTTTCTCGAAAACTTAGTTTTTAAATATCCAAATTTGAATACATGGTTTTGTAAAACAAAATACCATATATAGATTTAGATCCATGAGAAAATTAGATGTGTTGGATATAAATAGATAGGTAGAGAAAAATGCCTTGGTAAATTAACATATGTGAAAAGAATTTTCATACATAATAGAAATCCAATACACTGAGGAATTTTTATATATAGAGTTTTCTTATGCAAATGAATTTATATATTTATTCAGTAATTAGATATGATGAGTCATTTTCATGTGCAAATTTATCTCATGTAGATGCATTTGTGTACATGGTTATGTATCAGGTACACCAAGGCATTTATCTACACCGAATTTATTTACGTATAGGTATCCACATATGTGGGAATTTTATTTACACAAAATTTGACTCCATGAGTTTTTTCTTACATAAGTCTTCTTACAGCCGAATTTTTGAATATTTAGAGAAAAATCATATGCAAGTTTAGAAAAACACCATCCATCTATCAAACAACTTTAGGACCTTTTCTATAAACTCCAAAGTGATCTCAACCACTGAATACAAGTTCAAATAACGCCTCAACAGTCTTAAATGATCCATAACAAGGATTGATAACAAATGAAAACCATCAAAAACTCCTAGGGTACTTCAGTACATATACATATACGTACTCAAAATCATAGGAAAAATCATTTGATTTTTTAGATGTAACTAATGAATATATATATATATATAAATACACAAACATTTAAATTTGTTGTAATTTTTTAAAAATTTCATATTTATTTATAAATTTTTAATTTTTAATATTTAATATTTTTAATTTGTTTGTAATTTATACAATTAATATTTATTCATTTTTATTTTAATACTTTTTTTCAATCATTAAAATTTTATTATTTATTAATTTTTAACTAGTAATTTATTGTGAGTCTCTTGAATTTAAATACACATTTTAATATTCATTAATTTTTATTTTAAAATTTATTCATTTTTACTATTTTTGTATCATATATAATTAATATTATTTATTCATTTTTAATATTTTTTTTAAAATTTATTTAATTTTAATAATTAAATCTTATTTTTATTTTTCATTTATTTATTTAATATTATTTATTCATTTTTAAAATTTCCCCATTTTGAATATTTTCTATAATTTATCCATTTAAAATATTTATTCATTTCTAATATTTATTTGTTTAATATTTTTGTGACATATTAATTTTTGATTTTTATTTATAAATTTTTAAATATTAATATTCAATACTTTTAATAAGTATGCAATTTATGTCATTAACATCAATTAATTTTTATTTTAATATATTTTTTATTTAAATCTTCATACAATTAATATTCATTCATTAATAATCAATACTTTATTATAAATCTCTTGTTTTTAAATCCCTTTTTTTCAATATTTATTCATTTTTAATATTGCAATAATTTATATAATTAAAATTTTTATTTAATTTTTAATATTTATTCTTTTCATTTTTAAATATAAAGATGTATTAATTTTTAATACTTATTCATCAATTAATATCAATTCATTTTTCACATTTTTCACTTTTAATATTTTTTAAATTTATTCATTTTTAATATTTATTCATTTAATGTTTCTGTAATCTATTCATTTTTAGTATTTTTAATATGTTTTTAAGTTACATAATTAATATTTATTTGTTTTTGTTTTAATATTTTTTTTTAAAATCTTTATACATTTATTATATATTCATTTTTATTTATTAATTTATTTTAAATATTTTTTATTTAAATGAAATTTATAGTATTTATTCATTTATATATTTTTATATTATATATAATATATATAATTTATTCATTTTTGATATAATTTATTTAAGTAATTAATATTATTTATTCATTTATCATAATATAAATACATTTAATGTAATATTATATATTTTTCATAATATTATCACATTTATTATGCCATTCAATATAAAAAATATTATTTATTTATTTTAAATATTTTTGGAATTTATTTATTTCCATTTTTTTTAAATTCAATATTTTTTTATTATAAAGTAATGTTTAATATGAATTTTTATATAATTAGAAATTTATTTTAATGTTCAAATTTAATTTTTAATTTTTATTGTCTACTAGTTTTTTTAGTGCGATATTAATCATTGATAAAAGGTACATTTATTAGTGTTTATCTGTTATAATTGATAAATTTGTGCTATATTAGTGCCTTTTTAGCACTGATAAATCCTTGGCATTATCAGGGCCAATAAAGTGCTGATAAATTATACATTTATCCGGTCCTTCCATTTTAGCACTGATAAATGTATCTTTTCTTAGCCCATTTTTACTAGTGCTGATAAAACCCCTTACCCTATTTTAAATGAACCCTAACCGAGATTTCTTCTGCTTATGTCATTCAATCTCTTATAGAATCTAAATCCTATTGTCTCCTCCTCTAAATCTTTAAAACGAATTAAACCTTAAATCAAAGTAATCTTATTCATTATTCATTTTAATCGATGTTTCATCATTTTTCTTGATTTCTTTGGTTCTTTTCATTGGTTCTTATTATATTCTACTACAAGAAAATCACCACATAGCAGCAGTTTCAAAAAACCACTGGTAAATTATGTGTCAACATACAATATGCAGAGGTTTCTTCAATTCAATGGTGTTTTATGGTAACTGTCATAGTGAATGCATTTCACGGAGGTTTTTTGTTGTTTTAGTAGTTGGTTTCCCGAGAGAAAATGATTTTTTTGCGACGGTTTAAACCATCACTAAAAAATAATTTCATTTTCTTTGGGAAAACAGCCGCTAAAACCAAGATAACCGCCATGAAATGATAATGGAAGATGAAAACTATGTAGTGAAAGTTAAAACCACCACTAAATTATGGTACTTAGAGGTGGTTTTAACCACCACCACTAGTAAAATACAAAATAATAGCAGAATTATAAACCGCCGCTAAACTAGATTTACAAAAAAAACATAGCTGAATCTATAGCCCCAATACCAGTGCCTTGAAAAAAAACCACTCCAATTTCACATGCACATACACCCTACATCCCAAATAATACAAAGAAACCAACATTTTCATAATAAAAATCACTTTCAAATCCACACACTCTTGTCTGAGTATTACTCATTGCATGGTGTAATAATATTGCCACTGATCCCATCCATGTGTTCCCCCTTAGGAACCAGTGTTACTTATATGAAGCTAAGTAACCTGAATAGTGTGACCATCCATGATATAACATGTATCACCCCTGACATACAAATTATCAACAACCTATGAGCCCATACTTAGTATTCCATAAATAGGAAAACAAGTGTCTTTCAAGGTGTAACTAATACATTTATTTTATTTAAGTTTTAAATACTAATGATGCAATGTGTAGAGCCATGCCATCTAATAAATCAAGTGGATTTAATGAGGATCACACCCATAATCCATTTCCATTATAAATTCATAAGGTAAATTTATTAATCAATCCATAACTCATACCATTTCATTTAATTAATTAGGTAGTCCATTCCAAAATTAACGGTTTTTGAGAATTGAATAAAAGTAATAGGTACATGTGGACTACCCATGGTAGTTTTCACTATACATGAAAAGGTTTGTGGTAGGACATACTAGTATGCATTCCATATGAGAATATCTAGTTCGCTCAATAATACTTAGGCCCTAACCACCTAAAAGAGGGTTTGGTCACTAAGGCATACATAGGGGGTTGTCATGTCCTTCCACAATTCATTTGAACTTCACTTTGATAGTTTAGAAAACAATACACTTAAAAGGGGGTTTTATTAGAAAAAACTAATTATATTAAGTCATTTAAGGATTAAACCATTATGTTTGGTTCAAATTTGAGGTTCATGGTCCTTAAAATGGACAATTTAATAAACAACTGATACTAATCCTAATGAAATATGTTCAACAAATTCACAAGTCACCACATGGAAGACCTGCCAGAAATTATAGTAACACAATTTATAAAACATAAAGACATGGAAATCCAATCGAACACATACCAAATACCATGGATGACTGATGTTACTAATATCAAGTCATGTTTCTATCCATATTGAGAGAAATTATGGAAACAGATGAATGCCCTAATACTATGGTGAATTTAGTTGCACCAAAATAATGAATCTAGAGAGGAGACAAATGTAGAAATAATGGAGGAAGATTCCTAGACTCACTAAGTGATATAAAACTCACTTGATAGAGGTTTAATTCAACACTATATAATGGGGATCAATCCAACCTTTTGAGAGGAGAGGATATGAGAAGCATGGGCGGGATCCACCTTGAGCACACAAAGGAGAAATAAAGACAAGGTGAAAAGAAATAAGGAAAGAGGGTAATTTTTGTAATTTATAGCCTATTTAATTTGGTACATATTTTTTATACATGGTTATACATACTATGTGCCAACCATTCTCATGAAACTGATTATGGAGGGTGTTTTCACAGTTCATGAGAAAAAATTGGGAAACCATGCACACAATGTTCATTCTACCTCTTTTCAATACTTGCATCATGTTGGAATGGTGAAGGAATATTTGATTGTTTTCTCTATAATTATAAAACTATTAGGATGGAAATATAATTATCCAATGGGATTATGTCGGGTGTGGTATGTACCATATATGTCTACATGTATAAATTTTCCCTATTATATTCATAGCATGGCATTGGTGGATTATATAATCTTGGTGAAATTCTAGATCTTGCTAAGGACAAGCCTTTTGTTTTGAAAGGAGAAACTTCTAAATATTTGTGTCTCTTGTGTGTGTGTATTGTGTTGTGTTGATCAAAATAAATAAGATAAAGTGAGTGATAGAATAATAGAATCACTCACCTAAATGTGACAATGTAAAAGTTAATAGGGATTAAAAATTATTAATTGGACTCCAACAATAATTCAATCCCCCTCTTAGTATTGATCATATCCCTAATTGGATCCTATAAATTTGTATTAGTGTTTATATTCATATTTTATTGGGTTATCTATTGTAAGTTTATTCTATTTTTAATTTTTGAAGTTTCTTTCACAATTTATGATGAATTTTAGTTTTAGATAGGAATGATTTGACTTTGATCAGAATCTAGTTTCTTCCATAAATTTGATTAATACAAAATATAAATAGAATAATAAAACTAAAAAGATAAACTTATTGTGTAAGGAATATGTTTCTCCATAATATAATGATAAATATGATAGATCTAGTTTATAAGGAGAATTAATGGTGGTTTATTCTACTATTAATGAAGTGGACAATCCCTCTACCATAATAGGATAAAGACACTAAAGTGTTCATCATATATTTTTAAATTCTTATCAAAACTATTTTGAATAAGAGGAAATCATAAGTGAGATTGATCATATGCCAACTATAAAACATGATAAGATAATACTATAAAATTTTATGAAATAAGGGCTATCTACTAAAAACAAGTTGAAGGGAGTTACGAAATTGGATATTCCCAAGAAAATCAACAAGAAGGTTGTTCCTTCATCCTTGGGTAACAAAACAAATAAATTTAGGAAAAATGAATCATAAAAAATGAATCATGATAATAAATAAACTTAGAAGATTCCATTTGGGAAGTCCAAGAAGGGTGTAAATATACCTGAAGACAATTTAATGATTTTAGAAATAACATCAAAAACCTCATCCTGATCCTCTACACCATAGATATAATAACCTAGAAATTTTTACACATTATTATATGATTTATAAATATAAATATCCATTAATACAACATAATGATCGTAAATTCCTAGTTTCTTTAGAAGAATGGGATCCTAATACATAAAATAAAACATGAATAATCAAGAAAATGTTAGGACATTAAAATGTTTGGTGGAAACTCTGTGCCACACATGATACATATACAAACTAACTATTACCATATTTTTCCAAATTATCAACAATAAAACTAATCACTTTCTAATGATGAATAAAGCTCTTCACCATACCCCCCTCTATCTCTACTTACTACTACCACTTGTAATAATATTATATTGAAAATTAAATACTGTTGTGTATTTTTATTTAAACTTAAAACCAATAATTGTTTGCAAACAAAATGATTTTGAATTTTTGTGATTTACCTGGTCAGCACATGTTGATACAATAACACTAGGGAAAAACCATTCATCTTCTAATATAAATCAATCAATGTATTATGAAAAGTGGATATTTGAGCCCCCTGTTGTTGAAATTTGTTTTATAGAGAAAAAATATCTCTCTAAGTATCTCAGGGTATGGAATGACTAGAACTAGGAGTAGATGCAGCTAAAATACCTGATGGCCTACCATAGAACTTAGATGGTACGGGTCCTAAACCCATCCCACACACTCTACCAGGATGCTCCTTCCCAAGGACTTTAGCAACTGAGTCTTCCTAGGAGACTGAATAGGATTGCACATGATTGGAATCCCATAGTTCTTTAATTTTTACCTATAAATCAAATATCATTCATTTTAGAATCAATCTATATTAACATTATAACAACTTATAATAAGTTATTATAATGAAAAATGAGTTCATACCCCAACTTATTTGGCAGGCTCATTAACAAAACTTCCATTAGATTTTTTTGTCAACATTTAACCACACTTTGGTTTGGGATGCTTGGTTCCCTAAACTCTGTGACTGCATTAAACAAATATAAATCAATAATTTAATATATTAAATATATAATATTGTCTTATAAATATTTAAACTAATTAAATTATTACTATAGTCGACCAGCTTCAAGAAAAACACTTTGACCCCATAGTGTGAGGGATGAATTGCTTAGCCTGACTTGGTGCATTCTTCCCTGAAAGTTCCAAAAATAAATAAAATTCAATTTAATAGTAATGTATTCAATGTAATCTCATCTTAATATACATTTATAAATGTATAATGATATTAATATAATTATATATATTTAAATACCATCTGCTTCTCATCATGATGTCTGTCAACAAAAACTTTCCATTACTCTTTGGGTACCCCATTGGGTAGCTTATCATACATTTGTTGGGCAGTCAATGAAGTGCCGTTGACATCACTCCACAATCTCTATTCAATGTCCTTCCATTTCTTTCCCAAAATTTTCAATGTACACTTTCGTGCTAGTACATCAACAACTGTAAAGTGGAAAAACATCTATACATAGAAATTCATTTTGAAAATATTATAATTAAACAACTTGACATTTAATCACACAATAATGTATTAATATTACATTTATTTGGGAATAAAAAACTTTATTTTTCCAAGTTTAAGTAATATTACTCCAATCATCATATGAAATAGGAAGGGAAACCGGCTCCGTGGCCAGCTGGACTATAATCTGGCCAAGTAATCCTATGACGTCATCCATAGGGACCCTATATGAATCAAATGGGACAACTATATTCTCTCCGGTTAGATTCCATACATCTAAACTTTTTATATTTTTCTCTATACTTTCATTTTTTCCATCTTTAATGAACAAAAAATTAGAATAAAAAAGTTAAATAAATTTATTCATATTAAAATTTGTACATATAACTATCACCCTTTAGTATCCCCATGCAGAAGTTGAAGTGGAGTGCCGGTACTTCACTGCTGGGGATTTTGAAGGAGGAGGTGGTGACAGAGTTACTGAAGGGATTCTCACAGAGGGTTTGAGAGATGGTGTAGGGGGGAAAGCAGATGGTGGTTATAATGCTGTAGGGAGGGACACAGATGGATCGTCATATGTTGTAGTGGTCGATGAAGCAGTATAGCGCTTCCACCTTGTAATTCCTATCAATTAATCAAATAAAATTAAGTTCAAAACATATATTTCAAAAAATTTAGGCACAAAAAAAAAATTAAAAATGATAACGGATGCATAGTACTAAGAGACAAAATATACATAACAATGATAATGGATGACTGCACAAATGAAATAAGTGACTGCTAAATGAATACATAACTATACATACAATCATTTTCCCCTTAAATCATGTTAGTTTCTTGATCCATTACTTCATACACTTCATCCATCCTTTCTAGACTAATATTTTCAATATCATGATGGATAAATAAGTCCGCTTCTTTCTGTTGATGAGATTCAATGTCAGAGGTCAATTCTTCCACTTCATCACCCATATCTTACAAATATCTTTGTTTTACGTGAGAAACTACACTACAACCTTCATCCACAACATCATTCAGATAATATACCATTTTTTATTGTGCTGATAAGATATAAAGATCATGCCATTCACGATCACCAATATTCATCAAGCGAGAGACGTTCACAGAAGTAATTTGCAAGGAATCTCTTTTAACACCTGTGATAATATTGTCCTAATTACATTGGAATAAAACAACTAGAAAATGAATTTGGTTATTTAATTCAATAATATAAGTCATATTTCCATATTATCCCACTTAATAAAATGTATATATACCACTATTCTATGTTTTCAAACCCTCTTCTCGTCTGACTATACAAAATCTATATCCATTCACATTATAAGTGTCAAACTTTATAACTTGTTTTAGAGGAAATCGAGCAAGAAAATTCAAATATTCTGAAAAATATTCTTGACTATTAGTATTCATGATCTAAAAAAATATACATTATTAGATTTACAAAATATATGTGTCAACCTAATATCTGTATTTATTAAAATATTTATTAACTTACATGGTGTGTAAACCATTCTAAAAAATATTTATTAACAAATTTAGTTATATCTTTCTCATTTCATGTTCATACTCTCATTAGTCTCTTTGTTTGTTTCCTAAACTCTTCAATAAATATATCTGCAATTTCACTATTCAGCATCACATATCTGTGTTCAAGTAATAATTCGATTTTTGTCAGTGTAGAATTTGAGTTCCTCCCATCTAATTGACCAGTAGCAGGAAATATTTTTGATTTCCCATGTATTTGAGATTGATTATATGTGTCATCAACACTTAAAAACTTATTAAGTCTTGTCTCAATATCATACAAGTATCTATAACCAAAGGTAAGACACTTTTATTCCAAATAGCCTTCAGTAATAGAGCCTTCTGGTTGAGCTTTATTTCTCACATATGATTTCAAATGCCCAAGATTTCTGTGAAATAAAATAAAAAAACATAATTATAAATTTTTTTAATTGAAAATAATTGTTTAATTTACTAAAAAAATATAAATAAATACCTCTCAATTGGATACATCCATTGATAATGTATGGCCCCTCCTAATTTAGCTTCCTCAACCAAATGCACAGTTAATTGTATCATGAGAGTAAAAAATGATGGAGGAAAGTTCATCTCCATTACAAAAAGTGTCAATACAAACATCTATTGAAGGTTGTCAAGATCAAATGAATTTAGAGATTTCTCAAATAGTTTTCTGAAAAATGTGTAGAATTGGAGTACAATAGAAGTAAAATTTTTAAGTAATAATGTACATAATGACAATGGTAGTAACTACTGTAACAAAATATGTGAATTGTGACTTTTCAATCCATGTAACCTATAATTATTTAAGTCAAAACCCCTCAAGATTTTACTTGAATACCCATTAGATACCTTCACATGCTTTAAAATTTGAAGGAATGTATCTTTATCCATATTTTTCATTGCAAAAATTGTCGGAGCATACTTTTCACTCTCATCTGGATAGAGATCACGTTTTAAGTTCATTACTTGTAAGTCTTTATAAGCACTGAGATGATCATTCGAATTTCAATGATCATTAAGAAATGTGAAGATCAAATTTTCACATAAATTATTCTCAATATGCATGACATCAAGATTATTCGATAAGAAATTAAATTTCCAATATGGAAGTTTGAAGAATATGATTTTTTCTTACATTGTTGCGTTCTGATTTCACATGAAGATGATCTTCAAACTCATTTACCACTATCATTAAAATGATGAACCTTCCCAAATTATATTTTAACATTTCCAATCTGTACCAATATTTCAGAACCACATAACAAATTTGGAGGTGGTCTATGATTAATGAAACCATTAAATTTTGATCTTTTCACCAAAATCTATGAGATGCATTGAGTAATATTTGATGTCACAAGAAGCCCAATTTTCTACTATGAGGTAGCTGTTTCAGATCAAAATCAAAGTTACAAATAGGATAATCCAAACCCATGTAAGTGTTCCAACCAGATAAATTCCCATGTCCAGAGAAGTCACTATTGGTCGATATTAAAGCATCATACATTTTAAACATTGTTTTAGAAGAAACATCATATGTATCAACACCGTTGGCCCAAAAATCCTGTAATTATTCAATTAAAGGCTGGATGTATACATCAATATAATTTATAGGAATTTGTTTTCTATGAATAATAATCGAAATGATAAAATAAGTATGTTTAATACACATTCATAGAGGCAGATTTTAAGGGATCAAAACAACTAGACAAATGCTATAAATGGTACTCAAAGTCCCAAATGGGATGAATCCATTGGCAGCCAATCCCAATCGAACATTCCTAGGATCAATTGAGAAATATGGATATAATGAATCAAATTTATTCTATGATTTTGAATCTCGTGGATGTTGCATTAACCCATAATTGTTATTATCTATAGAATTCCACTTCATGTGTTTGGTAGTTTTTAATTACAAGAATAATCATTGCAATTGTGGATTTAAAGGAAAGTAATGAAGAAACCTTTACAGGTGTGTTACTTTTCTTCTTCTTCAAGGTAATATGTTGATTTAGACTTCCAATAAAGCATAAAATCATTTGTACACACATGTATTTTTGTATAATTCAGAACAAGCCTTTTAACAACCTTTTCATATCATAAAAAGAATCAGGGTTGTTTTCTTCATGAAATGCATAATGCAACAATTCCAATATCATAGACATTTTTTTATTTGTAATTACACATAGACATTTGATATGGTACAACTTCAAAAGAAAATAATGTTTTGAATATTTCAAACATTCACTATATAACTCTTTATTTCCATTATTAACTAAACCATGAAACATATTATCCTCAGATATTTTTTCTCTTACATTAGTCTCCACAGAATCAAGAGAAGGATCCAATGATATGTTACAATCTTGATCTAGTTGTCCTATAGTCTCAAAAGAATCAATTTTCCTGTTGATATGTGTATCTATTCCATATGGTTGTTCTGATATGTTTTGATGTTTATGGCGGGGTATTACAATCTTAGATAAGATATGAAATTGATGAATCCAGGAGAGAGAAAACTGAGATAAATGGAAATTTGAAAGATATTAAATCTATGGTTGAAGGTGTAAAGCAAGTTGGAACTTCTAGTTCTATTCCTACCTCAACTAGTGTATGTCAAGCTGATGCTGCTTCAGTTTCCAAGATTGTAATAGAGGAAATTCATCCAAATTTGATTAAAACTACAAAAAAAATTGTGACAAGAAACACCAAGATTGGGAATGAAATTAAGAAGTTAACTACTAGAATTAATGCGTTAACCACCGAGTACATAAATACAATGGAAAGTATCATGAAGGGACTTGATAATCTTGTTTCTCATTTTAACACTCCTGATTTTTCCAAACTAAGAAAAGAAGTTATGGAACTTTCCTCCTATGCTCTTGCTTCAACCACTGCTCCACCTATTCAACCTTCACAATCTGTGGATCTTTCTACTATCAGTTTAGTTTTGAAAGAAGAGTTTAAAGTTTTAATTTCCAGCATGACCAAGGTTTAGGACACTTTAGATAAGGTGTATGATCATGTGAAGTATTATACAAGGAGTGATTTTAACACCCAGGAAGAGTTGACCAAAAATATTAATGAGTTTTTCTCCAAACTCATCACAAAGCATCAAATGAACATTCACTTTAAGTATTTTTTCACCAATCTTATCCTTCCTCCAGTGAAAAAAGCTTTTAAGGATTAGATTCAGAAGTTGAGAGAAATCAGTCCCGTGTTGGAAAAGTTCTTAAAAAACAAAGATGATTTTGAAAAGGTAATGAAATATAGTAGAGATATCATTTAAGAGTTCTTTAAGATATTAAAACCATATCTCTATGTCCAAATTGAAGCCATTGAGGTACCTCCAACTACACTGTTTGGTCCTACTAGTTCTGTGCCTGCTCAAGCTCTGATGTTAGTTTCTCAGGACTTATCTCAGATCAGACCCATCATTAGAGGTCATGTTCTACCTCAGATTCTTTCTTAGTAAAGACCTCACCTTGCCTCTACATTTCCTCAAGGAGTGCCTCTACCTCCTCTGAAAATCCATTCAGACCCTCCTCCTTCTCAACCAACTCCTTCTACAAGACCATCCATTGACCCTTCTAATAATGGAAAGGAACCTCTTTATCTTACCACGTAGTGTGGAGTGATTCTTTTTTTGATAGGGATACATTCTTATACTTTTGGTATTTTAATATAATTTTCTTTTGAATGACATTTCTCTATTTCTAATTTTCTGTTTTTAGTGTTCTTTTCACCTTTCACTTTTTTCTAATACCAAAAGGGGGAGAACTTTATTAAGCAATATTAAAAGGGGGAGAACATTATTATGAATTATTATGAGTTTAAGCATTATTTTTTTATGAATTAGTATCTATAATACATTATTTTATCTTTATGGGAGATAATAATCAGATTGTCTACATTAATAATTATTTATTGGTAATTAATAATGCCATGATTTGTGATCATCAAAAGGGTGGGATTTTTGGACCATAGATACTGTTTGCCATTATCTTTGAATATAATGGTTTTAATTATCACAAATCATGTCATATATTAACATATATCTTACCTCATGTCATATCATAAATTATGTAAAAGCATTATCTTGAATAATTAGATCATTTAAATCATAGAACTATTTATGTGTGTTTAAGTATAAAAATGATTATAACTGATTATCTATGTGTAATTATGGATATTAACACACTCTGACTTTAATGAACTATAAGGCAGATATAACATATAAAATTATCTATGTATGAGTCACTGACACCAATAGAGATGACTCACCGACAGACAGATGAATCACCGACAGACAGATGACTCACAGAGAGAAATAAGACTCAGTGACAGACAGATGAATAACCAACATACATATGACTCACTGACAGACAGTTCAAATAGTCATATGTTCTATGTATGTGAAGTTAGAACCAACAGTCAGATGAATCACTGATGCAAATGACTCACCGTTACATATGACTCACCGATACAAATGACTCACTATTGCATATGACTCACTGATGAAAACAACCGACCGTTGGTCCAAGTGACCTAGCATTGCATGGTGATACCGATGCAAGGACTCACCATTAGTTGAAATGAGTCATAGATAGATCAACTGTATCACCGACATAAGGAAGGAATCACCATTGAAACAAGTCACCAATGTAATGATTCACCGACAGAATGACATACCGATGGGTTGAGTCATCGACAGAAGGATACACTGATAGACGAGTCACTGATAGATTGTTTAAATCTACATTTATTAATATTATTTCTAACGCTAATATTTGTGTCATTTAATGATACTGACATATTTTATAATCTTTTGTAATACTTTTTGCAGATAGTAGGAGGTATGATGAACCTATACATGTGGAAAGTACATGATCTTTGTTAGACCTCAAAGATAAGATGTATTTTTAAAGACAAAAGACATACAGAAGAGTCAGTGTAGTGTATGCTTGCGAGAGAGTGGAAAACACTCTCAAGAACATCTGCAACTCTCATGCAACGACTATGAACTGAAGAATAAAAGGAATAACACACGAAGAAATATCAACCTATCTGAAAATAAAATTGACAAATCACTTTAGTATATCAAGGAGAATAATATACCTACAGAACCATACTTGCACCTAGAAGCCAGAATACGACTCTCTATTTTTGCGTTAACTTCCAGAAGAGTACTCAATTTTTTCATATGCTCAATCCTACAAGTCCAGAGATTCATAGAGCAATACACAAAGCCTTTTATTTTCTTTCTCATATTTGTTTTCTCTGTTGTGTGCATTTTTACATACTTTTGATCAGTGTGTGTATCTGTTTGTTGAGAACACACTGTCTCCTGTATCAAACAGAAGGATACAATATATCCTTCCAATCATACATTCTTACATCTATTTACTCCCATAGATAAGTGTGGAAGAGGTCCTTGTGTGGCCTGGTAGTTTGTATCCATGAAGAACTGTGGTAGAGGTCTTGTGACCTGTATATCTAGTGTGATGTTGTGAACCCTGATCCAGGGTATGGATCAAACTGTTTATTAATTAAAACTACTTTGTGGTAGGTGAACACTAAGAAGATAGGATTAAGTCTCTATTTGAGACTAAAACTATTTTTTTATTTATGTTGTTTTTTTAACTTTTAGTTTTACTCTATTTTATTACATATTTCATGAAACTAAATTGACCTCTAATAGTTAGTATTAGAAAGTGTTTATAGTAGTATTGAATTATTTGGTTATTATAAAAAGTTTTATTTATTATCAAATTCATATAACTGAGAACTAATTAATATTTTGAGAAATTAATCAAACAGTCAAGATCTTATAAATTCACTACTAGATAACTGGGAAATTTAATTTTAAATATTGGTGGAATATCAAATAAAACATTATAACAGAAATTTTTATTGATAATCAATTCACCCCCTCTTGTGTACTCTACTCTAACCAATATTTTGTATTAGAGGTTTTTGGAATTTTCAGTTTTCAAAGCTTTTTAAAACTTTTCAACTGTGATTTTAGTTGTATTTCAAAGATCTTAATATTTTTTAAATATTAAATTTTTATCTCTTTAAAATCTTATTCTAAAATTTTAGTATGGATAATAGTATAGAAGTTGTTACCAACATAAATCCTTTCTTTAATAGAAAAAATTATGTATAATGAAAAATTAAAATGAAAATTCACTTAGAAAGTATGGGTTTTGAAATTTGGTTTTTAATTATATATGATTATGATATTACTAATACTATTATAACTACTTCAGATGATCCAACTAAGACTTCTTATAACAAAACTTGTGAATCCATGAACACCTTATTCTTTTCTTTTGGAGGTGAAGAATTTAACAAAAATTCAGTATGTAAAACAACCCATGAAATTTGGGATACTTTGACTATTTCACATGAAGGAACTTCTAGTGTTAAGAAAATGAGACTTAAAACATGTACTATCATATATTAAAATTTTAAGATGAATCCTAATGGGACTATTTCTGACTTGTATATTAGGTTTAATGAAATTTTGAACACTATGATCTCTCTGGGAAGAGATGTTACTACCGAAGAAAAAATTACAAGGATTATCACATGCTTACCTGATAGATGGAGGGGAACATCTATCACAATTAGAGAATCATGTTACAACAGAAAAATACATATCAAAGAACTCATTAGAAAACTGACGATGTATGAGGAAGAGCATAAAGTCAACAAAGAAGAAGAAGATGAACCTAAGAGAAAATATATAGCAATCAAGACTACTAACTCTAAAAATAAAGAAAAAGAGATGGTACTATCCCATGTTGAAAGCTCCATTAATGATGAATCAAATCAGATAGTGATGAAGATATGTCTTAGATGGATAAAATATTCATGAAATTCTATAATAAGAAGAAGTTTTTTAGTAATCCCAATTATAAAGGAAGGTATGATAACAACGAAAACTCAAAAAATAACTGGAAAAGAAATGAAAAACCAGAGGAGATTGTCTGTTATGAATGAAAGAGAAGAAGACATAAAATGAACTAATAAATAAATATAAATATTTAAAGAAAGATCATGCTCTTACTGTAAATATTAAGTATGAACTTACTAATGAAAATGAAAATAATGATCAAATGCTCAAAGAAAATAATGAATTAAAAATTTCTAATGAGAAATTAAAGAATGATATAGAAAAGTTTACCAATGGGAAAAATAATCTTACTCAAATTATTGGTAAATAGATAGCTCCTAAGTACACTTTTGGTATTGGATATCAGTCTGGATAGAAAAACCTATCTAAAACACATTTTGTAACTAAATCTATAAAATTTGTTCTTCTACATAAAAATCAAAATTTTTCTATTAGTCCAGTTCAGAAAAATCTTTTACTAGCTCTAGATTTTTTGGACTAAATAGAGTCTATTTTTCCAATATGTTGCATAATGCTTATAGGGAACCCATAAAGAAAATGTGGGTGCTTAAAGCATTCATTACTAATGTCACTGGACCTAAACAGGTCTGGGTACCAAAATCTATTTTTGTTTGATTATTCTATAGGAAAGCTATTTGAAGAGCTCCTGTAAAAGCTTATAGTACTTAGATAGTGGATGTTCAACATGAATTATAGGATATTATTCAAGTTTAAAGAACCTAATCAAGATTGATGGTGGATATGTCACCTTTGGTGACAATTATAGATTAAAAATAATTGGCTTAAGCCATATTGGTAACTCTAACTCAATTTTAATTTCTAAATTTCCTTTTTTTTGATGGATTAAAATATAATTTTCTTAGTATTTCACAACTATGTGATGATATATTTCATTTTCAATTTTAAAATTATGCTTTTAATGTCTTTAAATCTAAAAATGAATTAGTATTTTCAACTTATAGAAATGAAAATGCATATTCTGTTAACTAAGATTCTTTAGTTTCTCAAAATGTTTCTTGTTTAAGTTCTTTTCATAAAGTCTATTGGATTTAGCATAAGATATTAGGACACTATATTGTACACTCTCATAGAAATCTTACTCGAAAAGGAATAGTCAATGATCTACCCAAACTTGGGTTTTCAAATGACAAAGTCTGTAATCCTTGTCAAAAAGGTATGCATCATAAGATGCCTTTCAAATCAAATAAAGAAGTTTCAACTTCTCAACATTTAGATTTGGTTCACATGGACTTGTTTGTACCCTCTTGAGTTTCTAGTTTAAATGGGAAGCACTATGTCTATATTATTTTAGATTACTATTCTTAGTGTACTTGGAATTATTTTTTAGCTCACAAAAGTGAAGCATGTACTTACTTCACCAAGTATGCTAAAATAGTGTAAAATCATAGCCGAATTAGAATAAAATCTTTAAGAAGTTATCATGGTCGTGAGTTTGAAAATAAATACTTTGAATATTTTTTCTCACACAATGTCTATAGTCACAACTTCTCTACCCCTAGGACACCTCAACAAAACGGGGTCACAGAAAGAAGAAATATAACCTTAAAAAAGATAGCTCGAACAATGCTTAATGAATATGATTTATCGATTTACTTTTGGGATAATTATATGAATATAACTTTCTACATAATTATTAGAGTCATAATTTGACCTATCCTCAAGAATACTCCTTATGAGTAGTGGAACAATAGAAAACCCAAAGTTAGTTACTTAATTGTTTTGGTTGAAAAGTCTATATCCTAAATAAAAATGACAATCTTGAGAAATTCTCATCTAAGAATGATAAAGGAATCTTCCTAGGTTACTCAACCTCTAGTAAATCTTTTAGAGTCTTTAATAAAAGATCCAAGTGTGTAGAAGAATCTATGCACATCAAATTTGATGAAACTGATCCACATAAACCTAAGAACTCTCTATTAAACCTTGGAGATGATATGTAAAAATTGGATATAAATGAAAAAAATCATCTTATCTTTTTGTCAAGAAACCTGTTAAATCAAAAATTTCTAGAAATTCTTCAAAATCAGGACATGATGAACCCAAATATGTTGATGAACATGAAATTACTAGCCCCTCCTTTTCTAGACCAACTAGAACCTTCAAGAACCATCCTTTAGATGATATTGATGGAGAATTAGATAAAGGGACATAAAATAGATCTTCTCTTAGAAATTTGGTTGAACATCAAGCTTTCTTATCATAACGTGAACCAAAAAACATAGATAATTCAATTAAAGATGAATTTTGGGTGATGGTTATGCAATAATAACTTAATCAATTTGAAAGAAATAATGTTTTTAAACTTGTGGATATACCCATCGACACCTTAAACATAGGAACTTAGTGGGTGTTTAGGAACAAAGTAGATGAATCTTATAATATTGTTAGAAATAAATCTAGATTGGTTGCACAAGGTTATAGTCAAAAAGAAGGCATCAACTATTAAGAAACTTTTGTACCTGTTTCTAGACTTCAGTCCATCATAATCTTACTTGCTTATACTGCCCATCTAAATTTCAAACTTTACCAAATGGATGTTAACAGTGAATTCCTAAATGGGGATATTATTGATGATGTTTTTTTGAACAACCCCCTAGTTTTACAAAACCTCATTTTTGAAACCATGTTTACAAATTAAAAAAATCTTTATATGGTTTAAAAAAAGTTCCAAGAGCTTGGTATGATAGACTATGTACTTTTCTCATTACAAAAGGTTTAATAAAATGAATTTCATATCCAAATCTTCTTATAAAATAAATTTCTAAAGATGTTTTAGTTGTTCAAATCTATGTTGATGAAATTATTTTTGGATATTCAAGAAATTATTTATTTATTTACTTTTATAAAATTATGAAAAGTAAATTGGAAATGATTTTAATGGGTGAACTCAAATAATTTCTTGGATATAAGGTTTTTCAAAATAAATAAGGTATCATTTTAAATCAAAGTAAATACACAAATGATATTTTAAAGAGATTTGGATTTGATAGCATTAAAATTAGTGACACTCCAATGAGTACTACATGTAAGTTAGATCTTAAGGAAGATGGTAAATCTGTTGATCAAACCACTTACATGTGAATGCTTTAAATTTTACTCTACTTGACTTCTAGTAGGCCAGATATAATTTTTAGTGTGTGTATGTGTGCCCTTTTTCAAGCTAATACCAAAGAATCTCACTTAAATTCTGTTAAAAGAATATTCAGATACCTCAAACATACTCTCAATTTAGTTTTGTTTTGCCCTAAAGGAAAATCATTTAATATAGTGAGTTATTCAGATTCTGATTTTGGTGGATGAAAGTTTGATTTAAAGAGCACCTCAGAGACATGTTACTTTTTAGGAAAGTATTTGGTTTCATGGTTTAGTAAGAAACAATGTTCTGTTGCATTATCTACTTCTAAAACTGAATACATAGTTATTGGTAGCTGTTGTGCTCGGATTTTTTTAATGAAACACACTCTACTAGACTATGGATATCAATTTAGACATGTACCTATAAACTGTGACTATATAAGTGCTATTAAAATTTATAAGAACCCAGTCTTTCATTCTAGAACAAAACATATTGATGCAATACATCACTTTTTGAGAGATCATTATCAAAAGGGTGATATCAATTTAGAATTTATTGGCACTGAATATCAGCTTGCTAAAATATTCACTATGGCATTGAACTATGAAATAATGAATTAGGCCAGACATGAGTTAGGAATGATCAATCAGTAAGACCTTGTGTTTCCTTTTCTTGGATTTTTTTAAGTGAAGTTGTACCACTAACACCATTGTCATTCTGAAACCATTGTCATGCCGACACCATTTTCATGCTGACACTGTTGTCATACTGAAACTATTGTCATGCTGACACTATTGTCATGCCAACACCATTGTGTTACTGACACTGTTGTCATGCCGACACTGATGCCTTGTCATGCTGACACCATTTTTATTATCCAAAATCTATCATGACAACCCCAATGACTCACTATTTCTATATGTTTTATGTTTCTATCAAAATGAAATTGTTTCATTAATTTTGTTGAGGCCGGATCATGTTTTCATGATTACATAATTTCAAAATCCCTAAATGATATAAATTTAAATCGAACCACTATACTTCTTTACTACTACTCTCTCTTGTCCACCACTCTCTCTCTCTTTACCCCTGAATTTTCACCTTTTGATCTATAAACTGAACATATTGGAATTGGACAAGTGAATAGAGCTCTTAAAGATGGTTATTCTCATGCTTCTAATAAGTATAAAGTTGAATTGAGAAAATTCTCAGCTCCTGTAAATCCTAGTATAGAAAACCATGCTGTAACCTCAAAAAAAGAAGTACGGGTGGAATGGATCTTAGAGATAAAGACTTTATTGTTGAAAGTGCTGCAAGATCAAGGATGGATTGACTAGTTTTCAAAAAATGACAGTGACTTCTACCCAAATTTGGTACATGGACTTTACTTGAATAGGGAACTTCTGTAGGAAGGAAGTGATGTCACCTGGGTCAAGTCGATGGTAAAAGGGAATAAAATCTACTTCTCTTCAAGACGTTGGACTGAATGTCCTAAGGTTCCTCATGAAGGAATGTTTCATGATTATCATGGTATTTTTCCTCCTAAAAGTGAATTATTTTTCTATGAGATATCTCTGAAAGAGCTAACTAGAAATGAGGAACATAGGATACCAATTGAATCATAGTTAAATGGTGAGTGAAGAATTTTTTAAGTTTATTCACCACCAGATTAGTCCTAGGAAAGGGGACTTTGCTTCTTGAAAATATCAGGATGTATACTTGGTGTATTTTCTATAGAAAAGAGTTAAATGGAATCTATTTAGATATCTGATGGTGCACATAAATGAGATGATAAAATCTGGTTGTAAGTAAAATTCTATGTTCTACTCCAGAATGATTTCAGCAATGCTAAAGGAGAAAGGCTGTGTAAGTTAATTTGATGATGTTTTAGTTAGTGAATGTAGTGGAATATTCTTAAGCTCTAACATCTGCAAGAGAATGAAAATTAATTGGAACCCATGGAGGAAGGAATGGGTTTGTGATGAATATATACTGTGTGAAAAATTAAATCCTATAGATCATCTAGTTAGATCAATCGATCTAGTGGATGATAGCCTCAATCCATATGAACAAGTAATATATTCTTCAGAAGAGGATGAGGAGCCTACTACTCCTGCCAGATATATGGGATCACCAATTGATGATAGAAGTGACCCAGACACAACTAAACCAACAAAAAGAGTTTCTATTGGACCTCGAAGTCCACCATTGGACGTACCCTCTCAGTAACCTATTCTGAAATCTACTAGAAATGAAGAGAAAAAAGTGGAAGGAAGTGTATAATATGTCAGTGAATCTAGTGAAGAAGAAAATTAAGAAGAGAAAGATGGTATTGTTGAAAGTGGTTCAGAAACAAGTAGAGAAATAGTAGATGATAAACTTGATGTTGAAGATGTCAATGAAAAAAATATGAATATGGTAATAATGAATAAAGTAGTGAAAGTAGAAGTGATAGTGAATTTTATAATCCTAATGGGAATCCAGGTGTTGTTAGTATGGAGATAGTTAAAGCTAATACTGGTGTATCTGTAGAGGGTGCTGTTCAAGATGAAAATGTTTCTCTATCTGAACTTGTAGCTCAGACTGTATATACTAGAAAAATAAATCTACATAAGGGGAAGAAACCTAGAAAAGAAGCATTAAGTGAGGGGGATAAAACTATCAAGAAAGCTAACACCAATAGGGATCCTTAAGAAAGTGTTTCTCAAGCTGATGAATATCATCAAATTAGAAGTGTAAGTCTTAATAATCTTACTCCTCTAGATTCTGATATAATGGATGAATGGGAAAGGAATCCTAGGTATGTGGAACTAGGATTATATTATGATGATTTCGATGAAGAAGTATTTTCACTTACTATAAGGTAACCAGTGGCTGAGACCACTTCTAGTGACTATGTGACTAAGGCCAATTTTGAAAAATTCAAGAAATACGTATGTTCCTTTATAAGATACTCAATACAGTCTCAGATTAGATATGAAATTGATAAATCTAAGAGATATAACACTGGTCTAAATGAAAAATTTAAATCTATTCAGTCTATGTTTAAAGGTGTAAAGCAAGTTTGTTATTCTAGTTCCACTCCTACCACAACCAGTGTTTCTCAAGATGACGCTACTTCAGTTTCTGATACAGTGATAAAGGAAATTCATCCAAATTTTCTTACAATGATATAAAAAATTGTGACAAGAAACACCAAGCTTGGGAATGAAATGAAGAAGTTAACGAATGGAATCAATTCCTTAACCACCGAGTACATAAATACAATGGAAAGTGTTATGAATTGGCTTGATAATGTTGTTTCTCATTTTAAAGATTTAGATTTTTCCAAAATGAGAAAATAAGTTAAGGAAATTTCCTCCTCTTCTCTTGCTTCAACCACTTCTCGACCTGTTCAACCTTCAAAATCTGTGGATCTTTCTTTTGTCAGTTCAGTTTTTAAAGAAGAGTTGCAAGCTTTAATTTCTAGTACGCTCAAGGTTGAGAACACTTCAAATAATTTGCATGATCATGTGAAGTATTATACAAGGAGTGATTCCAACTCTCAGGAAGAGATAACCACAAATATTAATGAGTTTTTCTCCAAACTCATAAAAAATCATAAAATTAATAGTATATTTAAGTATTTGGGCACCAATATTATCCTTCCTCCAATGAAAAAGGAATATAAGGATCAGATTCAGAAGCTGAGATAATTCAATCCCTTGTTGGAAAAGTTTATATAAAACAAAGATGATTTTTAAAATGAAATGAAATATGGTAGAGAGATCACTGAAGATTTTATCAAGCTATTAAAACTATATATCCATTTCCAAAGTGAAACCATTATGGTGCCTCCTGCTACACTACTTGGCCTTACTGGTTTAGTTCCTGCTCAAGCTCAGATTTCAGTTTCTCCTGCCTTATCTCAGATCAGAGCCAACATTACAGAGCCTATTCAGCCTCAGATTCTTTCTCAGTAAAGACCTTACCTAGCTTCTACAGTTCCTGAAGGAGAGCCTCTACCTCCTCTGAAAATCCATTCAGACCCTCCTCCTTCTCAACCTACTCCATCTGCTGGACTATCCATTGATCCTTCTGATAAGGGGAAGGAACCACTTGATCCTACCATGTAGTTTGGAGTGATTATTTTTTTTATAGGGCTGAATGCTTGTACTTTTTTTAATTCAATATAATTTTCTTCTGAATGACATTTCACTGTTTCAAATTTTCTATTTTTAATGTTCTTTTTGCATTCCATTTTTTGGTAATACCAAATGGGGGAGGACTTTATGAAGCATTATTAAATGAGGGGGAACATTATTACGAATTATTATGAGTTTAAGAATTATTTTGTTTTTATGTATTCTTATCTCTGATACATTATTTTATCTTTATTGGAGATACTAATCATATTTTTTTACTTTAATCATTCTCTAATGTTACTTAATAATGCCATGATTTGTGATGATAAAAAAGGGAGATATTGTTGGCCCATATATACTGTTGTCCACTATACCTAACTGTAATGGTGTTAATTATCACAAATCATGTCATATATTAACATATATCTTACCTCATGTTTGATCCTGAATTATGTAAAATAATTATCTTGAATAATTAGATCATTTCAATCATATAACTATTTATGTGTATTTAAGACAAAACAAGCTTACAACTGATTATCTATGTGTAATTATGGGTATTAACACTCTCCAAATTTATTTAACTATAAGATAGATAGAAAATCTAAAATAATCTAATTACAAGTCATTGAAACTGATAGAAAGATGACTCACCGATAGACAGATGGCTCACCGATAGACAGATGACTCACTAATAGAGATAACTCACTAACATACATATGACTCACTGACAAATAGTTCAAATAGGCATATGTTCTAAGTATGTGAAGTTGACACAGATAGACATATTAATTACCAATGAAAACAACTCATTGTTTCATATGACTCACCGACATAGATGACTCACCATTGCATATGACTCACCGACGCAGATGAACTACCATAAGTCCAAGTGAACTACCATTGCATGGTGCTACCGATGCAAGGACTCACCAATAGTTGAAATGAGTTAGTGATAGATCAACTATCTCACTGATAGAAGGAAGGAATCACCATTGAAATGAGTTATCGATAGATCAACTGTATCACTGATAGAAGGAATGACTCGCCTTTGAAACAAGTCACCGATATAATGAGTATCCAACATAATGACATACCGATTGGTTGAGTCACTAATAGAAGGAGACATCGACATAAGTGTCACCTATAGAGTGTTTAAAAATGAATTTATTAAACAAATATCAATCAAAAATTTAATATATTGTACATAAAATATTTTCTTATAAATATTTAAACTAATTAAAATATTACAGGAGCCAATCAGCTTCTAGGAAAACTCTTTGAACCCACGGTGTAAGGGATGAATTGAATATCCTGGCTTGATGCAGTCATCCATGAAAGATATAAAAATAAATAATATGAAATTTAATAGTAATTTATTCAATGTCATCTTCTCTTCATATATATTTATAAATGTAAAATGAGATTAATATAATAATATATATTTAAATACCATCTACTTCTCATCAGGATGTCTGTAAAAAAAACTTTACATTTATCTTTGGGTACCCCATCAGGTAGCTTGTCATACATCAGTTGGGAAGTCAACTAAGTGTCATTGACATTGCTTCACAATCTATATTTATAGCCTTTCCATTTCTTTCCCAGATTTTTCAATGTCCACTTTCATGCTAGAACATCAACAACTGTAATGTGGAAAAACATATGTACATAGAAATTAATTTTGAAAATATTATAATTTAATAACATGGAATTTAATTGCACCATAATGTATTAAAATCACCTTTATTTGGGAATAAAAAACTTTATTTTTCCAAGTTGAATTTATATTCCTCCAAGCATCATACAAAATAGGAAGGGAAACCGGCTCCGTGGCCAACTGGCCTATAATCTGGCCAACTAATCCTGTGATGTCATCTGTAGGGACCCATATGAATCAAATGGGACAACTATCTTCTCTTCGGTTAGATTCCATATATATGAAATTTTTATATTTTTCTCCAAACATACATTTTTTTCCATCTTTAATGAACAAAAAATTAGTATAAAAATAGTGCAACAAATTTATTCATATTAATATTTGTACCTATAATTTTCACCCTCTAGTAACCCCATGAAGCAATAGAAGTGGCGCGCCGCTCCCTCACTACTAAGGCTAATGAAGGGGGAGACGACAACTGAGCTAGTGAAGGGACACTCATAGAGGGTTTGAGAGATGGTGTAGGGGGGAAAGAAGATGGCGTATAAGATGCCATAAGGAGGGAGACATATGGATCATCATCTGTTGCAGTGGTCGATTAAAAAATATAGCACTTCCTCTTTGGAATTACTAACATCTAATCAATTAAAATTATGTTCAGAACATATATTTCAAAAAATTTATGCAGAAAAAAAATTAAAAATGATAACATATTCATAGTACTAACAAACAAAATATACATAACAATGATAATGAATAACTACACAAATGAAATAATTGGTTTCTAAATGAATTAATAACTGTACAAACAATCATTTTACCCTTAAATCATGTTATTTTTTTGATCCATTAATTCATTCATTTCATCTATCCTTGCTAGAATAATATTTTCAATATGATGTTAGACAAATAAGTTTGCTTATTGCTGTTGATGAGGTTCAATATCAGAGGTCAAATCTTATACTTCATCACCCATATCATACAAATATCTTTGTTTTACGTGATAGAATAAAATCCACCCTTCATCCACAACATCATTCACATAATATACCATTTTTTTCTTGCGATGATAAGATATACAGATCATGCAGTTCACGGTCACCAACATCAATCAAGTGAGAGAATTTCACAGAAGTAAATTGCAAGGAATATCTTCTAAAACCTCTATTAATACTGACCCAATTTCATTTGAATAAAATAACTGAAAAATTCCCATGGCAGTTTAATTCAATAATATCAGTCAGATTTCCATAGTATCCCACTTTAGAAAATATAAATATAACACTATTTTTTGTATTTAAACCCTCTTCTTGATTGAATGTACGAAATATAAAGCCATTTACATTATAAGAATTGAAATTTCTAACTTTTTTTATAGGACAAAGAGAAAGAAACTTCAAATATTCTGACAAATCTGCTCAAGTATCAACATTCATGTTCTATAAAAATATACATTATTAGAAGAATATAAATTATTAGATTTATGAAATATAATGCCATTCACATTATTAGTATGAATGGTGCTACTGACTCAAGGACTCACCATTAGTTGAAATGAGTCACCGATAGATCCACAATCTCACCGATAGAAGGAAGGACTCACCTTAGTTGAAACGAGTCACTGATAGATCAAATTTCTGACCAATAGAAGGATGGACTCACCATTGAAACAAGTCACCGATGTAATGAGCCACTGAAAGAATGAAATACTGATGGGTTGAGTCATAAATAGACTATTTAAATCTGCATTTATTAATATTATTTATAGAGGTAATATTTGTGTCATTTAATGATACTGACATATTTTATAATCTTTTATAGGAATTTTAGAAGATAGTACGAGGTACGATGAACCAATGAACATGGAAAGTATATGAAATTTGTCGACCCTCAAAGATAAGAAATATTTTTAAAGATAGAGGATATAAAAAATAGTGGATGTGGTGCATGATTGCATGAGAGTAAGAAAAACAATGAAGAATATCTAAAACTCTTATGAAACCATTGTGAATTGAAGAATAAAAGGAAGAACACATGAAACAATATCAACCAATATGAACATAAAATTGAAAAATCACTTCTGCGTATCAAGAAAGGAGAAGAATATACCTGCAGAACCATACTTACACCTAGAATCTAGAATAAGACTCTTTTTTTGAATCAACTTCTAGTAGAGGACTCGATATTTGCATCTTATCTATACAAAAAGTCCAGATCTGCATAGAGAAAGACATAGATCCTTCTAAATCATTTCTCATATTTGTTTGCTCTGTTTTTTTCTTTTTTACATACTTTTGAGTAGTGTGTATATCTGTATGTGGAGAACACACTGTCTCCTATATCAAATTGAAGGATACAAGATATCATTCCAATCATAGCTTCTTACATCTGTTTACACCCATGGATAAGTGTGGAAGAGGTCGTTGTGTGACCTGGTAGTTTATACCCATGAAGAATTGTGGTAGAGGGTTTGTGAACTAGATAGCCTTTTTGATGTTTTGAAACCCAACATAGGATGTGGATCAAACTACTTGTTAATTTAAACTTCTTAGTGGCAGGTGATCACCAAGTGGATAGGATTAAGTATCTACTTGATACTGAACCTCTTGTTTTATTTCTACTGCATTTTTGTCTTTTAGTTTTACTCTATTTTATGATATATTTCATAAAACTAAATTGAACTATGATAGTTAGTCTTAGAGAGTTTTTATAATAGTATTGAATTATTAGGTTAGTTTCAAAAGTTGTATTAATTATCAAATTGATATAACAGAGAAATAATCAATCTTATGAGAAATTAATCGAACAATCAAGATCTTATAAATTAACTACTGGAGAACAGCGAAATTGAATTTTATATTTTTGTGGAATCTCAAATAATAAATATTAATCTACTACAACAATAAAAATGGATTTATTCCAATCATATAACAAAATAGTTTGAGATTGGGGTTAAATATTTCATCAGGTTTTCAAAAGCTCATGCATATGATTTTCAGACCAAGATGGTTGAATACATTTCAAAGGAGATAAAAGTGGTTACATAAGGTGTTAAGGAACTTTTATCTATTGTTTTTTAGATATAAATAATATTATATTTTTTAAAAATTCTAATAAAGAAAATCATATAGAGATGGTTGGGTAATTTATCATATGAAGTCCATTGGATGAAGGTTATCATACTGAGGTTATTGACCTGATAAATCCATTGAACATTTATGTTACCATGCTAATGAGTTACATTAGACATAGTTCTTAAAGAATAAAAAAAATTGGTGATGTTTTTTGTTCTTAATGGTTATAATATAATGATTTATGAATGATCTCATAAACAAAGAATAAGTTGAAATGGGTTGAAATTTGTTTTTATGGACAAAATTAAAACTATAAAGTTTTGTAGATGTTTTCTAGATAGATGATTTTAGATAGAGGTTTTGGTTATAAGTGTTTGTGTTCTTAGTTTTTGAAGTTCTTCATAAGGGTTTCTTAGTATGACACATAACGGTAAAATATATTTTATATGTGTTGTGTAAAGGTAATAGATCATGGTGCATAAGGGTATCAACCTATTTACAAACACCAAATAAGGGTACATACAATGCTACGAAGCTAGTGTTCTATGTTTGTGAAGTTTTTTTGATAGAGCAATGTTGTTGAAATTTAAAAGAGATATATTGACGAATTTAATTGGATGAAGTCCAATAAGATGAAGGCCATCAGATGATATCTTTCAATATCAATGTTTAGAGTCTATCAGATGAATTAATGATCAGATAAATGTCCCCAAGTCATTATACATATGGTTTTGTTTGAAGTCATCATACAAATGTTTTTTTATAAAGTTCATCACTTAGAGTTTGGAATTTAAAGGGAAAATATGAAGAGTTTTGATGCAATTTACCAGGTAATGGAAGTGTATGGGGTAAGTCTACCAAGACATTTCAACGATTTTGTGAAGGAACATCAGACATAGTCTCATCAGATGGAAGTGTTTTTATATAGTTTTTCTAGATTAATAAATGGTATAATGTTTACCAGTATAAATTTATTTATGAAACATTCATTAAAATATCAAATGTCATGATTCCAAGATAATTGTTTTTCATAAAATCATAAAGTAAGATCACAGTTCTTAGAAATACTTAAGGAAGTTTGAGGAAATTAATTTGTGTCATGTTTTTAAGAAGCTTTAAAAATACTCTGGATGTCTTGAGAATAATCTGTCAATTTTTTTAGTAGGAGATTTGAAATTTTATTTTTCATTTACTAGGGAAATAAATTGGAGTTCCTACCTGTTTTAGTTCAAGCACTACTATATAAAGGGGGTGTTCAAACACACCTAAATTGGATAATGTTCACACATGATGAAGTGAGGCGAAAATACTATAGAAGAAGAAATTTGATCATATAGTCACTTTGGATAAACATCATAGAATTTATTTTTTGGATGGAGTTTTCCATCAGTTAGGATAAGATAGATAGTATATAAAAATTATCATAAAAATATATTTAGAAAAGAAGCAGTTGAATAGTTGGAAGTGGTGTCACTCAAACACAATATAACATTTCATATCAGGTGGGATTATAAAGACTCTATATAGTGGTTAATAGACAGATAGAGCAGAATTAAGTGTTATTAGTTTTCAGAAGTCACTAGATGGAGTTTTCCAAATAGATGATCGGATGGATAAATCTAATAAAGAAGTGATCATATGGAAATTTTATATGGAATTCCAATGAGGATGTTTTTTCCTATAACTAGACAAGAAAGTTAAGAATAATTACTTTCAAGAGCAAAAAGTCTGAATAAGTACTAGGAGTATAGTGAAAACATAGTTATTTCTATTGGAAAAGGTTTATAACATCAGTTACAATATATTTTTTACATATTTTATTTCTGTAGAGGGCACATACACAATTGTTTGATCACAGTGAAATACAAGTTTAAGGATATTCCTTGTTTGTTGTAACCACATAAGAGGATTGTTTTATAGTGGATTATATGGTATTCGATTATTTCCAAACTATTCTAAGAAATATCCACTCTTGTTAATTAGTGAACCTTGTAAATACTTATATTCCTATGGATTGTTCATGTGTTCTTATTTTCAAAAAATCATAATTATTTAATAATATTATTAGGTTGTTTCATTTGTAAGAAAATATAAAAATAAAATACCACTGATGAACCCCCTTCCCCTCTTAGTTATCAAACATATCTTGATTATTCCTCTGAAGTGGTATCATATGAAATTTTTCCTTCATTGGATATTTGTTGAAGTTTGAAGATGAGATAAGTTTCTATAGGTGTTCATAATTAGGTATATAGTAAGGGGATTTCTATTTTATATGGGAATATCTATCATATTTTTAAATATATAATGTTACCTTATCTTATGTCCATTGGCTATTAATTTCTTGGGGCTGCAATAGATAGTTTACCACCTAGTACTGAGGGAGTTCCCCTAATAGTTATTGATAAGAATAATTTAGAGAATGATGGGGGAACCACAAATTCCATACTTTCCTTACTCTTTAAAAGTGATTTTATTAGAGTTAAAGTTATTTTAATGGATACATTCATCTTGGAAAAATCGAATAACATATATAATGGAAATATAAAAGTAATGAAATAAAAGTTTAAAATCTTGTGGTTAAAGTACAAAACATTTAAGATGGGTGATTATGAATCTATTGGTGACTTATTTACAGGGGTGAATGACATTGTTATCACCATAATATTTCTTAATGAGAAGTTTTAGGATTCAACCATTATTTAAAATATCGAAAAAATTATCATGGTTAAATTTGATGCAAAAGTTACATTGTTAGAAGATAGATATATTGAAACCCTTTCTTCAGATGAATTATATATCACTCTTATCACTTAAGAAATGTGAAGTGAAAAGGATATGATGAATAAAGAGAAGGATGGTTAGGAAATTTATTTCAGAGCCACCAAGAAAGGAAAGCCTCAGAAATATCACTAAGAAGAAGTTAGTGTCTCTGACATTGAAGATGTGGATAGTAAATTTTTTGATGAATTTATGTCTTTTTTTATAAAAATGTGAAAAGAGGCATAGAAAAGTACAAAAGAAAGTTTCTGGTAAAATTATTTGTCTATGGAGTTATTTAACATGTTGCCAAAAATTTTCTTTAATGAAACGAAGTTAAAGAAAGTGATGAAGATGATATAAATTCAATTAGATCCCTCAAGATAAAGGTATAAAAATTCAAATATTATTATATGGAAGAGGATAATAATTTCTCAAAATATAAAATTAGAAACTATTTTTTGAAGTTTTTGAAATATAATGACAGTGAAGAAGAAGCTAATAACTTTAGTGATTATATTGTTTAAAAACATATTACTGAAAAAGTGAATGATGAAAAATTCACCAGTGAATAAATAAATAGTTTATAAGAAGAATAAACTCAGATAAAATTTATGCTAGTGAGAATGTTGGAAGAATTTATTACATTGATTATAAGACTTGAGTTGGAGAATAAGAATTTTCAGATGGAAATTAATTCAACAAATAATAAGGAATCTTTTATTGAATATAAATCCAAGTTTCTAAAATAAATTTATGATATAAAGAAGTTTCTTGATGAAAAGAAAAATATCAATATCAATATTGACGAAAAGTCGAAAGTGAAGGAGGAATAGTTATAAAGTGTTAAAAAAACATTTTAAGGATGAGAAAGGAATTAAAATTTCCAAAAATCAGTTATATAAGTTATTGAAAGTTATAATAAGTGTAAACCATAAGAGGATAAATAAAAAAATTTCTCAAAGAATAGTAATAAGGCCCAAAACATATAGAATAAAAGTCAAGCTAATAAGACCATGTTTGTATCCAAAATAAGAAAAGATTAAATTCATAAAGTTTTTAAGGTTTTAAATCATAAATGAAAATATTTTACAAATGGAGATTTTGGTGAGGGTAAGAATGAAATTTCAACATGTAACCAAAAATTTAGTTCATAATAAAATACTAAAGTGAAAGGTAAGAAATTTGATGAAAATAAGAAACCTAACTCTAGGAAATTTGTAAGTTATTGAGGGAAGTATTATTTATATGGTTGTTTATTGTATTTTAGAGTATTTTTACATACAAAAAATATTTTTTTTAATAAAAAATATTACAGTGAATCCAGGTGAACCTGGAGGCAAAGTTTGGGGGGGGGGGGTATTCAACCCACTTAATGAAGTAAACCCGAGAAATTTAGTTTAGGGGTTGAAAATAAATTAAAACTTTTGGAAACTATTTGTGAAAGATGTGATAAACCTAAAAATTATGAAAAATAATGTCTTATCATGATTTATACATAACAAAGTGTATAAAAAAATCTCAAAATTTGTATGAGTAGATAGAAAAATGCATGAAAAAATTCATAGCTGTTGAAATATTTTTCAAATCTGCATTAGGAGAACAACTATAGATATTATATAGTGGGTGTTATTAACACATGATAGGATATTTGATGTTTTTTAAGAATATAAAATATTATAAAGAATGTACAATGACTTTTGGTAATGATAGGTCACTTATAATCAAAGGCATTAGATCTTCTATCATTAGGGAAGTAAAGTTAAAATCTAGAAGATCCATATTTGTTGATGAAACAAAATTTGTTAATTGTTTAAAAACTTTTAGATAAAGGTAAAAAAGAGGTTTTTAGAAAATATAATTTTGTTTTTTAATAGGATATAAGATGGAAACGTTTTAATGAGATGCCAATAAATAAATAGAAACTTATTTCAAGTTGGTGATTTACAAATTTTATACTATCTGAGCATGATAGAAGAAAATACTCTATGGAATAAAAGGTCAAGGAATATTTATTTAGGAATATGAGAAAAATAACAAAGATAGAAAGTATTCATGATATTAGTTACATGAAAATAATAATATATCTAAAATATTCCATTTTCCAAAAAAGGAAGATTATAATATTAGTACATAAGAAAGTTGAGATATATTTAACTCAACCCTTGGATCTGATACACTTTGATATCATCAACCCCACGAGTAAACAATAAAAAATGGTGATATGTACTTTATATATTTTATTTATGACTTTACTCACATTACATGTATTATGTTTTTGAAACATAAATTATAGGCTCTCAAAAATGTTTATGTGTTTCAGGAGAAGTGCTGAAAAATAATGTGGATATTTTATGAAGAAAATAAAAATTAATAATAGAGGAAAAAATACTAGTTGGAAGTTTAAATATTATCTTGAAAGACATGGAATTAATCATGAGTTTATTACACCTTACATAAAATTATAGAACTATGTTTCTTAAAGAAGAAATGTAATTTTTATGGAGAAGTCATGAAAAATGTTTTTTTGAACATGATACTTCTCAATATTTTTGGAGGCAATTTGATAGAGAAATATTTTATTTTTAGAATAAAAGTTTATATAGGTCAAATTGTGATTTTAATCCTTATGAGATGTATTATAAATTATTCTAAATTTTGAAATGCCTAATGGTGTTTGATAGTAGTTTCATTATAATAGTTTAGGGTAAGAAACTTGATATGTTTTATTATATAAGTGTGTATGGAATATTTCTTGGCTACCCTCATAACTGTAGAGGATATAGGTGTTATAATAAATATAAATGAATGATTTTTGAATATATATATGTTAAAGTTCTTGAAAAAACTCATAAGATAGTTTCAAAAATAGTTATAAATATGAAGGAAAGGGAAGATGTAGTAGTTGTAGTTGAACCACATGAAAAAGTTATTAATGACAATAATAATGTTGAATATGATCAAGATGATTACTCTGACTTTGTAATCACAAGTTATAGGAAACAATTATGTTTATCACATCCTAGTACGGGGAAGTAAGTGGATGTTTATAACATCATTAGTGATCAAAAGAAAAATGATCTAACCAAAAGAATATCAAGGATAGTTTTACATACTTTCTTATATTCATAGGTTGATCCAAAAGATGCTGATGATATAATGGAACATTAAGAGTGTATTGATTACTTGAATAGAAAATTATATTATATTGAGAAGAATTATACTTGGAAAGTTGTACAAAAAAAACAATAATAATATGATTGGTACGAAGTGGGTGTTTAAAAACAAGTTTAATGTGAAAGGTGAAGTGATAAGAAACAAGGAATGACTGGTTAAGGTTATTAAAAAATTGAAGGAATTGAACTTGATGAGACTTTTTCTCTAGTGGAAATATCAGAAACCATCATAATAATTATTAGTATCACTACACAATGAAGATATAAAATTTTACAGATGTATGTCAAGCCATATTTTCTTAATGGAAATCTAGATGAAGAAGTTTATATTTAACAACCATGTGGGTTTATGCTTGGGAAAGAATAAAGTTATGTGTGAAAATAAAAAAAAATTTTGTATGGGATGAAGCAAGATCCGAGAGCTTGGTATTAAAAATTTTATACTTACTTAAGGAAGTTTAACTTCAAGAAAGGGATATTTTATAGTAACATATATATAAAATAAAATCAAGAGGTTCCCCTCATTGTGATTGTTTACATTTATGACATCATATTTATATAGAATGATGAAGAAACTTAGGAAAAGTTTTATAAGGAGATTTATAAGTTTCTAAAATTTCCATACTAGGAGAAATTAAATACTTTATTGGATTAAAAATCTCACAAAATAAGAAATATATTTTCATATCTTAGGAGAATTATACTAAAGAACTTTTATTTATGTTTCCCCAAAAAGATTCAAATCTAGTTTCTACATCTATTTTAATGGGAATGAAGTTGAAAAAATATACGGAATGAAATAAGGTAAATACCAAATAGTTTAAAAAGATATTTGAAAGTTTATTATATCTAATAGTCTCAAGTAAAAATATAGTGTAAGTTGTTACTATTTATTATAGGTATTAAATTTCTCTCTATTATTGAGATCTCATGGTTCAAAAATGAATTCTTAGATACATTAATAGTATAACTGATTTTGGGATAAAATATTATATCATAATAAATATTGATTTGTTTGGTTTAACGATGAATATTAGGAAAGAAGGTTATATTATATAAAATACACATCTGATGATTTATTTTTCTTAGAATAAAGTGGTGGGAAATTGTATACAAAGAAACAAAGTTCAGTGACACTCAGTACAATAGAAACTAAGTATGTTATTGCCACTCAAGCTGCAACACAACTTATGTGGATAATGAAATAGTTATAAGACTTGTATGTTGATGTGAATTTTTACCTTATAGTTTTATATGATAATCATAGTGATATTAATCTCACTAAAAATCTAGTGAAACATTCTATTTACAATAAAATTGAAAAAAATATTACCTCATAAAAGAGCATGTGATAAATAATGAATTGAATTTGAAATTTCTTCCTACAACAAATAATGTTGTTGATACTTCAAAAAAACCATTGATGAAAGAATAATTTTATAAGTTTTGGTTGATCGTGGGAATAAAACCACATCTTCTTTAAGGATAATGTGTCATTTTTTCTACTCTCTCATATTTTCTTTGGATAGTGTTGTTTAGGGGGAGAAATTTTTGTAACATAAATCTATCCATTGTTATGTGTTTTACCTTTAGAGGGAAAGAATATATTTAGGGATAGTTTTTAAAAGGGGTATGTTTTTATTTAATTATGTGTGAGATATTTTAATAATTTATTGAATTGGATATTGGAAAAGTTATTTTTTTAGGTCGAATTTATTTTTTTAATGAATGTTTCAAATCGAATAAGATGTTTTAATTTTTAGTTTCTTGCATGGAAATGTTTATCAAGTCACTGATTATGGTAATGATGGTATTGTTATTCAATTATTATTGTTTGATACATTAATTTCACTTAGGTAGTATTATAATTATTGGATAAGTAATCCATTTATTAAGTTATAAAGTTTTAGTGATTTATGTTCCTTGATTGAAAAAAAATAGAAAGGGGGGATTGTTGGGGCCAAGATGGTTGAATATGTTTCGAAGGATATGGAAGTTATTATGGAAGGTGTTAAGGAAGTTGAATTTTTTTGTTGTCAGAAAATAAATCATCTTGACTTTTTTAATAATTCCAATAAAGAAAATTAGATAGAGGTGGTTGGATGACTTACCAGAATAATTCCATCGGATGAAGGTTATCAGATTGAGGTTATCGACTTGATAAATATTTTGAACATTTGTCTTATATTTTTAATAAGTTCCATTAGACAGAGTGTTTGGTGAAGAAATAAAAATATAGTGATTCTTTACTATTCTTAATGGTTCTAACATCATGATTTATGAAGGATCTCCTGATCTAAGAATATGTTTAAAGGGGGATAATTTTTTTTGTATGAACAAAATTCATACTACATAGTCCTGAGATATTTTTTTGGATAGATGTTATCGAAAACTTCTTTAAATGAATTTTTTTGTTCATATTTGTTGAAGTAATGTTTAAGGATTTCTTATCATGCTTCATAAATGTAAAACATATTTTTTGTGTGTTTCATAAAGGTAGTTTAGCATGGTGCGTAAGGGTAAGAAACTATTTTTAAACACCACATATGGGTACATATGGTGATATGAAGTTATTGTTTGATGTTTATGAACTTTATAGAAAGAAGAATATTATTTAATTTTAAAGGGAAGATACTAAGGAATGTCATTGGAAGAAGTAAAATTAGATGTAGACCATTGAATAATATCTTTAAATATCAATGGTTAGATTCCATCAGACAAACCAATAATTGGACATATATCTCCAAGTCATCAGACAAATGGTTTTGGTTGACGTCCTCAGATGGATGTTTTTATATAAAGTTCATCAGTTATAGAATATCATTTGAGGGAAACAAAATAAGAGTTATGATTCAAGTCATTGGATGATGAAAGTGTCTGGGGAAAGTCTACTGAGATAATCCTATGATATTATGAAGGAACATTAGATGGAGTCTCATCAGATAAAAATGTTTCTACATTTTTTACCAGATGAATGAATGGTATAATGTTTATCAGTTTGAAGTTACTTATGAAATTTTTGTAAATATATAAAATGTGATGATGCTAAACTCATCATTTAACATTTATAAAATCATAAAGGAAGATCATGGTTCTTCCCAAGACTTATGGACTTTGAGGAAAGTCTATGGTTCTGAGTTTTGAAGAATATTAAAAAAATACTCTAGAATTATTTGGAAAAATCTGGTAAAATTGTTTTGAGCAGAAGATTCAAAATTGGAGTGTTCATTTATTAGGAAAAAATTGGATTCCCCTATTGTTATAATTCAAGCCCTACTATATAAAGGGGGTTTTTGAACACACCCGAATTTAAAATTGTTCACATACGAAGATGTTCTTATAAACGTTTGTACCGTATACCCAACTAAACAGTACTTTTATATTACCATTTCATGTATACAATTTGATATACATGATATAAACTTCCCATTATAGTATATATATTTATTCATTCACTTTCTAAATGGTAATTTATATATATTATTATCATATTTAAATGTTATATCAGATCCCATAATATAATAAGAACCTCAAGATTATATGAAATTAATCTTTTATATATGTCCTATGGTTCAGATAAATCATAATGACTAGATATAGTTGATGTATGAAAATTAGGTGATGGGGATCATAAGTATTGAGACTTCCTCTCATGAATTTCACACTTTGTAATATTTGGTAGGTGAGATAATGAGGAAATACCCACCAAAATGAACATGACATGTTTCATTTGTTAGGGAATGTTCCCATATACAAACATGTGTATTGGTCTCCTGAATTGAGATCATTATCAATGTGTTCCACTTGATCATATACATTGATGCATGGAGAAAATGATGACAATGAATTTAGTTGAGGTAGCTTGTGTTTGGTGTGTCATTGCTGGTATGGAATTGGTTGAATGATCAATATAGAATTTATTTCTTCTAAGTTGACGAAGTTATATCTCAGGCCTAGTTAAGAAGGATGGTTGTACCATCATAAATCCTTGGACAAGGTAGTTGAAGGAAATTCTATCCAGTTATATCAATAATCAATAAAACAAGATGAAATACATGTGAATCCTGTTTTATGAGATATCTAAAGACAAACAGATTATATTACCAATTTCGTGTTTATAGGTTGTCTATTGTTTCTATGTCTAGTACTTATCTCTTTAAGGGCGTTGATGGGTTGATAGACTCTCTTATTTGTCTATGAATACTATTCACTTCTATCAAGATAAGGGCCTATAGGATCACCCACAATAGCATATTTAGGAATCCTCCCTATTCTGGTTAATACGTATAAAAGAAATGGTGGGACCCACCACAAGGCCTGAGAGTTGTCCAAGTAAATGATCATATATGAATAAATAAATTCATTATGATTAGAGTTTAGAATAATTATGTTGATTTTGTTTATTAAAAGTTTTCACAAGGTATTTAGTGAATATGATAAATAATATTATACGAATGAATATTATTTTTATATTCAAGGTTCATTTAATATTAGCAGGAATTATGAGTCAAGTTAAATGACTTAGTTTTATCATGTAATATATATTTAATATATATTATTAGAATGTGATAAAATATAAATAAAATTTATGACGTTGTTTAGTTCTTCATAATTATTTATTTATGGATTAATTTTTGAGCATTATATTTCTAGGGGCTTGGGAAGCCTTTTTGTGTATTTAAAACTTTGACTATATAAGCAGGAGAGTGGCATTCAATCTAGGTTCTATTCATTCCAACCGAATTTGATTCTCTCTATCCTCTTGCTTTATAGAGAGGGAAAGCCTCTCTCTAAGTGTCTGATCCAAGAACAACTTTGATGGATTGAAGGAACAAGATTGAGGTGACTATCGCGATGGAAAATTTTTCATCGGAGCTATATGCTAACTCATATAATTTGGTGAATGAAAAGCGCATAGATTCTTAGAGCATGTGTGGATGATTTAGAGGGGTTCAGCTTTAGATCATTTAGGAAACAATCACTATCGACTAGCTACATTAGAGTGAACTTCATTTGGAACAATGTGTTTATTTTTATTTGTGATTTAAATAATCACTACAAGATCCTTGGACTATACTAGGGATCATATCACTAGAGTGGACCACTTCTGTAGCTCTAATGATGAAAAATTTAAATCCTTGACCCACCAGCATCCATTGTGCACCTTGGTACCTTCAAGTGGTATTAGTGCAATCATGTGAATTTTATGATACATGAAAAATTAATTTTCATTCAATTAAGAATAGGGATATTATTTAGTCCAAATGAATGTTACCGCACATCAATCCAATATCATATTTCCAAGTTATGCCCTTCTGAAATTAAAAACGTATTGTTTGTAGTTATCTTTAGGAATTAAAAATATGAAGAAAAAGTAATATTTTATATGTTATTTTACCCATTGTAGTGACTGGTGGAAATTTTGGTCACCATCATTATTATCCATCCATGTTTTGGCCCGAATCCAATGGCCGAAATAATCCTGACCGATGAAATTTTATTCCAAATGTCTTTGGAATTATAAAAAAATATTGTCTAATTTTAGAAACAAATATTTAATTTAGCCTAATAATTGGTGTGTTAATTTTTTTGTCTTGAGGTAGAAATGATATAGGTATTTTTTTTTTCAAATCTGGTGGGTCGAATTCAACCATAGTTTAAAAAAAATAGTCTTTTGACTATGAGGGCATTGGGGGTGGGGTGAGACATTATTTTTCAAATAATTTTTTAATAATTAAAGAAGGGGATGGCTTGTCGAGAAAGATTGGGAGGTATCCATCCTCCTCCCTCATCTAGTGACCCACACCACCAGTGCCTCCTATAACGAATGGATGACATCGCACCCTACTTGATTATGGATCCTCCCTTCACCGTGGACCCACCGCTTATATCCCATTCGACAACACACAATAACACCAGATAGAACCCAACCCACACATACCCTCCCCTGCCATGCACCCATGGTCGCACATTTCTATTCGACCTCCTAGTTCAAGCACCAAGACACCATGATATAGATTCCACTCAGCCTCTCGAGCACCGTGTTGCCTCCCTTCCATTCTCTAAACATGGGTGCCGTGCTTCTGGTCAACATCTATTTGACCAACCCCTCGTCGATGTTCCATACCTATCTGCCACCCTCAGTCACCACCACGACACCATGAATGACCCCACGAAGCACCACTAACCTCCTCTAATCCAAACTAGTGAACCAGCCATAAGTTACCCCATAAAACACCATGCCCACTGAGGATCATTCTTTATCTGGTTCCTAAAAGATTTCAGCAGGTTAGGTTTGGAATCTGAATTTTTTTCCTGACCTAACTCACCCTGCAATAGGTCTGGGTGGTTCTTCCTGACCCAGATTGGGTTAGGATAGGTTTTCCTACCTCAGAAGACTTCCCACAAGGGGTCTACCCAACCCAGAATGGACCTATGAATCTTTGGCTCGACCTTCATTAGACTTGTCTAGGGTTTCAAGACTTGAAAATAATTTATTTAATCAATTTTTTCGGTTAATTAATTTATTTTTAGTATTAAATTAAATTAGTTAAAACTATTTTTTGTTTTAAAAAATAATATTTTAATACCTTACAAAAATTAATTTAATTTAGTTATTAAATTTATATAATTAATTAATTTAATTTTTGGAATTAAAATTAATTTAATATTGAGATCGAATAGAATTAAATTATTTTAATTTAAAAAATTCATTCAATTTAATAAATTCCATCATAATAAAATTTATTACATTTAATTTTTTTATTGTGATTTACTTTTACCCATTAGATGGTCTTGGGCATTGATCAACTTGTGTATGTCTTGTTTATTTAATTAATTATTTAATTGCGTGTGATGAATGTAACTATATAAGAAAGTCTGGGCAATTTCATTTTTTTCTCATTTGATAAGATTAAGGGTCTACATGTCCAAATAAAAGTATGTTATTTGTAATTTGCACTCCCGATACCCCCTCACCTGTGTTTAAGTATTATTGTACTATAATGAAGATCATGTAAGACACAGACAATGCCAAGTCGAGGTGAAATCGAGACAAAAAGTGGACACACTGGACTGTGATGAGCTATATCATGAACCAATATTTGACTCAAGTATGATACCCCAAGTTCATGGTTTGTCTATTATGTTCAAATGTATCAACTAATGTTAAATTATCAAGACCATTCAGGTATATTTATTTCCTTTATTTATTTGTTTATTATTTTTGGCATTGGCATGATAGTGGGAAACACATAAAATAATAAATAGTCAAACTCATAAAGATGGGATGTATTTTTTTTCTATTAATGTGAAAATTTTGAGTGTGTTAATATAGAATGAATAGATTAATAGAAATGGATTACATTCATTGAAAAATATTTAAAACCACCACAAAAATATTAAGTTGTTAAGTGCCTTCTATCATTTGAATTTGAACAAAATCAAGTTTACGAGGCACTCGAACATCCAAAGTTGCGGTTGCCCCTACCATAGGGGAGTTATTATGAGAGTGATGAGCTGACTTAACTAAATTTGGTGGAAAAGATATATTTAAAGTGTTCTTTCTACAAATTTAGAGGCAAGCATCGATTAAATAAAGTTTATGATTTTATAAATTGAGACTTTATTCAACAGATCAAGGAACCATGAGTTAATGCATCTCGCCAGTCGAACACTTACCTTGAACTCTCTGAGTAGTGGCCTAGACAAAGATTTTAGACTATGAGGTAAAGTTCAACGATCTTTTTTATTAGAATACTCATGATATTGTGAATTCTGAATCTAGTACATTGGGGTTCTAGAGATTGATAAAATAATGGGACACATTTGACCATTAATTAATCAATAATGTTTAAATTGAAAATCAAGATAAAAATACTAGTCTCCTAGATTTTATCTTTGTAGAAAATGGAAATAAATAACATAATAAATACTATGATATTCATTGGACAAGGTTAATTTCCTACCCAACATGAGTTTCCAACAGGTATTACAAGTTCTTTTACAAAGTACTCTGACATCCAAAATTGAAGGTGCTGGTGTCCCCAATACCTATTAAGCCACCCCAGGAAGCGATGATGTAAAAATACTTATAGGAGACTCATGTATGATTCATATTATGTTTATTCCATAATTCTATCTTGAATTTTTGTTGTGATTCATGGATACTACATCAGGACATGGATGATATTACATGTAGTCTCATCTACAATAAGACTATGAGGAGAAAGAGAAGCATGATATGAATAGGTGATGTTTACATAGGATATCTATAAATTGAAAGATGGATAGTGATATTTCAATGGATATATTTATAATATCATATTCACCCATTTACTCTAGTTTTGTTTAAGATTATAAAATGAACATACATGCAGAAAACTCTCGTTACCTTATAGGTTAGTTTTTCTAAGAAATAAGAACTTACAGAAAGATTTAGTTATTATGATGAACAAGTTGAATGACAAGGAAAAAGGTCAATGGAAAGAGCGACACAAAAGGAACATTTGTAATTTATTTTATATAAATAGGTATTAAACAATAGTTTATTTGGTTTTTATATCATGAAATAAATCTACAGAGGTTTAAATTCTATGAACTGAATTAAAAAAAATTATTCTCTTCTTCTACAAGTATATTCATGAATATAAAATAAATTTTTTTGGTTACAATTCTTGGGTATTAAATACAACATGCTTATCACATATGCATATCTAAATATAGTGACCAAGTAAGTAATATAAATGTTATAATAAGTAAGGTGTATTCTCTAGGAATATGAGAAAGGTTGGTGCCTAAGTCAATGGTGAGAAGTATACAACTTATATATTTCCAAAAGAATGATTATAGTATAAATTTTATTAAGTATATAGAATCTTTTTTTTCCTAGGTGTACTTTTCACATGAGGATACATTATTGTAGTTTATGAATGAATTTTTTTTTGTGTTAGTTAATACTCAACCATTAGTTTAGTAATGCATTTATTATTGGAAATACTTGATGAATATAAAATCTAAGACCCATATACCCATTTGTGGAAAGACAATTCTTTGTCAATTAAATATAAATTTGGATGTCAAGGATATACCTAGTATGGTATTTATACTCATTAGAGATAAATACTTTAGGTATTATCATGGTATATACTTATTTATTTTGGATGAAGAAACCTTTAGAAATAAAGGTATTCCAAAAAGGATTTTGGAACTAGATTATCTATAGAGCTTGAAATATTCCAAGAAGAATATAGTGGTATATTACTATATTTAATAAGATTCCATTAAGAGTTTTATGGATTGTGAAAGTGAAGTATGGTATATTCATGGTCATAAGATATGGGTTACTTCAAGCTGGTATGATGAATAATATATTGACAAAGCATTCATCGATCATTATAAAATGTAGTGTGGAGTAATTCCTAAATGCATATTACCTTATCCACATCAAAACATTGATGTTAATTAAAATAATCGATTACGAGCATTACATAAAAAAATTATTTGATAAAATTTATCATGGATAAATTCCTAAATTCACATTTACTTATACATATCATATCTATTTTGTAGTTAAAAGGAGCATCAGTGTTGGGATTTATTTTTGCTGTGAAAACTATTATTTGAGGACATGGTTCGAAAGTAACAGCATTATCCCATAACAAAATGCCAACTATCATTAAAAATGGATATCATATGAGTTATAGTATGATGGAAATACATTATGTCATAGGAAATTTTGTTTGGATACAAAGTGTTTGTTAAGGATATAAACAGACTTTCATCAAGAAAAACAAAATGCACATCTATAGTAATTATCCTAAAAGTTTCATAAGATAATATGAAAATACATATGGTAGAAAATTTATAGTAAAGTTATAGTATAAATTTCTATAAAAGGGTACACATATCTATTTGATATATTTGGAGAAATTTTGACTTGGGTTTAGTCAATACAGTAGATGCATAAGTAGTTGTCATAGGAATGAGTTATATAAGAGGTGTGGTAGAGAATGTTCCTAATACACATATTGCGTAATAAGGATAAAATCATTGTGGTTGTTTTATATTCACCACATATAGTGCTACATTATTCATTGAGAATAATAATTCCGATAATTAAGCAATAAATGGAAATTATCTAAAATTGAAAAGAAAAATTAAAATTTAATAATGAATTCTATGTATCAAAGTACAAGGACTTATTATTTTGAATCCTATGATGGTTATTCATGTGAGATGATACATGGGTGGTAAAAGAATCATATTAATAAAGATCAATTGGTAATAACAATTTGGTATGACTAAATAAATTAGAATTTTACTTATCATAGATAATTTATATGATCATTTTATTTTTCATTGTATTTCCAGATCACCAATATTGAAGGACATCTATATGACGCAACCCAAAAGGGATGGTGACATCATATAATTCCAATAAGGGATACAAGTGACTGAAATCTAGTTTAGGATTGATGTAAGCAATAAGATCATATAATATTCATTTGGACTGAATCTTTTCCATGTGAATGCAAGAGGTTATTAGGATCACCATTTTTTTATAAGTAAAATATGTTTGGTAACATATGGAAAACAACTATTGTCCTTATATTTAGTTAAGACCAAAATAAATGTATCTCTCAATAGATTGACTAAAAGTAGCAACCTAAGTTCTTGGGAATGTGATCTACCGAGGTAGATCTAATAGTTTCTTAGACCTAGTTAGAAGTACAAATATTGACATGGTATTGAAATATACAATTTGGAACAATTCAATAGATAATTGTTAGAAATGTCACATCATATAAATCTCTCCAAGAATACATGCATATACATAAGAGGAGATTAATGTTGTGAGTTAAATTCCATACGTTTTTGGGATGGATCAATCATGTATGCCATGTTATGTACTATATATATTGACATTGACAACCTTATATTAATGGTAGTAAAATATCTATTATATCTTAGAGAACTGCAAAGGAATAAGTCATAACTATCCAATTGTACTTGAGAAAGTATCAAAGCGATATGTACCTCATATGTGGGGAGGGAAGGATACTAGTTTTCCGAGGGCATAAACTATTATTCCTTAGATCAACATGATCTAATATCACAGTTAGTCTAAGGTAATGAGTAAGAAAAGATCATACAATATAGTAGTAGTCATACCTATAAATATCGAGTACATTGAGACATCTGAGGAAGATAAATAAGTAGTGTAAAAGTGAAGCATTTTTGTTCCAGTTCATAGAATCACACCTAGTAAGAAAAGTTTTGTCATGACGATAATTATTTACAGGTAATAGCTAATATATCAAGTTTAGACAGTGGAAAAAGGATTTATAATTAGGGTTTTCATCACATAATGAGTCATAATCAAGGAGGTGAGGGTGCACATAGTAGAATAGACAGGCAACAGATATATGGAAGACCCCGCAAATAAAGTCATGACTTAGAAAAAACATGATCTTAATCATATGAGAGATAACAAGGATAGTTAGAAAGTTGGATCTAGTGCAAGTGGGAGTATTGTAATAGTGAATTCCCCAAACCCAACTAAACAATACTTTTAGATTACCATTTCATGTATAAAATGATATATTCATGATTCAAACTTTCAATTATAGTTTATATATTTCTAAATCCACTATTTTAATGTTAATTTCCATAGATTATAATCATATCGAAAGTTTATAGCACATTGAAGGCTATAATGAGAAACTCTAGATACTATGACATAAATATTAAATATATGTACTTTGGTTTAGTTAAATTATACTGATTGGTCATAGTTTATGTCTGAATATTAGGTTTTAGGGGCTCATAAGCATCAATAATTCTTCTTCTAAAGTTAACACTTTGTGATCTCTGGTAGGTGAGATCATGCAGACAGACCCGCTAATAAGAACAACACAAGTTTCAGGTCTCAATCTATGTTACTATCTATAAAAATTTATATTGGTCTCTTGACTTGATATCATTATAAATGTGATCCATTTGGTCTCATACTTTGATGCAAGGAAAAATCATGAGAATGAAGTCTTGGTGAGGTATCTTGTGTTGGGTACATCATTGGTGGTATGACATTAGTTGAATGATCAAAATAGAAATTTTTACTTATGAGTTAAGTAATCTATATCTCGGTTCTAGTTGATCAGGATGGTAGTAGATTCATAAATCTGCAGCCCAGATAGTTTAAGTTATGTTCATCAAGTTAGATTAAAAAATAATAAATAAATAAAGGATGATGACACAAGTGTGCATCCTTCTTTTTGAGATATAAAAAGACAAATAGATTATATTATATAGTCTGTGTTCATAGGTTTGTTGTCATTACTATGACTATTCCTTATCTATTTAGGGGCCTTGATGAGTTCATAGACTCTACTCTTGTTTTATAAATACTAGTCACTAATTTTAAGATTAGGGCCTATAGGGTAACACATAATAGCGTATTCAAGAATCTTACATATTCTGGTGAATAGGTGATGTGGCCTTAAAAAAACTTATTTAGTCACATCTTTTTAATTATTTTTAATTGATTTTTTAATTATTATTACACTTTTTTCAAAATAAGTGCATATTTTCATTTTTATAATTAAATATTTTATTTAATAAATTTGTGTAATTAAAATTATATTTTTATCCATTTAATAATTAATTTATTTCTTACTTTAATTTTATAGTATAATAACTTATAATTTAGTTTGGTATTATTGTTTTCATTTTTAATAATTTAACACTTATTTATTAATTAATTAATCATTATATTTTCACATAAATAATGTAATTTTTAATGAACATATCATCTATTAAATATTAATTAATTAATCATTCTAGATTAATGCTATGAATTATAATATATTTTATCATGATCAATTATTTTAATTAGTTTTTATTTACATTTTTTAGTTTTAATTTTTGTTTCTTGCTTTGAATTTATCATATTTTTGTCTTTATATTAATTAAAGATTCTTTTATGTCCTTAATTTACATTTAATATTTTTATAAAATTAATTAAAAATAGTATTTTAGTTTAGTTTTTTTATTTAATTGTTTTAATTAAATTATGTTTTTAATTAAATATTTATTTGGTGTCTAATTATGTTTTTACTTCTTCAGTTTTATTACAGATTTGCAGTGGCACAGCATTCGTCTACTACAGTTTTAATTTTGTGGTCTTACTCCTCCCATGGTGCCACAACAATCCCTTCTTTACGGTTCCACCATCAATATCCTTGACTTTTTCACCGTTTCTTCTTCTCACGGTGACAATGGTGTGACCATCCTTTTGGTATAATAACTCTTTCTCATGATCTCACCATTTCAACATCCTTGATGTGCCACCGGTTTTGGCGTCACGGTTTCACCCAAACCTCTTGCCACCATTTCTCCTCAATCGTGCCACTCCACTTCAACCAGTCATTCCCTGTTGCTATACCTTCTATCTGCTTCACCATCAACATAGATGAAAAAAAACTCAACCCAAGAATTATGAACCCCCAAATCACAAGCCAATAATAAATGCGCAATAACAGAAGAAAAAGAAAAATCATTCAAATCGTTACAATTTGCGAACTGCAGATCTAAATGAAGAGAAACTAAAATAATAATAATAAAAATCCTCAAATTATAAGAATTAAAACCTGCATCCACCAGAATGGTTTCACAACTTCAAATCCTCACCATCATAGGAAACCTGATGCTGGCCTGCCCTTTCCCAATCCAAAGATGTCACTATTTCTACCATGGAGGGTCCCCATTGGAAGTCAAAAACCACGATCCAGGTTCCAGTTGCGTGAGGATGAACCACTGTCAACTGGGAGGTTCTATTTCCACCTACAGTTGAGCTAGTCACCTTGGAGAGGTTTTTTCCGTCGTGTTTAAAGCTTCACCACTGCTTGGAGGAACTCGGTTTGGAGGATCCTATCTAAGGAAGTGACGCTGCCACTGCGGAATCACGCTACTACAATTGGAGAATCCACCGGGATCTAGTGAAGCTGCATCGCCAGTGCTGTAGATGATCTTTCCAACTGCTAGAGGAGTTGGTTTTCCATCTCAAGAGATGATCAGTTGCTGAGGAGATTCCAATGGTGCTGTTGAAGGGAGCCGTAGATTCTCCATCACAGAGAAGAAACTAAAGACCCCCTCCCTTAGTGCGCTGAGATTGGGGGGGGGGAGTAAAAAAGATAAAAAATAAAGAAAAGTTAAGGATAAAAGTTAAAATTAATAATTAAAAAATTAAGAAAATTAATATAAAAAAATATATTATATTATAATTTTAATTTATAACTATAATAATATTATTAAATAAATTAGTTATTAAATTAATTTTAAGATAAAATAATAAGACATATTGAAACTAAAATAATAATCAATAAATAAAATTAATTATTAATATCAATTAATATATTTAAATGAACTATTTAATTATAATTTAATTTCAATAGAATAAATATAATAATTAAATAAATAATGTAATTGATAAAAATCTAATTTAAAAATTTAAATAAGTTATACTAACTAATTATTAACAATACTTCTATTAATAAAACACCTTAATGAATAATAAAAAATTAAAAACATAATAATATTATTTAATTAAAGATTTATTAATAAATTAATAACTATAATATTAATATTTAATCTAGTAAATAATATTTATCAACTTAAGTATTTATTTTTTAACTGTAATTAACTTTTTAATATAACTTTTTTTTAAAAAATAATAACTAATATATATTATTTATTTTCTTAGTTTTTATGGCTTGTTTTGTTCTCTACTGTTCAGGTTCACTAATGAGATAGGAACACATCCATATTCATTTAACCAACTCACCGGGAGTTAGTTACAAGGGAAAAGATAGCACAACGTGTCAGTCACGAAATAATGCATGTGTGCAATGCACAGATGAAGGACACTTAAAGTCAGTGGAAGGGAGGAGGTAACATTCAGTATGTGATAGTGGGATTAAAATCAGTGTAGCAGAAAAATTTTGAGGAGGCTCATTCTTCTTTCAACGATCACACCATTTTGAGAGAAGAGACTTCAGGGAAAAGCACTGGAGATGAGCTGGAGGCCAAGGAGCCCGAGAGCAGAGAAGTATTTGGGGAGTTCTTCTTCCATCATGTTGAAATTCATTTACTTTGTTCTATTATGTTTTCATTTTTTATTGGTAATGAACAAGTTAATTGGATAAATCATCGAGCTCAGGGAATTACTACTTCTACATGTTAAATTTTCTAGCTTTTTTTACATTAACACATTAATGTGTTCACTATTGATCGGTGAGAGTAATACTGGATTCATTCAATTTCTTTTTACCGCTAGATCTTAATTTTCAAAACTCCACAAATAATAGGCAAGATTGATCAAGGACACATCTTTCAAAAAAATAATAAATTCAAAATACTTTGGGACTTATGGTGAGTTCTTGCTGTTGTTATTTTCAATTCAAAATTTTCACAGTTGATTTATTTTGGAGAGGTGAACTCCAAAGTCGATCAGCCTGTGTGATTTACTTTTGGTGAGGGAGGTAAGTCATTCTATTTTTGGTGGTGCACTGTAGTAACTTTTATGTCAATTTGAGTACTTTAAAACTAGTAGAATAGAGACATATCCCTAGGCGTTTTACTTGATTGTTCATTTATCATCGTTTTTATATCTCTGTTTCTCTATGTTTTCAACTGCTTCTTACTTCAATTTAATTTAGATACAAGATTTGAAATGTTTATTCACTTTATTACTTAATAAATACCCATAAAAGAGTAAAAAATATTAAAAAAATAAAAAAAAAAGAAAATCTACCCCACTGCTGAGAACAGTGGGGTCTTTTTGAAAGTTTTTAAAAGAATAATGGTCATATTTTCTTTCTTTGTGGGTTCGACCCTTCTTTCCATATATACAGTACTTTATAGGATTATAAATTTTAAACATTGACCAACTTCAACGACAGTCGACATCAATAGGTATATAAGAAGTGGTGGGACCCTATTGAGGGCCCCAGATTTGATCAAGTAAATGATCCCTGATGAATAAATAAATTCATTATTGTTCAAGTATAGAACAATTAGGTTGGATTTATTTAATAAAATTATTCAAAAGGTATTTAGTGAACATGGGAAAAATTATCATACAAACTAATATTATTTTTATATTCAATGTTTATTTAATATTATCAGAAATCATGAGTTGAGTTAAATTAATCAGTTTTATCACATAATATATATTTAATATAATTAAATGTATGTAATAAAATAAAAATAATATTTATGATTCAGTTTAGTTCATCATAATTATTTATTTATTTCTTATTTAGTGGGTGTTTTATTTCTGAGGATTAGCGAACCCTTTATCAGTATTTGAATCTCCCACTATATAAGTAGGATAGTGGTACTCAATCTAGGTGTCATTTATTCCATCAGAATGAGATTTACTCTCTCCTTCCACTTTATAGAGAGAGAAATTCTCTCTCTGAGAACCCGATCGAAGAACACCTTCAATGGTTTGAAAGAACAAGATCAAGGTTATCATCTTGACATACAAGTCTTCATTGGAGCTCTATTCTAGCACTTGATTTTTGATGAATGGAGATAGCATAGATTCTTGGAGGATTCATGAAAAATCTATAGAGGTTTGAATTAAAATCCTTTGATAAATGATCAATGAAAATCAGTTACAGTTGGGGACGTTTCTTTTGGAACAAGGTATTTTTTCGGTTTTATTTTTATGCTTCGAATATTTCACATGAGATCCATAGAACATATCAGGGATTGAATCGCTTGAGATGAAAAGTTATTTCATTTCAATGATAAATATTTTAAATCCCTTGCCCACTGGATTTCAATGCATGCCTCAGTACCTTTATAATTGAGGAAAACCACTATAGAAGAAGAAATTCGATCGGAAAATCATAAACAAACATTGGATAATCAATTTTTGGATATAGCTTTCTATTAGTTATGATCAGACAAAGGGTTTTAAAAAATGATCAGTTGAATAGGGTTAAAGAGGTAAGTTATGAGTAGTTGAATGTGGAATACTTGAGACACCTCAAAGAGTTTCATATTAGGTGGGATCAAACAGACTTCATGTAGAGGTGAACAGATGGATAGGGTGTAAGAACATGGTATTGTTTTTTAGAAGGCACTAAACAAATATTTATAGACAGATGATTGAATGATGATATGAGACAACAATTTCATTGTATGGATTATTTATATAGAATTAAAATGAATAATTTATTTTCTTATAATGGAAAATAAATTAAATAATAATTACTTACAAGAAGATAATGTGGGAAGAATTACAAGCAGCACAATGACAATATACTAACCCCTTTTAGTGTTGCTTTCTAACAGTTGTTAAAAAACATCTGTTACATTTTTTATATACATGGAGAGAGAAAAACTTCTGTTGTATCATATTGCAACATAAGTATAAATATATTACCTGATTTACATAAACACATAAGTGTATTGTTTTCTATTTTATTGTGTGCAATTTTATTATCTTCAAACCACACTAAGGGTTATCTACTCTTGTTAAATATATAACATTATAAATAATCATGTTTCTATGTATTGTCCTTGTGTTTCTGTTTCTATAAAACTCATAAATCTTTAATAGGAGAAAATAGTTGTTTCAGTAGTAATAAAATTTTAAAAGAAAAGATAAATAATTCTCCCCTACCCGTCTTTGCGATTCCACAGATCTTGATTAGTCTTTTCGTATGACCCTTGTAAAATCCTTTTCCCTTGTTTAAATTTTAGTTACTCTACACTAATTAGTCCATAGGATTTAGAAGAACACATGATGTGTCAAAAAATAAATTGAAGTTATAAATGTTGAACTAAACATGGGTAAGAACTAAATGTTACATGTGAATGGGATAATGGTATATTTTATGGATAATATAATATTATTAATAGTGTGAATGATGATGAATATTGTATCAAGGATATTTTTACAAGTATAAAATGATGAATATTATACCGAGGAAATGCAAATGACCGTTGAATATGGACTTCAATATTGTCCAAATCTATTTAAAAAGATAATGATCTGTGATAATAAGGCATGTTATGTTTGTTATACTAAATATACAATTTTTTCAGCCATACTGAATATATATAATTTAAAATCTACCAATATATGGAGTGACACTGGAATTACTAAACAACTTTGTCTATTTAATGATATTATACAAAAAGATAATGAGATTACTTTCTGAATATATGATTCTAAATGAATTAAACACTCAATGGGTATGATCTCTAAAATAATACATTCCTATCCAGATGAATGTATATTATTATGAATATACCATTAATCACAAAAAAAATTCCCAATGTGTGGTGTCTCTCGATACAAAAAAGATTAAATAATCCATCCAAAAGTTTCATGGTACATTCCAATCATTATATTATTTCAGTGCTATATGGAAGTGGTGAGCATAAAAGGAAATTAATGTGGCCCATATATACAAGAAACCACGATGGGTTTTTTTTTCACCCAGAAGACCCCACTCAGTGAATGAAAATTGATCTTTAATATCCTGAATTTGGAAATGCACAGAGAAACCTTCATCTTTTACTATCTATAAATGGATTTAATCCTTTTGGTGTGAAAAATAGAACTCATAATAAATTTCCAGTTATGTTGGTAAATTATAATTTTCCACTATGGTCATGCATAAACAGTGAATATATTATGTTGTCTTTATTTATATTAGGGCCAAAAAAATAGTGTAATGGTATTGATGTTTATATGGATCCATTGAACAAATATATGAAATTGTTATGATATTTAAGGGTTACATTGTATGATTCATATAGAAATTAATATTTCACATTGAAGGATATATTACATGGGATGATAAATTAACTTTGTTATTATGGAATTTTTTTGGATATAACATTAAAAAAATATTTCAGTATCCCATTTGTGAACAAGGTATACTCTTATTTTGGTTTAAACATTCCTTGAAGATCATGTATCTGGTACATCACAAATTTTTACCTCAATAATATAAATAATGATCTTAGAAATCATCATTATATTTGAATTTATAAGAATATATAGAGTCATCTACACTAAAAGGCGATCAACTATTTGAGAAATTAAAGGATATAATCACCAATTTTGGTAAACCTTCTTAAAAAAACCTTATAAAAAATAATTGGATAAAGTGAACAGTTTTTTTGTAATTACTATATAATGATCATTTATACATAAATATTTTTATTATTGTAATGTATTTAAAAAAATGTATGTGATAGTGTCATTTTCATGTTACTAAATGCACCCAATAAAAAAGGATGGAATTATGGTTAGGTTGGATATGATTGTCATGGGGATATAGGAAGAGTTGGAATTATTAAAGGGAAAAAGGAATAATATTCTCCCTAAAAAATCTTAAACTATATATAGGGAAGAGATATATCATCCTTTTAGCTTCTTTAATGATGTAGGGTATTCAATAAATACGATGAATATCATGTCAATAACCAATTTAATATTAAAGTTCCTAACATGAATGTCATTCTTTGATACAATATTTAATATACCAAATCAGGTTAAAGACTATGGAAAGAAAATTTCCATCAGATTAATTGAATTAGAAATGTTCTTACCAAAACCATTATTTGATATGATGGTTCACTGTGTTAGAGAGATCCAAATATGTGGTCCTATAAATTATATATTGATATAGCCCATTGAATTGTATATGAATGTTTTAAAGGGAATGTCAAAAATAAAAATATTCTAGAGTGAAATATTGTTGAGTAATCCATTAAATTATGCACTAGCTACCTATCTGATGGGTAGAGCATTGGTCTCCCAAAATCTCATCATAGTTGGTGGCTTGTGGGTGAAGGAATTTCTGGAACATATGTTGTCACCATTACTATTATAGAGTGGAAGAAGAATCAACCTTACATCTTAAATTACATTTTAGAAAATGCGCTATATGTTGAAGCCAAGAAATTTATTATTATGAATTTTAATACAGTAAGGGATGAATTATGGATATCAAATACACATAATCAATAATTTATATGATGGTTTTGAGACTATATTTTTAAAAATTTCTATGAAAATACAAATGAAATTTATTTTTTTTGATGGATATCCATGGGACCAAGTGTTCTTGAATTTTTTTACAATAGTTTTGTAATTAATGATTTCAAGAATATGTCATACTTTTAAAATCTCAAAAAAATAAAGGGGTTGGATTATATATCATTAAAAGTGTTTATTTTTAAATAAAAATTGGTTGACAATATGTGTTTAGTTAAAATTGATTAATTGGTATCTATGAAAGTGTATTTAATTAAGGAAGTGTGTAATAATGAACCATTCATAATGGAATCACATGCAATACAAGTATTTTGTATCCCTGGTCCTGCAAACAAAAAGTGGTCAATTTTTTTATCGTCCAAAACTAATATAAGTTCAGACTTCAATTCAAATTAGGATAGTCCTTTCATCGGGATGATAGAATTATTTTATGGTGGTCCCAATATAGATTGGGTCTTGTATTTTAGAGGAAACCACAAGGAGGGGATTAAGACACTTGATAGAGGTTCTAAATCTATTCAATATTTAAATAAAAAACAGAGTTCAATAATTAGGTTATTTTTTTAAATATATATTGTGTTACCTCCATGTATTATGTGTTAACTAATGAATTTAAAAAATCTAAATTAAATATTCAATTAATTTTGAGGACAATGGATTCTCCACATGATAATTGTCCTAATACCGTGAAAAAATTGGTTTCTCCACATGATAATGATCTCAATCTCGAGGAAACAAAATTTTCTCCACATGATGATGCTACCAATATTGAGGAACAACATATTGACAATGTTGAAATCATAAAAATGGAAAAAAGGGACAAAAATATACCCGAGAAAAAAGGATCATCATTGAATAATAGTTTTGATAAAAATTATTAAGGTGAGAAGAAAAATAAATAAATTCAAGGTCGGATAGAATACACATGGATAGCCTATTGACCCAAAAAAGTCCATTTTTATTAGTTACATTGGGGTCACCAATCAAATTCATGTTATGTTTGATATAGATTCATGGAAGAATTTTTTTCCTATGTTGATGGCACTAATCTGGGAAGATATTACGGCAACTTGATGATATATTTCTCAATTTTACTAAAAAATAAAATATTGAAACGTTGATCTTCTCTTTATTATCCCTTGTAGAGTGCATTTATATTAGATATATGTCTAAAGAATTTTGTATTAATGGTCACTATAATGAATCTTACAGACTTTCAAAAAATTATTACAAAACATCATCTTAGGTATTTAGAAGGGAAATTAATCATGTACCCACCACAAATATACACACACATGATAAACTAAGAAACATGGAATGCATTTATTGGTCATCACAAGGAGGAATTATTTCAGTTATATTATGATTGGTAATACTTTAATAAAAAATATATCTATTAATTAATTATATTAAGAATTATTAATTTATGTAACAACAAATGAGTGTTAAAAATTCACAGCATAAATAAAAAATACCTACCCCGACCACAAATCAAAATGGGGTATGCTTCACTTGAAAAAATAGCACATATTTTAAATCTATAGTAAAACTTATATGTGGCTTAAAACAACAACATAATTATGTTCCTTTATATATATATATATTGATGAATCAAAATCGAAATCCACTTCCATCTAATATCATGTGTTATAGAAGAAGACTAATGTTAATGAATATGGAATAATAGTATCTAAAAACTGACAAGGATTATAAGAATCATATGTAAGTATGAGAATATATATATATATTAGTTTAAACTAGTATAACATAACAATGAATACTTATATTCACATTTTCTTGTATCTTATTTTGAGAATTTTTTTATTAGTGTTACCTGATGAATGAACACTTTTAGTGTCCTTGAAGCATCTAGGACATTATAGTCATGTCATAGGTGTGGGGTTTTGTGTGTGGACTTGAACATATTTTGATAAAATAAATGCACAGGGGGTTAAGGTTAAAAAATGTATGATATACAAGCACCAATAAATGTTCTAGAATAAAAAATTAATTTGAATATTGAGTTGTTATAGAATGTTACGTGAAGGAATTAATGATAAGAATCATTAAAAAAACCATTACATGAAGATCCCGACCCAAATATTCAATCCTAACCATTGCTCCCAATGGCCTTCCTTACCAGAGATGGTCTATTTTTTCATGACTATTTCTGAAAACTCGGAATAAAAATGATACTGATACCTTTCCTGTACAAATATTATATAGTGTAAAATTGATTGTTATTTATATCTACTAGCACACACCCAAGGGGTATAGTGTACAATATCCAAGGATATATTCTATACAAAAAATAACATCAAAAATATCATGTGAGATTAGGGATTCACATGTATCAAAAGTTGTTTGTTGATATACCTATTCACCTTGATGATCTAGATGTTCACATGGATGATCATGCTATTGGAACATTCATAGTACGATAATTTTTTCTTGTAAAAATACATTTCAATAATTATTTATGTATTTTCCAATATATTTTTCAAGAACAACCTTAAATAATTAATGAAAAATTATAGAACTAAGGAATTTTATTATAGGTATCAAAAAGTAAGCGTAAATAAATGTTTGAATCAAAAAAATAAAGCATCAAGAAATAAATCATAAATTCCTTCCAATAGCACCATTACCCCGATAGTTCAATTTCCTCATTTACTAATATTGCAAGTTCATGTAGATAAAACATTCAAATTTAGTAATACGATCTTCATTTATTTTTAATAAAAAATGTACCGAGAGACCATTATCGATAATATTAGTCTTGAGAATGTAAATGAAATATAGAAACATGGATGAATAAGAGTATCTGTTGTAAATATATATAAGAGGTGTGTTTTTATAATCTATTTTTTCCAATTGATGATGTAATATGATCAGTAGAGTTAAATAATATTTTTTATAGGTGCATATATCAGTATTATGTGAAGGAAAAACCATACAAATAAAAAATTAGTCTCATTAGTCTTCACCTTAATTTAAAAAAAAATCATTAGAAGAAAAATAATATTTAATAAAAGTGGAAAACTTGGATGAAATGCTTGAAAATAAACTTATAGAGGAAAAAATATTCTTAATACACACAATTTAGGGGTAAAACAGTACAATCTAATCATAAAAAGTATGTTTTCATTTCCTTCATTACTTATTTCCGTTTCATTTTTATGAAGGATTTGTTTCTCATTGCAATCAATTTGGATACTCTAAATATTTATTTTTTTTGGATTCAAAGAATGTATTACCTACAAATCAAGCACATGTGATGACCTTGATCAATTTTTAATAAACTATATTCAAAATTTTACAAATAAAGTTCAAGTTATAAATTTTGTATCATGTTCTAATGAAAATTTTATTTTGATAGGGTGGTGTTAAAATATCATCCAAATCATGGTATAAAGATGGTCCATGATAATAGAAGGATGATTGATCCAAATAAATGGATAAGTATTAGGGTATATATAATAAGGTTCAATATAAAAACACACATAAAAAATTTAATTATTTGGATCAATACCTTTATAGTGTTTGAAATAAATTAATAACAATGATTATGGCTATTATATTTGAAAATTTATGAAAGATATTATATTCCATTTTCAAACTAGTATCTCTGAAGAGGTATTTTAGATGATAATTACAATTTTATTTAAAATATTTATTAATCATTTTTTTATTCATATTTTTCAAGTACTACAAGAACTATACACAATCCAAGTATTCAAAAGAGGAAATTGATTTTTTTAGAAATGAGTTGGCAGAATAAATAGTGTTAGAGTTTTTGCAGACATTATGAAGACGTGATTGCTTTCTACTTATTTAGGTAAATTTACAAAATTTTATCTACATTTTTAGTTAATTTTATTATAATCTTTATATAATAATTATTTTTGTTAATTTTTGCATGTATCTTGAATAGGATACTTCATCTAGAATTGATTTTTCACCATCCATTTTATGCTTGATCAAGAGAACAAAATACTTGGAGAAAAGTCAATTCTCAATAAACGATTCGATACAGATGATGAACTCTGGTAACATTTGTTCTATTCACAAATCTATTTTTTATTATTTGAATTTTTCTGTTCAATAGTGTGTTTTTTTAGTCTACCAATGACTCAAAGTTCATGTTATCAGTTTACAAATTACATTTTAGTTAAAAACATGTGTCACTCATTGAACACTGTGGAAATATTCTTGTATTATCTTAATAATTTAGTAAAATTACTCATAAGTTAGTGGTTATATTTTTTAATTTACTGTATGTCAGTCTTATGCATGGTGTACCTGGTATGACTCAAAGTGCATGTTTTTAGTTTAAATGTAAAATTGTATTTCTAAACATGTATCAATCACTAAAAAAAATGGGAAAACACACTAGGATTATATTGAAACTTTAAGAAAACAATACATAAGTATTTTTTAATGTGTATAAATAAACTCTATTTCAATCCAACACATGGTGTGTAAGATATTTTAAAACCCCTCCATTTTCTGAATTATGAGAATCTGGGGTTTTTTGAATTTTTGTGACTGGAGGATGGGATATTTCTTAAACCGAGATTTAGATCGAGAATCTAAGATTTTGAAAATTTTAAAAGGATGTTTTTGGATATAGTTTTATCATATAGAGGTTCCTTGTGTTCTTAAATAGTTCTCAAGAGCATCAAGCTAAATTTAAGAGGTTTTTAGAGGATTTTTCAAGGTTTTATAGTTTTATGTGCATGTTTTAGGAGAAACCCCACAAAATCCTGAGTGTGAATCACATTTTATTTTAGTTTTAATAGTTCACGATATTTTGGCATGGTTAGCACATGATTTAGGGGACACTGTCTAGATATCAAATTAAACTATGTAAGGTATCTTGGACCTGGGAATTGACACATGGTTTTACACAAACCATACAAATTTTTATAGAGGGTTACATATTCGATTCACATGGTTGTAAAATGGTTTGTAACTATTCGAAATAACTATGCGAGGAAGGGTGTTGTGATATAGTGTTGACAGTACAGTTGGTACATAGTGTGGTAAACTATGCGACCCAATGATTTTGTTCTTAAAAAGTGTAATTTTACAATTTCCCCATTAAAAATTTATAACCCAAAATACCCTCCCTTTTCCTCTCCTCTAGATAGTAGATTACCCATATGGGAGAGCCTCTTCACTCTCTTCCCATGATGATATATCCCCCATCTATTTACCATTTTTTCTATTGACAAGTGATATCAAGAGCTTAATGTGATTTTATAAATACTTTACATTCCATTCTTGATCTCCTTAACTATCTTGTTTCGTCTCACTATTTTTATCTAATAAGACATATTTTTAATAAATTTGTCCACTTATTTGTTTTATTTTGATTTAGGCTGAACCAAATCCCAATACTAGACATGTGGGCTCTTCTAAGGCTAAGTTATGTGGTCCATTTAAATTATCCCATAGTATAACCATATATTATAGTGGTGCGTGTGTTGGGTGGTCTCGCTGGTTGTCATGTGTTGACATTTAAATCAATAAAATGTTTTCAATCTGGGTTTTCTCTTGTTATAATATCCCTTAATTAGAAATTTTTCACTGTTTTAGAAATGTGTTGTTGAAAGGGTAATCCATGATTTAATTACTTCAAAATAAAGTTATGTTTTAGAATTGATGATTTTGATATTTAATTTCACAATAATTAATTAATATGTAATGGAATTGACTTTTAAATTTGGCCTAATACAATGGTAATGGAGGTTGTTCTGTAAAATTATGGATTAAGTTTTTTCTTGGCATAAATTTAATAGTATAATTTTTTTCCCAATGTGTGAGTTAGATTTTAAGCTACTAATTTGTTCTTTAAATCATAATAATTTAATTTTTTACTTGTTAAAAAAATAGAAATGCTTACTAATAAAATCAAATGAACCTCATGATATAGTTTAGTTGGATATTAAAGTGGCCTTGTTGTGTGATCTTATGAATATGAAATTTTAATGTAAAATTGAATTGAATCCTTGTTTCTTGTTTTGATAAAGTGGTGTTTTTATTTTGAGATATTTTTAAACATAATTAAAATACCCTTCATGGGTAGTATTATTTTAAAGATAATTAAAATTAACCTTGGGGGTGGAATTTTTTAAATATATTGAAAATGCATGTTAGGGTTGTCTTATTTTAAAGATAATGAAAATTCCCAGAGGGAAGTTCTATTACTATATGGAAATCTACCTTTATGGGAATTTATAATTAGCTAAGAAAACTTCCATAAGGGAGGTCCATGTTACTTATTAGATTATGAATTTTCTATGAAAACTCTTGTAGGGGAGGTCTATGTTACTTGTTGGCATGTTCCTTGAATGGGAAAACACCCACAAGGGATGGTAATGTTACTTATTGGATTATTCCTTTAATGAGAAAACTCATATAGTGGAGGTTTATGTTACTTATTATATTACGACTTGGATGAGAAAACTCGCATAGGGTAGGTCCATATTATTTGATGGATTATTCCATGATTAAGGATACTCCCACAGGGGAGGTTCGTGATAATTTATCAGTATATAGTAGAGAACTAAGCCTATTATATTTGTTGGTAAATGCAACATGCTTAGAACCACCCTGATACTGGCTGAAGTAGGTACGATTAGTGAGGGTCAAAAACCTAAGGATCAATAGTGGTGTGGACTATTCTCGGGTTTCACCAGAGAATCCAAGAATCATTGATTGTTTAATGTTTTTTAAATTATTTAAATTATTAAGTTGTTTATTTATATCACTTCTTGAATCACTTTATCTGACTGGTTATATTTAGGAACACCATTTCTGGTCCCCTATTGAGTTTTACTCACTCCTTTTTTAGGATTCCATAGACTTGTGTACCCAAGAAGATATTACTTGGTTAAAGTTCAATGTTTGGGAAAGGATATATTCTTGATGGTCTAGTCTTCTAGGATGGAGCATGGGATTTGGGATTGGGATAAGACTTGAGGCTATTTATGGATGTTTTCTTAGTTTTATCTTTTGGTATTTTAGATTTTTTGTATGGATTCCTTACATGTATTATGTTTAGTTTGATTTTTATATAGCATGGTTTATTTTGGTTATTTGTCGGAACTTTCCTAGATAACATGTCACTAATTTCTTTATTTGGTTTATTTGTGTTGTTTCTTTTATTTCTAATGTTGTTATTCTCTAATATTCTGGTATAGTCTCCCCACTTTACCATCTTAGAATCGTATTTCTAGTTGAAAACTTCTAGAACATGGGGAGGTGAACCTGAGGTACCATATAAACTACTAGTTCAGGCACTGATTAGTGGTCCAAGGTGGTGGGATTTTACAAATTTGATTGAAAATGTGTGTTTTTATTTAAAATTGACTTTTTAGTTTAAAACACATATCACATACCCAACACCAAGGAATGATTATCTAATTTTCTTGAAACTTAAGGAAAATGGTCTATAAATAATTTTGACATGTAGTAATAAACCACATGTAAATATGAAATAAATGTGCTCGATATGAGTCAAAGGGAATGTTTTTAGTTTAAAAGTGATATTTTAGTTCAAATCATACATCACTCACTAAAAATCGATAAAAATTACTCCAATGGTCTTGATATTTTTGGGTAAAAATCCATAAGTCTTTTTTTGATTATTTAGAATCAACCTCACATCAATATGACTCAAAATATTCCTAGTATGATTGAAAGTGCATGCATTTTGTTTAATTTAAAATTTTAGTCCAAAAAATGCACTGGTCACTGACAATTGATAAAATTCCCTTAGATTTTCTTGTTACATTATAAAAATAATCCATAAGTCATTTGTGATGTTTGAGAATTGAACTCATGTCAATATGAAAAATGGTATGTCTGGAATGTCTGAATGTGTGTGTTTTTATTTAAAAGACTCATTTTAGTTAAAAAACACCATATACTCAAAACATATAAAAAATTGGTTGGTCTTTATTCTTTATAAAAATGATCCATAACTCATTTTTATGTATGTAGGAATTAACTATAGGTCAATCTTATGCACGATTTGGATGGTATGGTTGAATGTGCTGGTTTTAGATTTAAAATTGACATTTTAGTTTAAAAATCACATAAGCTCAATGAAAACCAAGAAAAATGATTGTATTTTCTTTTTAATTTTGGAAAATAATTTATAAATCATTTTTTAAAATTAGGAATCAATCAAACATTAATCTGACAAACGTTGTGCCTGACATGACTCGAAGTGTGTGTCTTTAGTTTAAAAGTGGAATTTTAGTTCAAAACATGTTCCCCTCAATGAAATAAATAAATCACACTCATACATTACTTATAATTTTTTAAAATGATCCATAATTCATTTTTTATGTATAGATATTATCCGTATGTCAATCTGACATATGATGTACCCAGTACAACTAGAAGTGCATGTTTCTAGATTAAAAGTAACATTTTTGTTCAAAATATTCCTTACTCAATAAAAACTAAGAAAAAAAACCTATGTTTTATTAATAAGATAGCTATCCATATGTCATATTTAATGTGTAGGATTAAACCTCATGTCAATATGACACATAGTGTGTCCAGAATGACTGAATGTGTGTTTTTTTATTTTAAATTGACTTTTTAGTTTGAAACACACGTCAAATACTCAAAAATGATCTAGAATACTTGAATTTTCATTATAATATAGGGAAAAAAAACCATAAATCCTTGTTTCTGTGTAGGTTTTAGTCTTACATTAGTCTAACACATGCTATGATTGGTATGACCAAAAGTGTATGTTTTTACTTAAAAAGGGACATTTTAGTTCAAATCATGAGTCACTTAGTAAAAATAAATCAAACACACATATATTGTCTTGATACTTTAGGAAAAATATCCATAAAGAATTTTTGACATATAGGAATCAACCACACATCAATCTGACACACGGTGTACGAGATATGACCCAAAGTGTGTGTTTTTAGTATAAAAATTGAATTTAAGTTAATTTTTTTTCTCATTGAAAATAAAGAAAACACCATTATATTTTCATTTTATTTTATGAAAAAATACACAAGTTATATGTGACATTTAGGAATTGACCACAAATTAATCTAATGCACAATTTTCCTAATATAAATCAAAATATGTGTCACATACCGAAAATCGACCAAAAGAGATCAAATTGACTTGATAATTTTGGAAAAATGATCCAGAAGTCATTTTGACATGTAGGAATCATTTTTATTTTAATCAAACACACTACATACGTGATATGACTTGATGTTCATGTTTTTAGTTTAAAAGTGACATTATATTGATGCATTGTTTCAGATTTTTGTTTACTATATTTATCTATAGTATTACTAACAAAAACAATATTTTTTATATAGGTAAACTCTTTTTCTCTAGCTATGGTAGTATGTTCAACAACTAATTACTTGATCAGGCACTTTATGAAGGGGATCCAAATAGAATGTAGAAATGTTTTTGAATTCATTGACGTTTTGAAATAAATTTTACATACCAATGAAATTGTATATACCAATGTTTAAATTTTTTGTAAGTATTATAAAATTTTATCTTTTGTTGAATTCTGATGTGAATCTCTTTGAAATGAAAGTCTATATTCATTAATTCAATGTTTAGTAAATTGCAGCTACACACTGCTATATTTTGGATTTTGTGAGTGTTATTTCAAGCACTCATAAAACGTATTTTCATAAATGAAAAAAATAACACTGATAAAATTAATCTTCATTAGAACTAAAAAAGAACAGATAAATTATCCACTTTATCAATAAATATTTAGTGTTGATAAAGGGATATTTTTTCAGTTCTATTTTAAGCACTGATAATGGCTTCCAGCTTTTAAAGGCACTTACAAAATCCAACTTTTTAATCATTAACAAAGGCCATTTCCAGCATTCATATATCCTATATTTATATCAATATCAATGTTGTAAAATTATGATTTTAATACCAATTTAAACCCCAAAATATTTAAAAATTGAGTTTTTGAATTCCAAATACTATGAACCAAAAGAAACCTCACTCATAATATTTTATATAAAAGAAATAGTGATAAATATGAAGTTTATAAGATTTTATTGTATTAAAATATCATAACATATATATTAATTTCATGAATATATTATAGGGATAGAAATGGACCAGGTACCCATGAAATTTCGGGTACCTAAAACCTAACCAGTTTAAATTTATAAAACTCTAACCCTAACTCTAACCCATTTATTTCTAAATTCAAAAAACTAACCCTAACATATTATATTTTTAACTACTCATTAAACTCCCCTAACCCTTTTAATTATAAGATTAAAAATTCTAATAATTTTTTACAAATCTAGAGTAAACCTATAAAACAACTAAGTGAATATATTTTGTAATTGTACGTTTTTTAGTAACATATATTTAATGAATTATTAATGACTAATTTAATAAAATTCAAATTTAATATTTATTTATAGATATATGAACCGAAATAAAAAATAAATAAATAATGGTAATAATTTTAATTCCATTTTAAATTTTAATATTGATTAATTAAAAATAACTTTCATAGTTGGGTATGTGTTTAGAATACCTTAAGAGTACTACCCTAACCCTACCCATTTATTATACGGTTTTCAATATGTTATTATAACCTTATAAATACTTGTTTAACCACTATCCCAACCCTTTTTAATTAGATAAATTAGTTTTAGGTACCAATTGTCACTCCTAATATGTGATCAATGATCAAAACCAATGTTTAACATTCCTGTTTCATCTAATCATTATAATTTTTAAATGAAATAGTTTTCAAATGTGTCCCATGATAATAATAACTCATGAGGAATTATGAAATACATACAAAATAATATTTCTTTATAATATTCTCTAACTAATATATTTAAATTCATTAATTTATTTTTCACTTTCACTAAACAAATTATGTGTGAAAAAACAAATAAATTCAAATTTATTTATTTATGATTAATTTTAAACTAACTCATTTAAAATGTTTTTAAGAAAATCAAATGGTAAAAACATCATAAAGTGAAAACTAACAGATCATTATCAACCTATAAAATCATGATTGACATTTATGTTTTTACATCCTAAATTTACAAACATGTATAACCAATTTTTTTTGTCTATAGTGACTTTATAAACAATTATGTCACATTATCACATATCTAATTTAATGAATATTAGTTTTACCATTTATTTGAATCTCATTGGTAAAAAAAATTTATGATGAAGTTAATTTTATTATAAAATGTTTCATATGACCTTTGTTTATTTATTATCATATTAAAAAATAATAATTTATCGACACTTTTTTAGATGGGTTAGGCCCCACCAATTCCAGTATTAATTTTGTAGCACTTCTTTGAAAATCATTTTAAATATTAAATTTGTGTTTTAAATTTTAAAAACCAAAGGGTTCTTAGGTGAAACTAATTTCATACTTTAGTATCCATTTAAAACCCTCTATAATTAAAAAAACCTTTATAACAATAATATTCATATTATTATTATTAAGAATCAAATTTTATTTCATTTGTTATTTATTTAAAATTATTATAATAATACATAATTAACAAATAGTAATTAGCAGTTATATAATAAAAAATCATGATTAATATTAATAATAAGTAATTAATAATTAATAATTTATAATAACTTGGTACTAACTAGTATTTAATAATTATTAATAATAACAACAACATGTCATTCGAAATTAATTATATAAATACATTAAAAATATGTTATTTAATATTATTTATAATTCATTAAATAAATATTTATGCAAAAAATATAAATATAATATATAAATACAACATATATATATAATAACCACTAAAATATAGATATATAATTTAGTGGAAATTTAATTTTAAAATATTAGAGGGGGTTTAATCACCATTAATTTCCTATTTTAGTAATAATTTATAACACTTTAATTTCTTAAATTTCAGAATAAAAATGATAATAATAATATTTTCTTATTTTTGTTGTTGTTATTGTTATTTTTTTATGTAGGAACCTAAACAAAACTATATAATTCTTTTTCTTACTAGAATATCCATCCCCCCATTAAAGTGGGTACAAGACCTTGAGTCTCAAATGCAAACCAAAAATCGACTGGTTAAAACTGGTCTCCACACCCTCTCATGGACCATCGAGGTGCTACATCACTGATGATGTGATTATGATATAAGCACACTATCAAAAGTAATCAAACTTAAGACATCAAGGATTCTAGGACGTACCCTAACCACTCATCTGAGTGATAAATTCACCCCATATTCACACATATGAACATGGTTTAAATCCATGTATCCTCCTTTTGGAAGGATTTTTGAACCATTTATGGTTATTATTTGTGGGCTGCAACATCAACAAGAAGATGACACAGTTGAGCATAGGAGAGTGTGAATGCTACAAGGAATCTTCAATCCAAGATAAAGGGTCCTTTGATCCATCAAATTTAGGGACTTTTTATATTAAAAATTATACTATAAAATCTATAGAGTGGGTCAAACCCTAGAGGGGGTTTAGCCTATCATTTTTGGCCTAGAAGTGTGTGATTTGTTACCTTTACTTCTATAACCAATGTGTAATTTTTTTCACTATATACTAAAATGAGTGGTTTCATTAAGGCCAAATTTTTTTGATACAATAGGAATGGAGGAATATATGTCTTTATTTTGAATCTTCATTCATTTTTAGGATATCAAAAATAAGTAGTTTAATATTTCATGGAAACTATTGGAAAAAATATGTATTAAAAATATACTCCATAATGTTTTTCATCACACATTAATTTTGTTAGGAAAATTATATAATAGATCTCATTTCGAATAAAGGTGGGAGCTGTTAGTCACTATTTTTTCTTGGTACTACTCCATTGTATTTTCATGACATGGTGGAAAATTAGAAATGTAAAATCATTATCTCCAAAGTTTTATAATTTTTTTTAATTTCATTTGTCAGGGAGCTCTCTCCTTGAGTATAACTTTCCCTTATTATTATTATTATTACTATTACTATTATTATTATCATAGATTAGGCATTAGGTCAGTGGTAAGCCATGGAAATGATATGGTTGTGGTCTTATGTTTGAGTCATGGGGTGCCTAATTTTTATACAGTTTTCTAAGGCTTGTCTTCTTTTGATACTCTTGCCTCCTTGTAAGGATGTGCCACTTTCAGGAAGCACTATTGTAGATTTGTGAAAAAAACATTACTACCCATTTTCAGTGTTTAAAAAACACTAATAAAATAATTTTTTTATTATCACTAAATAAAATAACTTATAAAGTCCACATTTATTATCATTAAAAGAAGTGCTGATAAAAGGGAACCCTTTATCAGTTCTTTATTTAGCATTAATAAATTCAACCCTTTATCATAGTTTTTTTAACATTGATAAATATATTCCATTTATCAATACTATTTTAGCATTTATAAAAACTACCTTAGATAAAATATTTTTTATACACAAATTTATACGTTCTTTAATATGATTTTTAAAACAATAAATATATAAATTTATATAAATAAAAAAATATATATTATAATTTTAAATTTTTTATATTTATATTATTTAATTTTTATTATATATATATATTTATAAATATATGTGACTGGTTTATTATGATCATCCATGGACTATTTGCAGTAGAATAAAACCCAAAACATAGACAAACTTATCTTCAACAAATCGACATGTAAATAATATGTAATAGAGCACCAGGTATTCAAAAGTTACAACAACTATATTGCTTAATATTGGGATAATATTTGAGAAAAATAATAAGGATTAGTGAATGAAAGCACCATGGCTTCACGAGAACACACATATTAAGATATCCATGAATATTTCATGAGTATACCCAAAATCTTAAGGGGTGATAGTGCCTTCTCAAAAGATATAAATGGTGTTTTGGGAAGAAGAGGGTTTAGTAGTATTTTAGCAGTTTATCACATACATCACTCCCTTAAAAAGAAGAGAATTAATTCTCTTTTATAATTGAAGTTAGAGGCTCACACTTCTTAACACATCTCATTCATTTCTATCTATTGGTTATTTCTTCATTGAACTCACTTCAATAAACAAATTAAAATATATGAATGAACCGAAATTTTGTTCAAATGAAAATGAAAACGTATAGAGGAAGATATACACACTGTTGTATAAAATTCAACTCATCTAGAGTATGTATCTCATGAATATAAAAGAATATATATATATATATATATATATTTATATATGTATATACATATATTATATTATATTTATTGTATTATTATTCATAAATCATTTGCATGATAATATTCATGCATTATATGCATGTAATAAATGTAAACTATATATAATATCATATATAAATATATTTGATGAATCATATGAGTTATTATATGTAAATCATGCATGTACATTTTATTACACATCTAATAATCTCCTACTTGTACTAAAATACCATAAGGAATTTATGAAAAACATAACAACTCTTTATGAATCTATCAAAACTATTTTAGATACAGTTTTTCATCAAAATATCTTCATTTTGAACAAATAATTTGTCCAAAAAACCTTATCTTTTTAGTGGCCTAAATGTGTGACCATGATGGACTTAGTAACGTTGAAGTAAAATACGAAATACCTATTTTGTATAGGTAAGTAGAGTATGGCCTCTATCAAAGTGTTAGTGTTTCTTAATCTACTAATGGGCTTGGTTTGATCTTCATAAAACATACTCATATCTATAAAAATATTTCCACAATAATATGTATCATATAAATCATATTTATAATTATATATTATCTTTCTACATGATATTGATAAACCACTATACATAAAACATATCAATCTAGTATTATCCTCTCATCATTTTTTATTATCTAAAAAATATATAATAGGGCTATGAATACATCATATGTCAATCATTTATCAGACAAGTACATTACATGTCACTTATTTAAGTAGTTAAATACATCCTATATGAAACAATTAAGTATGTCCATGAATTTTGTTTTTCAACTTAAGTCAAGGGCTAGATGTCTTTAACTTGTTATACAAGTGAAAAAAATCATATCTTGGTTGTGCACCAATCGTTGACATGATCAATAGCATACCCAACCGGCCCCATATTAGCTATGTCTACATACAGAATTGCATATGCTTGGTATCAAATTATTAAATTTCACATGATATATATCTCTCCAACCTTATGTAATAAGGATTCTTAATAAGCATACATGACTATGTATATTAATGACTGTATGACATTCCATGAGATATATTTTAGAAAATCAATCCAAGTAATATGTATTTAGTTATTACCTCATGAATCCATTATACATAACTAACATATAGTTCTTTGTAATGAGTATAATAATCTATTAAATATAACCTTATAATATCATTACAATCCATAATACTCTATAATGAGCGTCAATTAGGGACATCTGAAATAAATACTTTGAGTGGATACTATCATTCAAATGTTCAGGTAAAATTCATTACAACACACATGAATGAATGATAATTGGATATTACCTTTATTATAATAACACGATACACTTGAAACAATAAAAAATAACCTCTCATGTGACGTAAACTCATATATTCTACATAAACCTCATATTTTTTCTATAGTAATGGTTTCATCAATGAATATTCTACAGGATCCTGAGTAACCACCTAACTAATCTTTACATAACCCCTCTCAATGATCGCCCATATGAGATGGTATTTGTGAAGGTTTTGTTTGTCCCTTTGATGATACTATGGTTCCTCATATTGAGAAACAACACCATTTTTATCATAATATAGCTTGATTTATCCCTTGATTCTGGGAACCACTCCATGTTTATAATATAACATCTTGATCCAAAGTTATTCCTTCACAACATTTGATACAATGATGTATTTTTACTCTATTTTAAAGTCCAATGTGGTGTATTGTTTGAAACTCTTCAAAATAATTTCTCCACTAGTTAGGAAAAAAATGAATCTATATTAAGATTTGACATCATTATTATTGGATTGAAAACTAGCATCTGTGTAACCCTTTACACAGAGCTCATACTCTTCTCTAAAGACCAAGAACATATCCATAGTCCATATTAAGTAATTAAGGACGTTATTCATATAAACCCATAGAATCTCACCAGGATTGGATTACTATCTACTTTTTATGATCTAAGAATAAGAGACTCAATGTCTAGTACATAACATGGCATACATTATAGATCCTATGAAGTATGCATAAGGAATTATATCAATCCTTTATAAAAATTTAAAAAGATCCTAAATCATCATTTGATTTATTACATGAAACACTGGTAAATACCCCTTCTTGGAGTTCACCATGCTAAATAGATTTAACAGATTACTAATATACATGTTCTAACTTAGTCCAAGTAACCTATTAGATCTATATTTATGGGTCTGCATACTGATTATGTATGATACTCAACCCAAGTCTTTTTATTGTGAATCATTTACCCTACCACATCTTCATAGACAAATGTGTTAAGATTTAATTTCCAATTAGTATTATTTAATCTATACACGATATTAGAATCAATACTATAATCCCACTAAGTAACTTGTATAAACAAGAGTCATCCATGTTTTTGATGAATCCAAACTCTTTGATTTTACCATCAAACTGATATTCCAACTATGAGAATGTTGATTTAGTCCATAAATGGTCCATTTTAATTTTCCAACATTAGAAGGCTCATTTGGAACTTGAAAACACTTGTGATTAATCATATACACATCCACAGATAAAATAACATTAGTGAATATAGTTTTGAAAACTATATGATAGATCTCATAATCATAATGAGCTTCTACGGATAGTGAAATATGAATAAACATTATCATTTTATCATGTGAAAATCTCTCTTTATAGTTAATACTATGAAGTTGTTCATAAAATTTTACCACTATTCATGCTTTATATGTAAACACTATACCATCCATATCTGTTTTCTTATGAAAAAAATAACTTTCTTCCTATGGGTCTCACCCCTTTAGGTGAATCCACCAAGATCCAAATTTGGTTAGTGCATATGTAGTCCATATCAAATTGCATGGTTTTTTTACCATTTCTCATAATCACTATTCTCAATGGCCTCTTGGTAAGAAGTAAGTTTATCTAATATTAATGTTAATTTATCATCATTATCCATGATAAATCTATATATCTTGAGTTACAAATGAATCTTATTATTCCTTCAAGGTTCTAGTGTAAATTGAGTCAGACCTTCTTCTACAAATATTTGTGGTACTGACTCAATTTCCATCACAATAACGTTTCCTATTATCTTGAAATTCTCCATGTTTATGTTTCCTCCCACTGAATCCTTGAATTAGATATTCCTTCACAATAAATATACCATTTCAATCTGAAAATACTTTGTGTCCATTATTGAGGTAGAAATTATATCCCTTACATTATCTATGATGACCAAAAATTAAGAATTTATCAGACCTAGGGTAAAGTTAATCCTAATAAAAACATCATATGTAAGCATCACAACTAAAAATATCCAAATAAGAAAAATCGAGATATTTCCCATACCATATCTTATATGGTATCTCTTTGATTTCTTAATATGGAACATAGATTCCTAAAAATGAAATAGTCTCTATAGAATAAGACTAAAATGAAATAGGAAGGTCACATATACTCATCATTAAACAAACCATGTCAAATAAGGAAATATTTTTTATTTTAGATACAACATTCTATTGTGGTGTTCAAGAGGAGTGAGTTGTGAAACAATTCCAGAATCACATAGATAAGTTATGAATTCCTAGATCAAGTATTCATCACCTTGATCTCATCATATGTGTTTAATACATTTTTCCTTGTTGATTATATGTTTTTTTTCTAAAACTCTTTAATGTTTTCAAAAGTTTCATACTTGTGATTCACCAAAAACACTTACCCATACTGTCTCAATTAATCGGTATAACTAACAAAGTACCCACAACCATGATTTTATTATGTACTAATTGGTCCTTATACATATGTATAAGATCCAATAATATACTATCCCTTTCCCATTTTCTCCTAAAAGCTGACAATTCCATTTTTTGGAATAAAAATTATTTTCATGTATCAAATGATTCATAATCGAATGAGTTTAATGATATACCTATATAGATTATTCAAATACATTTCTTGTTTATTTTTCCAAGGATATAATGCCAAAGGATTGTGGATTTAAAATCAACTATGGCTTCTAATTTCATTGTTATAAACCTGATTATGCATATCTATAATATATAAACCATTCATCATATTCGTAATACTATAAAACATTTCATTCATATATATAGGAAAACTCATGTTCTAAATATTGAATTAAAATCCCATATTTTCCAAGAAAGTTACATAAATCAAATTACCATTTATGGTGGGAACTTCATAATATCTTTTTAATTATATGGTAAATCCATTTAATAAAATTAGATCATAGGTTCTATCCTCTAATGCAAAATCTATTACTCCATTACTGACATGAAGATCTAATACACCCTCCATAAACTCGCTCCAATCTATGAGTTTATGTTTTTCAGCAAAATTGAATGACCCACACCTAATATCTAGTACCAATGAATTAGATTTGGAGAATTTTATTATTATAACATTCATATTTGGGTACAAAAAATGTTTCTCCTTGGGATCCCTTCCCATTCTTAGATACTAATATTTAACTATTTATAGGTTTTACCTTTTTGTGATCTCAATATGATTTATGTAAAGTGTTCCATAGTCTATAAAAAATACATATCATTAGGTGAGAATTATATATTATATATTTTCATTAATGTGTCCAAATGAAAGTTCTCCTACAAAAAATAATGACCCCAAAAATCATATCCATTTAGTGAGATATTCAATATTTCACTCAATAATGACTTCACTACAACATTTCTATCACCACTTATTTAGGTAGGGAACCATACTGATAAAAAAAAATCCTAACTAATTGATATTTGAGTGGATAAAACTTTATCCAAATTCATCATATAGATTTAATAAATTTTATTTCTCCTGTAACCTAATCCTATTTGGGTCTCCAAGATAGTGGAACCCTAAGAAAACACAAAATAATGGATAAAAAAGGTCAATTCAAGGGCCCCTATCTATGGAATGAACTACAAAAGTATGTTCTAGTGCCACCCATTACATGCTTTCCTTAAACAATGGGCACCCAAATATGGAATGACCTACCTGATTGGATGATCGAGGTCTTTAAAAGTGTCACTTTTAAAGGTATCTCATACCAGTTATTTAAAAGGATTTTCTTTTAAGGATTAAATAATTTAATATACATAATATACCTAATAACTTCATAACTATTAAATCATATGTAATATTTATCGTTTTAATGTTTTATTTATTTTTGTGTATGCATGTTTCTAGCGACTTAGTTTTTAAAATACCTATTTTAACTACCAAATTAATGTGTTCACACCACATTAATGTGTAACTATTTACACAACCCACATGTTTGTGTAACTAACCCAAATAAAATCCAAATATTTTCATACATATCCAAATACATCATATGCATAAGGTAGTTGAACGTTTCATGTAAAGTCTTAGAGTTATTTGAGATCGACAAAATCCACATGAGTATTCCTAAAGAGATAAATAACCAACCCCATTCACTTTCATATCCAAGGTATAATACTATAGGAAAGAAAGAAGTTTGAACCCTAGTCCCTCTACCTAGGGAGACTTTACTAAAGAGAGAATTCCATTCATGATAATTGTATTACCTAATATTCACAAACTATATGCAATAACTATTCTCAAGTTCATAACTATAATTACAAATTGTGTTCAAGAAGGATGAAAAGTAAATTTTATGATACCGAACCTAGAATGATATGAAATGATCTATCGTAGAAGAAATTTATCATATAAATGGGAAAACAAAATATTCACATTTCATAATTTTTTTACTAAACATGAATATCAACTAAATTTAATATATAAATAAACATTTTATTTATTTTATAAAACCCAATTCATTTATGAACTATTATTAAATAAATAATGATTATAAACATTTTATAACTTATCAAGAATATAAAATTTTTATATTAATTTCAATATTAACCACTTTATATTTTATATTATATAGAATTTATATGATATTTCATTAATTATACAAATTTTATAATTCAATTTATATTATATAAATATTTTACATAATATAAATATCATAAATTTTATAATTTATAAACACGTTATAAATCAACTTTCAGGATTTATAAATAAAGATTTTTTTCTAGATCATAAGGCATGCCTTATATTTTATTAAAAAGTATTTTAAAATATTAAACATTAATATTTGATAAAAATGTTTGATAAAATTTATTTAATTAATTATAAAAAATTATAATTATTTAATTAATTTATTAAATCCCTATTAATTAAATATTCCCAAAATACCTTTTAACATGATTTATAAACAATCTATAAACTATTTAAAATATTTAATTTCTAAAAAGGATTTTAAAAAAAAAAATTTATTCACCTTTTCAAAAAATACATATTCTATCTGAGGGTATCCTCTCTTTAACCTTATGAATACACTACGTATAAGGGTGACTACCTTTTGATTTCACATAGATGCTCTACCAAATGGAAAATGGTTAAGACCCTTATATAGTGGAAATATACACAAGGGTGATGTGAAAACCAACCTTACAGAGTGCCTCACATATAGGTAGCACCTTTACACAAAACCCATTTTGTATAGGTAATACCTTAACACATGCCCCTTGCTTATAAGTAATATCCATATTACCTTTACATGAGCTGGAAAAGTAGTGGGCATGTAACATCTTGTTACTGATATGACATGTACGTCTATAAACTTATCATGATTTTCCCTTTTCTTTGACTGATTAGGGTTGAGAATGAATTGATAGGATACCTAAAATGGTGAAGTCAGATAATTGCTGGACAATCAGCTTTAACCAACTTTTTTTACAGGCTGTAGGATGGTTACACACTGTGTAACTAGGTTACATGATATGTAAGGATTTTTGGAGGCAAGTCGTTAAAGTATTCACACCATAGAGGTTACACATTGTGACTAGACTTTACACGTCATGGGTTATTTAATGGACAATTTTTAATTCTAGGAGATACATTTTTCAGTGGTTTGGGATGTTAACTATTTCATAGCGTGAAATTATATTACACATCGTGAAATACGTTGATTGCGGTTTTTTAAATTGGTAGCACAACTAAGATATCTTTTCTCCCCTACTCCATTTTTTTCTCCCTCAGCCCAAAGTCTTACCCAAAAAATCTAGAAGCTCTCCATCCCTTCTAGATCCATTCGTTAGGAATTCAACCATCATTGTTCTTGTGGTGTTATTCCCAGGTAATCCCTCTCATATTTTCTTCCCCTTTCTATTTTCCCCCTCCTTTGGGATTTTAGTAGATCATCATGAAATTAATAAATATACACTTTTTAGGTTGGATCTTGTTTCTAGGTTGAGTTTTGAGGTCTTATACAATTTCTCTCTCATTGACAGATGCCGTTGTGAGTGTTGCATTTCTGGAAAAGGTAGGTTTTTTAGAAATATGAGAATAGAAACTCAAAAATTTGAAAATAATGGAGTTACACAATATAGAAGAAGGGTATTTTACATTTATCCTGAACACGAAGAGGAATCAAGTCATTAGTCATAATGTTCAATTATATGTTTCTTACTTCCAGGGCACCTTTTTTGGCAATACCACCCATAATACAGTTACCTTATTGAAAAGTGTGTGTGATAAAGTAGTTCATGTTGTATATCCTTTCAAGGAAGTTGATCCATTTACCTACCCATTTCTTTGAAGGCTGGTTCTGGATCACCCTTATTTCCTACATGAGCATAGATAAGTAACACTCAAACCATATATTATTCCAATTATTTTGAAAAACTATATTAGCCGCCCTGATAAATTCCAACATTTAAGCTTCCAAGGTGGTAGCATGTCTATAAGGACCATAACTACACTCCACCATATCACCCTAGGAATCCCTGAAAATCACCGTGAAACCTAATGGTATGAGATTTACCCTGAGTGTCCCCATCCATATTACATTTCTTCCATAAATTGAAGGGGGGAGACCATAGAACCTCCATTGTGCCCCTTGTTTTAGGAAATTAACCTGCAACCTTCAGCCTCCAAAGTATCATGAGCTCCCTTACTGGGTTGCTGCAATGTTCGTTGAGCTTGGAGTTGGAAGTTTGAATGGCCATAAAGATGTTGGAGAGAGATATGGATTCATTAAACCATGCCTGGCGATGCACAATGTTGTTTTGGGCCCTCCAAATAGAATGGATGACTTCAGCACATGCAATCCAAAGCAGCACATTAAGTTTCTTGGATTTCCGTACTCCCAGTATGTAATCTAAAAAATCTAGAATCGAAATAGTGTTGGGGGGATTTAGTTTAAATACATTGATAATTTATTTCCACTAGGAGGAAGGAGTATTGAAAGACAGGAATAAATGATCAACATCCTCTCGATGCTGGTGACAAAAGACACACCTCAAGTATTGAGAGATATGAACCCTCCAAATGTTTTCATCCACTGGGATCTTGTTATGAAATAGTCTCTAATGTAGATTAAATATGGAGAGTACTAACCAATTTTTGTTCAAAATAACATATCCACTTGTAATCACCCTACATAAAATTATTTTAGAAAGATTTAGATTCCAACATGCCACTCGAAGAATCTTCCCATAATAGTAGGTCATCCTGATTAATGAAATCATAGTCAATAAGAATTGATGAAATTTCTTCTGTAAGGCCTTGATTATGTTCAAGTGGATCTTTGATAGTGATACTACTATCAATACGGTGTTCTTCAGTGTTAATTATCTCAATAAGAGGGGTGCTAGTCCAATTATCATTCCATAACTAAAGTGAAGAGTTCTCAGTAACCATATAACAAGAGTTTCTCATTATGTTTTTAAAAACAAAGTGCAATCCATGCCATATAGATGAGTCCAAATAACCTTATTTACCTACAATAATTCTTGTTATAATCCTATTTATTATGAAATCTAGAGAGGTATATTTCTTATGAATAAGGTTTTAGATAAATTTATCCTGCAATTATTTCTTAAAATAGCTAAGATTGTCGATGCCTAGTCCTCACAACATGGTAGGCATACAACATTTGCTCTAATTTATTGGGATGAGTTTCCTTTCCATAAAATTTCCACTCCAGAAGAAGTTACTCATCATTGAGTTGAGTGTCTTAATAACTGAGGCCGACCACATGTACACCATGAAAGGATGCACAACCTATGAGATAACAACATGTTTGACAAGGAAAACATGGCCTGCCATTGAGAGAGACTTTCCTTTCCAAGAGGAAAGATATTTACTGACTTGGGTTAAGACCTTTGAAAAGTGTGATACCCTAGGCTTTCCCAAAATCATTATAACTCCAAGATAAATAAACAATAGAGATCCCTCCGTAATACCAAGTTTATTAATGAGTTAAGTCTTCCTTACAGCCGAAATATTTTTGCCAAAGTAAATAAAGGATTTCCCCATTTAATTTCCTATCCTGACACATTTTATTAATGAATAAGAGACTCTTTTAAGATTATCAATGTACATATTATCTCCCTATGTAACAATAAAAATATCATCAGCAAAAAACAATTGAAAAGGGGCAGAGATACCTTTGGCCAGATTGATACTGGAAATTTCCCCTTTGTACACCTTATTGATGAGAATTATACTCAAATAATCTTCAATAATTGAAAATATAATGGAAGAGGGAGGGTCCCCCTACCTAACACCCCTTGAATATGTGATGTAACCATCTAGTGACCCATTGATAAGGATAGAGATGTGCACCCACTCCATTACCTTGGTAATCCAATGAACAAACACCACACTAAAGACAAATATTTGGAAAATTAAGATAATGAAACCCCAATCCATCGTATCAAAATACTTTCTAATGTCAAGTGTAAGAGATACATTTCCTCCCCGAATTGTTTTATGGAGAAGATTAAAGCATTCAGAAGCAGTGAGAACGTAGTATGGAATGGTCCTGCCTTTGATAGAACTAAATTGGTTCCAGGATATAATTTTCTCATTGACCTGAGCAATCCTGTTGACTATAATCATTGTAATGAATTTTTGAATTGTGTTCACCAGCAAAACTAGCCAGAATTGACTAATTTAACATTCATTATCCACATTAAGTATGAGGGAAATGAACTGGGAATTAAACCCTAGAGGGAAGTGCTAATCCCTGAATTTTTTTAACAAGAATGAACACCTTATTAAGAATAATTTACCTATATATTTGAATGAAAAATTTGTGAAACCATCAGGTCCAAGAGATATATCCTTTTGAGGCCAAAAACTACTTCTTTGATTTCAAAATCCATCAGAATTAATGTAATAAGTTTATTATCCTCCTCAGAAATTAATTTAGGAATGATGTTCTCTCTAACCATTTCATTCCATATTGTCCCATTGAAAAGATTATTATAGAAATAAAAAATATGGTTTTAAAGATCCTACACATTATCCATAATTCTATCACCATCCTTAAGAAGAAAAAGGGGTCTATTTAGTCTTCTGACCATTTTCAAGGCATTGAAGAACTTAGTATTTTTATCCCCTTCATTAAGCCACCTAACATTAAGGATTGATTTTTTTGATATTGTCCCAAATCCTTATAATATTTTTAAGTTTTAGATACAACTCATCCTTTTTTTTCATGTTTCCTGAAAAATTATACCTAGTATCCTCTTATTGAAGGTAATGAAGATAGAATTCAAGTCCCTCAATTTCAACATCCAGCGATAAGAACTTTGATTTTCTCAATTCCCATAGTTTATTCTTAGGAATTATAAGAATGGAGATGCATAACAATTGACTTCCCTTACAACTTGCTGAATACCAAGTCTCTTGAAAAATATTTGAGCATTCTAGAAGAGAGGCCCTAGAATTATTGAACATGAAAGGAATAAGATGGCCGCTTTCATTCCCAAGAAAACTTATCAAAAGAGGATGGTGATAAAATTTGAGTTTATTAAGAGTGACACATGAGATTGATTTCTAAGGACCAAGCATTGCATGATTCACAAATGCCCGATCAATTTTTCTCGCCCTCATACCATTGATATATCTCATTTACCATGTGAATTTAGCACCAATGAGGTTAATTTCTCCCAGCACATTTTTCTCAATGCTCTCTCTAAACTCTCTTATAGAGGCGGTGTTTGTCACTAGACCCATTTCATCATTTTCATGGAGGATTGCATTAAAATCACCCGTGATAATTCATAAACCAGAAATATTACTCTCTAGGTGCTGAATCTTCTCCCATAAAAGATTCTTGTCAGCATGATTATTGTATTCATAAATAATGGAGTTTAACCTTATGATGTGTCCAAATCCAAATTCTACTAGGACTTGAAACATCCCTGTTAGTGCCCAGAATATTGTACCCTCTACTGATAAATAGATTTCATAAACTTTTGGAGTTCATCTTGGGTTCATAAATTCCAATTATCTCATGTTTTTACCTTTCTCTAAGGATCCTAAAGGAATCTTTAGTGCCAGGGCTGGCTAAGCCCTGAATTTTCTAGAAGATACTTTTTATTTTGGTTTTGTTTTAGAGGTCATGCCTCCTTTTTCCCTTGATTCCTTGCTGATTTTCTAGTTGTTTCTACTTGAATTGAAGTGGCATCCAAACCTTGTTCCCAATTATCCATGTCATACTTAATCTGAGTGAAATATTGTATATCCTTCTGTTTATTTTCCCTTAACTCCCTAGTTTTACAGTTGTCCTTAAAGTGGACATGTTTCTGCACATTCCCCATCTCAGGAGGATGATAATCCTCAGTCATTTCTGATTGAAACCCAAGGAAATACAACTTTTCCTCTATTTTAGAATTAATGAAGTTGATGATAGAGTTCTCAGTCTGTAAGTTATATATCTTATCAACTACCTCAAAAGATAATTCCATCATATTAATGTCCTCTAAAAGACTTTTATTCACACCAATAGCTGATTTAACAATAAGTTGTCCTTTATCTGGATGATGAATGTCCCCTTCATCAACCATTTCATCCCATGAGGTACCATCCTTCACTGTTTTTCATAAGTTCCCTGTCGATTTGAGGGCCTTCAATTTTAATTTGTCTCTTAATCGCCCTTCCTACTTTGTGGCACCTCCCTCTTGACTGGAGTAGCTGGAGTTGGATTAACCAACCTTTTGACAAATGAAATTACTGGAATTCATGTCCAACCATCTTACAGTGCTTGGAAAAATTGTGCATATTCTCCAATTCATAGTTAATATTCAACTGATGATCTTTTACAACCAAAAAAAGGTGTTCATATGGATACTAATCCATTTTGATCTCAATTAGAACTCATGAAAACAGATAAAGATCACCATTTATGGTATGATGATCTATTTTCAGAGGAGTTCCAATGCTTGGAGAAAGATCATTCATAATCTTTGGATGCTAGTAGACCCATGTCAATCCATGAATCCTTTTCCAAACATGGGCTATAGAATGTATTTTATTGAAAGGATTGAAGTTTTCATCCCATTCTGATAGCCTCAGGAAACCCGGTTTCGAGATATGGTTTCCAGTTCTCCAAACAGAATCAAGATCATCTTTTTGTTCAAGAATTATGTGGTATAACCCTTTACCAATTGGTATAATCCATCATCTCGATAATCCCCACAAACGAGAGATACTCAACTTTAAATCAGACAATTACTAGGGTTTCATACCTTTGTCATATGGGGTTCTACCAAGCACTGAGAAGTATGAAAGCTCCATTCTCTGGTGGGGAGCATCTTGGTCCATCGCCACTATGACAGAGCAACCCCATGCACATGTAATCACATTACCATTTAAAGAATAAGCTGCAAAATTTGGTCCATCTGCGAGCACCTCCACAAAAGATACAACCCTTCAAGTTTGGTTGAGAGAGTTATCCTCCCTACCATTGACTAGTGGTGAGAAATATCATTCCCAATATGGGTTGAATGAATCCATTTTCACACCTTCTCCTATTAAGTTTGAGCTTCTCCATCATCGAAATTCGAAGTAAGTTTTCCCGCTATCACCATTATCACCTGTTAAAAGAAGTTATTTGATCATTATAATGGGAAAAGGTAGGTGATTCTATCCTATTTATCCAAATTTATTAAATTTGAAATTTCATGATTTATTTAAATTGTTTATTTAAATTTAATTTCTTAAACATGATTTAAATTGGTTTTTTTAAACCCAATTCTAGTGAATTGGGAGATTTGAAATGGTTTTGGCATGAGAATTTTGAAAACCCCCCATTCTATTGAATTGGGGTGTGTTTAGGGAAATTATTTGATTTAAATTTGGGATTTTATAGAAATTATTTAAATTAAATTATTGAATGTAATTGTGAAAATGAATTTTGAAATTGAGGGAATTGGTTTTTAATGGATTTCAAACTTTTGAAAATGTCTTGAAATGTTTTTATAGAAACTCAATGGTATTATCTTGTCAAAGAGGCATGTTTTTGATTAAAAACCAATTTTAGGTTTTAATTGGAAATTTGGAATTTGAAATGGGAGGAATGAGAATTAATTTTATTTTAATAAATATTAAAATAAATTACCCATCATTGATTTTCTAAGATCACATGAAAACATTAGGTAGTTTGTGCGCTATTTAGATATAATCTACACTATTATAACATTATAAAAATTACATGAACTAGGTCAAATCCCCAATGAGAGTATGATGAGTCAACTTTGGCCAGTGTTAGGGGGATATGTGTATACACATATTGTTGATATCACTTAGAGAGTGTGGAGTCCTATAGCTAAAAATACTATCGTACCAATTTGTAAGATGAAAATGTTGCTTTCTTGTTTTATATGTGATATATACATGTATACCAATGTTGTAGAACTGATTTTTACGACTTCTGAATTTATATGAACTATTTTATATAATTTTTTTATTTAATCCATTATTTTAGAAATATTCAATCACTTTTAATTTTTTTTCATAAAGTAAATTTCTATCATTTTAATTGTATAGAATGATTTCATTAAATATGATTTGAAATGCCAAACCAGTTCATTTTAAAGTTAGAAGAATTACTTTGGTTAATCCTTTACTGGAATATGTTATAGAATCCTTGGTGAGACCCTATTAGGATTTTTATCTCACACCCTAATTTTTCCATCAGGTGTTTTTAGACTTTTTCTTTTCCAGGTTTGAGCAAGGGAAAATGATCTCTTAGAGGTGAAACCAGCTTTGGAATTTTAGAATTGGTGAGTTGTGTCCTTAGAGACTTCAGATTATTAAATATTTTGGTACTTTGGTTGCAGTACTTTAGGATTTTATGCCTTTTTTTATTCTGGTAAATTGCTCCCAGTGGAGTTTCCTTTGTTATGCATACTGTCTTGTTTTTTTTTTCTTCTGCTATGTTTTGTGGAAAATTCACTTACACTTGAATGTTGTATGGTGACAGGTGATAGTAACCAACCCATGGGTATAGGGAACGCCCTTCAGGCCATGTCAGTGCTGGCTTGGTTTTTGGGTTACTAGGGTACCCAACCAGTTTGTGACAAAATGGAATTAGAGGGAGGTTGTAGAGATTTTTTCATGAAATTAGTTTGAATTTTTGAAATATTATCAGTAATTAAGAGGTAGTTGCAATTTAGTTCCTATCTAGCTCTCACCAAAATGGACCTTAAGTCTCTAGGGGTGGTTAGAGAAGGTTTTCTTGTAGATTATTTTTAGCTCTTTCCCTATTCTGATTTGGATAGAGTGAAATCCAAATCTTGTTGTTCCATATATTGGGAATAATTTCCATTGTTGCAAAGTTTTAGTGTTAATATATGTATTCCTTTTTTCCTTCTGATGTTGTGAAGAATCATTCCTCTGAGAGTATGTGAAAATCGGATCCAATAGAAATCTACTGTTGAGCCATAGCGATCAAATCCTCCATTGGACCCAAATCTAGTTGAGGTGATTGTGCGCACTGTCCAGGCTTTGGGATAGGCACCACCTCCAGTTCCCGATTAGGCTCCAGTTTTGGATCCTCATGGGATGTTCTTCAAAATCATTCTCAAGAGTTCCTTAAACTTAAACAACCAATTTTTTATGGATCTAATGATCCTCAACATGATGAGGAATGGTTGGGCAAGACAGAATGTTTTTTTTGATTTCTTGGAGACACCAGATGAGATAAAGGAAAAATGTGCCACCTTTTTTCATGAAGGACCGAGAAGAAGATGGCCAGACATAATGGTGATAACAAAGATACATGATGGCATAAAATGTAAAGACTATAAGGTTCTTTTCATCAACCAGTTCTTTCCAGATTCAATGGTGTTGGCCAAGGATTTAAAGTTTTTCAAGATTGAGCATGCCGATAGAACTGTGATTGATTATTCAAATCTCTTTGCTGATATGGTGTAGTTTCCACATCAAATTGTATCTAATGAGAAGATTAAGGCTTGATAGTTTTAGTTTGGACTTTAATTAGATAATCATTCTTAGGTTTTCTTGCTGATGTTTCCCACTTATGTTGTTGTACTGGATAGGGAGATAATTGTCAAGATGGACCTGGTTGGAAGGTCAGGGTTATCAAGAGTTACTTTTTCTCATAGTGGAAATGTTAGTTCCTTCAAGGGAAAATGTAAGTGTGATGATTATCATAGTTATTTTCAACATCAGAGTCATTCTATAACTCTTATTGTGCTAGGAGTAAGCCATTTTATTTTTTATTATTGTGGAAAATCAGGACATTCCAAGAGGTTTTCACAGAATCAACAAAGAATTGTAGCTCCTTAGGATGTTTATAACACCTAAAGAGATTCTACCACAAATTTTTTACTTTACATAGTGGAACATGATCATCATCTCCTCCAAAAATTGTGGGGAAATTAGATACATTAAATATAAATGGGTTCCATCCATATGCATCCAAAACGTATCTACTTTACAGTGGAAACGTATCTAGAGGAAGTAAAAATGAGTCTAAAAACTGAAAGATGTACCATTACTATAGCATCATCATTTGTTACTACTCTATTGTATAGTGGTGCTTCCCATTCATTTATTTCAACTAGTATTGTTAAATTTATTAATCTTACTATAGAAAATTTATCTTATGAAATAGATATTACTACACACCTTAGATCTAAGAGAGAGTGGGGTCTTCGTAGTCCTACTTGTTGCTTCTCTCTATCAGATATCAATATTACTTGGAGTTTTCTGGTTTTCGACATGAAACCTCTTGACATCATTTTAAGAATGGATTGGCTCATTACCAATAAATCCCAGATTGATTGTTATCTTTAGTAGGTATTATTTACTACACCTAGTTGTGCTCTCTTGTTTTTCAAGGAGAATAGACCTGAGGTTGAGCAGATCTAGAACTTATTATCTAGATTTGGGAAAAGTAATATTTATGTTTCCTTTTGATATGAAGTATAAATCTTCAAGTGGTGATATCCCTCTAGTTGTTGTTGATTTTTTTGATGTGTTTCCTTTTGATTTCTTTAGTTTTACACCAGTAAGGTAGGTTGAGTTTTCTATTGAATTAATGTTTGGAACTCAACTAATTTATATTCCCTATTACTGAATGAATCCAATTGAAATAGAAGAGTTGAATTTCTTTTTGGATGATCATCTTGAGAAATGCTTTATATTCCCTAGTATGTCTCCTTGGGATGTGCTGATTCTATTAACTAAGAAATATGATGGTTCTCTTTGGTTATGTGTTGAATATTGAAATATCAATTGAGTTACAGTGAAGAAAAAGTATTTGCTTCCATGAATTAATGATATGTTTGATTATTTGAAAGGGTAGAAGTGGTTTTAAAAGATCCAAATTTTATCTAGATACCATTAGTTGAGGATAAAAAATATAACATTTAGAAAACCGCCTTTCAGAGTAGGTACAACCATTATGAGTACCTTGTTACACCCTTTGGTCTGAAAAATGTTCATGTAGTTTTCATGGATTTAATTAAAGGGATTTTCCATGAGTATCTGTATAACTTTGTGGTAATCTTTTTGGATGACATCATCATTTACTCTAATACAATGGAGTATCATGTGTGTCATATGAGGATAGTTATGAGACTTCTAGAAAATCACTAGAATTATTCTAAGATTTCAATGTGTGATTTCTGGATTCAAGAAGTGAAATTATCTGGACACGTGGTGTCTAAACATGGAATATCAGTCGATACTGAGAAGGTGAAGGATTTTATGACTTGGGAATAACAACATAATTTCTTTGAGATTTGGATATTATTGTTCTTAGACAAATATTGGTACTGGTTTTTGAAGGACTTATCAATGTTGAATTCTTCGATGACTACACTGAATTATAAGGGGATGAAGTTTTCTGGGAATGATAAATTTTATAGTTATTTTTTTGAACTGAAACATCTTCTGAAAACTGTGCTGGTGTTGACTCTTCCAAAGGTCAGGCATGGTTATGTGGTCTTTTGTGATTCATCGAGTTCAGGCTGCGGATGTATTATTATATAGGGTGATCATGTCGTTTCTTATAGATATCTTCACTTAGGCCACACAAGAAGAATTATCCTACCCATGACCTTGAAATTTCATCTGTGATGCACACACTTAAGGGTTGGTGAGATTAAATTTATGTGGAAAGGTTTACCATGTATTCAAACCATAAAATATTGATTTATATCTTCTGTAAAATATATTTGAATCTCTTCAAGAGGCGTTGGGAGGAGTCACTATAATCTTTCGACTTTGACATCTCCTATACCCCGGGGAAAGGGAATATCATTGCAGATGTGTTGAGTAAGAAACTTCTTACCCATGCAGTGAAGGAATCTCCAGAAGATTGGAATTTGTTGGCTCTCTTTTCGTAGTTGCATATTGGAGTTCATGATAAAAGGGATGAAATTTCTTTAGAAAGTGTTCCATTCACATATGCTCTTATTGAGTTGATTCTTCAAGATCAAGAGATTGATGATAATTTTTTTACAATTAGTGACTCTGTTTATAGTGGAGAGATAGTTTCCTAGTGGTCATTCTACAAAGAGTGTGTTCTATGCTATCAGAGTCGATTCATTGAACCATTAGCAGAAAGGAAGGTTGTAATGGAATTGTTTCATAATTACCAACGAGATGTGAACCTATAAACCACGAAATGTTTTATGACATGCAAAAAAAGTGTTGGTGGCTTGGTATGAGATGGGGAATTGCAGAGTTTTTCTTGAGTTTCTACACATGACAGTAGGGGAAGGCTAAGAATCAGAATCCTTCAGGTTTAATTCATCTACTTCTAATCCCTAATTATATGTGGGATTAAATCCCTATGGATGTGTGGTTCTATTTACTCATACCTAGAGAAAGATGAATTCAATATGGGTTATGATCGATAGGATGACCAAGTCGGCTCACTTCATACCTATTTTTGATGCAACCAAAGTTTAAGAGTTAGGCAATCTTTACAAAAAACAGATTGTTCATTTAAATAGAATTCTATATACTATAGAATTTGATAGGGATCCTTAGTTAACCTATTACTTTTTGATATTCCTTCATGAGGCACTGGGATCTCAGGTCCATTTGAGCATGGACTACCATCCTTAGTCGGATGGCTAGATAGAGATAGCAATATAGATTCTTGAGGATATGCTCCCAGACTGTGTTCTCAACTTTGATGGGGCTTGTGATGACCACTTGGGTCTGGTTGAGTTTTCTTATAACAATATTTATCAGTCCGTGATCATAATGGAACCATTTGGGGCCTTGAATGATTGGACTTATAAATCTTTGTTGTGTTGGTCAGAGATTGGTGAAAGTTCCTTGGTTGGACCAAGCCTTGTTCAAGAGACAACAATAAATATTCAGTTAATTTTTCATTGAATTTTGAAATAACAAAGAAGATATAATTATAATACTAATTGTCATCATAGTATTTTTCTGTTCTCAGTTGGTAACTAGGTGTTCTTGAATGTTTCACCCCGGTTGGGTTATCAAAAACTTGGGTGGTAAGGGAATATTTCCCAATATTGTGAGGGACCTTTGGAGGTTTTTGAATAGTTGGGGATAGTTTAATACCATTTAGCATTTCTTCCACAACAGATGTCGATAAATAAAATATCCCATGCATCAAAGATAAGAAAGTGTTTATTTGATCCATCTTATGTCTTCAGCCAAAGTGATCTTTTGATGGATCCTGATTTATCTTTCATTGAGAGGCCAGTCAGGATAGTTGATTTTAAGACCAAGGTACTTCATGAGAGGATGATACCTTTGGTTCATGTGCTATGGAATCATGTTTCTAATAATCATGATATGTAGGAACATGAGAAACTAATGAGAGATTAGTGGCATCATATTTTTAGAATGAAATCATCTTCATAGGCTTTTTGGGGATATAAATTTTTTATGGTGGGGAGGTTGTAACATCGTATTAAAAATATGATAGGTACTTCTATAACCATTTCATGGTTTTCCCTTTTCTTTTACCAGGTAAAGTTGAGAATGAACTATGAGGATACCAATAATGGTGAAGTCAAAGATTTGTAGGACTCATAGCTTTAACCAACTACTCTGTTGGATGCAAGAGGGTTACACACCCTGTAACTAGGTTATACAACATGTAAGTAGTTATAGAGGATAGTCATGAAAGGATTCATGTTGTTAAGGATACACATCACGAATAACCTTTACACGTCATGATTTATTTAATGGATGATTTTTAATTTGAGGTGATAATTTTTTGGTGGATTTGGATATTAACAATTTCACGATGTGAAATTGTATTACCCATCATGAAATACCCTCACTGAGATTTTTTAAATGGGCATCATGGCTAAGATCTCTTTTCTACTCCACTTCAATTTCTTCTTCCTCAACGCAAATCCTTCCTTAGGTGATCTTGAACCTCTCCAAAACTTCCAGATATATTTTTTAGGACTTCAATCATCATTTCCCTTGTGATGTTATTCCTGGGTAATCCCTCTCCTATGTTCTTTACCTTTCTCTTTTTCACCTCCTTTGGGATTTCAATAAATCATCCTGAAATTGATGGACCTGTTCTCTATGATGTTAGATCTCAGTTCTAGATTGAGTTTCGAGGTCTTCTACACCTTCGTTCTCGTTGATGGGTGTCATTGTGAGTATTAAATTTCAGGAAAAGGTTGGTGATTCTATACCATTTAGCCAAATTGATTAAATTTGAAATTACTTGATTTATTTCAATTGTTGATTTAAATTTAATTTCTCAATTTTTTTTGAATTGTTTTGTTAAAACCTATTTCTAGTGAATTGTGATATTTGAAATGGTTTTGGCATGAGAATTTGGAAAACCACCAATTCCATTTAATTGGGGTGTGTTAATAGAAATTGGTTGATTAAAATCGTCAATTTAATGGAAATTATTTCAATTAAATTGTGAAAATGAATAGTTAAATTTATGGAATTGGTTTTTAATTGGTTTTAAACTTGTTAAAATGGATTAAAATGTTTTTATAGAAACCCAGTGGTTTTATCTTGTTAAATATTCTTTTTTTTATATTAAAAACCCATTTTTGTTTTTAAATGGAAAATTGGCATTTGAAATGGGAGGAATGGGATATAATTGAATTATAAGTAGTTTTAAAATAAATATCCTATCATTGATTGTGTAAGTGCACATGAAATTATTAGGTTGTGAGTTATTCAAACACACTGTATACTATTACAACATTCAAAAACATACATACAGCACGTCACATCCTCGATGGGAGGGTGATGAGTCACCATTGGCTAGTGTCAGGGGGAAATGTGTATACACATATTCCTGATATCACATAGTGAGTGTGGTGTCATATATCCAAAAATACCATCGTACCTATTTGGAAGATTATTGTGGCATTCTCTAATTTTATACATGAGATATAAATGTATGCCAATGTTGTAAAACTAATATATATACCTTCTGAATTTATATAAAATGTTTTATTTAATCCATTGTTCTAGATATATTCCATCACTTGTAAATAAATTTTCTTAAAGTATTTTTCCATCATTTGAATTGTATAGGATGATTTGATTAAATATTATTTGAAATGAAAAACCAGTTCATTTTAAAATTGAAATAATTACACTGTATAATCATTTTTTGGAATCTGTTATGGAATCCTTGTTGAGACACTACTGGGATTTTGAGCTCACACCCTTATTTTTTTTCCTTCAGGTGTTTGTAGAATTTCTCCTTCCAAAATTGGCCAAGGTAAAAGGATCTCTTGGAGGGGGATCCAACTGTCTAACATTGGACTTAGTGAGTTGTATCCTTAGAGAATTGGAATATATTCCTATTTTGGTACTTGGGTTGTAGTAATTTGGGATTTTATGCCTTGTTTTATTCTGGTAAATTTCACTAAATGGAGTTTCCTTTGTTATACATACTACTTGGTTTCTTTTACTCCAACTATGTTTTTTGGAAAATTCATTTCCACTTGCATGTTGTATAATGCTAGGTGTTAATTTTCAACACGTGGAAACTAGGAACTCCCTTCAGGCCATGTCAGGGATGTCTTGGTTATCGGGTTACCAGGGTACCCAGGCTGGTTCAGACAGAAAAACCCTTACATTAACACTTCATGTAATGGTATGTATTCTAGTTACCTTTATGTGTTAAGGTAAAGTCATGATTACCTTTGAATAAAAATTATCATTATAAAGGTTATTCATTGGTTACTTTTTTTAGAGGCGATTCCTTGGTCAATGACGAAGTCACAAATTTTTATATTAAGTAAAGAGGGGATTAAAATTCTAAATGACAGAATATTTTTAAAATCATTATCATAAATTGGAATAAGATCATCTTGAAGGTCAACCAGCCAGGTTATGTCCTAGTTAACTCCCTTATTAGCAATACCATCTACCACCCTATTGGATTTGTGGAAGGTATGAGTGGCAATGTAACTGATCTCTAAGACTGAATGAATACAGTTCATATATAGGCTTGTAAGTGTCCAAGAATGATGCACTAATCCATTCCAAATGGCTTGCACAATAGTGGTCAAACCACTTTAAATACAAATATTTTTCTAACCCAGTTGCTTAGAAAAGGAAACAGTGTGGATCACACTCATCATTTCAGCTTCCAAGGATGAAGATATTCCCTAAATACCATAGAAACAACCAAGGCATTGACCAAGGTGGTCTCTAAAGGTAACATCACAACTAAAGGGACACAAATTTCCCTTAGAGGCACCATCCACATTCACTTTAATCCAGCCTAGGAATAGGGATTCCTAGAACACATAAAATTTATTCCTAGACTGATGATAGATTCCATTAATCTGAATTTGTCGAAGAATCTCAATGTCTTTGATAGAGTTGTCACAACAAGCCTTCAGAATCGAGGCAGCTTATCGAATGGTAATGAGGATCTGCATCTGACCAGTATTTAGGTAATTCATTGGTTACATTTACATTGACAATCTACGTAAGGGTAATGCTTTGATGACCTTTACATGTTTTGTTTTTGTAAAGGTAAACCATAATACAACCTCCTTTTGTGTGGATAAATCATAGTTATCATTACACAAATGATGTAAATGTTTGTAACTAGAATCTATTTTATGAAAACAATATTCTTCATTTTTATTTGAAAACTAATTACCCTAACATGTTTGATTCTTCAGGGAGCCACCTCTGATACCACTAATGGGTTAATTATGATCTTATAATGGTAATTTAATGTCGAATACAAACCAAAACATAGACATATTTATCTTCAAGAAATCAATGTGTGAATAATTCAAAATAGAGTACCTGGTATTCACAAGTTGTAGTAGACACCCTTTTGGATTTTAGGATAATATTTCAGGAATATCACATGGAGTAGTGAACCAGAGCACCCTACATATGAGAGAATACACCGACCGAGGGATACAAAAATATTTCAAAAGGATACCCAAAATACAAATGGTTCTTGAGCCCTTTCAAATGAGAGAAGTATAATTTTAGGAAGTAGAGAGTTTATAAGTAGTTTATCAATTTCTCAAAAACATCAGACATTAAAAATAGAGAACTCATTATATTTTATAGCTGAATACCAAGGCCCCCACATTAAAATGGTTCTATTTATTTTTATCCATTTGGTATTTATTCATTGAATACGTTTTAATAAATAAATGAAAATCTATGAATGAACCGACCTTTGGTTCAAATGCAAATGAAACCATTTGGGAGAAGATATACAGGTTGTTACATCCAATGAAACTCATCCAAGATATGGATCTCAAGTATATTCAATATAATATATATATCATATATATTATTTTTATTATATTATTATTCATGAATCATTTGCATTAAAATATTCATGAATCATTTTATGATAATATTCATGCATCATATGCATGTATTAAATGTACATTACATATAACAAAATATTATATAAATATATATTTCATGCATCATATGCTTGGGTACATGAATCTCATTCACATACACTTCTTTGTACATCCAACAGTATGTGTGTGTTTATATATATCTATATATATAGACACACACATAATATATACACATATATATAAACACACACATATATTTATAATATATTTATATTCATATTTAAATTTATATATTTGTATTCATATTATATAATTTAAAATATACATGTGCATTTATAATCATATGTTTGTGTGTTTGTATATATTTATATATATAGACACACACACAAAAAAAACTATGAGAAATTGAGTTTTTGGGTTGGACTACTATTTCGTTTTAAATATTGTCTCTAAAGGATTTTTTTGTAATGAGAATTTTAGTTCGTCTCAAAAAGTATATTTTGCGACGGTTATTATTCTTGACATAAAATTTTGTCACTAATAGTTTGATGAAAAAGAATACACAATTTTGTGATGAATTAATTTTCAAATGAATAATGATTTATATCACAAATAGTCTCTATGGGTGAGAACTATTTATGATAGAATATTTATTTCGTCCCAAATAGTGTTACATGAAGAATCTATTTCTGATGGAATTAGCTTTTCATCATAAAGGTAATGCATAATAGACTATTTTCTATTCAATGTTAATCCTGTCACAAATAATAACTTGGTAGATTATTTACAATGTACTCTATCTGTCACAAATACCATTTTGTATGAAGGGAAAAAATACTATGTCAACTTCTTTTTATGATGAATGGCCTAAACATTGAAAATTATTTACACAACTATTTTATTTTTGTGTCAGAAGATCCCATATCAAAAATTTATTTGTAAATATAGAAAACCCTAACTTCTTTATTCTATATGATAAAAATCTCAAACCACTAATTTCTCACACAAATTTACACTTTTTTACCTTCAAAATATTTTCATTTATAATCAGAACTCTAGTTTCAAAATTTTTATATTATAAATTTTCTATATGGGAACCAGACACTAGTTTCATGGTTTATGGATGATTAATATAAAATTTAATATCAAAAAAAGTTTAAAAGGCATGATTTTAAAATTTTTAATAGCTATTTTTTTTCATTTAATTGTTATTTTAATTATATAATTGTTGTTGGGGTTTGGCTTAGTGGTAAGCACCTGTAATCCTACATGAAAAAAGGGGGTTCAAAACCCATTGGGAGCATGTAATATAGTTTACTGTAGCATAGAAAACATTATAGAAATGGAGGGCACTGTAGCAGCGATGGGTACTTGTGTGGTACTATAGCAGGTGGGATACTGTAGCAGTACTATTCACAGAATGGGCCTTGGGCCAAAAAATTGGGTTTATGGGCCATGTTATGGGCTAAATGTCCACTGGGCCTTCGGGCTATGTAATGAGTCTCCCTCTACCCAGTTAAAAGATGTCTTTTCTATTCTTTAATAATAAATGTGGCTCGGCCCCAACATTTTTTTTAAAAAATTATATAATTTGTTAGTTCATTTAATTTAATTGGGTTTACTTATATTTGAATATTGTCTTATTTTATATATTTTGAAATTTTAATTTAATTAATAATATTATTATTCTAATTTTTTATTTTAGATTTTTTATGATTATAATTTATAATAATTTATAATAAGATAATTATATATAGTTTAGTGATAAAAAATTAATATAAAGGAATAAATGTTGGTTATAATCAAGTTAGATTACTAAAATTTAAAATAATTTAATATAATAAACATTGAATAAAAATGTGTAGTTATTAATTATTATATATTACTATAAATTATTAAAATCAATTTAAAATAAAAAATATTTGTTATAATTAATGAAAAATAATAAAACTAGAAAAAATTAATATAAATAATTATATAAATTAATATAAGTTAATATAAATTTTTAAAGAAATAAAAAATAATAAAACATAATGAATATATTAGTTCTCAATAGATAATGAATAATATATAAATTAGTATAAAATAAATTAAAATAATATAAAATAATGAATAACAAATAAATTATTATAAATTAACATAAATTAGTTTAAATTAGTATAAATTATTATAAACTAGTATAAATTGATACATACATATATATATATATATATTAAATTAGTATAAATTAGTATATATTAGGGTAAATTAGTTAATGTGAGACTAAATTACATTAAATTTAAAAATATTATTATAAATTACTATAAATTAGTATAAATTAGTTTAAATTTGTAAAAATATAAATTTGTAAATTTATATAAATATTTTAAACTAAATTAGTATAAAATAAATTTTTCTAAATTTTTATAAATTTTTATAATTGAGTATAAATTAGAATTAATTGGTAAAAGAATAAATTTATAAATTAGTATAAAAGTTACAAAATAAATTTATATTAAAGTTATTATAAATTAGATTAAATTAGTATAAATTAGTATACATTTTGTATAATAGAATACAAATTATTATAAATTAGTATGAATTATTATAAAATGATGAATTTATTTATAATATCCCATTATCAGCTTTTAGGTATGATCCCCATTTTGTTCTTGGTTCTCTTTGTTATCATGTTGATCTCTAGTTGATTTCATTTATATCTCATTGTACAAGTTTTCCCCCTATTTTGAGTTTTTAGAGGGGCGTGAGAGAGAATTTGATTATGATTTTAGAGGCTTGGAGGTGGCCAAGACTTTTTGCTCAAGAGTGGGCATGATCATATAGCTGGAAAAGCAATAAGAGGCCCACCAGCTCACTAGTGAGGCTCACTGAACAACTGATAGAGGTATGACAATAGGGAGTTCCACCATGAACTCTCCTGTCTAGCCGATGAAGTGGGCAGCTGGCTGGATCCCATCGACCACCGATAGAAAGACCTATGGGATTGAAATTATTCCTATACCACCATCTATTAGGAGGGATTTTTTTTCAGCCTTGGAAATCTTACTAGCATGACCAAGTAGCTAGTGGGGTCCACCAGCTTGCCAGTGATGCTAATGGAGCAGAGAAACAATAGGGTAATATCATAAAATTTATTTTATTAATTTCCAAACTGATTCTAAACCACCTCCCTCAATTTTAATTTGCCCCCAAACAACTTAGAGACTCTTTTGAGATGAATTTGTCTCTCTAAACCTCATTTCATTACAGATCGATGTGTCAATTGATGTGTTAATTATCGTTTAATAATTGTAACCTTGATTTGATTATGGATCCTTCTATCCTCCCTTTTATTTTTTCTGAATGTGACGAATCCATATTAATTTTATGTTTTTGAGTTTTTATTTGGGAATAGTGATTCTATCATTTTTCCATCATAATTATGTCCATTAAATCTCCATTGGTGGATCCTGTGTGGGTGGTTATTGATCTTGATTGTGGTAGGTGGTTCCATAAGACAATATATATCAATTGAAACCTTTAATTTTTAATTAATTTAAATTGGATTTCCAATTGATTTCTAAATATTAAATTTAGGGTCTTAGAAAATGATTTGAAATAGATATTTGGGTGTGTGTGTGATAAAATTCATTTGGAGGCTTATTTTGAAATAAAGTGTATATTTCCATAAAAATTATCTTAAGTTTAAATGATTAATTAAAATCATGAATTTGATGATGACTTTGGAGATGAAAAAGGAATGAAATGTTTTATTTTTTGAAAATATATGAATTGATTTGAATGGCATGAGTTTTTGATAAAAAATTATTGAAATTGGTTTTTGAAATGATATGGAGTGTTTTGACACTTGAACTTTGGGATTAATGAATTGAATTATTGAATTATTTTAGAATGATTTAATTGAATGATAACCCCATGAATGATTGATTACCTTAAAGAACATGGGGGTATGGGTTGTAAGGTGGAAGGATATGGATACGTGATAAATTGATTTCTAGTATCGACTTGATAATGATAATAAAACAAAACTACTTTAGGGCTTAGATTTCATTATTTTTTGTGTTGTCCTATCCCCCTAGGATTGTTGATCTAGTGAGTGTTTGCAGACATCGATCATATAACATTGATACTGTGAGAAAACTTATAACTCATACTAACCCAAGATGTTATTTTCATGGTTTTATAATTGAGATTTATTAGAAATAATTTATATATTCCAATGATTTATTGAAATTATTTACTCATGCATGTTTTTATAGAAATACTTATTCATTATTTTTTTGACAAAGATGTTTATATTTGCCTAACTTGATGAAAATTAACATTGAAATGTGTTTTATCTTATCCATATAAATTTTTTATAAATAGTGTTTTGATTAATTATTATAAAATATTTCTATTCCATTTATTATTTAAAATTATGAAAATTTGGTTTATTTGTTATAGACTTCTTATTAGATGCTTGTCGAGATCCTACCAGCCTTTATTGCTCACACCCTACCTTTTCCATTGGGAATTTGAATATTTTCTTATTCTAGGTCTATGTTAGGGGAAATAAACCCTTATAGGTGGTGGATTTTCATGATGAATGAGACCTTTGTAGTTGGTGGTTATTGGTGGAACATGTGATCCACTTGTTACTTGAAGATTTTGGGTTGATGTATTGGAATTATTATTTGTTTAATTTGATTGTCATGCTATTTTTTATAATTATATCTCTCTACTTATTGTAATTTCTCTCTTGTGGATTGTTTAAAATCCCAAATATTTTTTTTATATCCATTTCTTTATCTGTATGAGTTTCTATGCTGGAGAAGTCATTCACTCTTACTTGTATTTGATGCAAATATGATAGTATCTTTCCCATGATAATCAATAATTCCTTTCAAGACATGTCTAAACTGATTATGGTACAATTTAGGTGAGTTATCCTAGTTGGTTTGTGAAAACTTGGTACCAAAGGTGGCTGCTCCTCTTCTTTGATGTTGGTATACAGTTTGGGATGTCTTGGTAGAAAGGAAAAAAGATTTTCAAGACTTAAGTGGTAGTTTATGAGTCAGTGTATGGATATCTATCATCGTAATGATCCTTAAAATAGCGTGAGGTTTCAGGAAAATGTTTCTTTGAGTAGTTTTTTTATCTTATTCTAGTGTTTTTCCAAATATTTGATATGAAACCTTGAACTATTATTGATAGAATAGTTTATCTCATGTATCTTTACTAACATTTACCTTGTTATCTATGATGTTTTATAGTACCATGATCCCAAGAATATGTTTTAATAGACCTCTAGAGGGAGTTGCTGATGAACCACATTAAGTGAACCCTCCCATTGATAAGATCCTTGTAGAGTTTATCATGTGTATAGTCTAATCTCTTGGCTAAGTAGCTGCACCCATTCCCATTCAAACATGAATGGCCTAGAATAGGGTTTTGAGATTTTATATTTCAAACTAGGATGAATATGGAATTAGAGTGTAAGTGATTCAAGTATTTTATAGGGATCAATTATATCCAGAATTGATGGTGTCAGATATGTCAATGGAGTTCTTAAAAATTTAGTATAATTATTATATGGTGATATATTATAATTTTTTTTCTTAAATAATTCATTTCTCACCATAGGTGGTGTCAAATGAGAAGCAAAAATATTTGAGGTTTGTGATGGGTCTTCATCCATATATCTGATCCCAGGTTTTTCTACTGAGTCTCACCTCATTTACTTATGTTATCGATAGATTTTATATGGTATAACTTGACTTTTTTGGTAAGTCAATGTTAATGAGAGTTTCTAATACTTCAAGTGGTAGCTTGAGTGGTTATGTTAAATATAAGAGATAGTGGGATGAGTCTCATGCTAGAAAATGAAGTGAAAAATCTCAACATTATAATTCTTCTAAATATTATGAAATATTTGGTAATGAAAAACTTACTTGTTTCTTGGGTGGAAAAGTTGGGTACTCAATGTGTTCTTAGACGGAGGCATAAGAGACCTATATTTCTTGAGTATTCTCAAGTCACTAACAAATATTTTACATTTTTTACCACTCCACACAGTGGTATGGTTTACAAAATACTTGGAGGATTTTTGGTAAAATTATATTATCTAAGAAAAAATATATTCCGACCATAGGTATTAGGAATCTTCCTCATGTAGTGTAAAATTTATAGGGGGATCTAATGTGTGTCCTATGATGTGAGGGGTACCATTACCATTACTTTATATTTATTGAATAAATTATTTTGTACGTTTGCCTCTCATTCCTTTGTATCTATGAATATTGTGGAACAATTAAATATTTCTATTAATATTATGCCTTAAGTGATAGATATTTCTACACATATCAGTGTGAAGAGATAGCAGGGTCTTTGATGACCTTATTATTATTTTTTTTTATCTTTTTTAGAAATTGATCTTTCTTGGGAATATTTTGGACCAAGGAGCCTGATTTCTCCAACACTACCATTAGGAGTTGGTATATCCATTATGAGTCCATTTGGTTTGATGAATTCTCATACTATTTTTTTGGAATTAATGAACAAGATATTACACCAGTATATCTACTCTTTTTTAGTGGTTCTTGTGGATTACATATTAGCTCAATATAAGACTGAGGAGGATCATGTGTTTCCCTTGAGAGAAATTATAGAAATCCTAAGAACTCCTTTAATTTATTTCAATCCTTCATTTTTTTTCTAGATTCGAGAGGTAATGTTTTTGGGAAATGTGGTCCCTAAACATGGTATTCCAGTTAAAATATAGATGGTGAAAGATGTTTTTCCTTAGGAGGAGTAATGGAATGTCTTTAATATTTGGAGCTTCTTGGTATTGGTAGGGTATTATGCCCAATTTATAAATAATTTCTCAAATTTGGATTCGCCATTGATTGCTCTTACTCGGAAGGGAGTGAAATCTATATGGGATTCAAAATGTTAATATTTCCTTGATGATTTGAATAATTAGTTGACTTGACCACCTTTTTTACTCTTCCAAAAGATAGGATAGGATATTTAGTATTTTTTGGTGCATCAAGTTTATTTTTGGGATGTGCTATTATGCAAGGTGATCACATAGTGAATTATGGTTCTCGTTAGCTTCAACCTCATGAGAAGAATTATCCAAAAAATTATCTTGGACATTTAGTCATAATGCACAATTTAAAGTGTTGGAAGCAATAAATTTTTGACGAAAGGTTTACCATATACTCAGAGTATAAAATTTTGAGTTATATTTCTCTAAAAAAGATATGAATATTTAGAATAGGTGATGGGTTTACTTTCTATAGTAATTTTATTTCAACATTTCCTACACACTTGGTAAGGGTAACTTCGCAGCTAATTATTTGAGTAAGAAAATACCATATGAGTCTATAAAATAATCTTATGAGAAATGAAATCTTATGGCTGTCATTACTTGTATACTTTTGGGAGTCTAAGGTTTCTTTGACAAGTATTCAGCTAACATCCTTACTTCCTGAGATAAATCTCTAGGAGAAGTAGATTGATGATTATTTCTGAGGTATTAGGGTTTCCTTATATGGTATGGAGACCATCAATGAGTTTTCTATATCTTTTGAGGGAATCCTTTGATTCTGGAACTATTTTTTAGTTCTATTAACTATATGGAAAGCTGTAATGGGGGGTTTTCCTAATTAGGAGTGGGCAACGTACCCAAGAAATTTTTTTTATGATATGAGAATTCATTTCGATTTTCTATGTATTAAATATGACATTTCTAATATTTTCCTCCTTGTTATACTTGTTAGTTGATTAAGGCCAAAAATCCTAAGCCTTCTAACCTACTTCAACCGCTTACTATGCTGAATTGGAAGTGAGATGAGACATGAATAGAATTTTTTGTAGGGTTTCCTTGCAAACCTCAAGGTAATAAAGCGATATGTGGGGTGATTGATTTATTGATCAAGTTGGATCACTTTATTCCAATTTGTAACACCAATAAAGATGAGTAATTGTGGTATCTTCATGTATAAGAGATAATCAGATTTTATTAAGTTCCATTTTCTATCATTTTGATAGATATTCCTAGTTTACTTCTCATTTTTGGAGAGTCCTCCAAGAGGTTTTGGGATCCTAGGTGAAGTTAAGCCCAATTCACCATCCCTAGATAGATGGTCATACAAATTTAGTTATATATATTTTTGAGGACTTGATCCACACTTTCTCTATTAACATTAGAGGAGAATGGGTTTTAAACTTCTGGATAGTTGAGTTTTTCTATAATAACAGTTACCAATACCCCATTAATATAGAAACTTTGAGGACTTATATGGTTGTACATGTAGATATCCTTTGTGTTGGTCAGATATTGATGAAGTTTCCATGATTAGACCTTTTTTGGTCTAAGAGATATGGGAAAAGATCTAGTTGATTTTTTAGAGAATGTAAATGGTATAAAGATGTTATAAATACTATACTAATCACTGTTGATTATATTTGTATTTCTCAACTAGTGAACTGGAGTTTTTTAGAGTTTCACCTCAGTTGTTTTGCAAATGGATTGGAAGGTTTGGGAAATTAGCATTGAGATACATGGAACCGTATGAGGTTGTTTAGAAGAATTGAAATGTGATTTTTTTTTGTTTTTACAACCATATGTGGAAATGATCTATAAAATTTTCCATGTTTTACAACATAGAAAGTGACATTCTAAACCATCTCATTTATTGAGTTAGGGAGAAATTTTTGTTGAACCTAACCTATCCCTAACCTAGTAGGAAGTTCTGATGGTTGATTCTATGATATATGTTATTCAAGGAAAATATATCAAATTAGTTTGAGTTCTTGGAATCATGGTTCTAATTTACATAATACTAATGAGTGTGAGGTATTTAAGAGAGAAAAATGGCCTCACCTCTTTAAGGACTAGTCTTCTTGATAGAGTTTCTAGGGTTAGAAAGAATTTATAGTGGGGTGATGTAACATCTTATTACCAGATTTCAAGTACGAACCTTATTTTGTTCTTGGTAATATTTTTTTTTCATTTTTATCACTACTTTATTCTCTTTATATCTCATTTCACCTATTTGTTTCTCCTTATTTGAGTTTTTAGAGGGGTGGGTGGTGTTTGATTTTGGATTTAGAGGTTGGGAGGTGGCCAGTAATTTTATCTTAGGAGTGGGAATGATCATGTAGTTGGAAAAGATATAAGAGGCACACCTATAGGATATTAAGGGCCACCAGCCAGACAGTAGAGGTCCAGTAGCTAGGAGTTCCTATAGGAACTCCATCGACTAGCCGATGGGAGTTAACTACCCAGCTGGTGCAGTGACCAGTGGGACAAACATTATTCCTAGAACACCATCCAAATAGTGTGTCTTCATATATCCTAGGACTTCAATACAGTTTCTCCAGGTAGCTAGTGGAGGTCACTAGCTATCTGGTTCCACCAATAGAGATAAGAAATTAAAGTGTATTATCGTAACTTCACTTTATTTAATCCTAGTTTAATTATAAATGACCTCACTTGATTTTAATTCAATCTCAAACACCTCAAAGGCCCTCAGGAAGAAAATTTGGATCTCTAAACATCATTTATTCATGGATAAAAATTTTAATTGATTTTTTGATTCTCTTATAGTATTTGTAACCTTTATTTGACCATGGATCATTCTTTCCTATTATCCTTATTTAATTTAGAGTGATGAATTATCATTTATTTTAATGATTTTAGTTTTGATTTTGTAATTGTGATTCTAGTATTATTTCTTGAGTGTTCTAGCCATCAACTCTTCATTGGTGAATCTTATGTGGGTGGTTGTTGATCTTGATTAAGGTAGGTGGTTTTGTAAGGAAATATCTATTAATTGAAACATTTTATTATTTTTTAATTTAAATTGGGTTTCTAATTGTTTTTTTAAAATCAAATTAATTATCTTGATAAATTATTCAAAATTTTTTGGTTTTTGTGTATGGGATGAAATTACTTTGGTTATGGATTTTAAAATAAAGTGTAGATTTACTAAAAAATGATCTTGAATTAAAGTTAATAATTTGAAGTTTGAATTTGATGATGAATTATAAGATGAAAAAGGAATTAAATGTATCATGATTGGAAATAAAATGAACTGATTTAAACGGAATGTGTTTTTGATAAAAAAATTTGATGTTTTATTTTGAAATTATGTGGAATGTTTTGAAACTTGAACTTAGGGGTGAGTGAATTTATTGATTTAATGATTTGAGATTGATTGAATTGAATGATTTCCCCATGTATGATTGATTATTTTAAATCACATGGGAGTATGGGTAGTTATGCATAGGGATAAGTATATAAGGTAATCTAATATCTACAATTTACTTGATTATGAAAATGAAACAAAACTACTTGAGGATAGGGAGTTAATCATTTGGGCTGTTCTTTTATCCCCCTAGGCTTGTGGATCACAAGAGTGTGTGCACACTTATAACCATATTTACTCAAGACTTTCTGGAACCCTTTGAATGATACAAACCTCGTGTGTTATTACCATGGTGATATTATTGATAATGTTTTGAAATGATTTATACATGCTAATTATTTATTGAAATGTTTTACTCATGTCTATTTTGATATAAATTCTTATTCAATCCTATTTTGAAAATGATACCTATATCTGCCTAATTTGATTGAAATTCACTTTGAAACATATTTTTTTGTCCATTAAAATGTTTTATAAAGAATATTTTTATTGAAACTGAGAAAATATTTCTATTCCATGTTTTATTTAAAATTAATAAAAGTTAGTTTATTTTTTATATATTGCTTTTGGAATGTTTGGTGAGATCCTTCTGGAATTTTTTGCTCACACCGTACCTTTTCCTTGAGGTGTGTGTATATTTTATTATGTCTTGTACAAGTAAATAGAAGAAACACTCAAAGATAGAGGATATTATTAATTAGAGAAACCTTTGGAGTTGGTTAGGACTAGTGGAAATTTTTATCCACTTGTTACTTTGAGATTCAAGGTGGATTTCTTGATGGTTTTACTTGATGTCTTTAGTTTTCATGCCATTTTTGAGACTTGTATCCATCTAGTGTGGTAATTTCTATTTTATGAAGTGTTTCAATTGTAGAATATTTATTTTTTTGATATAAAACTCTTTATCTTAAGGATTTACAATTATGGTGAAATCATTCCCCCTTTCTTGTATTCTTTTCCCAGATGCTAGTTGCTAGACCATAGGGATTGGGAACACCCTTCAGTCCTAGTAAGAACTGGTTCAGGTGTCATTTAGGTTGGTATCAAGGTTGTTTCACGAAAATATTAGTACAATTTAGTTTATATTACTTTATATTAGTAAATAATAGTATACATTATTATAAATTAGTCTAAATTATTATAAATTAGTCCAAATTATTATAAATTACTATAAATCATTATAAATCATTATAAAACACTATAAATTAATATAAATTAATATAAACTATTAAAAATTAATATAAATTAGTGTAAATTACTATAAATTATAATAATTTATTTTTAATTAGTACAAATTAATATGAAATAATGAATATATTAGTGTAAATTAGAGTAAGTTAGTATAAATTATTATAAATTTGTATAAATCATTAATAATTGGTATAAATTATTATAATTTAGTATAAATTATTATAAATTATCCTAAATTATTAGTTCAAATACACATGCACGTTGGTACATATGTGGGTCAAGCCTCATCTACATTTTTTGTAGCCCAAAAGGCCTAAAAGGAATTCCAAACTATTAGAGTTGGTGCCCCATAACCAACTACTTTTTTTAATTTTGATTGTAGTTTTATGAAAAGTGTTTAATATTAATAAATATCTTATCATATATATGATTGTTCTTCTACATGGAATTTTTTGTGATAATGTAATTTGAGTATCCATTACATTAGAAGGTCATAATAGTTCCCCGTAATAATGATAACATTGACGTGGTATGCAGATATTCTTAAATACATTTTTATGGAAAAATTAAATCACTTGACTATAAATAGACGATATAGGCTTTTAGGGGTATAGGATAATAAAACATTGAGACTTATTGTCAAGAGGTTATCCCTTGGTAATCTCAAAGAGATGAGTCTATGAGAACCTTACCACCTATAAGAATTCCATATAATTTAAGTGTCATTGGATAATACAATAAAAATATTTGTATGTTTTTCCTTATACTTGATATTATTATTAATGTATATCTTGAGTTATATAATTTGATGTATTGATGAAACTTTGGATGACATATGCTCATTATAAGAACCCGATTTTTTATTCATGCATAGATCCTTTTAAATTTCAGTTTCAAGCTAAGGGAAAGTTTATTTTGGCTTAAATTTTAAACCAAACCATTAGGCCGGTTGATTTATTTCTGAAAAGAAGGGAACTAGGTAATATAGGTTTGTTCAGGCTAGTTACACATCATGTAATTGGAATACATGGCACTTATCGATTACATGATGTGTAATGGGTTGGGCCAAACCTTTTCACATTTTAAAGGGGTTTCCCTTAGGGAATGATCCCTTGATTTACATTATGAGTAAGGAATTTAAAAATTGTGTAAGTGCATGAGATTTAAAAAAAATAGAGGCAGGGGTCTCCCTTTCTCAAACATAACCTTACCCCTCTTCTCTCTCTCACGCAAGAGCACACAAAAAATACTTAATCTTGGATTTGGTTCCATTTCATAGTCTAATATCTTCTACATATCCATATATCTCATTGAATGAGTTACTGTAAGGTATCTATTCACCTTGTGTCATTATTCATTCATTTTCTCCTCAGAGGAGTTTTTTTGGTAAAGAATCATATACCATATTATGGCTAATTGACCCATTCATTAGATTTCTTCCGATCTAGGCCAAAAAAGGCTGATACTAGATGAATAGAGTACCATGAGAATGACGTAGGTGGTATAAAATTTATCCCTCAATTAATTTTGTTATATACTATTTTCCATGATTCCACACATCGAATTCTCTATAAGATGCACTAAAAATATGAACAAATCATGTTTAATTAAATGTCTTTATCAAGAATCAATCATTGTTACTCTATATACATGTTGGGTTAGGACCCTGTCAGCTACATCCATCCTTTTATGAGTGAAAATGTATTTGAATTCATATTTTAAATGTTTAAAGGACCCAAACTATCTGTTAAATGGTTGGGTCGTGGATTCAAATTGTTTTGAATATAATTGATTCTATTAATAGTGAGTGGTAATCCTACATTACTTGTTAAAACAGAGTAATGGTTATTCCCTCACAAGTATTAAACTTAAATGAGTTATAAATTAACTGATGGCCCTTTATAAATCCTCGACCACTTCTTATTTCATATGAATACGGGTATGGAGTCCCTTTATAAATGTGAACCAAGAATGGAATCCCTTTATAAATATGATATGAGGATGGTGTCCCTTTTTAAATGTGATATGAGCATGGCATACCTTTATACATGTGATGTAGGCATGGAGACCCTATACTGTGATATTCGTTAGGAAGACCCTATATTGTGATAATGGGCATGGTGTCCCTATAGTTTGATACTGGGCATGGAATCCCTATACCGTGATACTGGGAATGGTGCCCCTATACTGTGATACTAGGCATGACGACCCTATACTGTGATACTAGGCTTGGAGTCCTTATATTGTGATACTGGGCATGACATTCCTATACTATGAATACTGGGCATGTCATCCCTATACTGTGATATTGGGAATTGTTTCCCAATACCATGATACTAATCATGGAATCCACTACTATTGTGATAGTAGGCGTGGAATCCCTATACTGTGATATTAGGAATTGCGTCCCTTAACACTTGTTCAGATATATCCTGGCACGGGCCAAAGAAGTTAGTGTCAGGCTAGTTTCCTTTAGGAACCTGAACATACCCTTTACTAGTTATTATTTATGATTTACATTATTATATATACACACTAATAAGTTATGAACACAGACTGGATATTTATATGTATCGTTGGTGGTGTCCTACTGAGTTCATCTCACACTCTATCTGAGCCGTCGATGGTACACGGGTAGACTATATGATTTTAGGTGTAGATAAGGGGAAGTGTTCTCTTATAAACACATGACTTATTTCATGACTTAGGATTGGATATTGTTACAAAATTATCGGGCTTGAGTTTGGTAATCTTAGATAGTCATCTTTGATCTTCTGTGCCTTTTGTATACAATGTATTATATTGACTGCCTTCTACCATGTGTACATGATTTCCCTATTTTGAAGATACATGAAATCATCATATATTATATACATTTTAGTTTAATTCTATATTATTATTTAGTTCTTGGAAGTTATTTATGCTTCCACTAAGGTAGGTTACTAGTCCAGTCATTATAGTGTATGATTCCCCCGTGCCATCTATTTATATATGATTCCACTATTTACTTAATATTATATCCACTATGATACACTTTTTTAATAATGGAATAGTATCCTCATAGACACACCCTATCCCCTCACTACTATTTTGTAGCCTTTGGCATTTGGGGAGGTGTGCTTGAGACCATGTGGCTAACCGGGCTCGGGGCACCTCTAAGTGGTACCTGGTTCAAGATGTTACAAAGTGGTATCAAAGGTTTTATTTTCTTGAATTCTTATTTTGATACAATATATATAAGATTTGGAATTATATGTGATTTGGTAATGAGCTATGCATAGGAGTAGCTAACCCATGTACAATGAAAATCTAAAAAGCCTCAAATGGAAATTGCAATTTTCTGTATTTGGTTTATTAGAGTTGATTTGATTCCACCATTCGATGATTCACTCAAATTATGATATTACTAATGATATAATTGAGGTTTATATTTTATCCATGGACCAATTAGATAAGGTAAATGAATCAATGAAAATAAACCTTATTAGGAACCTTGTAGAAAATTCTCATTCCATGCATTTTCCATGCCATATTGGAGAATTGTGTAGATTACACTTACTATGATTACAGTAAATGATTTTATTTCTATAAATATAATTTTTAATGGATAAATATTTTTGTACGGGATTGAGAAAACATAATTGATACTTATAGTTCCTATTGTAACCTAATATAGTTTTCCTACATAGGCTTTAATTGACACCTTAAGCCGTCAATTATGGCATGTTGAGTCATCAACCATTGGTTTTATGGACTAGAATGTGTTGTGGTATGGATTAAGTAGATGAAAAATTTCATTTAATAATTTGTATGGGACCTTATAATTCAGAAAGGGTGAACCACTTGGTTCAACCATTTGAAAAAATTGTATTAAAAGAATAATTTTTTTTAAATGAAAATGAAATTGAAGCATAAACATAGAGCTTGACCCAGTCTCATCCTCTGTAGTGGGAAATAGGTAGCATATATTGTTTTCTATATAATTGTATCCATAACCCACACCTGAATCCTTGATCTAGATTAGGGTGCTAGTATTCCATAGTAAGGAACTATTCTTATTATATTCTTATATTGATGACTTATACTATTATTGAATCTTATATGAGGTGTGTATTTGAAATTTGTAGTGCAATTCCACCACAACATCCTCTAGTAGTACTCTAAGAGGGTGGTGATGAACATTATTTGGAGGTGGTGGTTAATGAGCCACTAGTTATACCTATATTATTTCCACATGTGGAACCTCTTCTGATTCTTGACATGGTCGATGATTCCCAGTTTCAATGAGACTTTATGAAGTTTATTTAGACAATTCAGGAAGCTCCACGCTCTTCCCCTTTTTATGGGTGAGCTTATGTGGGAGTCCCATAAGTTGTATCCACCCATGTTTTTGGGTGATAGTGGACCACAAGATAAAAATTTATGTATTGAAAATGTTTTTTCAATATTATTTCATCTTGAGACACCTCTTGAGTGGAGAGGGAAACTCTCCACTTACATGCTTCAAGGATCCAACAAATGCTGGAGGGATATTCTAAATTAGGCAGGTCAGTATCAAGAAGTGTCTTAGAGGGATTTCCAATTGAGCTTATTTGAATATTTATTCCCTAATAACCTAATGGATAATAATTATAGGAAGTTCATGTACCTACAATAAATTTCTATGATTTTTATGGACTATTAAGACCATTTTATAGAGCTTCAGTGCTTTGTGCCTATATATACTACTGATGAGCTAGTAACAGCGAGGTGATTTGAGGATGGTCTGAGGCAACCTATTAATTATCTGGTGAATTTTTTGGGTTTAAATATGGTTTCTCATATAGTGAACCAGACAATTATCACCAAGAAGAACTTGAGGGAAGTAGACAGTGTGAGATGGGGCCTTTTAGAATGCATAAATATTAGTGGTTTGACTACCTGTTAGAAATGATGCTTTGAGACTGCACACACATGCATCGAAAGCCAAGTGACACCCACATAGAGTTCTTTGGTATGTCCACAGTGTGGAAATCCTAGGAATAAGTGGCCCCAATTTCCCTAAGACCTCACTGAGTGCAGAGGATGCAAGTTATTGGAGAATCTACTATATTTCTACAGGACCTTACCATCTGTGTCGAGTGGGGGAGAATCCGTGCTATCTCCATATTCAAGAGTAGGTTCAAGAGAATCTGTCTAGGTAGGTAGTCGGAGTACTAATATATGTACATGTATCGGAGGATGTCATGTCTATGGTAGCTAGGATTTAGATTTACAATGCTAGCAGAGAATACCTGCTCCGGGTAGTTAGGTTGTAGCAGAGGGCTAGGGATCATGCCATATTTATTCAAATCAACCTATACCAGTGGGGAAGGATTCTAGTACATCTACTATTTTAGGTATTATTATAGTAGTATCTACTATAATTTCTTCCTTATTTGACATAGGTGCATAAAATTCCTTCATATATGTGCCTGTTGGGGAGTGCCTTAGTCTTGATGTTAAATTTTCTATTAGTTTTATGAGACTTGATAAACCTTTGGGTATATACTCTAAGAGTATACAAATGTGAAAGGATTTTCCTCTTGGGAAAAGAAAAATATCACTTGTTAGGAACCTCTTAATCATTAAGATAATAGGTTTTTATGTAATTATAGTAATGAAATGGTTGGTTCCCTATCATGCCTATGTGGTTTTTTATGATCCGAGGGTATTAGATACAATACCAGAGAGTAGTACATATATTCACAAGGGGAAGTGGGATATCCATGATGGTAGAGATGGATGAGTGCATCTTGGGATAGGTGGAGTGACTTCTTGATTACCAGTCTTTTTATCGATGATCTGGGGATACATATGATTGAGTTCCTTCTTATAGTTGATTGGTTCTAGGATGTTTTCCCTGATTAATTTTTAAGATTAACACATAGTAGATGGGTAGAATTTACTACTGAGATAGTGCCTGGAGATGCACCAGTATACATTCCTCCTTAGAGGATGGATACTGCTAAGTTGAAAAATCTCAAGAGGTATCCAAAGTATTTGGATCTAAGGGTTTTATATGGACTTGTACTTATCTATAGCATTTGATTATCCTTTTCACCAAGAAGGTAGAAAAAATGCCCAATATTTTCATGTATTATTTGATGTTGAATCGACTTAGAGTAAAAAACTAGTATCCCTTACCTCATATATATGATTTTTTTGACCAGCGCCGAGGAGTGTGGGTGTTAAAAAAGATCGAACTAAGATTAGATTATCAACAGGTTCTAGTAAGACCTTCTGATATTAAACATACAACCTTTTGTAGTCAGTATGATTTTTATAAGTATCATATGACTCCGTTAAGGCTTATGAACATGCCTGAAATTTTTATGGATTTGAAGAATAGGGTTTTACATTCCTATCTTAATTCACTTATGGTTGTCTTTATAGTTGACATCTTGGTGTATTCTCATACCCAGAGAGACCATGACACTCATATTGAGATATTTTTGAATACATTTATAAAGAACCAACTATATTTTAATCTCACTAAATGTCACTTCTAGAATGAAAACGTTTCCCTCTTGGGTCATATTATCTAAAATTATAGATTCAGTTCACCTAGATAAGGTGAGATCTGAGGTTACATGGGAGAATCCTAAGAAAATCTTTGACATATAGAGTTTTGAAAGAGCACTGTCGTGGGTGCCCTCAAATGATTAATGTGATTTTGGGGTAATTAGGTGCAGCAGAGTGGCTGACCAAGGTCATCTATCAAAGGAGGAAGTGAATTTAAAAACATATTAAATGTATTCTAAAAATAAAATAGAATAAAATTAAAACACTATTTTAAAGAATGGGGGTTGTTTATAGTTTATAAATCTAGAACAAGTTTGCTGTGAGAAGATTGTATTTTTTTGTTTTTAGTTTTAAAATGAAGTTTGATTAAAAAGACACAACAAGAAGATGTTTTTTTAGAAAATATTTTAAAAGTAATAATCAATATAACTCCACCCCTTCACTCTATTATTAATAATTATCATTTAAATTAACATTAAATTAATTATGCTCCCTTAATTTGTTAAATCCCAAACCCTACAAGAATTAACTTTACCATGATGATGATGTGAATTTAACCCTAGGCTAACTTCGGAAAATGAAATCGCAACACCCTGATTTGATTGATGTTCTAAGATTAGATTATGGTAAGTGGTAAATTAAGGCACATATATATTTTGGAAATGTGGATGAATTGTGTTTAGGGATTATATTTGAACTCTACAAATTGATCCCATGTGGTTTTGAATTACCAGTTAAGGTCGCACTCTCACAATTCACACAATTCTCGACCTCGCGTGATTTGTGTTTATTGTTCAATTGCTTTCTTAGTTTGATTTAAAATAAAAACTCAATTAATATATCATAATAAGTGAATTACAGTAGCTCATTTATTCAAATAGTTCAATTAAGAGGGTAGAAGATAGATCGATTACTAAAAAGAACTACTCTTCCATGGGAGGTGTAGTCATCGTAGAAGAGAATTGTATTTGCAACGGTTTAGAATGGGTATAACCCAATCATGCTTCTAATCTTGAGTTCCAGATAAAATAGGAAGATTAATGAAGAATAAAAATGAAAAAAACAGAGGAAAATAGAAGAAATTAAAGATGAACTAAGAAGTTTATTGAAAGATCAAAAACATTACAACAAAGAGGAGGAAGAGAAGGGTAATTTGGAAGAGATCCTAGCTTGAAAGATTCCCTCCTCCAATGGAGAATTGAAATGGAAAGTAACCACTTCACCAATGATCCCAATCCTCTAAGGCACGTACCAACCACTACAAATGAGAAAAAAACCAATTTATCGAGTGGTGGGGAGGCTAGGTTCAAAGTGGTTTCAAGTGTGAATGGGGAATATCAGACAAATATTTTATTCCAAATTTCACCACCCATTTTACCACAAAAACGTGTGATTTGGAGGGACTTCAAAATGGATCATATGTGAGGATATGGGTCCTCTATGTCCTCTAAAACCTTGGGCTCAATCCAATCACATATGAAGGAGTTATGGCCTAAATACAGAAGATTCTCCATTCTGACGTGTCCATCCCATCTTTGACTTTATGGCCCAATTACTCCATCCAAATCCATTATTTTGATCTAGTGTCCTGAATGAAAGTTTCATCCCATGAAGTCAGTAACATAGTTAAAAAATATTAATTTCAAATAATTCAAATTAAAATATTTATGATTGAAATACTACAGTGATTTTGAAAGGGTAAAACTGGAATTTTCATCAAATATTCAAATGAATGATCTAATCCCAAATACTTTCTAATTGAACATATTTAACACAATGTGAGGAAATTATATAATTTATTATCAATAAAGTATTCAATAAAATAGTGTTTTATCAACTCCCCCACACTTAACATTTTTCACTCCTGAGAAAAATCTCATATCAAGTAAACATCAATATCAAATCAAAACCAATTTTAAAACACATATCCTTGAGATAAAACAATTACACACCAAGAAACAAAATATAGCATGCCTCATAAAAAACCATTATTTCAATTTCTTCATTTATATCATTCAATATATTTCCAGTTTATTTATCCTCCCATGAACAAAACACTTACCTCCCTTGAATTTTCTCTTATCACACAAATATCAATTTTTTTCAATGTCTTTCTCATCCAAACTCATACAAGGGTCACCATAGGCTTGATAAATTTCTTCATCTCCACCCAATGTGAGTCAAGGAAATATTTTTATCATGAGGACTTTTCAGGGTTATTCTGTGGCTTTCGGTTGGTAGGATTTAGATGTGAAAAATTCTGAGGCTGAATGAGGAGGGCTAGACTCTTTTTGAAGAAAAATTGTATTAATCTAATTTTCACTTAAATATGGTCTTCTCCTCAATCCACATAGTATAAATTCATCTCCATCATCAAAGAAAATAATGGAATTTTCACACCATTAAACATTTCCATAGTAAAAATGTCAATCTTCTTGAACATGATTTTCTTAAAAGCTCCACATAGGCACAACTTTCTACATCAATTAGAAGCTCCAGAAAAGGCACAACTTCACTTATCATGAAAGCTCCAGAAAAGGAACAAATTTCAATATAATTATTTTCTTCAGCAGCAATGACATCTCTTCAGAATTTAATTTTTCACCCAAAGTATCACAGAATGTGGTAGAACAACACAAGACAGCTTCCCCTATACTTAAGCTCAACTAGATTATGCAATTTCACTTCACGAGTTGGTTGGATAATGAAAATTGGCTTGTAATGTGGCTAACCTAACAGGATGTGCATGGATTCTAACGGATAAAAGGATTAAATGTTCAAGTTAGGCCATTATAAAAAGGATTATTTGAAATAGGGGCTTTAGTACCAAACAAATGCCTCAATCATTTAAACATAAGTACCTCAAACCCTCAAGTTTTGACAGAAATAAAACAAATTCTGGTTAAATCAAGCATGGTTTTTTTCTCTCAATAAGTGAGGTGAATGTAAAGAATATGAAAATAATGGTTTAGAAACCTCACAGGAAACTGGTTTCAAATATAAAGATAGTGAGATGTGGAATGGGATTCAAAATTCAGTGTACTTTTCATGAAATTACTAAATAATTGAACTTGAAACAAAGTCATTTTAGCATTAATTTAAGCATAGTTTCAATGGATAAATTGTTTCACTCATTGATCTGCATTTCAAAATTGTTATGAGAATCATTTAAGCTCAAAATGTTTAAAAACAAAAAGAAAATTGAAAAATAAACACACAAAATTTGAAAAAACACAGTTTTTTTGTTTTTTCAAATCAGGAAAACAATTGAAATTACTAAAATAAATGGTTCCCTCCACCACACATAAAGTATTGAATTGTTCTCAATGTGAACCCATGAGATGATATATGCACATGAAATGCAGAATTTTTTAAATAGGACAAATAATATAAAAGTGAAATGGTTAGGAACAACCTGATGTGCTCAAGTGATGATAGGGTCATTCAGTGTGATAAAATCCACTGTATCAGTAGGAAGTCCCTCAATGTATCTCTTCAAATGTTTCCCATTGACTATAAATATCCTTCTTGTGTCCTCTTATGTGATCTCCACTGCACCATAAGGAAAAACATCAGTCAAAACATAAGGACATAACCATCTGGAATGCAACTTACCAGACATAAGCTTCAGTAGTGAACTGTAGAGAAGGACTTTCTCTCCAACATGAAACTCATTTTGTTGGATCATTATATCATGAGATGATTTTGATCTTTCCTTTTAGAGCCTTGAGTTCTCATATGAAGAAAATATAATCTCTTCAAGCTCCTGAATTTGCAGCTTCCTTTGGATTCTAGCTTGGGCCAAATCTATGTTGCATTTATTTATAGCCCAATAAGCCCGATGCTCAACTTCCACGGGGAGATGACACACGTTCCCAAAAAAAATCTGAAATGGGGACATACCAATGGGAGTCTTGTATGCTGTCTTATAAGCCCACAACTCATCATCCAAGCAATTTCTCTAATCCTTCCTATTTGGTTGCACAGTTTTCTCCATGATTTGTTTTAACTCACGATTTGAAACCTCATCCTAGCCATTTGTTTGGGGGTGGTATGGTGTTGATGTTTTGTGTGTCACCCTATAATTTCGAAGGAGGGAAGAAAAATTCCTATTGCCAAAGTGTGTCCCTTGGTCACTGATGATGGACTTTGGTACTCCAAAACTGCAGAAAATTTGAGCCTTGACAAAATCCACTACAACATGAGAATCGTTAGTCTTGGTGGCCTTGGCCTCCACCCATTTACTCACATAATCAACAAAAACCAAAATATACAAAAATCCAAATGAACTAGGAATAGGACCCATAAAATCAATTCCCCATACATCAAAAATATAACACTATAGTATGGGTTGTTGGGGCATCTCAAGTCTCCTAGAAATGTTCCCAGTGTGTTGGAAACGAGATCATGACTTAGAAAACACATGGGCATCATGGAATAAGCTAGGCCAATATAATCCAGAGTCAAAAACATTCCTAGTTATTCGTTGGGGTCCAAAGTGTCCACCACATGCACGTGTATGACAGAATTGCAAAACAGACTCAAACTAATGATCAGGAACACACCTCCTAATAACTTGGTCACTACACATGCGCCATAAGTATGGATCATCCCAAACATAAAATCTTGACTCACTCTTTAATTTTTGGACTTGATGTTTCTTTAAATTTGAAGGCATTTCAAAGGCAACAAGGTAGTTAACTAAATCTGCTTACCAAGGATGTGTACCTGAGATGGAATAGAGATGCTCATCAGGGAAAGTGTCTCGAAGTGGTACCTGGTCCAAGGTGTCATCCTCTAGTGTGTGAGTAAGCCTACTCATGTGGTCCTCCACCAAGTTTTCTGACCCCTTTTTGTCCTTTATCTCAATATCAAATTCTTAAAGAAGGAGTATCCATCGGATCATCCTTGGCTTTGCATCTGGATTCTTCAAGAGGTACCTTAGAGCTGCATGGTCAGAAAAAACAACTACTTTAGAGCCCAATAAATATGAACAGAATTTATCTAAAGAAAATATGACAGCAAGAAAGTCCTTTTCCGTGGTTGTGTAGTTTGATTGGGCTGAATCCAGTGTCCTCGATGCATAGGCGATCACATGTGAACGTCCCTCCACCCTCTGAGATAAGACAGATCCAACCGCAAAGTTGGAGGCGTCACACATAAGCTCAAAAGGAATCTCCCACCGTGGAGGCTATATGATCGGTGGAGTGGTCAGACACTTCTTTATCTCATCAAACACAAAATCAGAATCCTTTTGGAGTAATCGTGACATAGGAAGAGCAATCTTACTAAAATCTTTGATGAAGCGCCGATAAAATCCTGCATGCCCTATGACAGATCTAACATCACACACACATAAAGGATATGGTAAGGATGAAATAATTTCTATCTTAGATCTATCAACCTCTATCCCATGTTTTGACACTACATGCCCTAAGACAATGCCATGCTCTACCATGAAATGAAACTTTTCAAAGTTCAGGACCCGATTCTTGTCAATACAATGATTCAATACATTTCCAAAACTATTTAGAAATTAATCAAATGGGGATCCATACACTGTAAAATCATCCATAAATACCTCCATGAAGGTCTCAATAAAATCAGAAAAAATACTCACCATGCATCTCTGGAAGGTACCTGGGGTGTTGCAAAGTCCAAATGGAATCCTCTGGTAGGTAAATGTGCCAAAGGGATCGGTGAATGTAGTCTTCTCCTGATCCTCTAGAGCTATAGGAACCTGAAAATTTCCATAAAATCCATCCAAGAAACAATAGTGTGTTTTCCCAGCTAGTCTCTCAAGAATATGATCAATAAATGGGGGGGGGGGATGGTCCTTGCGAGTGGACTGATTTAGTTTCCTATAACCAATAAATAAACACCAACTATTTTTCACCCTCATTGGAACTAAATCATCTTTCTCATTTTTAACAACAGTAACACCACTCTTCTTAGGCACAAACTGAATAGGACTTACCCACTGAGAATCTAAAATGGGAAAGATTATACCTTCCTTGAGCGATTTCTTAACTTCTTTTTTAACAACCTCCAGAAGGGTTTGAGTGAGTCTCCTTTGTGGTTGCCTCGCCGGTTTAGCCTCATCCTCCAAAAGAATCCTATGCATACAAATAGAAGGGATAATACCTGATATTTCATCCAAGTTCCACCCGATTTCCCTGATGTTCTCCCTCAAAAGATTTAAAAGTTTTTCTTCATGTTAAAAAGGGATATTGTTAGAAATGATAACAGGTAATTTATCACCACTTAAAAAGTATGAGTATTTGAGATTTGGTGGAAATGGATCTAGTTCCAGTGTAGGGGGGTGGTGTATGGATGGAGACATAGAGGGAACCGAAATATGTGCACAAAGAGTATCATTATCCAAATATACATCATCAAAATCAGAGAATAAAGCGTCAAATCCATCAGCATACTCAACAGCCATGTCATAATCAGAGTGAACATGATCAAAATAAGAATATGAATCTACATCAAAATCAAATCCAAGAGAGGATTGTGTATCAGCAACATGTGTGGAAGTGATCTTAGACATCAAACTCGAACCAATACTCATAATCTCCCTAATCATGGGACAATCCAATTCCATGGTGTTTTTACTTGGTGGTTCAAATTGGGAGATAAAAATTGAATAATGATCCTATGAGGGGTACTTCATGGAATCCATAACATTAAATAACACAACTTCATCCCCAAATTCCATGGAAAGTGTACCCTCATTGACATTTATGATAGTTTTTGCAGTTTTGAGGAAGGGCCTACCTAAAATAATGGGGTCATGAGAACTTACTTGATCATCCTCCATGTTAATCACATAGAAATCTACTGGAAAGATCATGTCTCTTACTAGAACAAGTACATCCTCAAGGACTCCCACTAGATATGCCATAACTCTATTCGCCAATTACACCACTACTCTTGTCAGCTTCAACTCACCAACCTCTAAGGAAGAGAATACAGAGTGAGGCATCACATTTATGGAAGCTCCCAAATCACAAAGTGTATCAGAAAAGTGTAACTACCCTATGGTGAATGGGATAGTGAATGTCCCTGGATCATTGCACTTTGTTGGAATTTATAGAGTTGGTGTAATGAGTGCTGACACATTCCTTCCAAGATTGATCCTGTCATTTCCCTTGATCCCTCTTCGATTGGTGCAGAGTTATTTTAAGAATTTGGCATACCTTTGGATTTGTTTAATGGCTTCAAGTAGAGGAATGTTGATCTCCACACGCTTGAATGTGTCCAAAACCTCCTTTTTCATTGATTCTTTAGCCATCTTCTTGGTTTGAACATCCCTGTTTGGAAAAGAAAGGGGTTTAGGAAGAACATCATCAATTGTTTTCTTACCTTTATCTTTCTCCTTGGATTTCTCATCAGTTGGTATGGAATGCGGCTTCTCTGGAGTTGAGGTGAATCCTGGTGGAATGATATGTAGAGAAGTATCAGTTGTTTGCTTCCCGCTTCTCAATGTAATGGCACTGACATTCCCCTTTTGATTTTGAGTGGGTTGGGAAGGTAGATTTCCGGAATTCTTACTTACTAGTTCATGGAGGCAGTGGCAATCTTGCTCATTTGAGTCTTCAACTCCCTCAACTCCAAACCGTGACTCTTAAGTTCATTCTATTGATTAAGAACAATTTGATTCAAAAGGTCATCAGTGTTAGAATCTACCTTGGTCGGGGGATTCCCTTGTTGTTGTCTTGTTGATGCTTGAGATTCAAATCTCCTTTGGGGTTGTTGGAAACCCTGCTGGTAAGGTGGAGGCTGCTGGATGTTTTGTTGAAAAGCGGGCCTTTGTTGTTGTCCAGAGCCATAACTCTTGTCCGATTGATCCTTCCACCCTTGGTTGTATGTTGGATCAAACTTATTTTGGTGATATGTTTTTTTGTTGTTGTTGCTGATATGGTCTCCCAGGGAACACTGCTGCACAATCTTCTGTTTCTTGGAGTTGTGGACAACAGTCCGTTGGGTGGCTTGTCTCAGTGTAAATACCACAAGGCCTTGAAGGAGTGGGTTGAGATGTCTTTTGGGCCAAATCAATCTGCCTCACCATAGTGGTCAATTCTTCCAACTTGGTATCAATCAAATGACTTTCAAGAGAAGAAGGACTTACCTGATGTACTCCCCTGACATGTGGTGTACCTCTATTCCCAAATTTTTTGGAGTTTTGGGCCATTATTTCGATTAATGAACGTGCGGCTACTGTTGTCTTTTCCACCAATGCCCCTCCTGCTGCGGAATCCACCATGACCCTCTCCATATGTGTGAATCTTTCATAGAAGTATTGAATTAGGAGTTTCTCACTGATTTGGTGATGTGGACACCTTGCACAGAACTTATCGAATCACTACCAATACTCATACATTGAATCCCCTTGTGCTTGCTTAATCTCTGAGATCTCCTTATGAATAGAAGTGGTCCTCGATGCTGGAAAAAATCTCTGCAAGAAAAGACGTTTCAAATCGTTCCAACAAGTTACATCTTCGGGTTGTAAATAATACATCCAGTCTTTCACAGCTCCATCAAGTGAGAATGGGAATACTCTTAGTTTGATTTAATCTTCAGAGACATTTCTAGGTTTTAGGTTTGAGAAAACCACATTAAACTCTTTCAAATGTTTATTTGGATCCTCACCAAAGAGGCAAGAAACTTTGGAAGTAAGTGAATTAACCCAGATTTTAGTTCAAATTCCAATTCGAGATTTGGGTATGCAATACAATTTGGTTGGTAGTTAATATCAGGTGCAGCCAATTATCGAATGGTTCTATTAAGTTTATTTAAATTATTTTCAGCCATTGGTTCTTGTTTTATGGTTGAATCTGAATTTCTTCCAATTTCAATGTTCTGATATTGAAGTAATTCTCCAACTGGTTTAATGTTGAAACTTCCCGTAGACTGAGAATGTCTGATTCGAGCCCTAATTCTGTGTTCAATATCCAGGTCAAGATCTAAGAGATCTTTGGGATTAGTTCGTGTCATAAATCAATGAAAGATGAAAAGAAGGAAAGTGGACCATATTAAAATAAAAATTAGAATTTTGAGTTGATGGTCCAAAAAGAAGTAGAAGAAAATAAAAGAAGAAAAAAAAATCAGATTGGGTAAAGAAGGAAGAAAGAAGATAGGAAGATAATAAAATGTAAAATAAAATAAATACCTCTACTTGGTTGAAATAATTACATGCCTCCCCGGAAACGGCGCCAATTTGAAAGAGCGCTGTCATGGGTGCCCTCAAATGATTAATGTGATTTTGGGGTACTTAGGTGCAGCAGCTTGGCTGACCAAGGTCGTCTCTCAAAGGAGGAAGTGAATTTAACAACTTATTAATGGTATTATAAAAATAAAATAGAATAAAATTAAAACACTAGTTTAAAGGATGGGGGTTGTTTATAGTTTATAAATCTAGAAGAATTTTTCTGGAAGAAGATTGTATTTTTTTGTAGTTTTAAAATGAAGTTTGATTAAAAAGACACAATAAGAAGATGTTTTTTTAGAAAATATTTTAAAAGGCGTAATCGATCAAACTCTACCTCTTCAATCTATTATTAATCATTATCATTTAAACTAACATTCACTTAATTATGATCCCTTAATTTTTTAAATCGTAAACCCTACGTTAATTAACTTTACCACGAAGATGATGTGAATTTAACCCTAGGCTAACTTCGGAACATGCAATCGCAGCACCCTGCTTTGATTGATGTTCTAATAGTATATTATGGTCAGTGGTAAATTAAGGAACATATCTATTCTGTAAATGAGGATGAATTTTGTTTAGGTGTTATATTTTAACTCTATAAATTGATCCTGTGTGGTTTTGAATTACCAGTTAAATTCGCGCTCTCACAATTCACACAATTCTCGACCTCGCGTGATTTGTGTTTATTGTTCAATTACTTGCTTAGTTTCATTTAAAATAAAAAATCGATTAATAGATCATATTAATTTAATTAAATTAGCTCATTGATTCAAATAATTTAATGAAGAGTGTAGAAGATAGATCAATTACTAAAAATAACTACTCTTCCATGGGCAGTGTAGTCATCGTAGAAGCGAATTGCATTTGCAACGGTTTAGAAAGGGTATAACCCAACCACGATTAGAATCTTCAGTTCCCGCCCAAATAGGAAGATTAATGAAGAATAAAAATGAACAAAATAGAGGAAAATAAAAGAAATTAATGAGGAACTAAGATGTTTATTGAAAGATCAAAAACATTACAATAAAGAGGAGGAAGAGAAGAGCAATTTGGAGGAGATCCTAGCTTGAAAGCTTCCCTCCTCCAATGGTAAATTTAAATGGCAAGTAACCACTTCACCTCTACTACCAATCCTATATGGCACGTCCCAATGCCTCCAAATGATAAAAAAATAAATTTATAGAGTGGTGGGGAGGTTAGGATCAAAGTGGTTTCAAGTGTGAATGGGGAATCTCGGCCAAATATTTTATACCAACTTGAACCACCCATTTGACCATAAAAACGCGGAAATTGGCCGGCCTTACAGCAGTACCATATGTGCGGATCTGGGTCCTCTATCTCCTCTAAAAATTTGGGCTCAATGCAATCCCATATTAAAGAGTTATGGCCTAAATACGGGAGCTTCTCCATTCTGGTGTGTCCATCCCACCTTTGACTTTATGGCCCAATTACTCCATCAAAATGCATTCTTTTGATCTAGTGTCGTGAATGAAAGTTGTATCCCGTGCAATCAGTAACATATTTACAAAATATTAAGTTCAAATAATTCAAATAAAAATATTTATGATTGAAATACTATAGTGATTTTGAAAGGGTAAAATTGGAATTTTCATGAAATATTCAAATGAATGATCTAATCCCAAATACTTTCTAATTGAACATATTTAACACAATGTGAGGAAATTATATCATTTATTATCAATAAAATATTTAATAAAATTGTGTTTTATCATGTTTCTTTCGGATAACTGGTTACTACAGACATTTTATACAGGAATTACCACACTTAGCAGCACCTATTATGAGTTTGGTTGAGAAGGGCGTAATGTTTATATGGTCTCGATTCTATGAACAACCTTTCAGAAGATGGAATGAAGACTGAATTTATTGTCAATTTTTACTCTACCAGAGTCAGGAAGAATCTATAAAGTGTATTATAATGCATCGGGTATTTTTCTAGGAGAAATATTAAGGTTGGAAGATCAAGTCATTGCTTATGGTCACTGTAGTTGAGGCCTCATGAGCATAATTACTCGACACACGATCTCGAGTTGGGAACTGTTGTAAATGACTTTCATTGTTGGAGACATTACTTAATAGGAGAGAGTTTTGCGGTCTTTATAGACCTCCAAAGCCTTAAGTATATATTTTTCACAGTGATAGCTGAATCTTAGTTAGCAAAATTGGGTTGAATATCTACATTACTTTGACTTAGAGATTTCATATTAACCAAGGAAGGTAAATTTTATTTCTAATGTTTTGATAAGGAGGAATTAGACACAGGTAGTTCATGAGGCTAGTATCAAATGAAATCTTATAGATTTGTTTTTGGAGATGAACATAGATATTCAAGACCATCATGGATAGTATGTACATTCATCACTATTAGTGACCTCTTCACTTCTGGAGAAGGTGAAGTTGAGAATGTTTTTAGATCTCAAGGGCTTGTTCATATGAAAGAGTATTTTTGGAGAGGACCTACCTATGCATTAGACTATCGATGATGATGAAATACTGCATATACATGGGGTGTTTGGGTTATCAAATATATGAGAGAGGAGAATATGTGTGAGTCTCATACTTCATAGTGGGGAATTCACCTAGGTATTTCCAAGATGTATCAAGATATCCATCAGTAATATTAGTGGATAGGGATGAAATGTCAGATAGTAAGTTTTTTAACAACATGTTCCCCCTTCCATTAGGTAAAGGTGGAGCACCAATGACCTAATGTATTGTTACATCCGTTACCGATATGAGAATATAAATGGGTGGATTTTTGATGGATTTTATCATCATCTTACCAAGGTCACCTCAAGGTAGAGACACAGTTAGGTTAGTTTTGGATTGACTGACTAAAGTAGCTCACTTCCTTCCTATCTAGGATACTTTCTCAGTTGATGAACTAGGAATATTTTTTGTTCATAATATTATCCAAATGCATGGGGTTCCACATAATATCATTTTAGATAGGGATTCTGACTTCACATCAAGGTTTTTGAAGGGTTTATTGTAGGATATTGGTACACAGGTGCTTATAAGAAAAAAAATTCACCCTCAGATCGATGGCAAGTTAGAAAAAATATAGATATTCCAGAGGACATGCTCTGAGCATTAATCCTTGATTTTAGTGGTTCTTGGGAATAAAATATCCCTCTCATTGGGTTCACTGATAATAATAACTTTCAGGTACTATTTAGATTGCTCCTTATGAGGCCCTATATGGTAGGACATTCTGTTCACCCCTGTGATGAATAAATGTTGGAGAGGTAGCACTATTATTTCATTATATCATTGAAGAGAGATCAGAGTATGTTTAGATGATGAGGAAACATATGTCTACTACTCAGTATAGAAATAAATTAATGTTTATCACCATCAACAACCTCTAGAGTTCGAGGTTAGGGATATAGTCTTCTTGTGGGTATCACCCAAACTTGGGTATAGACTGATACAGAGGAAAATAAAGCTATCATCATTCTTTGTTAAATACTTTGAGATTTTGGAGAGGGTCAAAGAGAGTCAGGCCAGTATTCTATTGGTTCCTATTACCTTAGAGGTACTGTTTCATGCATGATGTCTTGCACATATCACAGCTTCACCATTATCATGTCGACCCATCTCATACTTTTTATACTGAGGAGGTTGAGTTAGATATTTATACTTATTTTAAGGAGTATCATATAATTATCGTTAACTGAATCATGAAGGATATCTGAGGTTGGTACGTCTCTTTAGTGTGGGTGCTATGGCAACATGACCATGTACAAGATGATACTTGGGGCTGGGAGATTGGCATGCATGCTCAGTGGTCGGAGTTGTTCTTAGAAAGTGTTTCAACACCATTGGAAGGTGAAATCGAGGATGAGTTCATTTAGGGGTGGGGGAAAGACTACAATAACCTGGTTTTTCCTTTTGTTATATACCCTCTTTATTTTCTTCTCCAAGCTCATGAAAGGTTCCCTTTTAGATTAAATCTGAAACCATGTAATTAGGCCAGTTGGTTTGTTTTTGAGAATAAGTGAACATGGGTCTGTATGTTGGTGAAACCCAATTACACATTTTGTAATTACAATACATGAAATGTATCAATTACACAACATGTAATAGGCTGGGAAGAACCTTTTCACATTGTGTAGAGGATTTCCCCTATGGGAAATACCATGAGTTTACATGATGCATAAGGAATTTTCTTTTAGTGTACATTCCCAAGTATATTTTTCAAAAATATAGGTATGGGCCTAATTTTTTTGGAAATAAACTCAGCCCTCCTTTCTATCTCACAAAGGATCACACAAGGAATCCCTAAGCTGAGATTTGGTACCATTTCACCATCGAATCTTCAATTTTAGATTTTTATATCTCATTAGATGCACATTAGTAATAAATATATTCATCTTGATATGTTATTTGTTTTTTTCTCACCGAAAGAGTTATTTTGGTGTATGATCATATTCCCTATTTTCCAGGCATGGATTCATTCTTTAGATTTCTTCAGATTTTGGCTAAACTAAAGGCTAATATTGGATGAGGATATTACTATGAGCATGATGTAAGTGGTTTATAATTTATACCTCAATTTTTGTTGTTTTATAACATGTGACATGTTGTAGAATTCCTAATTCTCCATTTGATTCCCTAAAAATAAACATAAATCATGTTTATTTAAATGTATTTTTCAAGAAGAAATCGTTTTTACTCTATGTATGTCTGGTTATGACCCCTTTACCCTGTGTAACCCCTTGAGGTGTTTGAATGAATTTTCCTTGATATTTTAAATGATTAATGGCCCCAAACCATCTCTTAAGGGTGAGTCATGACTTAAAATTATGATGAATATAATTTATTAATTTAATAGTGAGTGGTGTGCCCATGTCACTTATTAAAATGGGTCCATGGTTACGTCCATGATAGTATTAAACCTGAATGAGTTATAAATTAACTTATGAGAACCCAGTTCCTTAATGTGATATGGATCATTTTATTTTAATTTTAAATACGTGTTTATGGCCTTTTGTGAGTACCCAACTAGATCACGAGTGTTTTGGGGGTGTTTGGGGATTTTTTTGAGCCCATAACCAGCCTTTTTGGAAAAATTAGGTGGGCCCCAAGGTTAGTAGAAACTACACAATCTTGGACAGAGGGAAAGAGGAGCCCACATGGTTTTTCAAACCATATAGATAGGGGTTCATGCCTTTGTAGAAGAACCTACATTTATGGTAGAGATGTTTTCCATGGTTTGCACACAGTTAGTCAAGCCATGCTCAGTGATCGTGTGGTTTCCCCCTAAGCACAATAGATGTTGAAAAATTGGATCATTGTTTGATGGAAAATGTGACCAATCCATGTAAACTAATAAATTTTGTGGAAATTACCATTTTTACTAAATGTTAATACATAATTTTCTATTTATTTTATTTCATGGATAACCTCTTGATGTTGGAAGATCTTCCTTGAGACAAATTGAAGTCTTTGCTATCATTTTATCATCTAATCTCAGATTCGAGCACTGATCGTCTTATTGGATCCATGTCAGTGATTAATAAATTTATTTTTTGTCATTCTTCATTTGTCTTGGTATTGGCTGTGCTATTTCGGTGGAAGCTGATATGTCCTATTTTCCAGGTTTTAATCTGTTCTTTGTTTTTATCTTGATATGAGTTGAATCCGGAGATAATACTAGATGATAACACTACTATAGACCTACAGTAGGTGGTATCATGATTTTCTCTTAAATTTGGGGTGTTTATATATATATATATATATATTATATTGTGCCACGTGTCATATTTTTTGGGCAACCTCCTTGAAATTGAATTCATTCCTTTATTAAAATGGATATGCAAGAGCAATGAAATTAATGAGACCCATAAATGAATTATTAAATGTTATTAACCTTGAATTGGAACCACCCCTTGGGTGTGTTGTTTAATTAATTGGACCATGATGGGTGGCTTATGGATTAATCACCTTTTAGGTGTGTCATTCACCCCTATCCATGGGATGTTAATAATGTATTGATTTGTAAATTATAATTGTAATATGAATTTATTAAAGAGAGGGATTAAAAAACCATGTACCTAGGATATGTCCATTAATTTTGTTTCTTAATCACATGTTTCTTCATATAGTGAAATGACCATGTGAGATAATTAAGAGGCTAAGCCTTATAAGCTTAGCCCATGTTTTGAGTCACCTTTTGAGGTGAGGTTTAATAAGACTGATCATGGTGATGACCTCTGAATAAATTAAATGAAATTTGATTAAATATTTAACATATGACTTTAGTGACACATGGTTTCTCATACTAATTCCATAGATAGAAATATATGTCTATTTCCTTACTTATTCCAGAGTGACACTTGGACTCCTCAGTGGATAGCCAATGACAGACTCAAAGGATTTAATAATATATGCCCAAGTGACACTTGGACTCCTTATATGGAATTCTAAGGAAGTACATAGAGGGACGACTCTATATACACTTGGATTGAGACCGAGGCTCCCTTAGTGGACCACTAAGGGCAGAATCAAATGATGATGATGTTATACCACACCTAGAGAGAGTCATGGTTTCTGATGTGGATCTCCATGGACGGGCTTATAGTGTGATTGGTTCTTGATATTCTTGGATATATACTTGGATTCTAAATAAGTAATTCCATAGATAGGCTTAGGTTCTTAATTGAATTAAAAATGAAATGATTTATACAATGCTTTCGCTAAGCCAAAGCACAAGCTAGGATTCAATTAAAGCCTTATACTTTAATGATATCCTAGTTAGGAAACTATTTTTCACAAATATTTATGGGGGATGATGGGATTTGAGCTATGTAGAAATACTTTATTATAAATTAATATAGGATAGACTCTTTATTCAGAGACTTTCAGGCTTAGGCCGAAGTAAGTAGTAGAGGATGGGTGTCCATGGGAACCAATAACTTTATGGGTTGTTTTCTTTTAGTAATTCCTTTACTTATTCTATTACCATATTCACACTGTTTATTATTATATATTCACCGAATCGATGGAATTACACATAATTGGTGGTGGCCTACTAGGATTTTATCCCACAGACTACTCAGGCTTCCTATAGTACCTGAGAAGATTATATGACTATAGGTATGGATAATGGAAAGCACCCTACTATAGTTTTTTAATTACTAATTAGGAGCAAGGGGGAATATGACCGAGCTGAGGCTCGTGATGCTATAGAGGACATTTTTTGGTCTTTTTGGTATTCTATTACATGTATTGTACTATTTTATATATACCTAATTTGGTTGATTAATAGATACATGACCTGATCATTATTTTATATGAGATTACTTCTGGAATTGTAATCTATATCTATCTTTTTATGTTTACCTACTACCTGTTTGATTTACTAATTCTACTATTTATTGTATTTCTGCTACCACTATGATACACTTTGAAAAGGTGGAATAGTCTCCCTATAGACACACCCTTGGACCTCCCTGCTAATTGGAGGCCTCTGACATTTGGGGAGATATTCTTGAGGCCATATGGCCAACTAGGTTTGGGGCACTATTCAGTGGAATCTGGGATCAAGATATTATAAAGTGGTATCTGAGCCTCTTTTCTAGATTAAATTACTATTTTGATATATTAGAAAGGGGTATTAATGAATAGTAATTTGGTAATGAGCTATGCTTTGGTGTATCTAACCCAAGTACAAAAAAATTTCCCCGAATGAAATTATTGTTTTCATGATTTTTTCAATTACAGTTGATTTGATTCCACCATTGGGTGATGCACTTGAATTAGGATGTTATTATTTATTTGATTATCAGTTCCATTTTCATGAAGCCCAATGAGATGAGGGTATTCCATCTCATTCATCATTTTAGGCACTTTACAAGAATCCCATTCCATGAATTATGCAATTCCATATAGGATACACTTCTTATTTGCATGAATTTTTTATTTTAAACTTGTGTAATATACCTACTATCATGATAGATATTTTTTTTGTAGTATAATGGAAAAAATGTTTGGTACTTATAGTAATTTCCATAACATAAGTATTTTTTTTGTTGATTAGGTTACAAAAGACACCTAAAGCATCCAATTGTGGAAGGTTGATTCATGGATTAATAGTTGTAGTGACTGAAATGTGTTATGGTGTGGATTAGGTAGATTCCATATTTTAGTTCATGAGGAGTATGGGATTTGATGGATCCGAATTTGGTTAAGCATTTGGTTCAACCATTTAAAATGAATCATGATATAATGGGAATGAATATGAAAATGATATGAAAATTTAAATTGTTAAATGGAGACCTTGACCTTAACCCGACTTTTGAGTGGGAAGTAGGTAGAAATATAATGATGTTTGTGACTGTTTATTTTTAACAGTACTAGATTTAGGAGTAGGTTATATGGTATGACCTAGTTATAGGTTGGTTTTAACCAGTCCTACACTTTTATATGTGAACTTTAATATTTTTTTAGGTGCGGACTTGGCATTTGTAGAGATATTCCACCGTGATGTCCTCCAATCACACTCTAGGAGGCTGGAAGTGACCATGATATAGTGGTGGTGGGATATAGGCTTCAAGTAGATCCTCCTTTGGTGATAGATGATGAACCCATGATAGTACCAATAATTGGTTCTGAGACACAGTTCCATGAAGGCTTTATGTGTTTCATGAAAACTGTTCGTGGAGCACCACGACCTTCCCAGACCATGGAAGAGTTGACACATGAGTTACAGTAGTAGAATCTCACCATGTTTTTAGGGTATAAAAGAACATATTATATGGATTCATGGATAGATTCCATGATATAAATCTTGGAGCATCTTGAGAAACCTCCTGAGAGGAGGGTAAAGCTTTTTTACTAATAGGCAGCATGATTATGGAAATAGATGGTGGGATGTCATTTCTCCAACAAATTGTCATCAAGAGATAGATTGGAGGGATTTTTATATTTCATTATATGATTAATTATATTTGTAGATGTTTAGGGCCAATAGATCTTGAGAGTTTATGCCGTTGGGGGAGGGTGTGTTATTAGTTATGGATTATTCGACCCGTATTACAAAGCTCCAGTGCTTTACACATATTCTGAAGGGTGATGAGTTATCTAAAGCTAGGAAATTCAAGGTTGGTATCAAGAAAGACATCAAATAATAAGTGAATGAATTTAGGCTAACTAATATTTTTTTAATAGTGAATCATCTTCTTTTCATATAGAGTAACCTAAGAGAGGCCAAGGGTGAGATCTAGGGTGGTTCGACACCTAAATCTTGTATTGCATCAACCATCAGTAAGAAGCATAAACTGGATCTTCCACTTGGTGATATAAGTAGCTAGAGAAAATACTATAGTAGCCAGGTGAGGGGCCACTAGTGTGGTAGACCAAGACATATGAGATATCAGTAAATGATAGACCTAGTCAAGTTCTGATTCTGGGGAATGATGGGTCATCTATAGCTCTTCTACATAACTTTTCCTTTGATAGCCCATGAGAGAGGGTCTTCACCGACTCCACATATAGGATAAGGGTGATAAGATTCTCATTAGGTAGGGAGATAGAGTAGAGATGTCCGATCAAGATGATGTTGTGTTTGTGGCCATGGTAGTCAGACCCTAGATTTTCAGTGACATTAGAGCGGATCTGTTTAAGGTAGCCAAGCTATATCACAGGGCCACAGATCAGGCTAGATATACATTGTTCGACTGAAAAATAAGGTGAATAATCACGGAACTTATACTTTGATATCTACTGTTATAGTATCCTATAAATTTTCATTTGATCTTTTTGATATATGAGCTTCTCATAGCTTTATATCTATACTTATTGTGAAGATCCTTAGGCTCATTGTTCATTGTTCTAATGGATTTCAGAGGCTTGATACTATGTTGGGGATTAAAATGGATGATGTAATTTAGTGTAGGGAGTTCCCCTTGAGATTAGAGGGTATCATTTCATATGATAACTCTTTGTCATCATGATGAGAGGTTTTAACGTCATTTTCAGGATGGACTTGTTGGATCCCTTTCAATATTTTTTTTGATTTCTATTGTTGATGGGTGACATTCACATCACCAGAGGGTGGAAAGTTTATTAACAAGGTTTAATGAGATGTTTGAGAGTGCCATGTTGGACTAGAGCATTGTGGGATGGGAAAAATGACAACCCATATTTTTGAGTTTATATCCATATGATTAGGGAAAACAACATGTAGATTTTCCCTAGTGGTTGTTCATTTTATGGATGTTTTCCCGGATGACTTTTTAGGACTTCCTCTAGTTTGAGAGGTATATTTTTCTATTGATATAGTGCCAAGAGATGCACTGATATGCATTCTTCCTTACTAGATTGATACCACTGAGATATAGGAGCTCAAGAGGCATCTTGAGGATTTAGAGGAAAATGAGTTTATCCAACCAAGTACTTCTCTATAGGGATCTGCACTCCTTTTTATGAAAAGGGAAGATGGTTCCCTTAGGCAATCAGTTTATTAATGAAAATTGAACTAGTTGATGATTATAAAACTATATCCCTTGCTATGAATAGATGACCTATTTGATTAGCTCTTGGGAGCTTGGGTGTTCTAACAAACTGATTTGGGATTAAGTTATCATGAGGTTTATGTTACACCATCAGACATACCCCACACATCCTTTCATAGTATATGTGGTCTCTATGAGTATCTGATTATCCTATTCGTTCTCATGAATGTGCAAGAAGTTTTCATGGCACTGATGACCCACATTTTCCATCCTTATCTATATTTTTTCACGTTATTCATGGATGATATCTTGGTGTATTCTCACACTCGACGTGACCACACCAAACATTTTGAGATCATATTGGATAAATTTAGAGAGCATAAGTCACATGCTAAGATCATAATGTGCCACTTCTGAATGGATTCCATTCACCTCCTAGGTCACATTATCTTAGAGACAATAGTGTTATCTGACCTAGAGAAAGTGCGATATGTAGTTTCATGGGACCATAACAAGAAGGATTTTGAGATACAGAGTTTATTGGGATTGGATGGATGTTACATGCATTTAATACAAGAATTATCATGCCTATAACCACAAATTATGGTTTTTAATAAGAAGGGTGTGAAGTTTTTATGGTCATATGCATGCGATTTATCCTTTTAAGTGTAAAGATGGAGCTTAAATTCTGCCCTGATACTGATTTTTATAGAACCATGTAGGAGTTACACAATTTTCTACAATGAAACAGGTATCAGGCTTGGATATATTCTAATGTATTAGTAGAAATTTGTGGAGTACGGTTCTCATCAGTTGAGGCCACACAAGAGGATATACTTGAAGAATGATCTTTAATTTTCTAAGGTAGTACATCTGTTGTGCCATTTGAGAGACTACATTCTGGGAGAGATTTTTTTGGTGTTCACAGACCACAAAACCTCAAGTATATTTTCACATAGTGTGATCTAAATTGGAGACAAAAAATGTGGGTTGAGAACCAATAGTCCTTTGACTTCGAGATTTTCTATTTTCCTGGTAAAGGCGATGGAGTGCCCAATACACTGAGGAGGGGGACTCATATACATGAAGTTAGAGAGTCTATTAGTGAGTTATAGCTTTTGAATTTATTCTCTGAGACGCACTTGGAGATCTAGCATAGTTTGGGGAAGAATTTTATTTCATCCGTTATTGTGATCTATAAAATTTTAAACAGAGTGTGGTTGAGGTTACTATTAGATTATGATGGCCTAGTCCCAAGGGAGAGTGGGGAAGGTGGGGACCGTCCACTTATTTGGACCATGGGAGATGTTGAAATTGTTCCAAGACATGGTCGTGTATAGGTTTAAACTATACTTAATCTTGGGTACTTCATCCCAGCATCACCAAGATTTATCATGATTTACATCACCAATATTGGTGTTTGGGTATGAAAAGAGAAGTAGCTTCTTTTTTCATGAGTTGTTACACCTACCTGTAGGTGAAGACAGAACACAAGTGACTAGCCAAATTTTATAGTAGCTTCCCACTACCAAGACGAAATGGGATGACATTGTGATAAATTTCATGACTGGGTTACCGGGATCACTACAAGGCAATGATTTCATTTGGGGTGTTGTTAACAGGCTTAAAAAGGTTTATCATTTTCTACCAATCAAGGATAATTGTTTAGTGGATGATCTTGGGAGGTTGTATATCGTTGAGATAGTACGACTTCATGGGGTCCCCCATACTATATTTTTAGATAGGGATGATCAGTTTACTTCACGGTTCTAGAAAGGGTTGGAGAGAGAATTGGGTACATGGGTTCTTCTGAGCAGAACATAACACTCTCAGATCGATGACCAATTATAATGCATGATACAGGTTCTTGAGGACATGTTGTGGGCATGCATCTTGGAATTTGGGGGAACTTGGGAGAGGTACATACCCCAAATAGAATTTTCCTACAAAAATATATTTGAGGCTGCAATATAGATGGTTCCTTATGACACTTTGTACGGTAGTCCATGCCGATCAATTCTAAGATAGTTAGAGGAAGAATATACAACTATTCCTGGACCTCATCTCATATAAGATAATACATAGCATGTTCAGTTGGTTCATATGTAGATAAATATTTCACAGTCTCGACATAAATCTTACATCGATCTTCATTGATGACCTAGAGAGTTTGAGGTTATGGATTGAGTCTTTTTATGTGTCTCACCAAGGATGGGCCACATGTGGATCAAGAGATATATTTCACCATGATATGTTGGGTTGTTTAAGATTCTAGTGAGATTCAGGCCGGTAAACTATCTATTGAAGTTACCTCAAAGGTATTGATCCATGAATGAAGTCTTTCACATATCTCAGATGAACCATTATCATTTAGACCCATCTCATACTTTTCAGCCTGAGGAGGTTGAGTAACTTGTAGATGTATCCTTTAATCAAAATTCTATTCATTATATGGATTATAGCCTGATAGTTTTCTGAGGCCGGTCAATTTCTATAGTATAAGTGCTATGAAAGCTTTTCCATATATAGAATGGGACCCAATATTGGGAGAATGATGCATGAACATTGTGGTTGGATATGTTGAAAAATGATTCTTCACAACCATTGGAAGGGAAATTCAAGAATTAATTGCGTATGAAGGGGATGTTTGTAAGAACCTGGTTCTTTTTTCAAGGTATTTTTTTATTTTATGTTTAAATGATTTTTATGGCCTTTTGTGAGTACCCAACTTGATCATGGGTGTTTTGGGGGTGTTGAAGGCATGTTCAAAGCCTATAACCCTCCTTTTGAAAAAGTCAGGTAGGTTGCATGGTTAGTGAAAACTTTGAGAGTATGGTCGCACAGTTACTACTAACCATGTAATCTTGGAAATAGGGAAATAAGATCCCATATGGTTTTTAAAATCATAAATATAGAGGTGAATTCTTGTGTAGGTGCAGATGCCATTTTTAGTAGTGCTGTTTTTCACAGTTTGTGCATGGTTAGTCAAACTGTGTGTAGTGACCATGTGAGTACCCTCTCAACACAACAAATAGCACACGGTTGGAGCATTATTTGGCCAACCGTGTGGTAAAACCATGTGTCCCATGAATTGTTTTTGAGAAATTACTATTTTCCCTTAATGTTAAAACCTAATTTCCAATTTCTTTTTTTCTCATGGATAACCACTTGATATCAGAAGCTCTTCTATTAGCCAAATTGTAGTATTTCTTCTGTTTTGTTGTCCAAGCTCATATTCAAACTCTGATTATCTCATTGGATCAACTTTAGTGATTAATAAATTCTTTTTGTTCTATTCTTTTCTTGACTTGGTATCAGCTATGCAATTTAGGTGCAAGATAATATTCCCCTATTTTTTGGGTTTTAGTGTGTTCTTCATTTTTCTCCTTACATGAGTTGAATCAATAGCTTATACTAGATGATAACTATACTAATAACCTATTATAGGTTCTTTCACACTTTTCCCTTAATTTTGGGGTGTTTATATTTATTCCGTTGTGCTGGGTTTATGATTTTCTAAGAAACACCCATGAAATGGAATTTATTCAATGATTAAAATGGATAGGTATGACCGATGAAAATAATGAGACCCATAAATTAATTATTAAATGTTGCGAAACCTGAATTTTAACCACCACTTGGGTGAATTGTTTAATTAATTGGACCACCATGGTTGGCTTATGGACTGATCACCTTTTAAGTGTTATGTTCACCCCTTGCTATGGGATGTTAAATAATGAATTGACTTGTAAATTGTAATTGTAATATAAATTGATTAAATAGAGGGAATGAAAGACCATGTACCAATTATATGGACATGTATTTAATTTCTTAATCATAAGTTTCTTCATAGAATGCAATTCATATATGGGATAATTATGAGTCTGAGCCTTCTAAGATTAACCCATCTTTTGAGAAACCTTCTGAAGTGACGTATAATTGGAATGATCCCAATGATGAAATTTGAAATAATTAAACGATATAGATTGGGTTTTTAACATATGATTTTGTTGAAACATGGGTTATCATACATACACCATGGATATAATGATTTGACTATTTTTAACCTTACGCCCAAGTGACACTTGAACCCCTTAGTGGAATGCAAAGAATATAATTAGAGGATCTACGGATATGTGCTGGAGTAACACTAAGACTCCTTACATGGGCCATCATGGATGTAATCAAAGTGATGACTATATATATTCTCGGAGTGATACTTGGGATCCATTAATGTAGATCCAAGGATAGACTCAAATGTTGATGATGTTATACCACGCGTAGAGAAATACCTAGGTTCTCATGAAGATCACCATGGATGGGCTTGTAGGGTGTTTTGTTTATGATATGCCGAGTGTGATACATGGATTAAAAATATGTAATGAAAAGGATGGTATCTTGTTATTATTTTAATAACAAATGAAATGATTTATTTGATGCGTCTTACAATCCAAAGCACAATCTTGGATTCAATCAAATCCTTATACTTTATTGATGGACTGGTTAGAAAACCCTCGATAACATATCTTTATAGGGGATACTGGGCGAAGATCTAGGACTTGAGGCTTAATTATAAATTGATATAGGTCTGATTTTTTATTTTGATACTTTCTAGATAAGGTCGTAGCCGGATGAATAGGATGGGTTTCCATGGGAATCCGAACCATTATGGGTTTTTACTTTCAGTACTTTCCTTACTTATTCTATTACTGCATGCACATTTTTAATATTATATATTCACTAAGTGAATGTAATTAGTCACCATTTATAATGAACCAAACTTTTGAATAATATTTATTTCCTGAATTTGTTTGTTATTTTATTTTATACTAAACAAAACTATATCCTTTAATTAATGAAGTAAGTATAATTAAAATGTGACCATTGGGTTTCGACTGTTATATGATCGTTGGTCAATATGACTATTTGTCAATATGACAGTTTGTCAATATGACCGTTGGCCAATATGACTGTTGGTCAATATGACCGTTGGACAATATGACCGTTGGTCAATATGACCATTGGTCAATATGAACATCGAAAAATATGACTGTTGTTCAATATGAACATTGGTGAATATGACCTTTATAAGATATAATCTTAATGTTATGATTATTATTTATAAATAAAAGTGATCAAGGTTAATTAATACAGAATGAAGAGTCGATGGCCTCATCCAGTAGACTCGGTCTGTACGGAGCCCATATGTCGGAGCTTGGGAAGGAGGTAGCATCACTGGGCATTAATATGGACCATGTCCAAGACTAACTCCAACATGTTAGTCTTGAACGAAATCACATAAGGCAGAAGTTCAAGCTGATAGAAATCACAACTCGGGTAATGCTGTCTGAGCCACACCAAGATTTTATTACCATTGCGCATCTTACTCTTAGGTCCTATGCGGGTTTTCTAATGGGATATGTAATGAGGACTTAGTTAATTTTGTAATTATTTTGTATAAATAAAATTTTTATTTCTTATTATGGTAAAATTTGGTAATTTTAAATGTCAAAATAAATATTAGATGAATTTATAGAAGTTCCATATTATTGATGAATATTGAAAAAAGGTATTTTAAAATATTTTTTTATATAATTTAAATAATTAATAATTTGAAATGATTTTCAAAAAACAGTCTTCTAAAGTTGTGACCCATAATAAATTTAGAGTCTAATAAGATCAAATTAATTTTTTGTGAATAGTAAATTTTGAATAGTAATATTACCATTTTGAATAGTAATATGACCAATGGAATATTAACCTCACTTAATAATGTATAATTATAATTTAGTCATGTTGAATGGTGAAGTGATATAATATCATAAGTAAATAACTGTTTTATAAATTATTAGTTAAGTATTAGTATTATTTCAGGTAAATAGATTTTTTACTTAAAAATTAAATATGTAATAATTTGAAAATTATTTTCATAAAATGGATTTCATTTTTGAAATCAGAGATTCGATATTAGGTTAGGGTGAATTTATGATATTTTTAAAAATGATTTATTTTTTAGTGAATAGTAAAAATATAGTTCTGAGTTTCGTTGTGTTAATGACATCATCAATGATGTAACCATGATGTAATAATGTTGGTCGACTTGTTTAAAGTAAGATATGTCATGATGTGTCCCAGGTTTGCAATACCATGAGAAAATACCATGGGAAAACCCATGGTTTTTCAAATACCACTAATGTGGTGTCCCTTTGAAATTAAAAAAATATTCCCTCACCTTTTTTAAAAATACCTACCCAATCCTTCATTAATTTAAATCAAAATTACTCTTAAAGAAAGATATAGTATTTTTACCATCCTAAGATTCCTCCCAATGTTCGCTCAAGTCCACAAAGTTCCCAACCTTCAAGTTTTTGAAGTTACTCTTCAATGTAAGGGAACCTTTCAATGTCCTCTTTTATTCAAGGAATTATCTTTTGTCATGTCATTTAAATTCCATTTTTTATATTGGGGAATGATCTTGAATATCCATATGTATGTCCATTTTACATCCATGTTTTTATATACCCTTTCTACTCTCATCGAATATTTTTCTCAATTTTAATGTGACACTGTTAGGCTGCTGAATTTTCGTAAAAGGAATCACATCTTCTCTTTTCATTCAAGTTTCCTTTTCATGTGGTATGCCATTCCAACATACATACCATGATCTTATTTATGTTGTATTCTATAACTATTCTGTATTATGACTTATTTATGGGTGGGTAACCTTTTCCCGCCCTCTTTTTAATGTTTTCTAAAACCATGATATATTGCTATTATGCTGTTGAATTTTCTTCTCAAAATCACTCTCTTTTTCTCAAGAAATTATTTTATTTTATTTATGTGAGTACCCAAACCTATTTCATTTATAGGGAAATTCATAAATACATAAAAATGATACAATTCATTATGTAATTGACATACATAAAACCCTCATTTCCTTTCCATGGGTTATAAATGACATAACGATCCTGTTTATAACCATTTTTTTAAACGTCACGATTTTGATATAAAACCCATTTCTTTTATTATATTTGGGTTATTTATGAAATGTTAGATTATTATCTATGTGGATAAAATGAAAATAAATACATATTAAGGTTGTAACCTAATATCACTCTGATGAATTGTGTAAAGAATTTAATCTCTAATGATGATAAGTTTTTCGATACCTTAGTGAATAATCTTATGACACCTTGGGGATAGACCCTGGTGATATGTTCATGAATGTATAAAATAAATGATATAGGAACATTTTCAAGTTATGTTTCAAGTTATTATTTCTATGATATTACAATTTATCATTCCTCTATGATATCTCTAATGTTCTTATTGATATTTCTCAAGTTAACATGTAATTTGTCTCACATGCTTTCCTTACTAGGCCTTATGATCACCCTTTCTTTTGATATATATCTCCAGGTTATGATATGTAGTAATTGTACTTACGATGAACCTATGATGAAGACTTAAAATTGGATTAGAATAATATTTTAGGTTCTCATGTTTTGTGTTCCTGATTTCCAAGACACTAGACTTTAATGATCCCCAATTTGTAAACTGTAATGAAAAGTTATGTAATAAAAAGGATGGATTCCATAGTTGGTATCAAAGGATAATTTATTTATTTGTAGAAATTAGGATACGAAAACTGTAGGAATAAGTATATATAAAACATTAATAATAGGAAAACTTCCTATTATTTTGGTGAAATAAAAAGTAGGTGGTTTCCGAAAAAATAAATCCCTATCTGGATAAAAATAGGTGGATGTGGATCTGGCACATATTTACTTAGGAGTGAAAAATCCAACAAGGTGTTTTGGGCTTAAACTAGGGTATCCTAGTATATGACAATAGGTCTTTCTACACTCTTATTTTTCCACTCATAGGTGATATGTTTGGTTAATCACTAGTTTCTTATATATCATTATGAAGAATTTATAGTGAAATTTAATTGTTTAAGCATAAAGTTTTAAAACATAAAATTAATTTATAGTTAAAAGAATCATAAATGAAATAATATTCAAACTAAGGATTCATTATTTTCAAAAATGGTGGTAAATAGGAGGAACCGTTAAAATGGTGACCGCAATGGACCATGCACTGATGGCCCCCCCCCCGATGGAAGTTAGAATGGGAACTTTCATGAGATTAATGAACAAATTGACTCAAGTTATGGGAAATAGCTTGATTCAAGATGAGAGACTGATCTAACTGTGAAGGGAATAGAATTATTTTAAGTCCTTTATGCATCAATGACCACTACCCTTCAGTGGATCTACTGACACATTGATTACTGAACAGTGGATCAGCTCTATCGAGAATATTTTTTCAGTTCTCTGCTGTTGGGAATTTGAGAAGGTCACATTAGTTGTTTACCACTTAGAGGGAGATGCTGATCAGTGGTGGGAAGTGATTAAAAAACGAGGCCAAGAGTGATGATTAAAGTTATTGAGTGGGAATAGTTCATAGGGATCTTCTTCAAATATTATTTCCCTCATTCTATGAGAACAAAAATAGAGAAGGAGTTTCTCGAGCTGAAGCAAAATGAGAATGAATCTGTTAGAAGATACGATATGAACTTCACAAGAATTTCCTGTTACACATCAAGATTTTTCATGGATACCAATGGGAATGTTGATAGATTATTTGGTGGACTGAGACCTCATCTGTAGAAGAATCTTTCCAACCGAGACTATGATTGCTATAAAGAAATCGTACAGAGTACAATGAAGGATGAACTGGAGTTTGGTGAGACACAATGGTCTCATAAGTCAAATGAAAATATGATATCTATGGATCCAAGCTTGGGGGGGGGGATTGATCAAGGAATAGGAGGCATGCAAGTGTAATGTCCCATGTGTAATATGTGTGGGGAAAAGAATTCAGGAAACTACCTACTTAGGAGTGAGAAGTACTACAAGTGTGGAAGAGAGGGCCACATTGTGTGGAATTGTCATTATGAGGTGATGCCTCAGCATCCCAACACTAACAACATGGGGATGATAGTGCATGCCCTAACTACTGTCCAATTCCATAAGTGTAGACAACTTAGGAACTTTTCCAATCACTTTCCAAATCTGAGGGAAATAGAGGGGAACCACCATCAGCCTCAGAAAAGGACAAGGAAACAAGGTCGTGCCTTTTCTATCATGAAAACTCATGTTGAATCTCTAAATGATGTCTTGACAAGTACTCCCATTGATCTCTCAAAGCTAGAAAATAATTTGTTTGATTATGGTTCTACGCATTCCTTTATTTCTTCCAAGTTTTCAAAGAATTTAGAATCAACCCCTGAATTGATTAAAGTAGAGTTATCAATTAAGACTCCTGGTGGCATTATCCAAGCATTAACAGTGTTTATAGAATCTAGTATTTAATTTTGTGAGCACAACATTATCGTAAATCTATTAGTAATTTGCATGTTGGAATTTGAAATTATACTAGGGATAGATTGGCTCTCAATGTATAATGATAAGATCAAATATAGAAGCAAGGAAATATCAATAGTATTGAATGGAAAACATATAGTTATCTTTCAATAATAGATATCTCAACCAGATATTTCTTTAGAATTACCTCCTATATCCTTATTTATGGAGTTGATCAGTGAAGAAGAAGAATAAAATGAGAGTATAAGGGTATAAAATATCCCCATCATCTAGGAATACATTGATTTATTTCCTCAAGTGTTAGTCGGACCTCCCCCAGAAAGAGAGGTAAATTTATCCATTGAACTTGTACCTGGATCTCATCTAATATCAAAGACCCCATAGAGGATGGAAAATGTGGAGCTAAAGGAATTAAAGAAACAACTCCATGATATTTTGGAGATGGGGTTTGTAAGACCTATTATGTATCCTTGTGGAGAACCTGTTCTCTTTGTGAATAAGAAGGATGGATTAATACAGTTATGTATTGATTATAGATAATTGAACAGGATCACAGTAAAGAAAAAATACCCACTTCAAAGAATTGATAACTTATTTGACCAACATCGTGGGGATCAATTCTTCTCTAAGATTGATCTTCTATATGGTTATAATCAATTGAGGGTGAATAAAGATAATATTCCAAAAAAATACCTTCTGACCAAGATATGGGCATTATGAGTTTGTTGTTACACCCTTAAGACTGACTAATTAACCTTCTATTTTTATGGATTTGATGAATAGAGTCTTTAAAGAATACCTTGATAACTTTGTGGTAGTTTTTATTGATGATATTTGTAGGTTCCTGGCACAGCGGAAGCGCGTTAGTGGGTTTTCCCAACTTTAATTTTAACGTTAAACAACGTTCAATCCGAGATCCGTCACGATATAAAATGCCGAATCTTCAGAATAGAACAAAGAACGAAAAGAAAAGAAGAGTCCCGAAACCCTTGAGGAGGATCATCATATATTGATTATAATTAATTTAATTAATGCATAAGAATTACCTCGTTGGAATTCTTTCTTCGTTGATGTGTCCGGTCATGATTCAGTGATCCGTCATTCCGTCGAAGAATCCAAGTGTAGGATTCCTCTAGTGGTGATCGACATGTGTGTCACGTATCTCTGGATGTCGCCGAAGGGATCTCACGAAAGAACCTTTGCTTGCGATATCCGCCTTTGACCGCCTTGATCTGGTGGAGGATCTTGATCTCATAACTTGAGGGCGTTCTTGGTGGAAAGAGAATTCTCTCTTGGCTTGAGAGTATTTCCAAATCCGTTGTGCACAACCAATAGCTCTTAAAATGTTGGGGTTGTGAGGATATTTATAATCATGTTTGAGGTTAATAGAGTTATGACAATAAATAAATGCGTTACGCGTTTTATTTATTTCATTAACTCTTATTGAAAACCCCCCCATGTCGAATTATTAATTCCTTGACATGCGCCCACGCTGATTATAATAAATATCATTTAATAAAATAACAGTAAATCCTCAAAATCCCAACTGGAAAAACTACACGGCATGTAATAATTAATACACGTCGTGTACTTGTTTTCCATAAAACTACACGGCGTGTATATTTAATATACATGGTGTGTACTTTTATTTTCCATTTTTCTCCACCACATTTATTAGACCTTGAGTAATGACTATTTATTTCTTAAATAAATTTAACTGCATTACTCTCTAATAAATATATTATTTCATCCACAATATATTCTCTTTAAAAACTAGTGTCAAAATAAATGCGATCAGACATCCTTTAATAATTATTAAACCACAGTCGGGAATAATATTTATTTAACTTGTTAAATTAATATTTAACTGAGATACATGGACACACTTAGTGTGTGACCCTCTAGGCCTCTTTCTCAGTGGCATTAGGCTGAGCCTGCCTAAAGTCCAAGGTTAGCATCTAGAAACATGCCAAGGCACCCATAGAGAAAGAAGTTAACGCCGCAATGACGTGTTACCTCCGACGAACGCTTACCGTGTAATATAATCCCTTTGTCTCGATATCTCCAATCAAGCGGGTTGCATGCTAGTGCCATCAACCCATGTGCTTGATTATTATTTCTTTGACTTCCCGGAATTGAACTTGCCCATACCTTACCATGGACATGGATTTATTTAGGCTATATCAATTCCATCAAAGGGCCTGAGATATCTACTTCCGTTATGGAATGGAAGGGACAATTCCTTTCTCGAATTATCTATTAATGTAGTATTACTCGTGACGCACCCAACGTATCCTAACTCGCTGCGAATAGTGTGTCGTCACAGTTTTCTTCAATACATCTACGTGCGCGAGTTTTAATACCCATTAATAATAATCTTAAATTCTAAGGATCAATACACACGTTCGTAGATAGGAACATCCAATGACACTATGAAATGTGGATTTCCTACTGGCGGGTCTTGTTCTCATAATATCCTCCTGGATATTACCAAGGGCGCACACCATGAGAAGGTGCCTCAAAGTTTTATGAGTCCTCACCCCTAATGACCTTTATTATTTGTGTCCCACAAATAATATCATCCGGCCATAGAATATACATTCAAGAACAGTGTTATGGCACTTCCGGGTTCTCATCATAGTAGGGATCCGCTATGACCCTTTAATGCAACAGGTGTCCTTAGGACATTATCACATGACATGTCACACAGAAGAACTATCAAGATGCGATAAGGCTTTTATTTAATGAATAAAGTACAAAGTAGTTGGTTCTAGACCACCAACTCCAACAATATGTTGATATATTCCAAAATTTGCGAGGAGAATGAGGATCATCTATGGTTTATTTTGAATACACTATGGAAGAATAGGCTTTTTGGAAAGTTAAAAAAATGTGAATTTTGGTTACAAAAAGTTCCGTTATTGGGGAACATTGTAACCAATTAAGGAATCAATGTTGACCCTACAGAGACAAAATTTTTAGAGGAGTGACCTCAGCCAACAACAATAATTGAGATTTGTAGTTTCTTTGTATTAGTGAGATATTATAAGAGGTTATTGAAAAAAGTTTCATGACATTTTAATCCATTAACCAAGTTAACTCAAAAAGGGGTCATGTTCATCTTGAAAAAGAAGTGTGAAGAAAGTTTCTAAGTGTTGAAGAAGATATTGGTTACTGCACCTATGTTAACTCTTCCCTCAATTGGATAAGTATTATTTATTTTTAGCAATTCATCTCTAAAAGGGATTGGGTGCGTCCTCATGAAAAATGATGAAGTCATTGCTTATGCATGTCGATAGTGGATGACTCATGAGAAGAACTCTCCTACACAAGATCTTGAGCTAGCTGCCGTCATTTTTGATATGAGGATATAGAGCCACTATGTTTATGGGGGGAAGTGTTATACACAGACCATCAATGTTTGAAGTATATTTTTACAGAAAAGGAATTGAACATGAGACAAAGGAGATGGTCAGAACTTCTCAAAGACTATGATTGTTTAATTCATTATCATACTGGAAGTGAAAACAATGTTGCAGATGCATTAAGTAAGAAAGATGCAATTGTTCTATCCTTGATGAGGATTCAAAGAGATCCCTTGATCTAAGACCTAGTGAAAATGGACATGGGAATTATAAAGGAAGGGACATCATCCACCCTATCCCAAATTATTTCTCAACCATAATTACTAGATAAGAATAAGAAATATCAGAATGAAGATCCTTTGTTATAGAAGAAGTTTGAGGCTATGAAGGATTGAAAGTTTTCTGAGATCAATTTTGATCAAGAAGGTGTTCTAAATTTTTTTAGAAGACTATGTGTTCCATTTATTCTGAAAATAAAGCAGGAGATAATGGATGAATATCATAGCTCTACTTTCTTTATACATTCGGGAAGCATGAAAATATATAGGGACCTTTGTGAACATTCTTGGTGGGATAATATAAAAACGGAGATTGCTAACTACACTTAATGGTGCCTAGTATGTCAGAATGTAAAGGAAGAGAGATAACTTCCTAAAGGGGTATTGTAGCCACTACTCATACCAGTATGGAAGTGGGACAATATCACTATGGAAAATGTTAATGTTCTCTTAGGAACATTCAAAGGAAATAATCTGATATGGTTTATTGTGGACCATCTTAAAAAGACCATCCATTTTATCTATATTCAAGAAGATTTTACTCTTGATCAACTTTCTAGGATTTACATGGAGGAAGTGGTAAGGCTGCATGGAGTTCCACTTTCTACCGTATCTGATCATGATCCAAGGTTCACATAAAAATTATGGAGAAGTATCCAACATGCTCTAAGTATTGAATTGAATTTCAGTACGACATATCACCCCCAAACTGATGACAAATATTAAAGAACTATTCAAACACTTAAGGATATATTGAGAACATGCTCAATGGAATTTAAAGGTGGATGTGATTAACATCTCCCATTAGTTGAGTTCTCTTATAATAGCAGCTTCCACTCAATCATTCAAATGGCACCCTATGAAGATTTATATGGGAAGATATGTTAAAATTATACTTGTTGGGATGAAGCTAGTGATACAAAGCTTCTTGGTCCTAATCTTGTGTAAGAGATGAAAGAGAAATTCCATGTCATCCAGCAACACATTACAACTTCTAAAATTCGGAAAAATATCTACGCCCACAACCATTGAGGGGACATGGAGTTTGATATTGGCTACAAAGTCTTTATTATAATTTCACCTTATAAGATAGTCATGAGGTTTGGGAAGAAAGGGAAGATCATACCTATGTACATTGGCCTGTGTGAAATCCTTGATCGTGTGAGAGCAGTGGCCTATAGACTTGCACTTCCTCCAAATCTAGCACAAGTTCATGATCTATTCCACGTATCCCTCTTGAGGAAGTACATACCTGACCCTTAACATGTATTAAATCCATAGGTGGTACAACATGAACATGACATCACTTACTAGGAGCAACTGGTGGAGATCTTGGATCATAGTGAAAAGGTTCTACACAACAAGACTACCTGCCTTGTTAAGGTGTTGCGTAGAAACTAAAAAAGTGAAGAAGCCATCTTGGAACTAGAGGAGTCTATGAGGTAGAATTACCCACACCTTTTCTCTTCAGAGGGTACAAGTTAAAATTTCAGGGATGACATAAGTGGGAAGAATGTAGCGACTCAAACTTTGGAATAATATTTGTTTCTTGAATTTGTGTGTTATTTTATTTTATACTCAACAAAACCATATCATTTAATGAATGAAGTGAGTATAAATAAAATGAGATTGTTGAGCTTAGAATTTTGTATGACTGTTGTTCAATATAAATGTTGGAAACTATAGTCTTAAAGTTATGATTATTATTTATAAATACAAATGATCATGGATAATTAATACAGAAAGAAGATTAGATGTCCTCAACCAGTATACTTAGTCTGTAAGAAGCCCATATATTAGAGCTTGGGAAGGAGGTAGCATCACTGAGGTTTGCTCTGGACTAAGCCCAAGGTGAACTTCAACACATTAATCTTGAACCAAATCGCTTAAGGTATAAATTCAAGCTTATAGAAATCACCAATCAGGCAATGTTGTTCGAGCTGCCCCGAGATTCTATCACTATTGAACACCTTACTCTTAGGTCTTATACAAGTGTTATAAGGGGATATGTAATGAGGCCCTAGTTACACTGTGTAATCATTTTGTATAAATAAAATTATTAATTCTTATTATTGTAAATTTTTTGAATTTCAAATGTCAAAATAAACATAGGATGAATTTATAGAAGTTCAATACTATTGATGAATATTGAAAAAAAAGTAATTTTAAAATGTTTTTTAAACTTTAAATAATTTATAATGTGAAATTATTTTCAAAAAATAGTCTTCTACAGTTGTGACCCGTAAGAAATTTAGAGTCTAATAAGATCAAGTTAATTTTTTGTGAATAGTAAATTATGAATAGTAATATTACCCTTATGAATAGTAATGTGAACAATGGAATAATAAACTCACTTAAGAAAGTAAAAATATAATTTAGGCATCTTTAATGGTGAAGTGATATAATATCATAAGTAAATAATTGTTTTTGAAATTATGATTTATGTATTAGTATTGTTTCGGGTAAATAGTGTTTTTACATAAATATTAAATATCTCATAATTTGAAAGTAATTTTCATAAAATGGAGTTCAATTCTTAATTTAGAGCTTTGATATTAGGTTAGGGTGAATTTATGACATTTTTATAAAATGTTTTGTTTTTTGGTGAATAATAAAAATACAATTTTGAGTTTTGGTGTGTTAATGATATCATTAATGATATAAACATGATGTAATAATTATGGTAGACTTTTGTACAAAAATATCTGTTATGAGGTGTCCCAAGTAGCTTATACCATGGGAAAGTACCTTGGGAAAGCCCATGGTTTTGCAAATACCACTAATGAGGTGTCCCTTGGAAATTAATAAAATATTTCCTCACTTTTCCAATAAATACCAACCCAATCCTTCATTACATTCATTAAAATTTTTTCATCTATTAAGGTCTAGTATTTTTACCTCCTAATAAGTCCTCCAAATGTTCTCTCAATCCCCCATATTCCCAACCATTGAGTTTTTGAAGTTACTCTTCATGGTAAGGGAACCTTTCACCCTCCTCTTTTAGTCAAGGACTTATCTTATGTTATGTATTTTAAATTCCATTTATTATGTTGGGGTATTTTATTATATATCATTATTTGTGTCCATTTTATGTCCTAGTTATGAGAAAACATTTACTCTCTCATCAACTATTTTATGAATATTAATGTGACGCCATTAGGCTGCCGAATTTTCATAAAAGAAATCACATCTTCTCTTTTCTTTTAGGTTTCCTTTTCATGTGGTATGTCATTCAAAAATCAATACCATGATATTATTTAATTTTTATTATTTCCCTATAATGTATTATAAGTTATTTATGGGTGGGTAAATCATGTCTCCTCTCTTTTTAATGTTTTCTAAAACCATGTTATATAGCCGTTATTGTACATAATTTTCATCTCAAAATATCGGCCTTTTTCTCAAGAAATTATCTTATTTTATTTTTGTGAATAACGAAAACTATTTCATTTACAAGCGTATTCATCAAGAAATAAAAATATATATTTTATTCTGGAATTTTAATACATAAAACCATCATTCTCTTTCCATGGGTTATAAATAACATAATGATCTTGTTTTTCAGAACTTTTTAAAACGTCATGATTTTGATATGAAACCCATTTATTTTATTCAATTTGGGTTATTTATGAAATTTCTGATTATTATCTATGTGGATCACATGAAAATAAAAACATATTAATGGAACACCTTGATTGTTCTTCAATTCATTGGGTAACCAATTTAATCTCTAGATATGACAAGTTTTACGATACCTTTGTGAATAACCTTGGTAATTTTATGACACCTTTGGGATGATCCCTATTTATATGTTCATGAATGTATAAAATAAATGATGTAGACACATTTTTATGTTATGTTTAAAGTTATTTTTTCTATTATATTCCTCTGTTATGTCTCTCATGTTCTTATTGGTATTTCTCAAAATCACATGTAAACTGTTTGACTTTCTTTCATTATTGGGCCTTCTGCTCACACTTTCCTTTGAAGTATGCCTCTAGGTAATGATATGTAGTAATTTTAATTAGTATAAAACTATTATGAATAATTACAAGTGTATTAGAATAGTTTTTTATGTTTTCATGTTTTATATTCCTGATTTCCAAGACACTAGACTTTCAGGATCCTATGTTTGTAAAATGTGATGAAAAGTTATCTAATAAAAAGGTAGGATGCCATATAATTGGAGGTGGACTATAGAGATTTTATCTCACACCGTAATAATGATTTTTTTGGTACATGAGAATATTATATGACTACAGTTATTGCTAAGGGAAAGTTCCCGGCTATATGTTTTTTATTGTTTCTTAAGAGAAGGGGAGCGCATAACCGAGTTGAGTCTCGTGATTCTAGTTGGAATAGTTTCTGGTATTTTTGGTATTATATTACATGTATTGAACTATTTTGTTTATACCTATTTTTGAAACATTTTATATATATTAAATGATCATCATTTTATATGATATTAATTCTAGTATTGTTATCTATACCTATCTTTTTATATTTACCCACCATCTGATTGATTTACTACTTTTACTATTGGTAGTATGCTTTCTACCAACGTGTTAAACTATAAGAAGAGGGAATAGTCTCACCATATCCACACACTATGTAACATACCACACCTCATCATTTTCTTTAGTTGAGGCAGAAATTCTACTTGGATTTAGGTGGCATCCCCAATTGGCCAAAGGATGGAAATAAATGCCAAGGGTTTCAATACCATTGGGGGAAAATTTTACCTTTGAAATTAAAAATAACCACAACCAAGAATACCATAACATAAAACACTATATGATTCTTTATAATAATGTAATACTACCCAAATTAATTCTAAAAGTCAACAATACAAAACTTCACCATGAACAATATCAGAGTTCCAAAGCGGAAGACTAAACCACAAAGCTCAAAAAATCCAAAGACATAACTCCTTAGCTCCCAATATGTTACATGATCGAACTCCACAATCAAACCCAAATTATCAGGACTAATAACTAAAAAATAAGGTACCTTTCTTTTACATGTGTTTTTATAAACAATATTTGCAAATATAGTAAAGTGACAAAGAAGTGGGTGAGTAATGAAACTCAGAAGGTTTTCCCTAAATGATTTTCCTACTCATACCAATAGGATAGAACATGTTTGAAAAAGTATATAAAACAATTTATATAATATAATTTAAATAATTTTTATCAGTTTATACCAAATCCAAGCATTTTCATAACAAAATAGTTTTCATGGAAAACAACCAAACAAGTTCTTCAAACCATTTCACCAATCCATTTGGAATATCCCATTCCAATATATACATCTACAAATTCATGTTGAGGTGAACTTTCCATACTCAAAAGTAGTCTCTCATTAATATTCTAAGTCATCACAAGGTAACCATATAGTCGTTTCCCAATAGCACATGCCCCTTACATAGGGTCTGATTAATGAAAATGAACATACGAACACCAATTATCCCAAAAACTTATCAAAATAATTATTCTAGAACCACTTTAATAATGTTGTTTTTATTTAATAAATTTCCAAAAAAAATTTATCATAAAACAAACCAAACAAAAAATTTAAAATTATTATTTTAAAATCATTCAATAATTCACTTTTCACAACAATTTCAAAATTTCACAAATCCAAAAACAATAACTAAAGTGGATTTTACCATGATTCACACATAAATTCATAATAATTTTCAAGTAACTCAAAAAATTGAAGCCTATCCATAAAGTTATAATAAGAGGAGTTGAGAGTGAGTCCACACACCTCATAAACTTTGGTCGAAATGAATAACAACAGGAATTATTTTACAAAACTGGGTTTAGTCTAAAAAAACTCACATTAGATCTTGATCCATAACATCAAAAAAATATTATCTCATCATATTTGAAATAAACTATCATAGATCTATCCCTGAAGGACTAGGTATATGAATCTAAGATATGGATGAAGAATATATCTATGAAAAAACACCAAGGGAATAAAAATACCATGTAATTAGGCCTTCAACATACATAGATTTGCTGATGGATTGCCCTCAGATTGATCGGAAAAGTCTCTATATCCTTTTGGAGGATAAAAAAATGAGTTAGGAATAAATGATTGGTTTAAAGGCAATTTCTTATAAGATCCATTTTTTAGGATCTAAATATAAACTATCTACTATTAAGATTCATGATTAAGTAAACTGTGTGCAAACCATGTTCCAACCACTACCTCTAAACACCCTTCGCATGGTTGGATTTCATGGTTATAAAAACTATACTACAACCATGTTTTTACATCTATTCCAAAAATCACGGGTACTCTTTGGTTTCCACACTATTTTGAAAAGTCATGTGCCTAACCGGGAACCTACCCAAAATCCACTATTTCACTTTGCATGGTTTATTGGAGACATTACATGGTTCCTAATAACCACAATAAAACTGTAAACCTTTATAAAACCCCCAAAAGTATTCCAAAAGTCCTCACAAACCTCCAAAAATTCTCCCAAACAATTTACATACTTAAAATAACTAAATAAAGGGGTACTTAATTGAAATATATGGTGATAAATTATCCAAAAAATTTTCCTTTTCTTCATAAAAAAGTATAAAACCACCATTGTCCTGAAAGGGATCTGGACAATGCTCAGCCAATTCCTTCTCTCATTCCCAAGTCTCTTCCTAAATCTGATCATGTTGCTAGAAAACCCAAAAATTTTTCCCATGAAATAATTTCACTTGGATATCCACAATCCTTAACGACAAATGGACCAACAAATCATCAAACATTAGGTCAATGTGATCCCATAAAATTACATAGTCAGGATAATAATGGTACTTCTTCAACAAAGATAAATGAAACACATTATGCATTGAACTGAACTGTGGTAGTAATTCTAACTGATATGACACCTCAACACCTATTCAAGTATCTCAAAAGGTCCTATGTATCATGGATATAACTTTTCTTTATTTCAAAAATGATGATGCCTAAACCATATAGATATTATCAAGAACACATTATCACTCACCTAAAATGAAAATGGCCACTAACGATGATATACATAAATTTTTTGAAAACTCGGTGTTGTCTCCATACATTTCCTAATCAACTGAATCTTCTCTGTTGTCACTTGGACAAGGCTCATCACAACTAGTGATGTCGCACCAATTTCCACCCATCAAAGTGGATAATGATAAGTAAGCCCATTCATTGCTTCAAAATAATCCATTTGTATCAAGTCATGGTAACTGTTGTTATAAAAGAACTCCACTAATGGTATATGCTCCTCCCATGAGCTGCCAAAATAAATTATACAATCCTAGAGCATGTCTTCCAATATTTGTAAAATCTTTTCAGATTATCCATTGATCTGAGGGTGATATTCCATAACCATTTTCAACTATGATCCATGGATTTTTTGTATGATTTCTATAAATGAGATATAATCCTTGGATATTGATAAAATAATATCTAAAATAGTATGCTATGACTCTTTACCAATACTTGGATATAGATTTTTGATAAGACCTCCACTATATGAGATTCATGAATAGAGATGAAATGGGTCAAATTTGTGAGCTGGTCCACTATCAACCATATGAAATTGTGTTTCTAAACTATTCCTGGGAGACCTGCTACCAAATCCATGGCTATCTTTTCCCATTTCCAAATAATAATTGGTAAATACTACAACATAACAGCTGGTCACTATTTATCTTCTTTCACCTACTGACAAATAATCATCTCAAAAAAATAAGCTACCTTTCTTTTAATATCGACCCAGAAAAATACTACTTTCAACACCTTATAATTTTTTTGTATTCCCAAATGAATAGCCCACTTCAAATGGTGGTAATTGTGAATAATTTGTTCTAAACAAGCCATATGTACGACCATCTAATTTAGAAACCACAAAACTGAACTCCCATATAGATTCCATCCCACATGATCTCCCCACCATTGAGTTTTGACCTCATTAAGACACATTATAAATTTAATGCATGTGCCTTTTTGACTACCTCCACCAAATCAAGAACCAAAGAAAATGGATTGAAAACTGCTGGACTACCTCGGTCTTCAAATTCCAAGTTCATGTCAGCTACCACTGGAATCAACTACCACTAATACAAATAATATTTTTTCAACTTACTATATGAATTTCTACTTAATGCATCTAGTAACGAATTTCCTTTACCTGGTGTATACATCAAGTTAAAGTCAAACATGTTGAGAAACTCCATCCTTCTTATTTGTGTAAAATTCAAATATCTTTATAAGAAAGTGTGTTTAATGTTGTTATGATTTGTAAACAGCATAAATTTCTCACCAAATAGGTAATAGGACCATGTCTATAAAGTATGGATTTTTGAAGCTAACTCCAAATTATGTGTCAGGATGTTCATCTTATAAAACCATAACTGTTGTGATCCATAAGCAACAACATGATCGTCTTTCATATGAACACATACCAAACCTAATCTTGAAGCATCACAATACACCACATACCCTTGTCATAATTTTTAAATAATCAAGATTGGTGCTTATTTAAGGAAAAATTTAATCTCCTATTGTTTTCTAACATTCCTAGATCTATTGGAATGAAAATTTTTCCTTATTAAATCTATCATTAGTGAATATAGTTGTGAGAAATAATGGAAAGAATTTCTTTAATAACCATATAGACAAAGGAAAATACACATCTCAAATAAATTATTTTTTGGCTACCAAGAGACAACAACTAATATATTTTTTGAATAAAAAACACATCTTTTAGAGATAACATGGCCAAGGAAACATAGCTCTTTTATCCAAAAATTACACTTTGATAATTTTTCATATAGAAGATGATATCTCCAGATTTATGACACTATCTCCAAGTGTGGATGATGCTCATCCCTTGTCCTTGAATACACGAATATGTCATCCACACACACCACCAAAAAATAATCTAGATAACTTTGAAATATATTATCCATCAATTCCATGAATATTTTTGGTGAATTTGTATGACCTAATGGAATAAACACATACTCATAATTTCCGTATAATCTCCTGAAATTTGTTTATAGAATATCCACCTTCTAAACCCGCAATTGGTGATATCCCAAGTGCAATTCAATTTGAGAGAACCATTGGGCTCCCTAATCAAACAGATCATCAATGCATGGAAGTGGATACTGATTCAATATCATTATTTGGTTAATATTACAATAATCCACACAGATCCAAATAGTTCCATATGTATTTTTCACAATAAAGATCGGTGGTTCCCACATAGATGTTCTAGGCTGACTGAACCCTTTACTTTACACCTCTTTCAAATAAATTTTTAATTACCTTATTTTTGTTGGTTTTATCTAATAAGAATGAAGAGAAATAGAACTAGGCCCTTGGTGGAGATCAATTGTAAACCCCACTTTTGTTGTGGGTTTAAACCCTTAGAATTTTTTCGTAAAAATATTTTGAATCAGATCTATAATAGCTAGAAAACCTTTATTCTTGATCACTTCCACCGATTCCAATGTCAACACCGCCAACTAGTATGAGATAATTCCAACTGATGGTTCCAACAAGACTATTGTACATAAATTTATATTTTATTCCCCTCTAAAGAGATGCTCAATGCAATCGTCAACCGTAAAACTAAACCATTGGGTATAAAAATTGATGTGATCTTTGAACATTGTCAACCAATACATACACAAGATTATTTATTAAATATCCATATTAAGTATAGAGTATTTTGATATCATATCATCTCCATCAATTTTTATAGAACATGATCTATCAATATAGGCTCAAAATTTTCTTCAACTAAGAGGATTTTTATGTTTTAATATAGATGAAATCATTTCAACATTAAATACCAACCAATGAACAACACAAGAAGCAATAAAAAATTGGGATGAACCTATATCAAACAAAACTTTCATAAGTGGATAATTCAAAATAATTGCACCTATCACCATAAATAGTTCATATTGATCATCCATAATCACTTACTTAGCTACATATAATTACTTACTCACTGCACTTTATTCTTTATTTCCTTGTTGATATTGCCCTGCCGGAAGATTCATGGTTTTCCTAGAATCACAATGGCAAGCTCGATTATTGTGATGAAAATTATTCTTCTACCCTCATCCCATCGAAGTATACAACATCTATAAAACATGATATATGTCATGAACACCCGAACATGGAGAACTATGACAATAGTCCTGAAGATGTACCATTTAGTGGCAATTATGGGATGATCTAGTTGGTGCTGTATAATATTACATGATGTGATCAAAATATCGACATTAGAAACATCCAGTATTACTCTTTGGTTTAAGATGAATATTCATTGATCCATCCATATGATTTTGAGTAATTCCACTAACTTATAAATAAGTTTCCCTCTTCCTCTTGTTCCAAACATTAGAGTTCCCACCGTTTCCTATAGGTTTCGACATGCTTCCTCCACCTGTAGTTTCATATATTTTCCATTCTACCCCTATCTCTTTATTGACCATCTCTATATAATCCATTATACATTAAATAAATAATCAAACGAATATCTTTCGTAAGCCCCAATTCAAAAATGCATGCCTTTAAGGAAACACTTATAGAAGCTTCAGGAGTAAAGTGAACTAAATTTATAAATTTAACTAAATTCTCTTTCAATGAGAGATTCTCATACTTCAAGATGAAAAATTATGTCATTGTTTCAATCTGGAATGTATGACGATATAATTGTTTTTTAAAAAATTATTCAAAATCCTTCCATGAAATGTCTTAGTCTAATTTATCCGGAACTACTGAATCCCACCATTGATGTGCAAGGTCCTCTATCATATATGTCTCCAACTTGAATTTCAGCTTTTTTGGTGTGCCAATGAAATCAAATATTCAATTAATCCTATTCATCCTCACCTTCACCTTCTCTGGTTTTGAATCACCCTGAAAGATGGGTGGATTCTTCTTATGTAATTTAATTTAATGATCCATTTTCTTTGGTTTATCCATTTGGTTCCCTATATCCATAGACCTAAAATCCCATACAATAATACAAACTAGATTTTGGTTCACTTGTGGTTCATGTGAAAATATATTCTTATCCGAATCTTCCATTTGGTTTCTATGATTCCTACCATGTGCCATTTTCTACTACAAAAATACCAAAAGTCTCACTCTCTATCAACTAAAGGATTAAAAATTTCAAATTCTACCGGATCACACATATCACAATAAGGATTATCTAAATTAAACAATTTTCTTCTTCAAATAATTTAAAATAAATGAACCATGATTTTGAAAATAAAAACATTTTCAAAATACCAAAACATTTCATTTTTGAAAATCTCACATTTGAAAATAATTTCAACATTTTTAAAAAATCATCTCTTTTTCACCAAAAAATAACTCAAAATCAAATATTCACACCAAATGGGATGTCATTTCTATAATGAATGTCCCACTCTTCTCCTTGGATAAACCAATGAAAATAATATTACAACTCCTATAAGTGTCTCAGAATAGTCATGTACTAAACTACATGGAAACATGAGTTTCATAATAAATAGGTTAGATATGCCTTTTTATGCTCTACATTTCATGTTATGAGGATCCTACCCCCATGATACCATCACAACTCAAGGACTAATCAATAATGATATATCAAATTCAAGGATGACACAACTGACACTGCAGGATAAAAAGAAAGATAACCCTTGTGGCAACAGATTTGGATCGACCAAGAATGATACCATTTTAACATCCTACCCTTACCGATTGGCTTGAGTTGAGGTGAAATTTCTACCTGGCCTTTGTAGACATCCCCAAGACACCAATGGATTAAAATAAATGACATGAGATTCAATACAATTGGGGGATGATTTTCCAATTAAAAATAAAAAAAACAACAAGAAAGCATACCATAACCAAAACCAATATACAATGGATGATAATAATGTAATACAACTCAAAGTAATTCAAAAAGATAACAATACCAAACTGGACAATAAACAATTTTAGAGTACCAAAGCGGAAGACTAAAGAAAATAGTTTAAAGACACCAAGACATAACTCTACTGCTCCCAACATGCTCAATGCTCTAAATTAACAATCCATCCTAAAGTATCATGATTAATCATTAAGTAAATGTGGTAATTTGGCTTTACCAATGTCTTGATAAACAAAATTTACAAATGCATCAAAGTTCCCAAGAAGGGCATGTGTAATGAAACACAGTAGGTTTTCCCGAAATTATTTCACTACTCACGACATTAGGATAGAACATGTTAGAATAATTATATAAAAAAATTTATATTGGGAACTTAATTTTTTTAATAGTTTATATCAAATACAAGAATTTTCTCAACAAAACAATTTTCATTGAAAACAACCAAACAAGTTCTTCAAACTATTTCATCAATCCATTTGGCATAAACCATTCCGATGAATACATATACACCTTTATCTCAGTGTTACCATTCCATACTCATGATTGATATCTCCTCAATCTACCAAGTCATCACTAGGTATCCATATACTAGTTCCCCAATGGATTACACCCCTTCCATAGGGCCACTTCAATGAAAATGAAATACTCCTAATGAATTATGAAAAAACAATTCCAAAACAATTGTGCCAAAAACACTTAAATAAAATAATATTTTTATTTAAAACTTTTCAAAAAAAAATTTCTATAAAAAATAGAACAAAATTTTTTAACGTCATCATTTTATAATAATTTAACAAAGCCATTTTAATAATAATTATACAATTTCACAAATCCAAAAACCATCACTAAAGAGGGTTTGTACCATGATTTATGCATCAATTCACAATAAATTTCAATAAATTAAAACTATTTGAAACCTAAACTTAAATTTCTAGGAAGTGGAGTTGAGAGTGAGGACACCTACCTCAGAAACTACGACAAAAACAATGAACGATGCAAATTATTCCACAAAACCTTGTTTAATTTCTAAAAATATACCTTAGATATTGTTTCCTAACATAAAATAAATCCATATATAATCATTATTGACATAAAATATCATGTATCTATCCCAAAGGGACCACATCTATAAATCTAAGAGAGGGGTGAAGAATATATCTAAGGAAATCCAACATGGATGGGAACTTACCAAGAAATCTGACCATCAATGCACCATGATTTTCTAATGGATTTCCCCTGGATCAAAGGGAAAAATTTACTAAAGCCTTTAGGAGTAGAGAAAAATGATTTATAATAATAAAAAAATGAGTGGTTTATAGGTAATTCTATGTGATATCCAATTTTTTATGATCAAAATTTAAACTGTGCATGGTCAGGTCACACTGTTAGTCAAACTGTGCACCAACCACTACGTCCAAACAACCTTCATATAGTTGGATCACATGATTAGAAAAACCATACTCCCACCATGATTTTCAGTCTATTCAAAAAGAATGGTTACTCCTTATTTTTTAAACCCTTTATAATAATGGTACAGCTTCCTAAAATCCATTGTTTCACTTTTCACTATTTCCTGGAGCTGTTGCATGGTCTCTACTAACCGTGATCAAACCGTGCACCTTCAGAGAATCTCCAAAACATTCCAAAATTCCAACCAACCATCCTAAAATTCATCCAAACACTTTACATACATAAAATACATAAATAAATGGGTACTTACTTGGAATAGGGAGTATGGTACTTCTAGGACCCCACTGCTAGTTGGTAGCCTCTAATATTTGGGGATATGTTCTTGAGGCCATGTGAACAACCAGTATCGAGGAAACTTTCAATGGAATTTGGGTTTGGGATGTTACATAACTGTTGGACCTTTATAAAACCTTGAATAATTATTATATCTTATTAATATGGGAATATCGCCCCTTTATAAATGTGATATAGGAATGAATTTTGTTTATAAACATGATACAGGCATGGAGTCCCCTTATTAATGTGTCAAGGGAATGAAGTCCCTTTATAAATGTGACACGAGCATGGAAAACATATACAGGGATACTGATAATAAAGACAGTATAACATGATAATAGTAATGGGATCCCTATATTGTGATACTAGGAATGTCGTACCTATACTATGATACTGGGTTTGGCCTCCCTATAATGTGATACTAGTCATGGTGCCCCTATACTGTGATACTGGCCCTGATGTCCCTATACTATGATACTGGTCATGGAATCCCTATACTGTGATACTATGCATGACATCCCTATATGATGATACTAGGAATAGTGCCCCCTACTTTAGTGATACTGGGTATAGTGTCCCTATACTATGATTTCAGGGATTGCATCCCTTGAAACTTGTTTAGAGATATTCCATCATGGGCCAAATTAGGTAGTGTCAATTTGGTTTCTTACAGTAACCAGATCCAAGCCATTCACAATTATCATTACTAATTTACATTATAATATCCTCACACTACCATATTATACACACAGATTTGATACTTCTAGACCTTGTTGGTGGTGACCTACTGAGTTTATCTCACACCCTATCTAATCCTCCAATGGTATGCAGGTAGAATATATTATTTTAGTAGTAGACAATGGGGAGAATATTATTATAGATTCATGTCTTATTTCATGAATTAATATGTGATATTGGTAGCATATTACTAGGCTAGATCTTAGTATGCTCTAATAGACTTTTTAGTATTTTGTACCTTTTTTATACCATGTTCTGTATTTACTACCTACTGCCATGTGTACATGATTTCCCTATTTTGTAGATACATGAAATCATCATCCATTATATATGATTCAATTTACAGTTGTTGATTATTATTTAGTGATTCAATGTTTATTTATTCTTCCGCTAAGGTGGGATAGTGGGTTAGTCTTCATAGTTACTGTTTAAACTATGCCATATGTATATATATATTCTTTCACTTTTTACTTGTTATTATTTATGTTGTTCTACACTCTCTTAAGGAGGGAATAATCTCCCCATGGGTACACCCATGACCTTCACTTCAAGTCAAAATCCATTGGAATTTGAGGAGGTGTGCTTGATTCCATGTGGCCAACTGATCTCAGGGAACCTCTAAGTGGCACCTGGGTCAGTACGTCACACACATGGTTATGTAGGATACATTGGGTGCATCATGAATGATATGAAATTAATTATTGACTAAGTAAAGGATTTTCCCCCCAAATTTGATGGAAGTATATATATTTGGCCCATTGATTGTAATTTAACTATCTTATAAATACATGGACATGGTATTATATCGAATATTTTATTTTAGTAAGGTCAAAGAAATATATACCAGGCATATAGGTTGATAACACAAATGACGTTACATGCTTGATCAGACATCAAGATAAAGGGGTTAAATTACACAGTGAACATTTATAGGAGGTAGTCATAACTATGATGTATTTATATCTATTTATAGTCCATGATGTGTTAATAGATATCACTCCTAACCTATGAGTTAGACTCACTACTATCAAGATAAGGGCCCATAAGGTTACACACAAAGTGTATCCAAAAGTTCCACAAATTCTAATAAATTTTTGGTTCAATTGAAGTGAGAGCCATGTGTGGGAAAAAATGGTCATCAAATTTAATGATAACAAGTAATTTAATTCAATTATATCATTAATGTTTTGAATAATGATAATTGAGTTTATTTTTCAAGTTTTTCATAAGTTATTTAATAATAAAAAGTGAATATCATACTGTATTATAGTTTTGAAAAAACATTATCTGGTCATGGTTTATTCAATAATAATGGGAGGAATGAGTTGAGTTAATGGATCAAAGTTTATCATGTAAAATTTAAAGATTTCACCAGTGAGTAGTGAAATATTCATGGTAGGCATAACACATTCACTTAGTTATTCATATTTTTTTAGGTTGATTTAATATGTTTAACTTATATAAGGGATTGAGTGAAATTTTTGAAACTTAAACCTAACTATTTAAGGTCATTTTGATCCATGAACAGTTTTCATGTCCATTTTTCAGGGATTTGGATTCCTCCCCTCCTATTCCCCCTTCTCTTAGGACTCAAAGAGAGAGAAAAATTATGAATGGATTGATATAAGGTTGGGGATCAATTTCACGATGTTATAATGACCATATGATCATCACAAGGACTTCGATTTATTGTACTATCACTTGGGAATTAAATCATGTTGTTTTTGGTTTTTTGGTACATGTTTAGATGAGATAGATGAAATATAGTTTGGTGAATTCATGTAACAATGATCCAAATAAGAGTTGATAATATCGAGATCATTTCATTCCACCTCAATATTTGTTTTATTTCATTTTCATACATAAATTTAATTACTTGAGTTACTTAGTGTGAATCATGATTCTTCATATAGAATCATGTATCAAATGATATAGTCAATATTTAAAAAATGAAAATTCACCTATTTTTGTGCTTATACTACTTATTTAGTTTGTTTCATGGTATGAAAATTCACATATAGGTATTTTATATGGTATCAATGCCACTGATGTCATATTCATATGAGTTTACATGACTAAGAAATAGTCATTTAAATATTTTGTTTGATTTTGGAAATTGAAATTTAAAATAATATTATATATATACATATATATAAAATTTTATAATAGATGTGGATCGAAACATGTGAGAGTTATATCAAGGTGATCGCTATAGAAGAATGATTGGTCAAGGTTGGGTTCACTATTTTTTTTGCGCATGTCAAGAGAAGATTGAATAAAAAAACTTTTTTTAAATGATTGCAGATGGATTTTTCCACCCACCAAATTGATAGCCCCCCTTGAATAATGAGGTTGTACGATGGTGATAAATCCAAATTCTATGGGTGTTATGACTTTAAAATGAAAAATTAATTTTTATTTAATGTTTTGTCATACCAAGTGTCACACCTACTCACCCCCAATCCCCAAGTGGAGCACATACTTCTCCTAACCCACCACACATCTAGGTTACCCGACCTAGGTCATGATGGTTCAGAACAAATAGGAACCACCTGACCCAAACAGAACCACTAAGGGCCTGATTGCACATTAATGACTAGTTTTAGTTCTAAAAAAACCCGAAAAATGTAAAAAAAAATCAAAAATTAATTTTAATTTTCATCAGCTTATAAATAAAAATTCCGATATCCATGAGATGTATATATAATAAATTAAAATTATTCTAATACATCTTTAATTCAATAAAAATACTATCAAGTTGAATATTATAATCTTTAGTTTTTATTCTATAATTTTATTTCATGTTTACTGATAATGATTTGAGACCGATGCCTACATGTATGAGTATTTATTTACTTAATTATAGCATTTAAGTTTTAAAATGCAATAATTATTTATCATTTTGATGATCTATGAATTATTCCTCCATCTATAGATGTATAAGGGCACATGTGTCCACATTTTAGTTTTAAAATGTGGTTCCCTGATCATGAGTTCCCCCCACCAATGTGAGAATATAATTTTTAAATATCGATGGAGATTATAATGAAAAGGATTGAGTTGATATGTAGTGTGAAACCAATGTATAAAATTCATTAGAATTTGAAAAGAACTGTAATAAAGGGTAAGTTATGACTCAAGGTTTTCCCCTAGGGTCTTAGTTGATCTATTGTCTACTTGATGGATTAACCAATAAAAACATCTTATGATTATGTAATTATATATTTATTGTTATCTTTCAAGTATAATTATATAATTATGTGTGTGTGTTGTACTATGATATAGGATAGTTAAAAACCATGTTAGGATAAAAATGAATAAAAATTTAATGACTTTTTCTATTTATTCATGGAAAATATGTGAATGTGATATCATTATAATAATCATTATAAATAAAATCAAATTTCAACCAAAAAGGTAAATGGATTATTTATACATTATTTAATCAATAAATGGTTAATTAATTATTTAAATTCAAATGATTAATAAAAAGAGTGTAAAAGTATAAAATAAAGGATATTTATGAATTAGTTAAAAAATACCTCAAAGAAATATTATGTCAGAAAACATCTTCCATTAATTTATTTATAATTAAAAAATAGATAAAATTTTTGGTCTATCCTTCATCATGACACTTTCATTTATCTGGTAGTTATAATAAAAGTTTTTGGTCAACTTAACCATGTTAAAACCAAGTGTTGATTGAATTAGCATGACATGGTGAAATTTTGAGGCATGTTTTATGGAAATATGAGTCTTGGATTTTATTATTGTGGAATATATTCAATGGATTAAGGAGCTTTGAGTTAATATAGTTGGAATCTCATGAATACCTAAATAACTTCGATTAATTTTTATTAGGACCACATCTGGGTTATGATGAGGGAAATATGGATCCTTAATACTAGAATATCCAAGGGAAAGGTTATTTTGAAGCTAAACCTAATGGATATTGTGATTTGATAACATAATGGTAGAATAAAAAATAAAAATTGATTACATCACATTCTTGGAAACCTAGACAGAGTAAAATATAGTTTTTATTTTGCTGTATAAAAATAGATAGTAATGTGACCACCACATTATCACTATGATCAATATTAAAGAAATATAATTTAATCCCTATCATCAATTTCTAGGATTTTTACATGACCTTGTTCATGATACTATACTAAGAGCACAGATTCTCTATGTTAGAGTATCCCTTTCTTAAGGGAGAGTCTTTTGGGGAGGCTAGTGAGGATGGTAATGTTGTATCCTGGAAACATGTTGACGATTCATTGGATTTCATATTGATCATGTAATATTATATTTCAAATGAGATCAATAATCTGTATGAGGATATGGATTCATATTACATGTTTTCTCATCTCTACGATCTTTTTAAATAGAAGGTGAGAAAAAGTGATACAAAATTTCCAATGAAAATTTCATGTGAAATATTATAATGGGGGCGTTGAACAGACCTCATAATTTCAATATTATTATCTATATCTAATGTTTATACATATTGGGGTTTAAGATTCTATATTATTTGTGAATACATATCATTCATTCCTCACTACCACCAAGCTTCTATAGTTTCTTTATAAATTATAATATAATTAATATTGAGAATTATCTCCAAGAAATACTCAACTTGATTCAACATGCATATAAGTACCTGAGGATTGAAAATTATTGAGTCCTTACACTAAGAAAAAAGAATGGGAAGATAATGGTCCCTATGACTAGTTTCAAGTTTCAGACTTCTACGCACCCCCAACTAGGAAGAGGAATATCTAAAGGCAGAAAAATAAAAAGATGAAGAATGAATTTCATTTGGTAAGAAGAGCCACTGGAAGGAAACTTTCACCTTACTAAAGAAGAATGTGGAAGATTTTATTGTGTCTTTATTGAGTGAATACATTCTATTTCTATAATTTTGGAATTAGATACAAGTTTTTCTATTCACATTTGTATTTGAAAACAAGAACCATGTAGATCTGGGAAGGTTGTCTGAGGTGAGATGTAACACCATCATAAAAGTGAGACTTGATAGACTAAATGTTATTACCCATCTAAAAAAGGATACCATTTTCTTTTTAAATCCATCATAATTAGAAATACATAGTTTAGTATGCTTGCCTTGGAGTATAGTCTGGATGGGTGATTCCTGGGAATGTTTCCCACAGTTTGTGTGAGTGAAGAAAAAGTGAATTTGAAGAACATGTGTTTTCTTATAGGGAAAATCATTAGTATTATATCTGACTGAAGTTAGAATTATCCCATGGTGTGTTGGTATTTAAACTAAATGGGTTGAAGAGTGTGACACCCATAGAAAAGAGTTACCTAATAGACTAAATTTTACTACCCATGACAATGAGATGCACCTTTCCTTTTAGGACCATATGTAATTAGAAATCTAGTTAATAATGCTTTCCCTATATTAGCTTTAGGATGGATGACCTCTTGATAATTTTATGAGGATGTGTGTATGTGGTAAAAAACGCACTTAAAGAGCATGTGTTAGCCTATGGGGATAGTCATTAGTATGACAGGTGACCTTGATGGATAATATCCCCTAGTCTGTTGGGAAAGAAAATAAGGTATTATATGAGTCCTTTGGGGATAGATTATGAGGTTAATGGCCTTGGGAGTTTATTTTTTGTTATAAGGTGGAAATTATATCTTATAATAGATAAATATTGGTTCCATTGACTATAATAAATTTTTGTCTCACTATTCCAACAATAATGACTCTGGTTTTAAATAAATGTTATTACATTTATAGGGTTACCAAAAAACATTATATCAATGTGATTTTTTAGGCATGAATGGATTTATATTCATGTTTGGGAGTAAAATATTTTACTTTTATAAATATATCATTTGTTATGGTATGACACACCTTAATAATGATATTTAGATTTTAGAATATGATTACCAAGTGTTGGAAAATCAATAATGAATCAAGCTAGAACAAGATGCATCAGACCTAGTTGTGTGATCAATGATTTGGTTATGTAAATAATATGAATTTGAAAAATATATATCAAGATGGGTATTTATATTCTTTTAAAAATAAACTACTTGACGTATATCACTTTTGTTTACAAGGTAAAATGACCAAACCAAAATTTGGTGAAAAGGTTTAACGGGATAAAAATATTTTTTAATTTTTTCATACTGACATGCATGGACCCCTTCCAGTTGAACCTATATGTGGATACTCCTACTTAAATAATTTTACCCATGAATTGAGTCGATATGGACGTGTTTTATTGATAAAAAAGAAGTCCAAATCCTTTAGTAAATTTAAGAAAATCTAGAATTATATAAAAAATCATTTTGGTAAGAAGATAAATAAGATTCAATCAATTATAGGTGGAGAATATATAAACCATTTTTTCATTGACTATCTAAGAGAGTTTGAGAAACTACCTAAACTCACTCCTCCTTATACACCATATAGGAATAGTGTTAATGAATGGAAAAACTATATCTTATTGGACATGGTGTGGTTGATGATGTGTAATATAGTTCTTCCACTATAATTTTGGAGATAGTAATTAAAGATTTTGTAATACACACTAAACTAGGTGCTAACTAAGGTGGAAAAACCAAATTCTATATGAGTTAATTTATAGGAACAAGTACGTGTTGTTGAATCTAAATGTGTGGAGTTAAAGAGAATTTTTTAAGGATACCTTCACCAATAAACTAGCACCCTTAGGAACAATTTTTATATTTATTGGATATCCTAAGTAAATAAGGTGATATTATCTATACAACCCCTCAGATAAGAAGGTAATAGTGGCTAGAAATTCTATATTCTTTGAGAGGGATCTCATACCCAAAAAAGATAGTGGGTGTAAGATTGAATTTGATGATGTTGATGCTCAAGACACATAAGATCTAGAAAAAGAACAAATTCTATAATTCCCCATGAAAGAGGTTATTCTAGAGACATAAGTACTGAATAGGAAAAATAATTAGGTTATAGAACCATAGATATATGGTTATAGAGTTATCAAGGATGATAAATCCTTATTAGTTGGTAATAATAAATCCTTTTCCTACAAGGAGGAAGTATGTAGGTTCGAAGATAAAATATGAAAATTAGCCTCGAATTTTAAGATGAATTCCATCTATTAGAACCAATATTGGGTTTTGATTGATCCACCAATTTATGTAATTTCTAGTTGGGTGGAAATGGGTATTCAGGAAGAAATTGTCATGGAAGGTATAGTTAGTACCTTTAAGGCATGAATCATGGATAAAAGATTTAAAAAATGTCAAGACATGGATTATTGAGAATCTTTTTCACCAAGTTATATATTGAAATCCATCATAATTTTTCATTAAACAGAATCTCACAATTATATTTAGTTTTGGAAAATGGATTTCAAGGTAATATTCCTTAATGATAACCTTATCAATGATATCTAAATGATACAATCAGAAGGTTTTGTGACACCAAAGTATTACAATAAGGTGTGAATATTATAGAGATTCATTTATTTGTTGAAGGAAGTATCCAAGTCATATAATATTCACATTGATGAATCTATATGGGAATCTAGTTTCATAAATAAAAAATGTGATCCATGTGTCTACAAGTAGTTTAGTGGGAATACAATCATTTTCCTAGTGTTCTATATTGATGACATATTAATTATAGGAAACGAGACATCAATCTTATAATTAGTTATGTATTGGTTGAAAAGGTTATTATCTATGAAATAATTAAGTGAAACAACCTAAATTATTGTGAACAAGATCATTCTTGATATATCTATGTGGTTTCATGGACCGTGTTAGGGTATATACATTGACTGGATACTAAATAGATGTTGCATGAAACAATCCAAGAGGGGATTTTTTCTAGTGTCTCATAGTATATATATCTCTAAAAAATGTGTTTTAAGACCTAAGAGGAGGGAGAGATAGAGGATAATTAGAAGAAATTATTCTTATGTGATAGGTTCCATCATATATGTTATGCTACATATTGGGATTGATATTTCCTTTGCCTTCAACATAATAGGAAGATATCAAGTAGACCGAGGAGAAAAAAATTGTACTGATGTTAAATCTATCCTAAAGTATATGATACATACTAAGGATATGTTCCTGATTTGTGAATGATATAGGGACATAATAATCTGGTTATATACAAATGATAATTTCCATAAATATCAATATGGTGTGAGGTAATTTTTATGGTATTTATTATTTTTTAATGGATGATATGTGAGTTTTTGGACCTTAAACAACCCTATGATCATTGATTTTATTGTGAAGTATGAGTATATTGTGGCTTTTGATGTTTCAAGAGAAGCGATTTGGATACAAAACTTTTTCGAAGAGCTTTATGTGGAACCTAACAGTAAATGGTATATCATAATATATTGTGATAATTCTACAACTGTGGTTCACACTATAGAGATAATATCAAATCAACTTACAAATAATAAACTTCCAAAGTATCACTTCCTAAGGTATTTTCACTGTAGGGTGAGGTCAGAATATACATTGGTTCAAAAAAGGTGAATGTGAAAAATCTATTGACTAAACCCTTATCTCAGAAAAATGATGAACATAATGTGAGAGCTAGTGGACTGAAATCCATTAGCATCTAGCTCCAGTTAATGTGGGATTCAGTTGAAGTTTATTTCCTATAACAAAAAACTTTTGAATTCCAATTATTAGTATATTAAATGTGTTGAATATTAATAATTATCATACAATACCATGGTTATTATTCTATATAATATTTAATTTTGTAATATAATTAATGTATATATTTCATTTTAAGGTCCTAAAAGTTCCCCATTATAATGAGAACCTTGACATGCTATGACATCATTCTTATATACTTGTTTTATAGTCATATGACATCATAATATTGAACATAAATGATATAGGCTATTAGGGGTAGGGGGTCATAATACATTGTGACTTATTCTCATGATGTTTTCCTATGGTAACCTTCAGGAGATCACATTGTGATAACTGAACTTCCTATATAAATTCAATATGTTTTATGTATCATTGGATATTTCTATATATAAATATGTGTATTGGCCTTTAGACTTCATATTATTATTAATTCATATCATGATTTACCAACTTTGTTGTACTGATAAAAAATGATGAAATATTATTGTGGTGAGGTATGATATATTTAGTGTGACACAAAATAGATGAAATTAATTAATGTGTCAGGAAATGATTTTTAACTTCCATGTTTATGGATGTATGTATCTTTATCCCACTAATTGGAATTGATCTGTCTGATAAATCCATGGACATTACTTTATATCGATATGTTTTTTTAGTATATTCAAAAATATATATATCAAGCATATGGGTTGACAACACAAGTGATGAAACCTGATTAATGAGAGATCGAGACAAAAGGAATATATTAAATACTGAGTGTTCATAGAGGTATTCATAGCTATGACTTATTCTTATCTATTTAAAGTCTAGGATGTGTTGCTAGATACTACTCCTGGTCTATGAGTTGGACTCACTACTATCATCATGATGTCCAATAGGGTCACACACAAAGTGTATACTAATGTTCCACTAATTTAAATGAATTGGATTTCAAGAATAAATGGGCCCCACCTATGTGGAATAGTTAATGTTGAAGTGAATGACCCTGAGAAATTTCATTCAATGGTATTATTCAGGTTTTGATTAATCAGAATTGAATTTATTTCTCAAGTCATTACAAATTTATTTAATTATAAAAAGTGAATATGATATTGTATTATTTTTCAAATGTGTATTCAAGGTTTATTATATAATTATGGGGTGAATGTGATGAATTAATGGATCATGGTTCATAAAATAGAATTTAATGATGTCACAAATGAGTGGTAAAATATTTGCGACATTCTTGACACATTTACTTAGTTACTCATGTCATTTTATGCCAATTCAAGAGGTTTTACTAATCCAAGAGAATAAGTGAAATTTTAGAAACTTAAACCTGGCTATTTAAGATCATTTTGTGTCATGAATAGTATATTTTTAATTTTTCATGAATTTGGAGTTTTGAACTCCTCTCATCCCTTGTATTGATCTTATTGGGAAATAAAGATAAAGAATAGGTTTATACAAGGATAAGGATTGATCATTTGATTTTTGGAGATCATACGAGCATCGTAAGGAATTTGATTTTCCATAATAGTACTTGAGAATTGAATAATGATGTTTCTGGATAAATAGTACATGCGTAAATGATCTAGAGGGAATTTTAGTTTAGTGTATATGAGAAATAATAACATAGAAAAAAGTAGAAAACACTGAGATCTTTCCATTAAACCAAGGTAGCATTTTAATTCAAGTTTTATACTTAAATTTAATTTCATGAGAACCTTAGAACGAATTAGGTATTATTATAACAAATCAACTACCTAAGGATAAATTCAAAAAAAACTCATTTATTTTCATTCTTCTATTTCATACCCGGGTTTATTAACAAACTACCCATTAAATGTTTCACAACCAGTGGATAGTTATATTTAATGACTAGTTTCCATCTTCCTACACCCGTTTTACACCACCTCCATCTTCTACAACCACGCCACCCTTGAGTGTGAAACTATCTTCCCACTCTCATGTGAGAGAAAATTTACACCACCTAAAAATTATTTTTAAATTTTTAAATGTATAATTATATTTCAACAATAATATTTTATAAAATATATCACAAAAAAATAATTAACATGAAATTTAGTGAAATTAATTTTCCAAATACCCATTTAACATATTATATAATCAATGAACTATGATTATTTTTTAAAAAACTATGGACCAAGGAAATATAAACCAAATTTCATAAAGAGATAACAATTGATTAAATCACTGATAAAATCCAATATATTTTGGAATAAATCATGTGTACATTGAGGGTGTTAAAAAATTTATATCATTTTTATCATGAAATTTAGAATTTTCTTCAGGAGGGAAAATTTAGTTTCCATGTAAGAAATATGATCTCAAGGGACTAAAAATTCCTTAAAATGTTTGCATTTATCTTTAGAATTTTGGTTTTCAGAAATATTATGTTTTTTATTGTCAACATGGTGAATGGAATTCAGAAGAAGATGATTTTTTTCAGTTCAAGATCCATCATAGTTTCAAAGTCTGTTTTATAAGGTTGCATGACTATATTATTAGGAAAGAATAACTCAAAATGATATTTTGAACCCTTAATTAGATCCATATCAATTTTATAAGATATTAAAATATGTTAAGGGGGACTTCTATACTAGATTAAAGATAATAAATTTTGAAGATATTAATAATTTATGTCAATGAAATACAATTTTAGAATGTTAAATAGAAGTTTTTATAAAATATTTTCTTTTGTTAATCATTTTTTCTGGAGGAAAATTTGTTTCCTATAAAATTTTATGAAAGAAAGAAGTTGGTCTGGAATTTGGGCCTTTATTATTAGAAAATACATGCATGCTAAAATGATTTTATCATATATTATGGTGAACACGAGTCATTATTTAATTATTTATCATGTATAAAATTGAGGTACAAATAGGTAAAATATGAAAAGTTTACATTTTTTGCATTTAAAAAATTACAGTATTTTCCAATTACAAATAGATTGAATCATATATTTATATATCACAACATAACAACATTTATGACATGGATTAAATCCAATATTTATACCAATAAAATATTAAACCATCACTATGATGGTGATTTATGGAAACAATTTGAGCAGGTTCATTCATATATTTGTTCAAAACCTCCTAACTTGTGATTAAATAATTCTACTGATGTTATTTGTACATTTAGTTCTTATGATTTTCAATATTTTTTTGGACTATTTTCATAACTTCATACTACTTACCTCCTTGTATGTTTATAAATAAACCATATACCTATTTGGTGTTACCAATTCCTTTCCATCCAAAAAATAATATTGATGTTTATTTTAAACCACTAATTAATGCATTGATTTTATTATAGAGTGATGATATAACCATATATGATGTTGGTTTACAATATAATTTTACAATGAAATATTCAATAATATAGAAAATCAGTGACTTTCTATCTATTGGTATGTTATCCTGATGGAGTATGCATCGTCTAAAATCATAATTGTTATACATGAGTGAAAAAATGTGTTTTTAATTTTAAATTGAAGAAAACCTTATTTTTTTGTTTTTTATTTATTTTTCTTTCTAGAGATCACTTTTCTAAGGAAAGTAAATAATTTTATAAAATTTATAATAGAATGAGATGGAATTTTATTATTTCTCATATGTATTCATTAAAAATATATTTTTTATTCATTACCTCATAATACCTTTGTAAAAGCTACAAATTAATAAAAATGGGTATCTTTTGGAAGGGTCAAAATTGGATAAGGTGAAGTATTGTTGAGGAACTATTTCATTTTTCTGATTTGTCAGTCTGTCACATGTTAAATATCATTCATATTTAGTAGAATTGTATTAATAACATATTTTATGTTGTTTTCAGAACACCTAGAATGTTTAATGATTTTGTAAAGTCAGGGATAGATCATTCCATAATTTACAAGTATCATGAACTTGGGTTATTTATAAATAGAAGATCCGAAAATCTAATGAATCCAAAAGTATCTTATTAAATTTTTGAAAAAATTAGTTTATTATTCAATCAATTTATTTTACAATTAATGTCACCATATGGATACACCTATAATTTTTCATGTTATATCAGAAATGGATATATTATAGGATTAAAAAGTCATAATTTTAATGTCACAATGGAAAGATTACATCTTATTGTCCTTAAAGTGTTATTTAATTATTCATTTTGTTACGTGTTTATTAAAATATCATATTTTTTCCAATATAGTTGTGTGGAAACAATATAAAATGACACACTAGGTTTTCTGTAAAATCCTTTTGTGAAACTTTTATGTAAACTGGAAGAAATATATCAACCGATGGAACATTTGATATTACATTTTTTACATGAAGAAAAATATTTTAGGCGAATGCATTTCAAATGGATGTACTAATATGAGTGATTCATGAAAAAAATAATAACAATGTATACAAAAATTTATTTGTTGAAATGTAAATTGGATAAGTGTATTTTCAAGAGGGAATTTTTTTATTTATGAACCTACTACGTTCAGCTTGAATATCCTTCAAAACATAATCGATTGACTCACAATGAGAGAAGTAGTGATGATGTAATAGGAAATTTATTTTTAGTATTTAATCAATTTGATTTATGTTTTTATGGTGATCATGAGTGATGACTTTTATATGACAAAAACAAAGAGCTCACAAATTTGTTTTGATGAATTGTGAAGAAATGAAATGATTTATATAATAAGTGTTACTTTTTTCTATATCTTATAATATTTTATAAAATTAAATTTATATTAATTATTTATAAAATTTTAATATGATCATATCAAAAACAAATTCATAAAAATTATTCCTGATGCTCTTGAATAATTTCAACAATGTAATTTTTATGTAGTTTTCAAAGACTGGAAAGTTAGATTGTTTAACCTCAGAAATTAAAAATCAATTCCATATTTTGTATATTATTAATTATTTTTTATTTACCTAGGTAACATAACTTGGAAATAAAATTGATAGTCGATTATGTGCACAAAGTAACCCACCATCCAAATTAGTCAAATCGTATAATGCATATGTGGTTAATGGATTTTGATTTCATACACACACATATGGTGAATTATAAAAATCAATGAATGATGGTGTTTCTTTAAAAGTATCCCATCATGAATAATGTGAATATATATTTTATAGAAGGGTGGATAAAATAATTGAGTTATGTATTTTGGGAGAAAATTATGTATCATTGTTTAAATTTCATTGGTTTGATACTGATCGAGGGTTTAATGTTCATCCAAAACATGGAATAATTGAAATTAAATATATAGGTGTTATTATAGAAAATTAATCTTTTATATAGGCACATCAAGGATATCATTTTTATCCTGAAAATTATTATTCTACTTTTAAATAATTAGATGACTAGTGTAGTGTAATAAAAATAAAATCGCATGAAAATTAGATGATGTAAAATGAAAGTTGTTTCATCTAAGTAAAACACAAAATACATCTCCCACTAGAAGATATAGTTATATCTTTAAGGAAACACAAAAATTATGGCTCTACAGTGTTCATAATGTCTATCATGTAACAAATGAAATTGAAATTGTAAAGGATGATACAAGTGAAGCTCATATGGAAATTGATGATGATGAGGAGTAAAGAAAATACATTAACACCGATTAATATAATTATAAAGATGAATAATGTTGTATTAAATTCTATTTATAGTCATATTCAATATATATATATATATATTCTACAAAATAATTAAAAGTTTTTTATATTTTATATGTGTATTAATTTTTTTTGTAGATAAAATAATATTTTGTTTTAGATGACTAGAAAAGATTATAAAGACTTGTTTTGTTTCGTCACTAATGTTGTGCTTCCCAAGAATCAGCTAGATGACCCATCCTCTGACCCATAGGATTCTTTCACTACACCGTTGACTAAGATGGGTTGTGAGTAATCCAAATTTATGATTCTTGAACCTATTCCTAAGTGATGTCCATCTATTTATTTTGATCCATTCTTATGTGTGTATTTTATTTGTGTATTTTAATTAATTTTTCCTATATTAATTATATAATTATGATTTCTTATTTTATCTTTTTGGCATATTTCTATTGGGAATACTTTTATGATTATATAATTTTTTATCTCATGGGTGTCATGGGATTAGGTTTTCTTCGACGTTCAATATTTAATTTTTGATCACTCAATGGTATTTAAATTACTAGTATATTTTTTTTGAAATTTATTTAATTTTTAACATGGTTTCATTAATTATTTATAGGGTTAATGTGAAGAATATATTCCATGAATCCATGTGAGTTTATTTATATATGATATTTATATATATAAGGTTTACTGATTTGCATGAAAATTTGGATTTGTCTACATTAAGAGTATTTCGTTTATACTACCCATGATAAAAGTTATTGATTATGACGTTTGATCATCCAAATGATTATCATTTAAGGTAGCATTTCCTTTGATGAAACATTTGAGAGGAGTTTCATTCATGTATATGGTACATGAACCGACCACGAAATTTACTCATTGGTTAGGAATGCCTGAGTAAATGAGAATGCCCAAGGAGTGTCCTCATGGCTTATATATACACTACCATGTGATGAAAATGTGTGTGTGTGTACTTACATTATTCTTAGAGAAAATCCCTGATACTAGAATACTCTCTCTATCCTTAACCTCAACATTAGAGGTTATAATAGGCCATGGAGTAAGGATAGATCCCATCTGAACATCATATTATTCACTTGATCCATGGATACACTATGGAGTGGGTATGTTTTTTTCCACCTTTTAATGATCTTTATTAAAATCATGTGATGGTATTTTAATATTTCATAGATTCTCTTTATGTAATTTATATGATTTGTAATTATTATTCATTTCAGTTTTATATACAGGTTTATTATGTCATGCATGGGTGATCCTTATTCAAGGGTTTAAATTTCTTCCACTTCATCTAATAATTTTTATTAGAATCTTTAAAAACCCAAAAGTTTTATTATAGGGTACCCATGCTTTATATTTAATAAAAAATGAGGTTAAATGAATAAAAACTTAAAATAGTGCATCACTTCTCATTTCTATAAATTTGATTTGATAAATAGTTTACCTTTACGTAGGTGGGCTATATAATGGTAACCATGGAATTACCCTTACAAAAAATGGTTTCATAAGGGTGACTAGGGAGATACGTTTTCATGAGTGATCATGTAAAGGTAACCTGTGACTTACCTTTATGTGAAGTGATTAAAATTAGGGTAATAAATGTTTTTGACGTAACATAAAAGTTATGTAGTACTTTTGAATCTTTCTTAAGGGTTATTGCAAGGTACCAGAACATAGTGTGGGATTTTATGTTTAAGTAAAGGTAACCAAGACAATACCAATAAATTAACAGTTAATTAAAGGAATTTAAGGATTTCTTATAGCCACATATTGTTTTTTTACTTATTTTCCTTAATGTGCATTTCTTTACCTTTACATGATAAAGTACACATAAGGGTAATCAATGTTTTTTCCTTTACATGAAGGGTTCACATAAAGGTAAGAGATAAGTACCCTTACCCTGTTTGTTCCATGTAAGGGTCAAGCCTATCAAACTGTATAAAGGACACATGTTTAAGGGTAGAGAGATTATACCCTAACAAATAATATGTATTTTACATAAGGTTAAATTGAAAAGAGTTTAAAAACTATTTTTTAATTTCTTAAATAATTTTAATGGTTTATAAATAATTTTAAAATATATTTTTTGATATTTTAATTTATAAAAGTTTTATAGATTAATATGTTTAATTTTTTTAGCTAATTAAATTTTTAAAAAACTATTTTCCCCAAAATATTAAATGTATTTATTCGAAATACCATTTAAAAAATTTATATGGAATTTTTTAGGAACTAGAAATAAAATTTTCTATTTATAAATGATAAGAAATAATTAACAAAGAGTTTTAAATTATGATATAGGAAAAAATAATAAAATTTTTGTATTTCAATTTTGAATTCTTCATGATTAATTAATTTGAATTATTCAAATTAAATGGTCTTTAATTTTAATTGTATTTAAGCCATATCAAAAATGTTTTGATGATTAATATGATCTCGGTTTAAATAATGTTAAGTATATAATATTATATTATGTTTTCATAATATAAACTGAATCATAAATTATTTATAATTCATAAAATATAAATCATCTAATATTAAAATGACATATAATGATAAATAGAAAACAATTCATATTATATGGAATATAAAGTTTCTATATTCAATATTATGGAATTTCTATAATGTTAATGCTGAAATTATGGTCATATTTTATTTAATAATTGTTTATAAATATTTATCTCATATTCAAATACTTGAATTTATCATTTATTTAAGATTTAATCCACTCTATGTTCATATTTATTAAATTTTTTATGAAATGAAAATATTATGTGTGATTTAGTTTAATTATGAAACTACTTCTAGAATAAAAACCTACGTTACATGTTAGGAATGTCTTTATAATGAATTTAGTTTTTCATCAACCTTGAATTTTTTTTGTCTTTGATGTTATAAACTTGAGTTTAGTTTTTGAGTATAGTTTATTCATATTATGTTATATAGTAATGATGAATTGGATTAAATATTGATTAAAGTATCCTCAAGTAGTGGGACTTGCGGTATGACTGCCTACCTATCTTGAGGTTATGCCTTGTCTAGGTTGGTGAATGGGGTAGGCTATCTATCACTCTGATATTAATGATGTGATGATTTTCAATTTCATATAACTATAAAAATTTACATGGATTGTTCTAATACCTTACACATACGATGCATTCAAATATTTTTTTTAATATTTTTAACTTCTATTTTTGGGTTAATTACACAAACTTGTGGGTCTTATAAAAATTTACACATCAATATAGTTTAAAAATTTTGGTTCGTTAATGGAAATAGGATTCCAAACTAAATTATAAGAATCATACATACATAAATAGGAATAACATGAGATAATATGGTGATAATAAACCCCCATTTAAATACTAAGTGTTATCTTTATTCCAAAATGACACTTGTTAAGATATTGATTGTCCAATCTGGTAGGTCATGACATACCTTGGTTCCCATAGATTATCTTGTGTAAGGAAAGGAAATATTGGTGAAATTATAACATCCTTTGGAAGGTAATTACATTTTTGGGTGATCCTATATTTTCCTTTGTTACACTGTTATTAGAAGTTTCATTGGGCTACACTATTCGGGAGACCCTAATGGAAATATGTTACTAAACAAATAAATTTGTGTTAATCCATATGATGGATTGAAAAAAGGGTTGTACACTTGACTATATAAGAGTCATATATGATATGATTGGTATGATTCCATATCAAAATCACTAAGTGGTGAGATAAATTCCATAGTAGAATCATTACTTAGTGAAATATGGATCTTGGTCTAGTAATCGGTATGATGAAATTTTGGTAAGGGTTCATCATTTTAATGGGATCCCATTAAATAAAGGTCCTTATTAATTTGTTAAAATACATGTTAATCATATGATAAAAGTTAATATTTTAGATAATATCATTATATTAATCAAGATAAAACTTATGTTCATTCCTTGATAATGATAAGATTAATATAATAAACTACTAATATTGGTAACTTAAGAAAAGATATTAAGCAAGATTATCAATTTAATAAAAGTTCTTAAGGAAAATTATATGTGTCAGATTAATTCCTTCCTTAGTAACCAAGTGTTAAAGGTGTATAAAAATTAAATCTAGATGCTTATGAAAGTACAAAATTATTCATTAAAGATTTCCAAAACATTATAAAGAAATGATAGAAGGAATATTAGTCTCCACTGATGTGCTAAATATGATCGGGTACATCAATGATTAATGGAATTTTATTCTCATATACTCAATATGACTGGGTATGTGAAATTATATCCAATATGATTGAATATTATTATGACATGGTGATACTAAATGTTTCATTAAAACTTTATTGGCTATAAATACCAATTTTATTATTCTAACATATATATGATATCAACTGTATGTTTTACAAATTGTTGTAAATATACATATGGTTAGAAGATTAAAATAAATAAATATTGAAGTTTTCTTTCAAGTAATGGATCGAAGGAGTTTCTCAATTGATTACTTGGATGCTTCAATTATGAATAAAATTTTCATAATATGTGTATTTTTCTCATTTTTCTCTTGAGAAGAGGGCTTGAACAATTGTTGTTTATTGAAATGATACAAGTGTTTTTGATACACTTTTTTATGATTTGTTTAGATTTTATAATATGATTATGGGAGACTAAAATAATTTTTTCTGGTTTAGAAATTTATACCATTTTCATTTATATAATGTTTTGAAAATATTATTGAATCAAAATTAAAACATTTTCGTAATATTATAAAATAGTTGGGAATATATATAAACTTGGAATATGATTTCCAGGTTCTAATGTTTTGTATAGATATTCAAAGTTGGTAAAGGTTTAAATTAGAAGAATATTTTTTTTGAAAATATCAACAAAGTTTCATCAAGAATCCAATTAAGGTCATTTAAATATTGGGTTTTCAAGAAAGAGGAATTACAATTCTATATTATTGGATGATTCAGAATACCAAAATTAGTTTAATAAACTCCATGGAATATACCTGTTAGCTATGGGTGTTTTAGAAAATAATTTTTTTGATTATGAAATGTATATGATACAATATGTATATTTTTATATTTTTTATAAATTTTTATAATTTTAAAGTAAAATGAAGAACTAATTAAGCTTGTAGTTTATTTTCAGAAGATGAAGTAAATAGTTACTACATCAAGGATTTAAATTTTAATTATATTATCACAATCAAATGAATCTAAGTAAAATATGTGTATCTTAATCTCATTTATCTTATGTGAAAATAGAATATGATCAATAACAATGATTTGGTATGAAAAAGTATGAGATTATTAAATGTATACACAGGGTTTATGAATATTAAATTAAAGGAAATTTTATTTAATATCCTAATATAATTTGGGTTGTATTTTTTAACAATAATGTTATGAGTTATATTATTTCAAAGAAAAAATTTGATAGAATAATATTCAATAGATGATGATGATGAACGTAAAATATTTTAAGTATATAATAGAAGTTTACATCATAACATTTTATTTTTTAAAGTTAATAAATTTGAATATGTTCAAACAGTTGAATAGTTAGGTTTATGATTCCAAAATCTTACCATTATTGAAACTAGCTTACTTTATAGATATTTTTATCACTAAATAATTTAGAGGGAGAGTTTTATCAGATGGTCACATAGATATGTAATAGAAATTACATTTTATGTAATGTTTAGACAAAACCTATAATGCGAAACCAACATAAGGCATACCAATTAGTTTTTTATATATGATATGATAAACTAGTTTTTGTGTTGAGTTTGTTAAATATTATTAAAAGAGATTAAGAGTATGAAATGTATCATATTAAAAATGAAATAAACACTTTATCATTATTTCACTATGTTGCATTAATGTATATATATATATATATACATTTTTTGAAGTGTAATGATAATTTACCCCTCAAAATACAACTTTGAGTTATCTCTATTTTATGTTATTCATGGAGTATTATAGGTAGTAAAAAAATGTTATGGTTAATATGATCATGATTATTTTATAGAGATAAAAAATATTCTCATGTGGAACAAAAAAAGAATATTATTCTTTGTTTGTATTTTATTACCTACTAGGTATACCACTTTAAATTTCATACCCATGAATTTTATTTATTAAGGGTGAATATATGTTGGTGAGATAACTATCCTGAGAAACTTCATCATTTGATACCCTAATTATTAAAGTATACATATTGAATGAGCTAATAGGGGTGGTTGGCTATTTTTCTATTCATTTCCTTAGTTAGAGCTTATCGAAGATGATATTTGTCCTTTCGTTTGATGACTATAAAATATAACCTATTAGTTGAGATAGAATATGGGAGTGTGCATCCATTCTTAGTTGTTACATGTCTATCCAGATAAGGGAATGTGATGTTCTTATCCTTCAGGAAAATCATCATGTAATGTATTCATGGATCTGATCATTCTATACTCTAAGAATCCAGAATATATGATTTATATATATGGGGTTGATGTGTTTTGTGTCCCATAGTTACATGATGTCTTAGAAAAAGGAAAAATATAAGAATGTGTCTTTACATATGATGTAAAATGGTGGAAATAGGTACAAAGAAACATGTGTTTAGTGAATATGATTGTAGATCCATTTATAGCTTGAGTTGAGTTGAAGCTTTACTAGAGGCCACTCTCTGACTATATAATTAGATTCAATGATTCAAATTTATTTCTAATTCTATAAAGTCCGTTGGGGTCATACATTGTGGTTGGATGAATCAAGATTTAGTTTAACCCAGTGAGCTACTCTAAAAGTTCTCAGAGTTAATATAAAAAAGTTTTGGATCGGTTTTCACAGGGTATTACATATAAAGTGATTCTAGATGAAGTTGATGATGGATTTTCAAATGTGTTTTGGAAAAAATTTGAGAGATTTTTGGCTATGAATTTATGAGTTACTATACATGACACAATATCAGGTGAAATGGAACATAGTCTATGATGATTAAAGTAAAATCTGGAGATTGTATGAGATATTACCTAAATCCATGAACACACACATATGCACACCGAAATATATATATATATATATATATATATATATATATTTGATATTTATAATGTGTATAATTTTGAATAAAAATTATGATTTTCATGCATTACAGGTATATCATTTATATTTCCTATGATAATAGTTTTTATTTGGGAAGATCGATTATCCATAAGAATATAATTTAATGTTGCATTTAATTTCATGAAATTTTTGTGATTACTTACATTCATGTGTACAATACATGAACTATCTGTGGAATTTACTCATTCATTTTGAACGCATGGGTAAATGTGACTACCCTAGGAGTGTCCATGTAGATTATATGATCACTATCATGTGACTAAAGTGTGTGTGTGTTTTCTTACATGATCTCATACTAAAACTCTATAATATATGAATAATCTATTTATCCTTTTCTTTTTAATTATATGCTCCAACAATCCATGGAGGAACGATAGTTCCCATATGAATGCTGGATTATTTTCTTGACCCGTGGATACACTAAAGAGAAGGTATGTCTTTTGGATTCCATTTTGTGATCTTTATCAAACCCATGAGATAGTGTTTAGTTTTGTTAAAAATTATATTTAGTATAATGTATTCCATTTACAGTATTTATTCATTTTAATTTTATATACAAGTTCCATATATTGTTCATGGAAGATTATCAAACCTGGGTTTAAATCACTTCTTATTAGTCTTTTAATCATCATTAGTCTTATTCAAAACCCTAAATTATGATATCCAGTTAATGATAGCATATTTTCTTCCATATGAGAGGCATAATATATTTTTATGTGTGAGTCTTCTCATTAGTTTTTATAAATTCATAGAAATAGATCATTGGAGAGATATTCTACCATATTTTTTTTTATAATTCTTGCTTCTGTCATCGACTTGTCTATATTCTCTCTTAGGATATGGATTGTGATCCTATAGAATAGGAGATACTTTGTATAGGAAGTCAACACTTAGTTAAAAAACATGGGGAATTAAGAAGGTAAAACACATAGATTAGATTCGTAAGTTTAATATGCATCGAAGACATATGGTTTCTAATATTTTTCATTAATTTATATTTAAATTAATGTAAAATACTTATGTTAGTCCTATATAGTCCACTGATTATGCCATTACTATAGAGTTTAATGTTTATAAGATAATGTACTCTGATCCTACTAAAAGAGAGACTACTAGTGAAACATAATTTTATATTGTGGTTAGTATTTTTTTTAAATTATCATAAATTAATTTTTTAAATATTTTAATTACTAATTGAATTTGTAGAAGATGTATGGGGGAATAAGTTCTCACAATCAATAATTTCAGGACGATACTGAGGTTGAGGCCTGATGTGAGTCAAGATTTGATGAAACAAATAGGATATGGGCAACCATACGTGGTATCAATAATGAATGAATGATCATTATTAGCTCATGTTTGATTCCTTTTGGTTATTATTGCATAGAGATGATGTCTTCAATAAACTTGAAGGGAGATCATGTAGAGTCACCATCTTCTATGGAGTTTGAGGAGAGGTTTCAATCTCTATATGAGACTATATAAATCACGAAGATAGAAGAGGAATATAAGAATCGAAAATATGAAAAATAGTTTTAAGAACATGATTATATGATAGAGTACATGAAAAAATTTGTGGAATTTTTTGGGTTGAAGTTCCCTTCCCCTGACCCCTCAGCTAACCCCCTCCCTCTTAGAGATATTATGATACATTCTTATTAAATATATAATGTGTTAAGTGGTTATTATTTTTATTATATAAGGTTTTATATTTTTTATAATTTAATTTAATTTAATTCTTATTCTTTCAAGATTTTTGTAGTGGATAGATATTCCCTCATAAAAGTTTATTTGTGATGGAATATTAACAGTTTCTCAAGTTCATTTTGTGATAAACATAAATTTTCATCACAAATACCTTATTTATTTTTATGTGATGAAGTAAAATCGCATTGAAAAATATTATTAGTGATGGATATACATATATATATTTGGATGTTTTGGGTGGTATTTGTCCTTATCCATTGTTATTGGGAAGGTATAAGGAGAAAGTGTCTTGTAAAATGATTTTATAAGACTCATAGTGTCACCTTTTATGGGGTTTTTTGTTGTATGATTTATCCCATTGAGTTAGATGATTTTTGGGGTGAAAAAGTGGATTTTGGTGTCTTTTTCCAGGTTGCATGGTTAAGGCGCACAATTAGTTTAACCATGTAGGTAAGTGTGAAGGGGGTCGCATGGTTAGCACATAGTTTAAATAACCCTGCATCTTAGGTGTGTAGCTTGTTCATCACTAGACAATGGGAAATTACATGATTTGCGCATGGTTGGTTAAAACATGCTACCCACTCAGGAAAGTGTATTTTGGGGTTTTTTCTTCTTTTTTATTTGGGGTTTCTCCCCTTGGACCCACATTCAAAATTCCCTAATCTAAAAACCTTCCATGGAGGTTTTGACTCCTCAAAGCCCCTCCAAGTAGGATTCCAGGTGATTTCTTGGTGATTCTTCACCCGGATCGAAGGTTTTGGGCTCCCTTATTCTTCTATTTTTCTTTTATCCAATTTTATTCTTCTCCTCTAACCCTAGTGGACATGTTTTTAAGATTCTAATACCTATGGTGATGTTAAATTGGTGTTTTTTCCTTTTTAGGTTTACTTGGGGATGTTTTCTCTTCCTAAAACCTTCGTGGAGTCTTTTTGGTTGGGCGTTGTTGAAGCATAAGCAATTTGAGGTAGGATCCCTATGAATTTCTCTTTTAAATTAATGAATAAATGGATTTTTTATTTTCTATCATTCCATGTATTTCAATTAGTTGTGGATGATTTTTATAATTAATTATTTATTTGAAATGAGTTCCACTTGATTTTAGTTGTTTGAAATGGTTTTATTAACCTTTGCACACAATATGCTTGAAAAAATTCCTAGTTGGATTTTTTAAATATGTTTTGGATTTTAAGTGATGGTTTGGGTTTCTTAAATTGGTTTCCAAAAGTGTTTTTGTTTTGAAAATTGGATTTTTTTGTTTCTTTAAAAAAATATTTGAAATGTGAATATTATTTGAGTCCCAATTGGTAATTTTGAATTGGGTTTGTTGGAGAAACCATTCTCAGAGAGATTCTCTTGCCTTGTTGGTTGAAAAAGAGATGGGAGTGTACTATATTTGGGATATCCCTTGTGTGATGATTTTTTTAATGATAAGGAACTACTCTTTTGGGTGGCCAGGGTGGTGCCAGTTTGTGTGCTTTCTATGGTGGATAATATGTGTGGTTTTTACATGGCTATTTTTGTCACATAACCCTTTTGTGAACATGACATGGGATCCTAGAATAACTATAAGGACTTATAGTAATTCTTACTACACTTGTTTAGTTTATGCATTCACTAGTGTCCCTTAATATGGATTTTACTCTACTTTGGGATTAAGCCCCTTGGTAGGGCCAAGTAGGGAGATGATCAAGTGTTTGGGTGTTATGATGTCATTGGTAAAGGCATGACTTCAGGGTGAGTCACATGTTTAATATATTCTAGAGTTTACTATGAGTTATTTGGTATTCCTGTGTTTTACCTGGAACTAGATTATCAGTGATGGATGATTTAGATGACACTCCAGGTACAGTTTCTTGAGCACCGTTATCCCATTTCCCTCATTGTGTGATCTTAATCATTGTTCATGGATTATAGTGTTTCTATTTTAAAAATATAATGTGTGTTTTTTCTTAAAAAGGTTTCAATAATTATGTTTTTAAAATATAAATTTTTTTTCTGTTTTCCCTTGTATGAAATATGAACATTTTCTATTTATTTTCCATTCTATTTTCCCCTAGGAACTTATATATCCTCTATGAAATGAAGCGTGTTTTAAATTATAAAGGCAATGGATTCTGATTTTTTTATTTAAAATGAAAATTTTAGGAAACCTAGATTTATATAATTTATTTAAAACCAAAAATTGATTTTTATTTATTTAAAGGAAATGAATTTGGAATAGATTTATTCTGGATTACCAACTTAGTTTTCATAATCACTCCTACATTTCTTTCTTGTTTTTTTGCTACTATAGGTTCCATATCAGGTTTGATCATTTTGGGTGATAGTAGGTTATGGATTGGAGAGTGACCCTCGAGGTCACATGAAGATGTTGTTTTTGAGGTTTAGTTTTTAGTTTTTCTATATAGTTTCATTTTTTTGCCATGTTGTTTTTTGTAGTTTAAGTGTAAATAATGTATAGTTTGGAAGTCAAAATGACTTTGGAATTATCATATATTATTATACAATTATTAATTTATATTTGGTGAAATAATTCCCATTTTTACTCTATTTTTATCCTTGGGGGTTTTCCCCAAGAGAATTAGTAATGCCTCTTTGGCCTTGCCACGGATCGGCTCGGGTGACCAATCCAAGGTCGGCCTGGGTTTATTTGTGAAAAAATCATATCAGAGTAGGTCAGATCTATAATGAACCAATGTTTTATCAATGGAAAATACCGTCTTATAATTATGTTATATAATTACATGATATCACAACATAATAAACTACTAAGTACTATGTGACCTTTAAACATAATGTTTTCACTGCTGAATTTTGAAAATATGATATAGACAGCTGCGTTTATTAAAATATTTTGAGTCTAATAGAATTAACCTACTTTTTGATGAATAGTTAAATAACCTTGTGAATAGAAACATACCCTTATGAATAGTGATGAATATGAATGAATAGTAAGTTGTCCAGAAAATAGAAACTTCCCGTATAAATATACAAATAAAATCTAGACATCTTATAAATGAAAAAATGATCATAGTATAAGTATAGATATTTTTGTGTGTCCTAAATATTCTAATTAAAATTTTATGATTAAGTTAATAATTTAAATGGAAATTTATTTTCATTAAATGTAATCATAAATTGTTATTTTATTGTCTTATGGTTATAATATGATTTTATGGAATATTGATTAATTTTTCAAGTTGTTTTAAAACGACTTATAGTTTTGATGTTGTTTTTTTCAAAAAAATATATGATTTTATTTAAAAATGAAATTAATCATATTTATAATTTTTTTAAAAAAATGGAGTTCATTTTATGATTCTATAAGTCAAAAAATTGTTATGGTGAATTTTTGGGTTTTTTAAAAAAAACCTGAATTTTTTATGAATAGTAAAATGCGATAATTCATAATAATTGATGAAACCTAAATTTCAGCAACATGCTTGAGTTATGGATGATGTAAATAACCATTGTTTCGAACTCAAATGAACTTTTTATTGTTTTTGGTCACAATCATCTAACACTATTCCATGTCTTGAGAAAAATAATCAAATAATGAATTAAATATTCCAAATTCACTCCTCCCCTCCACTATAAAAACTACCCACACACCCCTCTTCTCTTCACTTCTATCAAGCCTTATTCCTTTTGTACATTCTTCCCAAATCACTCCCCAAGATCCTCCCTCACTCTCAATATCCCTTGGTCTCCTAAAAATTCAAAATCCTCTCCCCTTAAGAGGCTCTCAAAGGAGATAAACTCAAGAGGTAAATTCCCCTTTTTGATTATTCTATTTTCTTTCAAGTTATTTTATTTTCTTGTTTCTTTCCTCACCTACCTTCACCCAAATGGAATAATAACTCCAGTGAAAAAATTTAATAGAATTATATTATGATAATGTGATATTTTATCATAATCTATCCCTCCCCGTCCTTTTATTCTACAAATGAAAATGTCGTCTGAGATGTGTTGATTTATCACATTCAAGGACGATGGGTTTTTAATTTTCTTTACCATCATCTAGGCTGGTCATGAAACCATTTTAATGGTTGAACCTGATCATAATATATGTATTCTATCTTATTTAATGTTCTGTAATCTTTGTAAATTCATGATTTAATGTAATAATATAGAACAAGTTAATTGTGAGGAAAATCACCATATGAATCCAAGAGTTTATCATTAATTTTTTATATAATGATTCACCCTCACTCAAAGTAAGAAATTTAAATTAAAAAACATGTAATCTTATAAATATTCTATAATTTCGTATAACTTAAATTCTGGACAATCACTCTCACCATACATGTTTATCAGTTCATTCATATAAGTAAATCGAACCTGAAACGAATAGACCCGAACAAAAAAATTAACCTCATAACCAATAAAAAATGTTATTAATGAACTCAAAAAGTCTATAATAAATCATTAATTGGTAAAATAGGTTTTTTAGTAATTATTAATTAACCCAGTTTGATTTATCAGGTCATTAATATCAAGGGGAGAACACCATCAGACTTAACGTAAGGGATCCACTCTATTTCACTTTTATTCATGAATGTCCTCAATTTTATGCCCTTTTATGTGTAATCCCTAAAGATGGTGTATGATTTATAACCTCCCCCATAATTCCATTATTATTTATAAGTGATGATAAAACCTTTTCTCTCTCATTAAGACCTCTTAAGTGCACCCAATACCATGCCAATAATCTATAAGGGACCCCACCCAAACATCTTTTGTTCCTTCTGGATGAATTTTCTTTCTTTTACCAAAATGAAGTTATCTTATATTTTAATGTTAATATTATAAATTATATTTTAATATAAAAAATTAATTTATTAAGACCATTTCATCGTTTATTTTGGTGATACATGTGTTTTTAAGTGATTCCCTCCTCCATACTTCATGGTAAGAAAACCTATTTTGAGGGAAATTTCTGAATTATTACCCAATTTAAAGTGCACTATATATTTTTTTTAAGACACAATTTTTTTTAAAAATTCATTATTTTATATTAGTAAAACCTTATTGGTTTACTTTTGGTTTTATTTCAAGAATTGCACCATTCTCTATTTTAAAGGCTCTATAAAATTTTCCTTAAAACCGCAAAAAATGTTTTAATGCTAAACTTTCTTACATAATTTTCTCACATGTCATCAAATTATACTCGAAATAACTTACCATGATACATTACTATTTTACCTTATAAAATTCCGTGTATATTTTAGTTCCTTTCTTTCAGGGATACTTTTTTGATACACCAATTTTTTATGATTTACGACATGATTATGGTACCCAATTATTTCCAAGGGTAACCCTTATGTTTATATTTGATTGATTATGTATGATTATTTATGTGGAAAACATATTAATGAAAAGTTAATATGGGATTTCTTAGGTATATATTTAATGCATTGGGTAAAATTGAGTTTGATGAGACGTTATGTGCAATGGTCTTGGTGGTTAGCATTGGCTTGTGTTACCATGTGCGACGGTATTAGAGGTTAGCCTTGGATTGTGATACCATGTGAAACATTCTTGGAGGTTAGACATGAATTTTTATAATTTATTGATTTATGTTGTATTCAGATTTATATGATTAAATGTTTATATGATCCCATGTTTATATGTTATGATTCTATATGCCATTTTACATCATTATATCATAATATCTAACCCGTGTGCTAAAGACTTATTCTTATGTTTATTCCATTATTGGGATATTTAGCTCATCCCTTTGTTTATGTGTTCCCCAGGGTACCCTATGATGGCATATGGGAACAATGGAAGTTAGAATATAAATTTGAATATTTAATAATGAAATGTTTTACTTAGTTCCATGTTTTTAGTTTTATATACCAAGTCTTCCAAGACACTAGACTTCACGATTCTTGGCTTGTACTCTCTTGTATAATTATGATTAAAAACATGCAATGTTATGTGCAAAAGGATAAGGTCACTATAGTTAGTATCAGAGCATGGTCTTGTTATTTTTGGAGATTAGGAATAGATCACTCTAGTAAGAACCTTAAGGATGAGACTATGTATAAGAAAACAATACAAAATTTTAGTAAGTATATAGTAAGTGGTTTATCAATTAAATACATCCCTATCTGAATAAAAATAGGTAGAGGTAGCTATGGAACAAATTTATCTAGGGGAAAAACCCAAAAACACTACTTTGATCTAGACTCGAACGAGAACTGGTGAATGAAAACGGGTCATACTGCACTCTTGTTTTGAAACTCAGGGGGGATATGCTTTGGTAAATTCATAATCTTGGTAAAAACCATTATTAAGGGAATGTGAAAAAATCCCCTAAGAATATAAGTTATGAAATATATCACGGATAAAATCTATTTAAATATAGGGTATCACAAGTTAAGATATACTTATCCTTTACAATTTTATCTTCTTATGTTAAAATTCTCCTTTTTATGCTCAATAGATAAGTATTAAATGCCTCTAATTATACGTTATTTTTCTTATTTAATGGATGGATGTGGAATAACATGTGAAAATAATAAATGTGATAGAGAATATAAGGATTTCCCAAATTATAAGCCTATTATGATGGGAACAAGATCTCAAAAATTCCTGACATTACCTTCTCAGATAGTACAAGTTATGTATAATTACTAGAATCAAGTGGAACACCCTCCTCTTTAAAGGAAAAAGTATGTTTCCATTGAATTATTTATGAGGAAAAGGCCTCCCATGTTTAGTGAATCATACAACCCCCTCCTCATGGAACATTGGATTAACTCCATTGAACATATATTCTTTGTCTTCTAGTGCTCAGAAGAAAAGAAAGTCATACTGGTGGTCTATCGTTTTTGATGGGCAATCTGATCAGTGGTGGTCACTGATCAATAATATGAATCCGTAGGTGGAAATTGATTCCATTTTTGGTAGGAATTCAAGATAATTTTTTCAAAAATTATTTTCCACGAAAACTGTAACATCCCACATTTTATAACATAAAATTTCATTACATTACATAAAACTGAGGATCTTTAAGGTTTAGTGTCTTGGAAACCAGAAACATAATACATGAAGACAACATAAAATATTCTTCTTAAACACTTGAAAGGCTTCTCCTTAATTTCATCCAAGGTTCATTACTACATCTCATAACCTGGGGACATACATCAAAAGAAAGGGTGAGCAGAAGGCCCAATAGGGGAAACAAGAGAAACATTTTACATGTGAACTTGAGATACTTCAATAAGGTCATGAAAAGAACTTTAAGGATTGAGAAATAAATCATGAGACATATAATAATAAAAACAACGTTTTTCATAACATGAAGATTTGGATAAAACATTTAATATTGATAATAATTTCCATTTCACCAAGGTCAATCCCCAAGGTGTCATTAAAAATTACCAAGGTTATTCACCAAGATGTCGATAAAAATGGTCATCTCTAGAGATTAAGTCTTTACCCAATGAATTGGAGTGCTATCAGAAAGAACCCTTAAATTTTACTTTATTATAATGTGAGACACATATATAATCATAAATAATTTCATAAAAAACCCATATAGCATAAAATAAATGAGTTTTATTTCATAGTCATCACATTTTAAAAACTGGTTTAAAGACATGATCTTTATGTCACTTTAAACCCACGGAAAGGGAAATCGGGTCTCATGTATGTAAATCCCAGAATTTAAAATAGAAAAACATGGTATATATTTTAATACCTCTATAGAAGAGAGAGCTTTTAGTTTTAACTTAATAAAATAAAAGAACTTTAGAAAAGGAGAGGGACATTTTGAGACGGATATTCTGCAGCATAACGGCTATGTTTTGGGGTTTTAGAAAACATTGAAAAGAGAGGGGACATGGGTCAAAAATTAATAAATGACCCATAAAACAGTAGAGGGACAGAATATAAATGATATATTAACATGGTAATGAAATTTGAAGGACATACCATTTGAAATGAAAAACATGGAGGGAAGACAAGATTACTCTTATGAAAATTCGACAGCCTAACGCCGTCACTTAAACTTCAACAAAAATGAATTGACAAGATCAAATAGGGTCTCTCATCATATGAACATAAAATATCAGTATGATAGATATAGATATCATACCCCAACATAATAAAAAGTAACTTGAAAGACTTAACATGAAAGTAGAACTTTGAAAAAGGAGAAAGGTGAAAGAATCCCTTAAAAATTCTGCAGCCTAACGGCGTCACTTAAACTTCAACAAAAATGAATTGACGAGATAAAATAGGGTCTCTCATCATATGAACATAAAATATCAGTATGATAGATTTAGAGATCATACCCCAACATAATTAAAAGGAACATGAAAGACATGACATGAAAATAGATCTTGAAAACGAGAAGGGTGAAAGAATCCCTTATAAATTCGGCAGCCTAACGACGCCACTTTAACATTATTAAAATGAAATGATGAGAGAAAGAGGGGGTCTCTCATCATATGAAATTTAAAAGGGAATTAAGATGAATATAAAATAACATCCTCCAACATAAGATCATGGAGCATAAAATAAATGACATAAAAGAGATTATTTGAAAAGAAAGAGAGAGGTAGGACCCCTTACCTTAAAACGTAACTCTTAAAACTCAATGGTTTGGAACTTGAGGGATTGGGGGCACCTTGGGAGGACTCCTTGGGAGGTAATTATACCATAGATTCGTTGGGGAAGAGTTGGGAGTGAAAAATAAAGGAGTAAAGGGTGGGTATTTATAGGGAAGTTGAGGTGATACTTTAATAATTTCAAGGGACACCTCACAAGTGGTTTTCTCAAAACCATGGGCTCTCCCATGGTATTTCCCATGGATTTAGGCCACATGGGGCCCCCAATACAATAATTCATAACCTTTGGTTGGAAAACCCTTAAAATATCTCATGACATCATCATGACACAATTATGATGCCATTAATCATACCGAAACCCTAAAACTGCATTTTTACTATTCACTGAAAATTCATCTTTCTCAGAAAAATCCTAAAATTTCACCTTAACCAAATAAAAATGCTATGATTACAAATATGAACTTCATTATATAAAAATAATTTTCTAAATATTTTTAATTTAATTTTTAAATAAATACACTATTCATCGAAAATTTATTTTTTCAGAAAAATCTCCAAAAATTACCATAACATAATATCGATTCTCTGAGTTCAAAAATATAGTCCATTGTATAAAAATAATTTTCTAAATATTTTTAATTTAATTTTTAATTAAAAAACACTATTCACCTGAATAAACTAATACTTGACTAATAATTTATGAAACCGTTATTTACCCATTTTATTGAATCACATTACTTAATCAAGGTGTCTAAATTAAATTAAAAATTTCTTTAAGTGAGATTACTAATCCATTTGGTCACATTACTAATCCTAAGCGTAAAATCACTATTCATAATTTACTATTCATCAAAAATTAAGTTGATCTTATTAGACTCCAAATTCCTTATTGAACACTTTTGCAGAAGACCATTTTTTGAAAATCATTACACATCATTAATTATTTAAGGTTTACATAAATATTTTAAAATATCATTTTTTTCAAAACTCATCAATAAAATACATCCTAAAATTATCCGGACATTTGAAATTCCACAAACTTCACTAAAGGAAGAAATCTCATTTTATTCATCCCATAGGATTACACAAAGAAGTTATGGTCTCGTCACATAACCCCTTATAACACCAGCATATGACCTATGTGTTAGGTGTACTATGCTGGAAGAATCTGAGGGAGGCTCAGATAACATTTCCCTAGTAGTAATCTCTACTAACTTGAACTTCTCCCGTAGGCGTTTCCATTCAAGCTTGACACGCTGGAGTTCGGCTTGGGCTTGGTCCAAAGCGAAGCCCAATGATGCCACCTTCTTCCCAAGCTCTGATAAGTGGGCTTCATAAGGTTAGAGTCTACTAGATGAAGCCATCAACTCCTCTTTCTACATTAAACATTAACATCTCTATTAAATCGTTAAGAGTAAGTTAATATACTATTCAAAAAGTATGGGTCGTTACATTCTTCCCCCCTTAAGAAATTTTGTCCCCGAAATTTTATACTTGAGGCCTAGTCGAAAAGGTGAGGGTACTTTTGCTTCATTGTTTCCTCAGACACCCAAGTTGCTTCTTCTTGCTTATGATTCCTCCACAACACTTTCACAAGGTGGGTAGTCTTGTTTCGTAGAAACTTGTCTCTACAGTCTTAGATCTCCACTAGGTGCTCCTCATAAGAGAGGTCATGTTCCATTTGTACCACCTCTGGGTTCAGTACATGTGAGGGTCGGGTATGTACTTCCTCAAGAGAGATACATGGAAGACATCGTGAACTTGAGCTAGGTTCGGTGGAAGTGCTAGACGATAGGCCACTGATCCTATGTGATCAAGGATTTCATAGGGGACAATGTACCTAGGGCTGAGCTTCCCTTTCTTCCCAAACCACATGACTCTCTTCCATGGAAAAATTCAAAGGAAGAATTTGTCACCAACACCAAACTCCAAGTCCCTTTGACGGTTGTCAGCATAGCTCTTCTGCCGACTCTGAGCAGCCTTTATGTGTTGTTGGATGGCATGAACCTGTTCTGTTATCTCTTGCACAAGATCTGGCCCAAAGAAGCTTTCTCTCACCTATTACATCCCAACAAGTAGCAGTTCTACATCGCTTTCCATACAGAGGTTCATAGGGTGCCATATGAATACTCGAATGGAAGCTGTTGTTATAGGAGAACTCAACTAATGGGAGGTGTTGATCCCATACACCTTTAAATTCCATTGAGCATAATCTCATCATGTCTTCAAGTGTCTGAATAGTCCTTTCAAATTGGAAATCAGTTTGAGGATGATAGACCGTACTAAAAATTAATTCAATATGCAGAGCATGTTGAAGACTTCTCTAGAATGTTGATATGAATCTTAGATCACGATCAGACACGATGGATAGTGGTACCCCATACATCCTTACCACTTCCTTTACATATATCTTGTCATGTTGATCCAGAGAGAAGTCTTCCCGAATAGAGATAAAATGGGCGGTCTTGGTGAGATGGTCCACCATAACCCATATCACATTGTTTCCTTTGGATGTTTTTGGGAGACCGGTTACAAAGTCCATAGTGATATTATCCCACTTCCATACTGGTATGGGTAGCAGTTGTAATACCCCCTTAGGAAGTTTTCATTCTGCCTTTACTTGTTGACACACCAGGCACCTTGTAGTGTAATCAGCAGTCTCTATCTTCATGTTATCCCACCAATAATGATCACGAAGGTCTCTATACATTTTAGTGCTTCCCAGATGTATAGAGAAATTAGAGCTATGAGCTTCATCCATCAGTTCTTGTTTTATCTCCGGAATAGATGGAACACATAGTCTTGTACGAAATTTCAATACACCTTCTTGATCAATATTGAAACCAGGGAACTTCCCATCCTTTACAACCTCAAACTTCTCCTACAGCAAAGGATATTCTTTTTGAGCCTTCTTGATATTCTATAGTAATGAACATTGAGAAATCATTTGGGATAGGGTTGATGATGCCCCTTCCCTTACAATTCCCATGTCAAGTTTTACTAGATATTTAATCAAGGGATCTCCTAGGATCCTCATTGTTGCCAGAACAACAGGATGTTTCCTGCTTAACGCATCCACAACTTTGTTTTCTCTTCTAGGGTGATAATGAATTGAACAATCATAGTCTTTAATAAGCTCCAACCATCTCCTTTGTCTCATGTTCAATTCTTTCTGTGTGAAAATATACTTTAAACTTTGGTGGTCAGTGTATATATCACATTTCTCCCCAAAAATATAGTTCCTCCATATCTTTAGAGAAAAAACAACTGCTGCTAGCTTTAGATCATGCGTAGGATAATTTTGCTCATGAATCTTCAACTGTCAAGATGCAGAAGCAATTACCTTGTCATTTTTCATGAGGACACACCGAATACCTTTTAGAGATTCATCACTAAAAATAACGAATCCTTCTCTGATAGAGGGTAGTGTTAATACAGGTGCAATAACCAATCTCTTCTTCAACTCTTGGAAACATTCCTCACATTCCTTTTTCAAGATGAACTTAACCCATTTTCGAGTCAGCTTGATTAGTGGATTAGAAATCCGTGAAAAGTTTTTCACAAACCTCCTATAATATCCTGCTAAATAGAGGAAACTACGAATCTCAGTTACTGTTGTGGGTTGAGTCCACTCCTCCACAACCATTATCTTTTCAAGGTCAACTGAGATTCCTTCATTAGTTACAATGTGTCACAAGAAAGCCACTTGTTGTAACCAAAACTGACATTTGATGAACTTTCCAAAGAGCCTCTCCTTCCGAAAAGTTTTCAAAGTAACCCTCAGATGATCTTCATGCTCCTAATGAATTTTTGAATATATAAAAATATCTTCAAAAAAAACTACCACAAAGTTATCTAGGTAGTCCTTAAAGACTCTATTCATCAAATCCATGAAAATAGCAGGAGAATTAGTCAAGTAGAAGGGCATAATAGTAAAATCATAATGCCCATATCTTGATCGGAAGGGAGTCTTTGGAATATCTTCCTTCTTCTCCCTCAGTTGATGATAACCAGATCGAAGTTCAATCTTGGAGAAGAATTGAGCCCCACGAAGTTGGACAGATAAATCATCAATTCTTGGAAGAGGGTATCTGTTCTTCACTATGATACCATTCAGTTCTATATAATCAATTCATAGCCGCATTGATCCATCCTTCTTCTTTCATAAAGAGAACTGGTTCTCCCCTAGGAGACACACTAGGTCGGATAAAACCCTCCTCCAATAAGTCTTAGATTTGTTTATTTACCTCTTCTAGATCCACATTTTCTATTCTATATGGGGTCTTTGATATCGTTTGAGATCCAGTTATGAGTTCAATGGATAACTCTACCTCTCTTTCTGGGGGAGGTCCAGGTAACTCCTCAGGAAATACAACCATGTATTCCTTGAACAATTGGAACATCTTATATTTGTATAGCCTCTTTTCCTTCTTCATCATCACCGATTAACTCCACAAAGAAAGCTATAGGAGGTGCTTCTAGATAGGGATCAGTTCAGGATATCTTTCCTTGGAAGATAATTGAAGGTCTTTCATTCAAGACTACTGAGATTTCTTTACTTCTGCATTTGATCTTAGCATTATAATTTGAGAGCCAGTCCATCCCTAGTATAACGTCGAATTCCAACATGGGAATGACTACTAGATTTGAGATAAGATTGTGCTCACTAAAGTAAACACTAGAGTCTCTAAACATTGTTGATGCATGGATAATCCCACTTGGAGTCTTTACTGACAACTCTACCTCAAGAAGTTTGGGGATTGATTCTATATTATTTGCAAACTTGGAGGAAATAAAGGAATGTGTAGAACCAGAATAAAAAATATTAGTTGCTAGTTTTGAGAGGACAACAAGAGTACCTTCTACCACGTCATCCAGAGATTCAACTTCAGTTGTTGTGATAGAAAAAGAATGACCTTTCTCACCTGTCCTTTTTTGAGGTTGATGGTGATTCCCCTCCATTGCCCTTGGATTTGGACAATGATTAGAAAAGTGCCCAAGCTGTCCACACTTGAAGCATTGGACTTTGGGTAGGGCCAGGACCATCTTTCCTCTATCTTTAGTGTTGGGGAGTTGAGGCTTCACCTCACTGCGACAATTCTGAGCAATATGGACTCCTCTTCCTATCTTGTAGAACTTTCCACTTCCTATCAAGTAGTGCCCAAGATGCTTCTTCCTACATTTATTGCATGTGGTAAGTTGAATTCTCTTTCCACCTCTCCCCTGATCAAAAGTCTTCCCTAGACTGGGCTCCAATGATCTCTTCTTGTCATTTGATTTATGAGACCATTGTGTCTCACCAAACTCTAGCTCGACTTTCATTGCACTCCGCACGATCTCCTCATAGCTATCGTAGTCCCGGTTGGGTAGATTCTTCCATAGATGAGGTCTCAGTCCACCGAAAAATCTGTCAACCTTCCCACTTAGATCCATGACAAAGATAGAGGTTTATCATGAATGTCGGGTGAAGTTCATCTCATAGCTTCTGACAGATTCATTATCCTTCTGCTTCAGCTTGAGAAACTCTTTCTCCATTCTCGTTCTCATGGAACGAGGGAAATACTTATAAAATAATATTCCCCAAAACTCTTCCCACTCCATAACTTCCAACTCTCCTCTAGGCTTCGTGTTTTTGACCAGTGACCACCACTGATCAGCTTCTCCGTCTAGGCGGTAAACAACAAGGGTGAATTTTTCTTGTTCTGAACAAAGGAGTACAGAAAAGATCTTTTCAATGGAGCTTATCCATTGTTCCACAACCAAAGGGTCTGTAGATCCACTGAATGTCGGTGGCCGTTGACGCATGAAGGACTCAATAGAGTGTGGTCCCCTTTGTGGTTAGAACGACCTCTCAGCTTGATTCAAGTTATTACTCATAACTTGTGTCAGTTGGTTCATCATTCGCATGAATGTTTCTATTATGGGTTCCATCGGAGGGCCGTCAGCACATGGTGCATTGCGGTCACTATCTGCATAGTTCCTCCTATTGCCTGCCATTTTCTAAAAGAATAAAACCTTATTGAGAAACTTATTTCATTTATGAATCTTTTAACTAAGATTTCATGCTTAAACAATTACATTTCTCTATAATTCTTTCATAATGATTCATAAAAAGCTTGTGATCAACCAATCATATCCCCCATGAGTGTTGTAACTAAGAGTGCATAAATGCCCGTTATCGTGAACCATTTCCCGTTCGAGTCTATCTCAAAGCGGTGTTTTCTGGTTTTACCCCTATGTACATCTATGCCAGAGACACCTCTACCTTCTCGTATCCAGACAGGGATGTTTTTTTTGATAAACCACTTACTCAATACTTACCAAAATACGAGGAAGTTTTCCTATATTTAAACTTTTCTATAGGGTTCTTCTTAAATTTTTTTGTAACGCCCCGACCCCAATTACCTAGAGTCGGTGCCTTATTACATAACATTGGCATGATCAAAAAAAAGATCATGTCTCGAAAGACTGATTAGTTTAGTATCCTTGGAAACACTAGATATATTAATAGGTCTTACATCACATCATAAGGTAAAAAAAACTACAACAACATCTTGTCTTCATATCCCATCATACTATCCCTGCAGGTCATTCATAAATTACTTCTTCACATCCTGGGAAAAATAAACCATTAAAAGGGGTGAGCTCAGATGCTCAGTAAGGATACAAATATAGTAGATGATTTCATAGATAAGAATAAACACTTAAGGAAATGTATGACTAAAACAAAAGCCTTTTAAACTTGAACTTCAGAATAATATGGCAATGATAAAATGAAATAAGGCCATTTACTTACTCACATGGATATTGTACTAGTATAATAATCACATGCAATATCAATAACCACTTTCATAAAGATGGAATGCATAATGCCAGACTATCATAACCACGTAGCCAAGGCCTTGTGCCAAGACTACAATTAAGATTTTTTCAAGGCCTAGTGCTAGGTCTCTAGTTTGTCTCATGAGACCTACCGACGCATCAAGGAGATATAGCTGGCTCCACCCGTCACATACTAAGTCCAATGAATTCCTCATATGAACAGGTTTAAACATAACATAAATATTCATATTAAAACTAGCATATGAAATGTAAATACTTTAACCACAAACCCTGAATGGTATAAAAATAGCACATCCATATTCAAACATAACTCATTCTATTCAATATGGAAGATTGTATTGTATTAGATTAACCTCAATCGATAATGATGAAGGATATTGACAAAAATTAAAATAATCATCAAAACTATTTGAGAGAAATATCCCCCTTTTTCTTGAAATCATTTAAAAGTCACACAATTTTTCAAGAATCCATTTAAAAATAGATTTTTGAATCAATGAGTACCATACCACTTTGGAACTTTTAAAAGGTGTTTTAATTTTAAAACTTTAATGTCCATATAAATAAATCCTTAGACCCATTTTTAAAACATGGATTGTAATGAGCAAGATTTAGAAGAATAAGCCATTAAAACATTTAAAAATGGTATTTTAGTTAGAGTTTCTAACCAAAAGAGAGACACTTGAATAAGAATAATTGAGGTAATCAAAACATTGTGATATCTTGAGAATAAAGGGATTCATGATATACTATGTCAAAGTACATTATATACACCACATAAAAGTGATTTGGTGTATAACAACAAAGAAGTCTCAATGGAATGTAAATTGAGATGAAATCTCTCATAAAGGCCGTATCCTTAGGTTAAGGATAAATCAACGACATAATTATGTGTGACAAATATAAATACACTAAATATTATTTGATATTTAGTGTTAAAAAATCAAAGGACATTCACACATATTCTTGTAAAAACAACACCATTGAATTGGATGTTTATCTCAAAAAATTGAGATTGAGTAAAAATTAATCTTATCAAGTTCATACCGATGACTTGAGAATTTATCAATGGAGTTATTATGTTTATAAAAAGTATATCCATAGAAACGGGAGTAGAAATTATGACATAATCAAATGAATTGTGATTCCACACATAATCTTGGAGTAAATTAATCAATGAAGTATGCTTAAAGTTGAATGAGTTGAAATTGAAATTTCAAATTTCCTTATCGATTTGGTAACTTATGAAACATGCACCCATGAAAGAAGGATAATACAATGATGATGTAAATATCCATAAATTAAAGTATATAACACAATTAATACAATAATGGGAAGCACACACACCACATGCAATAAATAAGTGGTGAACAATGGAAATATCACGGAATTAAAAGTGAGATAAGAAACCCCTTACTTTGTACTTTTTACTTGGTCGACGATAGGTTAACCTCCTGTATAATGGTGAAATAATTTTTATTGAATTATACTAGAATCATGATATCATATATGATATTTTAACATTGATTTGTTAATAATATCTTAGTATTATCGTTGTTTCGGGTGTTAACTTACTCATTTTATTTTATATGTTTTGTTACGTAATCTGGGTTTTTCATAGATAGGTTGTATCTTAATCATACCCCGAATGATATCAAGTACTTAAAAATTATTTTTAAATCATCAAATGATAATTATACTTGAATGGATACGATGGAGAATGAATCTCATCGCGTTCGTGGAGACGGTAGTCCGTACGTGCGCACGAGCGACAATATCATCCTTTTGATGTTAAAATAATATATAATTGTATGTTATATCATATATACAGAATAATTATCATGTTATATTTATTATTTACATGAATTACACATCATTATTATACCCATCCAAATAATAATTTATTGAATGACAATTACACCACAACGTGGAGACGGTAAGCCGTACGTACGCACGTATGGTGACATGTCATTCAAAGAAAGGATAGAATACTGAATATGGTTGTACCATATTTATAAAAATATTATAGTATATAGTATTTACTGGATTAATTACTTTATAATGGGAATAAAAAATAAAGAAGAAGTTGAATAAGAAAAGAATTTGAAAAGGGTTGGTAAAAACATTACCTCTTCTTCGGGTTCTTCCTTTTGATTTGATCAAAAGGGCTACTTAGGATGGCTTTATTATCAAACTAATGCCTCTAGGTTGTATTTAAAGAAGTTTAGAGAGTATTTGGTCAGGTTTTTGCCGAACCAAAAGGCTTTGAAGGTGTGGAGTAATGAGAAGGGGGAGTTCCCTTTTATAAGAGGGGTGAGGGGCACCTTTGGAAAAGCTAAAAAAAATTAATTTATAATAAATTCATATTCGATTTCTAATGGCTCCAAAGTGGATTATTTAAAGTTCAAGGTGTGGATATGTATAAAACCACTCAAACAATTTAATTTAGACAGGTTTGGGTCATTATATTAACCATATCTTTAAGTATTAACTCTTAGTTAATTAGTTTCACTTTTACAATGTCTCTTTGTATTTTTATATTATATGGTTAATAAACTTACTATATACATCCAAGAGACCAAACGGTGGTCCATTAACGATAAACCTATCATGATATATGTCTCTTGGAGGAACCTTAGATTTTTAGGAATTTAATATCAATTAATAATATAACATTTGTTTTAAAAACTCTTTTATGTCAATTTTGACACTATTCAATAATTGATTTTTTTAAAAATCACAAAAGAAGGATTACTTAGAAAAAAGTTATTTAAATCAATAATAACATGTAATATTAACCTATAAAATTAGTGTAATTCATAAAAAGTCTCAAATTATATTTATTTTGGTATTTATAATATCAATTATTTTAATTTTTCACTATTATGGTAAATACTGCATCATCATTGTGTCATAAATAAATTAAATTATTTATTTTTAAAAAATTATAAATAAAATATAATTATGTAGGAAATCTTTTTATCTTTCTATTGAATATTTAAAATTGAAATTATATTATGTATAACCCTATATAAAAAATGTTTTGGTAAATAAACTTTGATTTTAACACTTTTAACTCATCTTTGAATTAAATAATAATAAATGTCCTAATCTAATCCAAGTGGGCCTAAATGATAATATTTTACTCCTAAAGTTATTTTTGGTCGATATAAAATTGTCCAATAGAATTTGGACATGTGTTAGGGTAATAGTAATATCATTTTTACCCTTAATTACCCTATTTACTTTTAACCGTGGTAAATAAAAGTAAAAAGTTACTATTAAACAAAAATTATTTTCATCTCCTTGAACCACAATTTACTCCTTGATATTAAACGTGTCTCTCGGATTTCCGAAATTTCACTCACAGAAGCGGTAAAATTAAGTTTTATGAAAAATTCAGTTTTTTAACTACCACTTAGTGGTTTCACTATTCATCAAAAAAATGAATGTTTCCCGAAAAATAACAAAAATTAGGCCTAAGATATATTTGATATTATGAATTCAAAAATTCTGTCTATTTTACCAAATTCAAAACATATAAGTTTCATTAAATAATTTAAAAATTAATTTCTGTCGTTAAAACAAGTAGCGTGTTTTTAAGAGATAATAACTATCAAAAGATTGACACTTGTTTATGTATGGTTTAAATGTGAAATTAAATCCGATGACTAAAATTTTATTAAATGGTAAAAATATATTATAATTATACTTTAAAACCACTCAAATTAATAATTTATCACTATTAATTATTTTGATTAAAAAATTTGTTTTTAATTAAAATTTAGTAATTTTCACTATTCATCAAAATATGAAAGTTATCCAAAAAGTACCAAAATTTCACCCTAAGCTAATTTAGATATTAAAAATCCAAAAATGAAGTCCATTTATAAAGATAAAATTTATAAAATTTCAAAAAGTACGTATTACTATTCATAACGGCTAGTTTGATTGGTTGTGGTGTGTTAGAATCTCGAAGTTGTGTACAATGCACGCCATTGCATTATTCAAAGGGAAACATACCATGGATGCTTGGGGTGTTACATTTTTTATATCCTAATTTACAAAAATAACTAAACCATACTTTGATACCAACTATTGAATCCCGCCTTTTAATAACATAAACTTTCATTACATTACACAAAACTGAGGATCTTTAAGGTTTAGTGTTTTGGAAACCAGGAACATAATACATGAAGACAACATAAAACATTCTTCTTAAACAATTGAAAGGATTCTCATTAAGTTCATCCAAGGTTCATTACTGCATCTCATAACCTGGGGACATACATCAAAATAAAGGGTGAGCAGAAGGCCCAGTAAGGGAAACAAGAGAAACACTTTACATGTGAACTTGAGATACTTCAATAAGGTCATGAAAAGAACTTTAATGCATGAGAAAGAAATAATGAGACATATAATAATAAAAATAACGTTTTTCATAACTTTAATATGTGGCTACAAAATTTAATATTGACAATAATTTCCATTTCACCAAGGTCCAATCCTAAGGTGTCATTAAAAATTACCAATGTTATTCACCAAGGCGTCGTTAAAAATGGTCATCTCTAGAGATTAAGTCTTTACCCAACGCATTGGAGCGCTATCAGGGTGCACCCTTAAATTTTCCTTTTATTATCATGTGAGCCACATATATCATCATCAATAATTTCATAAACAACCCATATAGCATAAAATAAATGGGTCTCATTGCATAGTCATCACATTTTAAAAACTGCTTTAAAGACATGATCTTTATGTCACTTTAAAACCACCGAAAGGGAAATAAGGTATCATGTATGTAAATACCAGAATTTAAAATATAACAACTTGGTATATATGTGAATACCCCAATATAAGAGATATCTTTGAGTATTCACTTAATAAAATAAAAGAACTTTAGAAAAAGAGAGAGACATTTTGAGACGGAAATTCTGCAGCATAACAGCTATGTTTCAGGGTTTTAGAAAACATTGAAAAGAGAGGGTACATGGGTAAAACATTCATAAATGCCCCATAAAACAGTAGGGGGAAAGAATATAAAATATATATGAACATGGTAATGAAATTTGAAGGACATACCATTTGAAATGAAAAACATGGAAGGAAGACAAGATTTCTCTTATGAAAATTCGGCAACCTAACGACGTCACTTAAACTTCAACAAAAATGATTTGACGAGATAAAATAGGGTCACTCATAATATAAACATAAAATACCAGAATGATAGATATAGTGATCATACCCCAAAATAATATAAAGGAACTTGAAATACTTGACATGAAAGTAGAACTTTGAAAAAGGAGAAACGTGAAAGAATCCCTTAAAAATTTGGCAGCCTAACGGCATCACTTGAACTTCAACACAAATGAATTGACGAGATAAAATATGGACTCTAATCATATTAACATAAATGATCAGTATGATAGATTTATATATTATACCCCAACATAATAAAAAGGAACATGAAATTCTTGACATGAAAATAGATCTTGAAAACGAGAAGGGTGAAAGAATCCCTTAAAAATTCGGCAGCCTAACGACGCCACTTTAACATTATTAAAATAAAATGATGAGATCAAGAGGGGGTCTCTCATAATATGAACATTAAAAGGAAATTAAGATGAATATAAAAAAACATCCTCCAAAATAAGAGCATGGAGCATAAAAGAAATGACATAAAAGAGATTACTTGAATAGAAAGAGAGAGGTAGGATCCCTTACCTTAAAACCTAACTCTTAAAACTCGAAGGTTTGGACCATGAGGGATTGGGGGCACCTTGGGAGGACATTTTGGGAGGTAATGAGACAAGAGATTCGTTGGGGAAGAGTTGGGAGTGAAAAATAATGGAGGAAAGGGTGAGTATTTATAGGGAAGGTGAGGTGATACTTTAATAATTTCAAGGGACACCCACAAGTGGTTTTCTCAAAACCATGTGCTCTCCCATGGTATTTCCCATGGAGTTAGGCCACATGGGGCCCCCAATACAATAATTCATCACCTTTGGTCGGCCAAACCTTAAAATATCTCATGACATCATCATGACACAATTATGATGTCATCAAACATATCGAAACCCTAAAACTGAATTTTTACTGTTCAACAAAAATTCATCTTTCTCAGAAAAATCCCAAAATTTTGCCTTAAAAAATACCGATTCTCTAGTTAAAAATATGAACTTCTTTTATAAAAATAATTTTCTAAATAATTTTAATTTAATTTTTAAATAAATACACTATTCACCAAAAATTCGTTTTTTTAGAAAAATCCCCAAAAATTACCATAACATAATATCGATGCTCTAAGATCAAAAATAAAGTCCATTTTATAAAAATAATTTTCTAAATATTTTTAATTTAATTTTTAATTAAAAAAAACTATTCACCTGAATAAACTAATACTTGACTAATAATTTATGAAACCGTTATTTACCCATTTTATTGAATCACATTTCTTAATCAAGGTGTCTAAATTATATTAAAACTTTCTTTAAGTGAGATTACTAATCCATTTGGTCACATTACTAATCCTAAGAGATTATTATGATGACGATTGGGGAGATCAAATGTGAATTATGAAAGCATTAGGATATGTCATGCTACCATTAAGAGATTATTATGATGACGATTGGAGGGTCATGGAATACAAGCTGAACTCCTCTGGAGGGAATATACTCCTGATTCGTACAATACAGTAAGGGTATGACATAGATACATTAAGAAGTTTTATTAATGAAGAAAGGATTCATCACTAGGTAATTATTTAATTTATTAAATTAGTTGTAAATAATGTGTGACGGTCCTGCTCATTGATTTTAGTGTTTTTATAGTTTCTATGTTTTATGATTTAATTTCGTTGATCATGGAATTTATCATCATGTTAATCTTAGATTAATCATTAATAATGACAAAAATATTAGTTTGGCATGCCCCATTCGATTATTCTTCTGTGCCTGATTCCAACATGTGGTATCAGAGAGGTCATATGATTATTTATAATTATTTGAATATTTTAATTGATTTATGAATTTATTATTAGTTTTCAATTGAAATATACTAATTATTTAATCTGAATTTTGAGATCTTATTTCTTTCTCATCTTTTCTTAAAAATATAATCAAATCAATTAACTTTATGGATGAAATAAATATTAAAATTTGATGTAGAGGTGTTAAGGAGTCTTTATGGACTACACAAGAGTATATTCCATTTAACATGGAGGTACACACCATGTTCTAGTGTTTAATTCACCAGAATTAATTTATATATAATTCATACCATGTACATTTATTACATGTGGTAAATTTCATTAAATATCTCATGTTGATCGAGACATCCTATCACACAATCGTCTAGAGTACACTTCATGTAACTTTCATAGACAAGGTGTAGTCCTGTAGTCATTGATGTTCTATATCATCTTATATAGTCTACATGACAGGTGAATGTGTAACATGGAGACCACATTCCATATATCCCATGTAAATTCCATGTACTATAACATTTTATATGGCATGGTTACATGCAGATTCCCTAGGAATGTGTCATGGATAGGCATTGAGAATAATAAACGGCATGTAAATGAAATGTACACTCCATATAATTTTACGAAATTATGCAGAATTGAAAATTAATTTATTATACCTTTAAAACATAATTAGTATGTGTTTTTTTGTGTTAATTAAGTTGATAGTACATTCCATGTGATGTGTTATATATATAAATGTCTAATTCATTACTGTATAATGTTTGTATCTTTATATCATGTATAAGTAATATTATAGTTATTACTTTATGCATGTTGAAGTATAAAACACTAAATAAATACCATCTGTTCTATTCTGTCATTAATTTGATATTACACACCATGAAATAATGTGATAATTCATGTATTCTACATGTTGTAAGAGTAAACAATATTGAAATATAATACACATTCGGTAGTTCAGATGGACACTCACCGTGTTGCCTCCAATGTAACAACCAAAGGTTTTATGAGAATTATTATTTTTAATTTCAATGATGTTTTCTGTTTTACGCTGCACCAAAGGAATCTTTCACTACATGCATCCCTGACTTGGCTTTCATTACACGCAATCACGACCTCCCTTGATAGCATCTGTAGTACGCAATACCGGGCTTCACTAAACAATGATATATTGTTATAATATTTTTATGGACTAGCCGTTATGAATAGTATTAACTAAATTTTAAATTTTATAATATTATTATTCATCGTACACATTTTCTGGAACCTGGTATGAGAACAAAATAAATTTTTCAGGTAAAATATATATTTTTCAAAAAATGTAGTTTTGTTGCCTTTTGATGGCGCACCCAATTTAAATATAGTTCTTAACATGTTTATAATTTCAATTTTAGAAAATAAAATTCTTCTTTGGAATCAGGATATAAAAATTTACTTTGGATAAATGTTTCATATTATTCTAATAACTTTCATATTTTAATGAATAGTAAAAACACACTATATTTTAATTAAAAACGACTTTTTTCATCGCAATAATTTATATGATAGAATTATAATATTGAATGGTTTGAAAGTATAAATAGAATATATTTTTACCATTTAATATAATTTAAGTCATTAGCATTAATTTTACACTGAATTCATAAATAAAAACATTTCAATCTTTTGCAACGTTTTGACTATTAAAATACATTTTCTCAACAACGGGATTAATTTTAAATTAAATACAGCAACTTTTGTGTTTTGAATTTGGAAAAATGGATTCCATATTTTTAATCAGTAGGTCCAAATTATGTTAATAAGCTGCTTTCTATTTTTAGGCATTATGAATAGTAACTACGGTAAATTTTATTTACCATAGTTAAAGGTAAATCGGGTAATTAAGGGTAAATATAATATTATAAAATTACCCTAACACCTTCCAAAATTCTATTTGATGAATAAAAGTCGACACATATCACCTAAGGGTCTAAATAGATTCATTTCATGGACTTTTGACCTTGAAAATGATGTAATTATTATTAAAACCAAAGAAAGTGACAACATGTCACTCTCTTATATCTTATAAGTGTAATAATTTTAATTTAGTGATAAACTTCATAAAACCTTGAATATAAAAAGTATCCATAAAGATAAAAAAATTATATACATCATGAGAATTTATTTAGAATTTTTAGGGATTAAGTAATTGTCATTAATGGTGACACAATAGTGACGCAGAAATTGCTTATTTAGTGAAACATCAATAATATAGTTTTTATTAAAATAACAATACCTATCAAAAGAACCAGAAAATTGACCAAACATTATGGGTCGAGTATATCTATACCCTAAGAATCCAAGGGTCTATATTTGGACCATTTTGAGCCTTATAAAAACGATTACGACATTTATATTATATTATTTTAAATGATGTCAAACATGTCTCCTTCATAATTTAATAAATATAACAATTGAAATGTTTTGATTTTAAGATGATAAATTCAAGTAAAAGTATTATTATGAAATCTATGATATTTATATTCATCATTGTATTTTATTTTTAATTCTTATGGAACAAATAATTATATTGAATAATTATACAAAAATGTTGTACTAATTATTTTATTAAGTGATATACCAAATAAATGGTTTTAAAAATATTAAAATAAATATTATATGAATTATTTAATGTTCTCCACAAATTTTATAGAAAAATTTGACATGTTAGGAATCAATTAAAAATTTTGGTTAGAATATATCCTTTGTGTGGATTTTATTTATATTAAATTAAATGAATAGTGTCAAAATTGACACTATAGTTCTTTTATAAAAATAACATATTATAAAATGGTATAAAAATCTCAAAAATATTTAAAAATTAGAAATTGAAATTTATATGGTTTAAAATGTCATAAATTATCCAATTATGGAAAATTAATAACACATAAGTAATTATTTATAATAATTTAAAAATTAGAATCTTATTACCACAAATAAAATTAAATAGATTAAATAAGGATAAATCAAGTTGATAATGTTTATAATAAATTACCAACATGTCTAAATTTTATTATTTGATGATATTACAACCTTATATCATCTAATATTAGGATTTGAGTCATTTTTCAGGTTTTTTATGTGAGGTTGAATTTATTATAAATTAATATTTCTTATGTTACCAAAGGTTCCCCTCTCCTCCCTTATAAAAAGGGAACCCCTTACCTCTTTTCTTCACACCCTTTTGAGCCTTGAATCTCAGAAAAATGCTGAAAATTACTCTTCTAAACCTCTCTAGTTATATCATAAAGGATCAGGTATTCTCAAAAGAGGAACTCTAGTTCCCTAAGAAGAAGTTTAAAGGAGGTTCGTCGAGGAAGAGGTAATCTATTTTACCAACTCTTTCAAGTTTTCTCTTCTTCTAATTCTTATTATTTAGTTGTTTCATTATAAAGTAATAACATCAGTATTGATTATATACTTATATGTTATCATAAATATTAAGAAACCCCATTTCACCTTCTATCCATCCTACGGAAAATGAAATCACCGCATGTGCGTACGTACGGAATACCGTCTCCACACCGTGGTGTAATATGTTTTATCACCACCTTACTTGGATGGCTATAATGGTGTAAAGAATAACTATATGTGGTTATTATAACATCATATTTTTTGTTAGATATTATATCATCCACTCCAATTCCATTCAATAATTATGGGAATGATATCATTGCTCGTGCATATGTACAGATTACCATCTCCACGACGCGATGAGATTCATTCTCCATGTTAACCATTCAAGAATGATTATAAAGTATATATAATGAATAATAATGAAATATACGAAATAGTGAACCTAATGGATTTATGTATATATATATATATATCATCTACTTACTTCCATTCAAGTCAATAAGGAAAGGAAAACAACATTCATGCGTACGTACGACCTACCGTCTCCATGAACGGTGTTTTTCATTTCATTCATCTAGCTATTATATATATATATATACTGAATATATAAGATATATAAATCATGATTTACATTCTAGAAGTAATTAAATCCTGATATAATTAATAATAATATCAATAACAATATGTCCAAACACATACGATAAATAAAATTATTTTACCCAAAATGATTCTTTAACATGGAATTTACAAAACAACGGGTAATATAAAGTCATAAGTGAATCATATATGATATCATAACAATTAATATGATTATTTAATTGGTAAATGACATTATTAAATCATTATAAATGAGGTTTGGATACGTACAAATCATATCGGACCTAAGGTAACGGATAATTTTTACAATCTTGTTTTTATCTGAGATTGTTTATTCAAAAATATTTACTGGGGTTATGTTTATCATAAATTTACATGTTTTCTCAAAATGTTTTAATAAAATGTTTTCTATTATTCCATGTATGTTTGAAGTATTTTTTTACCCTTTTTTGACTTGTACCACAAGGTACTGAAGGAATATTTCTTTTATTTACCATACAAGGTACTTTTTGACTTTTCTATTAAACGTACGAGGATAATGTTTTTTTAACTTATACGGCATGAATGGATTTTTACAGTTTCATAACGCCTAATTTTTATGAAGCTTCCTCTACATAATTTCATGATTATTTTCAAAAAAATACTTTTTCTTTTAAAATTTCATGGAATTTTGTGAAAAGAAAATGATTATGAAGAGGAAAGGATATTTTCATCAAGAAGTAATTTCAAGTGTTTTGTCCAAACAATTTTCCATCTAAGATGACATTATTTAGTATGATTATGTTTAAAGTATAATGCATCTATTATTTACACAGTTTTATTGTTTTTATGATAAAATGATATCCATTTGTTTTATATGGATTATGTTATGATGGGATGATGTTTATGAAACCCATTTTTATTCTTTGGGTTATGATGAATGATTTATGTTTAAATTGTGGAACAAGTAAGAATGATATCATTATGATATGGGTGGGACCTATATCTCCCTCAAATGCATTGGGTAAAGATTTATATCTCATGAGATAAACATGGCTAGAATGGTAAGTTAATCCGACTCAGTGATACTGGACTGGAACGAGGAGTGAACTCGATTCAGAAAGGGACTTTGTCCACTAATATGGTCTTGGTAGAAATGCCTTGTCCAATATGGATATCATATCATGTTATTAATGGTTTTACTTAATTACATGTTTTATTACCATGCTATTTTATCATGATTGATGTTTCATTATGATATATGCCTTATGTAATTCAACGATTTAGGTCTTTTCTCAAGATTTTGATGTTTAGATTTTATGTTCAAGTTTTTGCATTCAACTATTTTTGAATTGTTTTATGTTCTCTATATTTAACATTACTGAGCATTTGAGCTCATACTTTTTATGTTTTCTTTTCCCCAAGATAAAAATAAAGGTTTTAGGTTAGAAAAAAAGGGTAAGATCTTTATGGGATATGTTGAAGATCTTTCACTGTGATTCGATGATTATTTTTCCGAGTTTCCGAAGACATTAAACTATTACAGTCCTTGTGTGTTTATTTTTGTTATGTATTAAGTATTCCTCAAAACTAATGTAATGTCCATGTATGTAAATCTTGGTTCTCTACATCTAAGGTACATATTTTTCTTCATAATTAATTTTAAATAAATTTATTTAATTTGTTCAAAATTTTGATGGATGATAATCTCAAGAAAATTTGTATGAAAATTAAGATAAAATAATTGATTAGTAAAATTATATTGTAAATTGATTCAAGCGTGATTTATATTAAACAAAATTACTAGAATTGAATGATTTTTTTATTAAATGCAAAATTTTTCACATGCATGTAGATAACCATGTCCTATTCCAGACAATTTTATGTGATTGGTTTCTTTTAATTTATAGTTAGACTAAATATTTATCATACCTTTCATCCCTCCTATCATTATGTAAAAGATTACATGCCCATGGTTTCTTTTATGTAAACCCCTTAGCAAATCCATTGGTTCCCCTCACCTGTTTGTGTGTAAAATAATATTTATTAGATGGAGCTTTCAAGATAGTAGAGTCGATTCATGTTTGGAGATGAGGAGAAACTAATAAAAGAGGGATACATTGGTGGACATAAGGAAAGCTAGATGAAAAAACATAAATGGTTTATGGTTTTTTTCTCCAAGGTTAATAGTTAGTTTATCATCCACTAGATAAACTAACTATTACTAAAATATCATGATCATACATATTTATTATTTTATTTCTATAAATATGTGTGGTTATTTCAAAATGGATGTTTTTTTATGATCACATGAATTAATAAATTAACATACATGAAATATATAACTAAAATAAATTGATTTATGAGTAAACCTTATTTAAGACATGGTGAATCACCTAAGTAAATCCATTTAATATTAACAAGCATGTAATAAAGTTAATAATTGTGAATTTACATACATAAGGTAAAATCCAAAAATTTTATATATTATGTATCTGTAGCCTTCTGTTACTTTAGTTAAAATATAATCACTGTTTAAAGTGAATAACCTACCAAAGATGGGGTACATAAAATTATTGAGGAATTCTTACCTGTTTTTTCGGGTTAACTTAATTTATTTCACATCAATGGTTGACTACCAGAACAAAAATTGGTGTTACTAAGAAGAAAAATTTGATGAAATAAAATTTATGGATTTTAGGATCAGGGATTCCACTCAAAGGTTCAAGGATATATGAGTTAATGTGGTTGGAATTTGGAATGCCTACTAAAGCCCTTAAAATTGCTTGGCCTATCAAAGTTCGGTTGATTAGAAGGGGGAATATGGATCCTTTACACTAGAATCTACACGAATTATGATATTATGAATCTAATGGTTATAGCTACTGGGTTTCAACAAAATGGTGGGAGATTAATAAATATAATTTTTATTTGTCTAAATTTTGATCGAAAAATTACTAAAAATTTACTCATATTATTTGTATAAACAACAATATAAACTAATTCAAATATATCACCATGATCTATACTTTTTAAGGATAAATTTTTCATAAACACAAATTTCCAATAGTTTTAAAGGTTCTTATACATTATCCTATGCCATTAATGGAAGTTGTATGTTCTAGAAGAACCTATTCTTGATGCACCTAGTAAATAATCTAGTGTGCTTGAGTTATATCTATATGATAAGTATCTAAACGATTACATAGATTATATAGTTGTTCATTGTTTCTTACTATCATCCATGATCAATGAGCTTCTAAAGCAACATGAGGGCATGGATTCCTATGGAATAATGTATCACCTTTAGGGTATTTATCAAAATCAGGAGAGAAATGAGAGATATGAGATCTATAATTCTGTTTTTATAACTAATCTTAGAGATTTGGATCCAACTAGGCATCATGTATTGAATATTATTAGCTACATTGAACGCTTAGACATCTCAGGGATTAAATCATCAGATGTGATGTGCACTAATCTTGTACTGTCACCATTACTGAAGTCCTTATCTTGTTTTATTTTTAATTATAAAATAACCAATGATGAGATGTTTGTTTCTGAACTTCTTACTCCGATTCTTTAAGTAGATAATGACATTGGATGTGAAAAACTCATGGTCCTTATATTGAACAAGAAAAGGAAGAATAATGATAAAGGAACCAAGAATCATAAAAATTATAAAGCATCTGAGCACCATCCTGCTATGAAGAGGGATATCTATAGGTAGGGTAAGAAAAAGGAAGTAGTATGTTTATTATTTGGAAATCAAGGCCACTAGAAGAGGAATTACACCCAAAAGTTAGGGGAAGCTAAAGTTTCACTATTTATTGAGTGTTATATTTAAATATCTACACATTCATTATTAGATATAGATTTTGGTGCTCATATATATATATATATATATCCAAATATAGGAACCAAGTAGATTAATAAATATTGTAAGAGGATTGGTGGATATGTGAGTTGATAATGGTGTGAGGTTGGCTACACCAACAATTGTAGACTTCCACATTTCATTTCCAATTAGAATGGTATTGGTGTTAAGATATTTTTATTATGTACCAACTATTACCAATAACATAATTTCTATATCCTATCTATAAAAAGATGATATTATTTTAAAATTTGGAAATAAAAGTTATTTATTTTATAAATACAAAATATGTTATAGTATGGAACATTTAAATAATGATATATATGTATTATATTATGAAAAACAAGTATTGGAAAAAGATAACGAATCATGTTCAGAGAACTCAAATAACACTCAACTATGGTATCACCATCTTGGTTTTGTAAATGAGAATAATTTGAAAAAGTTATTTAATGATGCTTTATTAGACTCTTAGGAGATAAAACCACTTTAAATATTCCATTCTCGTTTATAATAAAAAATAACCAAACCACCATTATTTGGATAGGAAGAAAGGGTCACCGACCCTTTAGGATTAGGAAACAATAATGTTTGTGGGCCATTTCTAGTTGAATCTAGAGGTGAGTATTATTACCTATAAATTTTATTGATGAATTCAGTGGATATGTATATTTCTACTTATTGATGTATATGTCATATTTCTTTAATAAATTCTAAGAATTAAAGAACAAATTAGTGAATAAACATGGAAATAATATAAATAAGGATCAATTGAAATGATGTGGTGGATACCTTAACCAAGAGTTTTATCAAATTTATACATGTGTTTAAGATTATATCTCAAATCACTCTACCTTACACATCATAGTTGAATAGTTTTAGTGAAAGGAGGAACTGGAACTTGTTAGATATGGTAAGGTTTAAGATGATCGATGAAAGTCTTCGATTATCCTTTTGTGGATATTAATTACAAACTCTTGAATGCACACTAAACCAAGTACCAACGAAAGTTTAAAATGGAATTATCTTTGAGTTATGGAGTGAAATGAGAACAATTTTGTTGTATACGTGTGAATGGGGTTGAGAGACATTTGTTAAGGATTTTCCAGGAAAGAAACCAGCACCCTTGGGCTAAAAGTGTATCTTTATAGGGAATCTTAAAGAAATAAAGGGATACTACTTATAAAACACCTCAGATAATAAATTGACTGTCATCAAACAAGACACCTTTCATGAGAGTGATCACATCCTCAAAAAGGATAATGAGAGAAATTTTGACTTTGATGAAGATGATGATCAACATAAACAAGATATGGTATTGGAATAGATTCTATAGGTCCCTATGGAAAAAGTAGTTTCTTAAACACAAGTACTACGTAGGATCACTAGAGAGGTAAGATAACTAGAGAGATATGGTTTTCTAGTTAACGAATATGGTGAATCATTATTGGGTGAAAATGATAAAACTATATCCTACAAATAGGCAGTAGAGAGATCAGAAGTTACAATATGTAAATAATACATTAATTATGAAATTGATCCCATGTATTAGAACCAAGTTTGGGTTCTGGTCAATGAATCTATGATGTAAAGATCATGGAGGGGAATGTGTATTTGGGAGATAAATGGACATAAAAGAAAAAATATATACCTATAAAGTAAGTTTAATGGATAAAGGGTTTAAACAATATCAAAGAAATAGCCTATGATGAAAAAATTCAGTAGTTTCCTTGTTTAAATCCATCAGGATTCTAATTGCTATAGCAACTTACCATGAAAATGAAATTTCATAGATTAATTTCAAAAACATTTTTCCTTAACAGGAACCCTCAGGAAGTCATATACAAAAAACAACTAAAAGGGTTTATGACTCCAAGTTGTACTAAAAGAATATAAAAATTGTGGAGATATATTTATAGATTAAAGAAAGAATCTAGGTCATGGAACATTCAATTCAATGAATCTAGAAAAGAATTTTTTTTCATTATGAAATAATGTAATCCATGCATTTAAAAGATGTTTAGTGAGAATGAATTCATTATCATAATATTATATTTTAATGAAATATTACTTATTGTAAATGATATACCAGTCTCATAGTCTGTTATGGATTGGTTAAACAGTGTTTCTCCATTTAGTACATAGGTGAAACATCCTATATTCTATGGATCAAGATCATTAATAATATATATAAGAGGATTATTGGAATAATTCAATTTTCATACATTGACTAGATATTAAAATGATTTAGCATTGAGAAATCCATGTAAGGATTGGTTCTTTTGTCACATGGTATGTATCTTTCTATAAAAATGGGTCCTCAGACATAATATGAGAATGAGATAATGAGTAAGATACCATAATCTTTGGTGATAGGATCAATCATGCCTACAAAGTTATGTACTAGACTTGACATTGACTATGTATTGAGCATGGTAGGAAGATATAAAGCTAATCTAAGAGAACAACATTGGTTTGCTATTAAGGTTATACTTAAGTATCTAAGAATAACAAAGGATGTGTTCCTGGTGTTTGGAGGAGATGGGAGGATATTATTTAGGGGTTATAAAGACGATAGTTTCTAAACAAATTAGAATAATACAAATTCACATTAAATATATTTTTTCTATCTCAAAATAGTTATTGTGAGCTAGAAAAGTTCAATGAAACTAGTTGTTACCGCTTCTACAGAGGATTCTGAGATTAAATAAAATTTTGATGCAGCCAAAGAAGTTGTTTTGATATTAAATTTTTTCCAGGTTCAAGATTTATTACCTAATAATAAAGAACATTTCACATTATATTGTGATAATACTACAATTGTGGCTCTTGAAAAAGAGCCATGGTCAAACCAACTAACAAATCACAAACTCCCGAAGTACCCCCTCTTTAGGGATTTTTTATAGAGGGGTAAAGTTGAAATAACAAGTGTTCCCACATAAGATAACATGGAAGAAACCTTAATTAAAGTCATATATAAAAAGTGGAATGAGTATCATACGTGATATAGTATACTGAAAGTTGTTAGACACTGGCTCAATTGCAAGTGTGAGTCTGTTGGAGTTGGTGGCATAAAACCAAATTTTGTGTACTTTATGATAACCTCTATTATTTTTTGTATATTAATAGACTTATTATAAAATTATGATTTCTTTTATGTGTAACAATTTATGTGATAATTTCCTAAGATTTGTTGTCATACTGAAAGGTCATTTTAGTTACCTCCTATGATGAGAACCCAAAATTTCGGTGACATTATTCTTAAATTTATGTTCAATATTCAAATGAGATAATTTGAAGGACCTAAATGATAAATACTATTAGGGGTAAATAATTTTAGTACTTTGAGTCACCTTCTCATAATTTACACCCTTGGTAATGTCTAGTATAATATATTTTGAGAATGAGACCTACCAGTAGGAAATCCATATTTATTTGGGTCATTTAATGTTTTATTATATAAATATGTGTATAGATCCTTAGACTTCAATATTATTATTCATAAGTATTATAAGTCATGTACTTTGATGTATTGATGAAAACCATGATGACCTATGTTTGTGGTGGGGTAAGATATGTTGGGTGTGTCCCAAGTAATATTTCATTAATGAATAATGTGAGAAAGGATTTGTCCCGCATTTAATGGAAGCTGATATCTCATTCCCTTCAATAGAAATGATATAGCCTATAAAATCCATGGACACAGTTTTATATAGGTAGGTTTGATTTATAGAAATTAATATAAAGATACATCGAGCTCAAAGGTTGATGACACCTACATGAAACCTTCTTGATTTGATATATCACGATAAGAGTTATATTATATATTAAGCATCTGTAAGAGGTAATATTTCATTTCAGCAATAACTTGTAGCGAAATGAACCTAGAAATCCAAAAGTCAGTGTTATCAACCAATACACTGGCATGATTACAGGGAATCAAATCCTAAAGGACCGAAGAGTTTAGTAGTCATGGAAAACAAGACACATACTTGAGAAAATAATAAACTAAATAAAGTATAATTGTTTTTCCTAAAAATAACTTCTAGGATGACCTTATTGCATCTTTTATGACCATAAATATATTTCATGGTATTATTCTTGGATTTGTGGAGAAATAAAATAAAATAATGGTGAGATAAAATGGTAAGTAAGGGTAAAGTATAACAAAAGAAATAATGAATCAATGAGAATAATAATTACGACATGGTAATAAACTGAACACTCAAACCACATAATCAACCAAATAAGAAGTAAGTGCATAAAACATAGGAAAAACTAATATATGGAAAGAAAATCCATCCCAATAAATAAAAAATAAAAAATAACGAGGTCAAGGTAAGAAACCAAAACACAATCCATTTAATCAAAGAAGAGAAAATGAAATGCTTCAATAGATGTGTAGATGAAAAATATAATGGATAAATAATAAATGAAACTGTATGAGGGAAATTCTTAATTATTGGATGTAAGGTCTAAGGAACATGAAAATATACACCATTAAGACCTTTCACAAGATTGTTTAAAACTATGGATATAAACCAATTTAATTTTCGCAACTTATTGGTCTCATGAGAATCTATCGATGCACTTAGGCTATATAAAGTCTACGACCCACTTATTTTTACCAGTCCAAAGCATTCCTCATATCAAATATTTGAAAGAAATAAAATGTCTTATCAAATACTCATATTGAATAAAGAATACAAAATTATAAATATTTTCCCAAATAATCAAATAACTTTTAAAGTAAATAGCATATGTAAAATGATATATGATTTATGAAATAGTAATATATATAATAAATGAAATGGATAATTAGGGTAAAATTCAATATTTAATGATTATATGAGATTGAATATTTTAAAGGGAATAAAAAGTGAATCAAGGAAGTGAATGTGAATACTTTCCTTGGACAAATAAATCACAAACCATACAGAGGAGTAATAAGGATGGTATCAACAAAACATACCCTGAGTGGAGTAAAATAAATGGTTGTTGTCGTTGATGAATAAAAATACTATTAGAAGACCTTATAAAAACATTCTTGTGGAAAATATCCTTTTATTTTAAAAAGACATTTTCTTTGGAAATCACTTTTAAAAACTTTTTATTTTAAAATCAACAGTTTAAACATGAAAATGAATATTAAAATAAATGACGGTGGTTATATCCATACAAGTCATATGAGGTAAAGGGACATTTCATTTGCATGATAAAAAGTTAGAAATGTTCCTTTTGCAGAAAGCGATAAGAATATTCCTTTGAAAACATTGGTAATAGATAAAAAGGGTAAAAATGTATTTACAAAATCTTTTTGAGAATGTTATGAATTTTATTAAAATAATTTGTCTAAAGCATAGTTTTTAGAAGAAAACGTGTTCCCCAACTAAAGAGAGAAATGAATTCAGGTTTTCTTAAAAATATTTTCGAAAACATTTTAAGTACCAAGGAGTGAGAAAATGGTAATAATACATGAAAATGGTCAGAAATAACCCAGGGTGAATAAAATAGAAGATTTTATAGAATCATATTATTATAATTTTCTATAATGGAAGCACCATTGAAATATATTTAGTATTATTTTTTTGGAAAATAATCCTTAGACATTCCAATGTGTCCTATACCACCAAGAAACATTTTAAATCACTAGCCTCATAAAGGATTAATAATAAATGAAAATTTTAAATACCATTTAGATAAAATATTTCATGATATAATATATCCAAATTGACTGTATATACACCACACAAAATAATTAAATAGTGAACATGACATTTATCTCACAGATATAAAAAGTGAGATGAAAATCCCTTACCTTATGTGCGATTTATCTCAAGTGTGTTTATATCCCTTAAAAAACTTATGTTCATTATTTAAATGATTGATTTTTTATCATGTTTATCATAACTTTTATTTCATTTATTATAATTTTTTGTACAAATACTTAATCAATTAAGTTTACGTCGGGTGTTTTGACCAAATTTGGTTTATGTGTCAAAAACAACTTTTGTATGTCAACTATAGTAAAAGCAGTCATTATATAACATATATAGAATAATAATAATGATATAATTATCATATTTATACATAAATTATACTTTTAAAACTAATAATTAAATATTTTTATGAAAACGGATGAATGTTACAATCATGAAGTCGGTAGGCTGTACGTACGCATGAGTGACATTTCTATTTTTGAATTATCATTACAAAAATAAATTAACTGACACTATATCTTCAAATAATGATAATTATACCATAAATAACATTTTATTTGATCACATATACTTATATTTGTAATTTTTGTGATGTAAAAGGTATCACATCGTGTTAAGGAGGCATTAGTCCACACGTCGACGAACGAATTTATCACTTAAGTGAGATAAAGGGTAATAAAGAAAATGATATATATATATGATTTTCAAAAATTTAATAATGTAATTAATATCATATATACATTTTTTTGTATCATATTTTTGAGTATAATCTTTTTTTGTCCATTCCATATACCGTGTGAATGAATCACATTGATTTTAGGAGGCAATTGTCCACGCATCCACAAAAGACGTTATCATATTTACATAAAAAGGAAATAATAAAAAATGTGTTATAATATTATTATAGAAGAATAAATACATTATATATATATATCATTTATAATTATAGTTTCTATCATAATTTACAACCATGAAATTTGGTAAAGTAAAAAAAAAGATTTATTTTGTGAAGTGGTAGTTCGTCATACCCATAAAGAGTAAGTTCCTTACCCATTAGATGGAAGCGTGCGTAAGATTAGGTAAAAAACATAACATAAAAAACATATTATATTTAGGATATGTTTTTATATAATCATGTAATAAGAAGAGTTGAGTGAGTGAAGAATGGAAATAAAACTAAAGAGCCTTAGGAAAGATGTAACCTCTTAATTAGGAAACTCTTTTTTTGTTTGTATGAATATGATTCCTTGAATAAATTTATGTCCAAGGAAAGTATTATTGGATTAGATAAGGGATGTTTTCAGATCTATTTGGGTAGATATTGTCTGATCTAAAGTGTATTGAGAGTTTTTTGGAAGTTATATGGGGTGTTTTCTTTTTTATTGTGGTGGAGGAGTGAAATTCTTGTAAATATTGATAAAGGGAACTACACCCATGTTTTCACTTTTAAAGTGGATACAATAATGGTAAAAATTATAATTATTAGATTATATGGTCCCAATATTTCCATAAAATTTATTTTGGACAATTTTTATATGTCATATTTTCCATTAAGTTTAAGGTTTAGTCCTCTTTTTAGTTTAATTTGACCGTAATCGTTGTAATTAATTTTAATTACTTTCAATATTTTTTTGGTAAAATAATTTGTTGAACCTATTATACAATATAAATAATTATTATTTAAAATATGGAATCCATTTTTCAAAATTATTATCCCATATGTTGGAGAAATTAATATAAATTTAATGTCACAAATAGGATGACAATATGAGTTTTTAAAGTAAAAACATCTGAAATATTGATATGTTTTTATAGTCAATTTCAAAGTGGAATTGATTCCAATGAAATATATTTAATTTATTGATAAATTTTTAAATAATTAAATTTTAAAGCCAATTTAAAATTTGAGTTAACCTTATAAATAAATTATATGAAAAATTAGTTTGGAATTAAAATTTAGTATTTTCAGTATTTATTAAAAAAATAAAACTTCAGAGAAAAATACCAAAAATATAACCTAACATACTTTTTATATTTAGATTTCAATTAATTATTTTATTTTGACGTATATAAACCATACAATTTTTAAAAATACGATTTAAAATGTTTTACCCATTAAAAAGCGGTAAAAATACTACAATAAAAATATAGTATTATATATATAATATAGGATTTGTTATTATATTTGGTTTATAAAATATATTGGATTAATATCAAAAATATTTTTATTGAATTTATAATATATAAATTACATTAATATCTATCACTAATTTTAATTAAATTAATTTGATAGGGTAGAATAACATTGTGTTCATTAAAATAGCTTTCTCTAAAAGCATTCCCTTTATATTCAACAAGATATTATATTCATTTATATTTAATTTGAAACCAATTAATTAGTTTTATATTAGTGTAAACCATAGATTTTCATAAGTTAGTTAATAATATTCCTAATGACTATTTTATATCTTTTTATATTAAATAATTTTTTTTAATAATATATTATCGCTCGATAAAAATCGGTCTAGCTTGTAGTACAAGCCATTAATGAAACTCTTTGTTTCATGCGACGTGTGCTAACTCAGTTACACGTGCATTGAAAGCTATAAAATATATTGAATTTATTTAAAATAGTAAGTATATTATAAATTGTTAATATATTATATTCCCATATATGATTGGTGTTGCATGTCATACATTCTATTGAATACAATGCTCCAACTTTAAATTTTTGGGGCATTACATTCTTCCCACCATAATTCAATTGCATCATCATATTTTAAAGTCAATCTTGGTGATAGATTTTTTGATATTTCCTGTGCTTAAAATCCCACATCATGAGAGGGGTTAATAAGAAATACTTTATAAAATAGAGAATGGAAATTTCAAAGTTCACATGGACTAACATGTAACTAGTTCTCTAAGCAAGAGAACATTAGTGGGAAGTAAAGATACGTACATGGAGGAAAAGCAGAAATATTTACAGGAAGTGGTTGAGGTTATCAATTAAAAACAATTTAATAATCAATAGAATTTTTAGGGCCTAAAAGATATAAATCATTGATGATTTAGAAGAACATTGGTTCAAAAAAAAAATTATTTGGATTTTTCAATACCCTTTTCCTATGTTGAGGAATTCCTTAACTGTATAATAATGTAATGAAATTTACTTGCACAATACATCTTAATTTCATATGATCGACTACTTATTTTATTTATCCTGCGATCAAATTATAATTATTCCCTTACTTCAAGAAATGGGTATCCAAAAATTAAATTTTATCCCTAAGGCCCCAAAATAAACATTTAATTGATCATAAGACCCTTAAAAGAGTGAAAACACTTTACATTTGTCTCTAACTATTATCCAAATTCAATAAGGTTAATATATTAATCTCAAAACCTAAAAAAACTATAGGTTCATTAATAATATTTATTAATCATATTTTTTAACTAAAAAAATTAAATTTTTACCAGGATATTGCGTAGGTTAGTGGTTGGAATAAAACCCTGATCATTTTTTGGTCATGGGTTCTGGAACCAAGACCTTGTCAGACTTGATTGGTTTTCACCTAACAAATAGGTTTCCATTTTCTAAAACCACAATAATTTAATTTCCAATATAAATATGATGGTCATCCTTCAAATATTGTTAGTCACTAAATATCCTTTTAACAAATATTTTCAGTAGAAACCAAATACATAAATACTTCATCCATTTGTTACCCCATAGGTCTTTCCATAGTCTAGGTTTTATCTATAATATCATTTTTTGGATTTCTAATTCATGAAACCTTATCTTCAACTTAAAATACCTTTTTTCCACGGTTATTCATTAGAATATCCTATTAAAATCCTATAAAATAGTTTGTAATGAAAATGTGAATTATCCTGAGCATATCCTCTGGGAGTTTCAAACTAGGTGTACAATAACGCCCATTTTCATGTACCATGTTATACTAGGTTAGGCCCAACACACCTTTTTAAAGTTGTTACTCCTTGGTACATCTATGCTAGAACCACATCCACTTTTAGTTTCTAGATAATGATGTTTTTCTAGAAAACCAGCATAATCTCTATCTAACCAAAACATTAAGATTTTATTATACACATATCTTTATATTTTACCTCAGTGTTATATTATCTAAAATATGTTTTCTGAATTCTAGTTCCCATGAATGATTCTAAAATTTCTCAGATACCAGTTAATTTGACCCGACCCAAGAAAGCCCGGAACTCGTGTCTACAACCATTATATGGTCATGGTTAAAAAGAATCAAATACTGAAGTACTGAATATTTTAGTAGTCTTAGTAAACCAAATAAATAAAAGAAAAAATAATACACTTAATACAACATAATTTTTTTCTCAAAATAACTTCTTGGATAAATTTATTACATCCTGTATATCCCTGTATATCTTTTATAGTGCGCTTCTTGGATTCTTTGGGAAAGGAAGAAAAATAATAGTGATCTAAAATTCTCAATAAGGTTAAAGTATAGCTAAATAAATAATTAATAAATGAGAATAAAAGTTATGTACTATTAAGTAACAAAACACTAATACCATATAATAAGAAAACTAAGAAAGAAGTGCATAAACAATATGATAAGGTAATAAATTGAAATATATTCCTTCCAAATAACTAGTTATAGAAAATAAATACAGTAAGGTAAGAAATTGAAACACATTACATTTAATAAATTAACTAAAAATAAAATGCATCCATAGATATATCAATGAAAAATCTCATGGATAAAAAACAAATAAATCTAAATGAAGGAAAATGCTTAATTATTGGACATCATGTCTGAGGCACATGAAAACCTATACCATTAGGACCTTTCACAAGATGTTTTAAAACTAAGGATAAAAACCTATTTAGTTTTTACAACTTATTTGTCTCATGAGAACCCATCATTTCATCAAGTATAATTATAAAGTATGGGCCCCACCTGTCATTTCTTGTCCTAATCATTCCTTATATAGATTAATAAAAAAACATAACTTATCAACTATCCTTATTGAATAAACAATATATAATTATCAATATTTTTCAAAAATAATAAATTAACTATCAAAGTATAATTCATATATAAAATGTAATATGGTTTAGGAAATAATAATATCCACGAAAAAAGAAATGGTTTATTAGGGAAAAATTAAATGTTCAATGATCATAGAAGATTGAATATTTCAAGGAAAATAACAAATGAATAAAGGTAGTGAATGTGAATACTATCCTAAAAAAATAATAATAAAACATATAGAGGAATAATAAGTATGGTTTCAAAAAAAAAATCTTGAGTGTAGTAAATTAATTGGCCTTTGTGGTTTGTGAATAGAAATGTTATAAAAATATCTTTTAAAAAAATTATTGATGAATATTTTCTTTTATTTTAAAAAAAAATTTGAAAACCCTTTTCTTTTAAAAATAAATTTGGAAAAAAATTTCTTTAAAAATCATCATTTTAAACATGAAAATAAATCCTCATAGAAATGATGGTGGAAAAATCTGTACATGCCATATGAGGTAAAATAACATTTATTTTGCACAGTAAAAAGTTAGAGAAATGCCTTTTTCCGAAACTGATAAAAAGATATCTTGGAAAAAAATATAAAAGATAAAAAGGGAAAAAATGTCTATACAAAATCTTTTTTTGAAAATATTAAAAAAAATTTAATAAATTTTTTAGAATAAATCAGGTTCTTCGTCTAAATAGAGAAATGAGTGGTGGTTTTCTTAAAAATATTTTCTAAAAACATTTTGAGTACCAAAGAGTGGAGAAATATTAATAATACATGAAAATGGTCATTAATAACCATATGAGAGTAAAATTAAAGGGTTTATTGAATAATGTTGATATAATTTCCTAGAATAGAAATACTATTGAAATATCATTAGTATTATTCTTGAGGATAATAATCTTTAAACATTCCAAAGTGTCTCATACCACCTTGAAACATTTTAAATCATAGGCCTCATAAAGGAATGATATTAAATGAAATTTTTTAAATACCATGGTGATAGAGGATTTCATGACATAATATATCAAAATGGGAAGTATATACAACACACAAAATAAGTAAATGGTGAACATGAAATTTTTCTCAAAGTTGTAAAAAGTGAGATGAAAATCCCTTAACTTACGTCCGATTTATCTCTTGAGTATTTATATTAATGAATAAAAAAACCATGTTAATAATTTATTTGATTGAGAATATTTTTCTTGTTTATCATATATGTTATTTAACTTATTTTAATATTGTGTATAATTACTTAATTCATTATGCTTATATCGGGTGTTTTGACCAAATTCAGTTTATGCACCAAAACCAACTTTTGTAGGTCAAATATGGTGAAATGGGACATTACATAACATATATAGAATAATAATAATGACATAATTATTATATTTTTACATAAATTATACTTTTTAATCCAATCATTAAAAATGTTTATGAAAAATTTACAATCATTACAATCATTGAGAAGGAAGGTTGTACGTACACATGAATAATGTTCCCACTTTCTAGTGATCATTATGGAAAAAAGTTAAGTAACACTATATCTTTCCATAATGATCATTATATCAAAAATACCATTTTTTAGACAAATTTTCCAATATATATAATTCTTGTTATGTAAAAGGAATCAACTCATGTCGAGGAGGTGGTAGTCCACACATCCACAAACAACGTTATAACCTTTTTAATGTGTCAAAAGGGTAAGATATAAAATGATATATATATATATATATTATTTCGAAATATTTAATTACTTCATGAATATAAAAAATATATCTATTATTTATTACATGTTTAATTTTAATCATCCTTTATACATTCCATGTATTGTGTGATTTAATCACACTGCTTTTAGGATGCAGTAGTCAACACTTCCAAAAACAATGTTATCATATTTACAAAATATGGAAAGAATAAAGGGATGGGTTATAATATAATTAAAGAAGAATAAATTCATTGTATATATCATATATATAATATATATACAACATTACCCTCATAATTTCCAACCTTTTAAGGTGTTGAAGGAAAAATGAACAACTTTATTTTGTGAGGCGGTAGTTCACCGTACACATAAACAGTAAGTTCATTTCCCATTAGATGGAAGCATGGGTAAGTGTAGGTTTAAACCTTAAAAAAACATCATATTATATTTGGTATAGTTTTTTTTTATAATAATGGAATAATAATAATTTTTTGGGTGAATGATGTAAATAAAACAAAATAACTTGAGGAAAGATTATACCTCTTATTCAAATAACTCCTTTTGGTTTTCACCAAAGGGCTTCCTTGGATGGATTTATGAATAAGAGGATTGTTATATGATTATTGGAGGTATTTTTAGGAGCTATTTTGGTGGATCATGGTATAGTCAATGTGGGTTGAGAGGTGTGTGGAAGTGGGTGTAAAGGAGGCCTTTTTAGAGTGGAGGAGAAGTGACAATTTTGTAAATTTTGGGAAATGTAATTTGACCCCCATTTTCCAATTTAAAGTGCATCTAATAATGGTAAATATTATATAATAGAAAGGATAGGGTCCTAATATGTCCATTAAATGGATTTTGGAGAATTTTGAGGTCATTTTTCCATTATGTTTAAGGTTTAGTCCCATGTTAAGCTTAATTTCACCTTAATATTGTAATTAATTTTAATTTATTTCACTAATATTTTTGGTAAAATAACAAGTTGAAATTATTAGACATTATAAATTATTATGATTCCAAATACTTAATATATTTTTACAAATTCCAATCATAAAAGTGGAATAAATTAATTTAAATTAAATCCGACAGATGGGATGACAATTTGAGTTTTTAAAGTGAAAACGTCTGAATGCTTGCTATATTTTTATAGTCAGTTTCATAGTGAAATTGATTAAAATGATCTAAATTGGATTAATTAATAAAAATATGTTCTAATTAAACTTTAAAACCAATTTAATATATGATTTAACCATATAAAGAAATTAGATGAATAATCAATTTTGAATTAAAATTCAGTATGTTTCACTATTCATTAAAAAAATAAACCATATAGAAAAAAACCAAAAAATTACCCTAACCTTATTTTTATGTTTTAATTTAAAATATGAAGTTTAATTTTCCATATATAATCCATAAAATTTCAAAAAATTGTATTTAAAATAGGTTCTCAATTAAAAGGTGGTAAAATTGCCTTAATAAATATTTAGTATTCTATGTGTAATATTGGGTTTGTTCTTATCCTTTTGTTATAGAATCTATTAAATGAATATAGAAAATATTTTATTGAATATATCATATATATATTACATTAATATCTCTCACCAATCGTAATTAATTTAATTCATTAGGGTTTAAAAACTTTTTAGTCAAAAAATATATTTCTATAAAAACAATCCCTTTATATTCAGTTGGTTATTATATTCATTTCTAATTAATTTTTAACCAATAAATTAGTTATATATTTTTTTAAACGATATATTTTCATAATTTAGTTAATACTATTCATAATGGATTGTTTATATCTTATTATACTAAATAATAATATTTTAATAATATATTATTGTTCTATAAAACTCGGTCTTACGTAGAACACAAGCTATTGACGAAACTCGTTTTTTGTAAGATGTATTCAAACTCACTGCCATGTGCATTGAATGCTATAATATATGTTGAATTTATTTAAAATAGAAAATATATTATAAATTAGGAGGATATTATATTCCCTTATTCTCCTAGTGTTGTGTGTCATACACACTATTGAATAAAATGTTCATACTTTAGATTTACAAGGAATTATGTTATTTATTTCTATATGTGTTCCTTAGTGTGTTTCTAGATTATATCCTTTGACTTTAGGATCCTTCGCCTAATACCACTCTAACACCCATATAATTTTATAAAATATTTTCTTTAAATAATTTTTAGTCTTTCGTAGCTTTGTTTACATGAAATTGTGAGTTTAAACGAACATTGAGATGTCCTTAATATAAAATTAACATTATATCCTAGCTGTTAGGTTAGTAGGAATAATTATAACAAACTTATGAAAATGAATTATGAATTCATTGGCCATTAATTATTTATAAAAAATATTAACCAATTAGATATTTGTATATTTTGAGTGAATTAGATATTTTAATGAGATTAATGAGATTTATTTTTTATATAATTAATAAAATATTTTTTGATATTCATCCAATTGATATTTTATTCATTATGTATGAATAAAATCCTATATTATATATAAGAACCTATTTTTTTTTAAAAGGGTTAATTTTATACCTTTGAATGGAGAACCCATTTTAAATTTGGACTCTGAAACATTAATAATTTATATATGACAACATAAACATGTTATTTTGAAGCGGGATATAAAAATTAACTTCGGATTAATTTATGATATTTTTCTAATAAATTTCATGTTTTTTTGAATAGTAAAAATAGGCTAAATTTTTATTAAAAACAATTTTCTCATCGGGAATATTTATACTATTAAATTAAAATATTGAATGGTTTTAAATTATAAATAGAATATATTTTTACCATTTAATATAAAATATAAAATTATAATTAATTTTACATTGAATTCCTAAGTAAAAAAATTTCAATGTTTTCTAATGTTTTAACTTTTAAAACCAGAATTCTTATTTCAACAACGAGATTAATTTTAAATCAATTACTGCAACTTCTGTTTTCTATATTTGAAAAAATGGATTCCAAATTTGGAATCATATGTTCCAAATTATTTGAATATGTACCTTTTATTTTTGGACTTTATAAATTGTATCTTTAGAAATTATTTTATTTACCATGTTTAAAGGGTAAATATGGTAATAATGGTAACAAATAATAATTAATTAATATAATACTACCCAAAACATTTTTTATCCCATTGGATGAAATATTTCTGACAATGGGAATCCATTTATCGATTTTGGTACCCAATGGATACACATGGATATGAAAACGACATTTTATAAAAATTAATTTAATCAAAAGATAATTATAATCTAAACATATATCTTTTACTAAATAGATTTTAATATAGTGTTGTATAACTACTATCTATGCCTATAAATAGTAATTAGAAATCTAAAAATATTTTTTACATCATGGTGTTTTATGTATAATTTTTATATATCATATAAATAGTTTTATTTATGATAGAAATATGATGTAGTGATTACCTCATTAATGAAATATTTAAATAAAGGAATTTATAAATATTAAAAAAAATTATTTCAGTAATTTTGATGTCATCCACATATTTTATAGGTGAAATATACATATTATTTTTGAGTTAATGCATTATTTGAGAAGTAATAAAGTTTTTATGAATTTTTAAAAAGTCATGTATGAATAGGGTCCAAAATTGACACAATTCATAACTTAAAACATAAAATAGTTTATAAATGATATTAAATTTCTATAAATATAATATTAGGCTAAATATTCGATATAAGTAAAAGTATGTCATAAATATCTTTTTTGAGTCATTTGAAATAATATTGTAATTTTCATTAATCCACAATGGGTAAATAACATGATATCATAGTAAGATTAAAAAGCGTAAAATAAGGGTTAAACTGAAAATATAAGGATAAAAAATATTCTAAACTTGCCTAAATATTATTGGATGATGGTTATTCTAAACAAAATCATTATATCTTTGAATTAAATAATTTTTGGACCATTTTTAGTCGAAATTTAAATTACTATAAATTAATATTTTTGAGAGTTTCCTAAAGTGCCCCACTACTCTCTTATAAAATTGCACCTCCTCCCTGTCCCCTTCCATTATTTTGAGACATCAAGATTGACCAAACCCTGAAAATTTATCTTATAAACTTACCTAGTTACATTCTATAGGTTCTGGTCTTCTAAAAAGACCACCTCTAGTGACTTAAGAGGAAATTTAAAGGAGGCACGTTGAGGAAGTGGTAATATCTTCTTCTGATTCTTTGAAATTTTATTCTCTTCCTACATTATCTTATTTAGTTATTTAATTCTAAAGTAATAACATTAGTATAACTCATATAATTTTATATTAATATAAATATGAAAAAACCCTATTTCACATTCTATCCATCGTACAAAAAATTAAATCACTGCGCGTGCGTACGTACAGCTTACCGTCTCCACACCGTGGTGTAATATATTTTTCACCATAACCTAAATTGGATGGGTATAATGGTGGAAATAATAAATATATTTTATTAATAAAACATTTTATTAATTCGGAGATATATAAACCATCCAATTCAATACCACTTAAAAATTATGGGAACGATATCGTCACTCGTGCGTATATAAATCTTACCTTATCCAAGGTGCAATGTGATTAGTTTTACATAATATTCATTAAATCATGATTATATAAATTAATTGAATTAATAAATATGATATATATTATACTAATATCATGTTGTAAATGATATAACTATAAACAACAAAATGGTAATAAGAACTTATCAAACAAAACATATATAAGAACGTAAAGCAGTTCATGCCCAAATAACAAGTAACAAAGATATGTTACATAAAAACAGATGAAAATATATTCATAATTGTTATCATAAAAACAATTATGATTATGGAATTAATCATTAACATTATTCAAATCATTATATTGGAGTTTCGAATATATACGAAACATATCAGACTTGAGGTAATGGATAACTTTTCAAATCTTGTTTTTATCTGAGATTGTTTATACGTAAGTATTTATTGAGGGTATATATATCATCCATTTATATGTTTTATAAGAATAATCTCATTAAATGTTTAATATTATTAGATGAGTTTTTAATTTCATTTGTACACATTTTGACTTTTACAAAATGGGATGGAATAAATATTTCTTATGTTTACCGTACAGAGTTTTTTTCGACTTTTTCGACAAAATTACGAGGAGAATATTTTTTAACTTATATGGAATTAACGAGTTTTTAAATCTTCCTAATGCCTTATTTCCATGAAGATTCCTCTATATGATTACATGTGTATTTTCAACTAAATTCTTTTCTTTTAAAATTTCATGATATTTTTAGAAAATAAAATGTTTTGAAGAAGAAAGGATATTTTCTGCAAAAACTATGTTCAAGTGTTTTATCAACATTTTTTCCATCTAAGATGACACAGGGTTATGCTACTATGCCTATTGATACTATTATTTGATTATGTTTATGATGTAATTATTTTTATAAATTCCATTTATCTTATATGGATTATGTTATGATGGAATGATGTTTAAGAACCCCATTTTATTACAAGGTTATGGTATGATGAATGGTTTATGTTTTTGTGGAACAAATATGAATAGTTTCATTATGAGATGGGTAGACCTATATCTCCCTCCAATGCAATGGGTAAACATTTATATCTCATGAGATAGACATGGATGGATTGATAAGTAAATCCCCCTTAGAAATATTGGGCTCGAATGAGGAGTGATCTAGGTTCAGCAATGGACATTATTTTCTATGATGGTCTTGGAAGTAATCCTTGACTGATATGAAATGATTTTCTATGCTTATGTGTTTATGCCACAATGTTTCTTGTCTTATGTTATGATAATTGGGATTACATTGTAATTATAGGATTTATCCCATGACTTGATATTATGATATCTTATATGTAGGATAAGATTTTCAAATGTTATATATGATTGATATTTCCTTTGTTTACCCTTACTAAGAATTTGAGCTCACCCTTTTGAATATTTCTTTTCCCCAGTTCAAGATGAATGGTATTAATTATGATATTCCAAAAAAAATTAGTTACGATAAAATAAATGGGAGAAAATGTAGATGTTTTTATGAACAAATTTTTTATGTTTCCCAGTTTTTAAAGACTCTATACCAATACAGTCCTATTATGGTTTTGTTATATGTTGTAATAAATATACTTCAATTCTAAAGTAATATAAATGTATGTAATGTATAGGTTTTTATAGTTGGTATCAGAGGAAAATTATAGTTAACCTTTGAAAACTAGGATGAGAAAGCCTTAGTAAGAACCATAATGATATGTCTAAGTATAGTATATAATCTTAGTGTTTTATAAATGACCATGAATAATAGTGTATAAAACCTAAAGAGTCCTAAATTGAAATTTTAGTCATGATTATGAGGTTTTACTATTATGATTAATATTTCTCATACTATTATTCTTGGTTTTAGTAAATGACTGGAACCCGAAGGAATCACGTTAATGCTGAATGTGAGGGGCAATGCAATGATTATCCCACTAAGCAACCGTATGTTTTTTGGAGATGGAATGAAAAATATTGTATCCATTCTCACAAAAAATTATCAATCTATGAATCATGTAGGACTTCTAAATGATCAAAGGAAGGAGCATAAGTTTATTCAATCCTTCATGAGGCAACATCCACCATCATCCAGCGGGTCTTCTTGATCCATTAGTGGATGAGCAATTGATCAGTACCACTGAGAAGATATTTTCAGTTCTACAAAGTTCTGAACATGATAAAGTCATCTTTACAGTATATCATTTGGAAGGTTAAGCTGATCAATGGTGGAATCTTATCAATATTACGAGGCAAAGAGTTGAAATTGAGTCTATGGAATGGGACGAGTTAAAGAACTTATTTTTCAATTAGTAATTTCCTCGTATTCTTCAAACAAATATGGAGAAGGTGTTCCTTGAACTTATGAAAAAGGATGATAAATCTGTTGGCACCTACAATGAAAATTTTACAAGACTTGCAAGGTACACTTCTAGAATTAATATCCAACTTGAGAGTAATATTTATTGATTATTTATTGGTTTAAAACCAAGTCAATGATGGCCATTATCCATATGGGACTTCAATAGCTATGAGGAAATTGTTCGATGTGCTCTCAAGATTAAGATAGATAATAGAGTAACCCATTAGTCATACGGGTTTTATAATAAGGGAAAAATGGAATTCAAAGTAAAATATAAATACCACACTGAAAAGAAGATTAGTTTTCCCTTATGCTAAAAGTGTGTAAATAAACAAGGAGAGAAGTTTCTTAAAGGGACTAGTAAATTATTTAAGTTTGGAAAACAAGGTCATCAGTTAATTGAATACTGAAGTGACAGAAAAAATTTGTCTAATGATGCGAACAAAGAAAAGGCTACACAGAATGCACCTCCTACAATTCAATGTTACAAGTGCAAGGAAATTAGTAATTATAAAAATCAATTCCCGAATCGAGGGTTATTTATGATGATCGACATCAACAAGCATTTAAATCCAAAGAAAAAGTAAATCCACATGTAATTACTATCAGTTACATGGAGTGCGATAATAAATTGGTGAAAGGTACACTTACCATCAATTTTAAAGTATAAAATGTTTTATTTGATTTTGGATCCACCCACTCTATTATTTATGAATAATTTTTTAAGTGTATATTTTTATTACATAAAAAATTAGACATTGAGTTAGATATGACAACTCCTAATGGCACAACTATCACTCCAAAAGTTTACAATTTTCTCCAAATGAAGTTTTTGGGAATTTCTTCATACAAATCCTGTGATCCTTCATATAGTGTAATTTTTTTTATTCTTGGAATATATTATCATTCATTATATGAAGCTCATATCAATTTCTAAAGAAGGGAAGTCACATTTCAAATTCTAGACCAGTCTATGGTCATCTATCGGGGCAAGGATAAATATGACCTTCCAGTGGAAATTTCTTCCATCTTATGGGTCTTGATTCCAATAAATTAAGGTTGTTTTTCGCAAATGGTTGAGCATAAACTCACAATGTAGAATATTCCCATTTTATGAGTGTTTTATGATGTATTTCTAGAGGAATTTATAAGTCTTCCACCAAAGATTAATGTTCAGTTTTCAATAGAACTCATACTAGGTGCTATGCCTATTTCAAAGACACCATATAGAATGGCCCCAATTGAGTTGTAGAGATTGTTGAAGAAAAACCATGAGAATCTTGATAAAGGATTCATATTCCCAAGTGTGACACCTTGGGGATCACCTGTCCTATTTGTTAAGAAGAAAGATAGATCAACGATACTCTGCATTTATTATCGAAAACTTAACAAGATCACTATCAAGAATAAATATTCTCTTCCCCTCATTGATGACCTATTTGAGAAACTACATAGAGCTCAATACGTTTCCAAGATTGATCTTCATTTAGGATATCATAAATTAAGGGTCAAAAGGGGGATATACCAAAGGCAGAATTCTGTACAAAGTATGGACATTATGAATTTATAGTGATGCATTTTGGTCTTACTAATTCCCCTACTATCTTCATGGATCTAATGAATCGAGTCTTTAAAGACTATCTTGATTAGTTTTTGGTAGTATTTAGAGACTATATTCTTGTCTATTAATAGAACAAGGAAGAACAATAAGATCATTTGAGAATTGTATTGAAGTCCCTAATAAAGGAAAATGTTTATTCCAAATTTACCTAGTGTTAATTTTGGCTTAAAAAAGTTTCATTTTTGGGTCACATAATATCAAGAGAGGTGATATCTATGGATCCGGAAAAATATAGGTTATTGAAAGATGGTCGAGACCAACAATAGTAACTGATATATGATTTTTTCCTTGTTTGGATGGATATTTTTGAATTTTTTTGAATGATTTTTCAGGATTATCTAATCTAGTCACCATGTTGACTTAGAAATGAGTTAAGTTCATTTTTATGGCCGCATGTGAACATAATTTTGAGGATCTAAAAAGAAGGTTAGCCTATGCACCTGTTCTCACACTGCCATGTAGTGGAGAATGGGTTGTAATCTACAGTGATGAATCCAAGAAGGTGAGAAGGTGTGTTCTCACACAAAATGATATGGTGATAGCTTATGCCTCACGAAAATTGAAAATCCATGAGAAAATTTACCCAACTCATGATTTGGAGTTAGCTGTAGTAATCTTTGTATTAAAGATATGGAGGAATCTTCTTTATGGAGAAAGGTGTGATATTTATACTGATCATAAAAGTTTAAAGTATATTTTCACACTAAAGGATATGAATATTCTCCAGAGAAGACGATTAGAGTTGATTAAATATTACAAATTCTCAATATATTACCACCCTGGGAAAGCAAGCAGGGTGGAAGATGCATTAAGTCGACAAGACCATGATAGCATATCCATGATGAGGATCATGAATGATCCAATGTTTATAGAATTGAAAAGGATGAATCATAAAATTATAATGTAATTTAAAAATCATATCTTTCTCAAATGAATGTCCAACCATCTATTCAAGTGAAGATTAAAGAGGCATATAAGGAAGATATAGAGTTACCAAATAAGATGTGAAATATTCCTGAATTCAAACTTGATTATGATGAAATAATATGGTTCAGGAACCAGATTTGTATTCCTCCCATACCAGAGTTAAAGAAAGAGATATTGGATGAGGCACATAGATTTTCATTCTCTATTCACCTTGGAAGCACGAATAAGTATAAGGACCTAAAAGAGTACTTGTGGTGGGATGGAATGAAAAGAGATGTTACCGATCATGTCTCTCGATGTTTGGTTTGTCAGCAAGTTATGGCTGAGAAACAGAAGTCTAATGGGATGTTACAACCATTAACCATACTAGAATGAAAATGGGAAAACATCACTATGGAATTTTTCATTGGAATTACCCAAACATCCAATGGAAATAATGCTATCTGTGTTATAGATGATCGCCTTATGAATTCAAGACCCTTCATTGCTATTAGATAGGATTTCTATCTTGATAATATTTCCCATATTTATGTAAAGGAAGTTATAATATTTCATGGAGTACCACCTTCCATTATATCTAATCGGGATGAAAGATCTATCTCAAAGTTCTGGTGGAGTCTTCAACATGCTATGGATATAGAGTTATGTTTTAGCACTACTTATCATCCTTATACATATAGTTAGACTGAGAGGAAAATTCAAACTCTAGAAGAAATGTTGAGAGATTGATCTATGGATTTCAAAGGTTGTTGGGATCAACATGTACCATTGGAGGATTTTTGTTACAATAATATCTTTCACTCCAGTAATCAGATGGCTCCTTATGAAGCCCTATATGAAAATAAGTGCAAGAATCCAATTTTTTGGGATGAAGTTTCGGAAAGAAAGCTATTAGAAACTAATCTTGTTGATGAAATGGTAGAAAAGGTCAGATCTATTCACAAACACGTAAGAGCATCTCAGATTCAAAAAAAAAATTATGCTAAAAATCTAAAAAAATACATAGAGTTTAAGTGGGTGATAAGATGTTATTAAAAATATCTCCCTGGAAGAGTGTAATGAGATTTGGAAAGAAGGTCAAGCTGATCCCTAGGTATATTGGTCCTTTTGAAATTCTGGATCATGTTGGGAAGTTAGCTTACCAATTGGAACTTCCACTGAATCTCTCTCAAGTTCGTTATGTGTTCCATCTATCTCTCATGAGAATGTACACACCTGATCCTTAACATGTACTAATCTCAGAAATCAGAATATTGTAGCAAGATATTTCTTATGAAGAACAATAGATAGAGATTCTGGATTGTAGCCAAAAAGTTCTACGAAAAATGACCACTCGCTTGGATAAAGTTTTTGGATGAACCACCAATTTGAAGAAGATACATGGGAACTTGAGGATATGATGAGGGAGAGGTATCCTCTTCTGTTTGTTACCATGTGATATGTTTTTAGGGTGAAATTATGTTTAATGGGGGTAGAATATAACACCCAGATGTTTTTATAAAATATTTTTTTTAAATAATTTTTATTCTTGGTAGCTTTCTTTCCATGAAATCGTGAGTTTAAATGAACCAAGAGATTCCCTTAATATAAAATTACCATTATAGATTAGCTATCAGGTTAATAGGAATATTTATAACTAAATTATGAAAATTCATTATGAATTCATTGTCAATTAATTATTTATAAAAAATATAATTAGATTAGATATTTGTATTGTTTGAGTGAATTAAATTTTGCAATTATATTGTTGGGAAATAGTCCCTAAAGGTATCATTGAAGCATTTTTGAGGTGATTGTGTTTGTTGACAAGGTGGAAAACAGTGCTGTGATTGTTGACAAAGCAAACCATGGCATAAAAATTTGTTGACAAAGGGGATTTCATGGTAAAATTCCGAGTTCAAGATTTGTGGTGAACGATCCATGTTTGATTCATGAATGTCGACAAAGGAATGGATGATCTGGAGGAGGTACAAAAAGAACAGATAAAAGGTGGTGCTGTTTTCCAGTGTTTTACAAATCTTTGGGCCTGAAAATTGATATATGAAGAAAAGTGGTTTTAGGAAAAGGGACTTGAAAGACATGTACTTGAAGGAGAGGAAACTTAAGTGCCTAATTTTTTTGATGATCAGATGGTCCAAATATGGAAATTGAAAGAGAGTCGCGTAGGTATTGGTGTGGTCACGTAGGTGACTTGCGCGTCGTGAAAGGACCTGCGCACCGGTGCCTAGGAGGGTTGGAAAGTTGCGCGCCATGTGTTTTTCAAGATCAGATGTTCGAAATATGGAAAAGGAAATAGGGTCATGCAGGTGTATTTTAGGAGAAGAAACCTGTGCTCTGGGACTTGCGCGCCGAGGGGAGACTTGCGCGCCGCTACGTAGGTTGACCAAATGCCTATAAATACAGGACCACCTCTCCTCATTTTCAATAGAGTTCAACACTTTGAAAAATCAGAACTCCCGTCCTGCTGGTGTGGTGGTCACGCAAGTGGTGTGTGGTCGCACAGGTGGACTTGCGATCCAGTGTTTGAAGTTGCACGGTGGTTGGTTGTGGCACACCAATATTGGTTTAGGTGTAAAATGGATTGAGTCATGCAGTTTTGGAGATACATAAGATTTTTCCGCGCAAGTGTTTGAAGTGACTTGCACGCCAGTTGTGACCTGCACACCGATACTTGCACGTCGGATTAGACTCGCGCACCAAGTAAGTTTGATTCACAACAGTTATTTAGGGCTGTGTGAAAGATGGAAGATTGCCTGATACCTTGGGTGAAAATATAGATTCATCTATGGGTAAAAGTTGGAGTTCCACATAGCATCTACATACAGAGGAAGATGCATTCCTTCATGCAAATGAAGAGACCTACAAGTCTATAAAATGTGAGTGGATCCTTTCTAGAGGAGTGAGAAAAGGAAGAGGAATAAGATGATCCTCTCCACTAATAGTGAGACAGAGAGAGAGAAATAGGGAGTGACCCTTGGGAAAGTAGTGAGCTGACCCTAAACCTTGTAAGGCAGTGAGCCTGGGATAGAGAGACTGTGCCCAAACCTTGTAATCCATAGCTAGTGAAGTTTAGTGGAATTTGGTACGACCGACAACCTATCATCGTATGCTCCTTGGACGTAGCCCTTAGTGGTGAACCAAGTAAAATTTTTTGTGTCCTGTGCTTGCTTTACTTTCTGTTTATATTGAGGAACAGGAAAGAGAGAGAAGAGTGTTTTTCTTAATAGCAAAACAAGTTTAGAACGGTCTTTAATTTTAAATTAGTCATACCCTGATTCACCCCCCCTCTCAGGGTATTCATCCTAATGGACCTAACAGAGATTAATGAGATATATATGTTATATACTTAATAAAATATTTTTGGATATTCATCCAATTGATATTTTAGTCATAAGGTATGAATAAAACCCTATTTTATGTATAAGAACCTCTTTTTTTAAAAGGGTTAATTTTATCCCTTTGAATGGTGAACTCATTTTAAATTAATTTTCTTTGACACATTAGTAATTTATATATGAAAAAATAAACATGTTATTTTGATGAATGATATTAAAATTTACTTTGGATATATTTATGAAATTTTTAAGATAACTTTCATGTTTTGATGAATAGTAAAAATACTCTAAATTTTAATTAAAAACAAATTTTTTATCGAGATAATTTATATGTTTAAATTATAATATTGAATGGTTTTAAAGTATAAATAGAATAAATTTTTACCATTTAATATAATTTATGTCATCAACATTAATTTTACATTGAATTCATAGGTAAAATCATTTTAATTTTTTTTCAATGTTTTAACTTTAAAAACCTGTATTCTCATTTCAACAATGGGATTAATTTTTAATCAACTACTGAAAATTATGTCTTTAGAATTTGGGAAATTGGATTCCAAATTTGGAATCATAAGTTCCAAATTTTGTGAATCAATAACTTTTATTTTTGGACATTAAGAATAACAATTTCAGGAATTATTTTATTTACCATGGTTAAAGGGTAAATCTGGTAAATATGGGTAAACAAATAATAAATTAATAATATAATACAACCCTAAAACGTGTCCTAATCCTATTGGATGAAATATTTCTAACCATGGGTATCCTTGGTTTGATTTTGAGACCCCATGGATTCACATGAACATGAAAATGATATTTTATAAGAATTTATTTAAATTAAAGATAATTATAACCTAAACATATATCTTTTTCTAAATCGATTTTAATATAAGGTTATATAATGATATATATGCTTATAAATAGTAATTATAAATATAAAAATACTTCCTACATTATGGTAATTTATTTTTAATTTCTAGATATTATATAAATAGTTTTATTTATGTCACAAATATGATGTAGTGATTACATAATTAATGAAATATTTAAGTAAATGAATTTATAAATATTGAAACAAATGTAATTTGGTTATTTTTATGTCATAAAATAATTATTTGGATTATATTGACATATTATATTTGGGTTAATTTCTTATTTTCTAAGTAATAATGTTTTCATGAATTTTTAAAAAGTCAAGTATGAATAATGTCCAAAATTGACACAATTCATAACTTAATAAAATAAAATAGTTTATTAAATAATATTAAATTCCTAAAAATAAATGATTCATTCAAATTGTATATATAAGTCCAAATATTTCAAAAATAACTTTTTTTGGTTACATGGTAATTATATTAACCCATAATGTGTAAAAAACATGATATCACAGTAAGATTAAAAAGGGTAAAATTAGGGTTAAACAAAAAAGATAAGGATAAAAAAATATTCAAAACATATATAAATATTATTGGATGATGGGTATTTAAAAAAAATCATTTATCTCTGAATTAAATAAGTTTTGGACTATTTTTAGTTGAAATTGAATTTATTATAAATTGATATTTTTAAGAGATTCCTAAAGTGTATTTCTCCTCTCTTATAAAAGGGAACCTCATCCCTTTCATATTCACTCTATTCAATCTCGGCTAATCTCTACCCATTTCTATTATAAACTTCACTAGTTAAATTCTAGAGGTTTCAGTCTTCTCAAAAGACCAACTCTTGTGCCATAAGAAGAAATTTAGAAAAGTTATGTTAAGGAAGAGGTAATATTTTCTACCGATTCTTTCAAATTTATTTCTTATTATACATCCTTTTATTTAGTTGTTTCATAATAAAGTAATAACATAAGTATCACTCATATATTTATATATTATTACATATATTAAAAAACCATATTTCACCTTCTATCTATCATACGAAAAATAAAATCATCGCTCGTGCGTACGTACGACGTACCGTCTCCATGCAGTGGTGTAATCTATTTTTCATAACCACCTTACTTGGATGGGTATAATAGTATAAATAATAACTATATATGATTAATATAAAACTATAATATTTCTTAGATACTACAAAAAATCCAATTTAACACCACTAAACAATTATGGGAACGATATCATCGCTCGTGCGGACGTACAACTTACCGTCTCCAAGGTGAGATGTGATTTGTTCTACATAATCTTCATTAAATAGTGAATATATAAATGCATTGAATGAATAAATATGATATATATTATACTAATAAAATTATTTAAATAAAATAACTATAACAAAAAATAGGAATAAGAATGTATCAGACAAAACATATATAAGAACAAAAAGAAGTTAAAGCCCGAATAACAGTTAACAATGAAATGTTACTAACAAATGGATGAAAATATAATAATAAATGTTATCATAAAAATTATTATTATTCTGGAATAAATTAGTGACATTATTTAAGTCATTATATAGGAGGTTTGGATACATACGAAGCATATCACACCAAAGGTAAGGGATAACTTTTCAAATCTTGTTTTTATCTGAGATTGTTTATACATAATTATTTACTAGGGGTATATTTATCATCAATTTACATGTTTTATAATAATATTATCATAAAATATTTACTATTAGTCTATGTATGTTTAATGTCATTTTTACCTATTTTTACTTTTACAACATGGTATGGAAGGAAGCATTCTTACGTTTACTATATGAGGTAATTTTTTACTTTTCAGGAAAAAGTACGAGGAGAATGTTTTTTATCTTATACAGCATTAAAGAGTTTTACATCTTCATAACACCATATTTAAATGAATATTATTCTACATGATTAAAATTGTACTTTCAACTAAATTCATTTATTTTAAAATTGCATGACATTTTGAGAAAAGAAAATGTTTTGAGGAAGAAATGATATTTTCCTCAAGAACTAAGTTCAAGTGTTTTATCAAAATTATTTTCCATATAAGATGACATAAACATAGTTTTATATCAAAACCATTAATTTGATATGATTACATTTAAGATGGAATTATTTTTCTAAATTCCATTTATCTTAAATGGATTCTGTTATGATGGAATGATGTTTAAGAACCCCATTTTATTAAAAGGGTTATGCAATGATGAATGGTTTATGTTTTTGTGACACATATAAGAATGGTTTCATTATGAGATGTGTGGGACCTATATATCCCTCCAATTCTTTAGGTAAAGATTTATATTTCATGAGATATGAATGGATATAATTACAGTAAATTCGGTTTAGTAATACATGGCTAGAACGAGGAGTGAACTCGGTTATGTAATAGACCTTTTCCCATATGATGATCTTGGAAATGAGCCTTGACTAATATGAAATGATTTTCTATGCTTATGTGTGTTTTCCAAAAAGTTTCATGTCTTATCTTATAATTATTGGGATTACATTTCACTTCTATTATTTCTCCCATGACATGATATTATGATCTCTTGTATGCATGATAATATTTTCAAATGTTATATATGATTGATATTTTCATTTCTTTCCCTTACTGAGCATTCAAGCTCACCCTTTCATATGTTTCTTTTCCACAGTTTAAGAAGAATTTTTTTATGTACGATATGCCAAAAAGGAGTCTAGTTCCTATGAAATAAACAGGGGAAGATGTAGATGTTTTTATGAACCAATTGTTTATGTATCCCAGTTTCTAAAGACGCTATACCTATATGGTCCTGTTATGGTTTTATTATATGTTGTAGTAAATATACTTCAATTATAAAGAAATATTAATATATGTAAAGTATGTGTTGTTATAGCCTCAAAGAAAGAAGTTTAGAGGATCACACACTATGTGTATTCATAATCTCAGTTAAATAAAAAAATTATTTATTATTTAGAAATTTGAATAAATATTATTCCCACTTATGGTATAATAATTATTAATGATTTCATGGTCACATATATTCTATCACCAGTTATTAATGATGATATTATGTGAGCATAATATTTTATATTTTATTTATTTATTAAATACAATAATTTTTTACTTATTGAAGAATAAAGCAGTGATATTTTTTTTAAATTAATAGTCATTATTCAAGGGCTGATAAATATTGGGGGTGAATGGAATACTTAATTTAATTGTATGATGAGAAATAATGTAATTTAATATTATTTTAAAAAATAATATTTAATTTAATTATCTAGTTTAGAATGTGTTATTAAATAATAATAATAATTTTAATATTGATATGTCATTCTATTGGGATTAAAAAAATAATAAGGGTTCATGTGTAATTATTATATTCTAACCCTATTGGTATATAAACCCAATTATATTATTTTCTTAAGATATTCAATTCATTTTTGTGGTGAACAATAAGATATGGAGATGATCCCCTCAAATCCCTAAAGAGATCCCTCCCCCATAATGCTCTCAAGAACAGAGAGCGATATAACAACGCATATTTTACATACATTTATATTACTTCAGAATTGAAGTATATTTATTTCAACATATAAAAAAACCATAAGAGGACCGTATAGGTATAGTATCTTTAAAAACTGGGAAACATAACAACTGGTTCATAAAAACATCTACATTTTCTCCAGTTAATTTCTTCGTAATGGGACTCCTTTTTGGAATATAATACTTAATACCATTATTCTTGACCTAGGTAAAATAAACATATGAAAGGTTGAGTTCAAATGCTCATTAAGGGTAAATAAATGAAATATTAATCATATATAACATTTGAAAATCTTATCCTGCATATAAGAGATCATAATATCATGTCATGGGATAAATCATAGAAGTGAAATGTAATCCAAATAATCAAAACATAAGACATGAAACTTTGTGGAATACACACATAATCCTATAAAACAATTTCATATTTTTCAAGTCTCATTTCCAAGACCATCATAGTGGATACCGTCCATTTTTGAACCGAGTTCACTCCTTATTCCAGCCCTACATTACTGAACCAGATTTACATGTCGTTCCATCAATGTATATCTCATGAGATATAAATATTTACCCAATGCATTATAGGGTGATATAGGTCCCACCAGTATCATAATGAAACCATTATTGTGTGTGCCACAAAAACATAAATCATTCAGCATAGCATAACCCATGTAATAAAATGGGGTTCTTAAACCTCATGCCATCATAAAATAATCCATATAAAATAAATAAAGTTTATAAAAACAATGCCATCATAAATTTAATCAAATAAAAGTTATAATATTTATAGAAACATAACCCTATGTTATCTTAAATGGAAAATAATTTTGATAAAACAATTGAACTTAGTTCTTGAAGAAGATATCCTTTCTTCTTGAAAACGTTTTCTTTTCTCAAAATGTCATGAAATTTTAAATGAAAATAATTTAGTGGAAAAAACATTTGTAATTATTTAGAGGATGTTTCATGTAAATAAGGTGTTATGAAGATGTAAAAACTTGTTAATTCTGTATAATTTAAAAAACATTCTTCTCATACTTTTTCCAGAAAATTTTAAAAGTACCTCATATGGTAAATGTAAGAAACATTCATTCCAACCCATGTTGTAAAAGTCAAAATGGGTAAAAATTAATTTAAACAGACATATAATAATAGTAAATATTTTATGAGAATATTCTTATAAAAGATGGAAATGGATGAAAAACAAACCCCCAGAAAATACTTACGTCTAATAAATCTCAGATAAAAACGAGGTTTGGAAAGTTATCCATTACATGAGGTATGATATGCTTCGTATGTATCTGAAAATCCTATATAATGATTTAAATAATGTTACTGATTTATTATTGAATTATAATCATTTTTATTATAACATTTATGATTATATTTTCATCCATTTTTAGTAGCATTTCATTGTTACTCGTTATTCAGGTATTGACGACTTTATGTTATTATTTATGTTTTGTGAGATAAGTTCTTATTCATATTTTTTGGTTATATTTATATCATTTAAAGCATGTTAATTTTATAATATATAGAATATTTATTCATTAAATTCATTTATATAATCATTATTTAATTAAGATTATGTAGAACGAATCACATCACACTGTGGAGATGGTTAGCTATAAGTACGTACGAGCGATGATATGGTTCCCAAAATTATTAAGTGGTATTTAATTGGATGGTTTATAGTATCTCAGAATTGGTATAATGTTATATTAATTATATATAGTTATTATTTACACCATTATACCCATCCAAGTAAGGTGATGGTCGAAAATAAATTACACCACAGCGTGGTGACGGTAAGTCGTACCTACGCACACGTAATGATTTCATTTCTTTTAGGATGGATATAAGGTGAAATAGAGTTGTTTAATATTTATAATAACCTATCAGTATATGAGTGATACTTATATTTTTTACTTTATAATGAAACAACTAAAGAAAAATATGTTTAATAGGAATGAAATTTTAATGAATCGGTAGAAGAGATTACCTCTTCCTCGACATGCCTCCTTAAAATTTCCTTTTAAGGCACTAGAGGTGGTCTGTTGAGAATATGAGAACCTCTAGAATGTAACTAGGGAAATTTGGAAGATAAATGGGAAGTTTTTTACAAATAATTAAGTCTCAAAATGGAGTGAATTGGAGAGGGAGGAGGTTCCCTTTTATAAGAGAGGAGAGGGACGCTTTAGGAAACTCTTAAAAATATTAATTTATAATAAATTCAATTTTAACTAAAAATGGTCCAAAAGATTTTTACATCAAAGGTAAGATCATTTTGTTTTGTATAACCATCAATAAATAATATTTATAAAAGTTTATACTATTATTTTAACCTTATCGTTTTGGTTTAGTCCTTATTTTACCCTTTTTAATCTTATCGTGATATGATGTTATTTACACATTGTTGGTTAATGTAACTACCATATTATGTCAAACGACCCAAAAAATTTATTTATATCATATTTGAACTTATATCAACCGTTTGGAGGAAACATAGATTTTTAGGAATTTAATATAATTTAATAAACTATTTTATTTTTTAAGTTACGAATTGTGTCAATTTTGGACACTATTCATAATTGACTTAATAAAAATTTATAAAAACTTTATTAATTAAATAATAATTAATTATCTCAAATATAATATGTAAATTTTATCCATAAAATTCGTTCATGACATAAAAATAACCAAATTAAATTTTTTTATATTTATAAATTCATTTATTTTAATCTTTAATTAATGAGGTTATCACTACATCATATTTGTGTCATAAATAAATATCTTTATATAATCTCAAAAAATTATAAATAAAATACCATGATGTATGAAATATTTTTATATTTCTAATGACTATTTATAAGTATAAATATCTATTATAAAACCCTATATTAAAACCAATTAAGTAAAAGATGTATGTTTAGGTTATAATTATCTTTAAATTAATTCTTATAAAATGTCATTTTCACATCCATGTGAATACATGGGATCCAAAAATAGACTAAAGAATGGCCATGGTTAGGAATATTTAATTAAATAGTATTTGGACATGTTTTAGGGTACTATTATAATATTAAATTATTATTTTTTGTACCCTTATTACCAGATTTACCCTTTAACCATGATAAATAAAATAATTACTAAAGTTACTATTCATAATATTAAAAAATAAAAGGTACATATTCACATATTTTGGGCCTTATGATTCCAAATATGGAATCCATTTATCCAAATTCAAAATACATAAGTTTCAGTTGTTGATTTAAAATTAATCACATTGTTGAAATGAAAATATGGGGTTTAAAAGTTAAAACATTGCATAAAGTTAAATGTTTTTACCTACGAATTCAATGTAAAACTAATGATAATGAAATAAATTATATTAAATGGTAAAAATATATTCTATTTATAATTTAAATCCATTAAATATTATAACTTAATAATAAAAATTATCTAGATGGAAAAGTTGTTTTTAATTAAAATTTAACATATTTTTACTATTCATCAAAACATGAAAGTTATCAGAAAAATATCAGAAATTTATCCAAAATAAATTATTATATCCTGCTTCAAAATAACATATTTATGTTTTCATATATAAATTATTAATTTGTTAAAATATTAATTTAAAATCGGTTCTCCATTCAAAGGTATAAAATTAACCCTTAAAAAAATAGGATCTTATACATAAAATAGGTTTTTATTCATATGTTATGACTAAAATATCAATTGGATGAATATAAAAAAATATTTTATTATGTATATAACCAATATATCTCATTAATATCATTAAAAATTGTAATTCACTCAAAAAATACAAATAACTAATTGATTTATATTTCTTATAAATAATTAATAGCCAATGAATTCATAAAGAATTTTCATAAGTTAGTTATAATTATTTCTGCTAACCTAATGGCTAGGCTATAATGGTAATTTTATAATGAGGGAATCTTACGGTTAGTTTAAACTCGCGAATGCATAAAAAGCAAGCTAGTAAAGAATAAAATTTATTTTAAAGAAAATATTTCATCAAAACATTGGGGTGTTACATTCTAGTCCCCTTAAATTGAATTTAACCCTTGAAATTCATCACTTGGTAAAAAATATATGAGGATACCTCTACCTCATAATATCCACAAGTTCTCATGTAGATTCTTCAAATTGGTGGTTCCTTCATAAAACATTAACCAAGCGAGTCTTCTTCTTTCATAGGACTTTTTAACTACGATCCAGAATCTCTATCAGTTGTTCTTCATATGAAAGATCTTTCTCCAATAGTATGACGTATGAGCATAGTACATGTGAAGCATTAGGTATGTACATTCCCTGGAAAGATACATATAACACATCATGAACATGAGAGAGATTCGGTGGAAGTTCCAATTGGTAAGATAACTTCCAAACATGATCCAAAAAATCAAAAGGACCGATATACCTTGTGCTCAACTTTCCATTCCTTCCAAATTTCATTACTCTATTATAGGGAGATATTCATAAGAACACCATATCACCCACTTCAAACTCCTGGTCTTTTCTTCTCTTGTCAGTGTAACTTTTTTTTTGAATCAGAGCTGCTCTTATGTTTTGTTGAATATATTTGACCTTTTCTGCCATTTCATCTATAAGATCAGGTCCCAATATCTTTTTTCCCCAACTGCATCCCAGCAAGTTGGTGTTCTACTCTTATTTAATTAGAGGGATTCATAAGGATACATCTAAATACTAGAGTGAAAGATATTATTGTAAGAAAATTCAATTAATGGTAGGTGTTGATCCCAACCACCTTTTAAATCCATAGAGAAATATCTCAACATGTCTTCTAAATTTTGAATTTTCCTCTCAGACAGACCATCTGTCTGAGGATGACATGCAATGCTGAAACTTAACTCTGTATCTAGATCATGATGAAGACTTCTCTAGAACATATAGGTACACCTCGGATCCTGATCAAATATAATAGAAAGTGGTACTCCATACAATCTTACCGATTACTCAACATATATTCGAGCAAGATGATCCATAAATAAATCATCTCTAATAGAAATGAAGTGTACCGATATCGTAAGGTGATCAGCTATAACACAGATAACATTATTGCCCTTGGTTGTTTTGGGTAGTCTGATTAAAAAGACCAAAGTGATTTTTTCCATTTCCATTCTAGTATGGGCAATGGTTGTGACATCCCCTCAGATTTCTGTCTCTTTGCCTTATGTTTCTGACAAACCAATCATCGAGAGACATATTTGGTGAAATCTCTTTTCATTCCATCCCACCAAAATTACTCTTTCGGGTCCCTGCACATCTTTGTTCTTCGAGGGTGAATAGATAATGAAGAACTATGAGGATCATCCAATATCTTATTCTTTAATTCTGGTATGGGAGGAATAAAAATCCAGTTCTAGGACCTTATTATTTCATCACAATTATGATTGAATTCAGGAACATTTCTCACATTCTATTGAAACTATACATCTTAATTCTCTGCCTCTTTAATCTTCACTTGAATAGATGGTTGAACTTTTATTTGAAAAATATAATACTTATCCCCTTCCATTATAATTTCAAGATCCATCCTTTTAAAATCTAAAAATATTGGATCTGTTGTGATCCTCATCATGGATAAGCTAGCATGGTCTTGTCAACTTAATGCATCTTTCACCTTGTTTTTATTTCCCAGGGTGGTAATGTATTGAGAATTAGTAATCTTTGGTCAACTCCAACCATCTTCTTTGGAACATAATCAAATCCTTTTGTCTAAAAATATGATTTAAACTTTAATGATCTGTATAAATATCACACCTTTCACCACAAAGATAACGTATACATATCTTTAATGCAAAGATTATCGCAAATAACTCCAAATCATGAGTTGGGAAATTTTTCAAATGGATTTTCAACTGTCATGAGTCATAAGATATCTCCATATCATTTTACATGTAAACACAACCCATACACTTCTTGGATGCATCACTTTAGATTACAGACCTTCCTCCAATACAATTTAGTCTGAGCACAAGTGCATTGGCAAACCTTCTTTTTAGCTCCTTGAAATTCTCTTCACATTCCATTGTACAAATGAACTTAACCCTTTCAGATTCAACTAGGTGAGTAGATTAGATAATCTTGAAAAAAAATTCACAAAAAAGTCGATAATATCCTACCAAACCAAGAAAACATTGGACTCAATTACTGTTGTTGGTCCCCACCATCTTTCAATAACCACTATTTTTGCTAGATCCACATATATTCCCTCTCTTGAGATTATGTGACCAAATAATGAAACTTTTGAAGCCAAAATTCACACTTGGAAAATTTGGCATAAATTTTTTCTTTTCTTAGGGTCTTTAACACAATTATGAACAAATCTTTATGTGCTTCCTTGCTGTTTGAATAGACAAGAATATCCTCTATAAGGACTACCACAAACTGATCAGGATAGTCTATATGGAATCTATTCATTAGATCCATGACGATAGCAGGGGAATTTGTAAGACCAAAATGCATCACTATAAATTCTTAGTGTCCATACCTATTACAGAATTCCATCTTTGGTATATCATCCTTTTTGAACCTTACTTGATAATATGCTGAACGAAGATAAATATTGAAAAATTGTTGATCTTCGTGTAGTTGTTCAAATAAGACATCAATGCAGGGAAGATGATATTTATTCTTGATAGTGATATTGTTAAGTTATCGATAATAAATGCAGAGTCTCATTGATCCATCTTTCTTCTTAACAAATAAGACAGGTGTTCCCCAAGGTTATACACTAGGGTGTATGCATCCTTTATCAAGATTATATTGTGTTTTGTTCTTCAATTCCTTCAAATCAATTGTGGCCATTCTATAAGGTGTATTTGAAATAGGCATACCACCATGTATGAGATCTATTGAAAACTCAACTTCACGCTTTGGTGGAAGACCTAGAACTTACTGCAGAAAGATATAATCAAACTCTCGTACAATGGGCGTATTCTTAATTTTGAGTTTATTCCCAACCATTTGAGATAAATAACCTTAATTTATTGGAATCAAGACCCATAATATGGAAGAAAATTTTATTAGAAGGTTATATTCATCCTTTAATCGATAGATGATCATAGATTGATCTAGAATATGAAATGTGACTTCCCTTATTTAGAAATTGATATGAGCTCCATATAATGAAATACAACCCTTCCAAGAATCAAATCAAATTCCACTATAGGAAGGATCACAAGATTTTAAGGAAGCACTTTCCCACAAACTTAAATTCATGAAGAATTGTAAAATTTTAAGACGACCGTTGTTCCATTAGGTGTTGTCATAGCTAACTAAAAGTATAATTATTGAGGTAATATAATGATACCCTTATAAAATTATTCATAAATAAAAGAGTGCATGGATCCAAAATCAAATAAACAATTTTCTAATCTATAGTGGACGGTAAGTGTACCTTTCACTACTTCATTATCATAATCCATGTCACCAATAATAATTGCATGTGACTTTCCTTTTCCTTTGGCCTTAAGAGTTTGTTGATGTCTATAATCATCAATAACCCTTGGATTAGATCATTTATTCTCAAAATTCTCAATTTCCTTGCACTTGTAACATTAAAGTCTAGGAGGAGCATTCTGTGTAGCCTTTTCTTTGTTCGCATCATTAGACATATTTTTTCCCATCACTTTGGCATTCAATTTCATAATGACATTATTATACACAATCAAAACATTTACTATTACCATTAATACAATTTCCTCCATGTTTCTTTCCACACATTGAGCATAAGGGAAAAATTATCTTCTTTTCAGTGTGGTCTTTAGATTTTCCTTTGAATTCCATTTTCCTCTTCTTATCAAACCCATATGACTGATGGGTTACTCCAATCTCCATCTCAACCATGAGATAACATCGAACAATTACCTCGTATCCATTGAAGTCCATTATGGATAATTCCCTTTAGAGACTTGGTTTTAAGCCACTAAAGAATTGATCAATATTACTGTCAGTTTGGATAAAAATTCAGGAAGCATACCATGTATATCTTGTAAAATTTTCTTCATAGGTACTAATAAACTCATCACCATTTTTCTTAAGTTCAAGGAACTCTTTCTCTATCTTTTTTTGAAGAATACACAGAAATTAATTATTAAAAAATAAGTTTTTGAACTCATCCCATTCCATGGACTCAATTTCATCTCTTTGCCTCATATTCTTGATAAGATTCCACCATTGATCATGTTCACCTTCCAAAAGATATACTACTGTGATGACTTTATCATGTTTAAAACATTGTTGAACTGAAAATATATTTTCAATGGTACTAATACATTATTTAGCAACTAATGGAACAGTGGACGCACTGAATTAAGGTGGAAACTGCCTCTTGTAGGATTCAACCGAATGTTGCTCTTTCCTTTGATAGTTTGGAAGTCCTGCATTATTCTTAACTTGAGAAAGTTGTGTGAGCATGACTAAACTATTTTTCATTCAAGATCCCATAACATTTGGTTTCTCTGGGGAACAATCATAGCATTTCCCATCGCATTCAGCATTAACTTAGTTCCTTCAGGCTCTAACCATTGACTAAACAAAGAAACATAGTGTAAGCAACACTAATCGTTACAAGAAAACCACATAATACAAAATAATAAAATTTCAATTTATGAAATTTTAGGTTTTATTCTAGGTTATTATTGGTCGTTTCTAAAACACTAGGATTGTATCATATACTTATACATATCCTTATGGTTCTTACTATGTTTTTCTCATCCTAGTTTTAAAAGGTTAACTCTAATTTTCCTTTGATACCATCAACAACAACCCATAATTTACATACATTGATATTACTTCAGAATTGAAGTATATTTATTACAACATATACCAAAACCATAATAGGACCGTATTGGTATACTATTAATGGAAACTGAAAACATAAACATCTGGTTCATAAAAACAACTACCTTTTATCCCGTTTATTTAATCATAACCAGAATCAATTTTGGAATATCATACTTAATACCCTTCTTCCAGACATAGGGAAAACAAACATATGAAAGTGTAAGCTAAAATTATTAGTAATCGTAAACAAAGGAAATATCAATCATATATAAGATTTGAAAATTTTTTCCTGCATATAAGAGATCATAATATCGTATCCTTAGATAAATTATTGAAGTACAATGTAATACCAATAATCATAACATAAGACATGAAACTTTTTAACATACACACATAAGAATAGAAAATCCTTTCATATTTGTCAAAGATCATTTCCATGACCACCATAGCAGGTAATATCCATAACTGAACAGAGTTCACTCCTCATTCCAGTCCTGTATTACTAAATTAGATTTAATTCCTGTTCCATCCATGACTTTATCATGTGATATAAATCATTACCCAATGAATTAGACTGAGATATAGGTCCCAACCATCTCATAATGAGACCATTCTTATGTGTAACACAAAAAAATAAATCATTCATCATAGCATAAACCATTTAATAAAACAGGGATCTTAAACATCATGCCATCATAACATAATCTATATAAGATAAATGAAATATAAAAAATAATTCCATCATAAATTTAATAAAATAAAATTAATAGTAGGGATAGAAAAATAGCTCTATATCATATTATATGGAAAATATTTTTGATATAACACTCGAACTTATTTCTTGAGGAAAATATCCTTTCTTCTTCAAAAAGTTTTCATTTCTCAAAATGTATTTCTATTTTAAAAGAAAAAAATTAGTTGAAAAAAACTTGTAATTGTGTAGAAGAAGAACTATGGAAATAAGGTGTTTTGAATATGTAAAAACATCTTAATTCCATATAAGTTAAAAAACATTTTCTCGTACTTTTACTGAAAAAGTCAAAAGGTACCTCATATGGTAAATGTTAAAAAGATTACTTCCAACCCATTTTGTAAAAGTAAAAATGGGTAAAAATGACATTTAAAATATTCAATAATAGAAACTATTTTATGAGAATATTCTTTTAAAACATGGAAATTGAGGATAAATATACCGCAGTAAATACTTACGTATAAACAATCTCAGATGAAAAGTAGTTTTGCAAAGTTTTCCTTTACCTTAGGTCCGATATGCATAAAATGTATCCAAAACTCCTGTATAATGATTTCAATAAAGTTATTTATTTATTACATAATCATAATCATTTTTATGATAAATTTATGATTATATTTTCATCTGTTTGTTAGTAAAATTTGATTATTACTCGTTATTCAGGAATTAACTGCTTTACGTTCTTATATATGTTTTTGTCAGATAAGTTCTTATTTACATTTTTTTGGTTACAGTAATATCATTTAAAGAATGGTTTTAGTATAATATATATCATATTTATTCATTTAAATCATTACTATAATCATGATTTAATGAATATTATGTAGAATGAATCACATTATACCATGGAGATGGTAAGCCGTACATAAGCACGTGCAACGATATCATTCACATAATTGTTAAGTGGTATTGAATTGGATGGTTTATAGTAACTTAGAATTAATATCATGTTATATTAATCATATATTGTAATTATTTCTACCATTATACCCATCCATGTAAGGTGATGTTGAAATACAGTTTACACCACAGCATGGAGACGGTAAGATGTATGTATGCAAGCTCGATGATTTTATTTTTCGTAGGATTGATAGAAAGTGAAATATGGTTTTTTAATATTTATAATAACATTTCAGTATATGAGTGATAATTATGTTATTTTTTTATAATTAAACAACTAAAGAAGAAGGAGTATAAGAAAAAAGAAAATTTAAATAATCGGTAGAAGAAATTACCTCTTCCTCTTCGTGCCTTCTTTAAATTTCCTCTCAAGGCACTAGAGTTTTTCTTTTGAGAAGAACAAAACCTCTAGAATGGAACTAGGTATGTTTAGAATAGAAATGTGTAGGGTTTGGTGGACCTTGAAGTTTCATAATTGAGTTATGAGGAGAGGGAGGAGGTGTCTTTTTATAGGAGAGGAGAGGGACACTTTAAGAAACTCTCCAAAAAATTAATTTGTAATAGATAATATTTTAACAAAAAATGGTAAACAAATTATCTAATTCAAATATAATATTATTTTGGTTTGCATTACCATCATCAAATAATATTTATACAAGTTTAGAATTTTATTTTATCGTTATCTTTTTGGTTTAACACTTATTTTACCTTTCTTAATCTTACCGTGATATCATGTTATTTACACATTGTGGGTTAATGTAATTAACATATTATGTTAAAAACCCAAAAAAGTTATTTATGACATATTTTTACTTATATAAACCATTTTGATGAATTGTTTATTTTTTCAATTTAATATCATTTAATAAATTATTTTATGTTTTAAGTTATGAATTGTGTCAATTTTAGACACTATTGATACTTGACTTTTTAAAAATTCATAAAAAATTTATTAATACAAAAATAATGCATTATCTCAAAGATAATATGTCAATATCATCCTGAAAATCCATGTATGATACCAAAATAACAAAAATATATATTTTTTAATATTTATAAATTCATTTATTTAAATCTTTCATTAGTGAGGTAATCACAACATCATATTGTGTCATAAATAAAACTATTTATATAATCTCTAATAATTATAAATAAAATACCATGATGTAGGAAATATTTTTAGCATATTTTTACAATTCATAATAACATGAATGTTTTTGGATAAATATCAGAAATATATCCAAAGTAAATTTTTTTATCCCGCATAGAAATAAAATGTTAATGTTGTAATATATAAATTTTTAATGTGTCAAAATATTAATTTAAATTGGGTTTTCTATTCAAAGGTATACAATTAACCCTTTTAAAAAAAATAGGTTCTTATATATAAAATAGGGTTTTATTCATACCTTATGACTAAAATGTCAATTGGATGAATATCAAAAAATATTTTATTAAGTATATAACAAATATATCTCATTAATCTCATTAAAAAATGTAATTTACTCAAAAAATACAAATACCTAATTGATTTTTATTTTTCATCAATAATTAATATCCAATGAATTTAAAATTAATTTTCATAAGTTAGTTATAATTATTTCTTCTAACCTAATGACTAGGCTATAAAGATAATTTTATACTAAGGGAATCTCACAATACATTTAAACTCATGATTTCATGAAAATAAGGCTAGTGAAGAATAATTTTACTTAAATAAAATATTTTATAAAAACATCCGGGTGTTACAAGAAATCATCCAATTCCAATATCATGTCTAGAGAGATCAAAGAGAAATGTTCCTTGAAGCGATTTTCAGGGCGATTAAAGGAAAACGACGTAAGAATTAGGATATTTCATGCTAGTACGCAAATATTAATATGATGACATTCAAAGGATAATTGAACACATGTGGACCACTAGTTGAGGGAATATTCTCTTGATTCCTACAATAGAATGATAGTACGATGTACAAAAATATTCAGATCCATCAACAAAGAAATAATTTTTCATAGGGAAATTCCTTAATAGCTTAAATTAATTATAAATAATATGGGATGATCTTGTGAATTGGATTTAGCAATTTTCTATTATCAATATTCTTTGATTCAATTCCATTTGTCATAATGTTCATTGTAATTTAAATCATGTATTCATCTTCAATCAGTATATTAAGTTGAGTTGGGAATGATTATTATGATTCTTCCACTTTACCTTGTACCTATAAGTGGTATCAGATAGGTCACATAATTATTTATAATTATTCAAATATCTTTGATTGATTTATGAATTTATTATTATTTTTTAATCCCGGTATAATCATTATTTAATCTGAATTGTTAGATATTCTCTCATACTTTTTGTTTCTCACAAATATAATCAAATCAATTAATTTTGTAAATGAAATAATTTCAAATATCTCATCCCAAAGTGCCTAATCATTTGGTAGAACAACAAAAGAGTACACACCGGGTAACCCGGAGGTACACATTGTGTACTAGTGTTTAATGTACCCTAAATTAATTTATAATTAATACAAGCAATATGAATTTATTTCACATGGTGAATTTAATTACACACCTTATGTTTACTAGGCCATCCTAGCGCATGATTGGCCATAGTACACTCTATGTAACTTTCGTACATGACGTGTAGTCCTTTACTCACAAACAGACCATATATCCTTTTACATGGCCTGCATGAGTGGTGACTGTGTAACATGGATACCACACACCATGTATCAGATTTATAAATCATGTACTCCAAAATCTTCTTTTGTTTGGTTACATACGGAGTCCCTAGGAACATTCCATTGATATATGAGGATAATAATTCATGTTGTGTAACTACAGTGTATACATCGTATACTTTATTTCAAATTACCGAGAACTAAAAATTAATTTATTTTACTATTGAAATATTATTAACAAGTGTTCCATTTCATCATTAAGTTGGTAGTATATTTCATGTGAGTGGTTATATATATATATATATATAAATTTCTAATTAATTTCTATTTAAAGTTTTTATTTTCAAATCATGTGTAAGTTGTATTACAGTTATTACTCTATGGCTATTCAAGCATAAAATGCTACGTTAATACCATGTGTTCCATTTAGTCAAAATCTTTATAGAACACTCTATTAAATTATGTGATAATTTATTTATTCCATATATCTCAAAATTAAAAAGTATACGAGTATAATAAAAATTTGGATGTTTGGATGAATACTCACCAAGTTGCCTCCATGGTACATTTTTTAGTAAATAGTTAATTTTAAATAAAATTATTTAACTTTTTAAAAATTATTATTGATGAGAATTTCCTAAAAATTTTCCTAAGAATTAAGATAAAATAATTAATTAATTACTAAATATAAATAATCAATTCAAGAGTGATTTATCTAAAATAAGAATGATTTCAATTGAATGTAAATTTTATTAAATGCATAATTCGTTGCATGTATTTTTATGATCATGAGATTAAAATAGAACTTTTTATTTGATTAGTTTCAATTAATTTATTATTAAATTAAATACATGGCCCTACATTTCACCCTTCCTCTCATTATGTAAGGTGCCACATGATCATGGTTTATTTTATGTATACCCTTAAACAAATCATATGGTTTTCCTCACCAATGTTTGAGTAGATGCATATGTAATGGATGGATGTCAAAATATAGTGGATGTGACTTGAGATTGGAGATGAGGAGAAACTAGTACTAGAGTGATATATAGGTGGATAGGTGGAAAGCTACTATATGAAATTTAAATTGTTTAAGGTGCTTTCCCCATAAGTAAACTATTATTTTATCATCTCTTAGAAGAGATAACCATTTGGAAAATCTCATGATCATAACAATTTATTAATTTGTTTCTATAAAGTTGAATGTTTATTTCATTATAGTTTTTTCTCTCGATATCATGGATTAATGAATTAACAATCATGTAATATTTAACTGAAATAAATTTACTTTTGTATAAACCTTGTTTAAGACATGGTTAATCAATTAAGTAAATCCATTTAATTTTAAAAATATTGTAACAATGATAATAATTGGGAATTGACACATAAAATATAAAATCCCTCAATTATATATATAATGTACGCATAGCCTTCTACTATATCAGTTAAAATCGAACCATAGTTCAAAGTGATTTGACAACCAAAGTTGGGGAGCCTTCTAATTTCTCAATCAATCAAAGTTAGGGTGATAAGAAGGGGAATATTGATCTTTTCCATTATAGTGTCGAAATAACATGACATTCTGAAGCTAATGGTTAGGGCTATTAGGTTTCAATAAAATAGTGAGAGATTAATAAATATAATATATATTTATTTGTCTAGATTTTATCAGATAAAGAACTAAAACCGTGCTAATATTATTTTTAGAAACAACATTAAAAATTAATTCAAATATATCAATGTGATCCATACTACAGAAATACAACCTTCTCACTGGCAGAAATTACCTTGAGTGGAAAAGGTTATTGGTCATTATCTTATTCCATGAAAAGAAATTGTATGTGTTGGAAACACCTATTCATAATTCACCTCATAGAGAGGCTAGTAAGGATAAGTTATCTCTCTAGGAGAAATGTTTGAATTATTCCTTAAATGTTTAGTGTTTTATGATATCATCCATGACTAATGAGCTTCTGAAGCAACATGGGGACATGGATTCATATAACATGATGTCTTATCTTCAGTATCTCTAGGAAGATAATGTGAGAAAAGAGAGATAGAAGATATCCAATTCTATTTTTATATCTAATCTTGGGGAGTTAAGTCTAGCTAAGCCACATGCAATCAATATATTGTTTAATTTGAATGCTTATACATTTTAGGGATTAAATTACTAGATGATTTCTGCACTAATACCAAACTTTACTTACTAAAAAAGTCCTTATCTAGTTTTATTATTAATTATAACATGAGAAATAGTAATAATAGTCTTTCAAAACTTCATACTTTAATTCACCAAGTAGACAAGGAAAAGGGGTGTTAAAAACCTGTGGTCTTTATGGTGAATAATTAAATGAGAACAAGGTGAAGGGGATCAAGTATCATAAAAAGTATAATGTCCATGAACACCGTCCTTCCTAGAAGATGATGATCCAGGGGTAGGGAAAGGTAAATGAATCAATATGATTTTATTATGGTAAGAAAGACCACTATAATAGGAAATGAACACAGAATCATGTGGAATTTAAAGGTGTATTCTTTATCAATGGTGATATTTCAATATATACATAGTGGTTATTACATATATCTTGTGTTGATCACATCTATTTCCAAAATCAAGAAATAAGTAGATTTCTAAATATTTCTAGAGGAGAGGTGGATTTTCGAGCTTCTAATGGTGTGAATCTAGCTTCTCTAGACATTACAGACTACTAAATTTCATTGTTAATATGAATAGTATTTCTTTTAATGAAATTTTATTAAGTTCCAACTGTTACTAATAATATAATTTTAGAATCGTTCCAAGATACAAATGGTTTAATTTTCAAATTTATAAGTAAATGTTATTTATTTTATAAAGAAAACAAATGTTATAGTATAGAACATTTTAATAATGGTGTTTATATATTTAATTATGGAAATTTATTATTGGAAACATATAATGAATCATATTCAAATGAATCATATAACACCCTGTTATGGAATCACTGTTTTGAATATGTAAATGAGGATCATTTGACAAAGCTCTATAAATATTGATATTTAGACTCTTTTGAGCTGATACAACTTAAAATATTTCATTATTATTTATAAGAAATAATGAATAAACCACTATTTAATGGATAGTGTTAAAGGGATATATATCTTTTAGGATCAATACATACTAATGTGTATGAACTATTTCTAGTAGAATATAGACGTGGGTATTCTTAATTTATAAAATTTACTAATTAATTGATTAGATATTTCTATGTCTACTTAATGGGGTATAAGTTTTAGTCCTTTTATAAATTCAAATAATTCATGAATGATGTAGAGAATCAAATTGTATTGTACCAGAAAGATATGATTTTGTTTTCATCAAATATGGTGACTCCTTATTGGTCAACAATGATGAACATATCTCTTATAAAGACATAATAGAGGTCCTAGAATATGTATGATAGAAATAATACATTAATTCTGAAATGTATTCCATGTTTTAGAACCAAGTTTAGGTTCTGGTTGATGCACTAATTTATGTGAATAATGTAAGGCGCAAGTTGTTATTAAAGGGAAAACCAGTCAGGAAAGGTAAAGTAAATATATATAAATAAATTCTAATGGCTAATGGGTTTAAATAATGTTAATTAATTGACAATGATGAAACATTCTCACTAGTTTCCATATTTAAATCCATTATAATTCTAATTTCTACAGATTCCTACCATGACTATAAAATTGGGTAGATGTATTTCAAAATATCATTCCTTAATGAGAACCTTAAGAAAGATGACTACATGAATCAACCAAAAGGTTTTATGACTCCAGGTTACACCAGAATCATATACAAGTTGTGTAAATCTATTTATGGATAAAATTAAGAATATAGTCTATGGAAAATTCAATTTAATGAAGCTATATAATATTTTTTTACTAAGATTTAATGTGAGACTAATTTTTTAAGAGGTTTATTGGGAATTAATTTGTTATCTTACCGTTATATTTTGATGACATATTACTTATTGGAAATGAAATACTAGTCTCACAGACTGTTAAGGATTTTTTAAAAAATTGTTTCTCTATGATGGAATGAGGTGAAATAACATATATTCAAGTGATAAAGATTATTCATGATAGATCCAAGAGGCTTATTGTACTAATTCAAAGTATATAATTTGGATAGGTACTAAAAATATTTAGTATGGAATAATCCAAGAGGGAATTGGTTGTAGTGTCCCATGGTATACATTTTTCTAAGAACTTTTTTCCTGAAACACAATACGAGAAAGTGAGAATGAATAAGATCCCATAGAATTTGGTGATTGGATCAACCGTATATACCAGGTTATATAGTAGAATTAATGTTTCCTATGGATTGAGTATGGTAGGTATATATCAAGATGATATTAGAGAATATAAATGGTCTTCGATTAATGTTATATTTAAGTATCTGAGAAGAACTAATGATATGTTCCTTGTGTATGGATAATTTGAAGAGATATTCATTAGGGGTTATACTGATGATATTTATAAAAGATATTAGAATGATATAAAGTCATAGATAGGATATGTTTTCTATCTAAAGAGAGTATTTTTAGATATAAGAGTTCAAAGAAACCAAATCTCACTGATTTTTAGTGGATTCTAAGTATACAGTGACTTATAATGTAGACAAGGAATATATTTGGATATGAAACTTTGTCCAGGAGCTTGATTTGGTACCTTACAGTAAATCCCCTATCACATTGTATTGATATAATACTATAGTGGTGGCTCTAGAAAAAGAGCAATGGTCACACCAACAAACAAAGTACATACTCCAGAAGGATCTCCTCTTGCGGGTTTTTTTCTCAAAGTAGGTGTAGTTATAGTAAGTAGAGTTCCCATAGAAGAAAACATGGAGGAAAACTTGATTAAAGGCCTATATCAAAATAAGAAAGTGTATCATGTGAGAGTTAGTGGTTTCATGGTTATTAACTATTAGCTCTAGTGTAAGTGGAAGTCTATTGGAGTTTGATTCTATGTACTTTATGCAAACAATTATTCATTTTTTGTGAATATAAATAAAATATTTATCAAATCATGATTTTTATTAGGTGTAATATACTATGTGATAATGTCCTAAGTGTAGCAATCATACTAAAAGGTCATATCAGTGTCCGACTATGATGATAACACAAGAGTGCAATGACACTATTCTTAAATATATGTTCTGTAGTTAGATGAAATAATTTCATGGAAAAAATGATATAGACTATCATGGGTGGAGACTCATATGACTTTGAGGATCCTTCTTATGGTCTGCACCCTTAGTAGTATCAAATATATGATATTAAGAGAACGAGACCTTTAGTAAGAAATCCATATCTATATGTTTCATTGGTTATTCATATCTTTGGATGCGTGTATTGATCCTTAGACATTAAGATTATTATTAATGAGAATTATAAGTTACATAATTTGTTGTATTGATGAAGATAATGATGACATATGTTCACGACAAGTTAAGATACGATGGGTGCATTACACATAATATTTCATTAATGAAAAATGCATGAAAGGATTTTTCCATTCTGTTCTTTAACAAAATTTCATATCTTAGGCCCTTTGATGGAAATGACATAGCCTAAATAAATCAATGTACACAGTGTTCTATAGGTAAGTTCACTTTCCAGAATGTCAAATAATGAGACACCAAGCACACAAGTTTATGGAACTAGCATGCAACATGCTTTATTAGTAATATCATGATAAAGGGATTATATAACATGGGAAGTGTTTGTATGAGGTGTTATGTAATTTTAGAATTAACTTATTTCTCTATGGGATCCTTGGCATGTTGCAAGATGATTATCATGGTTTTTAAGCTACTTTACCTAATTACACTGAGAAAGAGTCCTTAAGGGTCCCACACTATGTGTATCTAGAATCTCAGTTAAATAATAATATTATTTTTTATTTAGCAAGATAAACAAAAATTATTCCCACATGTGGTTGAAGAATTATTCAGTTTTTCTAGACTGTATATATTCTATCACCAGTTGTTCGAGATAATATTATTTGTCACACCCCGACTTCACACATCGGTAATGATTTTAATTTTTACCATTATCTGATAATTTTATTTGATTTAATTTTTTTTGAGGTGCATGCCGATCTGGAAGAGAGTTTTTAATGTTTTCTTAGAAATGAACATTTGGATAAGCAGTACACGACACACGGGCATGGCTCAGTGGAAGTCGCGTCGCTTCACTAAATAGATATACACCCTGACTGATACTTTATTTTATTTAATTATTTTGGGGTCTCAATTTTGAGATGCGGTTTCAATAGGTTCTATTTTGGATGAAAATGGAATTTTATACAGGAGCAAAACTATACACGCGACCGCACAAGCGACTATTCACTTGACCGTGCACAGTGTCCAACCTCAGTTAATAATGATATTATTATTTTGGTTTTTTTATTTTTAGTATTATTATTATTTAAGTTAAAATTTTAATTTGGCTATTGATAAATAATTGTGGTTACAAATATAATTTTATTATTTTTTTTTGTGTTTTTTTAAAAATAATAATAATAATAATATTGATATTATTATTATTATTATTATTTTCATAAATTCTTAACCTAGGATTTTGATATTAAAATTGTTATCATAATTTTAATATTATTAACACACACACACACACACACAAATATATATATATATATATATATATATATATATTTAATTCTAATTTAGTTGGTTTTGGTATTTTTGTAAAAGGTTTTATTTCATTTTTTTCCTTAATTATTTTATTTTCTCTTTGTTTCACTCTTGTGATCCCCTATACCCCACGTGGACAACCCCACCCCCTTCAACCCTATTGTATTTTTAGTTTTCCCACTTGCTTTTGCTCCCTCTGGCCGGCGCCCTGACTTCCTCCAAGTCAACCACGCGCGCCCCTCCTCTTTTCTCGCCAGAACGCCCCCTCTTATCCCCATCTAGCTATACTGAACTAGCGTGACCGAAACCTCATATTCCCATCCAGCGACGCCCTTATTTCCCTCTTGATCCTATCTAGAACTACCCTACCGGACTCCTCACTAGACACACATTGCTTATCCTTCCTCTTCTCCCGCACGTATGACCTGCTCCGGCGCACCGAAACCCTCACACGTGCCTCCCCTTGTCTAGTCGAACACCCGAAAAACTTCCGTCTTTTTTTTCCGGCATCGTGCAAGCCTGACAACGTCCTCATAGCTTTGACTAACCTCTCGCACCCTCACCAAAGGTGTGTTCCTCTTAGACCGGGTTGTTCTTCTATTTTGGGTAATTTTGTGGTTAGGGGTTGGTTTGCAATTGGTTCATGTATGGTGTAATTGATCTGATTGTTTGTTTTTAGGGTCTAATTGTGTCATTCCTGGCGATTTTGGCATGCATTAGCTATTTTTCAAAAAAATATTTGATGCTCTCTACACCGAGGTAGGTGGTTCCATGTTTGATTATTAATTCATGAATTAATTTTCAAGTTTAATTAAATTTCCATCTTATTTAAATTATTTGTTTGGTACAAAGTTTGTTTTTTTTCTGTAATTGATGAATTGCTTGACTTATTTTATTTTTTGGCATGTTTATATGTTCTGAAGTGCATATTTTGTGCAAGATCTTGTTAAATCATTTTTATATGTTTTATAAATTGAGTAATTAATTTATTAAACAGTGAAAATGATTTATTTAACTTCATAGGTGATTTGTTAAATTGTTTATCTGGCATGAATATTGTTTTAAGAGAGTTTATTATGCGTTTTATTTTTTAAGTGGTTCGTTTATATGAGATATGATGTGTTTTTGATAAAAAACCACATTGTGTCATCCCATTGAGTTTTATTAAATTGCATAGTTGGTTAATTAAAAAGTAAAAGGGTTTTGAATTGCGTTTTTGAAAAGTGTTGGTGTGCGTTTGATCATAAAAGATAGTTTGAGTGGGTTTCATGTGCAAGGTCTTGGGTTACCCTTTGGAAATTTGTTTTTAATTTTTTTAAATAGGTTATTAAATTATATCAACGATTTGGAACGTTTTTGGAGAATGTTTCAGTGTGAAACATATTTCATAATGGTATTTGTGTGTGTAAGTTGTGGTTTGTTTAATTGTTGTCTCTTTAAAGTTTACAAATCATTTTATTGAGTGTATTATCTATGTGGGTTATATTTTAAAATGATTTTGGCATGTGTAGGCTTTTAAAGGATGGTTTGAGTGTGCAATGGTGTTTTTGTGTGTGTCATTACCCTATTTGTAATTTATGCATATGTGTGACACGTGACCTGAACTTGAAACTTGTTTGAGCACAAAGTGGGAAGCCCAAGTAGATAGGAGTTTCGACTAGAATAATGGGCTAGTGATATAGGGGTGACATTTTCCCTATTTCACTTAGCAGTATTGATAAATGAAACACTAACTAAACTTATGAATAAGTGAAGTTCATGGTTTCTAAGCCACATTTTTTGAGGGTCGTGGTTTCAAATCCAATGTTTCTGAGGTTCATGGTTTCTAAGCCATGTTTCACTGAGATAATAATATTTGGGGACCCAAGCTAGCTAACATCCATGAGGCCTATCCCATTTTTGGTTCTCCTTGGTTTTTTTACTCTCATTGGTGTGACACTTTGGTTATTTTAAAATTAGGTGTGTGTTTTTTAATTTAAGTTGTTCCTTTTGAAACTATTTTCTTTAAACTTTTTTTCTTTAAAACTGTTCAAACATTTAGTTCTTTTATTTAATTAAAATTGCAAATGTATTTTTCATCTAATAATTATGCAGAGAACCTTTTTCTCGGTGGCATCTTACTGGGATTTTGGCTCACACCCTATATAAGCCTTTGTGTGTATGTATATCTTGTTTCATTTGTATTCCAGGTTGAGGCATTGTGCATAACAATGGTGGTCCAGGTTTTTAGTGGCATCATCATGTAGGTTTGGTGATAGTGGCTTGGGGATGTGACTCTTCATGCCGCACATAGGTTTGAGTTGGAGTATTGGTTTTCCTTTGTTGTAGTCTCTTTTGGGTGTTTAGTTCAAGTTGTAAACGTTAAATCTGAACTTAATTTAAGGGTCTGTTTGGTTGTCTAATTTTCAATGTAGTTTTTTCTTGGCCTGATATTTTTTTTCATATTTATTTAATTGGTTAAATCATTCCTAGGTTTTATTTTTTTATACCTAGGCACTTTTTCTATCTTGTGGGGATTAGGAATGCCCTTCGGGCCTTGTCGCATATCACGTCGGGTGCCAGGTCAGATGGAGATCTGACATGGTTCGTGACAAAATGGTATCAGTGGAAGGATTTTCTTGTTATTTGGGATTTCAGGTAGATCGAATATAGGACTATCGGTACACGAGTGATAGGTTTGGGATGAGCATCGCGAATTCTTACTCGTTCCGATCCACGAGTAACCATGGGTAGTTGAACATTTATGTTTTGGATTTGATCTTTGTGCATGGGGGATGATAATAGGTGTAAACTGGTACTGCGCATGGCCTCTGATATAGTGGAGACCCATGTGATATCTGATATCATGACTCTACACTCTTAGTGGTTGGCGCTTTCCTAGGGCATGGTCTACTAAACCATGAAGCTGGGTTAGGCAGGACCACTAGTTTTTCAACCAGGTGATTTAGTGTTCGTGATGTCTTACTTCCATTTTAGGTTGGCGCAAAAGAGTTTTATTTTAAAAGGAATGTGATCCTTGGGGTTGCTCTTATATTATTTTGGTGTGTATTTGGCATGATTCTTGGGGTGCGTTTCTCTAGAAATTTGGCATTTGATTTATTGAAATTAAATTCCTAAAATAATGTCTTGGGTTATCTCAAATTTAAGTGGGTTGTTTTAGAAATGGAATGCATTTTATAAATTAGTCTTGAATCTTTGAAATGGTTTTTGACAAAAAGGAGTATTTATGGAATATTGAAAATGTTTTAATTTTGAAAGTGGAAGAACGTTGCTTTGTCCAGTGGTATTCCTATGGGTGCTCTCATGTGCATGTGGATGTGTTTAATGGATAGTTGGTGGATAGTGGGTATGGGTGAATGAGTGGAATGAAAATTCATATTTGAGAGGAATCATGGAATATCAGTGGTGAGTGAGTGATTTATAAGGATGGTTCTTGTTTCCTAAAAAGTGGGTTTCTCTCTAAAATAGTTTATTGTGCTTAAATGGTTTTAGAATTGGAAAATATTTTTGAGTCTGAAGTGAAAGAAATGGGTTCAAAGGAGTTTTTGGGATTTGTTGTGTTGTGCTTGGTTTTTCTAGCGGGTGTTTATTTGTTTTGAAAAAGAATTGATATTTTGAATTTCAATTTTCGGATTTGGGTCTGAGGTGTGGATATTTGTTTTGTGATGTGATTGGATTTGTGGAAGGCTGTTTTGTGTTTCTTGTTTGGGATATGCCATTAAAAATGTCCCATGGTTTCTAGAAAGTTTCTCGATTCTTGGATCAGCCCAGACTCCGAGTGGAGTGGCAGAGTTGGGTTCTGCTTGATGGTATTGACTGTTCATAGAAGTCGAGGTCAGTTGGATATCGTTGAATGCCCCAGGAATGTTGTATGTTGCTCTAGTTTTGAGGAAGTCCAAAAGTTGTGTGGGTGTATATTGTACTGAGTATGTCTGGAGGAGCGAGACTAAACTAGTGAATGGTGATCATTCTGTTTTTGTTGCGAATGGGGATGTATTGAGTGATCCTCAAGACTAGCCTCATTCCACGGTTCAATATAAGAAAGTGAAGGAGTGGGGAAGTGGTGGATTTCAAAGGTGGTTGACCAATCAATAGGCGGAGATGGGGGTGTGTTGACTTTTCTGATTAGATAGTTTCATGTTCCCCATTGGTTTTATTGAACAATCAGTTTAAGGTTCATAATAGTTGTTGGCCTTTCTCATATTGTGGTAAGCGTAGGATCCTCATATGATGAGGAGTGTGAACCAATTGGACCTGTTCTTAGAGTGCTTATTTCCTCAGTTTGCATCACGTGTTTAACCAACCGCTCAATATCTTTTTTCCAGGGCGGCTAGTCAAGCACTCTAATTTGTTTGTTGTAGTTCTAAGTTGGTATGTTGATGGATTGTCCATTTGGGACATGAGGTTAACTATGTAGGTTTATCTTCTAGTGGAGGATGTTCCAGTCAGAGGTGGTCAGCTTATGACTGTGAGGCGGTACATGATTCAAACATCAGGGCCCCAACTATAGGTCTTGGGGTAGAGCATAAACACAGTCAAAACTTGTCGGATGTAGGATGGGCTTGGTCTGACATAAGTCCAAAGTGACAGGATGGGGAAGGATTAAATTTACCTATTACAGTACTACCTCTTAAGGATTCATTTTTTTATGAAGGGCATGGATCCCCTGTCTCCTAACTATGGTCTTAATTTATGGGAGTTCCTCTTGAGCCTTAAAGAGGTCTGTATAATCTATATTCCTATAAATCCAATGGGTGAGCTCTGTGACCTTCACAGGGTCAGTTATTGATTGAAATTTCACTTGTTTCATAGATGATTTTGTGTTGTGGGATTAATGTGCACCTGTCCAGGTTTCTGCTTGGTTAGGTGTTTCTGCTCTCAAAACCATATCATGTGGTGGTGTGTTGTCCACTGTTAGAATTATCTATGCTGGTTGGACCATGTTGGTGGGTTTGTGATGAAGATTTCAGTCTCTATCACTCATAGTAAACTGAGAATACCTACGCGGGTGTTGTGGTGCTAGAAAAATTTAAAATGGTGGGGAGACCCAGTCTAGGTCTCACTGGCATCTCCTATTGTGTTGGTTTTGTATAACATAGGGAACTTGGAGGTTCAAGACCGTGTTACAAGTTATCTTGTTTGTGATTAATTCTGGTTTAGAGAACCAATTATTGAAAATAATCCAAAAATGGTGGGGAGACCACCATAGGAAGATCTTGGGGAAGAAACTATGTTTTCAAAATACACTTGGGGGGGAAACTCCCTTACTTCTACTCAACCCAAACTCGACCATGATAATTTGTTAGCTCAGTTAGTGGGACACTTGGTGAATGTTCTTGGAGATCTCAAGTGGCCCTAGTGATCCCAAAGTTAGGGGTCGACGTGTTCCATGTTGTAGTTGTGTTTGGAGGTGAATTCCTTGATGTTGGTTATTTTTCATGGTGATTCTGGTTTTGAGATCTTTGGAGATTGGGTTATGGGTGTTTCGAATACAAGGTCTTCGAGTGATTGAGGTATTATTCTAAGTGACTTCGTGGTCTGTCTTGAAACACTTTATTTACCTAGTCTTTTGGGACCTTTTTGTGGATCAAAATGTCATGGTGGGGAAAATTGTCACACCCTGACTTCACACGTTGATAATGATTTTAATTTTTACCTTTATCTGATATTTTATTTTATTTTCTTTGTAGAGGTGCATGTCGGGATTGATGAGAGTTTTTTCATTTTAGTGATAAATGAATGTATGGATTAGAAGTGCTCGACACTTGGGCATGGTTCGGTCAATGTCATGTCTCTTCGCTAAAGTGATATGTTCCACGACCAATGATTTATTTTATTTAATTATTTTGGGGTGTTACTTTTGAGATACGGTTTGAACCAGTTCTATTTTTAGGGAAATTGGGATTTTATATGGGTGTTCGACCATACAAGTGATAGTACATGCAACTGCGCATGCAACCGTGCATAGTGTCCAACCTCAGTCAATAATGATATTATTTTTTTGGTTTGATTTATTATTAGTATTATTGTTATTTAAGATATTATTTTAATATGGTTATTAATAATAAATTGTGTTCACAAATATAAAATTATTATTTTATGTGTTGTTTTAAAAATAATAATAATATTGATATTGAGATTATTATTATTATTATTATTATTATTATTTTCATAAATTATTTACAAAGGATTTTAAAATTAAAATTATTATCATAGTTGTAAGATTATTAACATATTATTATTATCATTATTATCATTATTATATATATATATATATATATATATATAATTTAGTTTGGTTTGGCATTTTTTGAAAAGTTTTTATTCAATTTAATTTAATTTTTTCTTTTATTCTTTTATTTTCTATTTGTTTCACTCCTGAGCTCCCCTATCCCCCAGTGTGGAACTCCCCTCCCCCTTCAACCCTAGCATGCCGCTAGTTTTTCCTTTTCGATTTTCTCCCTCTGGCTAGTGCCCTGCCTTCTTTCCGATCAGCCGCACGAGCACCCCACCGCTTTTCTCCCCTGGCCACCCTCTATTCTCGCCTTCCAGCTTCACCGAACCATCATGACCCACCCATCCTATTCCCATCCGGCGATGCCCCATCGCCCTCCTTCTCCTGTCTGGCACAACCCCTCCAGCTTCCTCACAAGCCATACATCGATTCTCTTACCTCCTCACCCGCGCGCACACCCTCCTCTAGATCACTGAAACCCTAGCACGTGCCTTCCCTTGTCGGACCAAACACTCTACGACCTTCCCACTTTTTTCCAGTGTCACGCAAGCTCAAAAACCTCCTCGGTGCTCTAACTGACCTCCTTCACCCTCTCCATTGGTGCATTCCCCTCTGACCAGGTTTTTCATCCATTTTGGGTAATTTTGTGGTTAGGGTTTGGTTTGAATTTGGTTCATTGATGGTGTAATAGATCTGATTTTTTTTGGTTCTAATTATGTTGTTCGTGGAGCATTTGGCATGCAGTAGCAATTTCGTACCGAAATCATTGATGTTCTCCACACCGAGGTAGGTAGTTCCACGTTTGATTATTAATTAATGAATTAATTTTCAATTTTAATTATATTAGCATATTATTTAAACTATTTGTTTGGTTTAAAGTTAGTTTTATTTCTACAATTGATGAATTGAAAAACTTATTTAATTTTTTGGAATCTTTATATGTTATGAAGTCCATTTTATTTGAAAGATCATATTAAATAATTTATTTTTCTATGTTCTAGAAATTTAGTAATTAATTTATTAAATAATGTAAATGATTTATTGAACTTCATATGTGATTTGTTAAATTTTTTATGTGGCGTAAAAATAGTTTTAAGAGAGTTTATTATGGGTTTTTTTTTAGGTGGTATGCTCATATTAGATATGATACGTTTTTTTATAAAAACCCACATTGTGTCATCAGAGAGAGTTTTATTAAATTGCATAGTTGGTTTCTTAAAAAGAACAAGGGCTGTAAATTTCATTTTTGAAAAGTGTTGGTGTGTGTTTGATCATCAAATATAGTTTGATTGGGTTTCGTGTGCAAGGTTTTGGGTTACCCTTAGGACATTGTTTTTAATCTTTTTTAAATAGTTTATTAAATTATATGAATGGTTTTAAACGTGTTTAGAGAATGTTTTCTTGTGCAACATATTTAAAAATGGTATTTTTGTGTGTAAGTTGTGGTTTGTTTAATTGTTGTTTCTTTAATGTGTACATATGATTTGATTGAGTGTCTAATTTATGCAGGTTAAGTTTTAAAATGATATTTGGCGTGTATAGGGTTTTAAAGGATGCTTTGAGTGTGAAATGGTGATTCTGTGTGTGTTAGTACCCTATTTTAATTTTATTCATAAGTGTTAAGTGTGTTATGAACTTAAAACTTGATTGATCACAAAGCGGGAAGCCCAGGTAGCTAGGAGGGTGGACTAGACTAGTGTGCTAGTAATACGGTGGTGAGTGTGGCTTTGTTTCTCTTAGCAAGATTGATGAATACAACACTAACTAAACATATGAATGACTGAGGGTTATGGTTTCTAAACAATGTTTTCTGAAGGTCATGGATTCTAAGCCACTATTTCTGAGGGTCGCGGTTTATAATCCACATTTCATCGAGACACGAAGATCTAGGGACCCAAGCTAGATAACACCCACGAGGCCTCTTCCTTTTTTTGTGCTCCTTGGTTTCTTTATGATCATCGGAGTAAAACTTGGGTTATTTTAAAAGTATATGTGTGTGTGTGTTTTAATTTAAGCTATTTCTTTTGAAACTGTTTTCTTTAAACCAGTTTTCTCTAAAACTGTTCAAGTATTTACTTCTTTTTTATAATTAATATTGAAAATGTAATTTTCATCTAATAATTATGTGTGGAACATTTTTCTTGGTGGAATCCTACTAGGATCATTCCTCACACCCTATTTATTTATTCAGGTACATCATTCATAGGTTTTATTTTTGATACTCGGGCACTTGTTCCCCCCTGTGGGGATTAGGAACGCTCTTAGGGCCTTGTCGCGGACCAGGTCGGGTACCAGGCTTGATGACGACCTGGCTTGGTTCGTGACATTTTGTGAGAATAATATTTAGTAAATATTTATTTTTTGTTTACTAAATATAATTTTTATTTATTTATCTATGAATTATTCAGAGATATTTATATTTAAAATAAATTGTCATTATTTAAGCCCCAATAAATGTTGTGGGGAAATGGCATATCAAGTTTAATGGTTTGATGAGAAATAATATATATATAATATTATTTAAATAAATAATATTTAATTTAATTCATGAGTTTAGAATGTGTAAATAAATAATAATTATAATAATAATGTTGCCATGGGGTTACACAAGGATTATAGAAATAATAAGGCTGTATGTAAAATTATTATATTCTAACCCCAGTTTTTTATAAACCCAATTATATCATCTTATTAAGAGAGACAATTAATTTTGGTTTTTCAGAGTGATATCTCAAGAGAATCCTCTCAAATCCATAAAGATATCTCTCTCCAAGGGCTCTTTTAAGAATAACGAGTGATCCTTCCCCACAACCACTCTCAATTCTTGAGTGATCAAAGTAAACCTTTCCTTGAAGATATTCTCTGGGTGATCAAAGGTGAACGATGAAAGTGTTCGGATATTCCATGCTAGCACATGAAGACTCCTACAATGAAATTTAGAGGTACCTGAAACATGTGTGGATCGTTTTTGGAGGGAATATTTTCCTGATTATTAAATAAAATGACAATATTATGTAGATCTATTTTTAGATCCCTCAATGAAGAAATAATTTCTAACGTGGTAATTATTAAATTTATTAAATTAATTATAAATAATATGTGATGATCCTAAACTTTGTCTCAATTTTTTAATTTTTTATATTTTCTTTTTCAATTATATTCATCATGATGTTTATCATCTTGTAAATATTGAATTAATCATTGATCATGACAAAAGAATAAGTTATGAATGATTTATTCGACGCTTCCGCTCTACCTAGAACCTAGATATTACAATAGGTTGGATAAGACTACAATCTAGGAGGATGAGTATATTATCCCTAGTAGACCTGTTCTATACATGATTTCCTACGATTACCTGGGGATTGGAAATAGGGCCATGTTGGTAGGAACAATCATCATGATGTGATCATAAAAACCTTGGAACTGACCAAAGTAGGTATAGTCAATCAAGGTCACAATGTTGATGATCAACACTAGTTGTTGTGTTGGAACAGTCAATACGAGGTGCACAGAGGCACTCCGAAATTCTTCCAAATTGGTTATATTTTGTTTACATTTGTATAATCATTGTGTTTTTTTGACTAAGAATTCCTCATGCTCATATCTCAAAATATACCAATTAGTAATTGACTACATAGGTGGTTCCCTACTGAGTTATGTACTCAAACCTTGATAAAGACACCACTGTACATGGGTACCTGAACAACCCTACCTTGGGCATGGGAGGAACAGGTTGGGATGGAGCCCACAGCATGATCAATTTTGAGCAACTCAAGTGGTATCAAGAGACCGGGCTTTGATATGGATCAGAGATATCAAGGATCCAATGTCCTTATTTTATATTATTCTCGGTTGCACATGTGACCAACATAATGGGAGGTATGTTTTGTATGCTATATGTCAACTCTTTATTTTGTTTATATGTTGTTCAGTTTATTTATCATTTACAAGTTCTATGAGGCGATAGATGTGTATGATTTTTATTTATTTATTTTATTTTGATTTCCCTTTCTGATATAGGGGGTATAACTTCCCATTAAAACTTTTTACACCCCATCTTACTAGTAGTAATCCTTTGGCATTCAAGGAAGAATTCTTGAGGTCATGTAGAGGTCTAGTTTTGTTGGTGTTCATAGAGCGAGTTAGGTTGGGACATTACAATATCATTATATAATAGGTAAACTCATTCAGTCGACTTGTTTGGGTGTTTCTCAAAATGTTTTTAGAAATGGGGAGGGTAAGAGTTTAAATATCAATTGACTTGAAATAATTGGGAATTTAATGGTGCGTAATACAACATTGAGGCTGGCTACTGTAGGGTGAGGCATGGGTTCCAATATCACATTTTTTTGCACTGATAAAGGCACATGGATTTTATCAATGCTGGAAACTACAACACTTATTTAGTGCTAATAAAATTCAATTCTAGAACTTATGAAATATATATCTAGAGAAGTGTAATCCACACTAGAATATGACATAACCATTTGGACTTGTGATAACTAATGGGTTTGAAGCTTGTGGGGGACATGGTGAAAGTGGATGAACCCTTTTCCAGTACTCTTACATAAATTCACTTTATCAACTCTCAAAATAGGCATTTACTATGATATAAAAGCACAAAGGGGATAAGGAATAATAAATCTAGCCACTTTTATAACAACTGATACTGTAACCCTTTATCATTACTAAAAAAATCATCAATAAATCCCCCTTATCAGTGCTTTAAAAAGCACTGATAAAACTAGAAAAATATATTTTTTTCAAAATTTTTAAGTACCACGACACTCCCCTTCATCAGTGCTCGCCAACCACACTTTCCCCTTAGCCACCCCACCTACAAACACAAGAATCCCCCATTTATCAATATCATCCCCTCACTTCTATTTTGTGAATGCCTGGATTCAAACATGGGACCTCCATGTGCAAAGAGAATGCCCTTTACATGATCTATATTGTTTTGTTTTTTATTTTATGATATATCAATTTATATATATATATATATATATTTTATCCATATATCTCTTAAAAATATAATTATTTATATTTATATAAACTTTTTTATTTATATTTATATAATTATTTTTAAAAATATTTATAAAATATGTGTGTGTGTGTCTAATATATGTTTGTATTTATTTAAATATATTATATATTAATTTTCATTTAGATATATTATAATATATACATAAATATATACACGTTTCTTAATACACAAACATACACACAAATTTACATTTACACATTATATACACATTTGTATAGATATAAATATATTTATAGATTTTTATAAGTTAAATAAAATGGATAATTTTTTATTTTACATAAAATGGATTATTAATTTTTATTTACATATGTTTAATATATTTAAAAATTATTTTATAAGTGAATATGTTAAAATATTTATTTATACAATTAATATTTTATATGTAACTATATAAAAATAATTATATATATATATATGTATATGTTTAATTATAAGTAAAATGATAATATGGAAAATGATAAAATTTGAACACAATAACATCCATATGATGAAATCTTGGAGAATAAATTTAGTCTTAACTAATGAAATATTAGAAGCACCTCGTAAACAGTGTTGAAATTCCATATAATTTTTAATAAATAGAGTATCTCCACTAAAAACAATGTTTTGGTGGTCTTTCAATCCTTTTTTGACATATAAAAATTAAGAACCATGGTTCTCTAAGGTTCAAACATAATATATCTTTATGAAAGATTTGATTTTACATCTTGTGGAGGCCAAACTGAGACCCAAATAAATAGTTATCATAGTTTTATGTTCAATCACTTTTTTCAATTTTTTATAAGATCTTAAAAAATTTATTGAATTTTTTCAACCACGAATTTTTTTATAGTTTTATTACTCAATACTAATTAAAAAGATATTAATTAATATTTATTTTTTATTTATTTTATAAATAATTTTTTAGGAGATGTATTATATATTATGTATAAATACATATTTAGTATAATATAAATAGTTTTTATGAAAATATTATTTATATATCAATATAAATATGTCAATATATTAAAATATTATTTTTATAATATATAACATTTTTTATAAATTAGAGTGCGTGTATCTAACTTATGACTCGTACCCACAAATCAAAACTTAGATTATTATTATTGTAGATGATGTGTAATTACATTGACTGCATTTTTGGTTTTTATCTCGAAGGTCTTGTGTTTTACCCCCTTTTGGTGCATGTGCATATGCATATTTTCATTGTATTCCCCTTTTTGAAATTGAAAAAAAATTATTATCATTTTCATTATCATCATCATTATCCTAATCATTATAATTATGATGATGATGACAACGATTGTGATAATGACGATGATGATGATGATGATGATGATAATAATAATAATTATTATTTCTCATATGGGAATAAACTAGTGGTTATGGATTTTCTAGGCCTCAAGGAGGTATTGAGTTTGAGTCTCCCCAATTACTTTATAAGAATTTATTGATTTTCATTGTATTTTGTATCCCACCAACCAATATTTCTAATAATAATCATAATAATATTAATGTCTTAAATAATTTTTGATCAATTATTTATTTAAATGTGTAATAATAATAATAGTTAATAAATATTTAATAATAATTAATTAATGATTAATCATTAATAATTAAAAATTAATATTAATAAAAATATAATAAATACAATATATGGGTAAACATATATAATAACTCTTTAAATATACCCATATAACATTGCGATGGTTTCATGAAACTGCATATGTATGTAAATTCATATAAATATATATGTGAAAATATTTAAAGATTAATTTATATGTATAAATATCTTATATAAATGTATACATAATTAATATATAAATATATTACATAAGTGAATAGTTAATAACATGATATATATATACATTTTGGATATATATATGTATATACATTTGTTTGTATATATATATATATGTAAATACATATAAATATACGTATTCATTTGCATAAGAAAAATATGTAATTTTTTTTATTTGTAGAATGACATGAAATGACTAATGAGATACCATGAAAAGATGAATGTTTACTGGTAGGATTTCTCTCCCGATAGGGAGTCACGCTCGAGAGGGTAATGGATGACCTCTCTATAATTCACGGTCCGATTCTACCCAACTATTATCATCTTTCGCATCCTCTTATAGTCATATTCCTGCATTTTTCTCTCTTTTAATTGCTTCTCTGGCCCCCCTTTTCCATAGTCCCCTATATCTTTAGCACAACGGTGAGCAAGGGGTTGAGTCTGTCGGGCCCTATCTTCTTGTCCGTTTTCTTTCTTAGGAAACTCTATTTTTATTCCTTCTTCCACCCAATATTATCGATTTAGCCATATTCACCACTCAAAAATGATATCCTTCATCACTAAATGGCACTATTCCGCACCCTTTCTCGAGTCCACCCCTTTTATCAGTACTTTTCACCACCTATACAACTTTTTTCATTCATGGAATCGAACCTGAGGCCTTTTTTCTTACTGGGCTAAAGCCTTTACCAGTGCACCGTGATGATTTGTTTAATATTTTAAATATACATATAAATATAGATAAATATATATACATATATACACAATTCATTTTTATTTAAATATTTAATCATATAATTATATGCATTTTAGAATTTTTTTTAATTTTATTTTTAAAAGACATCATTATATTTTATATTTAGATATAAATTCTATACATATTTATATATATATAATACTATATATATATTCATACATTTTTAAAAATAATTATGTATTTATTATTATTACAATGGTTGGAGAAGGGGGATAAATATAAGAAAATCCCTACACTAATGACAAGGAACAACTCGACGTGACTCAAATCTGAGACCTTGTTGAGACCCCATAGGGCCGCTAACAATTGAGCGGCACCCTGGGGGAAAAATAATTTAATATTTAGATACATATTTATTTTATTGTATTTATAAATATTTATTGAAAATAAATTTATATGCTATATTTATTGATAATGATATATTTATAAAAATACATTCATATATGTTGTATTTAAAAAATATCGACACACACATAACGACACATACATGCATATATTTACACACACATGTACACATTTATATTTTACACATATACACATTTAAATTTACATATATTAGAACACACAAATAAATATATATTTGTTTATTGATACATTCACATTTATATATAAACATTAGTTGTAGATGTATATGTATATAATAATGCATTTTTATAAGATAAATAAAATAGATATTTTTTTATTTAAAATAAAATGAATAATACATATATATTTATTTCTAAATGGTTTATATATTTAAAAATAAATTTTTATGTAAATATTTTTATATATATTTATTTGTAAAATTATTTATTATATTTAAATATATGAATATATATATATATATATATATTTAATTATAAATAAATATATAATTTGAATGATGATAAAATTTAAATTCTATAATATCCATGATTTCAACTTGTTAAGAAAATAAAATTTTACTATGTTCAAAATTAATTTCACTGTTAAAATTATGTGGAGAAAATATTACCAGCATGGATATTTTAGAAATTAAATATATTACTTTTCACTTCTCAAACATTCTTCTTTTTAAACAATATCATGAAAGCATTACAATGTATTTTTAAACCAATTTCTTATCTTATTGTGAAGGAAAGTAATGAACTATTAGAATGAAATCATGAATTCCAATTTACTAATTTGTGTTCATTTATTGAATTGAATGTGACTACTTATTTAACTCTAAAAGAAAATTTACTTTTACGAACACACATTATATATTTTTAAAATATTTAATAACATACCCATGAATGTTGTGGAAGCTTATATTGTTAAAAGTTATTACATTTTTAACATGTATATATAGCTTGATATTATATACATCTAACTAAAGATATCACATATATAATCTTTGTATCATCATTAGTTTATTAAACTTTTATGTCATATAAATGTTATTAAATGACTATTAATTAGTATTAATTATTAAATTTTTAATTAATAGTAATTATTAATTAGATTATAATCTATTTCCATAAATAATATTATATATTATGTTTAAATGAATATTTAGTCTTGTATATATCATATTTAAAAAAATATGTGATATTTTTATTAATATAAACACATTTATATATCAATATATGATTTTTAATGATATATACATTCTTAATTGAAATATACATTTTATCATCACTTAGATAGAAGTTATAAAGGTCAAACTCTATTGGGGATAAAAAAAACTGGCAAAGGTGCACTTTTATCAACACTTTTTGAGAAATAATAAAGGTTCTCTTCATCAACAATGATAAAGGTGCACTTTTGTCAATGATTTTCTTTACACTGATAAAGGATACAATCTAATATATCCCAATCTATAGTAGTTATCAACATCCAATTTCCCATATACATCCATAATGTGTTCTTATTCCGAAGTTTCTTTCCCCCGAAATCTTGAGATCTATTCCCCTCGAATTTAGGAATTGTTTCTATACCCGTTATAATAATATTGGGGAGAAATATCCTTACAGAAAAATCATTTTTTATATGCCTTTAATTCTTTATTCATGTTCTAGTTTGATAGTAGGGATTAAGGGTAATATTATTCATTGGATTTTGTTGTGATGTTAGTTTTTCCGAGTCAATACGACTTTTGATTTCTCATTTAATGTGTCAGGGGTATTGTGAGGTCCCACTAATGTCTTCAATCTATGCCCATATTACTCAGTTTAAATCCTATCTATAAAATCTATTATTCAATTTGTTCATCTTTGTAATGGCCCAGGTTTTTGCTGTCCATTGCTTTGTGAAAATCTTGTGTTGGGTTTTCTGGTATGGGAATCTCGGTGAAGTTTGACGTAACGGTAGGCCTACCTGTAGCCTTAGCCTATCGGTAGTAGGCCTACCAGTAGCTTGGTCTACCGGTAGCCATAGCCTACCGGTAGCTCTATCTACCGGTAGCTCGGTCTACTGGTATCTCGGTCTACCGGTATCTGACGGCCACCGCTAGCTCAACTACCAGTAGCTGTCACCCAGCGGTAGCTCTCACCTACCGGTGGCTCTGGCCTACCCCGTAGGTTCTTTCCAGCAGCGCTCCATTTTGCGCAAATAAGGGTTTAAGACCCTATTTTGACCCCGTTAAACTCATTTTAAAATCCCGGTAACACACTAAATGTTTTGATTAAATATTTAATAAATTAAATCTGTGTGTGCACCAGTTTAAACCGCTTGATCATTTTAATAATATGTGGGGTGTCTCAACCGCGTGGTCAACCCACGTCCCCGCACCTTACTCAGTTTCGTGTTCTAATCTCAACCGTCCCCATACATATAAACAAAAGGGTTCTCCGTAGGGTTCTTTTCTCGTTTACCCTGTGCTAGAGTACCTTCGGTCAGATGAGCCACTTTTCATTCAGGCGAGCCACATCGCTATACGTGAAGTTCCGTGCCCAGACTTAGCATCGATCATTGATCAAAAGGTAGGGAATTTCTCCTTTATCTCTCTCTTTTGTGTATCATGTGGGGTGGGCGTGCTTCTAATTCTGTAGAATTGGATAAACCAGACCTAAATGAAAATAATGAACTGGATTCTATAAGGAAAGAAGGGGGATAAGATCATTGATGCTGTTTTATGTTATGATCTTCATTGTGAACTGTGTGGCCTTACACCTTCTGAAAATCTTTGTCATTAGTGGTCTTTCTATGTGCACTAATGAACCCTTGCATCTGGTGATGTTTAAACGTCTATTTTGGTTGTGAACCCTTAATGTGTAAAGAAAATCGGTTAATTACGTATATTCGGCTAAATGAATTGGAAGCACCAGGATAAATCATTTTCTGTGATAACCCCGGTTAAAGCACATAGAAATTGAAATCATGGAGTGTGTTAAATCTTATAAATCTGAAAATACCATCATGGCCCTGCTTTGTGTCGATGGTAGTGGTTTGGTTGTTTCCTTTTACGTGCCGATTGTTGGAGATGTGGGGGGGGGGGGGGATGGGATCCCTTGTTTTTATACTCTCTGTGGTTATAAAATTGGGAATGGGATCCCCTATTGTTATGGATTCTGTGGTTGTGAGTTGTAAGACCTAGTGGTTACCTTGTTTATTTCATGAATTGATGTGGGATCCTATGTTGATGAAAAACCTTTTTGGGGGAGGGGACATAGGGCAGTGTCTCGGGGTTGTCTTTGGTTCCAGTACTTTGAGGAATCTCACTTATTCCTTTGTTGTTGTGACTTTACAAGATAACCAGGTGTGGATAATTAAATTGACGTTTGGATGGTTTCTTTTCCTTGGTTATGATTATTGTGTTAGTTTCCCAGTAGTGCATAAAATTATTTGAACATTATTACTGAACATGAAATTAAGAAAGGGACAAATGGGTTTATTGGCGAGAGTTGTGACTGTGACTTGAGTGCTATTTGTGTCCTTTAGGCTGGATGAAGAAAAACCTAACTTTGGTGAGGGCTTGTTACCTATATATATACTTGTAGTTCTGTTTTTCTTATTCGCGCCCCACCCAAGTTAAGCACTTAGTGCTAAACACCCCCATTTCATGGGGGAGGGTGTTTTTACCAACACTATTATTAGTGGCTGGTTATTAGCTCCTTTTCTGATCCCCTTCCCGGATAGCCCAAGTATCTTCAGGCCAGCTGTGATGGCCTGGGGGCCATTATTAGCCCAAGAATCTTCGGGTAGGGTAGTGTGGTGGTTGGCCAGGTGTGTGCGGCAGGTGGTGTCCCAAGTGGCTTCGGGATGAGGCCCAAGTGTCTTCGGGCATGGCAGTGGATCTTCTTGCCCAGGTGTCCTCGGGCGTGGTGGTGGTTGTTCTTACCTAGGTGTTTGCAGGAGTGGTTACGTGTGACAGTTGTGGCCCAGGTGTTTGTGGGCGGGATTCGGAAGTGGGACTGCATGTGGCTGTGGCCCAGGTGTGTGCGGGCAGGTGTGGCAGTGAGACTACGGTGAGAATGGTGGGATTGGTTCGATGCGTAGGATGTCTCAATGACCAGTGGGAAAGTGGGGCGGGGTACCCAAACATTGATGTGCTCCTATATGTATATTAATTGACTTGTGTTATTTGGGGAGAGTGCCTTGGTGAGGGTTGGGTGTATAGTTTACCTTGTTATGTGTTTCGTTTACTCCTTTTTTTTCACGAGACTTTAGTAAGTGCCCCCACTTGTGTAGGAGAGTCTTTGGTTTTCCCTACTGAGTGTACTTGTATGCTCAGCCTATGTATATAAAACTACTTTCAGGATTCCAGGAGGACTTTGGGGATCACACATGACCTTACTAACTCGGACCTTTGGTTCAGTTGCAGTTTCTGTTTTTCCTTCTTTGGTACTTACCCTTGTAGTCACTTTTGTACTTTGTGGCTTTTACTTTTGGAACATGCATGTGGGAATGGTTTACTTTTGTCTTTACTTTTCTTTTAGTTTTGGTGTTTTTGGGTTTCATTATCTTATCTCCCGATCCTATAAAACAGAAAAAGGGTAATGCCTTCCATTTATTGTGTGATTCTATACCCTTGGTGCTAGTCGCCACTCAGTTACCTATTGAAGGCGGCTTTCAGGGGTCATTATCTCTCCTTAAACTTAAAGAAGGAAGGGTCTGGCAGTCTGCTGACCCTTCCCTCCTTTTGGTGAAGGAGGATCACGACAGAATGGTATCAAAGCCTAATGGTTGAGAGATAGGATAGAGTGTGGAGTTAGGCATAGTGAGGATTGCATGGGATGGTAGGGAAACAGTGTTGGGTGACCTTGGTGCATGAATTTGGCCTGGGAATACCGGCTGGGACACAGGATTTTAGGGCTCCCCCATGATCTGATGCAAGGACTCTGGACCTACCGAACGACCAAGTGAGGCCACACTGATTGCAGGGTAGGGAGACCCTAGGAAAGGTACATGCATCATAATGACTTGTGTTCTTGTGTTTCTGGGGTATTTTGGGAATGAAGAATAAATAAAATATTCAAGAAGTTTATAAGAATGACATTCTGAACTACTTGGGATTAGGAATTACTTGTTTACCTTGCAGCTATGGAACCTAGAAGGCGACCACGTGTGGTCCAAGTGATCAATGCCCCGAAGACTACCTTGGCTAGTCGACAGGGAGCTGATGGAGAGGAGTAGGATGATCTGTGGTAGAATACACTTCGGGCCTTCCAGCGACAGACCATCGGGAAGTATGAGGACAACAACTCTGATATAAAGACAGAGAACGGGCTAGAGGAGCTGGTGATAGCCTTCTGCTTGATCCGGGCTCCAACCGAGTACTGGGTTCCCTTGGCTATCAACTAGATGTGGGGAGCGACGCGTTAATGGTGGACACTTTACCTGGTGGAGAGGAGAGAGGCTGAGGTGACATGGGCTGATTTTGAGAAGGAGTTCCAGGCAGAATTCCTCTTCTCGACGATGAAGGTGGAAAAGAGACAGGAGATACTCTCCCTCCAACATGGGAGTATGTCAGTGAGGGAGCTAGAGATCAAGTTCAAGGACCTCCTATGTTTTTATCCGGACCACTTTCCCGACAAGGAGTCTCGGGCAAGACGTTTGGAGGAGGCGCTCCGACCCTCCCTCCAGTATGCTATTACCCCCTTTAGCCTGCCGACGTACTTGGATGTCCAGAAGAAGGCCGAAGTGGTGGAGAGGATGAAAGATATAGGAGGAGTGTCACGAGAGGGGATCCGACTGGGACCATCGAAGGGGAAGTCTGTCCGCACTAGGCCCCCAGCGTCAGGGCCCTCCAGGTTCCGACCAGCAGGGAACAGGCCGCAACAGTTTCAGCTCTGATCCCCTGGTCCTCACCCTTTTCCTTCGGGCCCGGAACCTTGATGCTTCGTCTATGGGAGTCTTGGAAATATCAGGAGTCATTTCCCAGAACAGGTAAAGTACAGTGGTGGCGGACAACCCCAACACCTGCCCTAGCAGCAGCTCCCAGCTAGGCCTTTCCAGCAGCATCAGTAGGGACAGGGAGCTCCCGCTCCTCCAAGGGCAGACGTAGGAGGAGGAGTCCGACCTCAGGGTGCTCCTCAGGGACCTCAACTGTGGCTTGGTCTGGGAGGTGGCTGATAGAAGAGGGGCAGAGGAGCTGGGCATGGAAAACTACACATCGCAGAGGCAGCAGTTCCATCAGGGTCAGACGTTGTTCGAGGTACGATCAGTTTGTTCGGTACTCTTTCTTTTGCCTTGTTCGATGCCGAAGCATCACACTCCTTTGTTACACCCAGTCTAGCCCGTGCCTTGGGTCTAGATTCTGAGAGACTTCTAGTGCCCCTGGTGTTGAGAAAACCAGTCGGAGGTCAGACTGACTTGTTGTTTGTTTGTCGGGGATATAGACTGATGATAGGGCCACATCGGTCAGTTAGGGATCTACTTCTGCTATAGATACAACCATAAGATGTCATCCTACGCATCGACTGGATATTCCCTGTGTGTACCATCATCTATTGTTTTCAAGGAAGGGTTGTGTTCTTGGACTTGGGTGGCTGGCATGTTACCTTCACCGGTGAGTGGAGCAGTTTGAAGGGCAGCAGGCGAGAGGAACCCCTCCTCTCCTTGTTAGCCAAGCTGTCAGCAGAGTCAGTAGATGCTGAGATGGTAGAAGTGCCAGAGATTTTCCATGAGTTTATGGACATCTTCCCTAAGGAGGTGACGACTCTACCCCCTCGACATGATACCAAGTTCGGGATAGACCTGCAGCCCGATGCTCGTCCGATCTCGATGGCTCTTTGCCGGATGGAACCTTCAGAGCTATGGGAGTTGCGGATCCAAATTGACTATCTGATGAAGAGGGGTTATGTTCAGATGAGTGCATCAACGTGGGGTGCTCTGGTATTTTTCTCAAAGAAGGAATATGGTGGTCAAAGGTTGTGCGTAGACTACAGGAGGCTGAATCAGGTGACGATCATGAATCGCTACCCTCTTCTGAGGATAGATGATATTTTTGACCAGCTGAAAGGGGTAGGATGGTTCTCGAAGATCGACCTGCGGTCTGGGTATCACCAGCTGAGAGTGAAGGAAAGTGACATCTCGAAGACGGCATTTAGGTGCCGATATGGACACTTAGAGTTCGTGGTCATGCCCTTCGGTGTTATGAACGCCCCGACTGGGTTCATGGGGATTATGAACTCCATCTTCTGGGAGTACTTGGATCGGTTCATGGTTGTGTTCATCGACGATATCCTGATTTATTCGAGATCAGAGGAGGACCATGCAGAGCACTGGAGGATGGTTTTTGAGGTCCTCCGACAGCTCTAGCTCTATGGGAAGTTATCGAAATTCAAATTATGGTCACGAGAAGTGCACTTCCTTGGGCATGTAGTGTCTGATCAAGGGGTAGCGATGGAACCATCAAAGGTTGAGACAGTTGTTTCTTGGGCATCACCCAAGAATTTGGCCGAGGTCTGTAGTTTCCTCGGGCCGGCAGGTTACTATCGGAGGTTCGTACCCGACTTCTCCCGAGTAGCAGCCCCTTTGACAGCCCTAACCAAGAAAGACTAGGTTTTTGTGTGGAGTGAGCGGTGCGAGTCAGCCTTTAGCTATCTGAAGGAGAAGTTGGTCAGTGCCCCAGTGTTGAGATTTCTAGAAGAAGGGGTGACATATGAGGTGTTCTGTGATGCTTCAGGACATGGCCTGAGGTGTGTGTTGATGCAGCGACAAGGGGTGATCTCTTATGGGTCCAGGTAGCTACGCCCTCATGAGCATAATTACGCCACCCATGACCTAGAGCTTGCAGCGGTCATTTTTGTGCTAAAGTTATTGCAGCACTACCTCATTGGAGAACCCTTTGTGGTCTTCATAGATCAAAAAAGCTTGAGGTATATCTTCTCCTAGCGGGACCTAAACTTACGACAAAGAATATGGGTGGAGTTCCTCTAGGATTATGACTTTGAGATCTCTTATACTGAGGGCAAGGGAAATGTAGTGGCTGATGCCTTGAGCAGGAGGATGCAGAAGGATGCGGTCTGAGAGTCGACGGATTCCTGGAAGGTGATAGAGGAGTTGGCTGCCTTACACCTGGATGCGAGGATGGATAGTAGTAGAGGTTGCCTGTATCAGATGACAGTGCAGTCTTCTCTATTTCAGCAAGTGGAGGAGTCTCAGTTGGGAGACCCAGATTGTGAAGTGATGCGAAACCCAGTTGACCAGGGAAATGCCACAGAAGGATGGACGAAGGATGGCCAAAGCCGGATGCTTTTCTAGGGAAAGCTGCTTGTTCCGGAGGCAATGCGCGGCAAGGTTCTCAGTGAGTTCCACAACTCACCCCTGGTGGTACACCCAAGAGTTTCCAAGATATACCAGGGACTGACGAGATAGTTTTGGTGGCCCGCAGTTAAGTGAGCGGTGGAAGAGTTTGTGGCCAAGTGCTGAGTGTGTCAGCAAGTGAAGGCTGAACACCGAGTTCCAGGCGTCCTACTACAGTCTCTAGATGTCCTCGAGTGCAAGTGGGACGACATCTTGATTGATTTCATCATAGGACTACCCAATGTCCAAGGGGAATATGACACCATCTGGGTGGTAGTGGACCGGTTGATGAAATCGGATCACTTTCTGGTGACCAGGGAGTCTAGTGTAGTAGAATCTTTGGTGTGAAGGTACATGGATGAGGTGGTGTGATTGCATGGGATTCTGAGGTCTATAGTCTCGGATTGGGATGCACGGTTTACCTCACGAGTCTGGAGAGGATTTAATCATGATTTTGGCACCCAGCTGCATCTTAGCACTACTTTCCATCCCCAGACAGATGGACAGACAGTGTGCACCATCCAGACCTTTGAGGATATGGTACAGGCATGTGTTCTCGACTCAAGGGGATCATGGGTACTATACTTTCCCCTGGTGGAGTTTTCCTACAATAATAGCTACCACTCAACTATTGGTATGGCCCCGTTTGAAGCCTTGTACGGGAGGCCATGCCGTTTACCTGTGTGTTTGACCGAAGTAGGAGAGGCAGACATCCTTGTCCCGGAGGTGGTGTAGAGCATGGCAGAGAAGGTTCATCTCATATGGGAAAGGATGAAGGCATCCCAGGACCGATAGAAGTCGTATACTAATACCAGGAGGAGGGCCTTGGAGTTTTAGGTTGGAGACCACGTTTTCTTGAAGGACTCCCCTCGGCATGTGAAGTGGAGGTTCGACAAGGAGAGTAATATTTCTCCCAGGTTCATTGGACCCTTAAAAGTGTTGCGGCGGGTCGGCGAAGTGGCTAATCAGCTAGCATTACCACCGCCGCTACTGAGGATATAGATGTCTTCTATGTGTCCCAGCTCTATTGGTATCTGTACGAAGATTCACACGTCCTTGATTGGGGTGAGATGGACATCGAGGATGACGTGACTTTTTTGGAGAGACCAGTGATGATCGAGGATCGCAAGGAGAAGGTACTTCATGGGAGAACCATTCCCTTGGTTTGTGTGTTGTGGAGACATGGTGGGCTTGAGGAGAGTACTTGGGAGAAGGAAGAACAGATGCGTACCCAGTACCTAGAGTTGTTTTGAGTTTTGTTATTTGTTGTACCTGTTGTGGTAGAACATTTTGCCTTTTTGGCTATGAAATGTACTGGTTTTCTTTCCTCTGAATGTGTGTGAAAAGCCCTGGCTATGGGGGAGGAGAGAACCCAACCCCTAATCAAGACGCATTAAGGTGGATGTTATTAAACCCATGCGGGTGAGTCAGTGCCACCCAAAGCGGATAATATCTTGACATGGGGGAGAGACTCCCCCACCCACATGCTTGGGCAGTTTGACATGGTATGTTGCTTGGTTCTTGACATGAAAGTGTTTTTAGTTAGCATGGGATCACTCCTAAGAGGTATCTTTCGAGGTGGTTGTTCGGACCCTCTCTTTACTTCTGGTTTGTTTTGATTCTCAAGGACGAGAATCGTTTAAGAGGTATTTTATGTAATGGCCCAGGTTTTTGGGGTCCATTACTTTGTGAAAATATCATGTTGGGTTTTCTGATCTGGGAATCTCAGTGAGGTTTAGAGTAATGATAGTCCTACCGGTAGCAGGCCTACTGGCAGCTGACAGCCACCGGTATTTGTCACCCACCGGTAGCTCTCAGCTACCGGTGGCTCTGGCCTACCCCGTGGGTTCTTTCCAGTAGCGCTCCTTTTTGTGCAAATAGGGTTTTAAACCCTATTTTGACCCCGTTAAACTCGTTTTAAAATCCCGGTAGTGCACTAAATGTTTTGATTGAATATTTAATAAATTAAGCCTGTGTGTATGGGGTTTAATCTGCCCGATCATTTTAATAACGTGTGGGGTGTCTCAACTGCGTGGTCAACCCATGACCCACACCTTTCGCGGTTTCGCGTTCTAATCTCAACCGTCCCCGGCATTATAAACAAAAGGGTTCACCATAGGGTTCTTTTCTCATTCACCCTGCGTTAGAGTACCTTCGGTCAGATGAGCCACTATTTCGTTCAAGCAAGCCGCATCGCTATATGTGATGTTCCGTGCCCCGCCTTAGCATCGATCGTTGATCAACAGGTAGGGAATTTCTCCTTCATCTCTATCTTTTGTGTATCATGCGGGGTGGGAGTGCTTCTGATTATGTAGAATTGGATAAACCAGACCTAAATGACGATAATGAACTAGATTATATAAATAAAGAAGGGGGTTGTGACCGTTGATGCTGTTTTATGTTATGATCTTCTTTGTGAACTGTGCGGGATTACGCCTTCTAAAAATCATGGCCGTTGGTGGTCTTTCTATGTGCACTAACAAACCCTTGCATCTGGTGATGTTTAAACGTCTTGTATTGTGGTTGTGAACACTTACTATATAAAGGAAATCTTTTAATTACGTATATTCGGCTAAATGAATTGGAAGCACCAGGATAAATTATTTTCTATGATAACACCGGTTAAAGCACACAGAAATTGAAATCATGGAGTGTGTTAAATCTTATAAATCTGAAAATAATGGCATGGCCCTACTTTGTGTCGGTGGTAGTGGTTTGGTTGTTTCCTTTTACGGGCCGATTGGTGGGGATGTGTGTGTGGGGGGGGGGATGGGATCCCCTGTTTTTATACTCTCAGTGGTTATGAAACCGGGGATGGGATCCCCTGTTGTTATTGATTCGGTGGTTGTGAGTTTTAAGACTGGGTGGTTACCTTGTTTATATCAAGAATTGGGGTGGGATCTTCTGTTGATGAAAAACCTTTTTGGGCGAGGGAACATGGGGCAGTGTCTCGGGGTTGTCTTTGGTTCCAGTACTTCGAGGGATCTCACTTATTCATTTTTTGTTGTGACTTTACAAGAGAAATGGGTGTCGATACTTAAATTGACGTTTGGATGGTTTCTTTTCCTTGGTTATGCTTATGGTGTTAGTTTCCCAGAAGTGCATAAACTTATTTGAACATTATTACTGAACATGAAAACAATAAAGGGAAAAATGGGTTTGTTGGTGAGATTCGTGTCTCGGACTTGAGTGTTGTTTGTGTCCTTTAGGCTGGCTGAAGAAAAACCTAAATTTGGTGAGTGCTTGTCACCTATATATATATACTTGTAGTTTTTTGTTTCTTATTCGCGCCCACCCAAGTTGAGAACTTAGTGCCGAACAGCCCCATTTCATGGGGGAGGGTGTTTTTTCCAACACTATTATTAGTGGCTGGTTATTAGCTCCTTTTCTGCTCCCTTTCCCGGATAGGCCAAGTATCTTTGGGCAGGCTATGATGGCCTGAGGTCCATTATTAGCCCAAGAATCTTTAGGCAGGGTAGTGTGGTGGTTGGCCAGGTGTGTGCGGCAGGTGGTTTCCCAAGTGTCTTCGAGATGAGGCCCAGGTGTCTTCGGGCGTGGCAGTGGATCTTGTAGGCAAGGTGTCTTCAGGCGTGGTGGTGGTTGTTTTTGGACTAGGTTTTTTTAGGCATAGTTACGTGTGACAGTTGTAGCCCAGGTGTTTACGGGCAGGATTCGGCAGTGGGACGACGTGTGGCTGTGGCCCAGGTGTGTGCGGGCGAGTGTGGTAGTGGGACTGCGGTGAGAATGGTGGGATTGGGTTGATGCGTAGGATGTCTTAATAACCAGTGGGAAAGTGGCGTGGGGTACCCAAACATCGATGTGCTCCTATATGTATATTACTTGACTTGTTTTATTTGGGGAGTGTGCCTTGGTGAGGCTTGGGTGGATAATTTACCTTGTTAGATGTTTGGTTTACACCTTTTTTTCACGGGACTTTAGTACGTTCCCCCACTTGTGCACGAGAGTCTTTGGTTTCCCTACTGAGTGTACTTGTATGCTCACCCTACGTATATAAAACTGCTTTAAGGAATCTAGGAGGACTTCGGGGATCGCGCAGGACCTTACTAGCTCGGACCTTTGGGGCATTTGCAGTTGCTGTTTTTTCTTATTTGGTACTTACCCTTGTAGTCACTTTTTTACTTTGTGGCTTTTACTTTTGGAACATGAATGTGGGAATGGTTTACTTTTGGCTTTACTTTTCTTTTAGTTTTGGTGTTTTTGGTTTTCATCATCTTATCTCCCGATCCTATAAAACAGAAAAAGGGTAATGCCTTCCATTTAGTGTCTGATTCTATACCCTTGGTGCTATTTTCCACTTCGGGACCTATTGAAGGCGGGTTTCGGGGGTCATTATCTCTTCTTCAACATAAAGATGGAAGGGCCTGGCAGTCTGCTGACCCTTCCCTCCTTTTGGTGAAGGCGGGTCGTGACAGTCTTATTTATTATTTTTCGGGAACTTTATTCCATCAATCAGTTATCTATATATCACGAAATGTCAAAATAATGGTGGATTCCTAAATATTAATAAAATATATCACCTAATTTGATTACATGGTGAACTATATCCCATATTCATCCAATTATCATCACTGATATCTCATTAAAACACGATCATCATTTACCACTCTTTGATTTCCCACAAACCATTGTTCTTCCTTGGGAATTCTTGAGAGAAAATAATTGCGTAAAATATATTTTATGGTATGAAATTAATTCACCTCAATCAATTATCTAAATATCCCATCTTTTACATAATTAATTTCTTTCGAAAATTTATCCTTCTACTTTCCATTTAATCATCCCATTCAATCCAACATATTAAATTCTCTAACATTACATACTATCCACATAAACTATATAGTTCTACTTATACTATTATTTCCACATCATTACCACCACATAAAATATCTCAAAAAATCAAATTATTTAATTTATAAAAATAATCAATCTAAAATTAATTACTTATATACATATATAATAATATAAATTACCTTTATCACCCACCAACTATGAAAAAAACAAACCACCCTAGAAAAATACGAAATTTCCACTATAAGGTAAACATTATATCATGAATCCAATGGTACACTCAAAATTTCATTAAGAAAACAAAAACATGGTTATTTTAACCTTAATTGCAAATTTAAAAAATTTCATAGACTTTAAAAATTAAATTATTCAAGTCTCCACAATACACATCCATTTAAAATTGTTCATCCTCAATGAATTTTAACTATAATAAAAAAAACAATGATATCAACAATTTCATTCCATATCCATCATAAAAATAAAATTCCACATTATTAAAAATAAGAGTGATTCTAAATAAATTAAGATAGTTTATGAATATAAGCGATTTCTTTTCCCATGTGATATTTTCTATACCACTACTCTTCCAAAGAACATGTACTAGGGGAACAACCCACTCGTGAAGAAATTTCTCTTAGTTATCTTGAGTTTTTACTAAATACACTATAAAAATCATCACATTATTAATATCCACAATACTCAAATAAGTCTATTAAGACACATAAAAAACATCATAATGATTTTCCAACCACATACATAGCACCCATTGAAAAGTTAACTCCATTACTCACTCTTAAACCACAATAGGGACAATAAATATAGGTAAAAACTTTATTCCCTTTCCAAAACATCATTTTCCTCCTAGAGGAGACACCTAAAAACACATGATCCCCATATATAATCTCCAATGGTTCGCTTATCTAATTTTTATAATTTTTTTGTCTAATCTTAGTATTCTTGATGTAATCCTAAATGAATTCCACATTCTCTATCATATCCTAATACATCTTAAAGCCAAATACAATTAATTCACCAACCTCATCATTATATAGTGATGAATGCAATTTTTACCCATTTAAATCCACATAAGGTCTCGTAAAGTTATATGAATGAAAAGTGTTTTTATAAGAAAACTCCCTTAGAGATATATGATTAACCCATTATCCTTTAAAATTCACAATGAGCACTCTCAATATATCCTCCAAGATTTTTATCATTTTCTCATTTTGGCCATCTATCCATCGATGGAATGTATTGATGAGGAAGAAATGTGTTCCAAATTTTGGTGCAATCCCTTTTACATTCATTATGTAAATATTGAATTATGATTATATACTATCATCCTTGAAAAAAAATTAAGATTCATTAAATTTATCAAAAAAATCAATTGCGTATCCACAAAGAAATATTATTTAGTTTACAATAAATGATTCAACTTCATAAATTGGTCCTTGATAACCCATATTATGCCAAATATTATCAATTTCCTGGGAAAATACATAATAAAATCCATAGAAATATCCTCCAAATTCTACCAGGGAAACTATAAAGGGTGTGTTGGAAGGTGAAGTCTCTTTCAGTTCCCTAGAATCATATTCATTTGAATTTTTTTATCGAAAATTAGGATGCAAGAAGAAGCCATCAAGCTCAATTGTCCATAATATTAGGGGATCAAGTTTAAATTTTTGATTAAATAAATCTTACTATATAAGTGTATGGATCATTGATTCTAATAGAGATTAATCTATGAAGAAATTATGAAGATATAAAGGAGAATATTAACATATTTTATTGATTAAATGTACTTAGTATTATCATTTTATAATATTTTGTATCCTTTGGTGAAAATAAAGAAATACAACAGTGTTTCTTTCATGCACGTCAGAATGATTTTCCAAAGAAAATTAATCTCTTATGTTATTTACGACTTTATGTTTTTATCATTCATTGAATGTATTTATATTACCTTGAATGTGTGTGATATTTCTTGTTTGTAAAACTATGACTTAGTGTGAAGAGTAGGGTATCTACCTAGTACTATTATACACAGTCATAAGAAAATAACTTACAGAGGTTGGGATTGCTGAGAATTCTTCCACATCATCTTTGTGAAAAACCACTAGAAGCATTTGATCTAAAATCTCCTGGATGGAATAGATTATTGTGGTAATATTATGAAGCTTAGTGTTCCCAAAAATGGAAGAAACAATGTTCACCCAAATCACTACACTAAGTAGAATCAAACTTCCACCATGTTCACTCCAATAGTTTACAAAAACATTATGCAATAAAAGTTAATGTTATCAATAAACGAACAATTTTTTACATGGTTTGAACTTAAATTACTATATCCACAAGAGAAAAATTATATATTTTTATTTATATTGAAAAATTATTACAACATTAGGACTAATGATTCACCTAGATTACATAATAAACTTACCATAATTTTACTTTTTTATTAGTAATGTAAATGAAAAATATGCAATAATACTTTTATTTATAGAGATTATTATTAAATCACCTTAAGAGGTGTGGGAGTCCATCCATTCAACTATTACCACTTCCTATATCTTTTATAAATCCTTAGTGTGAACTCAAACATTGGTAAAATGGTAACCTTATCATGACACATCGAATATACACCATGTTATAGAAATACTAGTAATATTTTTAGAATAATACCACCAGAATCTAAGAACATAAGAAGACCATCCATTTGAATAAATTCCTTATGGAAACCACTTTCTAAAACACTGAAGAAAAACTTTTTTTCTTTCACCACTTCAATAAACTAATGATCTTCCAAAACCACTGCTTTAGGATGATTGAATAAATTAAACTAAATTTTGTTTCATGTAGGGAAATGAACTCAGAAAAACATATATAAATAAGATATTTATAAGTTGGTTTAATCATTTAATCCACATATAGTCACACAACCCAAGAAAGTAAAGGTTTAGTGTCTTAGATATTATCTAAATAAATAACTTATTTTAAAACACTTTCATACTTTAATCTATAATAATATAACTATAGAACCTTTCTAGACATCTCATATGATACAATAATCATCTTAAACTAGGGAATGGAAATATGAGAAAGGGGTTAGTTCAGACATCCAGTAATGGAAAATACATAAAATAAAGGATTAGGTCATAAACATAAATTTTAATTTAGAACCATATAAATAATGTAATAAACTATGAAAATACCATGGATCATAATAAAAAAACTTTGTGGAGAAACATTATATCATAAGAATATCATTATAGAACCATAAAATAAATGATCTATCTTAAAAGGAAATATCAATAATGCTAAACCATGTGAGAATTATATAAAAGTATGTAATACTTTAAAAATAAGTCATACTCATGAATACTTAGAATAACATGATAAATAACATAAAATTGATGCACAAAAAAAATGGATTTCATAACATTATAAACTTGGATACTTACCAACTGGTTGAAAAGTGAAATTGTGAGTAGATATTGAAGCCTTCGCAGTCAAAATTTATAAATCTTGTGATTTTCTAACCTATTCACATGAAATACTAGGAGTATGGATTAATTCTATCACACTCACCATTTATGAACCTAGATACTTACTAACTTGTTCACACATAAAATTTTGAGTAATGATCAGTTCCATCACACTCACACTTTGTGAACCTTGGGATATATTAAATTGATAAAATAACATTTATATCTCAAAAGATATTATCATTTACCTAACACATTAGAGAGAGAGAGATAGGTTCCATCTATCTCGTAATACAAATATTTGTCTGCCACATGAAAAAGATCATCATATCTTTAAATAAACCATAAAAAGAAAAATAATTTATAGCAAATACCCTATTCCAATGGTTTGGAATCTTTGGTATAGGTCTCTAAACCATTGGTATAGACTATAAAAGTGGTTTGGAGGACCATTGGATGGTTTTGTGTTGGGATAGTTCTATACCAACAGTTTTGGGAAAATCATTGGTAATGGTAATATGAAAAACCTATACCAAAAATTTCATAAAACCATTTGTGTATGTAATTAAAAAAAACCCACCCTGGTTTGGATCCCAACACCTCCCATTTATAATCCAATGACCTAACCCCTAACATAGATGACTTTTTTAACATTATTTCATAAATATATATTTGAATATTCATAACTATTTTAAATTTTTATTTATTTAATGTTAATTGACAAAAGATTCCATAAAAAATATGTGGAACTATTCCAATGGTTTTGAGAACAGTTAGTATAGGTTCTTTTATTTTTTGAGCTATACCAATGGTTTCGGTGAAACTGTTGGAATATGGTGGCCTTTACCAATGGTTTGACTAAAACTGTTGGTATAGGTTACTAATTTGGAGCTATACCAATGGTTTGGCTAAAATCGTTGGTAGAGGTCCAAATTAGTGACCTATACCAACAATTTTTTCCAAAAAATTTGTAGATGTCCTAATTCTTGTAGTGAATTGGTTTCATAATATTTCTAAATCATCATATAAATATTACATTGAAATAAAATGGGATTCATAAAAAATAAACATAAAATCAGGAATTAAATAACATGATACTAGAAAAATGATCACACAAAATAATCACATAATAAAAAAATAATATGGGAAAAACATGAAAAAATAGAATTGAAGATATATCACAATGAAAACTTGTTCCTGAATATAGATTTTTTTTAATTTTTTTGCATTTGATGTTGGAAAATTCATAATTACGAGTATTGTTTAAAAGATTCTACTTTTTTAAGAAAATGAAATGAAAAGATTCCCTAAAAATGGATTATGTTCAAAAATAATTTTCAATAGAAATAAAAGGAGAAAGTGTAAATAATTTGAAAAAATTTACATTGAAAAATAATCTTTAATAATGGAGACATGAAAAATATATAATGTTTTCAAAAGGGGATGTGAAAATACATTGAAAATGTATAATTTTAAATAGAATCATTAAAAATGTAAAATTGATAACAAAATATTTTTTTTAAAATTAGAAAGTGAAAATAATTTCACAAATTTTACTTTGAGAAAAAAAACTATTAGTGGAAAATTTACATACAAATTTTCAAATTAAAATGTGTAATGGATGATAGAATTTTTTATTTTGAAAGGATGAAATTTTTCTATCACATTGAAATTACCTTATTGAAAACCCAAATCATTATAATGTTAAAAAAAATTTTGTTTATAATTAAATAAGTATAATAATAGAGTAATTTGAGATAAAAGAAAATTTAATTTCCATTTGGGAATTGAGAACATTGGTAGGAAGTAAAAACAAGGATATGACAGTAAAATCCAATAAACAAATCAACATTATTCTAAAAAATGTGTTTTAATGTAAAAATAGAATCACCAAGGAATAAGTAATTGAGTTTAAGCATGTATCCCCATATAAATAAGGTGAAAATACAACATAACATCATTATTGGTTAAATAACCAATCTCGAATGTTAATATTCAAATAAGAGTGATTATGACATAAATAAAAGACACGAGTCATGAAAATCACTTACCACTATAACTTTTGAATAAAAAATCCATGAGAGGTCTATAATTAAATAGAACATTTAATATCATAAAATATAAGATAATAATGATAAATACTGAAAATGTGGTTGTATTTACACTAGTTTAAAGGAAACATGATGTTTAATATAAACATGTCTTAAGGGTTTCAATTCAGAGACAAAGAAAAACTTTTGAATATCACACTTTTTGAAGTAATGATCCTTTTGAAAGTAATTAATTGAAAAAAATTAATTCAATTGAAATTAAAGTATAAATACAATCTTACACAATTTTAGTATAAAATAATTCAACTTATAAGAATGAGGTTCAATAATAACTGTTATATCTCAAAGAATGAAAATTGAGTTATGAATAAAATTTACAACTTGAGAAGTGAAGGGATTGAAAGAAAATGTTCTATATATTTTGAAATAAAAATTTAAATCTCAAGAAAAAGGTTTATTTATAACGAATTTACTAATTTGGGTAGTATCTATACCACATCAAAGATAAATATGGGGAAAACATGAAATCATGTTTTAACAAAAGTGAACTTGAGACAAAAAAACATAAAAATTTTGGAAGACTTGAAAAAAATAACAAGATTAAGTTAAAATGAAATTTGGAAATTAATATCATGAATATAAGTGAATCATTATATAAATTCTAAATTGGTTTTATAATTACACCTTAAAATAAGTTTCTTAATAACGTAAACATGTCTCAATGAATGAAAATTGAGATAGAAACCGTTACATTGTTTCCTTTATTAATTGATGATAATTTAAACTCATATAAATAAATAAATAAATTAATAACCTATATAATAACCTTACCCAAATGTATTACTCATTTTAATCCTTATTATAATATTTCATCTTGATTTCATTAATTTGATATAGCATATTATAACTACTAGGATTTAATAACTTTAAATGTTTTGTGCATGTTTAATAATTTTTATCATTATGTATAATTTTATATCAATTTAATTATTTATATATCATATATAGATATTTAAAAGACAAATTATTTTTTTCTATAATGTTTCTAATTTATTACTTATGTTTTTTGGCTACGATATGTGAAACAAAATGATAATGTTCTATTTCGATAATTTCAGTAGTAAAAAATGTTACTTTAATTAAAAGTCAAATACTTAATATAATATTTATTGAAATATTTAATAATTATTATTTGATTATTAAATTAAATTAATATTAGTTTTTATGTTCCCATAGTCATCTATAGTAATATTTTAAATCATTATTCACATAGGTGGTTAAACTAACCCAAACATGAATGCGTTTTAACTTGATTGATGAGTATGGTTAATGAGGTTTTTGTTTTGACATAATAGCATTATAATATGATCATAATTATATTAATTTTTTTTTCAATATGTATAACGATATTTTAATATTTTTATATAATTTATGAAAATCAAAATAAAAATGAAAGATTTTTATTATGGATGTAGTAATCTGCACATACGGACGATTAGAATTCCCATTTCACAATGCACGAGTGGGGGTGAAGCTGGATATTAAATCAAAACATAAGGATCAGGATTATTATATATAAATATATATATCAAATTTATCTATCTTTACCACTATTAATGTCATCCATGAGAAGTGTTAATGGAAAAAACTAACAAAGTCGCTTCATGGATGTGGTAGTTCAAGAAATGCACTACTGATGCTATTTGATTTTTATAATTTTATGAAAATGAATTAATAATGGTAATAACATAAATATAAAAACATATAATTATTATAAGGATACTTAAGTCATCTTATTATTATGGATATAAGATATTTGGGGGAGTAAGATTAAGAAAATAGCTTATGAAGGTGATAATACATATGTTGGATAATTGATTTTCCCTTGGAAGTTTCTTTAAAATTGAAGGGATTAGGATAAATTTGAGTGTAAAGGGGATTATTTTTTAAGGATATGGTTATATTAATATTAAAATGATAATTTTAAAGGGTAAATTAAAAATAGATATATTTGTTTGAAAGGGTGTAACTGATCACCTTCTTTAAGAGTGGAAAATGGAACCTTTGGAAGCACAATTTATAAAATAATAATTCATTGAATCTATTAGTAGGTAAATGGATCAAAAGTTTAAAAATATTAGAGTCTGGGATGTCTTTTTGTTGATCAATACTCAATAAGGTAATTTTATAATTGTTTTAAACTTGTTATACAACTTTTATCATTTTGTTTTTACATTTTACTCTTTTACTTTCAAACAAGGTAAATAGTTTTTAACTAAGTGATTTTATGTCTTATTAAGCATAAAACGTAACCCATATAACAAAATTTGATTTTTATAAAAAAGAATTTAGTTTCTATTTTATGATAATGTGAAGAGATACTATTTTATTTGAGAAATTATTTTTTTTCATTATTTATTTTTAATATTATGTTGTGTTGATTAATAATTAATTGTGTATTAATATATTTATTGATCTGATTATTTATAAAATTAGATTAATTATTTAAAGGTTTTAAATTTAATTAATTCAATATAAATTCTTGGATATTAATAAAACAATAATTTTAAAATAATTATTTCAACATTATTGTAGTAATTAAAATTAATCATAACAATCTAAATTTTATTACCAATAATGAGACTGTCCTTTTTAAATTATATTTTAATTATTATCTAAAATGTAGGAATCATTTTTTAAAAATTAATTTTATATATGTAGGGTAAATAATCTCAATACTAGCACATGTAATGCATAAAAATGTGTTTTTCTTGATAAAATTTATTTTTTAGAAAAGAGATTTATGATCTGGATAAAATTATCAATTTAATTAATTCAAATTAATTAGAAATAATTACTATAAAACAAATATAATTTATTTGAAAAATAAGAAAAATAAAAAAATTTATTTCATCATGTTATAATTAATTAAAGAATTCAGTCAAAAATAGTTTTTATTAAAATGCAAAACAAAATTTTAAAACGTTGAGTTGGGGTTTATAAATTCAAAATATTATTTTAAAATTATTTATTATACATTATAATATATTAATTTTTAGGGAAAATAAGTTTCAAATTATTTCCATCTATTTATATTATAAAATAATTTTATAAAAGTGTTGACATTAATCCGTATATTTACTCTTCGACTGAAAATTGATTTTTTAGAAAAATATGAAAAATTCATCCTAAGATAAATTTTTTGTGAGTAAATAAAAAATTAATTTTAATTTATAAAATTTAAAATATAAAATTTTTAATTTCATATTTTTAATTTAAAATTTATAATGTAAAGAAAATATTTTTTATTGGAATTAACCTTATCAATATTAACCTGTATTAATTATTCACCTTCTAAAGGTAGAAGCTATTAGTGATTTATTATCGTGGTGTTTATTATAGCATCATTAATAATATATTTATAATATGTTGTGGTTTTTTATGTTTTGTGTATCATGTGTCATAAGTTATAGAATGTAATATGTATTTTAAAGGATAAAAATATCAAGTCGTTACATTCTTTCCCCTTATATAAATTGAATCCTCAAAATTTAATTACTAATCACTAGGGAAAGAAAATAATATATCCATGGGAAAATAGATATATATATATATTCTACTGAGTTATCTAACTCAGTTTCCTTAGAAATACTTGGAAAATAATTATCCCAAATATGATTCTTAGGAGTTATTAGAGATATGCCTTTTATTTCTTAATTTCATTGATCTTGATTCAACATAAAACTAAAACCAATAAGGTTATGATAATATTAGAAATTATTTATTATATATGAATATAATGTTCAATCATATGATGTATTATCTAATAAATCCTTTATTTTAACTTATAATACTTTCATTTCAACTATGTTATATGTGGTTAATCCTATAACTATCTTTGTACTACCTAGGTTACTTTATGTTGGAATGTATTACACTTATCATCATAATACATCATTTTATCCATAAAATCATTATATAATAGTTTCTCATAAATTGTATATGGTCAACCAAAGAAAATCCCCCAGGAGTTTTAAACATGGTGTGAAATCGTAGGAATATTAATCACGAAATAGGGTGATGACCGTGTCAATGCTCAACCAAGCCTTTCGGGGGTGATTACCACTGGGTGCATCTGTTTCATTGTTATATCCACTGACCAGTATACATATTGGTATGTGTTTCTAATAAAACCTGTTAATTAATGCCTAACAATATTTTAGGATATTTTCATATACTTAGATTCATCTATAGGTTTTACTATGGTTTTCTTACCATAGCACAAAAGGTAAATTAACTAATCTCTTAAATATGCAAAATAATCGCTCAAATGACTAAATCCAACTCTAATTCTAATTAAACCACCTTAATATATCCATTCATACATAATATATTGATAACATGGTTTAATCACTATATCCACAAATAGACACACAACCCATGGACCTAAAGGTTTAGCGTCTTGGAGATTATTTACATAAATAAACTATTTTTCAACACTATAAAATAGGTATCCATACACATACTCTTGAAGTCACTTTATATAAATATTACATGATATAATTATGTTCACAACTTGGGGATTTTAAACATAAGAAAGTTGTGAGATTGAATGATTAGTAAGAGAAAATACATATCATAATGTATTAGTTCATAAACATGAATGAGAACATGAGATAGATATAAATAACATAATAAAATCACCAAATACAATAGATAATAACCATATAACTTGATGAAGCAACATATGATGATAAAAAGACTGCTGAAGAACCCTAAAGGAAAGGACTTGTCCTAAAAACTAATATCAATAATAATACTACTTGTGAAAATGATAGAAAAGTATGGAATAATTTTAAAATAAGGCATAACCATGAAAACATGGAATAACATGATTAACAACATGAAAATGTGGCAATTGGTGTCGTAACCCCTTAATTTCTTTGCTTCCTAAAAATACCTCTCCTGGGGATACTAGTCATTCTATAAAAGAGGTCTTGTGGTCTCATCGACATACCCTCCCCGATAATATTACTCAGATCATTGATAATCATCATTTCTCTCCCCATGGTGACTTTCTGGTGTGGGAACCGGCTTCAAATGGCATCCTTGATTATAGATCCTTCTATAATCATTGCTTCTCTAGAGAGTATTCTAATTACCAATGGGTGAGTCATTTTAATAAACCTTGGATAAAACCTTCTAGGCTCACCCTTATTTGGCATATTGCTCATAATAGAATTCCCACTGACATTTGTCTTCAATTATTTAGCATTCAACTTTGTTATAAATGTTGCATGTGTATTCAACATAGGGAGGATGCTAACCATCTTTTTCTATCCTGCGCAACAGCCTCTGCTTTATGGATATACGTTCTGAATCTTTTTAATTGCAGATGGCCAGCTTTTGATTCTATTTGATCGTTTCTTAAAAATTGCATTAGATATGATGCTTCTCTGCAGATCAAGAATATCTTCCTTTCGGAAATGTAAAAGCATCTGCATGTGATTTGGTATGCTCGTAATGATTTTATTCATAACAACCACTCATTTAATCTCAATGCAGGTAACGCTCGGATTTTTATTGCGATTCATGAAGCCGCTTCATTCCAAAAAGATTCTTGCAACAACTCGGTTGATGACTTTGTGATCCTTCGACATCTCTATATTCCTGGAATATATCCAAAGCCCAAACGCTTCTTTAAAGTTTTTTGGCAAGCCCCGATGCCAGGATGGATTAAAGTGAACGTCGATGGAGCTTCCAAAGGCAATCCTGGCCCTGCAAGTTGTGGTGCCATATTCAGAGACTCATTTTGTCAATGTCAGGGCTGTTTTTATGTTGGTTGTGGTCTCTCTTCATCGCTTCAGGCTGAGATGATGGGTGTCATCCATGCGGTTGATTTCGCGCTTCAAAAAGGCCGGAGAAAGCTCTGGATTGAAAGTGATTCCACCACTATTATCCAGGACATTTGGAACGGCACCACTCATCTTGTCTGGCCGCTTACCACTCTTTGGATGAAGTGTCTGAACTTACTTTACATGATTGATCATATTGATACTCATGCATACCGTGAAGCGATTGCTATTGATGACGCCCTCGCCAACAAAGGTATTCACCAAAACATGACTTGGATCAACACTCTTCCTGCTGACTTATTACCTCTCTTTGAGAGAGATTGTAAAAAAATCCAATCTTTCCGATCTTTGTAATCCTTTTGCTCTCTAATATATTGTTCTTTGGTCAATGACCGAAGCATTACCTTTAAAAAAATTTTATAACTCACGATATATAATCCTTTACCCAATGCTTTGGAGGGATAGTTTGGAATCACCCATATCATAATCCATATATTAGCGTTCCACTAGAAAGAAATCATCACATCATAAAATAAACTATATAAATAAAATGGGATTCATTACATTTCCAAATAATCATATTAATTACCCCTAGAAATAAAACAGTATTAAAAAACTTCAAAATAACATCATGAATTATATATTTTGAAAAACAAATTTATCACAAAAAATAATGAAATAATAAAATAATTATACAGGGTGAAAAATGAAACACAACCCTATTAGATATTGATCAAAATTAAAACCAATTCATGAAAATAGAATTTTGAATGAATTTTCCATTCAAATTTTTAAAAGTTTTATTTACAAGTATATTTAAAAAAAATTATCCATTTCTTTTAAGAAAATTAAAAAAACCTTTCATGAAAATAGATTTGGCTCAAGACACTTTTGCAACTAAATTAAAGTAGATTGTATAAATAATTTGAAAACATTTACTCTTATAAATAATCATTAATAATGATAACAAGAAAAAAATTTAGTTTTTTAAAAGGGTAAGTGAAAATACATTGAAAACTTTTATATATAAAAATAATAATTAATTATGGAAACTTGATAAACACATAGAGTTTTCCAATAGGTAAATTTAAATTACTTCTAAATGTTTTAATTTTTAAAAAGAATATTTAATAATGTAAAAAATATAAAATGGTTATCAAATGAAAATGTGGGGTGGGTGATAAACCATTTTATTTGTAATGGATGGGAAAATTTGGGAAATTTAAAATTACCTTGTTGAAAAAATTAATTGTAAAAATGATAATGAAACCATTGATTTAAAATAAATTAGTTAGAATAATATAATCATTGAAGATAAAACAATATTTAGTTGTTGTTTGGGAAAGTATAAAATTAGTGAGAACAAAAAAAATGGATATGGATGAAAAATACAATAAAATTAACATAAATAATTCTTAACAAAATAAATTTTAACAATAAAATAAATTCATCAAGGTGGAAGAATTTGGTATGAAACATGTTTTTATATAGAAAATAAGGATAAAATATAACATAACTTCATCATGGGTTATATAAATCAATATTGATATATAATATTAAAATAATAGTAATTATTACCCAAGGAAAATATTTTAGTAAAAAAACCCCTTAAAACCTTTGTAACTTTTGAATCAAAAACCCATTAGCATAAACATGTCTCAAGGGATTCAAATTTGAGACAAATAAACCCTTACACATTCACAATATTTGAAGTAATGATCATTTTGAATTGAATTAATTGGAAAGAATTGTAAATATAGATAATTGAATTTGGAATGAATATTTTATAAAATAATAGGATATAATAACTCAATTTATATGAATGAGGTTCAATAATAACCAATATAACTCAAATAATGGAAAACGAGCTATGAAAAACCCTATTAACATTAGAAGTGAATATATTTAAAGAAAACATTGGAGTGATTGTGAATTTTTTTTATACCTCATTAACATGTATGATTTATGATTAATTAATTCATTCGGGTAGTTTATATACAACTGTAAAGAGAAATATTTTCAAAACATGAAATCATGAAATCATGCCTCAATGGAAGTGAACTTGTGATAATAAAAACACACAAATTTTGTAAAATTGGAACCAAAATACCATGAGATTGTTAAAATATAATGGGAAATTTAATACAATGATATATAATATAAAAATTATTTAAAATTTATAATGGAGTGATAATTAAACATTAAAAAAAGAAAACATAGTGTATAACATAAACATGTATCAATGAAAGTAAGTTATAACTGAAACTATTACCATGTTTCTTTGATTAGTTGATGCCACTATAACCACTTATAAAGAAAAATCGATAAAATAATAACCTATTTTATAACCTTAATAATAAAAAATACCCTTTTATAATCCTTATTATAATTTTTTATCATGATTAAATTAATTAGTTATAGCATTTTATGACCATAAGGTGTTAATCACAATAACTATTTTATGCATGTTTAATAATTATGATATCATTAAACGTAATTTGATATAAATTTAATTACTTAAATATAATATAATGTTACATAATATATAAATTATATATTTTTAAATTTTCTTGTTACATTCCCTATGAGCTTTTGTTGCGTTATGTGAAAACCAAATTAATAACGACTTATTTCAGCAATTTTAGTGAATGGAGATGTTCCATTAATAATAAATTAAATAATTTATATAATATTTCAAGAACCATATAATAATAATTATTTGATTAATATATTATAATAATGTTTTCTGGTTATCATATCCATCCATAATAAGATTTTAAATCATTTTTCACATAGGTGATCAAAATGACCTAAACTTGAACATGCTTTATCTCAATTGGTGAGTATGGTTAATGAGGTACATTTTTGACAAAAATCATTATAATAGAATAATAATGAAATTATGATTATGTTTTATTATGGTGAAATAAATTTTAATATTTTTAAATAATTTATATAAATCTAAATGAAAATCAAAAAATGATTCATCATAGAGGAGGTAATATGCATGTAGGCATGATTAGTGTTCACATTTCAGAATACGTTAGAGGTGGGTGAAGTTAGATGTTAAATTGAAATTAAAGGATAAAAATTATATAATATATATCATAATTATTCATCATTAATAACACTAATACCATCCATGAAATGCGGTAATGAAAAAACAAACGATGTCTCTTTTGGAGGCAGTAGTCCACACAAGGCACTAACAATGTTCTTTTGTTTTTATAATTGGATGAAAATGAGTAAAAAAATTTATGGAAATAATATAAAAACATTTGAGTATAATAATGATATTTATTTCTTCGTATTATTATGGTTATAAGATATTTTGGAGATTATTATTAAGAAAATATCTTAAGAAAGTGATAATACTTACATTAGAGACTTGATTTGGTTTCCTTCAGAAGTTCTCTAGAAATTTAAGTGATGAGGATAACTAAGAGTGACCAGGGGAATATGTTAGTGGGATAGGTTTATAGGGAGATTAAAATTGAATAGTTTAAAGGGTTAATTAAAGAGATAGGTGTGTGTTTGAAATGGGGTAATTCATTCCCTTTTATAAGAGAGGAAAATGTCAGTTTTGGAAACACTCTTAAGAAAAAAAATAATTCCATGACACTATTCCATGGTCAATGGAAATATTTTTTAGAAATTTGTTATTGTGGGGTATCTTTGGGTTGATATAAAATCAATAAATGGCTTCAAACACATGATATAAATATGATATATTATATTTATCATTATGTTTCTATATTTTTCTCTTTTACTTTTAAACCATGTAACTTGTATTTAACTAAAAAATATTCTATCTTATTTAGAATTTGATAAACAAATATAAATAAATTTTGGTGTTACATAAATAAATTTTACATATAATTAATCCAAATGAACTTATAAATTCTATTAAATTAACTTTTAAATTAAAACAGAAAATTTGTGGAAAAAATATTTTATTTGAAAAATAACATTTTGACCATTATTGATTCTTAATCTTCTTTAGTATTGAATAAAAATTAAATTAGTGTTAATATATTTATTTATGTGCTTAAAAATAATACTATATTCATTATTTAAATTATTTCAACTTAAAATATTTTTATAAATTCCTTGATATTAATAAAATAATAATTTGAAAATAGTTATTTTCAAAATATAATGGAAATTAACGTTAATCCTAAAAACCTAAATTTTTGTCCCAAAATAATTAAATATTTTATTATATTAAAATTATTATCTAAAATATAATAATTATTTTATAAAATTAAATTTACAAGTATAGAGAAATTAATGTTAACGTTAGCACGTGTAATGCCTACAACCCAATTTTTTTGGAAAAGATTATTTCTAAGAAAAATTATTTATGATTATGGTATAATTACCAATTCCATTTATTCCAATGAATTTAAAATAATTATTATCATTCATAGTGTATTTATTAAAAAATATAAAAAAACTTCATTTCAACATGTTATAATTAATTAGAAAAACCCATCAAAAAAAGTTTTCATTAAAATACTACCTAATTTTTTAAAATGTTGAGCATGGGTTTAAAAATTAAAAATATAAATTAAAAATTATTTATTTTAAATTTTTATATATAATTTTATAATAAAATTGTTTCAACAACTTTCAATGTACTTTTATTATAAATTAATTTCATAAAAGTGACAACATTAATAAGTATTTTCACTATTTACCAAAAGATTAATTATCTTAGAAAATGCTAAAACATTTATCCTCATATAATTTTACAGAAATATAATTTACTTTTTCAATTTTGGATTCCAATGTTTTTTTAATTTTTTTAAAAATTAATTGTATCATAAAAGGAAAATAGTTTTTGTTGGAAATAACCCTTTGAATATTAAATCTTATTCATTATTTACCTTCTAAAGGTAATAACTATTAATGGTATACCATCTTAGTGTCTATTTTAGATTTCATAATAATTTATTTTTAATAGGTTTTGGCTTTTTTACTTTGGGTTTATCATGTGTCATGAATAATAGAACATAGTATGTATTTTAAAGGTTTTAAAGTATTGGGTCATTACAGTCTACCCCCTTAAATAAATTTCAAACTCACAATTAAATTATCAATTTGTAAAGGAATGAACTATGATATCCATTTGTAATGAAACATATATATATATATATATATATGATATCCACCTCATTATCCTTTGTGAGACTAGGAAAATACATATCCAAAACATGCTTCTTAGGATTTCTTTGGCACATACCTTTCAAATATTCATTTACTTGATCTTGATTAAACAAAATAATAAAACCAAAATGGTTATGATAAAATCCAAAATAATTTAGTTATGTGAATTAAAAATTTCAATCAAAATATGACTTCTCCAATTACACCTTCATTTCAACATATGATACTTTCATTTCAACTATGTTATACTAGGTTAATCTAAAAAGTCTATTGGTTTTACCTAGGATAATTTTAGTTGGAATATATTATACTCCTCACCATAATTCCCCAAAGTAACTAGTAATTAATTATATTATAGTGGTTCTTAAGGAACATATGATTAACCAAATAATATCCCATATGAGGGTAAAGCTAGGTGGGCAGTTATAGGCCCACTCATCATGCATCAGGGTGATGATCAAGTCAATGCTCAACCAACCCTTTTAGGGGTGATTACTATAAAAAACCATGAAAATATATTAATAATTTTTGTGCCTTATTAATATTCATTAATTAGATTCAATATGGTTATATTTATTATAATAATACTATGTAAATTGTAAATAAAAAACTTGTATTCTTATTCATTTTCAGGCATTATATTGTATTATTTTAGAATATTAATTTCTAAATTTTCTAACATTAATTTGAAAAATTGGACTTCAATTTGAAATTATCATATTAAAGTTATGTTATTGTGAAATTTTGAGTTTTTTTCTAAAAAGATTTATTTTCAGTGAATAATGAAAATACATATTATTTTGTAAAACTATAATTTATTTTCATTAAATAAAGTTATTTAGACACCCCATATTATATTAATAAACTTAAATATCCTTTAATTATAAATAATCTAATTAATTACATAGTAATAATAATTATACATGAATTTGGTATAAGTTCATTTTTTAGGATTAAAAACACATTTGTCTAAATACTGTTTCTTGTTGTGTTTTTTTGTTTTAATATTAAATTAATTTCAACCACTTGTCGATATTTTCTCAATAAAAATGGATTCCATTTTTTTAATCATGAGGTTCAAATTTTTTAAATATTTTTTTTGATTTTCAGTCATTTTTAATAGTAACCATACTAAATATTTTTCACCTGGGTAAGGGTAAATTGGGAAATTAAATTAAATTTTTTATAAGTCCTAAAAATAACCCTAAATCCATTGTTTATTTTATTGGATAATTTTGTTTTGATAATTTCCATTAATTTAATGAATGTATAGAAATTTAGTACCACTTTCCATTGATAATTCAGTTAATATATTTTTAAATAAAGAATGAAAAAAATGCCTTTCTCATTATTTTAATTTATTATTAATTTCCATTGATGAAATATTTACCTTAAATTCTTGTGAAACACTTACACCGTGCCTGTGAAACTAGAATAAAATTCATGTAAGGGATTATAGAAACTCTAAAATGGTAACGTCCTAACCTGGGTGCTACATCATGGTACCCCATGTTGGTTAGTTATGTTTCTCTAGATGCGCCTCCTCATATGACAGAGGTTTCCAACTATCAGAGAGGGTTTAATATGTAACATTGGGAGATTATACCCTATTTATCAAAGAAACATAACAAGGAAAATAAATAGACTATATCAAAATGATATTAAAAAGTAACCATGATAATACTATAATAAAAAATCATCCAACATCACATAATGAATCTAAAATAAGAAAATATAACCATAAAACAAATCAGTAGATATGTCATGAAAAATAATTTTTATGTGTGAAATAAAAATCTAAAATGATGACATAATAAAAACTCTCAGGCAGGTCTATTCAAAATGTATAGATCCCTCATCCATGCTCAATCCCAAATCTCAAATCATTCATCTTACATAGGGCTCTTTCCTTTATCATTTCTTAAAAACATGAAGATAATTTGGGTACTAATTAGCCATCCCTAATAGGGTGTGGGTACAACTAATTAGGACACCACCAATGATGTCAAATGCAATATACATTTTATTACTATGTATTTAGTTGTAATAAGAATAAAGTACAAATGATAAAGTAAATAGTTTACATATGAAATTATACTTAAATTAACCACATAGGTCCATGGGTTCACGATGACACCCAAACAAATAATACCTACTTCAGTTTGTGAAGAATTAAGAAGCTTCCACCAAAGGTATATTATATTTCATTTTATCAAGGGATTTATTAATCATTTAATATCAAATTTTAGATTCATACAATGGGGGCCTAAAGGAGCAGTCTAGAACCCCATTGGTATTTGGAGAAGTAGTGACCATCCCATAACTCAGTGATAACATGTAACAAATATATATATTGGGGGACTAGAGCAGCATTCCATAACCCCATTGGTATTTTTAGAAAAATTCCCTATTCCAAAACTCAGTCATAAATATAACATCTCATGGTTCCACATTAATAACGCATTTATCAACCATTTACATAACACATTAGTCAACCAATTTCATAATTTCATTTATCAACCATATTCACAATCACATTTATCAACCATGAATAACTTATAACTCACCATTTCAATTATATCGATACAACCCATGGGTTTCAATAAATTATGGTTTCAAAATCAGCAATGGTTCCAATGGGATTTGTGAAGGGTTTAACAATATTAATGGAATAAATTGATTAAATTATTTTAAAATTAATTTTCCCAATATGGGAATTGAAATTGCATAACTCATACATCCAATAATAACCACGAATATGTGAATCGATAATTATACAACCGACATAAATATCATTGGCTGATGCTTATCAATTTTGAACCCTCAATTTGATAATGAACAATTAAAATTACAATGGCATAGGGGACCTAGGAACAAAACCTAGATCCAAGATCCAATGAAACACATATATCAAAACATATATCTAAAACAATTACAATGTGGGAGAAATAAACCCTCTCAATTTCAAAAAATGATACGAGAGGGGGGAAACCAAATAGGGAATAAAACAACTACAAATGAGGAACGAATCCTTCAACCATATCTTTTATTCACCAAGAAAGGGTTTTTAGGTGCCTTGGAATCCTTATTATAGCCACTAATTATTAAGGAAAACATATATGGCCAAGTAGAGGTGAATGAAAATAAAAGTTAGTTGTCTGAGAATGTTTTATCTAATTTTTAGTGGTCTAAAATCCAACATGCATAGTTTTTTGGGTAGGTCACATAGATTTCAAAACCATGCACCTTAACTGTGTGACCTTACCCAGTGGTGTGTGGGTTTTAATAGGTAAGTGAACACTTTTAGAAACCATGCACCAAACCTAAAAACCCCCTCTGTCCAAGGGTGCACAGTTTGGGGGTGAAGGTTGTACGGTTCGGTCAAACCATGCACCACTACCCGTGGCTTCGAAAAGGGGAGTACAGTTTCTTGGGGAAAACCATATGATTTTCTATAACGATGTGGAAATCATGCACATCCCCTTAGGATTCCAAATTTTCCTAATTTCACCTGAAAGAACTAAAAAAACCCAACCATGGTGTAACCAAAACAAGGGTAAATGAGTACTAGAAAACTAGCACGGGGAATTACTAGAAAGTTCAGGATCTTAAAATCTCCCCACATTATAAATTATAACCCTTGATCTATACTCCCGAGCATAAATAAGATACTAAGGTAAAAATATTAGGCCATGGAGCCTGCATAACTACTTTCATCTCCCATGTTTAAAACTGATCATGTCCATGCTGCTACAATACTCATACTATCGATACAGTCTTTCTTCGCAACACTTTATCGCTACGATCCATAAAACAAATTAAATTATCCTAAAAGGATGCATAAACCTAAATATCAACATCATCAATATAGATCACCTGAGAATTATTGGTGTGATACTACCAAATCTGCAACACATGAAAGATATTATTCTTAACATTATACCTCTGTGAAAGATCCAATTGGTATGCCACCGGTCCAATCCTCTCTATAATCTCAAATGGACCAAAAAACATTGGTGTTTACTTGACTTGAATTTATATCCTATGGTGACCCATTCTAGGCAACACCCGCATGAATAAAAGATCACCCACAATAAAATAAAGGGTATAAAGATGTTGAGAAGCATACGACTTCTACCAACTCTAAGACATAGTGATATGTTTTAGAATCAAATGGATCTACTCCAATTCCTCCTGCATGAGACTCAGTCCGAATAACTCATACTCACCTACCTCCATCAAACATCATAGAGATCATCAGGGACTACCATAAAGTGCCTCATATGGTTTCATTTTAATAGCCTCTTGATAATTATTTTTATAGGAAAACTTTATGAGTGCTAAGTGTTTACCCCATGAATTACCAAATTCTAGGATGCATGCTCACAACTTGTCATCGTTCACCAAAATACTACCTTCCAACTTCCCACCTGTGTACTGGTGGAAATATTTACTAAAAAATACTTGGGTACCCAACAAATTATGTAAACATTTCTGAAACTGTGAGGTCAATCATGGATCATGATTTTAAATAAACTCTACAGCACCCCATGAAAATGGAATACCTCTCGAATATACATATCCCTCAAAAGATATAGTATGAAAGTTTCCAAATAGGTTATAAATGGGATAGTTTCATCAATAGGTCCAACATCACCCATATAACATCATTCTTATAAGGCATACTCAAAAAACCTACCATGAAGTCCATGGTAACATCTCTACACATCCAGTTCTTAAATGGACGACGATTGTAGTAAACCACCCGGTCATGGATTATCAACCTTCACCTACTGAGAGGTGTAGCATCATGTCACAAACCCTGAAATCTCTATTTTCATGGTTGGACACTGATACTATTGATGTAGTTCATAGTAAATTTTTGTCCAACTAAGATGTACTACCCAATTTGACACATGAAACCCACACATCATCTCTTCATGCATATATGTAGGCACAATAACCCAGTTCCAAGATTAGATTATATCATCCTCCACTATAGTTCAATTTGAAGGTGTCTCCCCACTTTCAATGATTTCTTTCAAGAAAAAACAACCTAGATCCTCATACCGCCTCTCCCTAATCTAGATAAGAAGTGTGGACTCAACTAATAAGGATACAAGGTTAATGCTCTCATGGCCCTCGTAAACCTACACATGTATCTCATCCTGTAAGGCCATCATATTCCACTTAGAACTGGAACCATGAATTACCAGAGACTGTGTATTTCTACTCAAAGTGCTACCAAAAAAATTACCCTTATCTAGTGTATATGATAGCTCAATATCAAAATAATGAATATACCCAACCCACATAAACTTTTGGAGATTGAAATATCACTGTTAAAAGATGTATTGAAAACCTTTTTGGTCAATATACATAGTATTTTTTTCCAAATATGTGATACCACCAACATGTTAAGGCATAAACCACTGCATCTAACTCAGGATAATTCATAGGGGAATTCAATTCACATGTTCTTAACTTCCACAACCCATATTCCACAAATCAATCCTCATTCATCAAAACTATTCCAAGTCTGATCCAAGATGAATCACAAAACATAGTATAATCCTCACCCAGATCTGTTAGGATCATGGTTATTGTTGTTTTAAAATTATTATTCAACTCCTAGAAAGCATCATCATTGGGCCCAAACCACTATAACTTGATCCCATTAAAGTTCAATCCAAATAGTGGTGATTCCAAATTTGTAAATACTTGAATGAACCTATGATAATAACTCATTAAAACTATAAATATATGGATATCCGAAGAATTATTGGCCTTCACCCAAGAAACCAATACTATATCATTCTCTAGGACCACCGGAACACCTTCATCAGAGATGATGTAACCAAAAAAATGTACCCTGTAAATCCATAATTGGTAATTAGATATTTTTACATAAATACTATGCTCTCCCAATGTACTCAAGATGATGTTGAGATATTATGCATGATCACAATTAGTCTGGAAGAACACCAAGATATCATCCACAAAACAACAACAAATTGATCCAAGTATGGGTTTTATATTTGGTTCATGAAGGCCATGAACATAGTCGAAGCATTCATCAGCCTGAACAACATCACAATGAACTCATATAGGCTATAAATACTTCTGATAGCACTATGTGGTACATCCTATGGCCTAACTCTCAACTAATGATAACTCAACCTTATGTCGATTAGGGAGAAAACACAAGCTCCTCTTAACATGTTAAAGAGATCATTGATATGCAGAAGAGGAAAAATCTCTTCATAGTCATCCAGTTCATGTTTTAGTAATCAGAAAATATATAAATACAAGGTCCCATCATCCTTGTAAGAAAACAAGATTGAATAACCCCAAGATGATGTACTCCGATGGATAAATCTGTTATCCATCAACTCTTCTAGATGAGCCTTATGTTCCTAAACCACTGTTGGTCCCATTTAATAGGATTTAATAGATTTTGGTTTAGATCTTGGGATAAACTCAGTTGTAAACTCAACTTCTTTATTACGTGGAATCCATGAGAATCCCTCAGCAAACACAGCTAAAACTAGTCCATTATAGGTGGAGACACATGATACTTCACGCCCCCTTCATCCAAAAAAGACATGAAACCTATGATGCGAGCTGCCCAAGTAGTTGAATAATTGTTCCTTTGTGGCCTTCCAGGATATCCCACTCTCCTTGATGAAAATATTTTTTACCCATAAGATATGTAAAGGTATCTCCCCTATGATAACAATTTATATGGTCTCAATATGATACCAGTCAGTCTATACCCAAGATCAAGTAAAAATTTGACTTCTCATGTATTTCAAGATCCAAATAGAAATGATATTCCCCAACCTCTAGGTAACACCTCTTATATAAATAGATGCCCTCAACCATACTCCCAATATTGTTTCAATCTTCAAAACTCCACTTAAAACCACCACCTTCAGACTCAAACCATTAATAATTTGTGAATATATAAAATAATGAGTGGATATAATATAAAAAAATACACCAAAAATTATAGAATATATAATAATAGTACCTATGAGTATCAATAGTCAATCCTCAAAATCCTCATTTGTGGGTTGAACCACATGCCACTCTCCTGCCCCTCTATCATGTGCTGCAGTCTAAGTCCCCTATGCTACAGTACTCTACTGATATGGGTGATCTTGTCCTGAAGTACCACATCCACTTCCTCGACCGAAAAATTACTAAGAACCCCAACTGCCAAAATTATATAGGGTTTAATACCGCCTTCCTATACCCTGATTTGGCATGGATCCTCCATCGGTAGAGATCAGTTGAGTTTTTTTGTAATACCTCTATAAGTGACCCATTATAATGCAATATTAGAAATCCATTTTTGGTTGTGGACACTGACTATATATTTGACTTAACCTGCCTCACTGGTAGATGTATAATGATTTACACTACTGGAATTTGTTCTATTCGCAATGGGCTATTCATGATGGGATCCTGTCTTAAATAAGCTTTAGTGATGGGGTCCCATCACAAATTGCCCGTTGTAGAAAACAGCATTGCAAATACCTTTTTTGCGATGGGCCTATCACAAAAAAGGTTTTTTTTATGGGGAACTTCCATGTCGCAAATAAGTCTCTGATTATATTCATTATATATAAATTAACTTTTTACTACCGGCCCGTCACAAATATTTTTTTCGATGGAGAATTTTTCCATCATAAATAAGTTTTCGGTTATATACATTATATATAAATTAACCTTTTGCAATGGGCCCATCATAAATACTATTTGCGAAGGGTCCTTGGTGTCGTCGCAAATACTATTTAAATCTATATATTTAAACTATTTGTGATGTGATCCTCTCCCAACAAGTCCCGTCACAAATAATAACCAAAATAAAAAAAATTAATAAAATTATAATTAATGAAAAAAATAATATTAATATTTTTAAAATAATAAAAAAGTAAAAATATTAAAATTATCAATATTATCAAAAATATATATAATAAATTCATAAAACATTATTATTATTATTATTAGTAAAAAAACATTAAAAAATTTAATACTAAGATAATTTATTTAATAAAATTATGATCAATGAAAAAATAATATTAATACTTTTAAAATAATAAAAAATTATTAAAATTATTAATATTAACAAATAAAATATTAAAAATATCATATAATAATATTATTATTATTAGTAATAAAAAAACATTAAAAATGTAATAGTAAAAATAAATAATTAAAAATTAAAAATAAAGAGAAATTAAATTTTGCAATATTCATACCAATATAAAAGACAGAAACAGAAAATAGTTCATATTACAACAAATCATGAATTCAAATGTTTTAAACATAAATAAAAATCACCGGGGGGGTCTTCTTCTGGAGGAGGTGGAGGAGTTGTAGTAGTTGGTGGAAGAAACTGCATCCCTAAACTACAAGTCAGATGATGCATATACTCCATCTGCTCGTGATGCTGCTGCTGCCATCGACACATCTCTTCATCGTGATGCGACTGTTGTTGTTGTTGCTGCTGATGCATCTCTTCATGCTGGTTTTACAAACTCTCTAAAAGATTTGTCTGAGTTTGCAACTACTCCTGATACTGTGAGGTAGAAGATGATGCCTCCCCACAATATTCTCTTGTACTAGACACCAACATCGTAGAAGTACTATAATAAGTACATGGAGTCACATGAGAGCTGATACCAACTACTCGTCCCTTCTCAAAGCCATACTCAGTCACCTGCATCCATGCCGCCTCATAGAAATGGTGGGCATTGGTCTGATCAGTCACCTCGTCCTGACTCCCATCCTGTGTCTGAGAGTTCACGACCTCATATGACTCCTTCAATTCCAATTTTAAATTAAAATTATGAAAATTTTATATGTGTTTAATTATTAAACTGAAAAAAATAATACTAGCCACAATATGACGTTGGAGATCACGTATAATCTCTCCAGTGGCTAGATCACTATACATCCACTGATAAACGTCGTACTCTATAATATCATCATGCTAAAATGACTACAAAAATATAAAATAAAAGGTTTATATTTAAATTTATATAAAATATTTAAAAAATATACTTACCAGATGCTCTTTATATGTACTGAATGTATAACTACCAGCTCAATGCGTCACCTCCTATCTCCCCCAGTTATGCTGACCCAGTAAAGACCTCCTCTAAAATCCCCCACCCAACCAGTGTAAACATAATCCATCTCAGATGTGAGATGAAATGTACTCTGGTTGGTGGGATCTACACGACTCATCAAAATCCATCACTCCTACTTTTTTAATGGTCGTCCCTCTCAAATTGTGAAAAAACTGACGGAAAAAGTCATAGATAGACGCCTTCCATGCCTTGGGGATAACGTCACACATGCTATCATCAATGGGATACCATAAGCCCCACAAATAATTCATAATATCATGTTATTAATAATATAAATTTCAAAATAGATATTATTTATTTACGTACCAGCTAATGATTGAGCATGTCGAGCTGCACATCAATGGAAATCTGTTCCCGTGTGATCCATGGCCAAGAAAAATAACTGTGCAAGAAAGCGCTGCCCTTTCCTATAGCTACATGTGAAAAACTTTGAAAAAAGAATAAATAATCAAACAATTATTATATATATAAATAAATTAATTAAATCTAACTAAAATATACAAGTTTCCATACCTCTGTGTGCATGGATCGAAGCCTAGATGTGGACGTCACTAGGGGATAGGGTCAGGAATCATCAGTTTCACAATACCTCTCCCCCGCCGCATACCCCCTGAACCGCCAGTAGGATGAGGGCCAGATGATCCCAAATCCCCTTCATACAAAGGTTGATCGGCCTCCTGTAACTCATGAAATAAATATGGGTCCATCTGAAACACAAAATGATTGTTTTTAACAGATAGTTGAAAATAACTATTATATATAAATATATATTAGTTATGTTTATCACCAGCATTTAAGTGTGTCAAAGTTCACGTTCATCATCATCTTGATATATGATGATGTCAATGACTTTATATTCCTCTTTGGCATCATCAATATCCATATGAGTTTCATTTTCATCACCTCTTGTTATTTAAAATTCATTTGTAACATCATTAACATCGTTGTCACCAAAGACCCTTAATTTTGGGGTGTCATTATTGATATTCATGTCTCTTTGTGAAAAAGATGGATATTGAGTAGTCTCTTGAAATATTTTAATTCCTTCCTCTTCAACGGAACCACATTCAGTATAAGTAAACCAATTTTCCCGAGATTTAATTTTTATTATGCTCCACCAATCACTCATGTTTCGTTAAGTAGCACAATAATTTTCATAATAAATTTGATGTGGCTGTTGATCTAGTAAAAATGTTTCATTTATTACAATATGAATTTTATATTTAATATTGATGATTCCATGAGTCGGATTAACACGCAAGCCTCTCTCAGTATCCAACCACTGACATTTAAGCATCATTATGTAATTCTATCCTAGATAACACAGCTCAATAATTTTATCTAGAATGCCATAAAAGTCAAATTCAGTTTGTCTATTATGTGATCCTCTCAAAAAAACTCCACTGTTCATTATTTTTTTCATTCTCTATATGCACGTGTTTGAAATCTAAAACCATTCACCACATATGCATTATAAGATTTAACCATTTTGGATGGTGGGTTACTCAATATACACAGTCGCTTATCAATTTTATCAGCATGTTGAGACAACTGAATTTTTTTAAAACAATTATAAATATAACAAATAGTAAACTAAATTTATATTAAACCATCAATAATTTATGTTACCAAATTTTGAAACCATTGAGATTTGTTTTGTCTCTGTTCTTCAAGGGAAGTTTATGTAATTTAATGAAGTTGTTTCTTAACATGATTATCCTATAACCTACAAATAAAATAATCTTACATACTTTAACATAAATTATATAATTAGTGATAGAAGCACTCATAGTACAAATGATGTCATTTCTTCATAGTTGATCAGAACATATGTATGAGCTCTGTGATGTTCATCATCTGAGAGCCATTTTTCTTGAACTCCACCGAAGCCAAGAATTATCTGATTAAAAACTGATAATTGATTAAACATTTAGTCGTTAAAATTTCTCATATTCCATGCCATGCAGTTTTGTTGTGAGGGATATTCAGATTCAAAATTCCGAGTGTAGAAAAAAACAATTTTCTCTTGCAAATAAGCTTCAGAAATTGAGCCTTTAACTGTTGCTTTGTTACGTACTTTTTTTGTCAATTTCTGTATGCATATCTCGACTGGGTACATCCATAGATACTGTACTAGACCTCCATATTTAGCTTCATATTGAAAATTTAATATCAGATGTTCCATTGAGACCAAGAAATCCAACGGAAAGTTTTTTCCAGTTTACAAATAATTAAAGCAACATGTTCTTCCATTTTTCTTAGCGCATCGTAGTATGTTGTCGCTGCACAAATGTCTCGAAAAAAACTGATATGTCAGTTATCTAATCTCAAATCATAGAATTCAACAATCCTTTCAATCTAATTGGAATATGTCTTTCTATTATAATAAGTCAATCATGACTTTTTAATAAGGTAATATGTCCATTCTTAATACATCTACCCAAATTGGAAGCATAGTCATCTGGAAGCCTGAAATCTACTATCCAATGACAATATAATAAGAGACTCTCTTTGGATAGTGTACAATCTACTTTTGGCTTCATTAACCTCTATGATCTGACATTTTCAAATAGTTCATGTTTTGGTCGTCTACAAATTTGGGCATGATCAAATATTGCTTTTATAGTATCTTTGGTCTTACTTGGTGTATCCAAAACTGTTTGAAATAAATTATCTAAATAGTTCTTCTCAATATGCATGAAATCCAACATGTGGTGGACCAACAAATCAGACCAACATAGAAGATCCCCAAAAATGCTCCATTTTATCCAATTATGTTCCTTCCCAAAGCAATGAATTTTCTGTTGGTTTACTATTGCCCTAAAAATGATGAGAGTAATGAAAATAAAACTGATTTTAACTCTGTACCTAAGATAATTTTTTGAGGTTCATCCCTTTAAATGGTAAATTTTCTAAAATAAGATTTATTTTTCTTCAAAAAATATGATCGGTTGGAAGAAATCTACAATGACAGTAAAAATAGAAAGGTTTTTTTACCATTGACAATCATAAAGGCATTGTTGTCTTTCATACGGCAAGTACATGGTTTTGGACCATATGTACTCCAGCCAAATAACATTCCATATTCCAGAAAGCCACTAATCACACACATCAATAAAGATTTTAATATGAAATTTTGTTTCACAGCAACATAATATGTATTAACACCATTACTTCATAACTTATTTAACTCATCAATCAAAGGATTCAAAAAAACATCAATATCTTTTTTGGATGCCCTGTGTTTAATAAGGTAAAAAAATATAGGGCTCCTTCATCAACATCCAAAGAGGGAAATTGTACGGAGTTACAAAGACAATCCAACATGAATAATTACTACCATAAGACCAAATGGACAGAAACCATCAGTAGAAAGACCCAATCACACATTTTGGGCTTCTAAAGAAAAAGACGGATGTAGATGATCAAAATGTTTCCATGAATCACCATCAGATGGATGATTCAAGATTTTATAGGTTGAGATATTGGTTTTGTGCCATGACATCATTGACAATGTTTTTTGAGACATTAATAAACACTGCAGTCTAGGTGTAAGGGGAAAATATCTCAACTGTTTTACTAGAATCGATCCAGACTTCCACGGTGAAGATTCATTATACCTCGATTGTCCACATGTGGGAAAACTATCCAATGAATCATTTTAACAAGAATTTAGGATACAATCATTTTCTTATGCATTAATCTTCTGATAATTAAGTCCTAGATTATGAACCAACCTCATGCTCTCATAGTAATTTTCAAAAAATTATTTCCTTCTGGCAACAATGTTTTAACCAATGAAAATATTTGATCAAAACAGTTGTTTGAAATTTCATTATTTGATTTAATATCCATAAACTTTTCAACCCCTTCTAATTTTCTTATCTTGTAACTAGGATATAATGCATCCTCAGAAAACCTCAAAAACTCATAAAATTAAGATGGTTCCAACTCAAGAGTTAAATAAAAATCATCTTGAGTTTCAGTTTGTTGAAAAGATGGACCCACAACATCATGTACTAAATTTTGAAACCATGATGGATCTGGAATCAAGATAATTGTATCTTCTCTGGAACTGTGTTCATCGTGTTGATACCAAAAAATATAATCAGGTTGAAAACCAAACTGAAAGAGATGTACCCTAACCTTGTCAAATGTGTCCAACATTCTCAGAGAACATTTTTTACAAGGAAACTTAATTGTTCCTTCTAAAACATATTCTAGTTTTGAAGATTCAAATGATAATAAAGCTTCAAAACCCTCAATATATATAGGATTTAAACCAGAACTGTTAGGATTTATACACTAATTTATCCAAGCATGATCATCTAATAATGACTGATGATGATTTCCTTGTTCCAAATTTTTCTACAAAATATAAAATCATCACTTTTTTTGAATAATTTGAAATTATAGAAACACTATCTGAAAAAATAAGATAAATAACTACAAATACTTCTTAATAATTACCATTAATTTTGGGTGACATAATTTCAACCGTATTGATGACTAATCTTTTGTCTGACGACTCATTTACTTTCATCTTTCCCACACTGAAATCACAAGGAAGAATCTGCTTGAAGGTATGCATATTTATTCTCGTGTATACAAGAATTTATAAGCATACCTCAGAGCAGATTCTTCATTGTGATTTTCTTATGAGAAAGATTCAAGTAAATGAGCCGTTAGACAAAATAACCCCCTTTTCGTCGATGAATCATCTTATTACAGCTATCACCGCTTGAAAACATTATAAAAAATATGGTCTTAAAAAAGTATATTCAAGCTCGTGCATACGAGATTAGATATGCATACGTAGAATTATACTTTTCAAAATATATTGAGTTAGTGAAAGTTGAAAGAAGAAGAGTTATCGAGAAAAAGGAGTACCGTCAATCCATAGGAAATTGTGCCAAGTTAGTACAAGTTATTAAAATTTATTAGAATAGATATTATTTCTAATTATTTTTATTTGTTACTAATTATTCATATATATTACTAATTATTTCTAATTATTCCTATTTATTACCTATTATTATTATTTATTACTAATTAATCCTATTTATTACTAATTATTCTTATTTATTCATATTTATTCTTATTTATTAGTAATTATTTCTAATTATTACTAATTATTACTAATTATTTCTATTTATTACTATTTATTAATATTTATTACTATTTATTATTATTTATTACTAATTATTTTATTTCTATTTATTACTTTTTATTACTAATTACTAATAATTACTTCTAATAAATTCTAATTACTTCTAATTACTACTAATTACTTCTAATTACAGCTAATTACTACTAATTTCTACCAATTACTTCTATTTAATACTATTTACTACTATTTATTCCAATCTATTCCTAATTATTTATAATTATTCCAATTTATTCCAATTTATTCCTATTTATTATTATTTATTCCTATTTATTCTTATTTATACCAATTTATTCCAATTTATTCATATTTATTTCTATTTATTCCAATTTGTTCCAATTTATTCCAATTTATTACTATTTTCTACCATTTATTATTATTTATTTCTTTTTATTACTAATTATTACTAATTATTACAAATTATTACTAATTATTACAAATTATTACAAATTATTACGAATTATTAATAATTTTTACTAATTATTACTAACTATTTCTAATTATTTCTAATTATTAGTAATTATTAGTAATTATTACTAATTATTACTAATTATTACTAATTATTACTAATTATTACTAATTACTATTTATTATCACCAATTATTACTAATTATTAGTAATTATAACTAATTATTACTAATTATTACTAATTATTACTATTTATTACTGTTTATTACTATTTATTACTAATTGTTACTCATTATTACAATTTATTACAATTTATTACTAATTATTACTAATTATTAGAATTTATTACAAATTATTACTATTTATTAATAATTATTACTATTTACTCCTAATTATTCTTATTTATTACTAAATCTTCCTTTTTATTCCTATTTATTACTTAATATTCCAATTTATTCTTGTTTATTACTTATTATTACTATTTATTTCTAATTATTTCTATTTATTTTTACTTATTCCTATTTATTCCTATTTATTGCTAATTATTCTTATTTGTTGCGAATTATTGTTAATTATTCGTATTTATTACTATTTATTCATATTTATTGCTATTTATTCGTATTTATTCCTCTTTATTAATATTTATTTCTATTTACTACTAATTATTCTTATTTATTACTATTTATTCCTATTTATTGCTAATTATTGCTAATTATTTCTATTTATTATTAATTATAGCTATTTATTACTAATTATTCTTATTTATTACTAATTTTCTTATTTATTACTAATTATTCCTATTTATTACTAATTATTTCTATTTATTACTATTTATTCCAAATTATTCTAAATTATTCTTATTTTTTCCAAATTAATCCTAATTATTCTAAATTATTCCAATTTATTACTAATTGTTCCTATTTAATAACACTAATACCTAATTATTTCTATTCATTTCTAATTATTCTTATTTATTTCTAATTATTCTTATTTATTGTTAATTGTTCCTAATTATTGCTAATTATTCCTATTTATTTATATTTATTACTAATTGTTCATATTTATTACTATTTATTACTAGTTGTTTATATTTATTACTAATTATTCCTATTTTTTACTAATTTTTCATATTTATTACAAATTATACAGATTTATTAATAATTATACCTATTTATTACTAATTATTCCTATTTATTACTAATTATTCCTATTTATTAATAATTATTTTTATTTATTTATAATTATTAAAAATTAGAACTAATAATTTCAAATTATTATTATTATAAATAAATGCTGGTAACAAAACAATTTAAATCTATTTTAATTACAATTAATCAAAAATAATTATAATTAACATAAAAAAATGAACTAAATACTAAATTAAATGAAATATAAATGCCTTTAAATTTATCTCCTTTTGATGTAGATGACTTCACAAATTTTTTGTGAAAAAAAAAACTAACTCACACAAATTTTCACTCTGAAAATAGAGTTCAAAGAGATAAAGAGTGTAAGAATTGAAAGGAGGATTTGAAAAAACGGATAGAGGTATATATAGGTTGGATTAGTTGCGACATGACTATTTGCGAAGGACTACCCATCACAAAAATCTCCACCCGCATTAATTACAGTCGGCGGTTAAAAGAGTATTTGCGACAGGTCCTGTCGCAAAAGGTACCTGCCAACACACTTTTTACAATGAGAAAACATCCCATCGCAAAAACTTATTTACCACCGCCAGGTATTTGCGACGGGTACCGTTGCAAATACCTTGCGACCGACGCACTATTTGTGACAGAGGAATCACCCCGTCGCAAATAACCTTCCCGTGGTTTGGCGCGTAAACTACGCCAAACTATTTGCGACAGGACCTCAAATCCTATCGAAAATAACCATTTATTTGCGACCGACAAAATCCCTCATCGCAAATAATATCTGGGACGGGCTATTTGGGATGAGAATTAATCCCGTCGCAAATAGCACATCGCAAAAGTTATTTTTCTCGTAGTGTTACTTATCTAGGTAATTGATCATTCACATTGGCCAGTTTTTTTCTTTCATTTCCATGGTTTTCATTCTCATATAGAGACTTCCTACTCTCAGAAGATGTACCTCCTAGTCATCTTGTAGAAAGTACCTAAATTTCATTGGAACTATCCTTCATGTTTCTCTTATAAATGAGAGCTTAGATTGATAACTTCATAAAACTTCTTTTACCGAAAAATATTAACCTCAGAAATAATCTCACATTTAAATCTATCTCAAAAACACTTCATCGAAGTAGACTCATCTCCTTCTGATGTTGGGACAAAGCACTAAAAATCTATAAAGTGACCAACACAGTCCATTGTAGTCAAAATCTGTTAGGGTCTACCACATAAACTCAACCATTCTCTCTTGCCTAAGTGTCTCTTGGTAAAAGTGTTCATGGAACATCTCCTAAAAGTCCTACCATACCATGTTCCCTAGATGGCCAACCCAATCCTGAATATCCCACCGATGCTTTACTTTACCATGTAACATATAAGTATCCAACTTGACCATCTTCTTAGCAAGATTCTCTAAATGGGAAAGGATCATCTGGATAGACTATATAATGAACTCAACTACCTTTGGTCCACCCTTTTTGGATATGGTCGGAGGGTGCTACAACTAGAACTCCTGTTTTAGGTTAGATAGATTCTACAAAACCCACCCTGGGTCTCTATCCATGAACTATATAAAGAGATAAAAGTTATCATGAAACTTATTTCTGTCTCCTTCCCCATGAACATTCAGAGACTCTGGTTCCACTACGAGCGACACATTTCCAGCCTATCCTCTTATCATTTTGTCAAAAAAAAATTTCAAGGAGGAATATGTCTACAATGCCAAACATGTGTATTAGAATACGTAACACATCATTAACACAATTTAATGAGAGTAATTGACATGAATCCTTAAAAATACATCCCCCATACTTGAATACATGGTCAAACCTGAGGCACTATAACTACCCTCAACCATCCACCATCTGGTTGAGGGATACCATAGGTTAAAACACTTTAATAATTCATTGTATTTCATTAGATACCCATTTATTCATTTTTAATTACCACAATTATCCTAATTTAAGATATCAATATCTTATTAGGCATAATTTTATATTAAAATACTAAAACAAGGAAAAGAATTTTATATTACTTCTTATTACCCAAAACCCCCTTTTTAATGCATACCTAAAATAATTCATGTCACATAAAATCTTATTTGTGTACAAGGATGCATGTATAATCAACTCCCTTGCAACACTGGGCCATGATTAAAATCTCAGAACACAATAATATCACACAATAAGTGCATCTACAAAGGAGAAATAACATCAAACTGTAACAAAAAACATCAATAAAAACAATCCCACCATGTATACTTGGGTTTCCCCCAAACATTGGTCAGCTACTTCTATGAATGAGCTCATGAAGAAGGCTTAACTTATACTAGTCTCCTATCTAACTTTGCAAAATATTAATAAAACTAAGATGAAAAGAATTTTTTTGATACCAATTTGTAACATCTAGACCTATGTGCCACATGTAGGGGCCCCATGCCAATTAGTTAAGTGACCTCAGGCACACCTCCCCATACACCAGATAATGTTGACTAGCAATTATAGTCTAATAAATAACACGAGGAGACTATACCCTCTTTATCAAAGAATCACAATAGTGGAAATAAATATATTATACCCAAATGATAATAAAAAACAACCATGAAAATACCATAATAAATAATCATCCAACATCACACAATGAATCTAAAATAGGGAAAAAATGAGTAAAAATAAAAGAAGTGTAGATGTCATTCCAAATAAGTGTCATGTATAAAATTAAAACCGAAAATAATGTCACAATGATAACTCCCAGGAGGTTCATGACATCATGTTTGGATCCATTATCCATGCTCCATTCGGAATCTCAACTCTACCATCATATATAGGGAACTATTACTTATATTTTCCTACAAACATAAATTCTATTTCAGTATCGATCATGTAGCCTAATCAGGGTGTGAGAAAAAATGATTAGGCCACTGCCAATGGTGTCTAAGGAAATATCGAGGCTATAACAGTGTATGTAATTGTAATAAAAAAAATTTACTAATTATAAAGTACATATTTTCTACATTAAATTATTATTTAATTAACGACATAAGTCCCCTAGTTTTCAGTAGCACCCGAACCAAATATACATGCTTTGGCATATTCTAGAGTCTGGACCACCCACAAAAGGGATATCACATTTTATTCAATCATAGGTTTCATTAGTCATTTAATATCTAATTTCACATCCATTCAATGGGGGCCTAGAGTAGCATTCTAAAACCCAGTTGGTATTTGTTGCTGCTCTCCCTATCCCACTACTCAGTGATCACATGAAATAATTATATATATATTAGGGGCCTATAGAAGCATTCTCGAAATCCATGCATTTTTGGAGCACTATTCCCCATACCACATCTCAAGAAAATCAATACATCTTATGGTTCCTCATTCATATCACATTTATCAACCATCTCCATATTCCATTATTCAACCAATTTCATAATTTCATTTATCAACCATAACCACAATCACATTTATCAAGCATTCCTAATTCAAAATTTATCATTTCAATTATATTAGCACACCATATGGGTTAACATCAATTACAGTTTCAAAATCAATAATGGGTCTAATGGGATCCATGAAGGGTTTCATAATCTCAATAAAATCATCAAATTAAATCAATTTAAAATGCAATTTCCCAATGTGGATATTTAAATTTCCCAACTCATATGCCTAATTATAACCAGGCCTATGAAAATAAAAAATTCTACCACCCACCTTAAGATCGTTGGCGGACGCTTGCCAATTCCTAACCCTCAATTTGACGCAGAATGATCGAAATCACAATGATGTGGAATATATAGGATGAATACCAAGGACCTTGTTATAATGAAATATATACATAAAAAACTAGATCTTAAACATCACTTATAAGGGAAAAATTATGCCCCTCTAATTTGAAAAATATAAGAGAGAGAGGGAAACCAAATAAAGAAGAAAACACTTACCAAGGTGGTGTCGATCCTTTAACAGGATCTTTGATTCAACAAGAAAGGGGTTCAAGGTACCTTGGAAGCCTCCCAAGAGCCTCCAAAATGAAGGAAACCAAATTAGGTCAAGCAGGGGTGAATGGAAATAAAAATCTAGTTATGATAATTTTCAATCTAATTTTTAGGTGTCTAAAATTTCGTGAGAATGGTTTCCCAAACAGGATGCACTACTTTTCAAACTGTGTGCCTTAGCTATGCACCCTTACTCAGGGGGATCATTTTTTCTCCTAGGTTGGTTCATGGTTTTATGAAATTTTTTCTAACTCTATAGACCCCTTCTATCAAAGGGTGCACATTTTGGGTGGAAGGCCGTATTGTTTTTGTCAAACTATGCAGTACCTCCCGTGGATCCAAAACCTGGGCACACGATTTGCTAGGGAAAGCCACACAGTTTTACTTAACTTTTCATCTATTGTGCACTACCCCATGAGTTTGAAAATATCTCTAATTTCACTTGAAATAACCCCAAAGAAAAACCCAACGAAGGTATAATCAAAATAAGGGTAAACGAGTACCTAAAAACAAGCATGAGAAATCTCTAGAAAGGTCAAGCTATTACAAGAAGTAATATTGATTGGGTGATTAACATAATCCCTTGGATTTAATAGATTAATATAACATACTAGGGTTGTTTTATAGGTTTATATTATAATTCAAGTAATATATTTTTTATTAATGTTAAATTAAATGTATAGTTCCCAAAATGACATTAATGATATTTTATAATAAACAATATTTAATTAAATGATTTAAAATTCATAAAATTAATATATTAATCCAATAGAATTATATATGGTTTATAAAATCAATTATGGTATATTTATAGGACAATTTACTTTTATAGTAAATTTATTGACTTTTATAGTGTAAAAAACATTTATGTCCTGGTAGCAGTCAAAAGGGTTAACGAGGGCTAAAACAAACAGATAAGGGTGAAGAAATCACATAAACTTTTTGAAAATTTTCCATATTAGATAATTTTAAGTAATAACAATCCTATATTCTAAATATATAATTTTGGTTCAATTTTTTCTCAAAAAATAATTTAAACTAATTTAATAGTCCTTGTTACTCCAAGAGTGCCGCTCCTATCACTTATTAAAGTGAGCATCCTGTACTATCTTCCTCACACCATTTAAAAAGAAAATCATATCCAATATATAGAAAATTATTTCCCCATAGTCACTATCTACTCCAATATGTCTTGGTCTCACCAAAATACCAAACCTAGAAGGATTAAGGTGGAGTCCAATGATATAATCCGTGGAAAAGGTATAATTTCTCACCGAATTTTTTCATGCTTATTTCCTCTTTCAGTACATTAAAATTTTATTTTATAATTATGTAATAATAAACACAATATATTATATATACTTAAATTTTTTTATGATTATGGTATAACACATTTTAATGTAATTTTCTATTCTATGGGAATTTCAAACATCACTTATTTGTACGTGTTGATTACTACATCCACTAAGTGATTCATTTCATTTTACATCAACACCACTCATGGATATCTATAATTATTGATTAAATGTATATATATATATATATATATGTTATTAATAAAATAATTACCATTATAGAAAAATAAAATATCATCATTTTTCTTATCCTTCCTTCGGTTATAAAATAAAAACATCTTTCATGCGTATGTGTGGATTACCACCTCTATGATGCGATGCTATTTGTTTATCTTGTGATACTTTCATGGATGGTTACAAAATTGATTCTAATGTATAAAATTTATGATTATTTCATGATTACCATTATGGATAATATTAAACAATAACCCATTTGACCGCAATCCACCTACCGAACCACTTTTGGTATTATGAACCGAACATCTCCAAAACGTTTGAAGTAAACTTAACTGATTATGTAACTAAATAAAACTTGTCGATGTAGATGAAAATGAGAAAAAAATATGTATTTATGTACAAAAAATGGTAAAATGAAATTTTATGATCAAATAAATACCTGAAACATAGGTACTATTTTTTTTGCAAGACAATGGAAGGAGAAATATGACTACAGGACGATCAGGTGGCTAGGTTACATGGGTCATGTGACAACTAAGAAGACACATAATTTCTGCAGATCCACATGAAGTAATCAAGAAATTTATAGTACACCAGACATATCATCCAAGTAACATGAAGTCCTCAAAACATATCATTCAGATTACCTGAGAAACCTATGACATGTCTACCTTGATCATGCGACACCCTTGTACATGTCTGCTTGAATCATACGATGCACCATAGACATGTTAACATTTTCATGTTGCGGCCATCATAAAATTCATATGGATAATGTGTAAGAAACCTTATAACATAAACATATATCCTCAAACATATTAGGTAGACAACCAGGACTTGTCTAGTAGACGTACCCTATATGTTAAGAATGTGAGACTGACACTCTAGGATTTAAGTGCCCTATTTGGTAGATAAACTCAAACATGTACAAAATATAACTACAATTAATTAAATTCTTTTCCAAATAGGATATGTAGGACATATTCCTTTGTTCGAAGCTCCAATGGGTATCCACTATGGTGTAAGTCCTGCCGTAGATCAAATATTCTTAACTCATGGGACAAAATTCTCCAACAATTCTACCGTCCTTCCTCATCCATCAACATACAAGAAGTTGTATTATAAATGGGCATCCTTTTATGTGAAATCCCTAACCATTTACTAATGTACCATATACCCATCATTTGGTTATGGCCACATTGAACAATGAGGGATCTGATTCTTATCCAAATAGTATATGTAGGCTGCCTTCCAAAGTCCCAAGCCCTAATTGGGAATCCAACTTAGTATAATCCCCTCCATGTCTCAGACACCCTAGCCTATGGGAACCATGAATTCTTATCGGTGTATCATCCTTCCTCATTCATAAGTGGATTGAGAATCTAATTGAACTATGGGGACTCTTTTTATTGTACAAATAGGATAGATAATACACCTTCCTATGGACCGAGCATCAATTGGGAATCTACATCACTGTTACTGCCTCTATATCTTAGACACTCTAACCCATGGGACCCAAAATATCATATATTTCTGTCATTATTCCTCAAACATCAGTGGATTGTTAAGATAATTTAACTATAAATTAACTTATACATATCCAAATAGGATACATAGAATGTATTTCCAATTATTAAGAACCGTATCAAACACCCTAGTAGGACCTCCCTGGTGCATAAGTCTCATATACATATAGGGTGAGTCTGGTATCATTCTATCACTTTTTTCTCCCACCAAGAATGACTCACATGATCTTAGGGATTTTCAACAACCATATCACCCACATCATAAATTTCCCCCACCTAAGGAAACCTCAGTGTGTAAGTCCCCTTTAGTAACATTATACGATTGACCCCATATAAAAGAATCCACCTCAGTTTAAGTCCCTAAGGAATTCCCATATTGGTAAACCCTGGAGAAATAACCCTAAAGGTTGTTAATTACCTATAACCGACCATCAATAGGTTGAGGTAAGATCAAACTATGATAACCCTGATTCCTACTATAATCATGATTCATAGGGTGTTTTTCTAAGGCTTGAGCTATATACCTGGTACCTAAGTGACCTCCTAGATGTCCTTCCCACAAGTCATCAAACTGCATTCCATGAAAATAAATGAACTATATGGTTATTTATTCATATTATACACTGGATATACATGTCACATCTTGAAGGATAAATCCTATCTTTGAGACATCAACTATATCCCTGTATGGAAGTAAAATGTAGATTGCTTGGTTAAATGACTTCAAAATATTAATTAATATTCATTTATCAGAAATAACATGAAATGGATAGATAAAATCAGATACATAAAGATGGTATCATTAGAAGGACCCCCTTTACATATAGAAATATTCAACACCAGATCATTTTATTAGGGTAAAAATCACATATCAGTATTTGTAATAGATTCATGAACATATCTTAAATCTTTATGAGAGTCCTGGAATAAGAAATAATTCCCCCCAAAAAGTATATGATGATCCTGAAATCAAAATATCTTAAAAAATGTGAGTTCCTATGTTCCATTGGGTTCAAAACCTGAATTGACCATCTACCTTTGGAAAGTAGTTATGTACCTTGTTATAGATGCCAGAGTAGTTGGGAGTTCCTCTGGGAGATGAAAATAGTAAACCTAATGTGAATGACCATGAAACCATACATAATCCCACTATAGTAAATCATCAGAGATGACATCTCTCTAAAGAAAACACGAATGGTGAACCTATAGTGAATTCATGTAATGATAGAATAACGGAATAATTATAGGAATTTAGAATCAAATGTCATAAATACCAGGGATACCATCCATTATCTTTTGAAGAAAACAAAATTGTAAACACAATGTGAATGTAAAAAAAAGAACAAATCGGTTGACCATGCATCAATCTATTTTTCTTTTTGTCTCCTATGCAAAATGAAATGGTAGACCTGAAGTGGAATCATTTGTAACTGGGGTTCCCATGAAAAATATACATTCTCACCATGAAAATTACATGTGAGAAAAAATGGATGAACATGGAATAAGAAAGAACAATTGTGATTATTGTGCATAAATTATTAATCATGTTTCATTATTAATATAATTCACTAATCAGTGAAATTATTCCTTATTTTCTTTTAGATAGAAGAAACTACTGTCACGTGCATCTTGAATAGAGAACATGTCTTTATAAAGTGAATGTTTGGGAACCTAAACTATACTAGTAACCTATCTTGCTCATAAAACAAATTCACTCACCTAACACCTTCTACATTTAGTGGTGAATTTTTTTTATGGAATACTAATGACTTGGTATAATCCCATCCCTTGAGGATGCATCTAAAGTTCTCCAGACACTAAAGCTGACAAGTCTATCTAATTCAAGGAAAGCTACGATGAAACGAGTGGAACACGACACCTCAACCAATAACTTCAAAAACTTATCTCTATATAGTGACAATTATAACCATCCACATCTTATAAAGGCGAATTAAAGAATGAACTATGTATCCATACCATTTTAGGAGCTACCGAAGAGGGATCCTTTCAACTGTTGTCACCAGCATCATCACACCAGTTCACCTCAATCACCTGCCGAGGGCCCCACTCGAAAAATTGTCACCCTATAAATTCATACATGGTTACCAAGTAGGTCTTGATAGGAATGAAAATCTATGGATTAAACAAGAATGGTATCATATCCCTGCTTCCAAAGAATAATCCCACCAACATATTCCCACAGTAGCCAATGAGAATGCTTATATCCTTTCTCACTCAGATAAATTCTACATACATATCTATCTATCAAGAATGTGGGAGATACATATCCCTCCCCCCACATGAATCCCATTAGAAAATTATAATGGAATAATGAGGAAACGAGTGGGGTTATATCCCTTATTCAATTAAATACATATTCTAATATATCTTGGGAATGAAAATGTGAAGGCTTATATTCCCATACACAACATTATAAAGTATCACTTCATTCAATTAAAAACAGAAGAGATATGAAAAGATATTATAGCACTGGTATAGAAAAAGAGAAAGAAAAATATTCATATCCTAATAGCAAGAGCAGCTTATCGACATGACCAGATGAGAAAGTTGGTACTTCAAAGTAAGCACACACTCGTTCTCTATCCATGGATCCTTATTAGCATATTTTACTAAAAGATGAGGCACATGACAAGGATCATAACCTAGTTCTGATCTAGACTCACCAAAGAATTTTGGAACATTCCTCAGGATAGGTACAAATTCTTATAAAACAGGACTAGTGGTTTATTCCAAGTAAATAAGAACAGGATCATATCCCCATTCTAACTAGGGCTCACCAGCTCAATTTAGAAATTTCCTTGGGTTAGGAGCATATTCCTATAAAAGAAAGTCCATTAGAAAACTCCAATGGTATAATACTAGGAACATATCACCACTCCATCTAATTCTCACTAGCATAAAGCAGAAATGACCACATATTAGGCTCATATCCCTACCAATTAAGATACTCATCATATTCGAGTAGATCACTAAAGCTAGGATCATATCCCAAGTTCTGAAAATGAATGAATTTACCATCATACTTCATACATAATACAAGAGGAGGATCCCATCCCTTCTCCCACTCTAAAATTTCATCATCATATTCTGATGGGGAATAAATTTTTTAATTAGGATCAAACCTCCACCTTTGAAAATATTGACTGGAATATTCCAGAAACCACCTAAAGGATGGATCATGTTCCTACCAATAATACCGACGCTCAATGGAATACTACAGTAGCTTCTCAGTAGTGTTCTTATATTCCCACACCACAAGATAGTTATCAATATATTTTGGTAACCATCATGAAGTAGGATCATATACCTACTCAACCCCAAAATTTAGGTCATCACATTCCTTACACAATGATGAGTGAGGATGATATTATTGTACTACTCAATAACAGTGTACTTGAGGCTATATGATTCATATATGTGACACTGTAAGGGTCCATATACTCTTCAAATGTATTATAATGTGATCATTATTATGATATTCCTCTTCATGGTTGTGCAGATATGGATCGTAAGGACTCTATTACCGACATCATCTATGGTTAAAATCCTCACGGTGATATGTATCTCAATCAAAAAATCCTTCCCTTTTATAAACACATTTGTATACGGATGTGCTCAAAACATATACACCTTTGTATAGAGGGGTTATCAAAATTCTTGGGTTAACCATATATAGTTCCCCATAAACCACTAGTAACACTTCATCTTGATCAACATGCCACCCAGAGAAGAAAACTCTATGGTTTGACCATGTAGAGACATATAAATCTAATGAAGAAGAGGCTAAAATTAATATATTGATAGAATGAGCTATAAAAAACCACTTAACCCTATTTTTCCCAATTTAAATTTCTAACTATGAGATCCTAGATAAGGTAGAGAAGAAGTGTATACGTTACCGATACCAAAACATGTGGGATGATCCTCAGTGATTAAAGGATTAAAACCTTCACTATCCAGGATCTAAGGGTCACTTTTATACCGTACATATACTCTATTTCCAAATGGACATCATTCTTATATCTATGACTAGAGAAACCAGACTATAAAATAACAGTGATAATCTATAGAATCCTTGATGTTATTTCTCCATAACCCTTCAAATAAACTAATCTCCAAGGCTTCATCTGATATTTATATCAAAGGGTCGGAAATTATAGAGAATTGTGGTTCACCAAATCACTAGAACAGTAGAACTGTTCAGATTTAGAGTCCTTTAATATCAAAGCCACATGAAAAATTAGGGGACTAGGTAATGTGTGGTCTAATTGGTCAATACAGAAAGTCTCTCACACTATAAAGATAAAATGAAATTTTGAATTGAGGGTTAAAAATTCTAATTAAATCCTAATACGGGGCCCTTGAAAAAATGGGAACATATTTTTTCCTTGGAAGTCGATGTTTTGGATCACCCAAATGACTCCCATAGAAAATGATTCCCATAATATGCATCCATTTCACCTAAATCAGACATGTGAGAAATTGTATGAAATCAAATCGATCATAATATAATCCTTCATTTAATCCATTGTGGAGGAAAACCAACCCATAGGGATGGGGGAATTTTTTCCACCACCTCCACCCATACAATCATCAGACCCTAATGGGATCTAGGAAATAATAGTGGTAGATGAAAACCAACCACAGTTTATAGGGCTGGGAGAATTTTTATCTCAATATCCATCACTTGGTTCATCAAATCCTAAGATGGTAAAGGAGAAGTTGATATCAATTAAAAATAAACTCCTTTTCAGGGGTATGGGGGAATTTGTTTCTATATTTTTTCCTAGTAGAATTTGGATCCTAGATTGCAATCTGAAAATCCTTAACAATAGTATCAAAAAGTTCCAATAGCAGCCTAGTATCATTAACATCCCATTGGGTTGGGGGAATTTTCATAATTACCATCACCTTGAAAGGAATATGTATTTTCCATGTTCGGAGTTAAATATTGATTACTGACACCCCATCCATTCCTCCATCTATTGGACACACCATTAATACTTAAGGCCCATTTAGAAAACATGATTGAAAATTCCCTTAAGGCAACTATTCATAGACCAAGATTGGAGGAATATATAACAAAGTCAGTCCAACCCCATAAGTGTTGTAAGATAAAATGTTCCAATATGGACATGGGTTAAAGAAATGAACCTAATGTAACCCTTTAAGGAGGAGTAAGTAGTACTGAATCACCATATTTCATAGAGAGTAATGGGATGGCTACCATTTCCCGATAAAACTTAGTGAATGTTATCACCATTAACATATTAGCTGATGTGGACCAAGAAATAAATATCGAGGGATGAAACATAGAAACTGTACCTCGAGAAGAGGGTGACCTAGAAACACCAACTGAGACTCCATCTATACCGAATCAAATAAGGATCCAGAACCTGGTGCTTCCGAATAATGCTTTTCTTTCTCAACAGTGGAACACTGCTAAGGGAAAAAAGGAATGTTTTAGAAACATAACACTGACCTCCTAGTGGCACTGAAATACATTCAATGGAGGAATGGATGCACCATATGAGAATGATATACAAAATACCATAGAAATCATTGTGTAAAGAATGATTAGTGACATTCCTACTAGATATTTTCTTAAAAAAGAGATGTAGATCCCTCCTATCACATATCAAGAGAAATATGATCTCCCTGAAAGAGTGACATTTGCGTGTCATTTTATCTATGGATCTTGGAAAGAAATCTATATATATTCAGATGTCACGAATGATTACAAATTTAATTATTATAGTGAAAAAGACTTTCCTATTATGGATATCATTCAGTCCTAGCATGGATTTAGAATCAATGAGATACAAAAATGTGGCCACCTCATCAATCCTCACCCACTCCATATAGATGGGTGATGATCTAGTCAATGGTACCTCTAAATTTTTTCAGTTCTATTAAATCCCTTGATACTCAAATGGAATCCATGGAAGGGAATTGAGCACCCATAAAACATGAGAATAAGACATATCTTTAATGGAATGATGAAACTTTTACCCCACCCAATTTCATCAATACTTTATTCTCTAAATTTGATGAAATATGAGATCCAAAAAAAAAACATCTTACACACTTTGTATCCTAATTTTACCCGATGATGGGCCCTAAACATCAGTAGGAGGAAACCAAACTAAGATATTTTGTAAAAACTATGATAGATATAGATTTTGTTTGGTACAACTGTATTCTAGTAGTATCTATCATGGGATGTGAATAAATTCATCATCAATTCATTTATCAGTTCATCTATACACTATGGAAAATGACAATTTTAGACCTCAAAAACTACAATCAATGTGAAAATGAGATGATTTATGACTTCAATCTTATATGGAAGGGTTAAACCAATTCACTCAGAAATCACTCTCTCTCAAGACAAATTTTTGTAAGTCTGTGCTAAAAAACATTATGATGAGCAATAAACACCTTGGATTCTGATGATGTACCTAGATGAATTTTGTGAGTTTTCAGAAATGGAATAATTATTATATGATTCTATTCCACAAACCCAATATGATTCTCAGCCCACATCCCAAGCATAAAGAAAAGCACTTGGTTACATAGAGTCTACAACTATTACTCTAAAACCAAATACAATTCTTATTCAAGTTCCGAGGTTGGTACCGAATAATCTGATACATCCCTCTGAATATTAAAAACAATAAATCCTCACTAGAAAAAAATGAAAATGATATTAGGTTCACCCTTTATTTGTGGAATAGATGAATAAATCACACTTCTTCCAAAATAAAATGGTCCCTGATTATTTATTTTTATCCATGGAAAATAACCTACTCATGCTACTAGAGATCAAGTAAACCCATTGAGGCTAACCTCACTGATCATCCTAACCACTGAACTTTTTACATGAGGTTGGTTCACACCATCCATAACTATTTTATGTTCTAATATGTTATCCAAATCATCTTTGATTCTGGTAGTTTATGATAAATAATTCCACAGAACATGTGACTTTTGTAATCACCATCCTACTAGAAGAAGAGGGTGACTTGAAGTAAGTTCTAGCCTGGCATGGATAGAAGTTTGATAACTACATGACTTGAAAGACAGTTGGTCAAGCTCATGTCACCCTGAGAGAACTTGTTTTCAAACCAATAATAATCAAATCACCTTGGGAGGTGACATTGAATACACTACCTAGAGGTATATAAAATTGAAGGAAATATGAAAAAATAAGAGATAGACTCACATTCATCTCCCACATAAGATCTAACTCTTGATAATTTCATTCCTTTGACATCATAGAACAAGAAATTTCCCACAAAACTGAACCCTCATCGGATGAATCCATCATTTTTGGTTACATTAATGTAGTTCACTCAATAGATCTCTTCCTTGATGATTAATATGAATTTATGTAAGAGTTACCTGAACATGACTAGGGAGCTAGAGGCTAAAGATGAAGAAGTTGAGGATACCGGGGATAGTGAAAATGTGGTTGAACATAATATTTTAGTCACATCCCCATTAAGATCATATATGTAGTTGATGCCCGTGCATGGGAACTCCACCTACCCAAAAAAAATAGAGATGGATTAGTGCCCTCCTATTTTCATCCAGTCACATTCATCTTACACAACTATCTAGAAGATGGGTGATTGTTTGGTCATCCCTAATAAAGGGGAAGGCCAATATGACCCATGCCACAGGTAGCAGATTTTACCTCGATCTCTGCTCAAGCACCTGACCCATCAACCTCAAAAAACTATACTCCTAAGAAACATAATAAAGAGAAACCCCACCTTGGTAAGTGAAAATATCTATCACAAAAATATTAAATTTTGTAATAGATGGTGGTTTTTCCAATAAAACTCTCATCCTATATTCTCTCCATCATGTAAAAGAACACCTATAGGAACTCATTGAAGTCCACTAGTACCCACAAGAATTTAAAATAGAAGTTTCTATAGCTGATGTTTATTGAGTGGAGTCTATCCCATAAAACTTCCATGTCACCATAACATTCATAGAACAGTATATGGAAGAAGTTATCTTGGGACATATCAAACCATTTTCTATTTTAGTAAAACTGAAAAATTTCGATATCTGAAGGGCTATGGTGGAAAATTATTTCAATATAATACTCATACTGATTTGGACCCTCTAATATTTTGGACATAAAGTGGGGGACTTATCTCCAACAAATATGGCCTTTCAAAGGTATGATATGTCAGAGAAAATCCATATGAGGATGATCAAGATTAAGGATCAGTTTGGTGGTATCACATCTAATGCTGAGTTCATGGTTATCCAAAAATATATAAAATATAATGTTATGATTGAAGGAACATGAATTTATAGCAATGTAGCAGTACCTTCTACATTTCATCTGCCCCTGAAATATCTTATCGATGGGAATTTCGACATTCTATATGGTGACGATTCCCCCTTTGAGTCTTGTGAATCCATATATGTTGAGTTGGGTTTCAATAAAATGGAAGTACAAAATCATTATTGGTTGATGATATGTATATTATATCCCCAAATTGAATTGATACCCGCCATATGATTCCCTCAAGTATGATCAAGATATCCTACCCATAAATTTATTGTGGAAAAAGACTTAATTCCAGATGTTTAAGATCATCATATCCCTGATGATAACATTAAAGAAAACAAGAATCTTTAAAATCTCTCCATGCTAACTCTTGTAGTTTAGGATGACAATGTGTCTTCACTTGGACCATGTTACCTTGAGAGTGATGGAGATTCCCCTAGATTTCCATCCATGTCTAAAAATTACTCCATAGAATAAAATATTGAAGAAGAAGGGGATGAACTTAGGATCTCCGCTCCACATATTAGGAAAGTGTCTCCACCACTATTGATGAGCATGAGAAATTTAATCTAGGAATAATATAATACCTAATACCAATATTTATTTGTGCCGACATTTTTCTAGAGGATTAGGAGATAGATATTTTATTTATAAAGAAACATTGATACGTATTCTCTTGAAATTATACACAAATTCCTAGGATGAACCCTAATCTGGATACGCATCACATAGTATTACCCGATGAAAATTGATGTTTCATGAAACTATCTAGAAGGATGCACCTCTCAAATTTTACAAATATATAATTATAAGTGGGAAAATTGATCAAATCCAAATTTTTCATGAATTGAAGTACCCAAAATGGCTTACCAACATCTTCCATATCAAGAAAAAGAATGATATGATAAGGATTGGATTCATTTCAGAAATCTAAATCAATACTACCTAAAGGATGATTTACCATTAATAATATCCAAAATTTTTATTGATGAAGGTTCTTAATTATAATCCCATTTCATTGTGGGTGGTTATTCAGGGTATAGTCATATAAAGATGGACCATGAATACGAGGAAGCCACCACCTTTAGATCACCTTATCAGATGTTTTTCAATCAGGTTGTGCCCTTTGGTTTAAGGAAAATTTGGTTATACTAACCAATGCACCATGAATCATATATTTAATCCCTTATTAGGATGAATAATGGAATTCTATGTCGATGAAATCGTTGTCAAATCTCAACAGTGATGTGAACACTTCACTGATCTTCAAATAATCTTCAAAATGTTGTTGTTGCATAGTTTTAAGATAAATTATATAAAGTGATATTTTAGAGTAAAATTGGAAATATTTCTTGTCTTTATGGTACACCACTTTGGAATCAAGTTCAAACTAGAAAAGACCAGTGCAATCCTAAAAATATAACCTCCTTATAATCTCAATGAACTGAGAGGGATCCAAGTAATACCCTCTTACATTAGGTGTTTTGGAGATAAAATTCGTAGAAAATATCTCATATTAACTAAGTTAATAAAGAAGGGAGTTTCCTTCTATTTGGATGAGAACTTCCATGAATCCTTTGATAATTTAAGGCAACACTTGATTCACCCACTGGTCTTGATGCTACCAGTAGTTGGAAAGCTTATTATAGTATATGTGGCTTCCATAGAATGATCTCTTGGTGATATCACCACATAGAAAAATGTACTAGGGAATGAAAAAATCCTCCACTACCTCAGTCAAAATATTCTAGGTACTGAGAAACAATATTCTGATATCGAGAAGAATTGCATCACACTCATATTTGTTTTAAAAAATATAAGAAATTAATTATATCCTCACAATGTCCACTTAGTCTCTCGTTTGAACTGATACAGTACATCTCTCACCATCTAATTCCAACTAGTCATTTGGACTGAGAGATAGTTATTCTCCAATAACATCACATCTAGTTCAATTCATAGAAGAAAAAAATGTTATGGTCCTAGATAATTTACTAAATGCACATCCATCCCCATAAAGTAAACTAGTGGACACCGAACTTCTAAACAAAGATTTTTTTTATGCCTATAACACTCACCAAACATGGGGGATTTATTTGGACAGTGCCTCCCAAAGTCCTATTGAAAGAGGATAAAAATCATAAAGCTTAGTAGGGATAGTCTAGGGATTGTATTTGTTTCCTCAAACAAAACAATTTTCTATACTCCTTCTCACTATCTGAAGGCTACACTAATAATGAACCAGAATATCAAGCCCTCATTTTTGTTTTATAACAATCCTTTCTATGGTAGACAACCTATATAAACATCAAATAGGATCTAGAGATAGTGATCATAAAAATCGGTGGAATAAATTTTATTATAAAGGATGAATTATCCCCTATCCTTAGTTATGCTAGAGTATTGATACAAGAATTCCATTTTGAACTAACATTGCATCATGTCTATCAATAAGAAAATCCTTGTTCTGATGAACTGGATAATTCATCCATAATCCCATCAAACCCCAATTGGATGAAATTAGATTTCTACACCACACACTATTGGATTGTATAATCATTCATCATCTCTGACCTGGATGAAATTGATCATGTTAACAAAACATTGGAGTGTGACGAACAGATATCCATTCTTTTATAGAGGGATCCCATATTCAATTATCTTAAAAATGGGACCCTCCCATTAGATCAATCTAAAAGGTAATAACACTAATTCTGACCAGGGAATTAGAGCATTTGGGATAGGCCACGTGAGAAAAAACCCCTCTACAAATTAGGCTTTCATGGAATCCTATTCAGATACGTAGTCTAATGAGAGATTCTTGACATCTTGGAAGAACTCCATGTATTTTCCTGCATTGATTATTAGTCCGGGACAAAAATCTCCCACCAAATTAGGTGGCGTGGTTACTACTAGAAAAAAATGATAAAGGACTGTGTATAATTCACCTGGAAGTTCCGTGAATTACATATTCCTGAAAACAAAACTTTTCAACCCCCATAGTTTCTACATAAAAAATAAATATTCCTTATTTTTTTATATGGGGAATGGATTTTTTAGGGCCATTTCTCCCACCCACAAAAAATAATTTTAAAAACATACTTACCACCACTAAATTCATTTACAAATGGGAGGAGGAAATACCCCTCAATGAATTTACGATGAAGAATATCATTAACATTGTAAAGTCAATTATCATCACCAGATTACAAGTCCCTCACACGATATTGATGGAAAACATCAACAACTTCTATTCTACCAAATTGAAGAAATTATACGAAGATTACATCATTTAATCCAAACATTCATCCTGTTATCATGCAATACAGAATGAAAAAATAAAGTCCTTCAATAAGACACTATCAAATATACAACAAAAAGTGGTGTCAAAGGATAATAAGTCATAGCCAGAAAAGATCATTATTACTTAATGGTATTACCATAACACCACTTTCATAAACTCAATATAAATCAGACATTTACTTGTGTAAAAAATGGAGGTAGTGCTTCTGATAAAATTCCAGTTTTCCTCGCTCTAAATAACTATCTATAGACAACTCTCAGATGATGATAAGACACAAAAGAAATAGAATGATATGGAACAACTGGATGAGAAAGGGTTGTGCACACTGCACAACCTCAAATATCATTAAAATCAGATCAAACATAATCAATTAAAATGTATTCCTTCACTCATTCCATTACGGATAATTGTTATTGGCTATCAGAACTCCAGTGATACAAGGAAACAAACCTCCATGGTTGGAATCCAAATGGGAATGTACATAAATTATATATAAGGTACTAATTGGAAATAATAGATTAGGAACATATTATGATCCCATCAATTCATGGTTTCTCAAGAATTAATTTTCATTTCCACCATCAAGAACTTGTATTTTTTACTAAATGACATTAAACTGTATGGAATAATTTCTGTAAGTATGAATTTAAACTACACAACATACCATGTCCTAGAAGAATGACTTCAAAATATATATAATCTTTTTCCCTTACCAAATGATGTTAAAATTTACATAGTTATTCCACACCTCCTGAAATTAAATTTCTGGGAAAATATCCTTAACACATGATACTAAATTGCATGACAAATGTCACTTCACAGATAGATCTTCTCACATGATCTAGATCTGCAAAAAATAAAAAAGTACTCCCTTATCTATGTGTGAGTTAGATCAACATAGGGAATTTCTTACTCAAGAACTATGTGTGGCTTGATTACTACCTTCACAAGATATTTAGTAACTCCCATATCCCAAATCTTGGGTCCACTCGCAATATAAATAGAAAAATTGTCTCCTATGTGTATTGATTAGACCTATATGGAGAGTTTTCTATTTAGAAACTATATGTGGATTTATTATCATCTTGATAATATAGGTAGTGATTAAAAGATCATATGTCATGGACCGTAAACCGTATTATAAAAATGTCCCTATCCTTATTCTTAATCACTCGTAAGTAGGGAAATATAAATTTAATATTTTTTTATCAGACTAATGATAAACCACATGGGATTATAAATTTTTGTATGGTATTTTATGCATGATCGAGATATATTAGTACATGTTAAGATTAGTATTATACTAGATGAAAGAACATAAATGGAAAAAAATTTCTTTAACACATTATGTAAAACTCCATAGTTAACCTCTCTTACATGATGTAAAATTGATTATTTCTATAGACTTTTAGCTGGAGGACCACTACCCATGTTTTTGGTCTCCAACCATACCTCCACTAAAGAAATACCAGTGTCTTGATTCTTACCATCACAGAATACATAGTGACACCCATATATCCAATATTGTGTCCAAAAACAATATTTAACGGGGAAAATGACTCCCTATTGATATTGAATATAAATTTATTTTTATATAAATGATAAACGACCAAGTCCCAAAAATGCATACAACTCGCACACTCAAGGAGGCTGAAAGAAATGTAACCCTATGGAATCCCACATCACAAATGAGGTACACTCAGGTGAGAGAGATACCAAACTTCTATAAATAATGACCTCATCCCCGTGACATCCAATCTTTTATAGCACATCTGAAACAAAATTTCCCTCCCTCCAACTATGGTGTGTGAGCTGTCCTTGGTTGGTCTCCAAGGCACACCTCCTGATGATATAAGACAACTCCCAAGGTGCATCCAACCATCCCCAAACTATATATATCTTGATCCCTTACGTAAATGATATTTAGTTTACTCAGATCTCTAATCCTAGGCCAATCTGTAACATAAACAAAAAAATACCACCCGTTGTGTTTGGGTCAGACCTACATAGGGAGTCTTCCATTAAAGAAATACATATGTATTTATTTTTGAAATTATAATAAATGTAGTGACACCCATATCTTCAATCATTGGTCCAACCAAATAATCAATGAAAATATAGTCCTTTTACATATGAAAAAACCTATGTGTAGATTTTTCTGTTCAAGAACAATGTGTGGATTGATTACTATTACTATAGGATATATAGTGATGCCTAAATCTCCAATCCTAGGTCCTTCCACAACATATAGATTGATAAAAATGAACCCCCTAAACATGGGAAATATCTATGTAGCTAACCATATGATAATTTCACGTGTATTTATTTATTCCATCACTAAATACATAGTGACACATGCGTCCTCCATTTAAAGAACAACCTTGGATTTATAGCACCCCCAATCATGCTTTTACATGAGATTCAGATCTGTGTGGAGACTCATGTCCTAGTCACATGATTTTAAAATTCATGGCCATGTCTTAGTTTTATTATGTTAAACTTTTTGAAAATTCCCTAGCTACATAACATTGAACAGTATGACATATGGTGCATCATGTAAGAACTAAATTTTATTAGAGTGGGACATCCTATCCACAAATCTTTGCTAAGGGTGAATTTTTACCCTATATACTAGAATGAATTATTGAAATTCCTTATCCATACATATGAGAATGATCTATGTGGTATACCCCTTAGTCGATCTTGATGTTGGGATTAACTAAGGGAAGAAGATAAAATTCCCCTCTCCCCTATAGATGAGTCATATCTACACAAATGGATCTCCTTAAAAGAAATGATTATTAAATGATTCCTATAATTACAATATTCATAGGGAAATCTAGGAAAAGATAGTTTTAAAATAAAAATACATATCTGTTTAAAGAGGCTTGATTCATACAAACTCATTCTAATTTTGTTTGAGTTTGGTCTTCATACGTCTTTCTTGCACATCTGATAAATCTATGTAATATGGGATTTAAAATATAGATACCCATTAATAAGAATGTTCATGGATAAAAGGTTATTCCAATATCTATATGACCTGAACCATTGTAGAGTTTCCCCAAGGTTATATCTTACAATTTCATGTTTGTTATTATATCCTTATCACAAGATGTTAAATTAGAAATAAAACATCCATGCCATTTGAAAACATTCAACATAGGTCTTACAATTCATGAGGTTGACCTATATAAGGGGATTTGACCCACCAACCAGAGGAATATTTTCCCTACATGAATATATTTCTGATCCTTGTGAACCCTGATGTCATTGTAGTGGATCTCTTCCCCTTAGAGTGATTCATGCTCATTGTTTTCATGATTGCACCATATTATTACTCATAACCCATGAAACATGATCCATGATTTAAAACTTTTTAATCTTCCTCTCAAAAGGATGATAGAGTACTCTTGATCTAGGGTATCCTAATTAGGATATAGTGTAACATTCCATTCAAACATATCCCACCTACATAATGACCTTAGACTGTATGCAATTGGGTAAAAACTTTATGACCTTAAATTTTATCCTTTTATGGTCCAAATTGAAAGACCGTAAAATTACTTTTGAAAGATTCATAAAAAATTTTAGGCTGAAAAATACAATGGGAAGCCTAGAAAAAAGTCAAGTCTATTATCACTCAACTCTTCATCATTAATTTTTACTAGAGTTTTTTCATAAATAAATAAAGAATTAAGTTCATATGTCTCAATTTGAGGCCCTAGTAAATGACGATTGATTCTCATTGGACCCCCTGTTCCAAGAAAAAGTTAGAGTAATTATTTTTTACATATTATTACCATGATAATGTGTTCACTTAGTGGAAGAAAAAATATTTTTGGTGTCGAAACACTTCTAGAATATTATGTTTTTCATAAACCACCTTTATACCATTGAAGTTTGAGTAGACACCACCAGTTATTCAAGTTAGAATCCTTGTCTTAGAATCCCATAGACCTCAGGCTCCCTTACTCCTAGTTTTTCCCAATAGGAAACTACTAATAGGGAAGGGATAATCTAAAGGACCCACTAGTTTTCATTATTGAATTTTATCCCCATAAATAGCTCATTCCTAGGTGATGTTTGGCCTTAAAGAGCCCCCCCTTAAATCCATAAATTATTGTCCTAACCACATGGAATATAGGCTTCCACCATTTCTAGTGGATGACCTCTACACACTAGTTTCCACCTATTGATAACTTAAATATTCATAGATCATGGTTTAGAATCCCTATAACTAGACGATTCAAGCATATTTTATATCTTTGACAATATGTCACTATGTATTGTAACCATTCTCAAAGTAAGAATGTAATATTCCATTACTAAAACGTTTGATGACCCACAACACATGAAAAAAAGACACATGGTATGGGGCCCAAGATTATCAACCAAAAATTAAACTTCTCAAGGGGTATAGATCCTTTCTTGGATAGCCTTCTTCCAGCTTCCAATCTCATCATCTAGATTTTTGAATCTCCAGAAATATTTCATGAACCTTGGAAAATAATGGGGTCCCCTTTTATTGAACATGCAAGGAATCCCAATGGGATCATACATAAATGGATTTTACCCACCAACTAGAGGTGTATCATCCTTATGGGAACAGATCTGCAATCCTTGTGAGCCCTGATAACACAGCAACACAACTCAACACATTAGTGCCTTTTTTGGTTATCCCCAAATTGTTTACCCCATTTCATATTCATTTGTTAATGTTTTGGGTTATGACTTACACAACCTATATTCCAACTATCCTATTGTACTTGACATACTTGATATTAAAACATACATCAAACCGAATCTTAGTGAGGATAACAGATTCCACATCCCGTCATTAAAATTCATCCTTTATATTTTTTAAAAGAACACAAAGTTTCATAACTCATAATGAAAATTAATTCTTCAGAATATAACTTCAGAATGCAGGGTTTTAGAACCCTCTATGAACAATCATTTTTCCAGATCTAGGTTTACCAATCCCTTCGCGACTAACCATACTTAACTAATAGTAATGGAAGGTTAGATATGAAAGAACTAAAACTAAAACAATATAAGGTCCAAGATAGAATATCTTAAACTATAGCAGTAGATAGACCAATCTAGAAGAACATAAACTAAATCACAATGATAGTCAAATTTTCAAGGCCTTAAGAAGAAAATTTAAAGAGATGCAATGCTTGATGGGTTGGAAACCCAATAAGGAACCTTGGGAAATATTCAAGTCTCAACTTTCCATACATGAATTTTGTGTGATCCAGGAGAGATTGAAAATTTATAAATTGGAAAAGTAATAAAACTTATCAGGATGAAAGACCATAAAAGGGAGGCATATGAGAAATCCAATTCTACACCCACTAATATTTACCAAAAAAATATTAATAAAATTTTTTGGTGCTAAAAAAAAATAAGATATAAATATTGTGGGGTTAAATATTTTCCTATATAAATAATCATTCTATGACCACTTGGTCCACTTATCTAAAAAACACTAGAGAATATCTATAAATGATACTTGCTCCATCCTACAGGACCTTAAACTACTCAGACTGGCCTACTTTGTGTGGCCTAGAATGTGTCATGAAAGCCAAAACTACTTAATACATCTACCGAATCATGGATCCATTGCCATGATTTCATCAAAAAATAAAGAAATTCCCCTTCCAATGTATAAGTATACGAGATATATCTATTTAAGGACATTAATTATGGTGTTCTTCATCCATGAACCTATGTTCACTATAAATGAGCCTGATCTACATTGGAGTATTCCATCCTAGAACTATGTACAACTTGATTACCATTCCCTTGGGGTAAATAGAGATGCCCAAGCATCTTATCATGGATCCATCCACAAATCCACTTTCATTCCATTATTTTTACATTTTGGAAAGTGTACCTACTCTCCCATTTAGAGTTTTCATGCCTAAAGAGAAGATTATTCCTATAGGGGAACCCATATCCTTGAAAAAATCACCCATCTTAGCAATCCAAAGGATATCCATTTTGAAAACTCATATTCCATGAGTTTTGAATAACCTATTAATGGTGCTTAGAGTCCCATAAGATGGTCTAGAACAAGGAAAAGTGGTCTACATATATTTTATAATCGAACTCATTTTGTTCTAAATAAATCCAATTATAAGGGGGAATTTATTAACACCCACCAAATAAGAATAAAAATTATAGGATTAATGAAATACATAACACCTTGGTATTATTTTATTTGAAGGAAAAAGGAAAAATCACCATAGAAATATAAAGATCAGGCATCTAGGATACATTGATCACAAGACTCCCAAAAAGAAACACAATCAAAAGACATTGGGATGATCACACTAATGAAACTTGTACATTATGTCATATGATTATGATCATGTAATTACCATCCCAAAGGACCTAATGATAATGAAAAGTCCCTTGGAAAATTTCATTTGATCAATATAAACCTTTCAAGATGCAAAAACAAGTGTATAAATTGTCCATGATAGTTCTCACGTGCCATCATAGGATACATTATTGATCATGTGATGACCTGAAAGAAAAACTTTGGTAAAAGGTTAGATGTATTAAAATATAAAGGATTAAAAATAGAAACGGTGGAATCATCATGTGAGGCCAAGTTATAATATTTTCATGAGAAGTGTTTTTCACTTTGTGTGATCAACTCATTGATCACTGTAAGGCCCTTTGACATACCATCTTGATCTCCTGAATGTCATTTGATAAAGAAACATGATATTATAATGTCTCTCTTCTTCTCTTGAAAGTGTCTTCGACAGGAATCTTGGTCTCACGAAGTCCCTTTTTCATGGAAACAAGATCTCGTTAATGGCCTTTTAGAAGCCAAATTGACCTCTCAAAGGTCCCCACACAAGTAAACCAAGAGAATATGAAATAATCTTCAACAGGCATCCTAGTCTCATTGAGATTCCCAGACATGTCTGCCTGATGTTGTAAAATCTCTTTGACATTTATACATTATCATGTGACAATACTTTGACTAGATGAAGATCTAATTAATATAGAAATGTCGGAGTGTTATCATAAGTTCTTTTTATCATGCGATACAAAAACGTTGCCATTGATGACACATGGTAGGTTCACACGATGTGTGTAATGTGATGCCCCTCCACCAAATTGAGCCCGTATATGTGATATAGGTTCCATGAAATGGTGTGTAGAACTAGGGAAATTAGATCTATAAATTCCTCCCACATTCCATAAAAACGCATGCAAGGAATTCCCACAAGAGTGAAAAATTGAGAGTGGACTTCTTGAAGACAAAATACATGAAATTGCAAAGTTATTGTACTAGTTAAACCCAATGAACAACCTATGGTATTTTGTGGAATGTATATACTATTAATGTTATCACCCTATTTATAACATTGTGGAATATTGGTGTGCTGATTAGATTAAGTGAAGGAGTTTTGTATTCATAGACTAGATACATCAGGGTATCAATAGGCGAATGACTGATAAACATCGCGGAATTTATGAAAGTGATGAAACATAAGAAAGCATTAGGAGAATAAGAATGAACTTTTTTTCATGAAAATGAATCTTAAACTTTACATGACATATCCAAATCATATGAAAACACTCGAACCTATTAGCTAGATCATGTCAATGTACCTTAACATGTGAACCAAATCATGCGATAATAGCAAGACAAGTTAGAAGAGTCATGATATGTCCTCTAGACATGTCATCCAAGTTATGTGAAGTCCTCCATAAATTTAAGCCAATTAATTATAAAACCTCTAGACATATCGGCCAAAAAACACAAAGTCCTCCAGAAATGTTAGTCAGATCACATGACAACCCTTTAATATGTCATCCTTAATCATCCAACACCCTTGTATATGCCTTACTCAATCATAAAAAGTACCTTGGACATGCCTACCTTGTCATGCAGTGGAACTCATAAAATTTAGCAGGATTATATGGTATAAACCACCTGATATGTCAAAAAATCCTTAGGAATGTTTGGTAGACAACTAGGACATGTCCAGCTAACATCCCCGACATGTCAAGAATGTGAGGAAGACACCCTAGGATGTGATAGCCTTGTTTGGTAGAAACAAGCATACATGAACCAAAATAAACTACATGGACTTAGAATCCTATCTAAATTGGACATGTTAGACACCTTTTTAAGGTCCGAGCTCCAATGGGAATCCACCTTGGTGTAAGTCCCTTCATATCTCAAATTTTCTCCACTCATGTGAATAAATTATCCTACAATCATCAATCCTTCCTCATTCATAAATAGATGAGAAATGGGATTATACGTGGGCTTAATCTTATGGGTAATCCCTAGAAATTTTATGAAGTACCTAAAACCCATTAGTAGATTAGGAACACATTGAAATATAAGGATTCTTATTTCAATCCAAACAATATATATAGGATGCCTTCCAAAGGCCCAAGCTCTAATTGGCTATCCAAATTGGCATAATCCCCTCAATTTATCATAAAATCTAGACCATGGGTACCAAGAACTCTTATGGTTATATCATCATTAATTTTCCATCAAATGATTAAGAATCCAATTGAACAATGAGGACATTGATTCCTATCGAAACATGATATGTAAGATGCCTTCTTAATGCCCGAGCTCTAATTGGGAATCCAACTTAGTGCAAGTCCCTCAATATCTTATACACTGTAACCCATTGGACCAAAAATATTTTTTTTATCATTATACCTCATCTATCAGTCTATTTAGAGGCTAATTAAACTAATAAGACTTTGAATCCAGTCCTAACCAGAAATACATGACAACTTACTAAGGCCAGAGCTCCATATCAAACACCCTAGTCGGAACACCCCAATTCATAAGTGCTATATCCATATACGGTGAATATAATATCTTGTTATCCCTTATTTCTTACACTGATCATAAATCATGTGGGCTTAGGGATTTGCAGTAGCCATATCACTCATATCATAAATTTCCATCTCCCATCATTAACATGATATGATTTCCCCTATACAATGTAATACACTTTGGTGTAAGTGTTAAAGTCATTCCCATATTGGTAAACCCTAGAGAAATAACCCTCACAATCATTAATTTCGCATCACCTCCCATTAACCAGTTGAGGGAATATCAAACTATAATGACTCTAGGTCATCCTATAAGAATGATATATTGGACACCTTCTTAAATCTCTATCTCTGTACATGATTACAAAGTTCCCATAGGTATGACCATCCCACATGATGTTAAAATTAATAAAATGTACTTAGATTAAATATGTTGGTTTTGATTCCTATTATACATAGGATATGTAGGATACCACATGAAGGTGTTATCCCATCTCTCAGATATCGATTACATCCCAGAATATCATTAAAATCCAGTGTGACTGGTTATACAGCTTCAAAATGTTAACATCTTACAATTTATTAATAATAATGTTATTGATATATAGATCATTGGATATTTAATGTGGGTGTCATGAATAGAACTCCTTCCATGTATAGAAGTATTGAACACCATAACATTGTATTAGGGTATCCAATTCCGTATTGGGATTTGGAATATATTCAAAAATATATCTTAAATCAATAAGAGAGTATCCGAATAGGAAATAAACCCCCTAAAAAGGATTTGATAAGTCGTAACTACCATCCTATAAACCAATAAAAGTTTCTAAGTTCCATTGGTTTTGAAACCCAAAATGACCACCTACCTTCATAAAGTATGCCTTTATATTGTTATGGATGTGGGATCCATTGGGAGTTCCTATCAGAGATGAAAATTGTATAGCTGATGTGAATAATTGTGAAACCATACTTAAACCCCAAACAATAAACCATTATAGATCATATATCTCTAATGGAAATAAGAATGATGAACCCAATGTGAAAGCATGAAATGAGAGAATAATTGAATCATTACTGGAATTAGGAGTCATGTCTCATAAATCCAAGGGATACCATGCATCATATTTTGAAGGAAACATTATGAAAGTGGTTCCTATGAAAGTAAATAATTGACATAAGTTTATTATCCATGAATATAAAGAAATCACATGACATGTCAGACCAAAAATAAGATACACTTTAAGTTAATAAAATATTCTAAATGTTTTAAAGATTTATTTTCTTAATATATTTATTCTATTTTCATATTATTAAAAATTATATTATAGATGAATTTATATGGACACAAATTAATTATGAACTGAATTTTAGCTATCTTTTTATTTTATTAGATTTTTTTTTCAAAATTAACCTCTTACATATTTTATATAAAACATTTTTATTTTTTCTATAAAAAGAAAAATGAATATTCTTTTGTAACCTATACAATAATAATGGATTTTCGCTATGCCAAGACTATTATTTGATGTCTTTATACCTTTATAAGATTAAATGTTTTCCTCAAATAAAAACCCTTCTTCCATATCTTCTAGGTATTTTAATTTTGAAAATGGAGTTTTTAAAGGGAATGGGTATTTCGATATCCCAAAGTGCTTTGAATGTTGTTTTAAATGAGTTTTAAGGGTTTTATGACATAAAGGTGTAATAATATAATATTTTATTCATGATATGGTACTTGATAATTATATATGATGATAGGTGATCATTATAAATATTATAAAAATAGGTGAGCATGATATAAATTACATGAATGAGTGAGGAAAATACAACTTATATGATGGGTGAGCCGGATATAACTCTCTAATGCATTGGGTGATGTTCCTTATCTTCAGAGGACATATGGAAGGTGTTAACTGGGTAGGTTTATCCTATATAATTAATGAGGCTATGTTTACTTTTGATTGGACTCATGAATTTAATGCTCTAGGATTCCTAAATGGGTTTCTATTTTCTTGATAAGGTTTTTATGGTTTTATTTGAGAAAAAATGTGTGATTTTCATATTGATATGATTTATTTCATATTCTCAATGAATATTTTGATAAAGGTAAAAAAACTATTGGTTTTCATGTTTTCACTAGACTAATATATTTTTTACCTTTATGTCCCTTATTGAGATTTTAATGTTCATCCCATATTTTTAATTTTTTTTTATAGGGATTAATGATGATTAAGAACAAAGAATAAGTCAAGTTAAAAGACATAAAGATTTTCAATGAAAATAAAACATGTTTCATTTTAAAGACTTTATATTATATGAAAAATGGAGATTGTGTAGTGGTGTCCAATTTATAATATATGAACTTTTTATACAATATTTATGACATAATTATGTAAAAATTTAAACTGTAAAGATCCTCAAAATGTAAGAAAGTGAATTCTTGTCAAAAAACTTTTGATTATGAAATATTATAAGGTAGGGTCTTTATAGTTGATATTATAGAAAATGTATAGATAAATTTAGTGGTTAGAATATTTTTATAGAATACAGTATAGTTATTATACGTTATGGTAAAGTTGGAATTATGTATAATTTGAATATTTTTATATTTCTTTATATAATTTATGTCTGTTCTGAATTTTTTTTCTGTAGAGTAAACATAAAATCTGAAGTAACTTGGTGTTAAGTGAAACTCATAATTTGAATTTAGTATCCTGGAGTGGTTGTAATTGGAATTTATAAATCTATTTTAGTGTTGGATCAGTTGACATTGGCTTTAAATGGTCGTGAAAATAATTATCAAAATCCATATACAAGAAAACAAATCACATGTCAATGGATACATACACAACTCTTATAGTCAAGCGTTAAACACATGTCTCAAGGTAAACACACACACACACCAAACAATAATTCCCATAACCCATTTTTAAATGTTCACTAAATTCAAGGTCTTACTACCTTAGGTACATCGATGATTAACATTAGTGGTTGATGTCCGAGTTTAATTACACCACCAAATCCTCACTATAAAAAAATCAGGTTTGAAATTCTTCTTCTCGGGGTTAACCTAGTAGCACTGATGACCCATTAATATGATCAATATACAATGAGATATTGAAGAATGATTTTTTTTTAAAATGACATAACAAAAAATAAATAATAGTGATAGGTAGAGAAGAGAAATGGGAGAGGTATGAGAAGAGGAGTAGGAAGGTTCACCCCTCAATGAGTTATAATTTTTTTCTATTTAATTCATTTTTTTAATTCATTATTCCTTGAATTTTACTCTTCCTCATGTGTCACCCATGTACTCAATTAGTTTTCCCACTTCCAAATGTAGTTCCCCCATGGTCTTCATCACTCACATTTATGTTATTTAGTTTCTATTCCCCTTAAATTAATTAATCATTCATTAATAATATATTAAATGTTATCATATAAATTTATATATACACCGGTGCATATATATATATATAAAAACACACTCGCAGGAACAAAAATATATATTTAACCCATATATATACACATTAAACACACACACACACACACTAACAAGCACATATCTACATTGCAAATATATACCTATATTTATACACACCCACACACACACACATATATATACATATATATTTAACCTAAAAGATATATATACCAATTATACATCTTTATCCACACACAAACACACATATATATAGACACACACACATAAATATGAATATTAATATAAATATAACAGATATATATATATATATTTTAATATATCACGGATAAATTTAATTTTTCCATTTAAGAATAATAATAATTACAAAAATATTTTATTATTATTATGAAATATCCTCCATCACTACCACTATAAATATTTCAATGATAACTTCCATTAAATACCGATAATGGTAGTTATATTTTATTAACATCACTTAATTGCATTTATTTAGCACAATTAATAATATCACCACTATTATGTTGACCACCAATGAAATATTCAGTCAACAAATAACACAATTATTAATTGGTCATGCATAGTTCATTTTTCCTTTGATAGTAATAATAATAATAATAATAATAATAATAATAATTAATTTATTATTATTAATACTATTTTTTTAACCAATCCAAAAAAATCAGATACAAATTAATTTTATCAGTTCAAATTTATTAAAATAATTTAATGAATTTCTTCACAAACGTATATTATATCTTTTTAATAAATTATATTAAATAGGAAAAAGATAATATAAGTATCCTTACATGTGATGTAACCAAACAAACGACGCAAAAAAATCTTATGCTATGCCTTGGGTTGAATTCATATTTTAGATTTAATGGAAGTCACCAATTTCCCATCCAAGACTCCATTTAAGAGGTATTCCATTATTTTGAAAAAAATTGTGTAGGTGTGATATTATATATATTTTATTATATAAAATTCATGTAATTACATGCCCAAGAATCTGGTTGTAACTCAACAACTAACTCAAAAAATATTTCATAGAATATTATAAGGTTTCAATTAGGCTTTTACCCTTACATAAATCCTTTTAATTATTTACTAATTTATTAATATTGAAAAATTTTAATTTCATATAAAAATTCAAATAATATATAAAAAATAGGGTTTTTCTTATTATTAAAAACTGATGATATTACAATTCACCTCCTCTAACATCTTCTCATCCTCATTAAATTACTACAGTGGTTTTTTGGGAAGAACTCAGGTCACTAAGCTCAGATATTAGACTCTGACTCATACATCTCTAAGGCAAAATCACTCAAAAAAGAAAAAATATTTGGAACATAAACATACCTTATCCAATTTATGATATATCCAAGGTTCTCCTTGGAGTCTACACTCAACCCAAGGTATACACCTTCTATCACTAACCTTGATCTATGTCCTTCCATGTTAGTGTTAGTCATTAATTATATATATTAACACCCACTACCATAGATTGCATGATATTCATTACTGACCTAAAGCGGTGCAAGACTAATAGTTATGATAATGGGGGGGGGGGATTTATCATTTCTCTCTAAAAGAACCCATAAAGTTAAATTTTATTAGCACTAATAAAGTACAGATAAAAGTGTACCCTTTATGAACACTTTTTTGTAGCAATGATAAAAGTCCCCCCTTTATCAATAAATTTTTATCAATAATAAAAGTTACATATTTATCCTCATAAAAAAAGGTCATAGTGAGTAATTTAATTTTTATATAAATATTTATATTTTTTTAAAAATATTTTTTTTCACAAAAATCTTATATATATGTAAACATAATATAAAAATAGGATTTTTATAGCTTTTAATAAAAAACTAATCTTATTTTCATTAGTTTTTATATAAATTATTATCTAATTTACATTAATCAAAATGTTTAACAATATATTTATAAACCTTAATTACAAAATGTGTATGTAATTTATATAAATATAACATATTAATATTTTATTTAAAAAATTATATAATATATAAATGAATATATTTATTTAGATATATATATTTATAATTATATTAAATAATTTAAAATGTACATGTTTGTATATATTTATGTATGTATGCGTATGTGGGTATGTATATACGTGTGTGTAAATGTGTGTATATACCTATGTATATCTATCATGTGTACATGTATTTTTGTGTGAAATAATGTTTATTGATTTAATATTATTTATTCTTTTTTAATATTTCTCCATTTTTATTATTTTATGTATTTTATAATTTTTAATACTTTCTAATTTTTAATATATATATTTATTTTAATATATTCATTATGAATATATTTGGGTGTGATTTATTTAATTTAATTTAATTTTTCGATTTATTTTAATTAGTAATGTTTTGTATAGTCAATATAATTCATTATTATAGTTTTTTATTTGTATAATTAATATCATAAATTCATTCCTTTTTCTTCATTTTTTATGTTATTTTTATTCACATAAATCTTAAAAATTCACTTTTTAAAATATTTTTTTAATTTATTTAATTTTATTTTATTCATTCTTAATATTAGTCCATTTGTTATTATATATTCACCAATAATTTTAAAAATATATTTTTAAAAAGGTATTTGTAAATAAATATATATAAATAAACATAAATATATTTATAAATTTATATTTACTATATTTATAAGATTATATATAATTATATATATATATAATTTCCTTTAATAAATATTTATATAATTACAAATAAATAATTATATATTTTTATAATTATAAAAATATGACAAATGTATTTATTATATTTATAATTATATATATAAAAAATTTCATAAATATATTTATATAAATATATTTATAATTATATAAAAATGTAAAATTTCAGCTATAACCAAGGTACAAACAGTTTAATTTTTAGTCCAATTCCTTAAAGTGACCCATGTCACACACCTGCACTATCAGTTTCAGGTCCCGAGCTCTAAATAAAATTCTTCATGGTTGTATGGGATATGAAAAACAATACACCACACTCCTAGAAATTTTTTTTGGGTTAAAATGTTATTAAAAAGATTCAAATAAATAAAAGAAATTCAAATAAATCAATAGAACTGAAAAAGGAATAAAAATAAAAAATAAAATAAAAAGTGGTTAGAAGAAAAGTGAAAATAAATAAAATGGGCTTAACCCATTATTATTATTATTATTATTTTCTTTTCGTATTCCCCTTTTATTTTTTATTTTTTATTTTTCCTTATTCCTCTCCTTATTCCTTTCTTTTTTTCTCTCCTATATTTCTTTCCTTTCTTTCTTTTCGTCCTCTCTTCTCTCCCTATCCTCCAATGCGCCGCGACCCCTACTGTCTAGGTGTTGTGCCACCCTGGTCTCCACTTCATAAGGTCGTTGCAGCTATAATTATTCTGTATTTCAACCCCATCAAAGGTAATATAAACCTCTCAGTAAGGATTATCATCTACATCAACTAATTTTTGTTTTATCCGCTCCCTATTGCAAAATCTGCCACTGAAGGTTTTTACCCGAAATTGGGATTTCTGTTAAATCCTTTGATTTCTTTCATTTTATGTCAAATCAAAGGTTGTTTCGGGACATAGGGTATAATATGACTATGATTTGGGGTGTATACGTTATTTCCTATCATTTTGTTTCATTTTTTAATTCGCAAGGTTGTGCCACTCGTCAGTGCCTACTAATGAATCCCAAATAATGCCTATTTTTTAATCAAATTATTTTCCTTGATCTTTGTGACCTTTGTTTAAATACAACCCATTATTAAGTTATTTCTATTCTGTTATAAACCCTTTTAAGTGTGCCAACATTATAGGATTATTTACCTTTGGCCTTGAATCTTTAAATTATCATTTACGTGTGCATGTGTGATAATTTTGGTTGAAGTGTTAAATTGAATAAAATATTTAGTATTAATCATAAACAATCAATTTGGTTTTCCATTGATTTTTTTCATAAATAATTATTGTTATAATTCTTGTCATGCCTTTCTATTATTAAATATATTTTCCTATAATTACACTGATAAAGGGCTAGTTTTGTTTAATATTGTGTTATTATTTTTACCTTTGACTGTTAGTGTTAATTAATTTGTAAGAAAGTGGAATTAAATATTGTTTTACATGGATGCAATCATGAATGATTTAGATATGATATATTTATTCCTCACTTCTTATTTTAAAAGCAATAGGTCCATGGAGAGAATGTGGGTCCCATATTAAGAACCCACAATTGGAATCTCTGTACTCAAAAGGTTACCACAAAATTCACTGAGAAAGAGATGTTTTAGGGTTTTGAAGCTTGGGATTTCCATGGTCTTTTTTACTATACTAATAGGTGTTACCTATTCCCTAAGGGTCAGCTAAGGAGGGACGCACTGGAAAAATGCCTACACCAAGCCTTAACTGATACTCGGTCCCTTACGTGTGATACGTGGAACAGACTCATAGTTACCATACCACAAGTGATACTTATACTATCAAAATGTTTTCTTTTGATGGGATAATAGAATTGTATATAATTGAATAGATGTACCATGGAGATACCTTAGGGATCAGTTTGTACTCCCCCACTAAAATTTTCCATTTTAATATAAATTCTTGGGACATTTTTATTGATACTGCATAGAGTTTCTTTATGCATTGTGATTTTTATCTTGTGCCTCGAGTTCACCTAGGGTTGAAATATTGATTAAACCCCATGAAAAAGAACAAACATGAGAGTATGTGCATTTATTTGGTCTATAATGTTACTTAGTAATTTTTATATATATTTTTCTTTACCAGGAATCTTGTTAAGACTTATAGCTCAAACTGTCGCTGATGGTATGGGACGATTTTCCTCTTAAGAACCTAAACCAAGTTTCAATTGTTTTTATTTATTTAAATTGATTTTATTTATTATATATTGAATACTACTATTTCTCAACATCATGAAAGGTAAAGGTTTAGTGATCGTGGGGTGATGAACTACTGAAATTATATCTCACACCATGTTCAGCCACCGTTTTCTACCTTAGTATACTTTATGATTGTAGATCTGGATAACAAGAACCATAAATATTCAAATTTTTTATTATATTTCTTTATTTGATTAAATATTGGGGGTAGATGACCTTGCATATTCTTGAGGTGTCATGTGGTAATTTTTTAAACTTTTGGTAGTTTTATTATCATGTAGTCGATTCTTGTACCCCATACCCCATAACTTTGATTTATTTACTTTGGAAATATTACATTAACATCTTCATGGAATCTGTTATGCCAATTCAGCTTTTACAGTTCTGATTCATTTTGATGGGTCATTAATCTTATTCTTTTACATTATACATTTTCTCTATGATTCAACTAATTGATACATATATTATTTACTATTATGTAATTGTATATCATATGAGGGCATAGTCTCCCCATGGATACACCCAAGGCCCTCACTACTACTCAGAAGCCTCTAACATTTGGGGATATGCGCTTGAGTTCCTGTGTCCCACTATTTCAGGGCCCTGTTTAGTGGCACTCAAGACAGGATGGTAAAAAGTTTTATCAAAGGGGTTATTTTCTTTTTTTTTCTTACTATTTGAGTTATAAAGGATACCAAGACATAATAATTTGGAATTTACCCTGTTCTTGGATGTAGCTAACCCATATACAGGGGAATCACAAATTTCATAGGTTGGGGATTCTAATTATTGATTATATCATTTATTGTTGATATGACTTCACCATTAGGTGACACACTTGTTTTATGTTGTTACAATTATTTATGTTATTGAGATGATGATTTTGAATTCTAAAGCAAGATGACACACGAGACTTCAATTTAAATGCATCATATTAGGTACTATAGGGATTACAATGACATTAATATTTCCATTCCATATCTCCTTTCAATATGTATATTCCTATTTTCATGTGAGTACACTTGTGTTCAGTTGTAATACCATGTAGTAATTTTTTTATAAATATAAAGTGTGTATGTGTATTAGTGATCCATCTAAGACGTATTATCATTCTAACTAGACCCAGCTCTTGAAGCGGGATATCTGTTGTGTAAAACTCAAAGGCATGCCATGTACCTAACCTATTTACTTGCTTTTTCTAACTATCTATGCTATGTTGGGGGAGGCCTTTCACCTGAAATTTTCTTAATTCTACTTTAATTGGTTACCCCATCTGCCATATAATATCATCTATGGTGTGTTTTTTAAAATTTTAGAACAATGACTCCATGAAACCTTCATGCTGTATTCTAGGAGAGTAGAGATGATCACATTCTAGAGTTTGTGGGTCCAAAACAATATGTTGAACCTCTTGTAGTTCCAACTATAGTGCCTCGAATGATACCTCCTTCTGACATTGCTTTTTACACCAACACCCTATTCAAGTATAATCTTCTCATGTTCATACAGTTTATTTAGAGTGTTTTTATGTCTACCCTGACTATGGTAGAGTTGTGGCAGGAATTTATATGGAAGCATCCTATAACTTTCTCAGGGGTTGTTGGTCCCAACGCCATAGAGTTGTGGATTGAATATATGAAATCCATATTTGACCATATTTAGATTATTTAAGAGAAGAGGGTCAAACTTGCTATCTCTATGATTCATGATTATTCCATGCATTGGTGGGATTCCATTTCTCAGGTAGACCAACTGTGAGACATAGTTTGGGAAGAATTCTAGACAAATTTCTATGATAACATCTTTTCACAATCTCTAAGAGAAGATTGTGCTTGAGGGTTCTAATCTCTTTAACAAGGCTCTATGATAGTGTTAGGGTATTCTATTCACTTCACTGAGATCCTACATTTTTTCCTTCTCTGACCGGCGATGAAAAAATGAATGAAATGTGCATTGAGGATAGACTTGGATATGAAATCCACTCATAAATGAACAAATTTTGTTTTTCGAGCATTATAGAGATCATAAGTAAATCCTTAATTACGAAACAAAATCTTATAGAAGGTGATCTTATGAGCTATTGATATTTAGTTATAAGGAAGGGTAATGGATCTTTCGGTAGTAAGAAGTGACATTTAAAGGGTGCACATGGGGTGAATTCTATCCAAATGACATGTACTGGAATCACTATCAAATTTCATGAGTGCGACATGCTCATCCATAAGAAACCCCAGTGCATGAGGAACCTAATGGTGTGTTGAGATTGTATCAAGCTGGGTCACCATTAGCATTTCTTCCATTATTTTACTTCATCATCCAATGTTAGGGGATCCATACCATAACCTCTATCAAGTATAAGATTTATAGATCCACATCAGACTGTGAGTTCATTTTCCACTGACCAATCAGATTGAGGCAATCGAGTTCCAAAACACCAGCGTTAGTTGAGTGGACCTGATCCGGCTAGTCAGGTGGCATATTAGGTCCTAGGTTCTATCCAAATGTATGAAATTTTTCTAGATTTAGTGGAGTAGAGTCCATGAACCTCTACAGTTAGAGGTATTATCCCTGTGGCATCTAATTTAGTTTCTTCCCTTTTTGATACTGGGGCTTCATACTCTTTTATATCTATAGTGACTGTTGACAGTTTGGGTATTTAAATCGATTACTTATATGGTGTTATGGCTCTTGACACTACTTTGGAGTTCATAATAGAGGGAATATTACAATTCCGGGAGTTCCCCCATTAGATAGTCGGGTACAGTTTCTTCTGGAATTTCTTCTTCCTCGAGATGATCGACATTGATTTGATTCTCAGTATGGGATGGCTCATCTTTAATCATGCACAAGTGGTATGTTACCACCATAGAGTGTCTTTCAAAACACCCAAGGTCATCACATATATACATAAGGGAGAATGGGATAACTAGGCTGATTGAGCTGCACCTAAGCATTCTTGACTAGGTAGTGTGATAACTCATCTAAAAAGTCTTTTATGGGAATTCAGGAACAAAGTTAGTTGAATTTCATCCTACTGTTGATCATTTCAGGGATGTATTACCTGAAAATTTCTCTATTATACATCTTGTGTGGGAAGTGGAGTTCACTGTCGAGCAAGTTCTAGGTTCGAAACGAGTGTCCATTCCTCCTTATAGGATGACACCAACAGAGCTACAAGAACTCAAGATTAAGCTTGAAGATCTTTAGGATAAATGTTTTATCAGAGCTAGCACATCACTGTGGGGTTAACCAGTCATTTTCCCTTTGAAGAGGGATGATTCCCTCAAATTGTGTGTAGATTACCATCGACTCAACCAACCTATAGTAAAGAATCTATATCTATTTCCATGAATAGATGACCTCTTCGACCATCTTTGAAGAGAAACTCTTTTCTCTAAAATCGATATGAGGTTGAGATATCATCATGTGCATGTAACAACATCAGATATACGTCATAAGGATTTTTGGAGTAGGTATGAATTGTATGCATTTTTGGTTAAACCATTCAGTTTGATGACCACACTAGTAGTTTTCATGGCTCAGATGAATCGGGATTTCCAGCAATACCTTGGTTACTTTATGATAGTCTTCATTGGTAACATATTGGTGTATTCGTGCTCCAGATATGAACATGAAACACATTATGATATCATGAAGAGTGTGTTGAGAGAGAACCATCTGTACGTGAATCTCATTTAATTCCACTATTGGATTAATAAGTTTCACTTCTTAGGTCATATTATATCAGAAGATATCATTCAGTCGACCCAGAGAAGGTGAGTTCAGTGGTTTCCTAGGAACAAGCTAATAATGTTTTTGGCATATGCAGATTATTAGGGATTATCGGATATTATAGGTGTTTCAACCAAGATTTCTCTAGCTTAGTAGTGCCTCTTATGGCCTTGACTAAGAAGGGCATGCAGTTCATCTGGTCAGAAGTTTGTGAGAAATATTTTTAGGTGTTAATTGAACGACTCACATCAATTCTGAAGCTTATTTTTCCTGAGATTGGAATAAGTTATACTATTTTCTGTGATGCTTCTAGATTTGGACTGGGGGAAGTTCTCATGTAGGGTGGATAAGTTGTGGCCTATAGAATCCACCGGATGAGGCCCCATGATTGGAACTATCTTATGTATGACCTCGAATTAGTATCTATGGTTCATGATTTTTGCTGTTTGAGGAACTACTTGTTGGGGAAGAGGTTTGCAGTTTAGAAGGATTATAAAATCTTGAAATATATCTCCACATAGAGGGACATAATGTTTAGGCAGTGTAGGTGGGTCAAATACCTACAATAAAATGACTTTGAGCATGCTTATACACCTAATAAGGGTAATACTATGGTTTATTGATCCAAAAAATGTAGACACCAGCCATCCAAGTATCTAGTAGTGTGTGGCAGATGCTGGATTTGTTTTCTGAGATTCATTTGAAGGTTCTGGGACTGCATGGAAAACCAGTTCTAGCAGCTCTTACAGTGATATCCTCTCTTCTAGAAAGAGACTGCATGTGAAAATAATTTCATCCATATGGGATTGTTTTGAGGGAGAGCGTCATATGAGAGAACCCACCTTCTAGTTGGGTTATTAATAGTAGTTAATATCTGCTCTACCATGGCCATATATTAGTGCCTTATGATATTGTGGAAGGTATAGTAAGATAATATTATGGTATTCTTTGAGTAGTACATGGTGAACTTTCCAACTCGTACAAAGATATGCATCATCAATTCTGGTGGACTAGTGTGAAGAAGAAAATAGTGTGTTTCATTACACGACGCTCAACTTGTCAACAGGTGAAGGAAGAGCACCAGTGACTTTCTGGACTCCTACAACCTCGTTCCATTTCAGATAGGAAATGGATTGATGTTTCCATAGATTTCATTATAGTATTTCCAATATCTCCTCGAGGCAGCGATGTAGTATAGGTGACCCATGATAGGTTGACCAAACTCACAAACTTTCTACCTCTCCAGATAACTTCTCTATTGATGAATTAGGAATGATTTATATTCAAGAGATAGTTTAACTTCGTAATGTGCCCCGTTGTATCATGTTAGACTGAGATTCCCATTTTATATCATGATTTTGGAAAGGGTTGCAGAACCCACAAGGTTCACAGGTGCTTTTGAGTACTTTATATCACCCCAAGACTGATGGTGAGTCCGAGCCAACCATAAGAGCATTAAAGGATTTAATACATTCTGAAATCCTTTATTTTGGAGGTTATTGGAGAAAAATATTCTTCTAGTTTAGTTTTTCTATAATAACAGCTTCTAACAATCAATTAGAATGGATCTATTTTATTCCTTGACAGTATATCGTACAGTTCTCCTCTATACTGGGTCTAAGAAGGTGAGGTAGCTCTTCTGGGTCCTCATCTCATAGAGGAGATTTTTAAGCATGTATAAATGATTCAAAAGTGTATTGATTCAGCTCAGTCTGGATAGAAGTCTTATACCAATCATCATCACATACCCCTGGAGTTTGAGGTGGGACATTGTTTCTTTCCACGTGTTTTGCTAAGGTTGGGTCATAGGTGAATTAGGAGACAAGGGAAGTTATCCCTGAGATATGTATGGTCATTCGAGATAGTGGAGAGAGTTGGGTCGATAGCCTATCAGTTTCTATTACCTCAGAGGTACCATTCCATTCATGATGTCTTCCATGTATCTAAACTTTGACAGTATCATCCATACACATGTCATTCTTTTAATCCTAACGAAATAGTTTTTTAAGAAGATGCATCCTTTGGGGGGTGTTCGATTTGTATCATCCATCATTACATGGAGGATATTTGAGGTATTTCTGTTCCCCTGGTCTGGGTGCTGTGGCAGTATAGACGCATTCAGGATGAGACTTAGGAGCAAGTGAATGATGTGCATGTGCAGTTTCCAAATCTCTTCCCAGATGAAATTCCACTGCCCTCAGAAGGGAAAATTGGGGATGATTATTCTAAATAAGGAGAGGTTGTAATGTACAAATGTTAACCAAGGTATTAATAATTTAATTTTTATTCTAATTCCTAAATGTGACATAGGTAATATGTTTGCACAGTAAATTACAGGTCCCAATCTATAAATAAATTTTCTCAGGGTTGCGCATGATTATTAAAAAAAATACAGCATTACCAAGTGCTATGTTTCATGTTAAAAAGAAATTAAAAGGATTAATAGAAATAAAATTAATTTAAATAAATCAAAATAAATGAAAAATGAATAAAAAAATAATAAAATAAAAAGTGGTTAGAAAAAAATTGAACATAATTAAAATGGGCTTAACTTAATATTATTATTTTTTATTTCTTTTCTCATTCCCTTATTATTTTTATTTTATTATATATTATTTTATACTTATTTTTTTCTTATTTCCTCTCCTCTATTTATTTCATTTATATATTTTCTTCCTTATATCTTATCTCCCTCGCCTCTTTTGCATCAGGCCCCCCTCCTATCTAGGTGGTGTGCCACCCCCATATCTACTTCGAAATCCCACTACCCCACTAATTCTTCTCTGTTATAAACACCATTATAATAATTATGATCCTCTTAGTAAGGATTATCATCTTAATCAATTAATTTTTGGTTTCATCCACACTCAATTGCACAATCTTTCATGAAATGTTTTAACATGAAATTGGGGTTTTTGTTAAATCCTCCAATTTCTTTCATTTTAGTTCAAATCAACAGTTCATACGAGACGTGGTGTATACTATGTCTATAAGGTCCAATTTCTATGTTAATTCCTGTCATTTTATTGATTAATTCAATTCACACTATTATGCTGCCCATCGGCGCCTACCGGCGGATCCCAAATAATGTGTATTTATTTTATCAAACTGTTTGGTCATGATATTTGTGACCTTTTCTTAAGGCAAACCCCTTCCAAGTTTTTTCCATTCTGTTAGACACCCCTTTGGGTGTTCTGACATAATAGGCCTATTTTTCTTTGGCCTCGATTCGTTAAATTATCATTTCTATATGCATGTACGATAATTTGGGTTGATGTTTTAAATTGAATAAATTATTTAAGATGAATTAGAAACCATAAATTTTGTTTTCCTATGAATTTATATTACCTAAATAATTGTTTTTATAAGTCTTTTTGGGAATTTCTGTTATTAAATTTTGTTGCCTCTTATTAGACTAATAAAGTGCCAGTTTTGTTTAATATTATGTAATTATTTTTAGACGTGACTCATAGGCTTGATTAATTACTAAGCTAGAGAGATTAAATGTTTTTTATGGGTAGAAATCATGAATTATTTCTCTATGATATATTTATTCCTATCTTTATGTTTTAAATAAAATTGAGATGGGGGAGGGAATTTTGGTACCATATTAAGAACCCACAATTCGGCTCTCTATAATCGATAGTTTACAAAAAAATGCACTGGGAAAGCGATGTTTTAGGCTTTCTGGGCCAGGGCGTTCCCCGTGATTTTTTTACTATACTACTAGGTGATACCAGTTCCCTAAAAGGAAGCTGAGGAAGGACCCATTGGAAAAATGGCTATGCCAAGCATGGGCTGTTAATTAGTCCATTACATGGGATACCAAGGAAAGACTCATAGTTACCATACCATGGGCTATACTTGGACTTTTGAAAGGATCACCTTGGATGAACTCGTGGAATTGGATATAAATGAATGGATGTACCATAGTGATACCTTATGGATGAGCCCACAATCCACCCCTAAAATGGTCTATTTTAATATAAATGCTTGTGATATTTTTATTGATATTTCATATATTTTATTTATGATTTGTGATACCTCTCATGTACCTTTAGTGTGCCTGGTGTTGACATATGGATTAAACCCCACACCAAAGAACAAGCTTGAGAGTATTCCCTTTTCTTTTGCCTGCCAAGTTAATTAGGCCTTGCAATATATATTTTGATTTACCAGGTATCTCGTTCAGACTTCTGGCTTGGGTAGAACAAGGTGGTATGTGACGAGTGTCCCATTAGGAACCCAAACCAAGTTACACATGTTTTTATTTGTTCTAATTGCTGGTATTTATTATATATGACACACTGATATTTTTCTTCAAAATGAAATGAAAGGTTTATACACTATGTGTTATGGCCTACTGAGATTATATCTTATACCCTGCTCAAGAAACTTTTGGTACACATGTAGACATTATTCTCGTAGGTATGGATAACGAAAATCATGAAACTTCCGATGATTGATTTCTTTATTGCCTTGGATGGGGTTTTGGGGGGAAGAGGAGCGATCCTATGCTCGAGATGCTGCGTAGCAGGTTTATGATCTTTTGGTAGTTTTATTAGCATGCAGTCTATGCTTGTAACTCATACCCATGTACTTTGATTTAGTTAATTTTGGAATCATACATTGACATCATTATAGTATTTATTTTGATAATTTAGATTTTGTAATTATTATTTATTTGTTTGGTCATTTATCTTCTTCTACTGCTGTCATCTTTTTCTCTATGATTCAGCTACATGTTAAACATATTATTTACCAATGTGTAATTCCTTATCCTATGAGGGAATAGTCTCCCCAGAGACTCACCCAAGAACCTCAATGCAAGTCAGAAACTAATGGCATTCAGGGATATGTTCTTGAAGTCTTGTGACACACTGTCTCGGGGCCCAGTTTAGTGGCAGTCAGGGTGGGGTGCTACAAAAAATATTTATAAAAATATTTATCTATATTAATAATTTTAAATATATATCTATACCTATATTTATAAATACATATTTATAATTAATTTCATATATTTATAATTATGTAAATAATTATTTATTTATAATGACGTATATTTATATTTTTTGATAATTATATTTATAAATACATATTTAAAAATATTTAAATATATTTATGATTATATACATTTAAAATTTTTAATTATATTATTCAGTATTTTTTAGTACATTTCTAATAGTGATAAATATATATTTTATCAACACTTTTATAGCACTAATAAAGACCTATCCTTGTTAGTGCTAGAAGAGCATTGATAATGAAGTCTTTTTTCAGTTCTTCGTATTTAAGCATTGATAAAACCTCTCTTTATTAGTTATTTTTTAGAAATACTAACAAAACCCATATATATATTATAAATTTAAAATTGATGGAATTTAATCTCCTTTTCCATTCAAGTTCTTTTAGAACTAAAACTTCACTGTCTGTCTCCCCTTACTACCGCTCTCCTTCCCACCCGACTCTCTCTCCATCATCACTGCACTCCATCACTACCACTTACTCCCCTCACTGCTGATCTCCCTCACAATTTATCTTCCTTTCCACTGCATTTTCTCCCTCACTCTCCCTATGATTAATCGGCACTTTCAAATCCCATGATATGTGACTTTTGATCCACCATTCAATCTTTCTGCATTTCTAGTTCTTATTTAGGTGTTTTTAATTTTCCCAAAATATCTGAACAACACATCGCCTCCCTCACACATACATGATAAGACACCACCACCACACACTACTTGGCTACACCTAGTTATACTTGACATTTAGAAGGATTATGAATGTTTGGGTGATTGTTTCATTTCTTTTGTGGAATTTTAGCATTGAAAAGTGTTGGTCACCTAACATTTCCACTCCTTTTCTATCTAAATTTAATTTCTGAGTTAGGGATTGGATCCAACGTCCAACCTGATCTTGAAGAATCCAATTTCTAGGTATCCTTTCTACTCCTTTGGATTAAAATAAAATAATCTTCCCATTTGCTTCTATTAAGAGACAAAAGAACCCTAATCCTTTTAATATTTTCATTACAATGAACATCTACTAATATCATTGGGAAATCATAATTTCATATTTTTCAGCATTTTCATCACCTTATATTGATAAATAGAGAACTTAGAATCATTCACTTTTTAAATAAGTAACCTATCCTCTGATTTACTTAATGTTTCAACTTCATTATAAAAATCACTACATTCCTCATGATCTAATTTTTTATAATAAATATATGTTTTTGAGTTGTTTGGAAATTCTTATACATTCACTATGAGGGAAAATTTAGGTTTCTAAACTTTTTAGTTTTCTTCTTATGTAAAATTTTGTTAAATCATACTCATTTTCACATTACTTTTCTTTAAAAAATGTAGAAATGATAGTGAGAAGTACAATATATCCATATTTAAATCCCTTTGGTGGAAATATATATTCCTAATTTGATTTTTATTTTTGAACACTCATTAAAATATGTGTTAAAGTTGAGGATTTATTCTATATATATATATATAAATATTTTATTGTTTTTCTTTGAGGATTCATCATAAACACGTGAATTGTTTTAATTTTTCATGGAATGCCGATTAAATTATTCTCTATTTTTTCTAATAACATGAGAACCCCAACATAAGAATTATGGTCCTTCGATTTAAATTCAATAGTTTCTTCAAATTTTGCATTATCAAGGCTATGTGATTAGGCTCTATCAATTTTTTATCATCTAAAAAAGTTGAACATCAGTTCCTAAATATCCTTTAACTGAAGATCAATGAGGCCCTCCATATATTGGGTGAGGAAATAAATAAACATAATCTCCTTTCTAATGTCATATTACCTCCTAACAAAGATAGAGAAACTATCTTTGATGTATATGTTTTCAAATATATTAAAACAAAATTATATTCTTTGGAACTTTATAAATATTATACATTACATTCCTTAAATGATTTCCACCAATACAAAATAACTTCAATACAAATCATTAAAAAAAATTATATTAGAATAATGAATTCATGTTACTTAAATTATTCTTTAAGAATCAAATTTTATGGGTTCCAGCATTAAATTTTTAAGTATTTAATTTTTTAAATATTAATATTAATGAATCAAATAGAATGGATAAGTTTTGAAAATGGATGGATGATAATTGTATAATAAAAGAGTATGAGGATGGGGTGAATGATTTTATCAATTTAAAAAAAGATCCTGTATATGACCCTTATGATATCCTTTTTTTATGATTGAACTATTTTTATTGAAGACTAATTAGTCTGGAGGATTTGAAAGAACACTTATTTTTCTCATGGAATAAATCAATGAAATAAATATAGGACTAAACATAAGGGAAAAATGAATATGGATAGTGAATGAGAGAAAAATATGTTTTATGGATCATCTGATTTTATTATAAGTGTGAACAATGATGATGACCATATCATGGATATGTTTATTGGTGCGAATGATGATGAATATTATATTGAGTAAATGACTATAATAATTGCAAATGAACTTCTTGATTTTCCAATTTTTTTGAAAGGTTAAATAGTTATTAAAAGACTCAATTGTATGTGGGTTATACTAAATATATGACATTGTCAGCTATACAGAAGATATATAATTTAAAATCTTGTAAAATATAGAGTGATTCCAATTTTTCTGAACTACTTTCTCTCTTAAATGATATGATTCTAAAAGATAACGAGCTTTGTTTCCAAACATTTGATACTAAAAAATGATACATCAATGGTTATGATTTCTAGAAGAATACATTCCTTTACAAATAACTGATTTCTATTTAAAAAGTGTAATAAATAACATAAAAATGCCCCTATTTTTGGTATAATAAAATTGATCCAGGTCTAAAAAAGTTGTGTATTACTTTCCAATCAATCCAAAGTGTAAGAACCTATATGGAAGTTGAGAGACTACAAGAATATTGATTTGGAACATAGAAACAAGAAATAAATCTGGGGACGTTCATCATCTGGTTGACTCTTCTCAATATAATAAAATTGATCATGAGTTACCTAAATTTGTAAATTAGTTAAGAAAAATTCATCTTGCACTATTTATTAATGGAGTGAATCCTTATGGATTTCAATGTTTCACCCGCAGTACATGGTTAGTTATGTTTTAAATTATAGCTTTATACTATGGTTATGAATGAATATAAATTAAATTATGCTATATCATATAATATCATGAACAAAACAATTGGGTAATGATATTGATATTTATTTGCATCCATTGATCAATGGTTTTAAATTATTGTTTCTATTTAGGTGTTATGTTTTATAAAGATTACATAAATTAAGATTTCACATAGGGAGAATTTTTTTATAGGATGATCAATGACTTTCCTATTTATGTAAATTTATCTAGATATTACATTAAATAAACTCAAGGGTGTCCTATTTGTAAAAAAGTTACACAGTCAATTAGGTTGAAATATTCATCAAAGGTTGTGCTACTCATAAATCATATATTTGTACCATGGTGAAATAAGTACAGATGTTGGTTGAAATAATTTGATGGTAGTTCAAAACAATTTACAACACTATATCCACTAATAGGTGATCAGTTATTTGAGAAATTAAAAGACATGGTCACTCTTTTTGGTAAACCGTTTTTAGAAAACCATTTAAAACCCAGTTGAAAAAAGACAACTTTTTTTTGGAATTACCATACTAGAATGGTTTGTACATCATGAATTTTATTGATTTTAAGAATATAGATAATATAAATGTGATATTTTCACCGAAACAATAATAAATTCACCTAAAAAATAAATGATGTAATTAAGGTTAGGTTGGACATGATTAACATGGGGATATAAAAAGAGTTAGTACTAGTGATGAGTGAAAAAAAAATTTCATTATCCATATGATTACACTATTTCCAAGAAATAGAGATATATTTTTTAACTTCTTGAATGATATAAAGGTTCTAGAGGGTCATTCATAATATATCAAAAATATCATTTCAATGACTGATTTAATGTTAACAGTTCTAAAATTACATGACTATTAGATTTTGATGCAAGATCTAGTGTCTATAACTTTGTATTTAATTTTACCCAATAATCACCATCATAAATTAACCATGATCTATTTTTTTAATGATTTTTCATTAATATTATAGACCTAGTGAAATTTCCAACCATGTAAAATTAAATTGGAGTCATACAAGTTAATTAAAGATGTTCTTCGTACTAAAATTCTTTGATATGATGGTTTACTTGATGATTCACTTGGTAAGATAGATTTGACTATTTGGCCCTATAAATTATAGATGGACATACCCAATTGAACAATATCTGAATATTTTTAATTTTTATGTCAAAAATAGAAGTTATCCATAAGGCTGTTTTATATAGTGATATATTGTTGAATAACCAGTTGAATTCTATACCCACTACCTATATATTATAGAAAGATTTTGACTACCAATATCTCATCACACCAGGTGTGTTGTGGGTGAATAAATTTCCAAAATAGATGTCTTCAAAATAACTATTACAGAGCAAGAATAGGTTCTCATTTACATTTTTCATGACAGTTTAGAAGTTTCTCTATATGATAAAACCCAAAAAGTAATTCTCAGGCATTTGAATCCATCAAGTCCTAAAATATGGATATAAAATACAAATAATCAATATTTTATTATATGTTTTCAAGAAAATATTTCTTAGGAGTCCAATATAAATATATATTTCCATTATAGATTATATTGGTCTTGAGAATGTAAATGAAATCCTAAAGCGTGAATGGTTAAAAGTTTTAGGTGTAAATGTATACATTAGGTATTTTCCATATATTTTTGTTCAATAGCTAATATACTATGTCAATTATGACTAAATAATATTCCTTATTTTTGTAGTTTTATATATTAATACCATTTGAAGATAAAACCCAATGAATATAAATTTGGACTCATTAGTCCTCACATCACTTCGAGAAAAGTATTCTCATTGGAACTAAATAAATATGATGTAATGGTGTAGAAACTAGATAAAATGTTTTTTGTAAGACTTATAGATGATATAATCTTATTAGTATCCATGATGTTGGGGTAAATCTCTACAATTTAATCATATCAAATATATTTTATTTCTTTTCAATTTATTTTTTGTTTTTTGGAAGTATTTTTTACTCATTGAAATCAATTTGGAAACTAAAAAAATATATTTTTTGGATTAAATTCATGGATACCAAAAACTATATCTAACATGACGAGGATAATAAATTATTAATAAACTACATGTAATATTTTACAAATAATATTCACGTTGTACATTTTATATAATGTTCTAATGAAAATTATATTATGATAGGGTAATATTTAAATATCATCAAAATCATGGAATGAGGACGGTCCAGGAGCCCAAAAATCTTATAAACTTATAAAAATGGATTATTATTGGGGTTTAAATAATTAAATTCCACTATATAAAAATATATCAAACCAAATTAATTATTTTTCTCAAAGTTTCTCTAGTGCACCAACCAAACTAATGGAAATTTATTTGTTATTGAGACTGAATATTTACGAAAGGTTTCATATTCCATCAATAAACTAGCATCCATAAAGAGGTATTTCTGATGAAAATTACTATTTCATTTAAAATATTTATTAATCCTTTATTTATTTATATTTTTACAGTACTACACAGATTATAAATAGTCCTCACATCTATAAGAGGAAATAGATTTTTTATAAACAAATGGAAAAAATATATGGTATGTGATTGTATACAGACACCATGCATTTTTGAATTCCTATTATTTATTTAATATTTTCCCATAATTTTATAAGATTTTTTAGTTAATTTCCTTATCATTTTTTATAAATTTTTTTTAATTTTCACAGAGATCAAGCACTTAAAAATCCTCACCTCAATCACTCATACCTCAATTTGACTCATAGTGTGATTGGCATGAAACAGAGTGTATATTTTTAGTTAATAATTGACATTTTAGTTCAAAATAAATATCACACACTCAAAAAGAATAAAAAACATTCATATTTTTTTGATAATTTTTAAAAATTATCAATAATTCATTTAATATGTATGAGAATCAATCTCACCTCTATCTGATACACAATGTTCCTATAATGACTCAAAGTGTCTGTTATCATTTTAAAATTGACATTTTAGTTCAAAAAATTGGGATCTCAATAAAAAATAAATAAAATAGAATAATAGTATCTTCATACTCTAGAATAATGATTCTTAAGTCATTTTTGATGTATATGAATTAGTATCATGTCAGACCAACAAATGACATGACTAGTATGAATCAAAGGGTGTGTTTTCAGTTTCAAATGTTAATTTAGTTTAAAAAAAATGACACCATCAAAACTAATAATTGTTTTATTTTTTATTTTTATAATCTATGAAAATTATCCTTAAGTCATTTTTGACTTGTAGGAATCAACCTCTCACCAATCCAACACAGAATGTGACTGGTATACATCAAAGTGTATTTTTATTTAAAATCTACATTTTATCTCAAAAAATAAGTCAAATATTCCAAAAATAGGAATAATTTTTTTTATATATTAGTAAAATTATCCATAAATCATTTGTGGTAGGATGGAAACTTCCTCACCTCTATCCAATATATAAAGTTCCCAGTATGACTCAAAGAGTATGTTATTAATTTCAAATAGAAATTTGATTTCAAACCACGTGTCGCTCACTAAAATCAAAGAAAACATGCTATCATTATCTAAATACTTTACAAAAATGATCCACCAATAATTTTTGATGTGTGGGAATATATTTCACAAAATTCAACACCTGATGTGACCGATATTACTAGAAGTGGGAGTTTTTAGTTTAAAATGACATTTACATAAAAAAGGCACATGATATACTCAAAACCAATGAATTGTTTTGATATTGTTCTGATAATTCATGATAGATATCCTTATGTAATTTTTGATATATTGGTATCAAGAACACATCAATCTAATTCCTGGTGTAATTGGAAAGACTCATAGTGTGTTTTTATTTAAAATTGTAATTTTTGGTCAAAACAAGTCACATACACAAAAATTATAAAATAATTTTTTTTTGTCCTAATACATTTGGGAAACAATCCTTAAATCATTTAAGATGATTAGGAATATTACACACCTCAATCTGATACACTATGTTCTTGGTATGACTCATAGTGTATGTTTTCAGTTTAAAATTGGAAAACCTTGTTCAAAAATGTGTGCCACTCATTAAAAAATGAGAATAATTTATTTTATTGACTTGATACTTTAAGAAATTGATCCATAATTCATTTGTGTTGTGTAGTAATAAATCTCTTATTAAACTGACATATGATGTGGATGGTATAGCCCAAAGAATGTTTTTATTCTAAATAAACATTTAAGTAAAAAAGACATGTGGTATACTCAAAACTGATCAAACACATTCAGAATTTTTTTAATGCTTTACTAAAATATGCTTATATCTTTTTTGAAATGTATGAATCTACCACATGTCAATCCGATGCATGGTGTAAGTTGTATAACTTTATGTGTGTCTTTTTATTTAAAACTAATATTTTTGTTCAAAACACATGTCACGTACTCAAAATAGAGAAACCTCATTCATATTTTTTTATACTTTATAAAAAAGATCCATAATCCATTTTGATGACTCTAAATTACACGCACATCTATTCAATACATCATATGTCTGATATGACTTAAAGTGTCCATTATTAGTTTAAAATTGACCTTGTAGTTCAAAATCTATTTCACTTACTGAAAACCAAAAAATCCACTTAGATTGTCCTAATACTTTAAAAAAAAAATCCATAAGTTATTTGTGATGTATTGGAATATTTATAATGTCAAAAATATACATTATGTGAATAATATGACTAAAAGTTCATGTTTTGAGTATAAAAGGAAATTTTAGTAAAATAGACATGTGACATACTCAAAACTATGAAACTTCATTCATTATTTTTCTGATACTTAATAAAAACAACCCTTAACTCATTTTTAACATGTTGGAATCGACTGCATGTTAATCAAACACATGATGTGATCAGTATGACTCAAAGTGTGTTTTTATTTATAATTGATATTATAGTTCAAAACAAAATTCACAGAATCAAAACTGAATAATCAAATTCAAACTGTTTTGATACTTTGGTAAATGATCCATTAATAATTTTGGACATTTTGGAATTACCCAAATCTTTTTCTGATACACGGTGTGGCCGCTATAACTCAAAGTGTCTGTTATCAGTTTAAATTTGATATTTTAGTTAAAAACATGTGTCACTCACTTATAACTAATAAAACACACTTGGAATATCTTGATACTTTAGGAGAAAAATCATAAGTCATTTTTGGCATGTAGTAATCAGTCTCACATTAAAGTGACACATGATGTGACCTGTATAACTCAATGTGTTTGTTTTCTATTCAAATTAAAATTTTAGTAAAAAAGATAATAGAAATACATAGAATGAAGGAAACACATTCAGATTATTTTGATACTTTAAGAGAATTATATTTAAGTCATTTTTTACGTGTAAGAGTCATGACCCTGTCAATTTGACAAACGATGTGACTAGTATGACTCAAAGTGTTTCTCTTTATCTTATATTGACATTTTATATCAAAACATTTGTCAAATACACAAAACCATGAAAATTCATTTAGATTGTTTTGATGCTTTTTGAAAATGATTTATAATACATTTGTGATATATTTAAATTAGCGACACATCAATTAGATACATGGTGTACCTAGTATAACTCAAAGTGTCTATTAAGAGTTTAAAATTGACATTTTAGTTCAAAACATGTTTCACTAACTAAAATCCTATAAAACATGCTCGTTTTTCCAAGACACTTTAAGAAAACAATTAATAATTGATTTTTACTTGTAGGAATTTATTTTACATCAAACCGATACATGATATGACTGGTATGACTCAAAGTGCGTGTTTTTAGTTTATAATTTAATTTTAGTGAAAATGACACATGACACAGTCAATACAATAAAAATGAATTCAGATTGTTTCGATACTTTAAGACAAAAATACAAAAGTTATTTATGATGTGTAGGAATCAAGAACATGTCAATAAAATGTACAGTGAAACCTAAATGACTCAATGTGTGTTTTTATTTAAAATTTAAAGTTTTGGTCAAAACACAAGTTACATACTCAAAATAGTGAAAACAGATTTTTCTTATTTTGATACTTTACGGAAAAGATACAAAAATAATTTTTAATGTGGAGGAATTGACCATACCTTAGTATGATAAAAAATGTTTCCTATATAAATCAATTTGTTTGTTATCAGTTTAAAATTGATATTTTACTTCAAAGCACACCAGAAAAACATAAAAATGTTAATTTTTTATGATTTTTAATTATAATTTAGAGAAAAAATGTATATGTTTTTTGTGATGTTTAGGAATCATCCTCACCTAAATTTCAAACACATTTTGACCAGTATGAAAAAAAATTGTCTGGTTTCAGTTTAATAATGACATTTTTTATTAAACTATTTCATATTTTTGTTTAATTAATTTATTTATTGTATTAAGATTATAAGATTTTATTTTATTATACAGGTGGATTATTTTTTTCGAATTAGGGTGGTTGTTTAGAAATTGAAATCATGATCAGGATTTTTTGAGAGGGGTTGGGTTCGAAAGTGAATGAAACAATAATTTGTTTCAATGTTTGTGTTAAATTTTACATGCTTATGTAATTGTTCAAATTGTTTTTGAAATTATTATATCATAATGTTTTTATGTTGTATTTCTATTGTATTTTTTTATTAAAATTAAATTATAAATCTTCCATATACCTATATTTGTTATTGTAGTGTGCTGTAATTGTACCAGAACATTTCTATAGTATACATTTAGCAGTTCTAGAAAATAATTGATCAAGAGAGGGCCCCATTTCAATGGTGTTTAGGACATCAATTATTTTTATCATTATTAATGGTTTCTTATACCAAAATATTCTGGATAATATATAGTAACAATAAAGGAATAAATAGTTCAACTAATTAAATCAAATAATGATATATCATAATAATATAGATTCCAAGTTATATCATACAATGGAAAACTATCTCGAGTAGATAGTACAAATCAGGACAATTATTTAAAGAACTGCCATGCAGCAAAACAAAAAGTATTTATATATGAAATTTGAACCTACATGACTAATCACCATTCATGAATGCACCCAAATTATGATAAATCAAATATCCACTTCATTTTAAACACACATGGTGAATTTAATCAATGGTAATAGTAAAACATAATTTCAGCATTTTATGGAAACTCAGAGGTCCACTATACAGTATTGATTAGACACAAAGATAATTACCATACCCAATTCCCAACCATACTAACTATTGTCTACCATGTCCCAAATTAAGGTAAAGATAAAATACAATTTAGTAAATCCTAATTCTCTGATAACATTTTTAATAACCTGAACTTAACCACCTGGTCCAAACTAGATACTAAGTGACCTCATGCACACCCTCATATGTATGTTGCTATTGAATAGAAATAAGGGCCATGAGTGGAACCATGTAGAGACCACACCCTTAATCACATAGAAAAAATAAATAAATTTAAAATATAATAAAAAGTAGATTCATACATGCTAAAACTGATGGATGGCATCCATATTATAATAACTATACTAAATATGGATTTAGGGTATGGGGTAATACAGAAAAATAAAAATATCAACTAATGTTCTGCTTAAATTACATTTATGATCTTCAATATCCTATTGTTCCTACTTATCAAACATCCACCATGAGGCCCTTTTCCTACACTGGATCCCTAGTCATGGAATCTATAATAGCACCGAAATTACCAAGTGTGGTGTGTGTAAAATAAATAGTAGGACACCACCAAAGGCCCTTCACGTAAATATATAAAAATATATTAGTGCATTCCATGAAAATAAAAAGAGTACAAATATAGAAAATATATACCACACAAGTACGAAACACATGTTAGGTCCTCCAAGGAATGGCTTTACCTGCTTCAACACCATGTTGGAAGAAACATACCTGCTTTGGTACAATTATAGATGAAATATTGGTAACCATCTTGACACATGATACTCAAGTGTATTGCCACAATCACATGACACATTCCACTATTCTGGACCGTCTGAGTACATGATGACTACTATTGTCTTATCACATCCGTGTTGAGTGGATAACCAAAATCTTGTGTCAAATCTCACATGCATACCAAGGTATTACACAACCCTCTAGTATAGATATCTAAAAGAACATGAAATAACCCACCTACTAAAATAATCCATGTACATTTCAACCGAATCATAGCACATCACTCATGGAGGATAGTATTGAACATGCATCAAATCTATCATTTTATCAATCATGTGACATATCTCACATTTTACCAGATGTCTACCAATACACGTGTCACATCTCAAATTATGACCAGAAAAGTCCACACCAACCTGATCAACTTTAGTAGATAAAAATACAACATATATGATAATTAATGTTAATGATTGATCTATATCATGTCAAGTCAACCAGTAAACATAGTCGTCACAATACACATGAATGAAACACAATCACAAGTTCAAGGCTACACAAAAACCTCATATGGTTAAGCATCTAACATAGGTTTGAAGCGATACACACACATGCCAAACAATATCACATGATATATTGAAGTTAGATGTTTGAAATAATAATAAAATAAAATATAATAATAATAATATAGAGAGGTGTAGAAGAGAAATTTTAGAGGCGTGAGATGGGGAGAAGGTAGGAAAACCCCTCAACATTTTATATTATTCTTCTATTTATTTGATTAATTACTTTTAATTCAATATTTTTGGAATTTTTATCTTCCTCATGCATCATCCATGGACACAATTAGTTCTCCCTCTTCCCTGTGTAGTTCCCCATGTCCACCTTTAATATTATTTATTTTATTTTTTTCATCATAAATCAGTTAATCATTCATTAAATATATATTAAAAGTTATCATATTTATACAAACACATCATATATATATATAAACTTACATGTGCATGCACACACACACACACACACATATGTGGATATATATACACTTTTTTTATGAAAATGGTGCCTCAGTCAAAAGACCAAGGAACAATTTATTGAATATTAAATAAAGGAGTTACATGAGTCTGAAATATGAGAGTTTATTTAAATCTTTTTCATAAAAATGATGAAATTCAGGAGGCAGGGTGTCAGACCATGTTAATTCATGGTTTATACCTTTGTTGGCAAGATTATCTGCAATCATGTTCGCCTCCCGATACACGTGCGTGACAATGAATTTGATATCCCGAATCATATCAAGACATCTCATCTGGTGGGTGGTAAGTGGAAAAGTGAGATGAATCACCCCATTTCAGATAGCCCAGATGATTGTGGTCAAATCACTCTTGATTCGGATCTTCCTTCATCCAAATTGAATAGCAAAATTAACAGCATGTATTGCAACCATCATTTCTGCTTCAAGGGAGGAGGCCATGCCAGAAGTACCATAAAATCATCCTTGTAATTGATCTAGGTAATATCTAAAAATAGCTCCACAACCCTCAGGGCTAGGATTTCCTTTCAAGGTTCCATCAATTTTCACTTTAATCCATCTAGGGAGCATGACTTTTCAGAAAACTTCAAGGGTACGTTCTAGTTGCTTGAAGATTCTATTAATCCGAAGTTCACGAAGAGTCTTGAAGTCATTAACAGAGTTGTTGCAGTTCCCTTTCCGGATTGAATCTGCTTCTTGAACTACAATTAGAATTCTAGTTTTACCTGCATTAAGAGTTAGTGAGCCAATGTTGTGAATAAAATTATTTCTATCATACCAAATCACGTGCATCAATTATACAACTGCAGTAGATAACACGTTCTTAATTTTCTGAGAGGCATCGTGATCGACACATCTTTTAATATGGGAGATGATAGAGTTAGTAAAATTCCATCTATAATTAAAAATGATAGAGATTTAATTCTAAAGAGAAAAGGCATTTTAACATGAAAGAAAAAGACGATTAATATCTTCCCTGTGTTGATTGCATAAATGAAACATTGATCAAAGATGAATACTGAAGGATTGGAGACACACTTTAGTAGGAATTTTGTTGTGTGAGATTCTCCATATAAGAGTCAGTCTTGAAGGCTTGATCCAGGGCTTGTTAAAAGCATTAAACCACCCAAAACCATCAGTGGAGTTCAAAAAATTATGATTGTAAAAATTTTTAGAGTCAATAATTCCATTTTGAGCTTGTTCCAAGATAGGGAAGTCTTCCAAATTCGAAAAAGGGTAATTGTAATTTATGAAGTTAATGTTATCAGGAATATCATGTCTTTTCGAGTGAATAACATCTTTAATGTAAATATTTATTTTTGGAGGAGAATGGTTGGGAGGAAATAAAGAAGATAAGGAATAACCTATCTAATTATCAATCCAAAATTTCAAAGAAGAATCAGTATTAACTAACCATCTAGCATTGATCATGATATTATGTTAAATATTTCTAATAGAGGTCTAGATAGAGGACGGAAAATAATTTAAGTTGCCTTTTGGATGTTTTTTGAGAAATATTTTCATGAGTAAATCAATAGAATTATTGGCATTATGAATCATTCTCCACACAAACACACACATATATTTAACCCATATATATACACAATATATATATTCACACACTCTCACATGTTCATTTTTCTCCTTTATATATATATATATATATATATATATATAGACACACACACAGACTCAAAGATATATATATATATATATACACATATATTTAACCCATAATATATATATATATATATGACCATTATATATATAACCCACATATATATATATGTTAATTTATCACCCACAAATATTAATTTTCTATTTATTATTAATAACAACAAAAACAATATATTATTAGTATTATTATTATTAAATCTATATAGTCATTACCATAAACAATATTTCAACAATAACTTCCATTAAATTCTGATAATGGTAATTATATTTTATTAAGCATACTCAATTTCATTTATTTAACAAAATTAATAATATCACCATTATTTCATCGTCCACCACTAAAATATTCATCCATCCGGTAAAAAAATTATTATTTTCTCATGTATAGTTTAATTTTATTTTGACTCGAATAATAAAAATAATACAGTTATTATTATTATTATTATTATTATTATTTTTAAACAAGCAAAAAAATTCTTATACGTGTCAATTTTTTTAGTTCAAATTTATCAAAACAATTTGATAATTTCATCAGAATCATATATTATGTCCTTTGAATAGATCTAATTATACCAAAAATGTATAAAATAAGTACCCTTATATGTAATGTTACCAAACACCCAACACATTCAAATATCAGTCCATGCATAGGGTAAACCCCATATTTCAGTTTTAATGGTCGTATCAAATTTCATATCCAAGATACAACTCAAGATATTTTCCATTACTTTTGAAAAACTACTCATACATGATTTAATATAGATAATATTTTTATTATATCAATGTCGATTCTCTATGGGTTTCAAAATCCGACGATAAATTACTGGTTAACTTAAAAAATATTCCATAGAATATTACAAGATGTTAACTATAATTTTAATCTTATGTAAATCCTTTAATGTTTTAAATAATTGATTTTTATTTAGAATTTAATTTTCACATAAAAATGTCGACAATTTATTAAAAAATAGTGTTTTTTTATTATTAAAAATTGAGTATATTACAAGTCATATGGTTCTTGAGTGTAAAAAAAAGAGTCCTAAACAATCTAACTATGGGATAATAGATTTCCATACATTTCTGAGATGTTTTAATTAAAATGTATTGAGGAATTGTGCTAATATGTGTTCAATGTTATTTAATCAGGGTTGAAATCATTAATCTTGAAAGAAAAAAGTTTTGGAAGAATAATTTTCTGTTAATATGGTTTATTTCACTCCTTCTAATGAAGTTATAACTGGAATGTAATTTGTATATTCAAATTATTTTTATGCCTTGAATGACGTTGGATCTTCACATTGATTCATTTCCGAGAAATATTATAGTAAAATGGGACTATAAATTCCTGAAAATAAGTTATAAATTTTGGTTAAATCTTCATATATAATTATTAAAGGAACCAAGATTTATAGGAATCTTCCCTTTGCACTTAGTGGGTTAGATTTTCATACAAATCTTGCTGAAATTCCCTTAAAAGAGTTTGATATTATTTTGGGTTTGGATTGAATTTCTATTTAGCATTATAATATTGATTTCAGATCTAATAAATTTATAATCAATAGTTTCATTACATTGATAACATATAAAGAATTAGGGAATTTGACTATATATGGTAGTGAAAGATACATAGCTTATTTATTGGATGGCGCCCCACTCGCCCGATGGATCACCACTTCACTTTCATCTTCACCACTACTCATAGGGTTTAATCCCTTCTACATATAAGAAGTTCTCACCATTTTTTTCCTACTTCTTCATCCTTCCTCATTTTTTATCTTCTTCTTCACCTAACGACTCCTCTTTCCTTGGGGTTTCCTCTCGGGTTCTTACTACCATGTGTTTCTTCTGCTACTCTTTTAGACATCCCATCATTTTTTGTGTGCTAGGGAATGCCTATGCCATCCAATGACTTCTATGGCCTCATGATCATCTAAACCTCTCCAATTCAGATCTAGTGCATTTGGAACAAAGAGGTTTTGGGTTAGGTAATTCAGGTTTCGATGGGTTTTCTAGTGCTGCTGTAGTCAGTTTTTCCTACCAACTTATAGTTCAACTTTCCTTAGATGCCGACATACTTCAAAGCCCACATTCACTCATATAAATACTCTAACATCATGTTCCCATACTTATCTCATAGTTTAACGTAGTGTAGAGGTAACCATGTGGTTTTTGGATGTGATTTTCTGCAGCCATCGGTGCTTCAGGAGATCCTTGATTCAGTTTTCTCCTATTAAGATGGTAACTAGATTGTTAGATCTACATGGTGTTTCATCATTGAAAGGATAGGTGAAGGATTGCTTTATTTTTTTGTGAGATCAATACCTTTTAAACTAATTTGAGTTTTAAGCCAACTTTCATCTCTAGATTTCTTGTCTTTTTTGGTGTGGTGGTAGTTATCGGTGTGGACGGTCGATGAAGGTGAAACAATGATTGTGAAACTTTTTCAGTATGAAATTTATGTTGGGATGATCTATAGAGGGATCATTGCTGGTGTAGTGTTGACATTAGAGGTCATGGCTCTAGTCAGCTCATAGTTCAAGATTATATGACACAAGTATGGGATAAACATATCTTTTTCCTTTTCAAATTAAAACTGGATTAAGTGGTTTTTCTGTATTTTGACTTGGGAAGGGTGATTTGGGGTTTTTTTGTTACTTTATGTTTTTTGAATTTTATATTTTGGTGGAGGTTTTTTTAACTTGGTTTTATGTAACATGTGTGGTTCCAATTATCCTTAATGTTTCTTTTGAAAAAAAAAATGGATTTAGTTAAAAAGTTACAAAACTCATGTTGTTGAAAAGATGAAAATTTTAAATTTAGTTATGTTCTAGTTGTGAGTGAATATATGTATGTATTTAGTAATTATTTTCATGGTATTATTGTAGATTAAGAGGTTGAGTTTACTGTTGAGTTAGTGCTCGATTCTATGATAATTACAATACCCCTATATCTAATGGATCAATTATAACTTTTGAAATTGAAAAGGTAGTGGAAAGAATTGATTGATAAGGGTTTAATTAAACTAATAACATCACCATGGGTACTCCTATTTTATTTTTTGAAAAAATAAACATCGTGGAATGAGATTTTGTAATGATTATAGAGTGTTGAATGACAACACTATTAAGGAAAAGTATCATTTTCCTAATATTTATGATTTTTTTATTAGCTCAATAGAGAATATAATTTCTGGAAAATTGTTCTTTAGTTAAGATACCATCAGTTGATTGTGAGGAAATAATATATTTATAAGACATTTCTTCCAGCTTGGTAGAAAAATTATAAGTTTGTAGTTATGTCCACATAGCTGACTAATAAACCAAATTTATTCCTGGATGTTACGAATATATTTTTACATGAATATTTAGATATGTTTTTTTGTTAAGTTTATTATTGATATATCAGTACATTATAAATTTATGAGGATAATTAAAGACATGTAAGGTTTGTTTTGTCAAAACATTAAAGAAAATAAGATATATTATAAATTTAGTAAGTGTGAATTTGGTCATAACAGATTTCATTACTCGAGTATATAATTTCAAAATATTGAACATCTTATGAACCTTATAAATCTAAATTTATTTAATAGTTTCCAATGCCTACAAATATCAAAAAATTTCACTGTTTTCTTAGATTATTAGGTCACTGTTGTCAGTTTATTGAGAATATTTCTTCGTTATCTAGCATACTAACTAAGTTGACTTGAGAATTTGTTAAATTTATCGAGATCAATATGTGTGATGATTGTTTCCAAAAATTGGGAAGTATATTGGATATTGATCTAGTTTTATACATAGATTCTATAAATATTTATTTTTCCATGTACAATAACTCTTTCATGAAGTAAAATGGTTTTCTTATGATGAAAAATGATCAAGTAATTACTTGTGAATCACATCAACTAAAATATAGTGAGGTATATTATCCTAAACATAATCTAGATCCAGCTAATATGGTTTTTATTTATAATTTTAGAGGAATAATTTATAGGGAGAAAACTAGGAAATATATACTAATTATAAACGTTTAATGTATTCATCACTTAGAAAGAGTTAAAAATTATACAAAGAAGATGGTTGGAATTGGTTAAAGATCATGATCTCATAATTCATTAAAATCCTGGAAAAAGAACAAAATGTAGCTTATTCTTTTAGTTAAAAATATAATGCTTCATTAACCATGAAATATTTATAACATGATCCCATGGTTAATGATTAAACAAATGATGGAATATAAATTTTACATGTACGATCTTCCCCTATTATATTTATGGTTTTAGTGAATTCTAAATTGTCAAAAAAATTAAGCAAGCTCTAAATTAAGAGCTTGATTTACAAGGACATCCATAATTATTAAATAAAGTAAAATTTACCTAAATTTAACATTATCAAGGAAGGTGTTTTGAGATTTGGGAAAGTGTTTTGTGGTCTAATTATCTCTTATTTGAAAGAGGAATAGTTAATTGAATCTCATAACATCCAAGTTTATAATCATCATGACATTAATAAGATGTATATATTCCTTAAATACTTTTATTGATGGGATAAAATGAAGAAATATATTTCATATTTTACCATAAAGTACATTACTTTTCAGCTAGTTAAAGCTAAAAAACTATTACTAAAAGAGATGATCTATACTTTTCCAGTGCTGGCCTAGAAATAGGAAAATATATCTGTGGATTTTTTTTTTGTGATTACAAATACATCTCAAGGTATTAATGAAATTTGGGTTTTTATTGATCGACTAACTAAATATGAGCATTTCCTACCTATTTGAGATTCCATGTATTTATATTATCAATCTGAAATGTACCTTACAAAGATAGTCTTGTTACATGGATTTCCCCTCTATCTTTTATTAGACCATGATCCCATATTTAATTATAATTTTAAAAATGTAATTCATAATTCATTGGGTACAAAATTTAATTTCAATACAACTTTTTATCCGCAATATAAGGGATTTTTTGAGTGGATGATTTATAACGAATAAAATTTTCAATTTTTTTGATGGATTACTAAGGAATTTGTTATCTATATGTATCATTAGTTGAATTATATTTAAACAATACTTTTCAATTCATTATATAGATGGACCCTTTTGATGTAGTATATATAAAGTGATTTTAGACTATAGTTTGTTGGGACAAAGTTGGTGAAATAATTTTTTTTATACTAGGGTTGGTATAAGAAATGGTTGAGAATTTTAAGATGATCCAACTATATATGAGGATGAGTAAAATTAGACATAATATTTACATGGAAAACACATAAAATATATTTCTTTTGAGGTAGGGGATCATGTTTTTCTTTTTGTTTTTGTATAGAAAATCAATATTCATTTGGTTGAACAAGGGTATCTAAATCTTTGATTCGTTGGACGCTATGAAATCCTTGTGAATGTTGGACCAATTTCCCAGCAAGTAGACTTGTCTTGGAGTTTATTAGATGTAAATGACATATTTATCGTTTAATTGTTAAGAAAATATTTGTCAAATGCATCTCATATTTTGAGCGTTGAAATATTTCATCAAAAAGAAATCTATTCTTATAAAAATAAACAATACGGATTCTTGATTGTAGAGATAAAATATTATAAAGTAAGTCAATTCAGTATGTTAAGGCTTTGTGGGAAAATATCCCAACTTGTTTAATAATGAATAAAATTTAGATGATGCAATTTAAAAAAGGGGGAAGTGTGTAAAAAACTAGGCAAATTTAATAATAAATTTCAAGCCTTATTAATACTTTTTTATTATATTTTATATAGTTATATTCATTATAATAATATTAAGTTTAGTAAAAATGTAAATAGTTTTTATTCACATTGAAGTATTATAATGTTTTATTTAAAATATTAATTTATAAATTATTGAATTATAATTTAAAAATATAAACTTCAAATTTGAAATGATTCTATCAAATTTATCATAGGGTGAAATGTTGAGTTGTTAGAAGAATAATTATTTATTAGTTAATAGAAAAAATATCAAATGTTCCTATAAAACTAGCATTTCGTTTCATTAAATAATTTATTTTAACATTATATTAGATATTAAATTAAAATAAATTTCCTTTAAATATTCATAATTTAATTAGTTTCATAAGAATCATCATTATACCTTATTTGTTTATAAATTCACTTTAGGGATTAAAACACATTTACCTAAAATCTATTTATTATCCAATTTTTTATTTTTATTTTGAATTATTTTCATCAAATTATAAAAAATGAATATTAAAAAATGGATTCAATATTTTTAATCAAGAGTTACAAATTTGGAGAATAGTTCTTTTTTATTTTTGGTCATTATAAATATTGATCGTAGTAATATTTATCACCTCAGTATAGAAAAATCGGGAAATTAAGGTTAAAAGTAGTGTAAAAGGCCTAAAAATGTCTATAAAACTTGTATTTGTTTTATTGGATAAGTTCATTGGACCATGAAAAAAATTATAAAAATGTGGAAATTTTTTCTATTTTCCTTAGACAATTTCCTTAGTGTATTTATTTAATAAATAATCAAAACAAAATTTCTCTCTTTTTGTTTTAATATTAATACGAAAATAATGTAAATTATATTAAAAACTCTAAAAGAATTATTTTTTTGGGTGAGTTATAGTTTTACAAGAATTTTATATATAAATATAATATATTTAAGTGGTTTTAAATGTATATATTAAAATTCCATTAATATCTTGATGCAATTAAACTCAAATTCAATGAATAGTTCTAAAAATTATATTAATGAAATTTTATAATAAACAAAATAATATGAAATGATTTAAAATTTTAAAAAAATAATATCTTTAGATAAGTGAATTAAATATGGTTTATAATATCAATAATCTGATATTTATAGACATTTTCCGTTTATAGTAACTTTCATGACTCCTAGAGTGTAAAAAAAAATTGATGTCAAGGTAATAATGAAGAGGGTTGATGAGGGTTAAAAAAAGAGTTAATGGCGAAAAAATCACCTAAACGTGTATAAATTTTACTGGATGATAATATTTTGACCTATAATCATATTATATTCAAAATTTATAATTGTTTTATATTTTTAATTGAAAATTAATTTATATTAATTTAACACTTTAAGTTATTCCTAGAGTTCCCCTCCGCTAACTTATAAAATAGAACATCATCTCCTCTCTTCCTTATACATTTTTAGCATAATAGTTCATCCAATAAATACCAATGTATCTGCCATTATTTATTACTCATTTTCTATATATCATGTCTTCACAAAAATACTAAACATTGAAGTCTTAAGGTGTAAAGACAAATAGGTTATCTAATGGAAAATTATAAATTATGACCAAACTATTTCAGGTTTATTTCTTATTTAGTATCCTAAAATTTTATTTAAACATTATGATATAATAAAATAAGAATGTTAAATATTAAAAAGCTTTCTATGATTATTATAGAACCCATTTTTATTTAATTTTTCATATTATAGGAAATTTAAACACCACTCTTGAGTATATGTTGATTAATTACTCCATTAAGGGATGTGTTTCGTTTTACATCACCACCACTAATAGATATTTATAATGATTGATTTAATGTATATATTTTAAATTAATTAAAATTTTACTATTCTAATAAGATGATATATCATCTTTTTTTACCCTTCCTTGTGCTGGAAAATGATAACGCCATTCGTGCATACGTGTGGATTAGCACCTCCAGGAAGTGATATGATTAGTTTATCCCATATTCCTTCCATGTATGATTAAAAACTTATTTTTAATATATAAAATTGTTAATTTTGTCATTATTATAATTATAGAGATTAGAGAACATAAACCACTTAGGCCACATTCAACCTACCCAAGCTATTTTGGGATTATAAATCAAATGTCCTAAAAATGTATAAAGTAAATGTAACTAATTATATAAATAAAAAAATAATGGTAATGAATTTCATAAAATAGATAATAATAATGGAGTAAACATGAAAAAATCTCTTAATAAAGTAAATAAATAACATAAGTTTATTTTTCAGGAAGATAACAAATGTACGTGAGGAGTCATACTCATGTTAAGAGACACTTTAACTCAAAAACACATTTTTTATGTTTCAATGATTAATTTATTAAATATTTTTCATCCATGAAAATATTATTAAAATTATTTCGTGGTTGAATTTATGTGTAAATTTATGAATTATAAATGAAATTTTATGTAAATATTATTAAAAGAATGTTCTTTTTTAATATATATGAGATCATGCATTTACCCTATTATGAATATTTTATAGGTTTTTTCTTCCTTTATAATGATCCATGTTTTCTTCAATGAAAAACTCTTGTTTTATTTATTCTTGGTATTCCTGTTTTTAAAATGTGATTTTAAAAGGAAAGGGTATTTCAACCTCCATAAGTGTTTTTTATATGGGTTAAAAATAAAATTTTAATGATTTAATGATAAAAAGGTGCAAGAATACTTTTCTAATTCATGGTGTAGTACTTGAGCATTATAGATGATGATGAATGTTCCCAATACAACTTATATGAACAGCTGAGCTTGATACAACTTATATGAACCAATGACATTGATACAACTTATACAAACTGGTGAGCCCGATATAGCCTATACGAATGGGTGAGGATAATATAAATTATTTATTGGGGGTTCCTAATATAGATTTTAATTAATTGGGTGATTTTAATTGTCTTTAAAGTTAATAAATAAAGAGTTATATGGGGTTGTATCTCATGCGGATTTAATTAGGCTATAGTTATTTCTAACATAGGTTATGAATATAAATCCCTAAGTTTACTAGAAGGGTTTATATTTAATTTCTATTTGTTTTAGGAGTTTTATTTGGGTAAAAAGAATATGTTCTTCATTTGGATAGTATTTATTCCATATGGTCAAACAATATTGTGTAAACTTTAATATTTTATGTATTTTCATGTTTTTTACTAGTCTAAAAAATTACTTACTTTTATGTCCCTTATTGAGGATTTTAGGCTCACACAAATTTTTAAAGTTTTTTCAAAGAGTTTAAGGATGAGTAATAACAAATTATAAGTGAAGTTAAAAGTAATGAATGTTTTTCATGAAAAGAAATTATGTTTCATTTTAAAACTCTTATATTGTTGGTGTAATGTCCTGGCCTAACTGACCACTAATATAGTAGCCGAACTAGTTGGTCACATGGCCTCCAACATACCTCTCTGTATGCCAGAAGATGCTGACTAGTAGGGAGGGTGTAAAGGGGAGATAAAATGGAGACTATACCCTCATAATTAGAGTAACAAAATTGTATAATAGAAACTAAAGAGGAGATAACATTGGAAGAAATAAATAAATCAAAGATACAGTAGTAGATGGAAAATATTATAATAACTGAAGAAAGTTAACCAATTCAAATTTCTAAAACGCATTAATGTATGTTATTGTGATGTTACATAACTTAAAACAATTGAAATATGGTTGGAAATAGAATATTACTATACATGAAATAATAAAATGACAAAAATTATTAGACGATGATCTCCAAGAGCATATTGAGCTTTATCTCTGTCTTTTGCTCCTAAATCTTAGGTAAATGTAAACAAAAACCAGAAAATTCTAAAGAACGAAAAACATAATGTCTACATAGGTACCCTAGTTCAATGTCATTCTGAGTAGGTTATGATGTAAAAATTTCAGTTGGATGGAAGCCATGTCCTCTAGACCAATCTAGTTATTTCAATATAAATTAAGCCATGTGTAGTTATAGAATAATAAAAAAACCTGAATACATAAAAAACAACCTACCTAGGTTTATAAGGGACACCTAACGGCTATACATGATTTGTATCATAGATGAAAAGAATGTTTTAACAATAACTATATAGATAATAATAATAATATATATTAAAGTCATATATTGTATCCACCTATATGAACCGAGTGCATTCTGAGGCCTAATGTTCATATACCTAGAATACTTGTGCCGAATTTAATGGGACGTAACTCACTTTTCTAGGACCAGTTTGATGATCCTAAAATATCCAATGATAGGGTACATGACCTATATCCATATATAGTGATAGTGGAATACTACTTCACTTAAGATGGAAAGTGTGAATTTCATAGAAACACTCGTAGATTGAATGTGGTGCTCAAAATACAATCACCCATATGGTATCATTGGTGGATAGGGTACATTTCATACATCCCTATAGAGTGAGAGTGCCATACTACTACACTCAAAAGAGAGGGTGGTCCACCAAAAAACACTATAAGATGTAATTCAATTTTCAAAATCCCATTTCCTATATATTAGTAGTGGTGTGAGATACCATACGTAACACCAATGAATGGAAGTGTGATTACCATCCCTTCTCATCACCCTATTACCATCGTAAACAGCCTATTTAAAGATGCATATCATGTATAGATGGCATGGATAATTACTTACCATCCATTTCAACTCATGTGGATAAATTATATATATAATATTCATGATCATTAATTTCGTAATACATAAGAAAAAACCACTAATGTATTTCAAATTAAACAATAAAAATGCATGGTTTATCTATCCAAAATTTATGTCCACCCTTTAAACCATTAAATTATTATAAGTTTTTATTATTAAAATTATCCAATGGTGTGATCATACCACACTAATAAATTCCATTTCAAACAAACCATTTAATTCTGGCCATTAAATTTCTAGATCAAGGCAAACCATTTTAACAATTTTAAGGACCTCTTAGGATGTATCATTTGAATGAAAAAATTAACTACATGGATAATTCCAATAAAATGCTAGGACAAGCACCTAGAAGGTTCCCTGGTTGATTCAATATTTATACAAAGGGAACTTCACTATTTAATGACATCAAAAGATTCCATATTATAAACAATGAACTTAATTCATAAAGAAACACCAAAAAAATAATCCAAAAAAGAATAAATATCTAACAATTACTTTCCAGCTTAGAACATAGCACACCTTCATTAAAGGGGTTTTATTATAAAACATAAATTTTTTTATTAAAAAAATAATTTTACATAACTAAGAACTTCATTCAAGAGTCACAATTCAATTTATCATAAAAGCATTAAGAATAAAACTAATGAATTCTCAAATTTAAAAGGTAGTAAAAGGGATCCAACCTCAAGAATGAGACCAAGACAAAGACTTGACACTTAATGTTTCCAGCTACGACCCCTGGAATCTAGTCCTACCCACCTCTGAGAATATTCACCTTCATGTATACATAAGAACACCTCGCCCAAATGTAAATATTATCATGGTGATGAATCTTTACCCATCAATCCTTACATATATTCTTATATGCATACATCCGTTAACACTTAAACGTGTACATATTTTTCATATTATATGTAAGCACACATATCCCCTTATATATATATATTAACTTCTATGGATGAATATAAATAAATAAATAAATATATATATATATATATCTGTGTGTGTGTGTGTGTGTCATGAACTAGCCCGATTCGACCCTGAACCAGCCACAAGGGCTAGTTTGTGACAAGTCCTGAGAGGTGTTCCGGATCCTTCTAGGATGGAGACAAGAACCAAGGGCATCAATAGAGTAAACAAGGGAACAATTTTTACATATATAAACAATCAAAAAAAAGGGGAATGAAATGGACAACCCAAAATACATTAGTATAAAAACTGAACTAAACCTTATTTGAATAAGAAACTGAAAGTACAACTAAACCAACAACTCATCTGACCAAACCTGATTAACAAATAACACCATGTGACCCTTATGGTCATTCTCCAACATAGTTTTCACATGTCACCCAAGACGATCAAACTCATGATGAAACCTTCACCAGGGCTACAAACAGAAGAAAGCTCTAGGCGTTAGTATTAAAACTTAGTAGGTTAGCCCGAATACATGCCAACACTATCTGCACGGATCCAAACCCCAACCAATTAGGGAGGGGAGTGAATGGGACCTAATAATTGGTCCGTTGAAACCATAAAAGAAAAAAGTAACTGACTTACTTAAATGATAGAATTATGATCATTGCAATACTACCCACAATCCTTGGACTCCTGAATATGTACCAACTTCGCTCCTAAACCCGTGGCAAGAGCTCTGAGGGATGAAGCATCTCTTGACTCACAGTCAGGATTTGATAATCCCCAACTTTTAATCCATCCCTCAGTTCCACACAGTACTATATAACACTCCCAGGAAGAAAAAAAAGATCAAGAGACATCATATAACTCCCTTCCTCAATAACACATTTTTATCAAAACATTAACATGGAGGTACACCACACTATATTCTCTCACTCCGAATGAAGAGAAGAATGAACAAGGAACACCAAAACACCCACTAAACATCACCAATCACAACTACTACAACTGAGAGAATTAAAATAAAGGGAAGACACTTTAAATCAATCCTAAATAGCTCTCTATTTAAATAAAAGGAATGAGGTATCATTCTAAGAGGTGGATTTAGCATTGGAAATGAATCCTTTGGTCGATCAATGGGAAATATTTCCAACAGAGAACTATTCATGGACACATCACTACATCAAACACATATTTAAAATCCCAATGAAAATTACTCCAAAACCGAGCCACCAACAAGATCTAATCTCAAGATACAACATGAGTATGACTTCTAGATCACAAGGAAGCCTAATTAATTAACAAAAGCTTTTAGGACATAGAAAAAACTAGCAACATGAGCATTTGTCTATAAACAAAGGCCACAATTTTTCATCTCAAAAAACTTTTGAAAAAAACTAATATGGTGGGATTCTACATTCTGTAATGGTGTTTCATCAAGTCACACCAACACACACATTTACATGCCACCCTAGGCACCCAAAATCCATGACATTTAGGCCATCCTTACAGATTTCAACAAAATCATGCATGTGGGCACCCATGAAAACACCAAAGGCTTAAAAAAACAATATCCTTCCAAAAATCATGTACCTTCAAAAGGAACACCAACCACCATGCCAAAAAACCCTTTTCATGTTTGATAAAACAAACCACACTTCCTCAAGAACCATTTCATTAAAAACCTTCCCCTTTTCATTTTTAACAACTTTTAAAACAACCTTGCTACCCCAAACAACCACTTCCCATTTTCTAAAATTTAGCAAGGTATCTTTTCATAATCTAATGGTCATTAAGACCAATAACCATTCTATGAAAACACCAACTGCTCAAAACCTATTTCCAAAACCAAATCATCAAATTCAAACAATTTTCAACATCAAAAAACCCACAATTTAAAAAATGATTCAAAATCACCATAAAATGATTCACACTTTCAAAAGAATTTATTCCCAAAAACCACAAGTTTATATTATGGATAATCAAATCTCGTTAAATCATTTCAAGTTTCTCATTTTTTTCCCAAAAACACAACCTTCCAAAAACATTATTATATTTAATTTTTGAAGACCCCTTTTTTGAAATTTAAAAATCCAATACTTTCTCTAAATCCCATTTTTACAATTCTCATATATGTATTTTCAATATAAAAATTCAGAATTCAAGAAAGGTCCAAGAAATCCACCAAAGTGGACTAGTGTCGCTGGGTGACTTGACCATATGGTTGGAGGCCATATGTCAAACACAACACCAACACAGAGAGACTTATTAGGACCATGCTCCATCTCTACATGTCTTTCCAGGCCCTGTGAGCTCACAGAGGCCATTAGTCAGACTCCACTTTTCATATCCCAATAGTAAACAATCAACAAGAACAAAGGGAACTAATAAAACCGGACATCCCGTCAAAACTCAAGGATCGAGAAGAGTAAGAGTTCACGACGCGCTTCCGTACTTACCCCTCAAGTCCAAAAAATCCTACTCCATATAAATTGACATTCACCTAAAAAACAATGGCGCTCTAAAAAGAATGTTCTTCTAAGAGTTGACCTCATTTGATAATATTTTGTCAAGAACCAGCCTGAGTCAACCCTGAACCGGTTACAAGGGCCTGCCTGTGACAAGTCCCGAGAGGCATTGAAGATACTCCTAGGATGGTGAAAGGAACCAAGGGCATCAATAGAGTACATAGAGAAATGATTTATACTATATATAAATAATCAATCAAACCTTGGAAAGAAATGGAGAGCCCAAAATACATTTATATAAAAACTGAACTGGACATTATTTGAACAAGAAACTGAATGTACAACTAAACCAACAACTCATCTAACCAATCCTGATAACCAACTGACTCCATTTGACCCTTATAGTCACTATCCAACAAAATGATCACATGTCTCCCAAGGAGATCGAACTCAAGCAGAAACCCACAAAATGTCTAAAAAAGAAGAAGACTACAGGCGTGAGTATTAAAACTCAGTAGGTTAGCCCGACATTTTATTCCCTATGCACATCATTTAAAATAAAGGAAACGTCAATGTCAAGTTTTAAATACCAGATATAAAGGTATGTTTTTTGAATGATTTCCCATGCTATATAAAAAAAATTACCAGACAAAACCTTGCATGTTTTGTAAATAAGAATGCTAGCAAGAATTTTCAAAGATGTGCAACTTCAAAATGAAAATAGTTTTGAAGATGGATGATTTAAAGAATTTAAACTTTTAAATAAATCAAACACACTAATTAATTTACCAACAATACACACCGTATGTCGATGGTCAGTTCAAAATTTCCAATGAGCACAAGTCACGGGAACATCCCTAGGAACTAGTTAGTTGTGAGCCCCAGGTACCTCGTGTATTGGTGAAAGTAACCATAATAAATACCCATTATCATACACACAAGTCACTTGTAGGTAGCATACCCATAACCTTGTGGTCCCCAAAAACATCATTATCATAGTAAAGTTAGTGTTGTCATCATCAAACATGCTACGTTAAATAGGGGCCAAACCCCATGGAATCACTAGCATACTAGTACATGCCCGCCCACCTAGATACCCTGGATACCCTTTAGTGATCAATAAAGTTACACATATTATCAAATACACATTCCACATAAAAATTCCATTACAAAACCATAAACACACAAATATTCAGCAAACATGCTTCACATTTCTTTCACAAATCAGTAAACCACTATAAAGGTTTGTAAAACAATTTTAAGGAGTATAAGGAGGCCTTGCACATAAAATCCATTCAAAAATTCTCTTTTAAGGCCCCAAACCCATAAATAAAATAGAAACACATATTTGAAATCCCCAAAACTAGTTAATAAATAATCTTCATGGACCATAAAATTTCCCCAAATGATAGATCATGAAATACACTTGGAAACCATTTTTATAAAAAAACAAATTCCAAATGGGTATTTAAGCCTTTCTAAAAACTATCATTTGACCAAGGTATGCACTTTAATTTCATTAATGAGTTGTATAAACATCATTTATAGTAGAAAAACACATTCATAAATCCATTAAAACATTCAGGTTACATATTCAAAACACTACCATTTTCATAAGGATGTGAAAGATGCCATTTTTTGAGAACTCAGACCAAAACATGTTATAAACCAAAACCCAATTGTTTGTAACAACAAATACAAAATGGAAAGCCATATGAGGACCCAAAATACCGTTTATAATTCTTATAAGTAATTTATAAATCCAAAAAATAATTCTTAAATCAAATATAACACATAAATCCCAACTGAGAAATTTAACGAACACATGGCATGCCCTTTTAAACAAAACAATTAATTTTAAGTACTTGAAAATGAATAAAACAACAATTTCATGCCATATTTTATACAAGATACTATAATATATTCAAAATAACATAAACCGGGTTCTAAAACTCACAAAATAGATTTTAAAGATATTGGAACATTTAAAGAAAAACTTAGTGTGCACTTTTATGACAAAACAACACTACATTTCACAAAACAACGACTAAAAAACCATTTTGCACACAAAGAAAATTATCAAAATGTTGAAAAATAATAATGATAATATATATCAGATGAAAAGAATATGAAAATGATGAATCTTAAAAGATAAAGTCATGTGAAAGGGATATCCAACCTCAAATCCTTGGCATAATGGAAAAGCACACCCAATATCACCATCCAAGGGTTTCTAAACCCTAAACCTATAATGACCAGACCAAAAAGAAAAAAACCCCATAAAAATAATATTATATCATACCTCTAGGTCAATCAAAACTATTAGAGATATAAAACCAAGAAATAATGAAAGGAGGAAGAAGAGGGATGAGAAAGGAGAAGGAATCTCACATTTTCAACTATAAAACTCTTCGTCTTCCATTAGATATGAACCCTTAGAGAAAAGGGAATGAATTGAAACTTTTGGAGAGTCTATTAAGGTATGAAAGAGCCAGGGAAATAATATTTGTGGGAAAAAGAGTATGAATGGAACTATTTCGAATGAATGAATTTACATTTGTGATTCTAGAGAATTTGAGAGACATTGAGAAGGTTTCCCTAATCTGTGACCCATATGATCTCCAAAGAGGTAAAATTGATAATGGGGGTGTGTAAAAGGTTATTTTATTGGAGTGGGAGGAGTAATCACCAAAAAATATTAAAAATTGAATTAGATATAAAATAAAAAAACTGTTTTTTAAACAATATATGGGATTATGGGTTGGCGCAATACCTAAATAAGTAACCCCAATTCACCATGATTATGAATATCTGAAGGGTTAAAAAGGATATGGTTGCATTAATATGTTAGTATAGGACAATTTTGAAGTAGAATGATTCAAAAATGATAAAATATTAATTAGTTATAAAAGAAACAAAATATGTTTTTAAATATGGAAATGGGCTCACAGTTGTCCCAAATTATGAAGTAACCGCTCTTTCTCCAAAAAATCCTAAACAAGCAATGGAGAACCCAAATTAGGGTGATTAGATATATACAATAGTTCAAAACTTAAAATTAGTCTCACCCAACACCTAATAAAAGGATAGGGATTTTTAATGAACCAGATGCAAACCATGACATGAAAAGAAGAAAAAAACCAGGTGGGACAATTATCCCCACCATAAATTCTTTCCGCCCCCGGAAAGAAATAGTAAATTCTAGTTGATTGATCAACACCTAATAATTAATTATCTATATGTTCCAGTCTACTAATCTAATTAAACACCATAAACCATTAATGGAACTTAATCCTCTTACCTCAACCATAACACCAACTCTCACCCACTTCTAGAGAATCAAATAAAAGATCGAGTCACTACCTCTACAACCAAACCAAGAACCCAGTTGTTCGGCCTTTTACCAATGAACCCAAAAATCACCCAAAAAAATAAAGATCATGAAAACCAAAGATTCCAGTGGATTATGGTATGGACTCCCCACCATTAAGAAACAAGTAGCAATAGATAAGTTCATAGGTGGAAAAGTCAATGAAACCCATGGTGGGTCTCCCCACCATTATAACCCAACTTGCAACGAAAAAACAAGAATTCAACATGAGCTAGAATCGAGCCTCACTCACACAAGTCAACCAAAACTCTCCTACACAAACCTACCAACCAAAGTTGAGAGGAACACGACATAAAAATTTACGCTACCCACTCTCGAATGGATGCGGTAAGAACTTGGCCAATACTCTCTGCATGAATCCAACCCCCCACCTATTTGGAAGGGGAGGGAAGGGGACCTAATCCTTGGGCCATTGAAACCACAAAATAAACAAAGTAACTGAATCACTGAAATGGTAAAGGTATGATCTTAGAAATACTACCCATAATCCTAGAACTCCTAACTATGCGCGAGCTTCACTTCAAAACCTATGGCGTGAGCTCTGAGGGATGAAGCATCTCTTGACTCGTAGTCAGGCTTTGATAATTTGCTACTCGTATTCCATCCCTTAGTTCCACACAGTACAATATAACACTCCCAGGAATAAACAATAGATCAAGAGACACAATGAAACTCTCTTCATCAACAACACATGTTTAGAAAAACAAGAACATGGAGGAACACAAAACTATATTCTCTCACTACAAATTAGGAGAATAATGAAAAAGGCACACAAAAACACCCACTAAACATCACTCAGAAAAACTACTACAACTGAGAGAATCAAAATAAAGGGAATATGATTTAAGGAGAGCCCAAACAGCTCTCTATTTCAACAAACAGGCTGAGGTATCATTCTAAGAGGTGGATTTAGAATTTTAAATGAATCCATAGGTTGATCAATAACAAAGATTTCCAATGGAGAAAAAATCATGGCCACATGACAACATCAAACACATCTTTAGAAACCCATTGAACATTACTCCTAAACAGAGTCGCTAACAAGATCTCATCTCAAGATAAAACAAGAGTATGACTTCAAGACCACAAGGAATCTTACTAAATAAACAGCTATTCTAAGAAATAGAAAAAACTATCCCCATAACAATTAGTTTATAAACAAAGGCCACAACTTTTCATCTCAAAACAGTTTTGAAAAAAAAACATACTTGGTGGCTTTCTATATTCACCAATGGTGCTTCATCAAGTCTCAACCACGTGCACATTTCCATGCCACCTAGGCACCCAAACACCATTCCATATAGGCCATCCTTCTAGATATTAATAAAAACATGCATGTGAGCACCCATGAAAACACCAAAGTCTAAAAAAACATAAATAAAAAAATCATGTACCCTGAAAAGGAACACCAACCACTATGTCCAAAACCCCTTTTCATATTTCACAAAACAAACCACACTTCATAAACCATTTCCTTAATAACCTACCCCTTTTAATTTTTAAAAACTTTTAAAACAACCATGATACCCCAAACAAAGCATTCAAATTTCCTAAAATTAATCAAGATATATTTTCATAATCTAATGACCATTGAGGCCAATACCATTTCTAATAAAAACACCAACCACTCAAAACCAATTTCCAAAACAAATTCCTCAGAGTCTAACACTTTTCAACATACGAAAACAACCAATTTAAAACAAATATTCAGAATCAATTTCAAACGATTCACACTTTAAAAAATATGTATTCCAACAAACCACAAGGTTAGATTATAGATAATCCAATCCCGTTAAATCATTTCCACTACTTATTTTTTTTTCCAAAAAACAAAACCTTCCAAAACTATAGTTATATTTAAATTTTAAAGACCCATTTTTGACATTTAAAAATCTAATATTCCCTTTAAAACCCATTTTTACAATTCTCATACAAGTATATTGAAAACAAAAATTCCAAATTCAATAAATTTCCAAGAAACCCACAAAAGGGAACTAGTGTCAATTGGTCACTTGACCATATGGTTGGAGGCCATATGTCAAACGCAACACCAACACAAAGAGACTTATTTGTACTATTCCCCAGCTCCACATGAATTTCCAGGCCTTGCGAGCTCATGAAGTCCTTTAGTCAGACCCCCCTTGTCATATCTCAACAGTAAACCGTCAACAAGAACAAAGGAAACTAGTAAAACTAGACATCCTGTAGAAACATGAGGATCAGAACGAGTAAGAGTCCATGATGATCTTCTTGAACATACCCCTAAAATAAAAACAATCATACTATATCAACCTTAAAATATCCCCAAATAACAAGGGTTCTCTAAAAATAATGGTCTGCTATGAGCCGACCTCCTTTGATACCATTTTTTCACGAACTATCCCGAGTCGAACCCGAACCGGTCACAAGGGAAAGCCCACGATATGTCCCAATAGGCGTTCCCGATCCTCCAAGGATGGAGAAATCACCAAGGGCTTCAATGGAGTACATAAGGGAATCATTTTAACCATATTTAAACAATCAAACAAACAGATGAAAGAGATGGACCACCCAAAATACATTTATATTAAAACTGAACCGAACATTATTTGTACAAGAAGCTGAAAGTACAACAAAACAAAATACTCATATGGCCAAACCCGATAACCAACTAACTCTATATGAACCTTCTAGAAACTCTCCAACATAATTACCACACATCACCCAAGGAAATAAACTCAATCTAAAACCTGTATAAGGGCTAAAAAGAGAAGAAGATTGTACGCATGAGTATTAAAACTCAGTAGGTCAGCCTGATATTCTATTCCCAATGAAAATCCATTAAAATAAAAGAAAAATCAATTTAAAGTCTTAAATAAAATATATAAAGGTATTTTTTCCCAATGAGGTCCCATGATATAAAACAATTACCATATAAAAACTTGCATGTTTTATAAACAAGAATGCTAGTAACAATTTTCAAATAGGTTCAACTTCAAAATGAAAATAGTTTTCAGGAGGAATTATTTAAAGAATTTACACTTTTAAATAATTCACACACACTATTGAATTTACCAACCAAACACACTATATTCTAACAATGAGCAGAAAATAGTGAATGAGAACAAGTCACAGGAACACCCCTAGGCACTAGTTGGTTGTGTTCCCCAGGTACCTCGTTTCTTGGTGAAATTAACCATAATAAATATCCATTATCTTGCACACAAGAGACTAGTAGGGAGAATAAACATAACTAAGTGGTCCCACAATATCATAATCATCATAGTTTAGATAGTTTTTTCATTATCAAACTAGCTATGTGAAACAGGGTCCAAACCCCACGGAATCACTAGCATACTAGTACACGTCCCCCCACCTAGAAACCCTAGATTCCATTTAGTGCTCAATAAAGTTACACATATTATAAATTAAATTATACACATAAAAATTACATTAAAAAACCATAAACACATAAAAATCCCACAAACATTCTTCATATTTCTTTCATGAATCAATAAACCACTAAAAAGATTCGTAAAACAATTTGAATGAGTATAACGAGGCCTTGCACATAAAATCCCTTAAAAATGATCTTTTAAGTCCCCAAACCCATAAATAAAATATCAACCACGAGTTTCTGCCGAAAAATGAATTAATAAATCATTTTCATGGACCAAATAATTTCCCCAACATATAGAACATGAAATACACATGGAAACCATTTTTACAGAAAAAACAAATGCCAAACGGGCCTTTATGCCTTTACCAAACTATCATTTGACCAAGGTATGCATTTAACTTTAATTAAATAGGTGTATACAAACCATTTACTATAGATAAAAACATTCATAAATCCCGTAAAACATTCAAGTTACATATTCAAAACACAACAATTTTTCTAAGGATGTGAAAGAGGCCATTTTCCAACAACTCAGGCCAAAATATGTTGTAAACCAAAACCTATTTATTTGTAAACCCAAATAAAAATATAAAGACATATGAGGACCAAAAATAACATTTATCATTATTCCAATTAATTTTTAAATCTTAAAAAATTATTTTTGTATAAAACATAACACATAAAGGTCAACCTGGAAACTTACCGAACACATGAAATGCCCTTTAAAACAAAAACATTATTTTAAGTACATGAAATGAAATAAAAAACCAACTTCATACCTTTTTTTATAAAATATATTTTAATATATTCAAAATATCATAAACCGGGTTCTAAACCTCAAAATATATTTTCAAAAGATGGTGGAACATTTAAACAAACACTTGGTGTGCACTTTTATAACAAAACAACACTACCTTTCACAAAACAAAGACTAAAAAAATATTTCTCACACAAATAAAATTATCCAAATGCTGAAAAATAATAAAAAACTTATATATCAGATTAAATCTATATGAAAATGATGAATCTTAAATTATAAAGGCAAGTTCAAGGGATATCCTACCTCAAATCCTTGGTGTAATAGAAACACACACCCAATATCACCATCAGAGGGTTTACAAACCCTAAACATATGAAGACTATACCCAAACAAACAAAAACACCATAAAAATCATAGTATAGAATGAATCTTGGTCTGTCAAAACTATTGGATACTATAAAACCAATAAATAATGAATGGTAGAAGAAGAGGGAGGAGAAAGGAGAAGGAATCTCACCTTTTCAACTAGAAAACTCTTTGTCTTCAATTAAATCTGCACCCTTAGAAATAATGGAATGGATTGGAACTTTGGGAGAGTCTAATATGGTATGTAATAACTAGGTAAAAATGATTTGTGGGGAAAATAGTCTGAATGGAATGATATATGGATGAAATAATTTACCTTCATGATTCTGGACAATTTTAGAGACATTGAGATGTTTTCCCTAATTCGAGACACATATGAGTTCAAAAGAGGTAAATTTGACAATGGGGCTTAGAAAAGGGGTATTGTTTTCTATTGGGAGGAGGAATCACCAAAAAATTTTAAAAATTCAATTAGATAGAGAACAACAAATTATTTTATTAAAATTGGAAATGGGCCTATGGGCTGGCCCAATACCTAAATAAGTAACCCCAATTCACCATGATTATGAATATCTAAGGGGTGAAAAAGGATATGATAGATTTAATATGTCTGTGTAGGACAATTAATAAGTGGAATGAGTAAAAATTATAAAAATGAATGAGTTATAAATGAAACAAAATATGTTCTTAAATATGGAAATGGGCTCACGGTTGGCCCAAATCATGAAGTAACTACCCTTTCTCCAAAAACTCCTAAACAAGAAATGGAGAACCCAAATTAGGGTGATTATAAATATATGGTACTTCAAAAATAAAAATTAATATCACCCAATTCCCAATAAAATGATCAAGATTTTCATTAAACCAGATCAAAACAATGACATGAAAAGAAAAAAACAACGAGTGTGACAATATATATATATATATATATATAATGGGGGAACTTACATATAAACTATTGATAAAGAGGTTAGTCTCATTTGACATGGAAAACCCTGAATCCGCCTGAATGACCAAAAAATATACAACAAATAATTTCTTGGAACCCTAAATTATCATAGGGACCAAAATGGAAGGTACTAAACAAATAAGAAAAAGAAAACTCATGCCCCAGGAGGTAAAGATGATCATAAACAAACTGATCCACTTTACCTTCGGCGGTGGATGTTGTAACATGAAAAAGGTCATCCCAAAAGACCCTTCCCATAACCTAATATCGATGGAAAACCAAAAAAATTGGTTAACCCTTGACCTATGGTTCGGCCAAACCACACAGAGTGCCTTGTTGAAGGAAAAAAACACCAACCAAGGGAGGAGATTATATAAAGAAATATTTCCTTTATACGTATACTACAAACTGGGTGGAAATCCAATAGAAAATAAACAAACTTTGGACGAGCTAATGTGGGGTGTCAGCCGCAACTAGAGAACCCCCCTAGGGGGGGTGCATTGTTATTTGGAGTGGAGAGGGGTGAGACCCATTTAGTTTTTTATTAAAACCTAACTGATAATAATAATATTATTATTATTATTATTAAATCATTTTTTTAATTTAATTTAATTATTTATTTCTTTTTTAAAAAACACACTACATGGTTTGGGTCACATTGTTAGCCAACCCATGTGCTAACCGTTTCGTGAATAATGTTGAGGTCCTTCAAATAACACTAACCATGCATGCTAGGAACAACGTTAGGAAAACCGTTTGCTGCCCGTGTACACCTCGACTACCCCACCTACACATGGCCACTAAATTTTCCATAGAGGGATGCATGGTTTTAGACAAACCATAAGCCTTATGGAAACCCCTTGAAGCCTAATTTTCTAGGTATGATTCTCCTCACAGTCCACATGACACTTGTGAAAATTCATAGATCTTTCCCCAAGATAAAAAAGAACACATTAAAGTGTTCAAACTCTCTGAATTATGCTTCAATGATCAGTTTAAAAAATTCCCCATCCTGTAATTGAAAAAAATTTAAATCCCTTATATTATTTTCTGGCTCAAAAACACGGGACGTCAGAGTGTAAAAACGGTCACTTAGTAAAACCGTTCACATGGTATTATATGTGTTTGTTTTGTAAGTTTCAGGACTTAATTATCAGAAAATATAAATTTAAAAGATCCTAGAAATATTGAAAAGTGAATTTTGGACTAATAATATAGTTTAAATAATGTTTTATGGCTGTGTATTTATAATTATCCATATGTGAACCTACTCCAATACCACATCCACTTTAAAGTATCTAAGCATGGATGTATTTGTAGGAAAACCAATTAATCATTACATAAGAATATTTTAGTATGTCATCATGTATATAGACTAACCTATAGAGTTTTTCCTAATGTTCTTTAACCCCAACAACAAATGAAACTTAACTATTATTTAAAAATATATAAACTAATCACTAAAATCTCCAAACCCTACTTAAATTAAAAATGATGAAAACTAAGATAAAGATACATAAATAATTCATTGATAATATGGTTTCAAAATTAAATCCACATATAGTTACACAACCCAAGTACCTTAAGGTTTAGGGTATTAGATATTTTCTACAAAAATAACTTATTTTACAACACTTCTAAAATTTAATCCATATTCAAGATCCAATATACACTTTATACACATATCACATGGTATAATTATCTTTATAACATGATAAATGGAATCATAAGAAAGAGGTGATCTCAAATAATCTATAAGGGAAAAGGCATCAATAATGGATTAAACATGAAGTATAAAATGAGAAATATATAAGTATTATAATAAAATAATAAAAGACTATGGATAATAATCATAAAAATTGATGGAGAAATATAACATCATAAGAAGATCATTAAGGACTCATAATAAATGTACTAGCTTAAAAACAAAGACCAGTAATCATGAAACATATTAGAATGATATTAAAGTGAAGAGTACTTTTAAAATAATCCATAATTAGGAATACATAGAATAAAATTAAGAAAAAAAATAAGTCGGTCACTCAATCATAAAAATAGGATTTATTATCTTTGTGAACATGGATAATCAACAACCTATTCACATGTAATATTTTGAGTGGAGATTAACACCTTCAGATCAAATATTTATAATCCTAGTGACTTAATAACCCATTCAATTAGAAAATTTTGAGTAGAGTGTAATACCATCACTGTCACATTTTTTGAACCTAGTGTCTTGATAACATATTCCCACATATAATTGTGATTAAATATTATGGCCATCATGGTCACCCATTATAAACCTAAAAACTTATTATCATTTTCACATAAAATATCTACCTCATGAGAAATAATGTTTTACTCAATGAGTTGGTAGAAGATATAAGTTTTACCCAAATCATAATAAATTTATATGTGTGATACCTGAAAATAATCATCACAAAACAATATGAACAATAGAAATAAAATGGGTTTCTTGATATTTTTAAATTATCATATAAATAACCCATTGAAATAAAATAGGACTCATAAAACATTGAAAAATCATCATGAATTAAATCTCTTGATAATGAAAACCTAATCACCAAAAATAATCACATAATAAAGTAATAATAATGGGAGAAACATGAAACATACTCCATTGGATATATATAAGAAAGAAATTGAATTCATGAAAAGATATTTTTGAAATCAATTCTTATCTCACATTTTAAAAGTTATATTTATGAGAATATTTTAATATTTACTCCATGGTTTTATGAAAATGAGAATAAAATATATCATAAAATTAGATTTGGTATAAAACTCTTTTTCGAAGAAATAAAATGAGAAAGTTAAAATTATTTGAACGTTTACATTAATATTTTTAATATGGGTAAAATGAAAAGAATTAATGATTTCAAAATTGGGTAGTTAATATACTTTAAAAATCTTTTCTTTTAAAAAGAATCATTAAGAATGGAAACTCAAAAGAGGATTAGATATTTTAAAATAGAAAATATAAAATAATTTAAAAATAGTTATATTAAGAATATTCTTTAATAATGGAAAATATACATAAGGGTTATCAAATAAAAATGATGAGTGGATGAGATGGTTTTTTATTTTTAATTTTTGGAAAAACATTTTGAGTAATATTAAATTTCCTTATTAAAAAACCACATACATAAAATGATAATGAATACTTTGATTTAAAATTAATTAAGTATAATAATAAAATCATCAGAGTTAAAATCATATTCAATTTCAATTCGTGTAAGGAGAACATTGGTTGGAATTGAAAACATGGATATGGAATAAAAGTCCAATAAATGTTATAGGAATTATTCTTAACAAATTTATTTCTAACAAAACAATATAATCATAAAGTAGAATAATTTTGTGCGAAACATGTTTTTACGCCAAATATAATGTTAAAGTAAACTATGACACCATTATCGGTTTAATAATAAATTTATAAATATAATAGTAAAAATGAGTTATCACAAACCATGTAAAAGATTTGATTCAGAAAAACCCCTTACAACCTTAGTAACTTTTAAATTAGAAATCCATTAGATTAAGAAAATTAAATATAAAATTTAATATCATGAAACATAATATAATCATGCTGAAAAATGAAAATGGGAAATTATTTACAACATCTGAAAGGAATCATTGGGTTTTACATAAACATATCTTAAGGGATTTAAATTTGATACAAAGAAACGCTTATAAATAAAAAAATATAATTAAATATAATATAATCAATATATAAATGTTAATATAAATTTCTAATTAAACGATATAAAATAAAACATGGTGTATAATATAAACATGTCTCAGTAAATGAAAATTGAGATCGAAACCCTTACTTTCTTTCTATGATTAGTTGATGACACTCTATCCTCATAAAAAAACAAAGATAAATTAATAGCCTATTTAATGAACTTAATCATAAATATTACACTTTTATAAAAATTATTATAATTATTTATCATCTGTACATTATTTTTTAAAACGTATTACGACCATATGGTGTTATTAACATTAATTATTTTTCAAAGGTTTAACAATTTTGATATCATTAACCATTAATTGATATCAAGTTAATTATTTATATATCTTCTAATTTTATTTAATATATATAATATATTTATTTAAAATTTATTTATTTAATTAAATTTGTTTTTTGGTTATGTTATGTAAAAATTAAATTGAAAACAACTTATTTTGTTAATTTTAGTGAACAAGAATGTTACTTAAATAATAAGTCAAATAATAAATACAATATTTATAGAAATATATAGTAATACTGATTTTATAAATATATTATAATATGTTTTTTACTATTCCCTGAGTCATACATAAGTGTATTTTAATGCATTATTCTTTTAGGCTTTGAAACTCACCCAAACTTGAACATCATTTAACTGGAATTGAGAGTATGGTTAAAGAGATGTTTACATTGAATTATTGTAATTATAATAGAATAATAATAATATTTTTTTTATTATTGTGATCTATATTTCAATATTTTTAAATATTGTATGAAAATATAAATGAAATACAAAAAAATGATTCATCGTGGAGGTGGTTATCCACACATACCCATGATAGGAGTTCACGTTTCACAACACACGAGAGGGAGTGAAGGTGTATATTAAATTTAAATTTAAGGATAATAATTATATTATTTTCATAATATTTATTACTTATTACCACTATTAATACCACCCATTAAAATCGATAAAAAAATGATATCACTTTGTAGAGGCGATAGTCTAATTAACACACTAAAGATGCTCTTTTGTTTTCCTATGTGGATGAAAATGAATAAATAATGGTTATACCATTAATATAAAAACATATAAGTATAATAATAATAATTTATTATTCATTTTATTATGGTGATAAACTTTTAATGGGATAAATTTTAATAAAAATGCACAAGAAGTTGATAATAATTACATTGGAGTCATGATTTTTCCCTTGTAAGTTCCATTAAAATAGAAGAGATTAGAATAACTATTAGTGAAAAGAGAATTATTATTTTTTGTTATAGGGCTCTTGAGAGAGTTATATTGTAAATTTTTATGTAGAAAATTGGAATATCGATTTGTGTTTGAAATGGTGTAATTGATCTACTTTTATAATAGAGGAAAATGGCACTTTTGGAAACACTCTTTATATTTTAATAATGCGAGGACAATATTCAAAATTAATGGATCCAGTGTTTAGAAATTATTAATTTTGGGATGTATTTGGGTTAATAAATACACAAAAATGGGTTGAAAAACTTGTTTGAAACATTTTATATGTCATTTATTATTTTCTTTTTATATATTTCGATTTTACTTTTTCACTAGGAAAAAATTTATTACTAAGTTATTTTATGTTTTAACAAGAATATAACTTATCCCTTATAATTTTATATGTATGATCGAACTAAATTTAACATATATTTAATCTAATTAAATTTATTAATATTATAAAATTAATTTTTAATTAAAATGGATAAGGAGTAGAAAAATAGTTTTGTTAGAAAAATGGCATTTTGGCCAGTTTTGATCATTAACATCAATGAATATTGAATAAATATTAAATTAGTGTTAATATATTTATTTGTGTGTCAATAAATAATATAATATTATTTATTTTAAGTATTTCAATTGAATAAACTCAATGAAAATTCATTCATATTAATAAAACAATAATTTTAAAATAATTTTTTCTCCATTATCATAGTAATTGACATTAATCCAAAAAATTCATATTTTATACCCAAAAAAACTGGAGATGTTAAATAATATGAACAATATTATCTCAAATACAATAATAATTGTATAAAATTAAATTTTAATGTGTATGTAAATTAATCTTAATGCTAGTACATGTAACGTATAAAAACAAGTTTTTTAAAAAAGATTTTTTTTGTGAAAACATATTTTTGATTAGTTTGGAATTATAAATTTGATTGTTTCTAATTAATTCAAAATATTTATTATAATTAATTATTTAATTATTAAAAAATAAAAATAATTAAAAATATAAATTAAAATTTTTATAAATTATGAGAAAAATCAATCAAATTATTATTTTTTGTTTAAATGCTAGATAAGTTTTAAAATACTAATCATGTGTTTATAAGTTCAAAATATTTTTTAAATTATTCATTCTATTTTACAATATAAAATTTTATAAGAAAAAATGGTTTTAAAAACTATCGATGTATTTATATAATAAAATAATTTCATAAAGTGATGAAATTAAATAAAAATTCACTATTAAGATGAAAATATATTATTTTAGAAAAATCTAAAAATTACTCCTAGGATAATTTTTTATTAGTAATTGAAAAATTAATTTAAATTTATCAAATATAAATTATAAAATTTTTAAATTTATAGTTTAAAAATAAAATATATAATATTATAAAAACTATTTCAATTGGATATAAATATTCAATATTAACATGTATTAATTACAATCCATTTAAAGGCAACCACTTTTAATGATATACCATATTAGTGTTTTTATAGGCTCATTTTTAAAATCTTGTTAATTTGTTTTATTTTTTTATATTGGGTTTATCATGTTTCATAAGTTATATAACGTAATATGTATTTTAAAAGTTCCAAAATCTCAAGTCGTTACATTCCACCCCCTTAAATAAATTGAATCCTCCAAATTTCATTTTCATTTACAAAAGTAAGATACTAATAGATCTAGGAGGAACTAAAGATATATATTCTACCAAGATGTCCGCAACATTATCCTTGGCGAGGCTTGGAATGGACTAATCCCAAATAAGTTTCATAGGAGTTATTTGAGACATATCGTTAACATCTTCATTTCTTTTATCCTGATTCAAATAAATACTAAAACGAAAATTTTTATGTCAATATCCAAAATAATTAACGTTTATAAATATATAATTTATATCATTATATGTATTCTCTAATGAAACATCTATTTCAACTTATGATACTTTCATTTCAACGATGTCATACTTGGTTATCCTTAAAACTCTATTGGTGTTGTAACACCTGAATGTTTTTTATGAAATATTTTCTTTAAATAATTTTTATTCTTCAGTATATTTCTTGACACACAGTTGTGATTTTAAACTAACCGTGATATTCCATTAATGTAACGTACCGGTTCCAGAATCCACAAAGAGGCACCCCATACCTGGTTGGTCACATGGCCTCAAGCGCATTTCCCTGAACGCCAGAGGCTGCTGACTAGTAGCGAGGGACTTGGGTGTGATAGTGGGGAAATTATTCCCTCATTGGCAGAGTAACACAACAGAATTAAAAAAAATAACAGTATTGGAAACAAGAATAATCCATGCAAAATTAGTCAGCGAAATACTGGAAATAATAAACTGGATCACACATATATATATGAATGATGCATAGAAAAAATATATTGGAACGAATCCAAAAAATCACAATGCTGGAATATAACAGCACTAAACCAAATCAAAAAAGAAAGCAAGTAAACAACTCCTTAGCATCACATACTATATATTGGTCCCATTCACTCCATCTCTATATCAAATCAAGTACCAGAAGTAGAAGGGGGCTTTCCCTTATCTATACCTGCAACAATACAATCTGTTTAGACCCAAAAGTATGGCCCAAACAGGGTGTGAGACCAAATTTTAGTAGGAAACCACCGCAAGATCTATGCCTACCATTTAATGAATATATGGCAGGTATTAAGTATGGAAAGCAGTAAAAAAGAAATTAATTAGAAGTAAACAATGCACAATTTCAATGTATTCAGTTTTATATATCAAGAAAAAGTTAATCAAAATAGTTAATCACAAACAGTTAGCACTCTGGGAAGTACCCACAACCTATCCCCTCTGGTCCTACCTAGAAAAATAAGCAAGAAGATAAAAAAATAGGTAACCCTCAAGGAAGTACTCACAGACTCTCCCCTCTTGTTCTATCGAACATGTACAAGCAACCCTCTGGGCAGTACACTCCGTCTAACCCCTTTGGTACAACTTATTCATAGACTCTCTGAGAAAGTACTCGCCGTCAATTCCTCATATAGTCTCGTATCGGTAACTAAAGGAGATCTAGGGAAGCAATTACGTCTCATTCTCTCTATGGCCCGCATCGAGGAACTACAGACACACTGAGGATGAACTCAATGTCAATTCCCCCTGTGGTATCTCATCGTAAGTAAAACAGACACTCTGGAGAAGCCCTTAATGTCCACTCTCCATATGGTCTACTACACTAGGTTCTCATGGCCCTGTGAAAGTCAAGCAAGCATGGCAGTGCATATCGGCCAAAGTAAACCTCAAGAACAACTTGGATAGTAGTCAAGAACATATCATCATTGTAGAACAATAGTCACACCATCCTACAACTAGGAATGGGAAACTAAACAGTAGCCTAACAGGAAGACTAGACCCAACAGTCAAAACAAGAAAAACATGCAAGGGAAAACACATCCAAAGCATAACAGTTAACCATATTCCCATAAAATTAACCTCTACTCAAGAATACAAGCATAGAAGGAAAATAATAGGGCTGAAACCATAAACAAAAAATACCCCATTCATGGTTATTGTCAATTTTGCACATATAACTCAAAGACCATAAACAGAATGGAAAAAACTACCTACCTTGGCATTGGAAGATCAATATACTCCAGTCTCCGGGCTTGAATCACCATAGAATGCCAAATATCTACAAAAAATTCTAAAAATTTCAATAGAGGATAACTTTCAAAAGACGATGAATCATTAAACGAAGTTCAAGCAGAATTTAGAGATTAATGAGATGATCCTAATGCAATAAATGATGATCGAATCGATGATCGGATGCTCACTAGGGGGCTCAGTGGATGATCGTGGCCGTATAAAAGCTCTTGGACAAACCAAACCTAGGGGAAGGTGTTTCTGGTGAATAGATGCAACCCCAGTACATTTAATGAAAAAAAAATACACGGCATGTACTTTGAAAAATTTCTAGAAATTCCTCTTTTTCTAAAAAATGACTATAAAAGGAAAGCATACATGGAGAAGAAGATCCGGGTTCATAAAAACATCCCCCTTAAAGAAATTCATCCCCAAATTTCCCTAGAAAGGTGGCGTGTAAGAAGAAAACTTGAACAACTCTGGTCACTATAATCCTACATCAGCCTCCCTCCCCCAAGTCTCATCCTGTACTAGCCCATTCTACTAAATCACCCATACCATAGAAACCGACCAGCCACGAAGAACCTTCGTACTGCAATCAACAATCCGGATAAAATGCTCCTCGAATGATGAATCCACTTCCAACTCAACCTTATCGAGTTGGAAAACATGAGAGGAGTATGAAAAATTAATATCGAAGCTAAGAAATGTAGAAAACATCGTGCATAGTCCGGTACCTCTAAGGTAACTACAACCGATAGGAAACCAACGCAACTCTCTCCAACACCTCCAACAACCTGACGTACCTTGGCGAAAGCATACCTAGTATTTTAAACCTCTTGTGTCCTAACCTTGGTGTGACATGCAGAAAAGCCTGATCCCCAACCTCGAACTCTAGAGTTCATCTCCGCTGATCAACATAAAACTTCTGTCGAGAGTCTATAGTATCCATCCTCTTCCGAATAAACTCAATCTGGTATGTGGTCTACTATACAAGAAGAGGTCCCAACATAACTACCTCTTCTGTCTCTAGCCATCATAAGGGTGTTCGGAATGGCCTACCATACAAAGCATCATATGGTTCCATCTGGATAGTTTCTTGAAAACTATTGTTGTAGGAAAACTCTACAAGAGGTATGTTCTTCTCCCATGAACGTACTAAAACCAGAATACATGATCAAAGCATGTCCTCAAGAACCTGAATCGTACACTCAGACTGGACATCTGTCTGGGGGTGGTAAGATGTACTTAAAAGTTCCTATCTACCCAAAGCCTTCTGAAGCCCCTATCATACCCGAGAAGTAAAACATGCATCTCTATTTGAAATAATGGAGTGTGAAACTCCATGAAAGCACACAATCTCACAGATGTACAACTGTCTCATCTCATCAATACTAAAGGTCTCCTTGTTCGATAAAAAGTGAGAAACCTTCGTGCGTCTGTCAATTAAAACCTAAAATGCATTATTTCCTTAAGGCGACCTTGGTAAACCTATGACGAAATCCATCCTTTCATAATTCCACTTCCACTCAGGAATGGTTAACTATTGTAAAAGCCCTGGTGGTCGCTGATGCTCTGCCTTCACCTGCTAATAGGTGGAACACCTCATGACAAAACTATAAACTTCTCTCTTCATTCATGGACACCAATATTGATGGTGTATATCACAAAACATTTTGGTGACACCGGGATGAAATTCCCATATTAAGGAATGAAGGTCTCATATCAGCTCGTTGCGTATGTCTTCTGGAACCTCTAATGCCCCTGGAAACGCAATATCTCATCCTCGCCTATGGTCCATCTCAGAATAGGGACCTTTATTGACATGCTCTCCCATATTACTAGGCCTTCTGAATTTGATTGTTGCCTCATTCGCTCTCAATCAAAATGAGTAGAGGTAACAACTACAAAAGAAAGAAACGTCTACCCCTGTCTATCGTGCACCTTCAAATGCATCATAGAGAACAGATCCATAAGCTTCCACTCACTGTCGGCCTCCAGAACTTCCTATAACTAATTCATCCTTCTCAATGCATCAGCTACTGTGTTGCCTTTCCCAGACGTATAAGAAATATTGAAATTAAAATACTAAAGATACTCGAACCACCAACGTTGTCTCATATTTATATCACTATGAGTAAAGATGTACTTGAGTATCTTGTGGTCGGTGAAAACCACAAAATAATCCCCCAAAAGTTAGTGCCTCCAACAGCGTAAGGTATGAACAACTGCTACTAGCTCAAGATCATGCGTTAGGAAATCCTCTCATGTGGCCTCAACTGCTAAGACCCGTATGCAATGAATCCTTCCCCATACATAAGCACAACACTTATCCAAATACCCGATGAATCACATCACATATTATAGCTCTTTCCAATATCTGTAAATACAAGTATTGGTGATAAAGTCAACCTCCCTTTCATCTACTGAAAGGCTAACTCACAAGAATTTGTACACAGGAAATTTCCACCCTTCTTACTCAGGACCGTAAGTGGAGCTTCTATGTGTGAGAAGTCTTGAATGAAGTGTATCTAGCATCCATACATCCCTAGAAAACTTCTTACCTCAAAGGAATTCTTTAGCTTCTTCCAAGAAACAACTGATCTCACAATCTCTGGGTCTACTGATACTCATATCACTAAGATAAGATGACCCAAGAAGTGAATCTGGTACATCCAAAAGAGGCATTTTGAGATCCTAGAATATAACTAATTCTCTCTCAGTGTACTTATAATGATATCAAGATGTGTAGCATGGTCATGCCGAGGGTGAGAGTATACCAATATATCATCCACGAAGACCACCATGAAAGAATCCATGTTTGGATGGAGCACTATGTTCATCAGTTCCATAAAAACCATAAACACTTTCATGAGACCAAACGACATAACCATATACTCTTATAGACCATACCTACTCCGGATGGCTGTAAAAGGTATATCAGATGGTCTAACGCACAACTGATGGTAACCAGATCTAAAGTTAATCTTTGAGAACACCCAGGTTCATCAAAGAAGATCAAAGAAATCATCAGTCCCAGGCAAGGGATATCAGTTCTTGATCGCGAATTGGTTCAACTTATGATAGTCCACACAAATCCCGAGGGTACCATCCACCTTCTTCACAAAAATGATAGGCGAACCCAAAGGGGAAGTACTGGGTCAAATGACACCATTTTCCTGCAACTCCTCCAACTACTTCTTGAGCACCTCATACTCTGGTATAGCCATCCTATAAAGAGGAATGGACATCGGTGTCACTCCTGGCGCGAGATCAATATAAAATTCATCCTATCGCTCTAGAGGAAAACCTAAAATGTCCTCTAGAATGATGTCCTTGAAAAGATCCACCACTAGAGGAAAGTCTAACTGTGAAGTCCCCTAGTCATCCAGATATAGACTAGCATCTAGGATATAAATCATCCCAACCCATGATGCTCAGGTCCCACACTTCTCTCCTAGACATCCCACTCACCCTAATGATGAAAGGATCCACCATATAGTGATGTGAAACTTTACCTACAAATATAGTAATCGACAACTGCCTGGAATGGAACTAGCCAGTCCATAAAAAGTGACACCCACCAACCTCTAGAAGAAACTGCTTGTACTAACATACACTAACTATTCAAGTCTGCAAAAGATAGTATTGCATCAAGATATCTAAAGAATAAATGATATATAGCCCAAGGATTTCCACAATAACGATAGATTTAAAGCTATAGGAAGCCCCTGTATCAAAAAGAACAAAATCTAAATCTGATTCTACTAAGATCATACCTCTAACTATAGAGGGTATGGGATCCTTCTCTTGTTAGGTCTGCTCCACTACAAAAGTACGACCTGCACCGCAGCCCTGTGACCATGTCTGGACACCCTGAGCTGATCCACCCTATTGTCTCTAAAAACTGGGTGACTGGATACCACAGCCACGACCTACACCTCGGCCTGAACAACCAGCAAATCTCCAATTCCCAGACCGGTGAGACACTGGTGGTGCTGCTCCTAAATGAGGAGTCAAAGAGTAACCCCTATCACCAGCTGCTGAAGAGAATATCTGACAGAAACGCAGAAGTTGCCCCATATTACTGCATGATTATCACTCCACATGGTCTCTTGGGAAATGTGGCCTCGAATGCCCACCCTTCCCACACTGTTAGCACACCACCTAGCTACCAAAAAATGTCCCCCTCCTCCTCGGATCTCCATGTGTAGACTCCCTATGGCACTTCCTGCTATCAATAGGAGTAATACTGACTCCAAATGCCAAGACGCCCTGGCTCACAACTCCAGAATCCCTCATATTGCAGTTAGTAATCAGCGCCTGGTTGCCGATAGAAGTGATAGAAGTCAACCAGAAGATGTTCAGCTATGACCGGATGATGTGCCTCAGACCATCCTTTAACTTCCTTGCCTGTAATGACTAATTACCACTTGGGAGAGGTGTGAAACACTACAGCTCTGTAATGCGATAGGAATACTCTATAACCAAAAGATTACCCTGCTCCAGACTCATAAACTCTTGGGCTCGATCGGCCCTCAAGGGCTCTAGATAGAAGTAGTCCTAGAAGAAACATTAGAACTCTTCCCAAGTCATAACCTCCTGGTGTCCTGCCTGTGAGATCACATCCCACCATCTCTTGGTGGAGTCTCGAACAATTTATTTAGCGAGTTATACCTGCCTTACCAGAGGAATGTCTAGATGCTCAAAGATTGCCATCATGGATTTTAACCATGACTATGCATCCTGAGGTTCTCCTTACCTTGTGATGGTGGGATGATGCTACTGCTGAAAGACCCACTTCAATTATTCCATCGACAGGGCAAGAGGTGGTGCTCCCGAAAAGATATGCATCATCCTCATAAAACCTTCCCTGAACTGTGCATCAGCACCTATGTTCGGTATAATGGTCAGTTCCAGGACTGAAAAAACATGAGGATCTACAGGTAGTCCCTGATCAGCCACATACGGTGTCTGATCACTACCTTGCAACTAGATTACAACCAAAGGACGTATCAGAGGAATGACTCTGCAAGGTCAATTTCACACCTTAGATCAAGATTATTAAGGAATAAAAACTAAAAGTGTTATAAGGGAAGAGAAGGAATAAAGAATTCAAGTTTTCTAAAACATGCCTACATGGCGTGTATAACCCCTACATGGCGTGTTCCCTTCATCCATTCACATGGGCATGTACTTCTGCCAAAACTGGTCGTGTAACACCCAAAACGTATGGCTTCTTCACTAAACACACTACGTGTAATTGAATCCTCTTCCCATTCCCAACACCTTCTATATGGCTAATCCACATGGTTCTCCTAACCCAAGACTACATGGCGTGTTAGTTCTAGACACTATGTTTACTAGATGAGCTTTACTGACCTATGTTGTTAGTGACATGGCCAGACACATGACTCACACAATACAGTGTGTTCTAGGAATACACGGCGTGTACGATAAAGGATAACACCAACCTGTGTTGTTATTGACACGTCAGGGTACCTGGGTTATACTACATGGGATGCTCAATCCTAACACGATGTGTATAGCTTATGTTATTATTTATCTGTGTCGTTATTCACATAGGTGGACACAGGGTCAACACAACACATCGTGCACAACCAGTACACAACCTATTCCCCTAAATATTTCCCTATCCTGTGTATTTTTCCAGACGACCTATGACACTGTTAGAGACTACACGGCGTGTACATATGGTAAATGGAGTGTACTTATGAAAAATAGTTTCTTCCCGAACAGAAGAACACCTGGAGTGTATTCAAAACTACAGGGCGTGTATTATGGATTTTTTCAGATAGTATGCCTCAGAAGCAACTTAGGAGCCCAGAAAAACACTTAAATGAACATTAAAGTGCCAAATTTCGATCCATGAGGGCCCATAATCACTAAAAATCAATTCTTGTCATCTTACACTTGTTGTAAGTAAGCAAAAACAAGGCAATGATCCACCAATTTATGGGCCATGAGGGCCCAAAATACCTAAAGAACCAAAATTTGGCATTCATTAAAAAAAACCTTAAACAAATGATACCCTATCAACAACATTTGTTATATCAAGGAAACTATCACAACATCATGCATATTCTACACAAAATATATCAAAACAATATGTAATTTATAATACACCCTAATTGGAATGGTAAGAATGCATGACATGTGATTTCTAGCAAGTGCCTATATGATGCAAGAGATGGAATACCCTTATCTCATCGGGTTGAAATAGAAATAGAACCTCAATAACATCAACAATAATAGTACAAAACATGAGAGTCACCAAACGGTTAAAATCAAGGCAACCATAAACTTGAAAATCCAGAAAAAATACAATAAACAAGAAAGATTGACTTTTCCCTATACACGGGTTAGCTACTCCCGGGAACAAATTATTACCAAGTACCTATTTTTTTCTATCACTAGATAAAGGATCCAAATAGTAATTCAAGAGAAAATAATTCATCAAATACAACTTTGTAACATCCCAGTTCTGGAAGCCACCGAGAGGTGCCCCATACCTAGTGGGTCACATGGCCTCAAGCACATTTCTCTGAATTATAGAGGATTCTAACTAGCAGCGAGGGCCTTGGGTGTGATAGCGGGGAAACTATGGCCTCATTGGGAGAGTAACATAGTTGAAATAAAACAAATACCAATAGATGAATCAGTAATAATCCATACAAAAGTAGAAAGTGAAGGACTGGAAATAATAAACTAGAGCACACATTTATATATGAATGATGCATGATACATATATCTAGGAAAGTAGCCAACCAAATCCCAATGCTGGAATACAATAGTACTAAAGCAAAGTACAAAAGAAATCAAGTAAACAACTCCTCAGCATCTCAAGCCATAGATGGGTACCATGCTCTCCAGATCTACAACAAATCAAGTACCTGAAGTAGAAGGGCACTTACCCTTATCTATACCTGCAAATTTGTAATCTGTTTGGGCACAAAAGCATGTACCAAATAGGGTGTTAGACTAAATCACAGTAGAAAACCACCACAAGATCTGCTCTGAACAATCAGTGAATATATGGCAGGTAAAAAGTACAGAAAGCAGTAAACAAGGAAGTACTCAGCAGTAAACAATCCACGGTTTCAATGCATTCAGTTTCATATATCATGAAACGACCAATCAAAACAGGTAATCAAAAATAGGTAACCCTATGGGAAATACCCATAGCCTATCCCCTATGGTCCTACCTAGCAACACAAGAAAATAACTAAACACAAATAGGTAACCCTTTGGGAAGTACTCACATCCAATCCCCTCTGATCCAAACTAACAATAACAAGCAACCCTCTTAGTAGTACACTCAGTCTAACCCCTCTGGTTCATCTTATGAATAGACTAAGGAATCACTCACCGTAAATTCCATCTTATAGTCTTGTATTGATAACTAAAGGCACTATAGGGAAGCACTTATGTCTAATTCCCGCTGTGGCCCACGTCGAGGAACTATAGAAACTCTAAGGAAGCACTCAAAGTCAATTACCTCTATGGTCTCACATCGTAAGTAAAACATACAATCTGAAGAATCCCTTAATGTCCATTCTCCCTATGGTCTAATACACTAGGTTCTCATGGACCTGTGTAAGTCAAGAAAACATAGAAGTGCATATCGTCCAAATAAATCCTCAACAAATACTTGGCTAGTAGCCTACAACATATCAACATGTCAGAACAATAGTCACACCATCCTACAACTGGGCATGGGAAAGTAAACATCATCCTAACAGGAAGACTAGACCCAATAGTCAAAATAGGAAAAAATGAATGGGAAAACACATAAAAAGCATAGAAATTAACCTTATTCACATACAATTAACCTCTACTCAAGCATACAAGAAAAGCATGCAAACAATAGGGCTGAAATAGTAAACACGCAATACCCCATTCATGGGTATTGTCGATTTTGCACATATAACTCAAAGACATTTAACAGAAAGTCGCAAACCACCTTCCACAACATTGGAAGATTAATATATTTGAGTCTCAGGGCTTGAATCACCTTAGAACACCGGATATCTCTAAAAACATATAAAATGTTCAATAGAAGAGAACTTGATAAATGAGATGAATCAAGAAACGAAGCTCAAGCAGAAGAGAGAGCTTTCCGAGGCAACCCCAACACAATCGACGACAGTCCAATCAGATATCAGATGCTCGGTCGGGGGCTCATAGGAAGATTTCCGCCGTATAGGAGCTCTCGGCCAAACCAAAGCTACAAGAAGGTGTTTCTGGCAATTAGATGTGACCTCGGTACATTTAATGAAAAAAGAAGAAAATACACAACATGTAATTTGGAATTACATGAAGTGTAATTTCCATTTCCATACTCCGCTTTAGGCGGCCTCCATGTCACCCCCACATGGCTGTTTGCATGGCTGCTACACATCCAGCCCATGGCTACCTGCGTTAACTGAGTACACGGTGTGTAATAAGATGGTACACGACTTGTACTTCGAAAATTTCCAGATATTTCTATTTTTCTCAAAAATGACAAGATAAAGAAAACATACCTGAAGAAGAAGATTTGGGTTCTTAAAAAGTTCCCCCCTTAAAGAAATTCATCCCTGAATTTCTCTAGCATGGCGGAGTAGAAGAAGAAACCTCGAACATCTCTGGCCACTATAATCATACATAGGCCTCCCTCTCCCAAGTCTCGTCCTGTACTTGCCCATGCTGCCAAGGCACCCATACCAGAAGAATAGATTAGCCACAGAGAACCTTTGTACGACCATCGACAATCTGGATAGGATGATCCTCGAATGATTCATCCACTTCGAACTCAACCTCCTCGGGTTTGAAAACACAAGACAACTCTTAGTAGTAACGTCGAAGCTGAGAAACATGGAAAAAATCGTGCATAGCCTGATACCTATGAGGTAACTACAACCAATAGGCAACTGACACAACTCTCTCCAACACCTCAAACAGACCGATCCTTAGAGAAGATTTACCCTGTCTATTAATCCTCTTATGTCACAACCTTGGTGTGATAGTGAAACTAGGTCCCAGTGACAGCGCAGACACCCCACATTAACATGGCCGTCGGGTCCTGGCCCGCTGGGTACCACCAGTTGCCCCACAGACACATGGGGCCCACCCTAGGGTCCACCCACATGCCCGAACGGGTCATCCGACTAATGATAGTTACCATAGGCCAACACATGTAATTTCCAGTATGCTTTTTCCTCACTCACACACACCCTGAGAAACTTTCCAGAAGGTCACCCATCCTGATCACTACTCCAGGCCAAGCACGCTTAACTATGGAGTTCTAATTAGACAGGCTCATGAAAAGGAAGGTCCGCCTTTTTGACATGAGCCATATCATTTAGTCATTTAACCCTTTATCATTTGGGGATGTTACAATCACCCCCCCTTTAGAGAACAATGCCCTCGTTGTGGGCCCTACATCTCAACCCAGGCAGTGGACCACTCTTAAGGCTGAGTTCCTCCTCTGATACCAAATGTGACAACTGGGTCCCGGTGACAGCTCAAACACCCCACATTAACATGGTCATCGGGTCCTAGCCTTCCGGGTACCACTAGTTGCCCCATAGACATGTGGGGCCCACCCTATGGTCCACCCACGTGCCCGAACGGGTCATCTGACTTATGATAGTTCCCACAGGCCAACACATGTCCTTTCTAGTATGCTTTGACCTCACTCACACACACCCTGAGAAACTTCCTAGAAGGTCACCCATCCTGATCATTACTCCAGGCCAAGCACGCTTAACTATGGAGTTCTAATCAGACAGGCTCCCGAAAAAAAAGGTGCACCTTGTTGACATGAGTCATATAATTTAGTCATTTAACCCTTTATCATTTGGGGATGTTATAGTGGCACGTAGGAAAGGTTGATCCTCGACCTCAAACTCTATAGGTTGTCTCCGCCAATCATCATAATACTTTTGTCGAGACTTTACAGTAGCCATCCTCTTCCGAATCAACTCAATTTTCTATGTCGTATCCTGTACAAGATGAAGTCCCAGCATAGCAGCCTCTTCTGCCTCTAGCCAACATAAGGGTGATTGGAATGGCCTACCATACAAAGCCTCATAAGGTGCCATATGAATAGTTGCTTGAAAAATATTGTTGTAGGAAAACTATAGAAGAGGTATGTGCTTCTCCCAAGAACATCCAAAAGCAAGAATACATGCTTGAATAATGTCCTCAAGCACCTGACTCATAAGCTCGGACTTGCCATCTATATGGGGGTGGTAAGTTGTACTGAAAAGTATTTGTGTTCCCAAATCCTTCTGAAGCCCCTACCAGACCCAAGAAGTAAACCATTCATCCCAATTTGAAAAAATGGTGTGTGAAACTCCATGCAAGCGCACGATCTCACAGACGTACAACCGTCCCATCTCATCAACACTGAAGGTCTCCTTGATTAGTTGAAAGTGAGAAACCTTCGTGAGTCTGTCAATGACAACCGAAATTGCATCATTCCCTTGAGGCGAACTCCGTAAACTTGTCAGAAAATCCATTGCGACATCATTCCACTTAAACTCGAGAATGGGTAACTGTTGTAAAATTCCTGTTAGTCACTGATGCTCTGCCTTCACCTACTGACAGGTGGAACACCTCATGAAGAAACTAGAAACTTCTCTCTTCATACCTGGCCACAAATACTGACAGTGTAGATCATGATACATCTTGGTGAAACCCGAATGAACTGCCCAAGCTGAGGAATGAATGTTCGACATCATCTCCTCACGTATTTCTTCTGGCACCAATATGATCCCCTAGAAATTCAAGATCTCATACACTCATATGTTCTATCCAAGAATAGGGTCCTTTCCTCACACACTCTCCCAGAGGACTAGAAATTTTGAATCTGATACCTACCTTATTTGTACTTGAACAAAAAGGGAATATGTGACAAATAAAGAAGAAAGAAACGTCTGCCCCTATCTGTTGTGCACGTCCAAATGCAACTCATAGAATAGATCCAAAAGCTTCCACTCACCGATGGCCTTCTAAACGTCATGTAACTTAGTCCTCCTGCTCAACGCATCCACTACTGCGTTACCTTTCCCCAGCATATAGGCATGTTAAAAATCAATAGATTAAAGATACTCGACCCACCAGTGCTATCACAAATTTAGATCATGATGAGTTAATATGTACTTGAGACTATTGTGTTTGGTGAAAACCACAAAATTCTCTCACATAAGATAGTTTCTCCAACAACCTAAATCATGAACAACTATTTCCATCTCAAGATCATGCATCGGGTAATTCCTCTCATGTGGCCTCAACTACTGAGACTCGTACACAATGATTCCTTCCCCCTACATATGCACAACTCCCAACCCGATACCTGATGCATCACAGTATAGATTATAGCTCTTTCCTAGATCTGGAAGTACTAGTATCAGTGCTGATGTAACCCTCCCTTTTAGCTCATGAAAGGTTGAATCGCAAGAATCTATCCATATGAACATTTCTCCCTTCATAGTCAGGCCCTTAAGTGGCGTTTCTAAGCATGAGATGTCCAGAATGAAGTGTCTGTAGTATCTAGTTTTCCATATAAAACTTCATACCTCAAATACATTCTCAGATGATCCAATGAAACTACTACTCTAACATTATCTAGGTCTACTGATACTCCTATCTATAATATAACTTGACCTAAAAGGTGAATCTAGTCCGTCCAAAAGTGGCATTTTGAGATATTAGAATATAACTGATTCTCTTTTAGTGTACTCAAAACAATCTCAAGATGTGTACTATGGTCATGTCGAGTGTGAGAGTACATCAAGATATCGTCCATGAAGACCACCACGAAAGAATCCAAGTATGCATAGAACACTATGTTCATCAGTTCCATGAAATCTGCAGGCACATTAGTGAGACCGAATGGCGTAACCATATACTCGTATAGACCATACCTACTACAGAAGGCTGTAAGAGGTATATAAAATGGTCTAACGCGCAACTGATGGTAACTGGACCTCATGTAAATCTTCGGGAACACTTGGGATCCTTGAAGTTAATCAAAGAGATCATCAATCATAGGAAAGGGATACTGGTTCTTGAATGTAAATTGGTTCATCTTTCGATAGTCAACAAAAATCCTGTAGGTACCATCCACCTTCTTCGCAAAAAGGACATGCAAACCCCAAGGAGAAGTACTGGGTCAGATGAAACCCTTTGACTGCAACTCATCCGACTGCTTCTTAAGACCCTTCAACTCTGGTGTATCCATCCTATAAGGGGGAATAGACACTGGTGTTGCTCTTGGAACATATCTAGAGAAAATTACACCTCTCGATCTGGATTCAAACCTGGAAAGTCTTCTGGAAATACGTCCCTGAAATTATCCACCACTGGAGGAAATTATAACTGGGATGTCCCCTTGTCATCCAGATATAGACTAGCAATATAGGTTGTAACTCCTCCCAACCCATTAAGATCGGGTCCTCCTCTACTCACTTGGACATGCCTCTTGCCCTTATGCATAAAAGATCTTCCCTCTACTGATGGTAAATGGACTTCATGTAGAGGGTCTGGGATCTTGCTCATGTTGGGTATGCTCCACTACAAAAGTAGGACCTGCACCGCTACCCTGTGACCCACTCTGGCCAACCTGAGCTAATCCACCCTATTGTCTCTGAAAACCAGGCGACTGGAAACCACAACCACAACTTCCACCTCAACCTAAACAGATGGAAGAACTCTAGTTCCCATGTAGGTGAGAAACTCATTCTGCTGCTCTTGAACAAGGAGTCATAGAAGAACCTTGGTCACCATTTGCTGGTGAGAAGATCTGACAGAAAAACCAAAGGTGACCCATCTTGATACATGATCAACAGTCAACTGGTTATCTTAGGAAATGCGGCCTCATATTACCACACATCTTGCATTGGTATCACACATAATGGCTACCAGAAGAAGTCTCCATCCTCCTTGGATCTCCACATATAGACTTCTAACGGTGCTTCATACTGTAAGTACGAGGAATACTAACTATAGATACCGAGCTGCCCTGGCTCACAAATCTAGAATCCCTCATATTGTGCTTCGTGATTAGCTCATAGTTGACGATATAAGTGATAAAAATCTACAAGAAGATGTTCACCTGTGACCCGATGTCATGAGTCAGACCATCATTGAACTTCTTTGGCAGGATTAACGGACTACCTCCTAGAATAGGAATGAAACATTGCAACTCGGTAATGTGAGAGGAATAATCCATAACTGAAAGAGTACTCTACTCTAGGCTAATAAACTCTCAGGCTTGATTGGCCCTCAAGGTCTCTGGATAGAAGTAGTCATAGATGATACACTGGAACTCCACCCAAGTCATAACCTGATGGTGTCCCGCTTATGAGATCACATACCACCACCTCTTGGAAGGGTCCCCAAGCATATATGTAGCGAGCTTGACCTGCCCCTCTAGAGGTGTCTACAGATGCTCAAAGATTGTCATCATGGTTTATAACCATAACTCTGCAGCCTGAGGTCCTTCTTCCCTTGTGAAGGTCGGAGTATACTGCTACTGAAAGACCCGCGTCAGTTCTCCTATCAACGGGGTAGGAGGTGGTGCTCCTTGAAAGGTCTGCATCATTCTCATAAATCCTTCCCTGAACTGTACATCAGCACCTATGTCTGGTATAATGGCTGGTGCCAATACTGGCACAATAGGATGATCTATAGGTAGTCCCTGATCTTTCACATTCGGTGTCTGATCACTACCCTGCAACTGGCGTACAAGTGAAGGATGTCTCAGCGGCATGACTCTGCAAGGTCAAATGCACACCTTAGTTCATGTTTATAAAGGAAAAAAACTAAATCTTTAAGAAGGGAACTAGAGTAAGAAATCATTCACATTTTCCAAAACATGACTACACGACATGTATAAGCCCTATATGGTGTTTTCTATTCAACCATTCACATGGGAATGTACTTCTGCCAACACTGGTCGTGTAATACCCTAAACACATTGCATGTTCGCCTAACACACGATGTGTACTTGAATCCTCTTCCCCTATCCAAGTCATTTTACATGGCTAAGACACACGATTCTACTTACTCAATACTACACAACATGTTATTTCTAGACATGGTGGGTTCTAGACGAGCTTCACTGACACGTGTTGTTAGTGACACGACCAGACACACGTCTCACACTACACAATGTGTTCTAGGTGGACACAGTATGTACGTTAAAGGATAACACCGACCCATGTTGTTAGTGACATGGTCGAGTACCTGGGTTATAATACATGGTTTTTTCAATCCTGAAATGGCATGTATAGATTATGTTATTATCCCTCCGTGTTGTTAGTCACACATGTGGACATAGGGTCAACACAACACGTTGTGCACAACCAGTACATGACGTGTTCCCCTAAAGATTTTCCTATCCTGTGTCTCTGCCCACATGACCTATGACATTGTTAGAGACTACATGATGTGTACATATAGTACACGATGTGTACTTATGAAAAACAGTTTCTTCCCGAACAGAAGAACACATGTCCTGTAGTCAATACTATACAGCGTGTATTCTGGGTTTTTCTTAACAGTAAGCTTCAAAAACTACTCCGGAGCCCATAAAAACACTGAAACGAACCTTAAAGTTCCAAATTATGATCTATGAGGTCTCATACTCCCCTTGAATCAATTCTTGGCATCTTACACATGTTATAAACAAGAAAAAACAATGAAATTATCCCCCAAGTTCTAGTCCATGAGGGCCCATAACACCTCAGGAACCAAAATTTGGAATTTATTTAAACAAAACCTTACACTAATGATACTCTATCAACAACATGTATTATATCAGGGAAACTATCACAAAAACAAGCATATTCTACACAACATCTATCACAACAACATGCAATTACTAATGCACCCTAAATGGCATGGAAAGAATGCATGACATGTGATTTATAACAAGTTCCAATATGATGCATGAGATAGAATAACCTCATCTCATCAGGCTACAACAGAAATATAACCTCAATAACATCAATAGTAATAACAGAAAACATGTGAGTAACCCAATGGAGAAAATAAAATCAACCGTAAACATGAAAATCCAGAAAAATTGCAATAAACGTGGTAGAATGGCTTTTCCCTGTACACGGGTTAGCTACACCCTGGAACAGGTTATTAGAAAGTACATATTACTTCCTATCCTTGGATGAAGGATCCAAAAATTATGTGAAGATAAAAAAATTCCTTTTTTACCACTTTGTAACATCCCAGTTCCAGAAGCTACCCAGAGGCACCCCATACCCAGTTGGTCATATGGCTTCAAGTGCATTTCTATGAATGCCAGAGGCTATGGACTAGAAGCGAGGGCCTTGGGTGTGATAGTGCAGAAACTATGCCCTCATTGGTAGAGTGACATAGAAGAATTAAAAAAATATTAGTAGCAGAAGCAGGAATACATAAAAAAGTGAATTGTGGATGACTGAAAATATTAAACTGGAGCACACACTTATATATGAATGATGCATGACACATATATCTTAAAAAGCATCCAAACAAATCACAATGCTGGAATACAACATTACTAAACCAAATTTGAAAATAAATCCAGTAAAAAACTCTTCTACATCACAAGCCATAGCATGGTCCCATGCTCTCTATCTCCACAGCAAATCATGTAACTGATGTAGAAGGGTGATTTCTCTTATCTATACCTGCAACAATATAATCTATTTGGACCCAAAAGAATGGCCCAAATAGGATGTGAGACTAAATCTCAGTAGGAAACCACCACAGGATTTGTTCCTAAAATTCAATAAATATATGGTAGGTAATAAGTATAGAAATCAATAAACAAGGAAGTACTCAGTAGTATACAATCCACAGTTTTAATGCATTCCGTTTTATATATCAAGCAACAACTAATCAAAATAGGTAATCACAAACAGGTAACTCTCTAGGGAGTACCCACAACCTATCTTCTATGGTCCTACTTAGCAACACAATAAAGCAGCTAAACACAAATAGGTAACCCTCTGGGAAGTTCTCATAGCCTATCCCCTCTAGTCCTACCTATCAAGTACAAGCAACCCTCAGGGTAGTACACTCAGTCTAACCCCTAAGGTTCAGCTTAAGTATAGACTCTATGAGTAAGAACTAGCCATAAATTACTCCTATAGTCACATATCGGTAACTAAAGGCACTACAAGGAAGCACTTATGTCTCATTCCCTCTGTTTCCTATGTCGAGGAACTACAAACACTCTGAGGAAGCACTCAATGTCAATTCCCCTAGTGATATCACATCCTAAGTAAAACAAACACTCACGAGAATCCCTCAAAGTCCATTCTCCCCATGGTCTACTACACCAGGTTCTCATAGACCTATGTAATTTAAGCAAGCATAGAAGAACGTATAAACCAAAGTAAACCACAATTACTACTTGAATAGTAGTCTACAACATATCAGCATGTCAGAACTATAGTCACACCATCCTACAACTAGGCATGGGAAAGTAAACAGCAGCCTAATAGGAAAACTAGACCTAATGGTCAAAAGAGGAAAAACATTCATGGGAAAACACATCCAAATCATATAAATTAACCCTATTAACATATAATTAACCTCTACTCAAGCAAACATGCATAGTAGGAGAACAATATGGCTGAAACAGTAAACACACAATACCCCGTTCATGGGTATTGGATATTTTCCACATATAACACAAATAATTTCAACAAAAAGTAACAAACCACCTACCTCAGCATTGTAAGATCAATATACATGACTCTTAGGGCTTGAATCACCTTAGAATGCAGAATATCAACAAAATCGTCTAAAACATTCAACACATGTTTACTTGATAAAGAAGAGGAATCAGGAAATGAAGCTTTTACATAAGAGAGAGCTTACCGAGGCGATCCCAATGCAATCGACATAAGTCAAATTGGAGATCAGATGCTCAGTCAGGGCTTATAGGAAGATCATGTTCGTACATGAGCTCTCGGTTGAACCAAACCTAGAAGAAGGTGTTTCTGGCGATTAGACGCGACCCCAGTACATTTAATGATAGAAAATTAATATACACGGAATGTGCTTTATAAGTACATGGTGTGTACTTTCTGTTTCCATAATTTGCTTTAGGTGGCCTCCAGGTCACCCCCACATGGTTGTGTGTATGGCCGCTAAACGACTTGTACTCAGAAAGTACATGACGTTTACTTCAAAAATTTATAGAAATTCCTCTTTTTCTCAAAAATGACCAAAAAAAGAAAACATTACTGAAGAAGAAAATCTGGGTTGTTAAAATTAATTTAAAATTACCCTTATATCCTAGTTTTTTGGTTGGCAGGAATAATTATAACTAACATATGAAAATACATTATGAATTCACTGGATATTAAATATTTAAGAAACATAAAAGTCAGTTAGATATTTTTTTTTGAGTAAATAATATATTTTAATGATATTAATGAGATATATTTGTTATATACTTAATAAAATATTTTTTGATATCCATTCAATTGATATTTTAGTCATAAGGTAGGAATAAAACACTATTTTATGTTTGAGAACCTATAGTTTTAAAGGGATAATATTATTCCTTTGAATGGAGAACCCATTTTAAATTAATATTTTGACATATTAATAATTTATATATGACCACATAAACATTTTATTTTAAATAGGGATATAAAAAATTACATTGGATAAATTTGTGATATTTTTTTGATAACTTTCATGTTTTGATGAATATTAAAAATACACTAAATTTTAATTAAAAACTACTTTTTCATTAAGATAAATTATATTATTAATTTATAATATTGAATAGTTTTAAAATATAAATAGAATATATTTTTACCTTTTAATATAATTTATGTCAATATAATTAATTTTACATTGAATTAATAGGTAAAAACATTTCAATGTTTTACAATGTTTTAACTTTTAAAACTCGTATTCTAAATTCAAAAGTGAAAATAATTTTAAATAAATTAATGAAAATTCTGTGTTTTTGTAATGACCCAAAGTTTTTCAATGGAAAATTTCCTTCCTATATCTATGTCATAAAAACAAAAAATAATGAACTACTAAGTGATAAGTGACCTTGAAACATAATTTTGTCACCCCTATGTTTGGAATTTTTAAAATCCAACATATACGGTTGTGTTCAAGATAGTTTTTGGAGTCTAATGAAACAAAAATAATTTTTGGTGAATAGTAACCTACCCTTATGAATAGTAACATACCCTTATGAATAGTAACCTACCCTTATGAATAGTAAATAAGAGTAACATTACCTCTGAATAATAAAATGAAATTTAGACATCTTAGAAAGTGATAATTTAACCTTAGTAAACGTTTTTGGTATTTTATAAGTCATAAATAATTAATTATAATTAATTAATTAATTTAAAAGAATATTTATTTTCCTGAAATATATTCATAAATTATTGAATCAATGTATATTAGTTTTTAAATAATTTTATAAGACCCTAAGTAATTTTTGAAAGAACTGCAAAATCAGTTTTAATTTTAAAAACTGTTTTTTTAAGTAAATTATGATTTTAATTAAATATTAAATTAATAATATTTAGAAAATTATTTTTGAAAAATGGACTTCATTTTTGGATTCTACACGTCGAAAAATGGTTGGGGTAAAATTTTGGGACTTTTTTGAGATACTTGAATTTTTGATGAATAGTGGAATCCGATAATTCACAATAAAAGCTAAATAATGTATTAATTGAGTCATTGCTGATGTTCTGGTGATGTAAGCCCACTTGGTTCGGGATTACATTATAAAATTACTATTATTGGTCATCCAAGACTCACTATTCCTTGTCTTTGGTGGAATTAATAAACTAATCAATTTAATATTAAGGAAACCCCTCTCCCCTCCACTATAAAAGCCACCCTTCACTCCCTCTTTTCCTCACACCTCTCAAGCTCCAAGCCTTCTCTAAATTCTGCCCAAACACCTTCCCTAGCTCATCCCCCACGTCCAAAATCTTCTGGTCTCATCAAAAGACCAAGCCTAGCTTCCTTAAAGTGGAACTCAATAGGAGGATTCTAAAGGTAATTTCTCTCTCTCTTCTCCTTTAATTTCCTTTCACGTTCAAGATCCTTTCTTGATCTCTCCCTACCCTTATTAATCCAAATTGTTCTGTAAATCCAGTATTATATATATACTTTAATGTTATGATTCTAATGTTATATCACCCCACACCCTTTCTATCTTTCTTTTATTTTACTAAAGAGAACGTTGTTCATGTGGTGATAATTTATCACCTTCAAAAACAACATGCTCTCTTCTTCCATTTATACCTTCCATATGGTCATGAAACCATTTTTATGGTTGAACCAGAATGTTTTCTATGTAGTATGTTCTATTTTAAGTTCTGGAAATAACCTATGGCCATACTACTAAGTGAAAAGTTAAAATGAGTTGGTTGTGATCCAAAAACCGCTCAAATTAGCCCAAATAATCTTCATTTAATTCTTATCTAATAATTCAGCCACATGGATCTAATATAACTCATTCTAAAATCATCCAAGCTTCGGTAATATCATTAATTACATGTTATATTAGTTCTGGATGTTTAACCATGATCTACCCAAACATAAAATTAAGAATACAAGTGGACCGCTCAAGAAAACCATGAAAAAGAACATCCCCGATCAATGTTTTTAAACTCTATAAGTCTTCCAAAGGAACATAATATGAAATAATAAAACCAGAATGAACCCTATTAATGTATAAAAGGTTATGGAATTTTTAATTAATGAATATAATGTCATTATACAGGACATTAAAGATAAGGAGGCATTCGAGTACAAGGTATGGGGAAATCTCGAACCCAATTTTCTTCCTTCGGGTTCTCCCTCTTTCACTCCATTTTTGATATGGTTACTCCTAAAAGGTCTTTTGTTCATCATTTCCTTTACTTTTCTGGGATATACATGTTTGTCACTGGTTTTTATGTCCATCAAAATGTTTTCCAAAAGAACTCTTCTTTCAAGATCTCACATTTTGCCTCTCATTCAAGGTTGATGGTTCTTATATCAAGTATATTGTTCCCTCTTTCTTTTGGTAACCAAAAGATTATGAATGTGTTATTATGAGATGAAACCCATTCCTTTCCATGGTTTATTTATGTACATATTTGATATGTGTTCTATGTGGCAAGCATGATAATGATAATGTTACGATGTGACGGGTGCGCCCAGAATTATATAGCGCAATATGAATGTTTAAATGTGATGGGTGCGCCCGGAATTATATAGAGTTCCAATGCATTGGGTAAAGTGATGAATCTCATGAGTAAATGTGAAATTATGAATGAACATGATGCTAGCTTTTTTCACAATTAAGTGTGGTAGTTAACCACTAAGGCATGATGTTTCATTTTTATGCTTTGCCACATTTCAAGTTTATTGTTTATGCTCCTCTCATGTTCAAGATCTTCTTCCTATGTCATGATTATTTTCACCCCATGCTATATTGTTCTTATCTATCCTCTTACTGGGATTTTAGCTCACCACTTTTGATGTATATCCTCAGGTGGCTACATGTACTAAGGAGAGGAAAAGTGCTACTAAGAAGCTATACAAGAAGAAATTAAATGAATTTTTTTATGCTTGATATTGTACTTGTTATGTATAGTCCTAGTTTTCCCAAGACACTAAACCCATGTATCCTCCATATGTAATACTATTATGTTTTTTATCCTTGAATTGATGTAATAGTAATGTAATAAAAGGCCGGGTCGCTATAGTTGGTATCAAAGGAAAGGTTTAGTTAATTTGGGAATTAGGATTAATGAACCCTAAAGAAAACCTCTAGCATGAGACTAAGTACAAATATGCACACAAGGATATTTACCTAGGGATCCCATATGTTATGTTTTTGGTATAATTGTTTAAAAGTATAAGTTATTCATGACTTGTTTACTTATGTTTTGTTCTATCCTTTTCTATTTTAGAAAATGGTGGGAACCAGGAGAAATCAGGCCAACAACTCTTGCGAAGGCCAATGCAACGATTGCCCGAACGACATCCCCAATGTTTTTGGAGGTGGAGTTCAAAACTTCATGATGATGCTTACCCAATTATCCTGGGTTATGAATAATAACCATAATAATGGGGAACGTCCTCCTTCACCAAAGAGGGAGCACCTAGCTATCGAAAGTTTTATGCGGTAACGACCACCGACGTTTTGTGGATCTTCCGATCCTCTAGTTGCGGAACAGTGGGTCAACTCCATGGAGAAGATCTTTTCTGTTCTTTACTGTTCCGAGACAGAGAAGGTGACTCTATCCATTTATCGTCTAGATGGAGAAGCTGATCAATGGTGGGATTTGATTAAGAACACCAAGCCAAGGGATGAAATTGAATAGATGGAATGGGAAGACTTTAAGATAATGTTTCTTAATAAGTACTTCCCAAGAACGCTTCGCACGAAGATGGAGAGAGAATTCATAGAGCTCAAGCAAAAAGAAGGAGAATCTGTCACAACATATGAAGCAAATTTCACAAGGCTCGCAAGGTATGCTTCGGGTTTTGTTATCAACAATGATAGAAAAATTGATAGATTCTTTAGTAGATTAAAACCACATCTTCGAAAAGCTCTTGCAATTCGAGACTTTGGGAGTTATGAAGAAGTTGTTCGGTGTGCTATCAAAGTGGAGATGGAGTTTGGAGAATGGTCCCATGGCTATGGTGATAAGAAAATAAAGATGGAGTTTCAAGCTGGTGGATCTAGTGATAAAGATGGGAAGAAAACACAACGCCCCACTTTCCAAAAATGTGGGAAGTTGCACAATGGGAACTGCCTCAAAGGGACGGGGAAATTCTTCAAGTGTGGGAAAGAAGGACACCTAGCTCTCGAGTGCCGAAGATACATGAAAAGGAATGATAATGTATCCGATGAAAGGAGAGAACCACTCGTGGTTCAATGCTACAACTGTAAGGTGCTAGGGCACTATTCAAACCAGTGCACTAAACCTCGAGCTCTCGAGGGTAATCTGCGCCAACAACCACCAAAGCTAAAGGAACAAGGGAAGACTTATGCCATCACTACTGTGGAGGTGGAACATGATAATGAAGTCGTACAAGGTACACTTCCTATTCACTCAAGAATGGCAAGAGTCTTATTTGATTCTAGTTCTACGCATTCCTTTATATCTTGCAAGTTTGCTAGAACTATAGAATCGAAGCCCCGAAACCTTGAAGTAGAGATATCTGTAAAAACACCAAGTGGTGCAATCATTGCAACCCAAGTGTTTGATTCTTCTCCTGTTGACGTATGTGGGAAGATTCTTCTGGTAAATCTCGTAATTCTTCCCTTGGTGGAATTCGATGCTATAATGGGAATGGATTGGCTCTCGTTATATAGAGCACATATCAACTGTCGAGAAAAGGAAATATATTTTCATATTCCGAACCATCCCATGCTCCTCTACAAATGCAAGGAAGATCATGAATCGCCTTTGAGAAATCCTTCAATGGATTGGGTGATGATTCCCTACGAAGAAGCATACCTCGCCCAAATGATTGAGTCAAAGGAAAGTTCCAACCTTGAGGAAATTCCCATCGTAAGGGAATACAACGATGTATTTCCCGAAGAGTTACCCAGAATTCCCCCGGATCGTGAGGTAGAGTTCTCAATTGAACTCATACCCGGAGCTACTCCTATCTCAAAGTGCCCCTATAGGATGGCTCCTATCGAACTAGAGGAGTTAATGAAGCAGCTGCAAGAGGATCTGGACAAAGGGTTCATACGCCCTAGTGCATCACCTTGGGGTGCGCCAGTGCTCTTTGTGAAGAAGAAGGATGGTACCATGCGGCTGTGTATCGATTATCGGGAACTCAACAAGATCACTATAAAGAACAAGTACCCTCTCCCAAGGATTGATGACTTGTTCGATCAGTTAAGAGGAGAACAATACTTCTCAAAGGTGGATCTTCATTCTGGATATCATCAAGTAAAGGTGAAGAAGGAAGATATTCAGAAGACTACCTTCCGTACAAGGTATGGGCACTATGAGTTTTTGGTGATGCCCTTCGGACTTACTAATGCCCCTACAATCTTCATGGATTTTATGAATAGAGTCTTTAGACATTACCTCGACAAATTTTTGGTAGTGTTTATTGATGATATTCTCATTTACTCCAAGAGTAAGGAGGAACATGAAGGACATCTAAGACTTGTGTTGGCGACATTGAGAAAGGAGAAGTTGTACACCAAGTTCAGCAAGTGTGACTTTTGGATGAATCAAGTCACGTTCTTATGACATGTGATCATAAGCGAGGGAATTTCTGTGGACCCTTCAAAGACAAAGGCGATTGAAGAATGGCCCAGGCCCTCTAGTGTCACAGAAATCCGTAGTTTTCTTTGATTAGCTCGGTACTACCGACGTTTTGTGAGAAACTTCTCATGATTTTCAAGCCCGCTAACTAAGTTAACAAGGAAAGGGGTAAAGTATGTATGGACAGAAGAATGTGAGGGAAGCTTCAAGGAGCTAAAGAGAAGGCTGATCACTACACCTGTACTCACACTACCAAAAAGTGGAGAAAGTTTTGTGATATACAGTGATGCTTCAAAGAAAGGCTTGGGTTGTGTACTCATGCAAAATGATAATGTGATAGCCTACGCCTCACGACAGTTGAAGATCCATGAGCAGAACTACCCGACGCATGATCTAGAGCTGGCAGCCGTGATTTTTGCCTTGAAAATCTGGCGGCACTACCTTTATGGTGAGAAGTGTGACATATACACCGACCACAAGATCCTAAAGTATATATTCAAACAAAAGGAGCTCAACATGCATCAAAGGAGATGGTTAGAGCTAATCAAGGATTACGATTGCTCTATTCACTATCATCCTGGAAAGGCGAACAAGGTAGCTGATGCTCTAAGCAGGAAAGAACCTGCTACTCCATCCATGTTGAGGATTGAGAAAGACCCTATCTTCTTGGATATGCAAAGGATGGATTTGGGAATCGTAAGGGTAGGGGATACATCCTACCTTGCCCAAATGATTGTGCAACCATCCATCCAACATAAGATCAAGGAAGCACAAAGGGATGATGTGGAGATACAAAAGAGGGTGAATGCAGTAAAGGAAGGAAAGCTGCAAGAGTTCCATATCGACGATGATGGTGTGATTCGGTTTGGAACGCGGCTTTATGTGCCTTCATCACCCGGAATAAAGAAGGAGCTATTGGATAATGCACATAGCTCAACTTTCTCTATTCATCCTGGAAGTACCAAGATGTATCGTGATCTCCGAGAACACTTCTGGTGCGATAACATGAAGAAGGAGATTGCGGAATATATATCAAGGTGCTTGGTGTGTCAGCAAGTTAAAGATGAGCGGCAAAAGTCCAAAGGTATGATGCAGCCATTGCCTATACCCATGTAGAAATGGGAAAATGTCACTATGGACTTTGTCATGGGCCTCCCGAAAACGTCAAGAGGAAATAATGCGATATGGGTTGTGGTTGACCGACTCACCAAGACTGCCCATTTTATCGCTATTCGGGAAGACCTCTCACTTGAACAACTTGCAAGGATATATGTGAAGGAAGTAGTGAGGTTGCACGGTGTTCCACTCTCGATTGTCTCTGACCGTGATCCAAGGTTCACTTCTAAATTATGGAGGATCCTTCAACATGCTTTGAGTCCTGAATTAAATTTCAGCACGACCTATCACCCCCAAACTGATGGCCAGTCTGAAAGGACTATTAAGACACTTAATGATATGCTAATATCATGCTCTCTTGAATTCAAATGTGGATGGGATCAGCAGCTTCCATTGGTTGAGTTCTCATACAACAATAGCTTCCACTGAAGTATTCAGATGGCTCCGTATGAAGCTCTTTATGGGAAGCGATGTAGAACTCCAACCTGTTGGGATGAAGTTGGAGACCGAAAACTACTTGGTCCCGATCTTGTTCAAGAGATGACAGAGAAGGTTCAAGTCATCCAAGAACATATCAAAGCTGCTCAAAGTCGGAAAAAGAGCTGTGCTGACAATCGTCGAAGGGACTTGGAGTTTGACGTTGGAGATAAAGTCTTCCATCGAATATCTCCATGGAAGAGAGTCATGCGATTCGGGAAGAAAGGGAAGCTAAGTCCAAGGTACATTGGCCCCTTTGAGATCCTTGATCGTATAGGAGCTGTGGCCTATCGACTGGAACTTCCACCGGATATGGCTCAAGTTCATGATGTGTTTCACGTATCACTACTGAGGAAGTACACTCCAGACCCCTCACATGTAATAAACTCAGAGGTGGTACAGTTGGAAGATGATCTCTCATATGAGGAGCAGGCGGTAAAAATTCTGGACCGAAGTGATAAGGTCCAACGCAACAAGACAACCCGCCTTGTCAAAGTGTTGTGGAGGAACCAAAAGTTTGAGGAAGCAACTTGGGAACCGGAAGAGGCAATGAAGGATAAGTACCCTCACCTGTTTGTGTAAAGTGAAATTTCTGGGGCGAAATTTCTTAAGGGGGGAAGAATGTAACGACCCAAAGTTTTTCAATGAAAAATTTCCTTCCTATATCTATGTCATAAAAAAACAAAATAATGAACTACTAAGTGATAAGTGACCTTGAAACATAATTTTTTCACCCCTATGTTTGGAATTTTAAAAATCCAACATATGCGGTTGTGTTCAAGATAGTTTTTGGAGTCTAATGAAACAAAAATAATTTTTGGTGAATAGTAACCTACCCTTATGAATAGTAACATACCCTTATGAATAGTAACCTACCCTTATGAATAGTAAATAAGAGTAACATTACCTCTGAATAATAAAATAAAATTTAGACATCTTAGAAAGTGATAATTTGACCTTAGTAAACGTTTTTGGTATTTTATAAGTCATAAATAATTAATTATAATTAATTAATTAATTTAAAAGAATATTTATTTTCCTGAAATATATTCATAAATTATTGAATCAATGTCTATTAGTTTTTAAATAATTTTATAAGACCCTAAGTAATTTTTGAAAGAACTGCAAAATCAGTTTTAATTTTAAAAACTGTTTTTTTTAAGTAAATTATGATTTTAATTAAATATTAAATTAATAATATTTAGAAAATTATTTTTGAAAAATGGACTTCATTTTTGGATTCTACACGTCGAAAGATGGTTGGGTTAAAATTTTGGGACTTTTCTGAGATACTTGAATTTTTGATGAATAGCGGAATCTGATAATTCACAATAAAAGCTATATAATGTATTAATTGAGTCATTGCTGATGTTCTGCTAATGTAAGCCCACTTGGTTCGGGATTAAATTATAAAATTACTATTATTGGTCATCCAAGACTCACTATTCCTTGTCTTTGGTGTAATTAATAAACTAATCAATTTAATATTAAGGAAACCCCTCTCCCCTCCACTATAAAAGCCACCCTTCACTCCCTCTTTTCCTCACACCTCTCAAGCTCCAAGAATTCTCTAAATTCTTCCCAAACACCTTCCCTAGCTAATCACCCACGTCCAAAATCTGATGGTCTCATCAAAAGACCATGCCTAGCTTCCTTAAAGAGGAACTCAAGAGGAGGATTCTAAAGGTAATTTCTCTCTCTCTTCTCCTTTAATTTCCTTTCAAGTTCAAGATCCTTTCTTGATCTCTCCCTACCCTTCTTAATCCAAATTGTTCTGTAAATCCATTATTATATATATACTGTAATGTTATGATTCTAATGTTATATCACCCCACACCCTTTCTATCTTTCTTTTATTTTACTAAAGAGAACGTTGTTCATGTGGTGATAATTTATCACCTTCAAAAAGAACATGCTCTTTTCTTCCATTTATACCTTCAATATGTTCATGAAACCATTTTTATGGTTGAAACAGAATGTTTTATATGTATTATATTCTATTTTAAGTTCTGGAAATAACCTATGGCCATACTAATAAGTGAAAAGTTAAAATGAGTTGGTTGTGATCCAAAAACCGCTCAAATTAGCCCAAATAATCTTCATTTAATTCTTATCTAACAATTAGGCCACATGGATCTAATATAACTCATTATAAAATCATCCAAGCTTCTGTAATATCATTAATTACATGTAATATCAGTTCTGGATGTTTAACCATGATCTACCCAAACATAAAATTAAGAATACAAGTGGACCGCTCAAGAAAACCATGAAAAAGAACATCTCCGATCAAAGTTTTTAAACTCTATAAGTCATACAAAGGAACATAATATGAAATAATAAAACCAGAATGAACCCTATTAATGTATAAAAGGTTTTTTAATTTTTAATTAATGAATATAATGTCCTTATATAGGACATTAAAGAGAAGGAGGCATTCGATTACAAGGTAAGGGGAATTCTCGAACCCAATTTTCTTTCTTCGGGTTCTCCCTCTTTCACTCCATTTTTTAAATGGTTACTCCTCAAAGGTCTTTTGTTCATCATTTCCTTTACTTTTCTGGGATATACATGTTTTTCACTGGTTTTTATGCCCATCAAAATGTTTTCCAAAAGAACTCTTCTTTCAAGATCTCACATTTTGCCTCTCATTCAAGGTTGATGGTTCTTATATCAAGTATGTTGTTCCCTCTTTCTTTTGGGAACCCAAAGCTTATGAATGTGTTATTATGAGATGAAACACATTCCATTCCATGGGTTATTTATGTACATGTTTGATATGTGTTCTATGTGGCAAACATGATAATGATAATGTTATGATGTGACGGGTGCGCCCGGAATTATATAGCGCTCCAATGAATTGGGTAAAGTGATGAATCTCATGAGTAAATGTGAAATTATGCGTGAACATGATTCTAGATTTGTTCACAATTATGTGTGGTAGTTAACCACTAAGACATGATGTTTCATTTTTATGCTTTTCCACATTTCAAGTTTATTGTTTATGCTACTCTCATGTTCAAGATCTTCTTCCTATGTCATGATTATGTTCACCCCATGCTATATTTTTCTTATCTATCCTCTTACTTGGCTTTTAGCTCACCACTTTTTATGTATATCCTCAGGTGGCTACATGTACTAAGGAGAGGACAAGTTCTACTAAGAAGCTATACAAGAAGAAATTAAATGAATTTTTTTATGCTTGATATTGTACTTGTTATGTGTAGTCCTAGTTTTCCCAAGACACTAAACCTATGTATCCTCCATATGTAATAATATTATGTTTTTTATCTCTGAAATGATGTAATAGTAATGTAAGAAAAGGCCGGGTCACTATAGTTTTGAATTTGGAAAAATGGAATCCATGTTTGGAATTATAAGGTCCAAATTTTTTTAATAGGTACCTTCTTTTTGGACATTTTGAATAGTAACATCAGTAATTATTTTATTTACCTTGGTTAAAGGGTAAATCTCGTAAATAAGGTTAAAAAATAATTTAATAATATAATACTACCCTAAAAAGTGTCATAATCCTATTGGATAAAATATTTCCATCCATATTCACTCTTGTGTCGATTTTGGGACCCCACTTATTTACATGGATGTGAAAATGGAATTTTATAAGAATTAATTTAAAGTAAAGATAATTATAACGTAAACATATATCTTTTACTAAATTGAATTTAATATAGGCTTAAATAACTGATATATATGATTATAATTATTCATTAGAAATATAAAAATATCTCTTAAATAGTGGTATTTTATTTATAATTTTTAGAGATTATATATATAGCTTTATTTATGACACAAATTTGATTTTGTGATTTTCTCATTAATGGAAGATTTAAATAAATGAATTTATGAATATTAAAACAAATGTAATTTGGTTATTTTTGTGTCATACACTAATTTTATGGATTACATTGACATGTTAAATTTGATTTAATTCCTTATTTTTGAATTAAAAAGGTTTTTAGTAATTTATAAAAAATCAAGTATGAATAGTTTTCAAAATTGGCAAAATTCCTAACTTAAAACATAAAATATTTTGTTAAATGATATTAAATTAATAAAAATATAATATTCTTCCAAACGGTTTATATATGTACCTATATATAATAAAATACTTTTTTTGGGTCGTTTGACATAGTATGGTAACTAAATTAACCCACAATGTGTAAATAACATGATATCACAAAAAGATTAAAAAGAGTAAAATAAGGGTTAAACCAAAATGATAAGGATAAACAAATATTTTAAACATTTATAAATATTATTGGATGATGGTTATTATAACCAAAATAATATTATATTTTAATTAAATATGTTTTGGACAATTTTAAGTCAAAATTGAATTTATTATAATTTAATATTTTTGAGAGTTTCCTAAAGTGCCCCTATAATCGCTTATGAAAGGGAACCTCCTCCCTCTCATATTCAATCCATTTTGAGGCTTCATGGTCAGCCAAAACCTGATAATTTATCTTATAAACATCCCTAGTAACATTCTAGAGGTTTTTGTCTTCTCAATAGACCAACTATAGTGCCTTAAATGGAAATTTAAAGGAGGCATGTCGAGGAAGAGGTAATCTCTTATACCGAATCATTCAATATTTTATTTATTATACTGCCTATTCTTTAGTTTTTTCATTATAAAGTAATAACATCAGTATCAATCATCTAATTATATTTTATTATAAATTTCAAAAAACCATATTTCACCTTTTATCTATCCGACGAAAAATGAAATCATCGTACAAGCGTACGTGCAGCTTACCGTCTCCATGCCGTGGTGTAATCTGTTTTTCACCATCATCTTACTCGGATGGGTATAATGGTGGAAATAATAACAATATATGATTAATTTAACATTATAATAATTATGAGATACTATAAACCAACCAAATAAATAACACTGAACAATAATGGGAACGATATTGTCGCTCGTGCGTACGTACGACTTACTGTCTCCACAGTGCGATGTGTTTCGTTCTACAAAATCTACATTAAATCCTGATTATATAAATGAATTGAATGAATTGAATGAATAAATATGATATATATTATACTAATACCATAATATAAATGATATAACTATAACACAAAAATAGGAATAATAACTAATCTGACCAAACATACCTAAGAACGTAAAGTAGTTAATGTCTAAATAATGAGTAACTATGAAATGTTAATAACAAACGAATGAAAAATATAATCATAAAAGTTATCATTAAAATGATTGTGATTTTGAAATAAATTATTAACATTATTTAAATCATTTTAAAATAGGTTCAGATATAGATGAATCATATTAGACCTAAGGTAAGAAATAATTTTGAAATCTCATTTTTATCTGATATTTCTTATACCTAAGTATTTTCTTGGGTAATGTTTATCATCCATTTCCATGTTTTCTAATTTTTTTCATAAAATGTTTAATATTATTCCATGTATTTTTAAATTCATTTTTACCCATTTTGGACTTTTACTACATGGTATGGAAGGAATATTTCTTGTGTTTACCATACTAGGTACTTTTTGACTTTTCTAGAAAAAGTACAGGGAGAATGTTTATTTAACTTATATAGCATGAATGGATTTTGTGATTTTATAAAAAAATATTTCCATTAAGGTTTACAAGTTTTAATGTTTATTTTAAATTAATTTTTATTCTTTTAAAATTTCATTACAGATTAATAAAATAAAATGTTTTTGAAGAAGAAAGGTTATTTTACTCAAGAACTAAGTTCAAGTATTTTATCAATATTTTTTCCATCTAATATGATATAGGGTTGTGTTTATATCCCTATTATTTCTTTTATTTAATTATATTAAGATGGAATTATTTATATGAAGTCTATTTGTCATTTATGGATTATGTTACGATGGAACGACGTTTAAGATTCCCATTTTTTTACATGGGTAATGCTATGATGTATGATTTATGTTTTTGTGGAATACAAAAGAATAGTTTCATTATGAGATGAGTGGGAACTATATCAACCTCCAATGAATTGGGTAAATATTTATATCTCGTGAGATAGACATGTCTAGAATGAAAAGTAAATTTGGTTTAGTATTACAGGGATGAAACGATTAGTGAACTTAATTTAGTAATGGACTTTGTCTGCTATGATGGTATTTGAAATGAACCTTGACTAATATAAATTGATTTTATATGCTTATGTGTGTATGAAACAAAGTTTAATGTCTTATTTTATGATTATTGGGATTAAATTTCACTACTATGATTTATCCCATGACATGATATTATGATCTCTTGTAGGAAAAATAAGATTTTCAAATGTTATATATAAATAATATTTCATTTTTTTACCCTTACTAAGCATTTGAGCTCACACTTTTGTATAATTATTTTACCTTGGTGAAGAATAAGGGTATTAATTATGATACACCAAAAAGGAGTCCAGTTACAATGAAATAAACAGGAGAAAATGTAGATGTTTTTATGAAATAGTTGTTTATGTTTCCCAGTTTCTAAAGACACTATACCTATACACTCCAGTTATGGATTTATTATATGTTGTAAAAAACATTATTAAATTATGAAGTAATATGAATGTATGTAATTTATGGGTTGTTATAGGTTCTACACATATTAATTTAAGTTATTATATTCTATAAATCTAATAATAATTCTTTAAATTAACTAGGAAATAAATCTTTACTTTTGGTTCATAATGAGAATATTATCAACCAAATAATATCCCTTGGGTATGTCTTGCCAGGTGTACAGTATTGTTCCCACTCATCACACAATAGGGTGATGATTGAGTCAATTCTCAACACACCATTTTTCGGGTGATTACCACCGGTGCATCTGTTCCACAACAGTATCCTATTTACAGTATCCAAATAGGGATTTATTGAAAGTAAAACCACTTAATCAAGCCTTACCAATATTTTAAGACATCATCCAATACTTATACTCACCTCATAGTTTTTTACTAAGGTTGTCTAACCCTATTACAAAAGTTAACTTAAAAAATATCCTAAAATATATAAACTAATGTATAAAAAAACTAGACCCTACTCTAATACCATATGAATTTACCTAATATATATATACGTAAATAATACACTGATAACATGGTATAATCATTATATCCACAAATTTTCACACAACCCCTGAACCTACAAGTTATGATTCATGGAGATCTTTTACATAAATAACATATTTTACAGTTAATGAAATTTTTTATCCATAATCATTATCCTCTAGAAACATTCAATAAATATCCCTTGATACAATCATATTCATAACCTAGGGAAACAAAATAAAGGAGTGAGATCAATGGCTTATTAAGGGGAAATGAAAATCCTTATGGATTTGATCTTAAAAATGAAGGAGAATATGATAAATTTATAAATAACACAATAAAATCACAAAAGAACATGGATAATAATTTTAGAAATTAATGGAGAAACGTAATATATAAATAAGATCATTATTGAACCATAATAAAAATTAAATAGCATAAAAAATATCAACAAAAGTATTTATAATCATGTAAACCAAGAATAAAATGACAAAAAATATAAAATTGATGCAATATAAAAAACATATGATTTATTATCCTTGTGATGGTGGATACTTGACCACCTGTTCACACATTAAATTATGAGTAGAACCTAACACCATCACACTTAACCTTTGAAAACCTTATGACTTACTAACCCTTTCACTTGTAAATTGTGAGCTGATATTAATTCCATCACACTAAAACTTTGAAAACCTAGTGACTTTATAAGCTGTTGAAACCTAATATTATGGTAAGAGCTAAACTCTATCCCCTATGAGCCTAGAAACTTGTTAACATATTTATAAAACATTTCAATATCATCATATACGATATTTTACCCATTTCATTGGAGGGAGATATTGTTTACACCCATATCGTAATTGATATATTCATGTACGAATTGAAAACAATCATTACATCATAAAATAACCCATAAAAAATATTCTTCATCATATTTCAAAATTAATATATAAATAATCCATGGATATACAATTTTATTTTAAAAAAAATATCAAAAAAACAGCTTGAGATTAATCACTTGATACTAAAAACATGATTACCCAATATAATCACATAATAAAATAATAATATTTGGTGAAACATGAAATATAACCCAATTCAAGATAGATAACAATGAAAACCAATTTATGAGAAAAGTGTTTTGAAAGAAAAATTCATGTGGAAATTTAAAATTCATACTTACAAGTATGTTTTCAAAATTTATCCTTTTTTAAGAAAGTGAAAAGAAAAACCTTCATGAAAATGGAAGAAATTTCAATATTTTTTTCAAATGAAAATATATAATAGATAATAAAACCTTTTATTTTGAAAGTGTGGGAAAATATTTTGAGCTCTTATAAATTATCTTATTAAAAACCAAAAACATTAAAATAATAATGAAACAGTTTCATTAAAATGTATTAAGTAAAAAATTAAATCAATGGATAAAAAATGAAATTGAGTTTCTATTATGGAAAGAAGAACACTTGAGGGAAGTAAAACATGAATATGGAAGAATAATCCAATAAAATTAAAAAAACTTTTTATTAACAAATTTAATTTTTTCTAATCAATGTAATCATTGAGGAAGAAGAATTTGGTGTGAAATAGGTTTTTACCTGTAAAAAAGATTAAAATTAAAAATAATATCATAATAGGTTATATAAATGAATCTTGAAATATAATAGTAAGAGAATAGTTTTAATGACCCAAGTAAAATATTTGAGTCATAAGTACCCCTTAGATCCTTTGTTACTTTTTAATTAAAAACCCAATAGACGTATTACATTAAATAAAAAATGGGTTTGAAGAAGTATAGGATAATAATGATACAAAATGAAAATGGGGTAGTATTTTCACTATTTAAAATGAAACATGATGGTTATCATAAACATGTATCGAGGGATATAAATTTGATCCAAATAAATCCTTAAGAAAACCAAAATTAAGAAGTAATGATCATTTTAAAAGGAATTCATGATGATTAATTGTAAATAAAAATAAATGAAAGTATGGATAATATTTTATATGATAATACTATATAATAATTCAGCATAGAATATTTGGGTACAGTAAGAACACATTATATCTCAATGAATAGAAAATGAGATATGAAAAAAACATACAACTTGAGAAGTGAATGGATTGAAAGAAAATATGTGAAATATTGTGAGGTGGTTAAGCCGACCCAAACATGATCACACTTTAACCCTACTGGAGAGTATGGTTAATGAGGTGTTTATTTTGAGATAATATCCTTATAAAAGAATAATAATGATATTATTTTTATGTTTTTATATTGGTGATCTAGATTTTATGTCATTTTTTCAATGTATAAAAATTTAATCAAAAAACAAAAAATGATTGATCATGGAGGTGGTAATCTGCACGTATACAAGATTAATATTCCCATTTCTCAATTTATTATAGGGGGTGAAGTTATATTTAAAATTGAAATTTTAGGATAATAATTACGTGAGATCTATCATATTTATTAATAATTACCAAAATTAATAACATCTATGAAAATATATAATTATAAAAAACTAATGGTGTCTCTTCATGGAGGATGTAATGACCCACCAATTCTCATTGGCTTCAGAGTAAAAAGAGTCATTACTAGTCCTTAAGAAAAATCCCCAAGACACAAAAGGCTAGTAATAAATGCCGAAGGGTTTCAAATACAAGTCAGGCACGATTTAACCTTAATGAAATAATCCAAAAAACTACCAACCATAACCAAATTTTCACTATCTAATGCCTGAAAAAATGAAAGACAACTCAACAACTTCATGTGTCTCAAAATTACATCATAGTAAGAAATAGGAGAAGACTAACCAAGTATCAATGTACACAACATATAGACTAATCAGGACTCTCCAAAGACATCAAGACTCTATGATAAACATGCTCTAAGCTCCAAAATCTCTGAACAGTCCAAACATCATGAGGTAGTGCTAAACACGTGTGAAACATTACCTTTTTTCTTGTCCCGGAAGATAGCATCTGGAAAAGCACCAAAGTGCCATAGAATGGGTGAGTATAAAACGTAGCAGGTTTTCCCCAATGACTTCCTTACTCACGACACTAGGATATAAGAGTTACCAACAATTATATAAAATATTTTATATTAAAAAATTTCTCAAAAATGGTTTATAACTAAATATAAACAAGTTTCAAAAACAATTCATTACCAAAAGCATACAAGTGAAACTAAAACCAATTTTCCCTGTAATAAATTTTTCCAGAAAAACAACTAATTAATCTTTACAACCATTTAACAATATCCCTTTATCAGTATACCCAACTATTCTTCAAACCTATGAAACCAACCATGCATGCTATTTTATTACAGTTCTGTACTCATGAAATGTTTCTCGTCGATCTACTAAGTCGTCACAAGGTAATTTTTTCCCATGTTCCATTAACCATTTGGCACTGAGCACAAGGTAATATTTCAACCAAGACCCGTGTATGAAATTCCCATGTTCCATTAGAACATTGGCACTGAGTAGAAGGTCATATTTCATCCAAGCCCCGAATATTCAACATGAACACACACCACAAATTCTCAACGATCATTCCAAAACAACACTTTCAATAAAACACATTTTTATTGAAAACCATTTTAGTCAAAACCATTTCAATGCCAAACCATTTTAATTCAAAACCATTCCAATAAAACGTAATTTTTATTGAAAATCATTTCTATTGAAAATATATTTTTTCATTAACCATTTTACAATTCTAGAAAATCTATAATTTAAAATCATCATTTTAAATTCATGAAACTAAACCCCCTTTTGCACAACTATTCACCAAGATCACACAATTTCACAAAAACCATAAGTCATTACTAATGATGATTTTCCATGAATTTTACAATCAAAAAACCAATTTAAATATAATACAATAAATTATAGAAAGTGGATATGAGGGTGAAGCGACCTACCTTGAAGGATTTGACGAAACATTGACAACATATGAAGAACACATAAGAAAGAAGGTCGATTCTCCAAGAACAGCCTTAGTTCTATTATCCTAGAAAGATCATGACTCATCATTGAATTATTTGGAACCATAAAATGTAGATATATAAACTATATGTTCAGATCTGATAAATAATGGAGATCGAAGAAGTAGATCTAAGCAGATCTAAGAAAAGATGACAAATCGAGAAAGAATGGTGACATACCTCAAGAATCATACTCGAAATCACCATGGGAAGGCTTTGGGTTGGATACAACTCGTGAAGGGAATTTTATCCAGCCTACTAGGGAGGGTAATCTCTATATTGGGGTGTTTTGAAGCAAAAAAGAAATATATAGATAAAAAACAAGTAATCTCCTAGAAAATAGGATCTACATTTGACATCTGTGCAATGTTTGACCACAAAGTTTGGGCCAACCGTGTATGGATCGTGTGACCTTTCTTTTGGTCCCAAATGTCCTTATAAAACCCGTTAACTCTCCCATACTTCACCTTTACCCTTTTATGGAAACACATTTTTTAAGGAAACATCCCACTTTACAAAAAGACCCCACTTTATGGAAATAACAAACTTTATTGAAACACCCACTTTATGGAAACACCCAACTTTATGGAAACAACCCACTTTATGGAAAAACCAACATTATGGAAACACCCAACTTAATGGAAAATCTCTATATTATGGAAACTCTTTATTTTATGGAAACTCCTTATTTTATGGAAACATGCTATTTTCTGGACACCAATTTAAAAAAACATTAGGAAAAGGGGTTATGTACCTGAAACCGGGTGTACGACATTCTCCCCACCAATGGTATTTTCATCCCCGGAACATAGAAACCCTCGTTGGCCAAAAATACTTCTAGAAACTGATCTTTCATTTCCTTCTCATGTTCCCAAGTCTCTTCTTGAATTTGACCATGTTTCCATAAAACCCGCACTAGGCTGATGATTTTCCCACGCAAGACATTATATTTTCTATCAATGATCCGCACTAGGATATATACAAGTGATGTATCCTGTTCTAGATCAACATGATCCCATCTGATCACATGGTCAGGATCAGGGTCATACTTTTTCAACTGGGATACGTGGAATACATTATGCACCAAACTAAACCATGGTGGTTATGCCAACCGATATTCCACCTCTCCAATCCGTTCCAGTATCTCAAAAGGGCCTATGTATCAAGGAGTTAACTTGCCCTTCTTCTCAAATAGACGATGTACAAGACTTAGAGAGATCCTCAAGAAGACATGATCACCCACAACGAACGACAATGGTGGTGATCTACATATGATTTCTGATGACTTTAAGCCATCTCCACCCCCTTTCTAATCAATTGGATCTTCTCTATTGTTTCTTGGACAAGTCTTGGCCTGACTAGTGATGTTTCTCATGTTTCCACCCATCATAGTGGATAATGACAATGACACCCATACAATGTTTCAAATGGGACTTGTGTATTGAGGTATGATAGTTGTTATTGTATGAGAACACCACTAAGGGTATATACTCCTCCCATGATCTACCAAAATCCATTATACATGCCCACAACATGTCTTCCAACGTTTGTATCGTCTGCTCAAATATCACATCCGTATGAGGATGATATGTCATGCTCATAGTCAACTGAGTACCAAGGGATTGTTGTAATGATTTCCAGAAATGAGATGTGAAACTCAAATCTCTATCTGATACTATTGACACTGGTATATGATGCCTCTTTAACATTTCTTGGATATAGATTTTTGAATGATCCTCCACTGTATGAGTTTCACGAATAGGGATTAATTAGGTTGACTAGGTGAGACGATCCACTATCACCCAAATGGAATCGTGTTTTTGGACCATTCTTGGAAGACCTGTTAATAAATCCATTACTATCTGATCCCATTTCCACACTAGGATGGGAAAATATGGTAACATACCAGTTGGTCTTTGATGCTCTGCTTTAACCTACTGACAAGTAAATCACCGCGAGACAAACTCGACCACCTTCATTTCCATGTCTCTCCACAAAAATTGTTCCTTCAAAACTTTATACATATTTAGTGTATCTGGATGTACATACCATCTCTAATGGTGGTAAGCATGAAGGAGTTGCTCCGGAAAAACCATAGTTACAACCATCTGTTCTCTGAAACACAAAATTGAACCCCCATAAAGTTTCAAGCCCTCAATAGTGTTCCCACCATTGAGTTTTGAAATTACAACAAGACATTCTACATCAGATGTTTGAGCCTCTTTGATCATTTTTACTAAACTAGGAAGAAGCACAACTGAAAAAACCACAACATCACCTCTGTATTCACATTCCACATGCATGTCCACTAATAATGACATCAACTGCCATTCATCTGAAGCTTCTTTCACCAACTGAGCATATGAATTTCTACTCAACGTGTCTACCATAGAATTTCCTTTCCCTGGTGTGTACATCAAGTAAAATTCAGACATTTGGATATACTCCATCCATCTTCTTTGTCTCAAATTAAAATCTCTCCATGAGAAAATTTGTTTCAATATTTTGTGATAGTAAACACAGTAAATTTTCACTACAGAGATAATGTATCCATGTTTTCAAAGCATGGCGGACCACAGATAACTCCAACTAATGTGTGGGGTAATTCTTCCCATGCAACCTCAACCCCCTTTATCCATAAGAAACCACGTGATCTATTTTCATGAGAACACAACCCAACCCTGATCCTGAAGCATCACAATACACCACATACCACTATCCGGATTTAGGAAAGATCAAGATAGGTGCTGATGTAAGCCGAACTTTTAGTTTATGGGAAGACTTATGAAATTTCTCCATCCATTTAAATAGAGTATTCTTCTTTGACAGAGTTGTCATTGGTGAAGATAGTTGTGAGAAATCACACAAAAAACGTCGGTAGTAACCAGATAGACAAAGAAAACTTCGTATTTAGAAAAAAATTATTACGTGGTTTCCAAGAGATAATAGCTTATATCTTTTTAGGATCAACCAAAACACCATTCTAAAAATTGACATGGCCAAGAAAATGTACTTCTTGATTCCAAAAATCACACTTTAAAAATTTGGCATACAAACAATGATCTCTTTATATTTGTAACACAGTTTCTAAGTGCACCTCATGATCAGCCCTTGTCTTTGAATAGACCAAAATGTCACCAAAAAACACCACAACAAAATAAACATGATATTGTTTAAATATCAGATTCATCAATGCCAATAAGACCACTGGTGAATTTTTTAGACTAAAAAGAATGACTACATATTCATAATGTCAATTTCTACTTCTGAATGCTATGTTTGGAATATCCACTTTCTGAACTCGCAATTGGTGATATCCGGATCGAAATTCGATCTTGGGAAACCACTAAGATCCCCTTAATTAATCAAAAATATCATCAATGCATGGAAGTGGATGTCTGTTCTTTATCGTAACTTGCTTAAGGCTACGATAATCAACACACAACCGAAGAGTTCTATCGGCCTTATTTCACTAGAAAAACCAGTGCTGCACTTGGAGACAAACATGGTTGAATGAAACCCTTTCATTCCAACTCCTATAAATATACTTTCAATTCCTATAACTCTGTTGGTTCCATCCTATAAGATGGAAGGGAAATAGGACTAGTCCCCAAAAGAAGATCAATTGTAAACTCTACTTCCCTTAAAGGTGGTAAACTTGAGATGTTCTTGGGAAAGACATCTAGAAATTGATCCACAATAGATGGAAAACTATTTTCCTTGATATCTTCCATTTATGCCAAAGTCAAAACTAGAAACTGATAAGATATCAATCCCACCATTGGTTCTAACAATCTCTTTCCATCTTGTTTTAAAATACACTATCCTATGAATAGATGATCGATGCTATCCTCAATCATGAAACTAACTGTTCTCCTATAACAGTGGATTTGAGCCTTGAACTTTGTCAACCAATCCATACCCAGGATGACATCATAGACATCTATCTTTAACATGGAGTAGTCCCATTTTATCTCAGCTCTATCAACAGTTATATCACATTCTCTACACACAAAGGCTTGACATTATCTTTTACCGAGATAAGTTTGAAATTTCAAAACCCAAGGCTTCATTTCAAGCTTTAAACATAGCGAATAGGTTCCACACTTCCTCTTTATAATAGTGATAGAGTTCCCAGCTCATCTAATAATACAACCGTACTTCCTCCACATGGATTTTTAGTGGAGAAGAACATCATAAATGGGGTATCTAGTTGTAGTCCCAACTCAATAGTTTGAAGACTGTGAGTGATGCTTTGGACCAACTAGTGGTTCACCTATAGCTCACGTGCTACCAAATTATCAATATCCACATCTATCTTGTTCATATGACCATTTTTAGGTGCCATTTTCTAAACCAACAACAAACTCTATATGTCTCACTCTCTAGACACTGATGGATTAGCATTTCAACTTCTATCACATCAACTATCACAACATTGTTTAGAAAAAACAACCTTTTTCTATGTTAAACCATTTTTAAAAACACTTCACATGATTTTAAAAATTAAACCATTTTAAAATACAATAAGCATTCAATTTTTCAAAATCATTCATTTGACAAACAATTACATATTTATTTAAAAAAATTAACAATTTTTTTCACATCAGGAATAATTCCTCGAAATGATGTATGCACTCATGGTGGTAAGTCATTCCTTTCCAATGCATGTCATGCTCGTCTCAATGGCTAAACACGTGACAATGACATTTAAAAATCCTAGAAGTGTCTCCAAAAACTTATTTACCCAACTCCCTGGTAACTTGAAGTTCAACATAAAAGGGTTAGCTACATCATTTTATGCTATACATTTCAAGTTCCAACAATCCTACTCCTTTCTATGATTCCCACATAAGGAATAGAAAAGAAGCAATTTCATATCCAAAACTAGGAACATTGATGAATATTTGTTAGGAAAGGACTGAAAAAGATGATACCATTTGTAATGACCCACCAATTCTCATTGTCTTGAGAGTACAATGAGTCAATACTAGGCCTTAAGCGATATCCCAATGATGGCAATGGATAGAAATAAATGCCGAAGAGTTTCAAATAAATGTTGGGGATGGAGTACCCTTAAATAAATAAACTAATAAACCTACCAACCATAACCAAACATTAAATATATGATGTATGAAAAAATGGAAGAAAACTCAAAAACATCATGTATCTCAAAATAACATCATAGTAAGAAACAATAGAAAATAACCAAGTATCAAAGTACAAAGTGGATAGACTACACAAGACTATCCAAGAAAATCATGACTCTATGCTCAACAGGCTCCACGATTTAAAATCTATGAACATCCCAAACATCACGAAGTAGTGCTAAACATGTGTGAAGAATTACATTTTTTCTTATTGTGGAAGATAATATCTGCAATAGAAGCAAAGTGACAAAGAAGGGGTGAGTATAAAACTTAGTAGGTTTTCCCTAGTGACTTCCCAACTCATACCACTACGATAGAAGAGTTAGCCACAATTTTATAAAAAAGTTTATATAAAATAATTTCTCAAAAATAGTTTATAACTAAATATAATCAAGTTTCTAAAACTATTCATTACCGAAATCATACAAGTGAAATTGTCACCAATTTTCCCAGTAAGATCTTTTCCTTGAAAAATAAGTAAACAATATTTACAACCATTTCACAATATCCCTTTATCAGCATACCCAACTATTCCTAAAACCCATGTAACCAACCATGTAAGCTATGTTATCATAGTTCTATAATCATGAGTGGCTTCTCATTGATCTACCAAGTCGTAACTAGGTAATCTTTTCCCATGTGCCATTAATCCTTTGGCACCAAGCACAAGGTCATATTTCAACAAAGCCTTGTGTATGAAATTCCCATGTGCAATTAAACCTTTGGCACTAAGTACAAGGTCATATTTCAACCAATCCCCATATATGAAACATGAAAACAAACCACATATTCCCAATGAGCATGCCAAAACAACACTTTCAATAAAAACACCTTTTTATTGAAAACCATTTTCGTCAAAACCATTTCAATGCCAAATGATTTCAACTCCAAACCATTAAAATAAAACTACATTTTTATTGAAAACCATTTCTATTAAAAATATCTTTTTCATCAACTACTTAGGAATTCCCAAAAATCCATAATTTAAAATCATCCTTTTAAATTCATGTAACTAAACCACCTTTTGCAAAACTACTCACCAAGATCACGCAATTTCAAAAAAACCATAAATAGTCACAAATGAATATTTTCCCATCAATTTCACAATCAATAAAAAAATTTGAATATAATTCATTCAATTATAGAAAGATGAGATGAGAGTGAAGCCACATACCTCGAAGGTTTTGATGAAACTTTGACAACAGATGAAGAACGCACAAGAAAGCGGGTCGATTCTACAAGAACAAACTTAATTATCTTATCCTAGCAATATCACAACTCATCATTGAATTTTTTTGGCATCCAAAAACATAGATCTTCCCACTATAGGTTCATATCTATGAAAGAATGGAGATCATAGAAGTAGATCTAAGTAGATCTAAGAAAAGATGACAAATCCAGAATGAATGGTGACATACCTTAAGAATCAGACTCGAAATTGCCAAGGGAAGGCTCTGGGTTGGATCCAACTCCTATGTGGAGTGTTCTCAAGCCATCTAGTGAGGGTTATCTCGATATAGGGGCGTGTTGAAGCCAAAAACAATTATATATATCAAAAAACGAGTAAGCTTCTAGAAAATAAGATCTAGATTTTACCTTTGTGCATGGTTTGACCACACAGTTTGGGCTAACCATGTATGGATCGTGCAAACTTCCTTTTGTTCCCAACACTCCATATAAAACCCCCAAAATCTCCCATATTTACCCTTTACCCTTTTTTCTGAAACAAAATTTTTATGGAAACATCCCACTTTATAAAAACAGCCCAATTTATGGAAATAGCCCACATTATGGAAAACCCCACTTTATGGAAACACACCAATTTTTGTAAAAAACCCACTTTATGGAAACAACCGACATTATTGAAACACCTAACTCAATGGAAATAATCTATATTATGGAAAATCTCTATTTTATGGAAAATACCTATTTTATGAAAACACTATATTTTATGGAAACTCTATATTTTATGCACAACAATTTAAAAAAACGTGAGTAAAGGGGTTATGTGCCCGAAATTAGGGCCATTACAGAGGTGGTAGTCCACACAACACACTAATGATGTTGTTTAATTTTTATAGGTGGATGAAAATGAGTGAATAATATCTATACCATTAATATAACTTTATATAAGTGTTCCAATGACACTGAAGGCATCAAATTGTTATGGAGATAAGATATTTGGATGATTAAGATTAAAAAAATTTCTTAAGAAGTAGATAATGCTTACGTTGAAGACATGATTTTTCATTGGGTAGTTCTTGGTTGTCGAAGTGAGTATCTCACAAGGGGAGAAAATTGGGTACCTGATAAAAATTTCTATTCAAAATGGATTTAAACAGATTCTTCTAATTAATTTTAAAATATAAATGTTATCCAAAATAGTAGATCATTATAAATTTCAATATTTCAAAAGATTTCTAAGAATATTGATAATGTTTTAGATAAAATAATTTTAAATATTACTTAATTCTTTGAAATCAGTGTACATAATTAAAGTCATATAAAAATTATAATAAAGGTTAACTATCAAAGTATTAATTTTGTTTACAGTTTAAAAGAGTTTCCAATTTTAGAAAATTGATTCAAAAACAAATAAAGATAGAGTATAATTTCTAATACAAGAGGTTCAGTCTCAAGATGATACCCAGTCCTCTGCACTTATTGTTCACCATAAACCAAGAAATTTATATAAATAAAATATTTGATACATAACCTATATTGGGTTTTAAAATAATATACAACTATCTAGACCAAACAGGGTCTCTTCCACTATTACCCATGGGAGTACCAAATATAATAGGTCACACAAGACCTCTACAAAAATTTCATGGGAAAACAGGTGAAAAACGAGTTAAGAAGATACCTATATATCTTTTAGTTTAATGAAAGAGATAGGGTGAGTATATAGAAGAGAGTATATCACACACTACTCGTAATGAAATAATAATATATATAAATAGAGAAAATAAGATGAGAAAAGTGACCAAATTTCTCATTGTGTTATATTGCTGAGTTTGTGACTAATGAATGGGAAGTAAAATGCAGTTCAAGTCATATTTTAGAAAACTAATGTAGAATATAGTATCATATACTCCTTTTCTTCTTGATTGTTGGAAGGCAGTATATGTGTATTATTATTTAGCTTACTCATTCATGTGTAGTCATGTATGTTCTTGCAATGATATAAAACTATTTTTTGTCTACATCTTTTAGTATTTCCTCTTTAAGTGCATCAAACACCACATGTTATTATCAGGATGCATGGGTATCTATTTGAGAATCTAGACATTATTCATCCTCATACTATGGGCTAACACATCTTTAACATATTCTTTGGATCTGTTAAGAAACAATCATTAAAATAACTATTGATATTAAATTCAGTTATATTACTGTTAGATAAATTGATTAAAAAAGGATAGTATAGAAACATTAAAGGTGATTCCTAGAATGGTGACAAGATTCTAGTGGTGTGTCTTTGGAATAATATATCCTAGTATCCATGTTTAAGTCTGGTGGTGCACTTTGAATCAATGTCACAATTCTAGTAGTGACTTTTACAAGTGGTGTGACACTGGTGGTGTGAAATTTTATGATTAACTAAAATTATAAGTTTGTGATGTCTTATCTGATGATAAGCCATCCTTCTAGAAGCAAATCCTATAACTTTAGTTTAGGTCGACAATGTCTCGTACTTCTCTAAAATTCCATTCTGATGGTATGAAATCTGAGTGGTGATTCATTCAATACTTTTCCAAATGTTTATTGTAACTGTGACTCATATCTAATGGTGATTTGTTCTTTGATGATGAGTCAGTCTCAATGGTGACTCGTCCTAAACAGTGTCTCAAACATAAAGGTGACTTACACATAGGAAAAATTTCATCACCTCTCTTACATAATTAGTTTCTGATAGAAAATATGAACCTAATTAATATTATTAAAAGAATGATTTTGTGGTCATTAAAACAAGAGGTCAATAATATCTCCCTTTTTTATGATAAAAAATCATTGCCTGACATATAATTCACAAGATATAAATGATAATTCCAGACATTGTGTATAGGTGGTATCAAATATAAAGAAAGAAAGTCTCTTCTAAAAACAGAAATCAATTCCATTCTAGATTTATCCCCCTTTTGGGATTATCAAAAATTTCGTAATAAATGAAAAAATAATAATATAGAAAAAATTAATAACATAAAAAAGGATAATCAAATTCATTTAATATTATAAAAAACTAGTCACATCAAAGACAAAAATCCTTATCGACCATCAATCTCAAATTTTGGAAGAAGGGTCCATCAATGTTTGCCTTGTCATTGGTTTGGACATTGTTATAGATAATAGGCTCAATATTAGATTCTGAAGAATCTTGAGGTAGAGTAGTAGGAACATCAGTAGGAATTCAATTTATTTCTTGAGGCTCATGAGGCTCTATGATAAAGATGGGTATGAGATTCCTGAAAACATGGTTAGGAAATAAGGAAAAGGGTTAGAATCTAGAAAAAAGGCTCTTGAGGGTCTCTAGCCACTTCTGGTCAAAGGTAGTATTTTATAGGAGGAGTCAAGTTAGCTATTATTGAAATATATTTATGGTCTACAATGGAAGTTCTATATATATTATGGAAGTTTTTCTTACAGTTAATTAAATCTGTAATGATTTATGCACCCCACTCCATAACACTAAAAATTTTTCATTTCACTTCCATAAACCTATTCAGCACTAGAGTCATTTATTTTAACTAATTGGATTCTTTTTTATGGATAGTAAAATAAAAGGCATTCATATATTTTCATCTAAAAACTTGAAATGGGTATTTGTATCCTTTTTTGTGAAAATCCTTGATTGATAAAAATTGTTTCGATTGGTTATAGTCTCCATATTTAAGTTAATTTATTTTGTAAAATTTCTTATCATCATCTGATCATGGTCATTTCTTTACTAAAACATCCTCATGATGTCAAAAGGGGTGGAAGGTTCCCCACTAGAAATTCCTCTTGAATCAGAAACAATTTGTTCTCTAACAATGGTTTGGAGTAGATAAAAATCAACAATAGGGGAATCAGTTGATGTAGAAGTGTCTAAGGATACATCTTCAAGGATATTAAGAATGACATCCACAGAGGCTACACATGAGGACTTTATATCTTATAGTATGGACATCAAATATTCTAACACAAAAATTATTATCGTATTATCAATTTCAATCCCTTGAATATGATGTATTATTTTATTTTTGAGATGATGGGTCACCAACTAAAATAAATAAATTGGGTCAATTTTACTCAGCCTAGTGAGAAGGGGTGCCTGACTCTTCAGAACTTTATCAAAGTCTGAGACAATATTTTCTTTAAAATCGTATAATGCACCCTTGAAGACTAAGTCCACTAGAACATATGTAATAATAAGTTTATTTTGTCATATATAAATAATATTTTTTAACAAACTGACAACATAAAATTGAGAAAAAATTGATCCCTCAGGATCCCCTATATCTCGAAAAATAGGCCCACTATCCTTTGGTGGACTCTCACGAAACATTTATCATTCCCTAGAAAATGGATCAACCTAACTTAGTAAATAATTATGAAAAATATCAACCAATAAAAACTTTTAAACTCTAGATACAACTACATCATAACCAATAATAAGTGTTACCTAAAAAGTATTAGGTTTATATTCGATCTATATATTATATTTATGTTCATTAGTAGCTGATTGAAATTTCATATTCTCATCAAAAGAGGGTTCACATGAGGAAACAATGGTCTGTTCACAAGAAAAAGGCTCTTTTTCTATTTTCACATCAATAGTTATTTCCATAGTAAATTCAACAAGATCATTTCCCATTTACTCAGCCACATGCTTCTCAATATCTGTAATAACTAAAACCTATTCAGAAAAAAATATTTTTAAATCCATCAATGACATTAGGACTTGGGTATTTCACCCCCTCAACAGAATCTTCTTACTATTCTCTAGAAATATTGTCGATTTTATCAACATTGTTGTGTCTTTCCTTAGATATAGAAATAGATATTTCACGAGAACTAAACAATTATTGAGGAGTTAGAACCTTCTATCTTATTATCTTTCCATTTGTACAATCTTGATCCTAATCATATCATCACCATTATTTGAATTTCCATTTACACTTCATTCTTAATTTTTAGCACCATCATCATGACTATATTCTTCCTCTTCATCATCATCATAAATATTATCATTATCATATTTAGAGATAACATTTATATGTTTATCTCAAAAAACATCGGTTTTTTTTCTTCAAATAATAATTTTTCTCTTTTTATAAGTCTCCTAGGAGGATTAAGTTCTCCATATATAATAGGTGGAGAGTCATGAGAGAGATATAGATCACTACCCTCATCAATAGAATAATAATCTACCTCACATCTAGAGGTAGTAACTTTTTTTCCTTATCCTAATCATCCAATATATCGTCTAGTTCCAAACTAGGATCAATAAGGTATTTTGGCCTTGAAGGATGGTTTATAGCATTGAAGGCCACATATAGTTTTTCACAATCAACTGGCCACTAATTTTTCCAAAAGTTATTTCTGATCATCTTCCTTGAAAAAACTACTTTTGATATACAAACTTCACTACATTCCAATACAAAATCTTCATCATTCATAACTTAAACTTTGCGTTTCATAGTTTCATAAATCATCTTATGATAAATCAGGTAATTAGATCTTGATATAGGCTTTATCAATTCTGACAAATGAACCATAAGATACCTAAAAAAATTAATCTTTTTTCTCTTTTCATTAGAAAATGTAAGTAGATATCCTGATACCATAGAGCAGCAAAATCATCCTTTCTTGTTAAAATAATGTTCTATATGATCTAAAAGAGTAGTCTATACTATTCATAAACTTTTGAAACTACTATCCTTCTTATTATTCTATCACCAGTTAGTTCTGAAAGAGCATCATCATTTAAAAAACATCACTAATAACAAGAATAGATCATTGGTAGATAGTAAATACACCCTCATGTGCAAATTCTAATAATGTTTCCCACTGAGTGAAAGAAAAAGAAACACTATGACCATTGATTCTTATTCTCAACAAATCTTTATTATCTTCAAAATATAACTCTAAAAATTGATAAAAATGAGGAACACGCCTAAGATAAAAAGGTATCTCACTTGAGGAGAACCAATCTAACCATCCTTGGACCTATAGGACATGCAGTACTAAGTAATTAATTGAGATCAACCATTCAAAATCATCTTTGTTTTCAGCTACTGCTACACATTTTTGAAGCTCAGGATGAACAAGTTCAACTACAATACAAAAAATCAACTTCCCTACTTGTTTCTTAATATGGGTAAATTATTCTTGAGAGGAGAATAAAGGTCTCATTAGTCTTTCCATATAGTTATATTTGTTTTTCTTGGTCTAAGGTGAAGGGATGGTTGTATGGTTGTTTTTTGGGAGATAATGGGTCGTACTGAGCTCAAGAGGAAATGAACGTTTAAGAAAATAGTTTATTTGAAGTTAAAAAACATCTATTTTATATCAATTGGGATTAGGTATTTGAAAAATATAAATAAAAATACTACTTGAAAAGTTAAATTTAAAAATCAGGAATCAATAAAAATGGTTTAAAATAAAATAAACCAAAAGAACAAAAAACCAGCAGTTTAACAATTTAGAAGTGAAAAAATTATAAAGGCATGAACACCAAAATTTTGAATTTTAAAAATGTGAGAAAATCACAAGGGTGAGACAACCACAATGTTGAGAAAACCACAATGGTAAGACAACCACAATTTTGAGTCCCACCTAATAGTGTGTCATACTAAATAGCGTGTCATATCCAAAATCATGGTATCCTAAAATTAATATTAATCAAAATTAATCATTTATAGCTCATGTTTCATGTAATTAATTATCTCTGAACTCAAAGGATTTGTAAAGGTATCAGCTTGCTAATTTTCTGTACTAATGAATTCAAGAGTGATATCACCTTTTGAAAATGATCTCTCAAAAAGTGTTGTCTATATCAATATATTTTGTTCTATAATTAAAAATAGGATTCTTGGGAAAGTTAAAATAACTTGTACTGCCTTAATTAATGGGGAAATGTCATAATTTATATCCATATTCTAGTAATTTTATTTTATCCACAAAATTTCTATGCAATGGCAGCCTACAGCTATGTATTGATATTCTATAGTAGATAACTCTACATAATTTTGTTTCTTACTACACCAAGGAACAATAGACTTTCCTAAAAAGTGATATCTTTGGGAGGTTCTTTTTCAATCTAACTTACATCCACAAAAATAAGCATCAGAATAATTAACTAAATAGAATGATTATACTCTATGGTAAAGCAATCCTAATTTGGTATTATATTTGAGGTATTTGAAATTTATTTATAAAATTTTTAAGTGTGAATATTTTGGATTAGCTTGAAATTGATAATACATAAACACACTAAACATTATATCAGGTTGGATAAGTGTCAAGTAGAGAATAATTACAATACTAACTCTGTAACTAGTTTGATCAACTAGTTTTCCATCTTCATAAAGATCCAATTTATAAGTGTTACTCATTTTAGTATCACTACTCTTAGTTATATCCCAATTAAATACATTTAATGTTAGTTTGTATATTTAATTTTATTTAAAATGATACCTTCTTTATTTTGAAATATTTGAAATTCATGAATGAATTCAATTTCACCCATCAAACACATTTCAAAATTAATTTTCATCATTTTAGAAAATTCAGTACAATGATAATTTTTAGAAGATCCAAGAAATAATATAATCAACATCTATTTGAACAAGTTGAATATATTTTGAAATACTTTTTATAAAAAGAGGAGGATCATCTATTCTTTTTGAAAATATTTTTGGAATATGAAAAGGGATGATATTATCATAGCAATATCTAGGCTCTTGTATTAGTCCTTATAAAGCTTTATTTAATTTAACAACATGATTTAGAATATGTAGATTTTTAAAACCAGGGGTTATTGTACAAAAACATTCTAAACTATAGACCCATATGAGAATGAATTATTAACATATATTTGATAAATTTTGAAATATATATGAGCTGAATAGGCAAGAATAATTATGTTGGATTCTATTCTGGTTACTTGTTCAAATTTTTATTTACATTCTATTCCTTCTTCTGTACTAAAAACTTATGCAACTAGTATTTCTTTATTTATAGCTATTGTTTCTGACTCATCAACCTTATTTCTAAACACCCATTTACTGCCTATAGTAAAGGTGTCCTTTAGTCTATCAACAGGTTCCCACACATGGTTTCTTTTAAACTGATTTTATTATTCGTTTATTTCAATCACCCAAAATTCATCATTAATGTATTGATTGATGTTCTTAGGTTTTAATTGAGTTAAAAATTCTTGATTTTCAACATGATTTCTAAGAGAATCTGTTATATGGGTTCCTATATATATATATATATTACCTATAGAATCATCTTCGGGGCAGTATTTATGATTTATAAAAGATCTAAAAAAACAAGGTCTCTTCACTTCAAGAATTTCTATATGTTTGAGTTTCAGAGGTTCCATAAAATTTTCAAAACTAGATGATTTTTATGAATATTTAGCAGTGTAATATAAAGGTCTAGAATTTATGTTTTAAGTTGATGATCCTCAACTATTTATAGGGTGGTCTTTGGCTCATGTGGATTTATTTCAACAAATTTTGAATGAAGATACTATTCCATAGGTTTGGTTCCTCAATTAAAAACTCCATAGGATTTACTGGAAATTAAATAACATAGGAAAATTCCTATATCACTAATAAATGAAAATTTCACCAATTTATCCTAAGTCATAAAAATAAATAATTTAAAAAAAACACTAAATTAATTAACCTTAGACTTTCTATTGTACCAAATGTCATAAGTGATCTTCTTCAAAATTGGTCTCATTAACAATCTCTTTATGACGTTCCATGACATATTCATTGACTCTTTCATAAAATAGTTAAGTAGTTTATACTAATTTAATATGTAATGAGCTATCTCTTGAGAAGTTATATTCTTTCATTCTACAACTCCATTCTACTGACGATTCCTAGGAGAAGATAAGTAATGAATATATCCATTTTTGAGAAAAAATATTTAATGTATTCATTGTCAAACTCATGGACATGTTCACTTTTTAATATTTTAATACTATTTCCACCAATGTTTTATACATATTTAACATACTCGGTGAAATAATAGCAGGATACACTTTTCTGAGCTAGAAAAATACCCATGTATACCTAGAGAATCCCTATTCAAGAACATATAATTAGTGATTCCCATTTAATCTAGAAACTCTTGATAGTATAAATAAGACCATATGAACCAACTCAAGAGGTTGAGAAATGGAAACTTATTTATTTAATATAAACAAAAATTATGTGTTGTGTTCTTTTTTGATAGAGGGTATAATAGTTTTCATTTGGAAACATTAATTTACATAGATCCTTGACCTACCCTTTCATAGTAACATTACAAAGTGATTAAATATTAAAGTATATTAGTCTCTTATACCAAATACATGATTCCTAGTGAAAGGTACTCATGGAGGAAACATTTGAAATAATTAAAGAATTAATATCAACAACATAATGTAGAGACCCAAAGCTTGACGTATATGGACATTACATTACTTTTGCGGAATACTTAATACATAACAAAAACAGACACACAAGGACCATAATAGTTTAGTGTCTTTGGAAACACATAATATAAACTTCTAATCATGTTGAAATATCTTCAAAAACTCCCATAACAATCTTACCCTTTTTATTTCCTTACCTAAAACCTTTCTTTATTTCCTAGGGAAAATAAAACCTAAAAAGGGTGAGCTTAAATTCTCAGTAAGGGAAAACATATATAACATAAAACAATCGATAAAAATTTGGAAGAAAAAACTTGAACATGAAATTTAAACATCAAAATATTGAGCAAACACATAAATCATGGAAGTACGTATGGCATATATCATAATAGAACATCAACTGTGATAAAATATAATGGGAATAAAACATGTAATTATGGCAACCATTCAACACATGTTATGATTTCCATAGAAGCCCAGGCATCGCTGCCAAGACCATCTTAGTGGACAATGTCCCTTTCTGAATCGAGTTCACTCCTCGTTTCAGTCCTGTAGCACTGAACCGGATTAACTTACTGTTCCATCCATGTCTATCTCATGAGATAAAAATCTTTACCCAATGAATTGGAGGGATATATAGGTCCCACCAATCTCATAATGAAATCATTCTTACTTGTGCCACAAAATAAACATAAATCATTCATAATAACCCAACGAATAAAATGGGTTTCATAAATAGCATCCCATCATCACATAATCCATATAAAAGAAATGGATATCATTTCATAATAATAAAAGTGAAACCATGTAAATCCTAAAGACATTATACTTTAAACATACACATATGAAATAATTTCATCTTAGATGGAAAAATGGTTTTGATAAAACATTTGAAATAAATTCTCGATGAAAATATCCTTTCTCCTTCAAAATAATTTTATTTTCACAAAATGTCATCTGATTTTAAAAGAAAGTGATTTTGTTGAAAATATTGATGAAATATTTTGGAGGAAGCTTCATGAAAATAAGACTTTATAAAAACTGTAAAAACCCGTTCATGCCGTATAAGTTAAAAATAAAATTCTCCTCGTACTTTTGTCGGAAAAGTCAAAAAGATCCTTGTATGGTAAACAAAAGAAAGATTCCTTCCATAACACATGGTAAAAGTCAAAAAAGGGTAAAAAGGACTTTAAACATACATGATAAAATTTTTATAAAACATGGACATGGATGATAAATATAACCCCAGTAAATACTTACGAATAAGCAATCTCAGATAAAAATGAGATTTGAAAAATTATCCCTTAACTTTGGTCCGATATGCTTTGTACGTTTTCGAACCTCCTGTATAATTATTTAAATAATGTCATTGACTTATTAAAGAATAATATTCATTGTTATTATATCATATATGGTTCACTTATGACTTTATATTACCCATTCTTTTGTAACTTTCATGTTAAGCAGCGTTTTGGGTTAAATCGTTTTATTTATCGTACATCTTTAGACTTGTTGTTCTTGATATTATTACTTAAATCATGATTTACTTAATTCCAGAATGTAAAAAATTATTTACATATAATATATATTTCAGTATATACATATATATATATGATAGATCGATTAAATGAAATGAAATACATCGTTCATGGAGACGGTAGGCCGTACGTATGCATTAACACTGTTTTCGTTTCCTTACTGAATTTAATGAAATTAAGTAGATGACATACATATATATACACATAAATCCACTATCATTATTATTTCATATATTTCATGATTACTTATTATATATAATTTATAATCATTCATGAATGGTTAACATGGACAATGAATCTCATCGCGTCGTGGAGACGGTAGTCCGTACGTACGCACGAGCGATGATATCTTTCCCATGATCATGGAATTGTATTGGAGTGTATGTATATGATTTAAGAATAAATATCACTCTAAAATAATCATATATAGTTATTATTTACACCATCATACCCATCCAAGTAAGGTGGTGGTGGAAAATAGATTACACCACGGCGTGGAGACGGTATTCCATACGTACGCACGCGCGGTGATTTCATTTTCCGTAGGATGGATAGATGGTTAAATAGGGGTTTTTCATACTTATAATAACATATTATTATATGAGTGATACTGAAGTTATTACTTCATAATGAAACAACTAAATAAGAAGAAGTGGAAGAAGAAATAAAGTTGAAATAATCGGTAACAGACATTAACTCTTCTTTGAAGCGCCTCTTTGAGACCTCCTCTTAGGGCACCAAAATTGGTCTTTGAAGAAAACCAAGACCTCTAGGATGATTCTAGGGAAGTGTGGATGATAATTTGGCAAGGGTTTTCCGAGATTGAAGGCTCAATGTGGTGGGAGGAAGAGAGGGAGGAGGTGCCCTTTTATAAGGGAGGATAGGGGCACCTTTGGAATAACTAAAAAGATTATTTTATTACAAAGTCATATTCGGTTTTTAATAGCTCCAAATTGAGTTATGTCGAAGCTAAGGTGGGTATGGGTCGAAATACTATCGTACAATATAATTTAGTCAAGTTTAGGTTTCTATTTTAACCTTATCATTTAGATTTATCTTTAAGTTAAATAATTTTTTTACCATGTCTTCTTGTTTTCTTTCACTATAAGGTTAATAAACTTACTATAACAAGCCAAACGAACCCCAAGTTGTTTATTATTAATATATATAACTTTATCTAAATCATTTGGCCGAACCATATATTTTTAGGAATAAAATAAAAATTAATAATATAATATTTGTTTTAAAAACTATTTTATGTCAATTTTGACTCTATTTGGTAATTGATTTTTTTGAAAATAATAATAGAAATATTAGTTAGAATAAAGTTACTTAAATCAATACTAACATGTCATATTAACATAGAAAATTATTTTAATTCATAAAAAGTCTCAAATTACATTTATTTGGGTATTTATAACATCAATTATGTCAATATTTCATTAATAATATAATTACTTCATCTTCATTGTGTCATAAATAATATAAATTATTTAAAGTCTAAAAATTATAAATAAAACACCATTATGTAGGAAATAGTTTTAGATTTATAATGAATATTTATATTAGAATTTATCGTATGAATAACCCTATATTAAAAATGATTTACTTAATAAACATTGATTTTAACTATTTTAACTCTTCTTTAAATAAATCAATAATAAATGTCCTAATCTAATCCAAGTGGGCCTAAATGGTCATATTTGATTCCTAAGGTTGTTTTTGGTCGAATTAAACTTATACAATAGAATTAGGACATGTGTTAGTGTAATAATAACATCATTTTACCCTTAATTACCCTATTTACTTTTAATCGTGGTAAAAAAAGAAAAAATTTACTATTCATCAAAAATTATTTTCATCTCATTGAACCGAATTTTACTTACTAACATCAACCATGTCTCTCGTATTTTTGAAATTCCACTCACAGAAGCGGTAAAATTATGTTTTATGTGAATTTGGAAATTCTCCTAGGAGGTGGGTAAAAGACGGTCAAAAGTTCAATAAAATTTTTATATATCTAAAATTATTATAAAATGACTCTAATGAATTCCGTTGAACTTATATAAGTATTATTTGTCAATATTTACCTAAAACAAATTTAAATAGAATAAATAATTATTTAAATAAAAAGTCGATTTTTTAAATAGAAACCCATTGTTTTCACTATTCATCAAAAATTGAAAGTTTTCAGAAAAATACCAAAATTTCACCCTAGGCTAATTTCGATATTCCAAATCCAAAAATGAAATCCATTTTGAAATATGAAATTTATAAAATTTCAAAAAGTGGTTGTTACTATTCACAACGAATCGTTTTAATAATATTTTAATAGCATGTCGTTGTTTAGTGAAACTCGGTATTGCGTACACCACAAGCTATCGAGGAAGGTCGCGATTGCGTGTAATGCAGCCAAGTTAGGGTTGCGTGTTGTGCAAGACCCTTTTGTTGTAGCGTACAAAAAAAGACATCAATAAAATTAAAAAGAATATTTTTCACAAAATCTCGGGGTGTTACACATAAACATCTTCATTTCTTATAGTAGTAAAAAATAAGGAACTTTTTGAATAAAGAATATTACAACCATCATTCTTAAATTTTTATTGAATAAAATCATCACATAATTTTTAGATGATAATAATGTTATATTTCAATCCATTGAAAAATATTACCTTAGAAATCAAAATAGAATTAGAGTTACCAATTTGGACAAGGCCAACGATTTTACCTTTAATGTTGTCACCAATGGTGACATGACCACCAGAAACCATAATAAGTATCTTGATTAAATAATGGTTCCATATAATATGTCTTCAATATATTATTCCCATAGTCCGTATACTCTTAGAGGAGGACATCAAATAGTTTTCCGATAAAATAGAATTTATCCAAGGAATGATTTTGGTACCAATATTTTCATTAGTCCAAAAGTGGTCGTGATTAAGTATTTATAAACCCACATTTTTTTGATATGTTTAGTCTAAAAAATGAAATTTTTTAAAATAATTTTATTAAAACCTCTTGAATAATACGTAGTAGTAGAACTTTGAGGTTTAGACTTAGGTAGAAAATTAATTTTGGTTACAATTCTTTGTACAGGTTGGTAACCCATACCAGTAATATATTTTTGTGCAAATTTCATTACTAAATTTTATGTGAGAGTTTCTCTACCCTTAGTTTATGTTTCCATGTATTTATTTAGTTTCTCATTTGAATGTTTATGTTTAGTATTCACTTTTATGAGTTGTTAATTATTTTTCTTTTCAACAGATAGATCAGATTTAATGTTTGCTAATAAATAATTTTGTCTCCTAAAAACTTTTTATTTATCCTTAAGTTTATTAAAAGTATATTTCATCATATTATATTATTAAAAAATTTTCCTCTTATTCACATCATAACCATTATTTTACTTCACTATATTATCACAAATATGCCCATATGATATAGTTGGTACCTCATGGACTTCTATCATAAAGAACATATTTGCTATATCTGACTTTTATTAACGTGATATATCAGAATCACTAGAGCTATCCTCAAAATCAATTCATCTTTCATTTATTAAATTATTTAATATTTAGTCCTTTTTAATAGATTTATTATTTTACTTTAACATTCTATATTATTATTTTAAATTTCCTTCCCTTTTTCACTTATAGTAGGTGACTTTATTATCATCCTTCTATGAATATTTCATCTTGGTTCCTCTAGAATCATACATTTCTTTTACAACTGGGTTCTCTGAAAAATTTATTCTTCTAATAAAACTTATTGAAACACCTAGCTATATAGGCCATACCCTTATCTCTATAATGTAGTGACCCTCAATCACTTGAACTTGCAGGTTGATATTTTTCCTTTTCTATTTGTTTAGATGCATTAGTCTTAATTGATATAGATTTAACTCTTCATATTATAGGTAAATAGCTATACAGTCACAGGATTTGGTCTTAATCAGATAAAGGATTCAAAAGTGGTCTCATTGTGTTGAAAATATCATTATACTTGAGGTAGATGTCAAAAATATGTTCATTAGGCTTCATCTTAAATTTATCAAAAATAATAATGTATGTATTAAGTCTAATCATCTTAGCATTTTTTTCCCTCATGTTAAACATATAATATATCCAAAATTTCTTATACAGTTTTGTAGGAAGATATTATTTTAAATTCATAATATCCTAAACCATAGTAAATGGAATTCATTTAATTATAATTATTATTATAAGAAATATTTTTATTATCATCCCAATCCTTTCTATAAGTAGCTGTTATAACATATTTATCATCTATAGAAGTCTAAATTTCAAAAACCATACTCTCAATATAGATTTTCATTTTGATTTTCCAATGACTATTATTTTTTTCCATTGGAAAAGGGAGGTATGTTAGTAGTAAAACCTTTTTTTATAGATTCCATTCAAAGAAATAAATTTAAAAATGACAAAAATTGAAGATATTTAAAGCTTAAAAAAATAATATTTGAAAAAGATTTTGAAAACATTAATACGAAATAAAATACACTTTGATACAAAAATATCGGTCAGATTGAGTATCTCAAGAGGGAGTGGAATTGAGTACCCAATAATTGTTTTGTTCAAATTGGATTAAAATAGATACCCTGATTGAATAAAAAATGATCCAATAAACCAAATTAATAGATCGTTGAAAATTTAGATCTTTCAAAATATTTAATAGAAGATTGATTTGTTCCAAAATTAAATAATATAAAATATTATTCAATACATTGAAATAAATTTAGTTTATTAATATCTTATAAAAATACAAATTAAGGTTAACTATAAAGTTTTAATTTTATTTACAATTTTAAAAAATTTCTAGTTATAAAAAATAGTTTCAAATTAAAACATGCATCAGAATCTTGAATTTAATATGTTCTATCTAAATCTGAGTCTTAGTCCTCTGCGATTGGTGATCACCCTCAACCAAGAAGGTTATATAAATAAATAGTTTTATCCACAACCCTGATAATGTTTTATAATACTATGCAACTTACAGGACCACACATGCCCTCTTCCACTTTTATCCATGGGAGTATCAAATATAACAGGTCTCACAGGATCTCTACTATAGTTTTCGATGGAAAAAAAATGTTGAAAGAGTTTAGAAGATATCAATATATATTACAGTTGAATACATGATAATGTGTATTTATATAAAACATAATGTGTCAAACACTACTCATATGGTAATAAAAAGATAAATAGACAAAGTAACTAAGATGTGAAAAGGGATAGAAGTGCTTAGTCTATTATGTTGTGGATCTTGTAACTCTTAAATTTAATTTGAAATGTAATTTGAGTCATATTTTAGAAAATCAGTGTAGAATAGGAGATCATAGACTCCTTCTATTCATGACTGCAAGAAGGAACTAGATGTGTATTGTTATTTGGATTCCTCAATTAGGTGTCGTCATGTAAGTCCTTGAAATGATCTATAGCTCTTGTTTTTTGACCAACATTAGGCATGTTCCACATTCTGTACATCACACACCACATGGATGAGGGATTCTAGTTTAATTGGTATCACCAGCATGCATGAATATCCACATGAGAGTCTTGATATTATTCATCCTCAAACTTAGGGCTGCCACAACTTCTAATGATTTCTGTCCAGCAATTAAGAAATAATAATTCAAATAACATTTGAAATTAAATTCTATAATTAATTCATTATAGAAATTAATTCAAAAAGGTTAAGTTGAAAAATAGTAGCACTGAGTCTCGGAATGGTGATAAGACTCTCAAGGTGTGTCTTTGAAATGATGTCTCTTTGTGGTGGTGTCTAAGTATAGAGGTGAGAATTTGGAACGGTGTCACAATGATGGTAGTTATTAGTACTGACAGTGTGACATTGGTGATGTGACATTTTATATTTATCAAAAATTTTAAGATGTATTTATCTCAAATGACAGTGATTCTTCCTTCTAGTGGTGACTCCTCTGATGGTAGGTCTTGCAGGCGTGTTTCATACTTTTCCAAAAGTCTATTCTAATGGTCTGATATCCTGTCATTGATTCATTCCATACTTTACCAAATGTTTATTGTAACAAAGACTCATAGATGATGGTGAGACATTGTTTTGAAATGAGTGAGTCTCTATGGTGGCACATTGTTAGTACTGTCTCAACATCAATGGTGACTCATACTAAGGAAATAGTTTCGTAACCATCTCAAATTATAAGATTCTTATAGATAACCTAAAACTTTTTAATATTATAATAAGAATTATTTTGTGATCATTAATACAAGGAGGTAAATAGTTTCTTTAAAATTGATGGTTCTAAGATAAATATGAGAAAAATGGGGATTATTTTCGAGTGATAGAGTTATAGGGAGAGTAAAAGGGAATAGATTGAAGGATAAATTTTAAAGAGAGGTGTGTGTTTGAAATGGTATAAGTGACCCTATTTTATAAAAGAGGAAAATGGATCTTTTGTAGAAATTATTTATAATTTTATAAATCCATGAAACTATTCCAGGGAAAATGGCTCAATATTTTCCAAATTATTCAGTTTAGGGCGTCTTTGGGTTAAACAAGACTCAATAGTGTCTTCATAATCATGTTTTAAACATATTATATGACTTTTATTATTATGTTTTTTAATTTTTCTATTTTTCCTTAAAACCTGGTAAATAATTTTTCACTAGGTGATTTTATTTTTTATTAAGCATATAACATAACACATATAACCTAATTTAGGATTTATTGATTTTTTTTCTTCTATTTAATGATAATGTATATAAAACGTTTTTACTTTGAAATTAACATTTTGGCTATTATTCATTCTGAATATTATTTAATATTGATTAAAAATTTAATGAGTGTTAATATATATCTATTTATGTGTTTATACATCTTATGATGTTAATTATTTAAAGTATTCAAATTTAACTGATTCGATATAAATCCCATGATATTAATAATATAAATGTATTAAAATTATAGTTTGACCATTATGATGATAAATTAAATTAAACCTAACAATCTAAATTTTAGAATACTAAAAATACATTCAAAATGATGATCATGGGTTTGTAAATTCCAAAAAATATTTTAAATTAATTTATTTTACTGTATAATATATAATATTATTGTGAAAAATGGTTTCAAAAATATTTCATTGTATTTATATAAAAAAATAAATTCAAAAAAGTGATGAAATTAATTAATATTTTCTCTATTCACTTGAAAATTGATTAGTTTATAAAAATATAAAAATTAAATACTATAATAATTTTGCTCTAGGAAATTAAAAAATCAATTTTATTTTAAGAAATTTAATTTATATTTTTTTTTAAATTTAGGTAATTAAAATTAAATGTATAATATAAGGAAAATTGTTTTTATTCGAAATAACCATTTCAATATTAACTCGTATTTATTATTTACCTTCAAAAGGTAACAACTGAAGATTATTTTTTTATTAAAAGCAACACTTTTACGGGAAAAGTGAGAAACCCAAAGTTCAGCAAAAATCCAAACATTCCAAAACAAAACAGGAAAAAAACAGGATACCTCATTCCAGCAACAGCATCAACCACCATCCCCATGCAGGACACTCGGCGATCCCATGCAAGCATGGTCCCTCCCGATGTTTCCATCCCACCAAAACAGCCATGTCCCAAATGGCCTACAAAGATGATGGCAGAGAAACCGAGCCCACCAAGGAGATCCTGCGGCAAGCCAACAAAACCACACAAACCGTAGACATAGGAAAACCACCAAACCCTTGGAAGCCATAGGAAAAACAAACCCAATTAGTCCGGAGGTGACGCCTCATAGGAATATGAAAAATTACCAAAGCATAATCGAAGTCTGTTAGTGCTTTCCTCTCTATACAGATTCCACTTCATCAACCATACCTTGGCACCAGGGTCTTCCCCAATGATGTCTTCAAATCGGTCCGCCATTTTGTCCCATGTTCGGATATATTCAACTTTGCTGATTTTTCGATTGTTGAAGCCTCTCATTAGAATCAGATCCTGTTTGTCAATCCACTTGGCCTGCTCACTGTTGACCTCCACTTTGATAGGTCTTCCCATCATATCGGCCTCCTCCTGAGGGATGTTGACATAGAGAAATTCCTCTACCATATCCTCTTCAGAGCAGATGATAGGAACTTTAATGCTTTTTCCCATTTTAGAACTGCTGCCCATTCCATTATTATTCACCTTGGCCCCAACCTGGGGATCCTCCTGCATGAGAACCTTATCAGATGATGTTTCCTTCTCACCTAGTTTAGATTTTTTACCTGACCGTGTTTCCATCGGCTTTGGTAAAAATGAGTAATCCTTGCGTTCTCTCCCTTTGAACTTTTTAGGTAACATCCCCTCCTCCTGGAACTTGTCAACTCCCGCACCCCCCTCAGTCTGCCCATCCCCTTCAACCTGGTTGGGCTCAATGGAGTCCAAACAGCCAAAGGAATTGAATGTGTCAACACCATTTTGGGTCCAGCACTTCCCTGCTGGTGTCTTGGTGCCTCCCGAAGAAGCAGCACCTTTATCATTTCTAGGTGAACAGATCGCCTCCTCATCAGGACCAGAACCAGGAGCCATGAGAATTCCCTTCTGAGTTTCCACATGAACCCTTACCATCTCGGAATGGTTACCATTTAAACCAGACTCAGCGTCCATACCCGCAGCATTGCACTGAGAAGACTGTGCCAATGGTTGTTTCATACCATTAAGATCTCCGATCAACCTGTTGCATACATCCTTGACCCTGGCTTCAGGTGAGGTAGGAGCTGGCTTTGAAGACTCTTCAATTTGGGTACTGCGATTAGGCATTGAGGTATCCTGCTTAGAAGGAGAAGCCAAATTTCTCTCAAGAATGCTCACGCCATTGTCCACAGGTGTTGCAGCCGCATCCTCCTGCAGTGAACCACTAGAGCCAAAGGGTTTCGCGATGCCCGCTGATTGCAACTCTGGTGGGGCAATTCTGTTATCAGCCAAGGTTGAAGACTTCTGAAACATTTTACGACAGCCCTGTTCAAGATGGCCCAGACGGCAACAGGACGTGCAGTAGTCATACCAGTTCTCAAAAGACACCGGTTGGTGGCACCGAAGCTCATTTTCCACCTCAATCCATACCTCTTCAACAGGCGGTTTGGATACGTCGACTTCCACACATATTCGGGGTGCCATCGGATGGCACAGTGTTCTCGATCGCTCATCAAAGGCCAAAAACCGTCCAACCAGATTACCTAAGAATTGCAGAATAGCAGGATTCTGGAAGGGAAGGGGAAGACCAGGAAAACTCACCCAGATGGCCGCAGATGGTGAATCCCTCTTCCAATGAAAGTCGTAGCTCCACCGAAGGAGAAAGAAACGTAGACCCCCGCAAGAACGAAGACCTTTAGACCAAAATGAAGCAATATCGTCATCGCTGGAAAACCGCAGAGAGAAGTGACGATAGTCCAGGAGCCCGACGACGACGCGATCTTGAAGGGGAATAGATTCATTGACGAAGCGAGCGAAACTGTCCAGGGAGGGGCGCTTATGACCAAATCGAGCTATTAGGGATAGCCCATGGAGATTAGAAGCCTCGGAAAACTCCTGAAGGGAGAGCGGAAGCGATGGAGCCCCTCGGTGAAGGGACGGGACTTTAGGGCAAAGAGTAATCCGGGGAAAGTCGGGTAGGAGAGAAGGATCCGAGAACGGAGAGGAGTACGTCGGGGCTACCTGGTGTTGCCGGAGAAGGGCGGGCGTGGCGGCCATCGCCGCCGCCCGAACGGGCGAGCCGCCTACCTCAGAGCGCCCTCTCCTCCTTTAGGGTTCCCGAAGCCGCCGCCTCACAAAACGGGCTATGGTTTTTTCTTCAAAAGGTAACAACTATTAATGATTTACCATCATAATGTTAATTATAACTTCATTTATAATGTATTCTTAATATTTTGTGTTTTTCATGTTATTTGTAGTGTGTTTCACAAGTTATAAATTGTAGTTTATATTTTAAAGGATCCAAAATCTCAGGTCTATACACACATTCCAAAAAATCCACAACTTAATGATTATTTCATAAAAAACCATGACTTCATCTTCAAATCCCACTTCATATATTTATTCTTGACCTCATTTTATTCACCCAAGATAAACTGATGATTTATTTTTCCTCCATACCTCGGGACCCAATCTTTAGGTAAACATGACTGGTATATTCTATTTTCCAACCATCTTATGAAACAATTACTCACCATCTTCCACTATAATGTGTTTTATTCTTGGATGAAACATAGTATTATTATCCAATTGAATTTCACTATAACATCACAATAATGAAACCCTTTCTCTCATATGGGTCTATGTTCATTAACAAAACACTACAACCACACCATCTCATTTCTAACTTATATGAAATCAATATACCATGCATATATTATAGAAAGTGAATTAATAGGTTGTAACCTTGAAATATAAGTGACCAAAATTACCAAAAAAGTGTAAAAAAATATATTTTTTCTCTTTCTAGATTCTTAATCACCCAAAACACTACATCTATAAACCCCAAAAAATGATCCTCAAATCCAAAATGAAAACTTATACCATTTGTTCCTCTAGTGTATTGAATAATTCAACCTACAACTTACCGATGATCCTTCCCTAGATTTTCCTTGAACCATCTAATGACACCCGTTGAATGAGTAATATCTTGATGTGTAAACACAATCTAATACAAAAAAATACAATAGAGAAAGTGTACATATTGTTTTACATGTACTACCTTTGTTATTCTATTCATGTCTCTTGATCTATTAAAAGTCTAAAGTGGCCAATGAGAGGAGTTGAAATCAGTTTACATGAACTCATTATATATCTCTCATCAATCTTCTGTATTTAATCCATTTGTGTTAAAAATATATTTAGTTTTTGTATAACATTAAATCCTCATGCCCATTAACAACTTAGCTTCACTAAGATACTTCATCTAAAACATTCCAAACAATTCATATTTCATTTTATAATTAGTTGAATATTCAAACATACCAAAAACATATCAACAATATATAAGTGTATGATTATTAAGTCATCACACCTAAAAATATTCTCCTAATAGAAATGATCAGAGATACTTTATGTGAAACCTTTCTCTTCTATGAAGGAATCATACTTATGGTTACAACACATTGGTCTATATATCAAACACTATTAATTCCTTTTTAATTTTCACACAATGGCCTAATTCTTATTTTCTACAAAACCAAGTGGTTTCTTTAAAAAAATTACTTACTTAAATTACCTAGAAGAAGATCCATACTCAAATCATTTGTTCAAGGTAAAAATCATTGGAATTTACCTATATTAAAATAGTATATATTGTAGTATGATTAACTATAGAGGAAAATATTTTAGAGAAGTTAATAACTTAATTCTACTAAAATCCTTTAACAAATAGCCATTATTTATATATTTTCCTTCCATAAAATTATTCTTTTTACCTGAATACCCACTATTTTTCAAGTGCTTTCTTCCTTAGTGGTAATTGTAGTTGATCTCAGGAATCATTCAATCATAGTGAATCCAACTCCTACTATATTGATAAATCACACATAATAGATTCAATTAGAGTATCTAATTCTTCAATACTATATCATTCTCTATAATCTATTAAACTTATGAAACAAAGATAATCTCTATACCTCTACGCCAAGAAAATTACCCTTGGTGATTTTTGAAAACTAACATATGAATCATAAAATTTTCAAACTATAACTTCTTATCATTATTCTTCTATATCTCTACATATATATTCCTTAGTTCTTGAGATTTTAGATACACTTACCACTAGATTAACTTATGATACTTTTTAACAATACATTGAAATTTCTTCCAAACAATTGTGATTTTGATATACTTTTAGATATCTTAACATTATATTAATTTTCATCCTCTATAAAGATTAATTAGATTAACTTGAATTGATGTTTTATAATTACTCTCAACCTCCCCTCCTTTGATTTATGATTATTCTACTAGATCTATTCATGGAAGAGAATATCAGATCTTTTGAAAACATTATTCTTTTCATTATCTAAAAGTCAAAAACAAAAATTTTCATTTATATAGCCTAAAAAGAAGCATCCCCAAAACATTGATTCCATATTATATCTATCTTTATCATCCCCATGCATATTGGAAAAAAATATAAAGAATCTTAGATAATAAAATTACATTAATTTATAGACCATAGTTCTCTTGGTAATTTCTCCCCAAATATTTTTTTTGACATATATTAATTCATAAATGTACTGTACGAACAACATTCACCCAATATAACTTAGATAATTTTTAATATAAAATATTATATTTTTTTTCACTCAATCAATATTGGATTCATTATCTCATCCACACAATGTTTTTCAGGAGTTCTTGGAATAATATTCTAATACTAGTCTCCTCAGTCCTAAAAATAACTTTGGAAGCTAATTATAGTAAACCGATAACTATTTTTTTCTCTTAGATATTTTGGGTTTCTACTAGTTTATATTTCCACCATTTCCATCCATTGAAAAAATATTTTAAATGCTTTAATTTTATTTTCTGTAAAGTATTCCTATGATTTTACTATGGAATCATTAATATAGGAAAAAATGTATCAAGGTATTGCATTAGAATGTATTGGGGTGGTTCCCCAAACATCTCTATGAACAAATTCTAGCTTTTATTAAATTTTTGTTCTTCTAGATAATTTTAAAGACAACATTCACTACTTCTAAAGTATATAACTCTCACAAAATATAATGTCTTAATGATCTAGATTCATAATTACTTTATCAACTAGAATATTCATCCTTTATCACTGTGGTTAAAAACTAATTATTCCAAATTTTTGATGTTTTAGAAGACGAAATTCAGGAAAGTATAACTCCAACTATTATTTTCGTTAGATATAATTATATATCCTTTACACAAGTAGATATGATAAGATATTCTTGATTAGTTTTAAATAATTCTTCTGCAAAACTCATTAATATACCTACTTTATCCATTTCTCTGACTAAAATCATGTTCTTTTGAAGACCTAGAATATGTACACTAATTTCCATATAAGGAAATTCCAATCAGCAACTAAATTTTCACATATTCTTTCTAAAAAATGTCATGAAGTGTATCATCATCAATATTAACTATACCAAAATTTATGATTAAATAATTTAATATACATTCTTTTTCTTTGATGGAATTGAATAAATCATCAGAATATATGATCCAAGATCCCACATGAATAAAATCACTAGAAAGTAGTTTTGTACTACTCTCGATTGTAACACTATTTTCACTAGAATAGTCATTATAGAGGGTTCCTTCTAGTAACAATAACATTTCTGGAAGTGACATATCATTATCCATTCTAGAAAACGATTCCTTTTCCAGAAGATTTCTCTCTACTCTATTCCCTTGATTTCCTATCTAATTTATTTTTACTCATCTAAGTATGAATCCTCTTCCTTATGTATTCAATAAATTATCATAATAAGTTAAACTATATATTCTTAAGATATACTCATTGATAATAATGTTGAGAACAAATGTGAACACTAAATAATTTATTCCACTTAAACTACTCATAGTTGTCACCATGAATTCTTATGATTTTGGTAAGGATGATAACAAAAAAATTTCAAAATTTTTTTCTATGAATATAGCCTTCATAGAATTTAACCAACTCTAGATTAAGTTAAAAACATTAAATAGATATAATTTAGATCTTATTTCCAATAACCTCATGTTAAATAACCACATCATTAGGAACAATTTATTCAATTCCATAGGGTTCTAATGCATATATGTAAGGGCTTCCATGAACTAGTCTATGGTTTTATTATCTATAATGTGTAAAGACACATTCAAGACCAATAAAATTTTTATTACACAAAGATACATCCGATGCAAATTTTACCATTCACCAATTTCCATTTCATCCAGTTTGACACACATAAATGAAGGATCCTATTTATTATAGATGAGATAGTCTTCTGTTAATATTTTGTAAAAATTGAAATAATTTTCATCAAATTTTCCAATCCAAAACATTCCATCTACTGATTCAATCATTTCAAAGACAATGAATCCCATTGAAATTGAAACATTTCTAAGAAATATAATGTAACCTAAACTACTATGTGAAAAAATGAGCCTCATGTGAACCAAACATCTAATACCATTTTTTGATAATTCATCCAAAATATCCTTCTGGTAAACATTTATAAGTAATCAATCTAGTATATCTAAGAGGAAAGAAGCTTAAGAGGGAACTCTTTGAATATTAGTGTTCCTGAACATGGAGGAAACAATATCCACCCAAATCAGCTGAAAATTTTGAAAAAAAATTAATCCTTATGAACTACAATAGTTTTCCAAACATTCATAAATTGAATGTAAATTTAAGAAAGAAAACAAAACATTGGCATTAGAAACATTTCTTCATTTCAATTATTTGAAAGAAAATATTTACAACTTTTTTACTAATGAGTCACGCAAATTACTAAATAATGTAATCCAAATTTCACTTTTGTATTAGTTACATCAATAAAAAGGTGGACCCCCCCCCCAATTATTTATATAGAGTATCATATAGTCATCTAGTTGCACTAAACTTTGATATGTGAGGGAGTCTATCCATTATATTATTTTCACTATCAGACTCCAGTAATAATAATTAGTGTGAACATCCCCTCCCATAAATTAAAAACCTTATAAAAAATTACAAAATATATACCATGTTATAGAAATCACTACCAGATTTCTAGAATAAGAACACATTAAGTAAAAAACATCATAATAACATCATTTTCAATAAATATATATAGAATCATCCTTACAAAATATTGAGGGAAAACTACACCCCTTCCACCACATCAAGGAAAATGATATCTTTCCGAACCTCTACATATTTTCGTTTGAGTTTATTAACCTAAAGTAGAATTTACACATTCCTAATAGGTTATCCACAAGGCATTGTGCTAAAATTTTTATGGGTGAAATATCATTCTTATATTTATTTTATCAGAGTTATAGTAATATTGGGGATTTATTTCCCAACAAGTGGTCTAAATAATTTTGTAATATATCTTCATAAGTAGTTTCAGACATTAGTAGTAAAAAATTTGGATCTTCTTTAAATGTATTGAAACTCATTTCAAATCATGAAAGATCTGAGTTTTTAGCTTTCTTATAAATATTGGGGTATAATATATTCTTCGCTATTGAAATATATCTTAACTTTAGACTCACACACTCTCTTCAATTTTAGAAATTATCAAGCTCTTAGTTATTTAAAATTCTCATAGTTATTGTTTTTTGAAATTTTCTCAAATATTAACCACTCTTCTTCCTCAATTTCATCATAATTTATATTAAAATAACTAAAACATAACTATTATATACCATATTTGAAATATTTTAGCCCCTTTATCATTAGATTTATCCGATCATCTCATTTAAACCAATCTATAGATTTTTGATCTCATTTATCCATTCAAACTAAGTCAGCTTACTCATTTAAATACGCTAACGATTATGGTGTTTCCTTTTATTTTTTAGGAAATTAGATTAATTTAATTCTTTAAAAACCTCCATGTTCATGAAAACATTATTGTTTTCCACATTAACTTCCTACTTACAATGTGGATCTAATCTCAACAACATTAGTTTATCCATTAGAAAATTATTCCTTTATTTCATCTTGAATCACGATCCATACAAGATCATGATGTTTGATCTTTGAAAATTTTCCCAAAATCACCATATGAATCAAATATTCTAATATTCATATTTCATAATTTTGAAAAGATCATCTTTATAGGGAAAGAGTTAACAATTGTTTAAGAAGTGTTCCAAACTACATGTTAGGTTATATGTACTATTAGTAGTTGAAAAAACTAAAAATTAAACAATGAAAAATAGAATTTTTTATTATTTTTTCATTCCTTTACTCTACATAGATAGATATACTCTATTTTCAACTCCACATTGGCTTTATCAACTCTACAACATAAATCCAAATTGGGGAATTTTCCAAATCTCAGTTCCGTATGAACTTTACATCGACTCCCTAAACACTATATAAGAACTCTACAACATTAAGAAATATACATCAAGAGTCTAAATGAGAGTTGGAAACTATACATCATAACTCTATGTAATTTCCTCTTTTCAATATCCACTTAGGATGAACTATATGTTGTAACTTAACAAAGGAAGTATATATTTGTTCCTTTTCCATTTTCCCATATTAACCTAGAATGCTTAGCTCCAAATATGAGAATGAAGAAAATCATCAAGAGGTAGGGGTGGGGAAAATTTTACATTCAAAATATATTTTACAAATTATGTTCAAAGATATATTTTGTTACAGTGGAAATAGAAATATAAAAGAAAAATTGATTTTTATAGTAGATCAGATCTTAATGATCCTATATATACTCTTCTCTATTATCAAATGTAGAGAAAGCTGACACCCACAAACTATAGAATCTATAAATTTATAAGGGATTCATTACTTTTTACAAATTCCTTTTAAATTTTGGTTGTACAACCTAAGACTGATCTAGATTCTCTACCTACAAGATTCAATTTAATGTAGAAAAAAAATAAAAATGTAGTGTTCAATCGATGAAGGCATAACCAACACACTATTTTTTTACCATTTATCCAAAAACCTCACACATGAATTTTGGTAGGGAGTCACAACCTAACAACACTATCTTTTATAGGTAATATATCCCGTAATTACTACACAAATAAAATAATGTTAAAATAAATAAGAACCATATAACTAAATAAATACATAAAGTTTTGAGTGTCAAGGAAGAATAATTTTCTCTATAATCAAAGGATAAAATAAATTATGTCCATATGAGACTAGTATTTGGTTGAAAATATGTTTCATGTAGTAATTTTTTAGAATATACTCAATCTGAATGTTTCTAGTACTAGTTTTTTCAATCTCTGTGGAATAAATTCCCTTTATGAATATGAAATAAAAAATGGGAAATCTAATTCATTTAATTTTTTCCAAATAACCACACTCATGTTTTTATAATGAACTACTTTATATTTGTTTAGTTAATATTTCTAATAAGTTATATACATGATTTTTCCATTTTATTTTCATGGAAAACTTTTAGTTGTGGGTTACATAGATAATTATTTAGGTAAAGTCAATTGATCAAGGTTGGTTAAGACTTATAGTAGGACTATACTCAAGGTTGACCATATATACATGTGGTCAATCATATATACATGAGGTCGATCAAACCACTACACATGAAATAAATGTATTTTAATAACTCACAGTTGATATATTTCATATCTTTATAAAGTATTTATTTTCTACAAACCTTTTCTAGAACACTAGTATTTTTTTTGTAATCCATTTTTAAAAACAAAATTCTTTAATAATAATCCTTTTCAAACAATAAGTTTTCTTTGTGTGACTTCTCAATAAAAAAGTCTTTTTTTGTATGCTTTTTCAAAACATAAGACATTATGGCATAGCCATATTTTAAAATTTGTTAGAAAGATAGATTTATAAGTTATAAAAAGATAATATTTTCTTCAAAATATGTTCATAAAACACATAAAATAATAAAATATAAAGATAAAAAATAATGTCAACATTAAAATGTATTTTATAATATTTTTTTCTTCGCTCATGTTAGAGAGAATTAATTAATAAATTTTTAATTATAAAAACATAAAATAAATGGTTAAAAGATTAAATTCAACACTATATCTCCTTTAAATAATTTCTACAAAAATAAAATGATAAAGAATAGTACATAATAATATTTAATGAATTAATTAGTAACAACGTAAAATATTACATGCTTGTGAATTATATAATGGTCTAAAACGTATATTGTCTTGAAATGAAACCAAATTACAGAAACATAATTTAATTCCCTCTATATTTTTTTTATGAAGATAAATTTATATCATTCCAAATTCAAATATTATTTTTAAAAACATATATAAATTTTAGGATTTACTAAATATGTTAGAAAGGTATTTTTTTGTGGAAACACTTACTAGATTTAACTTCCCTTTTTGAACATGAGCTCTATGAAAGTGAAATTTTAAATCAATAAGTTTAGTCCTATAATGATAAAATCATTTTTATTGATAAAAACTACCAACGTATTATCACAATAAATTAGGAAATTTTAAAAATTTAAACCAAAATCAGAGAGAGTTTTTTAATCTCTAAAGACTATAAAAAACAAGATTTATTAGTAACATAATCACTCTTCTTAGTTGAAAAATCCACTGTATTTTATTTCTTATATCTCCATTAACCAAGAAATTTACCAATAAAGTTAAACATTCCTATTGTTCATTTTTTATGTGTTTTAGAAGCACCGAAATTATAATCTAAATAATTGTTTAGTTCAAATGAATTATGTGAAGAATAACAAAATATATAATTCAAATACCTTTAACACACTTAATTATCCTTTTAAATTATTTTAAATGTCTTTATATGGGATTAAATTGGAATCAAGAACATATAAGTATATAAAAAATTAAATCTAGCCTATATGCAATCAATTATATAACTATATCATTCATAGATATAAATTGATAATTATTATTAGGGATTATAGCTTCATAATAATTTAACTTACAATTGTTTCTGATTAGAATATTTGAGCTTTTATAACCATCAAGATAAAACCTTTTAAAAAATTCATTATAATATTGTCCTTGATTAACAAAGATTACATCATTCATTTTAATTATTTACAATCCAAAAAGAGAATTTAAGTTCACATATAGGACCCATGTAAAAATATAAATACATTAAAAAGTCAATTTCATTACAAAATAAGTCATTTTAAGATATAAATATGATATCAACAAGATATATTAAAAACATTAAAATATATCTCAAATCCATTTTAATAAATAATTTTGGGACAATATTTCCTTTTTCTAAACCATTATTCAATAATAACAGTGATAATATCTCATACCATACTCAAGTATTTTATTTTATACCATAAAGTAAATTTTAAAGTTTCAAAATATATTTATGTTTAGATTAATACTTCGATCCGAAGGTATATTTTAAATTTTTTCCATAATATATGCAATGAATAATGAACTTTTGATATCCATTTGAATAATTTTAATTCTAAAATGTGATGACTATTAAAAAAATATTCTCACACTTTATAATTGAGATAAATAAGGAAATAAATCTTCAAAATCTATTCCAAATTCATAATTTTAACCTTTATCCACTAATCATTCTTTATTTCTAATTATTTATCCATATTTATATAACTTATTTTTAAATGTCCAATTAGTAGCAGTAACATTTTAATCAAAAGGGCATTTAAGTATCATCCAAATTTTATTTTGGTCAAACTAATTTATCTCTTCATGCATTTTTATTATATATATTGAACCAAAAAAATATTCTATCATATTTTGAGTAATATAGTTTGACATAAAATATTGATAGATATAAAAATTTATTAAGGAACTTGTTGTTTTAACAATAGTAGTTATATCACTAATTAATTATTCACTAGGGAGATCTTTATGTATTTTTACTGTTTTTCCATGAGAGGGACTCTTCCCATCAATTGATGCATCGAAATCCAAATTTTTATGTTTTATAAAGTTGAAATATGTAAACTCTTCTTCATATTGATCTAAATTTTATTTTATTTCAGGTAAATAATTGTCATTAAATTTTACATGGATAAATTCTTCAACAACTAATCTTTTTTTGTAACCTATATGTGCCTTACTAGAATTAGAATATTCAAAAAATGACTTCAATTGATTTAAATTTAATTTTTACACTAAGTATTTTGTATTAACAAGGTGTACTTTACAACCAAATATATTGAAATGTCCAATTATAAGCTTTATTCCCTTCAAGATTTCATATGTAGCTTTTTTTAAGAATGAACTAAGAAAAATTATATTAGAAAAATGAAAAGATGAGTTAATAGATTCTGAACATAAGCATTTTTGAAATTTATACACATTTAACAATAACCTAGGGATTTCATATAAGGTCCCATTTTTCTTTCTACCACACAATTTTTGGTGTTGTAATTGGGAATGATTTTTTTATCATTTCCTTTATCTTTATTTAATTTATTATATTGAAAATTAGAAAACTCAGCACCTATATCAATTATAATTTATATAATTAGATACCATTTTTTATTTTGAAACAATTTACAATAGACGATATATTTAGATAAAGTCTTATATTTATGTATAAGAAGATAAGTCCATGAAAAAACGCTATAGTCATCTATAATGGAAAATGATACCCTTAAAATCCAAAAATATAATATTTCATGGAGCTAAGATGATCCAAATGTAATAGTTGAATTGTTCTAGAAGTTCTTATATCCTGAAGTAATTTAAAATATTCTTTATGGTACTGACCTTTTATGACTGATTAACAAACATATCTACTGTCCCTTTTTAAGTTAGATAGATCCACACCATTTTATTTTCTGAAATCTTATGTGGTAATCTAAAATTTTTATAACCCAATATTCTATTCCATATTAATTTTATAGATTATACAATATTTAAACGTTTAACAATTTTCTCACCTATTTCAAAAAGATTAATTGAATAAATTTTCTCTTTTCAGTTTTCATCAAATAGTATCGACTCATATTTTAAAATAACACACTTATCCTTTTCAAATTCCATCGTCCTATTAAAAAAAATCTATGAAATATTTTTTTAAATAATATTTTAATCCTTTAATAAATAAAATTATTGAAATAAAAACATAGTTTGAAATTACAACCTCTCCAAAAAACGTCAACTTTTCCCTTTGAGTTATCAGGAAATATAACACTACCACCATCACACTTATTTTGAGATATAAAATTAAAGATATCACAAGCCGTATGAATAGGACACTCACAATAAATGTACCATGTTCCATTTTTATACTTCCAAGATATAATTTCTATTTTATTGATGACATTAAACATGTATTTTCTTATTTCTTTTCATTGGCAGTTTTATCACTAGAATGTATGTATGAACTGTGAATCTAAATAGATTTAATTTCATTCCTTTACTTTCATTTTACAATCACTATTGTTATTATCATTATTGATCATTGGGTTGTTTGGATTGACATGTCATTGTTTTATGAACTCACAAAAACTAACATCATATTGATCATTAGAAATACTAATACCTTTTATCTTCTACTTGTACACATGTTTAGGATGATCTTATATTGATATTTAAGAGGAACCATTCTTATTCATGTATCCTCATTCTTCTCTATGAGAAGCACCATTTTTTAACCTGGATATAATTTAGAGTTAAATATGTAATTATTAACTTTTAATTTAAAATATTGTAATTTCTCTCTCAAAACTGGTTTCTGAGTAATATTTATCACTTTTAACTCATATTTTTATAAAGATCCAATAATATAATCTAAAATATAATCTTTAATTTTTTAATTTCATTAATTCATACTTTCATTTCATTATACTTGTTAGGTGAATCTTTCAGCAATCTTTCAACTAAACATTAATTATCTAAAGTTTATTCCCATGCACTCAAACCATTTGTAATAATTGTAAATATATGAAATATTTAAATGACTATTTATTATTCTGACCTCTTAAACTCTTGATATTCATCTGTTAACATACCTAAATTATTTCTTATCAACCTATTATAATATATATGAATATTTTTTAGTGTTTTCAAGATTCAATGAGATGTTTTTCACATTAAAACATGAATATTGAAATTTCTACTGATTTCAAAATATAATATGTTCATTACCTTTTAATTTAACACATATCTAACTGAATTATAATCATTTAATATGTTAGGATCATCTTCGGGTACATTATAAGGCTTTACAATGATAATATTACTACCAATCCCTAAATACTTAAAATAGGCTTCTTGGAGAGACTAAAAATTACAATAGTTTCTTTTCTCAAATAATGGTGGCCTATTAGGTTTCAAGCCATAATTTTCATTTATACATACCATCTCAAACAGAAAATTTTCCTCGTCACAAATAAGTTAGGATTTTACTAGCTAATAAAATTATTATTGGGCAATGTTTGGGTTTTTTATATAATACTAGTTGGTTAGTCCCAATATAAGAATCAATGAATGGTTATGTGGGGGGGGGGGGGTTGAATTAACTATTCAAAATATATTAAAAAAATTGTTATCAAAGATAAATATTAATGCAATGGAAATAAAAATATAAAATATAATGAGAATTTCATTTTATTTAAGATTTAAATGATCCCAAATATAATATTTACAACTCGGAAATTTAAAGAGAGGTGAAACCCACTAACTATGGAATATATGACTTTTTTGGGAGTTATAAACCATTAAAAATTCATTTTTAAACCCTAGAGATCAACCCCTAAATGTTGTTTTCTTAGCTGGAGTCACAACACACAAGCTTCCTTTAGAAGTAGTGGAAGAAAAAAAAACCTACATTCATCTCACTATGGTACAATTGGTCCGCCTACCATTTTCCAATTTGGCATAAGCTACCCACCTTACTTTTGTAAGGGCTTCAAAAACCTAAAATCGTACTTTTTATTGGAAATATGATATATAATAATTACACACAAAAACGAATGTATAAATAAGTAAATACCACATAACCCAATAGAAAAGTAAAGCTATGAGTTCTGAGGTATCGATATTCTCTTTGTAGAAAACGATCAAATGAATGAAGTCCAACTAAGAAAGGTAGATAATTTCCAAGATGTTTCACATAGTACCATTCATGAATTTGATAAACCTTGATGTGTCCGACATGAGTTATACCAAAATCCTTTATATCAAGTTCCTTAATTCCTAATGAATTAAAAATATTTAATCCATAGAATTATAACTATCTAAAATCATAACACTCATGTGTTTACAATGAACTATTTTTGAGTTCTCAATTTATCTTTCTGATCAATTCTACACATTAATTTTTAATTTAATACACATGAAAAAAATTACAACATAGTTCACCTTGATAATGTTTTAGGTGTAGTTGATTTCTCATTGTATTTCAAGTATTTTTGTGGGTTCATATGCAAGTAAAATCACCTATACATGTGGACGATAACCTATAATTGCGGTCAATCAAACCACAACACATATATTCGATGTATTTTAGAGAGTTATAATAAATCTATTTTGTATCTTCAGAATGTAATCTTTTTGAATCGACCTTTTATAGAACATATATATTTTCACAGTCCTTTTCAAAAATTTAATCCTTTTATCACAATACTTTTCAAAATGTAAGTATTTTCCATGGGCCTTTAAAAATTACAATTCTTTTCCATAAGCCTGTTCAAAAAGCATGTATTTTCTATAATAAATTTTAAAATGCACGCCTTTTGGAATTAACAAGATTCTGACAATTTATAGAAAAATGGATTTAAAAGTTCTTAGAGGATAAGGTTTTCTCTAAAATCTATTCATAGAACACTTAAAAAATATGAATATCAAAAGAGTAAATAATATTAACTCTATTCAATCCTTCATTAATATTCATTCTTAACTCGTGTTAGAGGGAATAAAAAAATATTTTTTTTAATTACAAAAAAATAAAAATAATGGTTCAAGGACCCATTTCAACAAGGAATTATAAAAAAATTTAAATTTAATTCTGGACATCTTACAATCATTTTGAGGCCTCCTAAAACCTCTAGAAACATGATAGAAGGTCATCTAGTTTATTTTTACACTAGTTTTATGATTCCTCAAACCAAATACACCATGGAAGGATTTCTTATTACTTTTTCTTATGCAACTTCCATTCATCCGACGATGGACATCATAAATAATAGCTTATGCAAGGAGTATACATCCGTCTACAATTCTAAATACTTATTGTAGATATGTCCCTCATCTCCTTCAATAGTTTCCATATCTCTATGAATATTACTTATATAATCGTTACCAATAAGGGGCAACCTTGAACATGTCCAAGAATGTTCAAGCAGTCAATAACACGTATCTCCTTCTATTCCCCATGTACATTTGTAACAACTTACTCATTCTCATGAAACCAACTGTGAGTAATTTTTTTTACAAAATTATTGATAAAAAATAAAACTATAATTCAATAAAGAAAAAATATATCCCCACTTTATTTTTTTTATAAATAGACCCTTGTATTATTAGTCAAAATTGTTCATCTCTCCCTATTTATTATCACCGTTATTGATAATTAATACAAAGAGAATCTAACAAACTCTACAATAATTATTATTAATTTTTAAAATACTTCTCCCCCATTTAAAATTTTAGAAAAAACCTTGTGTGACATAAGATAAGTATAATACCAAAAGAATAAATTAAAAAGGTGAGTTTAGTTAGGAAACTATAAATCAATATAGACTAACACTTTATATAAAATAAGAGTGCATAACCATCTTTTCTCAATGATTTTAATAAATAACTAACCACATGATATCATATTTATATTCTTATTTTAGGGCTAGTCAAATCATATCTTTTAACTAATGTTTTTCCTACAAACATATCAAAAAACACATAAAACATTCTAGTTCAAGACACATAAACTACCCATTATTATCATATTTTCATCACCCAACACTCCCCCTTTATGAAGATATTTAATAAAATTATAAATATATGCTAAAAGTGTGATTGTAATACCATTTTTTCTAGTTTTGTATCACTATTTAAAATTTCTGGATTCACTGTATAATAAATTTTTGGAATAGTTTATCCCCTTCAAGGGATGCACTAAACATGCCTTATTCCTGGTAGACATGAAACAACATAAAGAACACATTATTTTTTTCTATTCTGTGAAAGAATAAATCTACTCATTCAATTAATTATATATTATCACAAATAAACAAAATAATTAGGTAATTAAGAAGAAACTCCTTATTTTTCAGAATTTACATTGAGTTTAAGAGTTTTCTCTCATACCAGGCCACTCGTTCCTTCCAAAAATCAGCACTGATTATCTTTTCAATAAAATTAAAAAGTATATTTCTCATATTATTCTATTGAACTACCTTTTTATGTGAAGAAATTTTATTCACCTCCTTTATCAAGAAGATATTATTACATTTCTCTTGTATAATAATTCTTATAACATCTTCTTTTACAGGTAATATTTTTAAATTCTGTTTTGTTTTAGGCCCAAAATAACAATGATTTTCATGAAATATTTCAATAAATTTCATATTTTTATTTGTGGAAAACATCTCAATATATTCAACCTCTTATTTTTAGTTTAATTTCTTTCCTTCAACCTATGAATTTATTTATTCAACCTCTATTTTCATAATAATCTCTAACTAGTTTGGATTGAACACCAAACATTCTATTCTACATTAACCTTTTTCCTTGGGGTTCTAACCTAGATTTATGTAATTTTCATCCTTCAAGGACTTCTCATTTGCCTAATTATTAAATATCATCTCCCTTTCTCTATATAGAACTTATCCTCGTAAGAGAGTCACATATTATTCAGTGTTGTGACCCTATCAATTACATCTACCACACAAATATACTAACATCTCATATTTATTTTTAGCAGATATATTTCATGCGTTTCTCGTAATGACTTGTTTCAATTGTGTATTCTCTCTTAATTTCATTAAAAAATAACATTGGTTCTATAATATTTATACTATAGATGTATTATTCTTTCAAAATTAGGATTTGTGCCTTTAAAATCACACCACAAACCATTACCCCTGAATTATGAGCTCCTGCTATGATAATGAATCTTTCTAGAGTTTTTGAAAAAAACCGACTAGGATCTGTATAATCCATGAGAGGGGTAGGGAATGATCCAATGTTACTATTTTTTTATGCTATCCTTCTTTTGTAACAATATTATCTTCCTGTTATATGTTTATCACTTTTCTAATAACAAAACATTCACACATCCATTGGAACAAAAGTATTAACAGGTTCATGACTAAATAATAGTAGCTAGCCATTAACAAGGTTTTTTAATAATAAAATCCAACCAATCCACTAGAAAACAATAAATTGGGTATCACTATAATCAATAAAACTAGGAAATTGCTTCTTTTATCACGAATCATGTAAGTAATATTTTCTAAAATGTTTAAAAAACATTAAAAATTGGTTTAGAATATTTCATTGTTCCGCATCAACAATTTTTTTTTTATTTTCAAGACAACAATTATTCACTTTACCACCTAAAAATAGGTAGAAAAAAATCTTTTCCAATTCATGTAAAAACTCAATATGACACCTCAGTAAGATTTTTCAATCCGATTCATTAGTCCAAGAATTATTCTTGAATAGATAGTATAGAACCAATTCAGAATCACATCTTTTTTTATGAATCTGTAAGTTTGATTTCATAATTTGATCCATAGAACCATTATTGAAAGATCATACTTACAATTCTTCAGTTGGGAAAATTTTCTTTAATAAATTCCTTCTGAAAATTTTCTTCTACCCACTGAGAACTTCATCTATCTCATCCTAACCCCACGTGAATAGTGTTGGAGTATGTTTTATATTGAAGTCTATTTATTGGTGCTCAAAAAATGGAATAGTTGAGAAACCAATTTTATATTCCCTCTCATCCAAATTCAATAAAATCAAATTTTATTTACATTTTAGTTTATCTTTGAACATTTTTTAATTTCTTCATTCTTGATGAAAATTATTGAATATTCACACAACATTAAACTACTTTGAACATACATAGTGTTTTTTATTCTGATTCAATTTGTCATTATGATATAGTTTTCACTCTAATTGAAAAAATGTGATTCTAAATAGGTCCCATTATGTTTCTTCAACTAAACATGTTCTTCCATATAAATTTTCTCAAGTTTAAAAGACTTGGAATCCCTTTGAGAACACTTCAAAAAAAGATTTGAACATTTTTTTTTCTTTTTTCAAAAAATCCTCATACCGATGAATACAACATATAATAATGTTTAGCCATTGACGTTTTTTACTGTCAAATCAAATTTATGAAGTATTGAACAAAATATGAAAACATCATTTTTCTCTATGAAAATCGATGAATACATTTTTGAATTTAATCTGATTAATCAGTATCTGATTCCATCACATGGATTAGTCTCTCGAGATCATTTGGTTCATTGGTACTGACAACTATATTTTTCCTCTGATAGAACTATGCATTTGATGACATAATGATACCAATTTTTTTATGGACCGTTGTCAGAGTCTCCTATTAAGGATTTTTGGAACATCATGTCTAATAGACTGGTGTTAGAAATAACATCTTTCATTTAGACTATCTACAACTGAAGATTAATCCTATGGATTGGTTTGTTTTTTGGATCAAACAATCAAATGGATCAGTGAGTCTGAAAGATCAGTATATGAGTAATATAATAAGACCTCAAGCTTCATAAAATTAAAAATCTCAACCTTCAAACAATTTTTTCATCTAGTGATCCTTACACTGATAATCTGTGACTGAAAGACTTCGACTTCATATGCTATCTTCTTTCACAAACATTTTCGTATATCATGAATTATATAAGATGTTGAGAACTTTAGGATTGTCATAACATCATTTTAATTAGTCCAAAAATTTATATAAATTCCAATGTTCTCAACACCTTATATTTTTCCATCCAATCCACAATCCGATTACTAATATTTAGAATTCTAGAAAACATTTTCTTCATGTTTCATTCACAAATCTTGGATCACAAGTGTTTAGTTAACATATGAAGTTGATAACTTATAAAACAAAAAATCATGGTCATATTTATTTTTCAATATCTCAAAATACATTCTAGATTTGATACCACTTGACACTATGATCAAATAAATAATTTCACTCACAATGTGAGTCTGAAAAGAAACTTCAACCAAAAAACATATTCTAAATAGAAAACTGGATTTCATTGGATTTCATTAGAATTCCATGTCTAATATTATGAGCTCGGTAATTATTCATCTAGTCAACAACTATTACAATGTGAATGGATTTTTTATAATGAAAAAAAATTCAAATCAAACTCTAAACACTTATTTCATCATTTAATAACCACCTCTAGATAATGTTGTACCAAGAATCTCCCCCTTTGGATTTTTTTCAACCAAGGTTCATAAATCACTAAAAATTTCTAACTTATGCTATGGATCACTAACCAAAAATTCTCATCCTATGTGAGTGAACTAATTCTAGGAAACCCAAATCATTGACAAAAAACCTTTCTATCCAAAATAGTGACTTATTAAAAATCTTAACATCTTATTGAGAATGAAAATTTCCAGATCTACACCCCTAAAAAATTTATTTCATCCTTTGAGAACAAGTTTCAGAAATGCACTTCAACAAACTATTATAATAATTTAAAAACCTAAATGGAGATTTTAAATATTTCCCTCAATCCCCTATATACAAGCTTCTTCTAAATGTTTATCACATATCAAAGAATAGATTTATGATACATACTTTTATCACCCTTAAAATACTACAAAAATACTAGATTTGATAGTAAAAATAAACATGTACCTTAACCTTAGAGAGAAATAGGTTGGAATCCCATGTTAAACTTGAGTTTAAAAATCAATTCCTTTGGTAATGGTTTTGTCAATATGTATGCAAATTGTTCTGTTATAGGAACATACTAACACTTTATTTCATTCTTCTCTACATGATCTTTGATTAAGTGACATTTTATATCAATATATTTTGAATGATAATGTTGCACTATATTTCTTGTAATGTCAATAGAACTTTGATTGTCATAATACCAGAGAATAGGTAAGTTCACTTAAACTAGAAATTCTTCCAAATGTGTTTTTATCCACATAAGTTGGGTTGTAGCATGAGTAGTGGAACTATAATCATCTTTATCCAGTCTAAGATTAACAAAGTTTTTAGCATGCCAAATGACACAAATTTCTCCTATAAATAAAACTACACCAGATATAGATCTTATATCATGCACACTTCTTTCTCAGTTATCATTTATATAACCTCATAAATCACTTATTTATGACTTTTAATATGTTATTGTGATATATATTGTACCTAGGATATATTTTAGAATACATTTTCCATCCTATATATGTCCTTCCATTTGATCACATTGGAACATTGGACATAATGTAAAAAAACACAATATCTGGCTGTGAAGTAGTTAGATATAACAAACACCCATAATCATTAAAAAATATCTAGAGTCAAAATTATTTTCATAGATATATTTAGAAAACCTGGTTCCCACTGAAATTAGGGTGGAAACTTGTTTTTAACTCTCCAGGGAAAAATTCATAAAAAGTTCCTTAGTTGTTGGAATAAATCTCTCAAGGTAACAATGTGGTATTTTTGGGATGATATTTTTTATGACAAAGAGGGATTCCAAGGTATGATTTTGAGTTCTAGAGATATTTTTGACATGGTATGTTGATAAATATCCATGAAAAATGAATTGATTACTTGGAAACACTACAAAAAATGAGATACAAAAGGTGATGTAATTTGGCTAGCATCTCAAAAATTTTATTTCCTTGAAGGCATTATACAAATAAGGAAAAGAAATGAGATTTGAAATGAATGGTATTAAAATTTTTAGTTTCATTAAGGGTCAGTTAGGTTGATGTAAATCTTTGCGACATCAATGAACATTGCGAACAATGAATTTTTTTTCTAGAGGATTATGAGAGAGGGATCATCATGAAAGAATTGATGTAGAATCATGAAATGGTGATGATGTGGAGGGAAGCTTCTAGAATTAGTGGAAACACCTACAAATAGGCCTATACCACTTTATAAATGTAGAGAGACAACAAAAAATTAAGGGTTCAGATTGGCGAAGGAGGTTCGTAAAGGTGGTTCATGCGAAAAATTAAGTGAAGGAAATCAAAGCTAACTAAATTACATGAGCATTGAGAATGATTTGATGCTCATAAAGGCTATAAAAATCCAACCAATATAGATGATCTTCATGATGGATAACTAAGCTTTAGGAAACTGTGAGATTCTCAAAGGTAGCGAGCATCGAGAAAGTACGGTTATTTGTGAAGGCTAAGTGAGCTTCACAAAAGAGGGAGGTTCACAAAGGCAATAAGGAACATAAATGTCTTGAAAAAGGAATTACCCAGTGAAATTTGGTAAAGCGATATTCCTCATGTGGATGAAAGTGTAACTTTAAAAATGTATCCAAATACAACTAAAGATTTATTAACTATTGGTAATGAAGGGACCTAAATTTCAATAAAATATGGGTGAATCCATTACAAAACCAGTGGGAAAAGAAAGAAGAACAAGGTGATCTTTTCCAACACTAATGATCTAAAGAAAAAGACATAGGCTGTAAACCTTGAGAAAATTGTGATATTATCCAAAACATTGTAAAGGCTTTGATCATTTCTATATAAGTGGTCTATCCCAAACATTGTAATTTGTAAGTGATCCTTAGTGTATTTGGTACATCGCCACATCATCAGTTTATTCTCCTTGGACATATCATAGAGAGAGTGAATCAAGTAAAATCATTATGTCCCATGCATGATTTTATTTATATTCATACATTACTATGGGAGAAGGATAGATGAGTTTTTAAACAATAAGACAAGATCTAAAGTGGTGGAATATTTAATCTATCATACCTTGATTCACCCCCTTCTTAGGGTATTTATCAACGTGGGGATAACATTATAATACTTATCTTGCTAAAGACAAATCTATTTCTTATTTTGAAAAATTTTTAATCCAAGAAATATTTCATTTCAAAAAGAATGGACATTTAAAAAAATATTCATCACTTCAGTAAACCTTTCACAATTTATTTATTCTTTCTTTTCAAAGATAATATCATCAACATATTCAATAACATTCATGGGAGTATCATAAAGATATTTTATATAGAGATTACAATCAACCCTTTATTCATTTATTGAATGAATAAACTATGTATTAATGAAAGTTTCATTGATATAATTTGGTTAAAATTTTGAATAAAAAGAGGCATGTTCAACAAATTTTTATGTTATTCTATTTTGTACTATTTATTTTGACCACTATTAATGTCATGAAAGTCCACATGTTTCCTCATTCAAGGAAGTAATGAATGAAATTATTCCTCAACACTATAAATAGATGAGTTATTTTATTCAATCTACTTAGCATCATAATTGTTGGAATTTTTTATCTTTCTTAACAAAAATTATTTCATCTTATTGATCTTACTCTTTTTCAAGAATTTGTGGAACATCTTTCTCATTATTGCCAAGAAATTTTTTCACAAACAGAATTCGAAAATATTTCAATTTTCCATTTAAAAATTTTCACTGTATTCCATATATATCATATCCAAGTAATATTCCATCTTCACCTTTCTGATTAAACTTTCTAATATTTCCACATTTATTTTTTATGAAACAGGACTCCCACAAACACTTAATTGTTTAAAACATGTAGTATTATCATAGAAATATCATTATAAATCCTATGATAACAAGGACTATAGAAACAATGATTCTGAATATAAACATCTATAATCATTACCTGTCTCAAGAAGTATTAGGAAGACCATGTTCAAGTAAACTTGTACTCCCCATCACTACCAAAATCCTACACTTAATTTTAGAAACTCTATTAATTTTTGGTTCATATGGTGCATTGACCTTATGGTGAATTCGAAGATTTCAACATAACAACAAAATTATTAATTCTTTTATTCACAACCATTATCAATTCATAGCTTTACCAAATAACCAAATTCCATTTCATATCTTCTCCTAATACTCTTAAACATCTTTAGAGCATCAGATTTTGGTTTCAAATACAGAACACAAGTAATGAGATTAATATCATTAATGAATGAAATAAACTGTTTATCTCTAAAAGTTTATTTTTTTACTTATTGGCCCAAAAATTTCAAAATGAATTAGATTTAGGGGATGGGTTGAATGAAGTTTGACTTTATTCTGCACAATAATTGTAATGATCCATTTTTGAATAATTAGGAACCAAAAATATCTTCAAATTGTCATATCAAAAATATTAAAAACATCGTCACTCTTAAAAAATTTACTCATATATCTTTGACACATATTTCTTGTCCTTTTATGCCACAAATTATTTTTTTCATCATGATTAGATAATATGAATTTTGAGATTCGCCACCTTCAAATAAGTTCTCTGTTGTATGTTGACCTCTTGTAACATTATTTAAATCTACATATCTCTTCAAAAAAAACTACATTTTATATACACAATTTTCATTCATTTAGAACAAAGTAATGAAACACTTAAAAAGTTATGTTTCTTCCCATCAACAAATAAGGCCTTCATGGATATCAAATTTTACTCCCCATTAATAGCAGATGAACACCTTTTATTCTGAGAGATTCATCATTTACTAACATCATAGTTCCTTTTTGAAGTGTTTTAAATAATTAAATATCTTCAAATCTTATTTAACATGAGAAGAAATACCATTATCCATAACCCATGTCCATTCTTATTTTTTTACTTTGAGAGAAGTTTCTATAATAGAATATTTTTGTTTCTCTATATCCTCATTCACATACATCATTTGAGAATTGTTATAAACATGTTGTTGTTCTGGTTAAAAATATGAAATCCTTTAGTAATATATCTGGACTATTCACACATTTCATAAATAGTTTCCTAAGGTTGAAGCATATTTTTAACTTTCAAAATAAAATTCTCACAATTCCTTTTCTATGTTTATTTTATCCCCCTAAAACATTTTTTCATTTAACTCATGGGATAATTTAAGTTTTTTTATTAAACCAACACATATTTTCTTTATGTCCAAATCCACCACAATACCAGAAGTACCTATAGAAATTCTATTTTCAACTATAACAATGATACTGTCTGGTGTTGTGAACATGTTTTTCAGAAATTTTATTCACTTTTCAATTAGAGCATTATTATCTATCAAACATCTTGTTATCACCTAGAATCCTCTTATTCAACTCATATATCTTCCCAAATTTTTCTAGAATCATAAATAGTAGTAACCTTTTTCTTGGACTAAAAAATTTTAGAATCTTTAAAAATATCAACATTTTTAGTTTCAAAAACATACCCTATATTATCATATTTATTCTTATTAGGAACTAAATTAAATTTATTTTTATCATTTCAATATATCATTTGTTGATATTTATTGTGTTTACACTTTCTATAATTTTTTACAAATTTCAAGAGATAATTTTTGAAACTTTTAACTCCTTGATCAACACAAGAGAACTTTTTCTAAACATGTTCCAACTTATCCTCAGCTGATATTAAATTTACATCTTGATTTTCATCCAAGTTATTTTAATTTAAAAAATATTTATTTAGAAAATAAAAATATTATATTTTCTTATATTTCAATTTAGGTATACATTTTTTAATTTTTTTGTAAAACTTTTTCATTAGGTAAAATTATGACTCAATATAATCTTCTTCAGAACTATTATTTTAAGACTTTTCATCATTAACTATTTCAATATATATATTTTCTACAATAAATTGAGTGAGGTTTTTAGCTTCAACATCACTATCTTTATCTTGTTCATATTTATAAATAAAATCTTCTTTTGGATTTGGAGGAATTTTTATTTTTCCCTTTTAATTGGGATTTAAATAATCGACATGTTTCTTCCAATATATTCTTAGCCTTCCATTATCTTCATTATTATCTTATTCATTAATTTTTTGAGGATAATTTATTGCAATGCTATTAAAAGATCCACATTCCGAAAAAATAGGGGTAGCTTACCTTTATTTTTTTTTTCTGAAACCTCTTCTCAAATTCTTAGAAAATAATGATAAAAATTCATTATTATTGTTACTAACCTAACATTGGATTCAAAATCAACACTATATTAATTTTCAATAATCTTCATAGATTTTCCATTTTTTGAATCCTTAGAGGAAATTTCTCAATAATGTTTTTTCTGTCTTCATAACTTTGTTTCTTATAATGTCTTAAGTAATGATAGTACTTTCACGCTAATCCAAATATAGGGTTTCAACGACTCTATCTTCAAAATATTAATCTTCGGAAGAAAATTTCTCAGAATAATTATCAAGATCATTTCAAAAATATTTGGATATTCTAGATTCTGACCAAGAGATATTATAGTGCTAAAATATTATTTCCCATTGTAAATAAGTCTCCAACAGACTCAAACTCTCCAATTTTGATGTCTTTATACTTCAACATATAGATTATTTAATATTTCCATCTCTAGCTTTTTATTTCATTAATAAATTTTTTCAAATTCTCATATATACCTTTAGTAGTTATTACTCCCTTTAATCCAAGGAATTCACTTTCAGAATGTGATGAGATTAAAAGTTGCTTCGGTCTTCCATCATTCTCCAGATTATTCTTATCCACAAATATAAGAAGAAAATTTTCAACAATAAGAAGAAATACATCTATACTATCTTCCAAAACATATCACCTAGGAGTCATAAGATAATTAAATATACTATCTTTCAGATATGATTGGTCTTTACTTAAATGATTGAAATCTATTTACTGTTCATAGTGCTGAAATTAGCCATAAACAATTCTATCGAAACCATCATCAAAGAGTAAAACATAGAACCTTTTCTCTGATACCAATTGAAAAGCACCAACCAAGATCATTATAATCACTGAGAGAGGGACATTATTAATCAATGATACCTTTTTATTTTAGGAAATATTTCTTATGTTAAAAAAGTTTCCTCTTGGCTAGATAATTAAAGAAATTGTTTATGATGGCCTACTAAGTATATCCCACACCCTATTAAGGTAGCCATTTAATACCCAGAGAGACTTCATGGAATAAGGCAGGGATAGGGCCAAGATCCTGGTTATCGTTTTTATTTGATGGTAGCATAGGAGTGGGGGAGAATATGACTGTGTTATGTCTTTTGATGCTATCTGGAGATAAAAGTTTAGATTTTTTTTATTTTTGATATAGCCATATTTATGTGTGTCTGCTTCCATTTTTTTATTTCCATTTTGTTATAAATTTTACATGACATAATTATATATATATGACAACATATTTATATATATGGATGTTATTTTATCTGGATGGTTCACCTTCCGCTATTAGTTGATAATATACTTATACTATTTATTCATTTTTTACAACACTATTATTATTCAATGATGAGTGTATAGTCTCCTCACTGGACCACATGGAACCTCACTACTAGTTGTTAGACTCTAATATATAAGGATATATTTTTGAGGCCATGTGACTGACTGTATTGAGGAAATTATTAGTGGGTTCGAGTTTAAGACAATACATCATCATCTTTATTTTTCTTCATGAAAGCTTTTGAATTTATCATTTCATAATCTATGATAATTATATGAAGGTCATCAAATGAAAAAAATTCATGATCTTCCAAGATTGAATCATTATGATAAAATCTATATGGAAATCTCTGTATAATCCTTTTGAAAATGGTTGAGTCCAATATATTCTCACAAACCCATGAATATTACTCCAAATATCCTTGAATCATTTAAAATAATAATCAACTTCCTCAACATCATTCATCTTAATATCTTCAAATTATTTCTTCTAGACTTGGAATTTGGTTTTTGTGACTTTGATATTGTCACCACAACTACTTTTCAATTTTTCTCAAACCTCATTTCCAGTTTTAATTCCAATAACCCTTATGTAAACCTCTTCCAAAAAGACATAAAGTTATTTTTTCATTAGTATAATTCACAATATTTATCTTATTTAAAGTTTCAAAATATAAACTTTAGTAATGGGTAGAACATGAATAGAGGAATCTTATCTTGCCCACAGATTAGAGGAAAACATTTAGGAATAATCATATTCCTTCAAATATAAAAGTTATTTCGGTCATAAGTAGGGAAACCTTGATTATTTATAGAGTTTTTATTTTCAATATTCAATACCTTCTTATATATTTAGAGGGAACTTTGAGTTTTTATATGACATCACTTATGATTCCTTAATGTAGAATGATAATTGAGATTGAGAGGGGGGGGGTGGTGGGTTTCCTTTTTATGAATTCCAGTTTTTAAATTCTACCGATCGATTTTTTTAAGATTAAAGATACCCTCAATGGTATTTCACATCATCACCTTTTGTATAGATATTATAAGAATGATAGGAGTACAAAACATTTATAAGGATTTTCCTAGAAGTACCACTCTTTACCAGGAATGGTTATATACTTTAATCATGGATTAAAAACTATATAAAAAATTGTTAATCCACATTTAACTTTATCCCAATCTTCATGGAGTCCACTATATTCCTCCTCATCATAATTGGTTATACACCCACTTAGGGGTTCTTATTTACGTAATTGGTTATACACACTAATAATTAAAATATTGATACAAATGTATAAATATATCCTTCCTATGTAGTTTTATTTTATATCAATTGATAATAATGAGCATACAAGATATGGATCACCAACGTACAACACCTTCTTGAACTTTAGTAGGTGATAATGGTGATCTGTACTACTAGTCTCAAAACTCACTCCAGATCTTGAAAACTATTTGTATTTATATTACTTATAAATTCTTGGTAAATATATCTTATGCTATACTCAATGATATAAAACCTTCAAATTCATATTTACTCTTTTATACAAGAAAGAATCAGGCTCTCAGTTGTTTAGAACTCTCACACTCAAAGATTTTGGGAATTCTCTCAAAATCATTAGCACACTTTTTCCATGATACCTACACACATGATATTCATATAATAACCAAGTGAATATTATTTTAAACATTGCAAATAAAGTAAATCCTTTATATTTAAACTAGAAGATAATTTCATTTAAATCAGTCAATAGATTTTCAACTTTGGTTCTAAATAAAAACTTTGTTAAAATACTCATTTAAATCACCCATATATTTCAATGTTTCCTTCTTTTATTGTCAATTGAATTTTTTGATTTTAATTCGTTAGAAAACTCCTCCTGAATTTTAGAATGCTCTATTTCCACTTAGACCTCCTACTTAGGGCGTGTATTTCATCTCCACAAAAAAACATCTCCCTTGATTAACTATTCATTTATCTCAACATGAATCATGATATATAAAAGATCTTGATGGATGATCCATGAATATCATATTGAAATTATATTCTATATTAAATAATAATTTATTTATAATTCACAATTATGAAAATTTATGATTTTTAGAAGAATATTTCACAAATATTAACAAGGTGTTGGAAATATTCATTTTATGGAATGTACTATACTTTGTTTAAAAAGTATCTATGATGCAATACAAAAACTCTACAATCTGATGCCATTTTCATTTTTTTATTACTCTACTCAAATTAGAAATATGAACTCTACATTCGAATCTAAATTTAACCTATAAACACTATGCCAAAACTTTACATAAAGGAATATTTAAAATCCTCACTTGGGATGAAATCTATGTCATATCTATGAACACTAAGTAGAAACTATGAATGATAGGGAACATTACATCAAAACTCTATGTCAGTCTTGAAATATCTTCATCAGAACACTTTATCAGTGTATTTTCTATATTTCCACTATGGATAAAATCTATAAATATATCTATATAGAAACTATACATCAATCCAATTTCCATTTTTCTAGTTTAGAACAAGAATTAAAAACATCACTCAATTTAATTCTAGTCTTCTTATTGTTTTGAGGAATACTCATGTATTTTAAAAAAACATCAAAACATTATACAAGGTATCTTTAGAGTAGTTTTAGTATTCCTCAAGATTAGTAAATTATGGATGGAATCTCAATTTCTTTACCTCATCTACCATCCATTTATCTAGAATTAAAGATCTTAAATAATATATTATCAAATATATATACATTTGAAAACATTTCTCTATACGTTTTATAAACACTGATCTCAGATCCAACAGTAATTTTTCTATCTTCATGAAGATTGGTTCGTTAATATTCATAAATTTGGGGATACCTTGAGTTTTCAAACCATGTTCTCCAAGGTAGTGTCACATCTCACCTTCTGTTCTCCTAGTATAGTGTTAGCATCTCATTCGTCCCCACAGAACAAACATTGACTCAAATTCATTATGACATTATGGAAAATAATAAGTCTCTCATCTAATTGGGAATAACACATAGAAAGAAATTTTGGAGAAATTTAACTACTTAAAAATTAAAATATCATTGAAATTGAATGGAGGATAGCCTTTAGTCAAAGGATTATCAATAATCAATTTAGTGATGATACTCAGAATATCCACTTTATTATACTTTAAAAGTTACATTATGGATAGGTATTCAATTTCTATTTATTCACTTTGGATAATATTTTTTTTATTACGAGTCATGAATTCTGCTTCTGAATTGTTAAAATAAATTATTATTCTTCTATAAATAGAATCCTCAAATTTCATCCCTAAAATGAAACTCCATTGTTATACACTATGAGTGGTACCCTTAAAATATGATTTGAGTTTATCATTCATAGAAAAGGTGGATATCAGTGCCAGTTTGACACCTCTCCATGATAAAACACCACTAGTCATTATAAATATATATTCTAATATTGATTTGTTATTATAAAAAATACTAAAAATATTTGAATATGAATAGTTGAAAATATCCAAGGCATCAATACATTTATATATAAAAATTTAGTATTTTATCCCTTAACGTTATCTTAATACATTCTTTATAACTTTCTAGTGGTCTATACATGGATTACTTTGATATTACCCAAATATTCAAACTTAAAATGAAATATAAGGCCATGTACATACCTTATCATATATTAAACTAACAAAAGAGAAATAACATGGGATGGTTTTCATTTTTTCTCTTTCCAAATCATTTTTAGGGAATAGGTTATTGTTAAATTTATCACCCTTAACAATGGTTTCTTTACTCAATGCAAGATATTTTATCTAAAATCTCTCTAATATTTATAAATGTGGGTTTCATGAGACAAGATTATAATTCCTTTAAAACAATCACTATGAATTCTAATATCGATGTTACATGATGAATAACCAATATACATCATTTAAAATGAAATGGATCACCTTGCCTCACTCTACATAAATCACCAGACTGAAGTTCCATTGGACCTTAATCATGACTCCCCATATGTAAAAAAGATTCCTACTAGAAATAAGGGTATATTGGTTGATAATAGGTTGAATATAACCTCTAGTGATAAAAAATAATAATAACAGTTATGAAAAGGTGGTATAAACTAAAGGAAACAACAATAAAGAGCCAAATATAGACATGTTATAAACCAAAGTATATCCACAAGTCATTCCCATCATTGATGAATTAATGTGATCACCGAAGGGATGGTCGTATATGCACATGTACAAAGTCAAGAAAATTACTACCAGCTTGAAACTGATGAACCACCCAGCAGTTATACAAAATAAATACATATTTCCTGAGTAACATCAACACACTCTTGTTCATTAAACTATAAATTTCAATCATTTTCCCTTGCCTATATTGATAATCATAAAGTCTATATGTGTCCCAGAGGGCCCATGTTTTGTGTGAGTATAGAATATCTAGGTGAACCCAAATGGTCTCTATAGATTATATCTAACACATACTATATTTTAAAAAATTATAGATAAACATAAACTGAAGAAAAAATAAAAACCAATATAATCAAGCCCAACTGACCTTGAGTGAGTCGTTACCTACTTCAGCCCAGGTTGTAAGGGAATGATTCATGAATAATTATTCATATATGAGTATCTAAAAAACGTTCAACCAAAGGAGTACATCACAACACTACATTCCTACATAACCACATAAACATTCCATGTCATTTTGGTTCCCTAATGGAATGTCCATAAGTGTTTTAACTTTTATTTAATGTTATGAATTTTTTTTAGAACACTATTACTTATATCCAAATTTTGGTTAACATTGGAATTACCCAAAGTTTACCATTATATATATCCTTTCAATTACCCTTTCATTTTCCCTTAACTTTAACTGTTTGTTTACATTTCCATTTACCCTTACATATACCCTTTAAATTACCCATTTGAATACACATTCAACTACCCTTTTATTTACTCTTCTATATAATCTTCGATATATAGCTACTTTAAGACTTCTATTTACCATTAATTTTACCTATTTTTTTACATTTACATTAACCCATACTTTTACCCATTGGATTAACCTTACATTTTAGTCTTTTTTAGATTTTTAAAAATCTACAGGATTCCCTAAAATCCACCAAAATCCTAAAAATACATTTCATGGACTTCAAAATATCTTCAAACCCTTAAATAACAAGAAATTCATACTAGAGAACCCACAAAAACCTTTAATAAAATTAAAATCCTTGAGATTAGGATAACTCCAAAGAAACATTCCCAGGTTAATACCATCACTTCAAACAACTCCACTAGTTTCAAACACACTTAGCCTTTCCATGACCCAAACCAAATCTCTATTTGAAATTCACAAGACCTTAACACCTACCCACCATATGATAACTCCTTATGGATCTATCCCAACCACTGACCAACCAACTCTTACCAACACCTAATAATCACACTCTATGAATTGTCACAACACCAAGATGATATTGAATGCACACATCACTTATCTCAATACAAAAACAAGCTCAATTACACAAGATAATAAAATAATTCCTTATGTGGGAAATCACTACCATTGGAATCATATAATAAGCCTCATCTAAACCTAACTTCCTAGAACAATAATGAAACTTCCACCAGACCATTCTATAGACACTAACTATATACACATTTCCAATAATCATCACCCATCATCACTGCATATCATCTTTATACTCACATGTCAACCAAAATCATACCTGATGCCCACATTATTTTACATCATAACCAATTTCTACAATAATTCAACATCATACCCAATACCCACATCACATCCCAAATTATACCCACTGCCCACTTTAACCCAATTCCAATATGTGAAATATTTACCACATAAATTTTATATACCAATATTAACCATCACTTGGTTAATCAATCTATATTACACACACCTGGTAAAATAATATCCATTTTATAATCGTAAAACCATCTTCACACAACCATAACAAACTTATAACTATTATCAACTCTCCTACCAACTTTAAATCTATCTACATAACCATATATGGCTGGCATAAAGACTTATTTCTTGATGCTTATCATAATTATGGATCTGTAGTCCATGACAACAACTACCTACAATATTGATATATCTTCCACTACAATATCCTGCATGTGTAGATGAATCCCGACTACCAGCTCTTCATCCTACTCCCAGTCCTACATCAGATCCATTAGTTTGATCTAGTCAATGACTCCTAGCTACCTGTGAGGTCCTCTAAAAAAACATCCCTAAATATTTAAACTAGGAACATACTTAAGACCACTTTGGTGGATGGATATGTTGAGGACAAATACATCCCACAATTCTATACTAATGGAACATCCTTTATGATCCACTCATCTATGGTCCATTCCACCTTTTCTCTGAATACCTTACCCGGTCTCCATAGGTCCCCGCTTTGGCTACCCTGGCCTAAACTAACTATATATCTTAGCCAAAGCATCTATCTTTATATGGTAATGTCCATCAGGTTATTCTCATCTGAAAATTCTCAATTCAATACCTCCAAGAATGAGGTCATCTTGATGTTTTTCTCCGGCACCTTGATAGTGTAATGGTTTATGACATGTGATCTTATCTTCCACTCGTATTAGATCAAAGAATATAAAGTATTGAAATAACAAAATATAATCCTTTGGTAAATTTCATCCCTACAAAACATTTATGAACATTAATATCAAGTATTATATATATATCTCATCTCCATGAGTTCCTTGACCCTTTACCTAGAATACTCAGACAAATATCCCCATGAGATGGTCATCTATCCACTACCCAATTTATCAACCCTCTTTAGAAGACCCACCAACCACAAAACCACTACTATAAAATATTATATATATATATATATAATTATAAAATTATCATAAATAATAAATGTTTTAATGGTAAATGAAACTCACTATCCCTTACACCACCCTACCATGCTTGAGTCACATATCATTTGTCTTTTGACCCACAATCCTATTTCATTGTTAGACAAACCTCACATTATATATATACATAACCACATATATATTCATGTTATAAATCAGAAACCAGTCTATTGATACTATAATTCCCCCACAAAGACATATTAGAAAAAAATGTATAGGTTGTTGCTGACACTTTAAACTGTCAAAATCCTTTTTATTTAAAAAACCACTACCATTACTATGTTCGGTGAGTTGAATTTTACCAAGAGTATATATAGAAGTAAAATGTTTAGACTATTTTTAGTAATCTAAATTTCTGAATCATTTTTTTATTCATTATTCCAAATAAGAATCATAAGGAACGCACATATGTCATGTGATCCCTACATGCCAAACATGACACAATAGTACTCTCTCTTTCCTCTCAAGGAAAAGTGCCTAAAAAAATCAATAACCTCAAATAATAATTTACTTAAATCAAATAAACATACCATAACCAAGAAAACCAAGGCCTAATACCATATTCCATACTAACATGGGCTTCCACACATGTTGGTGGTGGCTAGACACACAACATGATAACCGTCCAAATTCCTAAAAATTAATCTCTATTATAACACAACTGGAAAAAACACTTTTTTAATAGCCTATTTCTGATACTACTAGGGGATACCACTTTAGTGTCACCAAAATTTAGTTCCAGATGAAATTCCACAACTCCAGTACCACTTTTTAACACATCTCCTACACTCCCTCCATTGGAACCAGACTAAAGTTGCAATAGAACTTAGGTATGTATCCTTTTATATCAAGGGCCACTGACAAGAATCCAGGGTATATAGGGTTCCATCTAGGATAATATATCATATGGTGACAAATAAGGATAATTAAAAAATTAAATATTTCGAGGAAATAAAATAAAGAAGACTAATAAGTAAAATATACACATTCTTTTAACCAAATAATATATACATGTCACGCATGTTATTTAGAAGAAAATGGGATCACCTGTTGGAAAATAAAACATTTACAGGCACAAAATAACCAAAAATAACTAAAATAATGGTGCCATGTAACCACCCATACCATCTGAAAAATTACTCCTTCTAGCCCATGCAATCTCCTCACACCCCAGTCCACTGAGCCCCATATGTTGATCATTTTCCCTTATCTTAACTAAGAACTATTTACTATGCATGTTTCTAAGATGAACAGTTTGGGGTGTGAGTAAGCAATCAATATGATAATGCCTATGGAGTCACTAGAATATATCTATAAGTATAAAAGTTTATAAAAAATAATTAAATAAAAAACAACAAAAAAGTAAATCATCACCCACTACACTTAGGTTCAACCACAACTGAGTGAGTCTTTACTTACTTTTTCCAATACCGAAGTGAAATTATATATCAATAGTCTATCATATTTAAACCACACAAAATCATCCTAAAAAATTAATTCTATATGAAAACACATGAATACATATCCAAATTACCATTTTGAGTCAATATGATTCCCCAAAGGAATGACGACAAACTATATTAGAAGTCCTAATGAATTTCACTTATGTTTTCTAACTATCAGATCAAAAGCTGACGGACCCAAGGAACATGGATACCAATACTTATATAACCTCATCCTATCATCCCCAACATAATTGATTATTCTTAATCCACTATAAAGTGTTTTCAAATACCATATAACATGGATTTATATGATGGGAACCTCCACTATACCGATTATAAGCACAATCCCTAAACAATTTTATCAACTGAGGACTCCATCCATAACTAGTGGTCAACACCCCCACATTTGACATTCTATATGATTATATTGACCCCAAAACCTCTATATAACACATAATGTTAGTTTTACCACCATTTTCATAGGAAACCCCATGAACGACCCACCATGACCACTTGGGAACCATGTTTCCCCTTTGTGGCAATGGTTAACACTGACTGTATCATCCAGTTGAACCATGTCTCCCAACTAATGGAAATGGTCAAAACCATATGTATTATCTTTATGACCACATCACACCATATATAATGATAAACATCAGCAACCATTATATAGTCCATTGAAAACACATCATACAGAACCATCATTCATTGAATGAGAAAAATAATGTCCACAGTTGGTGTCATCATACCCAACTATCCCCAAGGACACATAAAAAACAATTCATGATATACTATGCTTAAACCCATTATTTCACACATGATTTTACCCTCACTATCCTATGTGGAATGATATAAATCCCATTTGGATTCATTCACTTTCACACGCAAGTCGCCCCAATCATGTTCATTTACCATGCATCACATAACACACGCATAACATAAAAATAAGATAAGAATCACCTACCGAGTATATATAGACCTCCACGCATTAAGAATCTCTGGTTAGTTTGGATTTAATCATTTTATTCCCCATACTCTCAAAAAACATCTAAAATTAGGGGGTTTTGTGATGGATTTAGAAATATTGGGAAGTATAAACATTATTCACATTTAGATGGTTATCCTTACATGCAGCTCCCTCATACATTAGATGAGATATGATTCAAACAATAAAATATGGAGATATCTCTTGGATAAAGAGATAATAATATGTTGGGGGTGCATGTTTTTTAAATAATAGAACACCTAAAATCGGATAAAATATTTATTTTACATTTATTTAATATTTTTAATGGTTTTGGATACACAATTTATCATAGAAAAATTTATTCAACCCTGTAATCACCCTACTTTTACCATTCTAGTTACCCTTCCATTTACTATTATTTTCACCTCACATTTACCCTTATATTTAATATTCCATTTAACCTTCCATTTTCCCCAAATTTTACACTTCTATTTACAATTAATTTTACCCTTATGTTTACCCTTATTTTTACCTCTACATTTTTGACCTTTCTAAAATCTTGATAATATGCTATAATCACCAAAACACAGAAAAAAACGATCAAATTAATTTTTAGGAATTCAAAATATCTCCAAAATTCTTAAATAGTCAATCATTCTTTCTTGAAATCCAATAAAACCAATTAATAAAATTAACCAATGAGACCTACCCCCCTTCCAAAGATCATTCCTTGGTCTATACCATCACATCTAACACTTCCACCATGTGCCAATAAATTTTTTCCATCCAATATCTTTGCCAAATATCTTTTCCAAATATTCAATACCTTACTTAAAATCATTTAGTTAGAATAAATTTCACCTCATATAGAAATACCTTATCATTGGTTGTAAGTAAAATTCCATTTATGTATAAACTAAGACATATATTTTACTCCCACAAGAATTATAGTATATAAAATGAAAAATAATGTTTTCTTTGTAACCAAATGAATAAAATAAATCTAAAAATTATAAAAACCAATGTTAATATTCTTGTTATAAACTATAGATATACATTTTACAACTAGATAGTAAATTCTCACTACTTCTAGAGATGAATCCATTTGGATGTTTCATGTAACACTCCAAATATAGATTACCATTCAGAATGGAAATATTAATATCTATTGATTATAATTAAAAATAAAAATATTATACTAATACCAATACAACATTTTAGGTATCTATTTTATATACTATAAAAAATATATCATTATAATCAATTACTCTCTTTTGAGTGAATCCTTTAAAAACTAGTTAGACCTAATATCTATCAAAGTTACCAAATGAATATTTATTGGTTTTAAAAAACCATTTATATCAATTAGGTAACTAAAAAGGTTCCCAAAGTTCATTTTTCTTCGTGTAATTCATTTCCACAATCATGGTATAATACCATTTTTTTGAGTCATTTTGACTCATGGTTTCTGAGAATGATTTATCATCTCTTTAGGAATGAATATTTAAGTCATTTTTTATAGATACAATATATAATCAGTAGAAATTAATTATTTATTCATCCTAATAGATCATTTTAATGTTTTCACTTCACTTTTTGGTGACAAATTTGTTTAACTAGTTATTCATGAGTTACATGTTCTTTAATAACCCTATCAATAGGTTTATTATAAATAAATTGTGGAATAATGTTCTTTCATACATAACTTGATAAAAAATTAGTTCTATATATAATTATCAATATTATACTTGAATTATAGGTATGAGTTGTAGAATTATTTTTTTAAGATATGTTTCTAATTTGATTACTCCCACAAATCATGTCATTTTCAAGAAATTTTTCATTTCATTATTCAAAATTATAGTGTTCAAAAATGAAAAAAATAGATGGCCTTTAGACATTAAACACAACTAATAAATGAAACATTTATGGTCCCCCAATCCAACATAATTTCTATTTTTTATAAACTCGGGATGCTAAATAGTTTCCCTAAACACGTATCTTTTATCAAATTGTTTTTCATCCATTAAATAATTCAAAAAGTGTCTTCGAAACAAAATATTCTAGAACCCAATTTATGATGTATAATACTATTTTAAATTCACTAGTACCTATGAATTTAGTTATCTTAGAATTACTAAGATTACTATATAACATGTCTTTTAAGGATCAATTTATACTTTTAGTTTCCCTGTTTTTATTTTAGTGGGCTTGGAATAGTTTATTTGGAAGCTATTCCATTTTTATGTAGAATAAACCCAAATGGGATATAAAATTTTCCATCATTCATGTATATTCCTTAATATTTTCTACCTCTATATGACCTCAAAATCTTAACTTGTTAACAACATTGTTTCTCTACTTCAACCTTAATGGCTTTAAAGGCATCAAGAGCTTCATCATTAATGTGATTAAAATAATGATACATATGTCATGAATAGTAATATATGAATGCAATTAAGAATTTATGGCCATGAAAATCCATATTTGAACTATATATATATATCAATGTATATTATTTCCAATTAAGTTGAACTTATATTTGTGTGATTCTTTTATTTATTGGTTTTGTTTCCATTAATACTAGTTATGATATTAAAAATGAAAAGACCATCCAAAAATACCATATCTAACTAATTTATCTTCGTAAAATAATGATAAATTATTTTTAAGGAATATAAATATATAATATAATAGAGCTAGTTTGGATATAGAAGTTATATTTTTGGAGAAACTTAGAATATGAAATGTCTTTTTGAAATTCAATGTGATTAACACTAGAATACAAGTTTCAATAACTTTCACATGTGAGAGAATCTTGTTGGATTTATTATACAAGGAAAAACTGTTTGTAATTTTATTACATGTATATTATATGTAATGATCATTAATAAACTTCTTATTACATATTTTTCATTATTATTTATGACTCTAATGTAATAATTTTATACAATATACTTCTCATTGATAGGTTCATAGATGATCCCCTCTATGACGAGAACCTTGAAGTTCATTGAATATATTATTAAATATAGTTTTTTGGTTGGATAACATACTATTATGGGATGCATAGTACATATATTTTTCAATATGAGTACTCATAATAGGATAAGGATTATTCTCAAAAAGATCACACTTGGTGATTCCCAAGATGGTAGATTATGAGAATAGACCTGCCAGTAAGAATTCTACATGTTTTGGTGTCATCGGTTATTCCTATCTACGAGTGTGTGTAATTGTCCATAGACACTACCAGAAAACTAAACTATTCTAATGGATTGGAACTGTTGGTATAGGCCTCCAAACCGTTGGTATAGCATATACCAACGGTTCATAGAACCGTAGGCAAGTAAGCCGTTGGGATAGGTCTACACCAACGGTTTTTGGAAAACCATTGGTATAAACCTATACCAACGATTTTGAAAACCGTTGGTATATGTAATATGAAAATCTATACCAACGGTTCCATAAAAGCATTGGTATATGTATTTCAAAAAAGAAACATTCACTGGGATCTGATCCCAGGACCTTTAGTTTATCATTGAATGACCTTACCACTAACCTAACATGACTTTTGTGAACATAATTTCATAAATATATATATTTATTATCATAATTATTTTAAATTTTGATTTGTAGAATGTTCTGGTTAAGAGGATCTGATTCAAAATCAAGGGACCTATACCAACATTTTTGACAACCGTTGGTATAGGTCCCTGGAATCTTGGAACTGATGTTGATATATTGGGGACCATTCCCAATGGTTTGGCCAAACCATTGGGAAAAGTGGCCACAAATTGGACTTTTCCCAAAGGTTTGGACAAACAGTTGGGAAAGCCTACCCTTTCCCAACGGTTTTGGCAAACTGTTGGGAAAAGTGGCCACAAAGTGGGATTTTCCAATGGTTTGGCCAAACCATTGTGAAAGGGTGTATAGAAGTGTTGGGAAAGGTCACATTTCTAGTAGTGAGATTTTAAGAATATCATTTGTACATGTCATTACCCACACACTTAGATTTTTTGATGAAAAACATGGTGAAATATTTTTACGAAATGGTAGTGTATTTATGGTGTGTCATGATTAACATGTCATTAATGGATATGTCGGGGAAGGATTTTTCCCTACCATGTTTATGGAAGCTCATATCTCAGACCTTGGATTGGAATAGAACCACCACCTTAGATTCCATGGCCATGCTGTAGAAATCTGTTTATTTCAAATATTCAATGAAAGATGTATCAATGATATATGTTGGTGACACAGATGTAAAACCTACATGATGATATATTTTGATAAAGGGATTATATTACATAGTGAGTGTTCGTATGTGGTTGTCATCACTACAACAAAAATCTCTTTCTACTAGGATCCTAGACATATTTCTAGATAGAAATCTTAGAATTTAGGCAAGTTTGGCTATTTACAATGAGAAATAATCCTAGATGTTAACACACTAAGTGTCTCTGATTATCTTAATTAAATACTATTTGAATTTAATAAAGTGAATAAATAATATTACCAGGACGAATGGATTATTTTATTCAAAATTTATACATCAAAAATATGTATTTATAAATGAAATATTTAAATTAGATATATATGGGGGGTTTCAATACAATATAGATGAGTCCAAATGGACTAAGACTTTTTTCAGTGACAAATTTTTTTTAACAAGTTAGTTAAATAATATTCGTTATTGTGCATGTAGGTATTCCCCAAAATAATAATATTATTATTTTGTGGAATTGGGTTTATTTAATATTATAATATTATTTAAGGGCTGCCATGAAATTAAATAATTTTTTAACATAAACACATTCTATAACACCACAAATTTTTTTGGGAATTATTATTTTTAATTTGTTTGATGTCTTTTGTTGTACGCTTTACCAAGATTAGCTTGTTCTATACACAACACCATATTGAATTGTAGTATACACAACACTATTCTTGTCTTGTGATGCACACAATTTCAAGTTCTTTCGAATAAAATTTATTTTACACTACACTAAGTATAGATTTTGATCAATGTATAATTGAACTATATTTTGAGTATGTTATATGCAACACCAAAGGAAGATTTTCTTACATGCAACATTGACTTGGCTTGCCTTACACGCAAGAGCGACCTTCCTCAATAGCGTGTGTTGTACGCAATACAAAGTTTCACTAAATAATGATATATTGTTATAAAACATTTATGAAATAGATGTTCTGAATAGAATTAACTGAATTTTAAATTTTTATAACATTATAGTTCATCTTACACATTTTCTGGAATGAGGTATGAGAACAAAATCAATTTTTCAAATAAAAGAAGTATTTTTAAAAAAATGCAGTTTCGCCTCCTTTTCATGACGCACCAATTTTAAATATATTTTTTGAAATGTTTTTAAGTTTAATTTTACAAAATAAACTTCATATTTTGAATCAATATATAAAAATTTACATTGGATAAATTTTTAATATTTTTCTAACAACGTTCGTATTTTGATTAATAGTAAAAACACGCTATGCTTCGTATTTGGGTCAAGTTGATAAGGTTTAAAATAAATTAACAACATGTATGAATATTATTGATTGATGATATACCAACCCTATATCATCTAAGCTTCATATTTGGGTCATTTTTTGACGTTTTTATGTGGGGTTTTACTTTATTATAAATTAATATTTTAGAGGTTTACAAAAGTGCCCCTCTCCTCCCTTATAAAAGGGCACCTCCTCCCTCTCCTCGTCACACCACATTGAGCCTTCAAGATTTGAATAAACCTACCCATTTCTCTTCTCCACTTTCCTATCAACATTATAAAGGGAATTTTCTTCTTCAATGACCAACTTTAGTGCCCTAAGAGGAGGTTTAGAAGAGGCACATCGAAGAGGAGGTAATATTATTTACCGATTCTTTCACATTCATTTCTTCTTCTACTTCCTATTATTTTTTTTGTTTCACAATAATGTAATAACATAAGTATCACTAATATACGGATATTTTATTTTGAAAATTAACCAACCCTATTTCACATTCTATCCATTCTACGGAAAATGAAATCACCGCACGTGCGTACGTACGAAATATCGTCCCCACGCCATTGTGTAATCTGTTTTTCCACCACCACCTTACTTGGATGGGTAAAATGGTGTAAATAATAACTATATATGGTTATTATAAAATGATACTAATTCTGAGATATTATATCATCCACTCTAATTCAATTCAATACTTATGGGAATGATATCATTGCTCGTGCGTACGTACGGATTACCGTCTCTAAAATGCGATGAGATTCATTCTCAGAGCTAACCATTCAAGAATGAATATAAAATATATATTAAATAATAACAAAATATATGACATATTAATGATACTTTATTTATGAATATTTTATTTACTTACTTCCATTCAATTTAATAAGGAAACAAAAAAAACGTTCATGCGTATGTACAACCTATCGTCTCCATGAATGGTGTATTTCATTCCATATATCGATCTATTATATATATGTATATTCTAAATATATATTATATATAAATCATTTTTTTACATTCTGAAAGTAAGTAATCATGATTTAACTAATCATATGAATAATTAAAAGTCAAAACACGGATGATAAATGAAACGATTTTACCCAAAATGCTACTTTAACATTAAATTGATAAATGAGCGGGTAATATAAAGTATCAAGGGAATCATATATGATAACATAAATATTATTATAGTTCTATTACATGTTAATAATATGTTTAAACCCACTATACAGGAGTCTCGAACACATACGAAAGAAATTGGACATAAGGTAAGGGATAATTTTGCAAAACTCATTTTTATCAGAGATTGCTTATACGTAAGTATTTATTAGGGTTATATTTTCATCCATGTCCATAAAAATGTATTTTATAAAGTGTTTAAAATTATTACATGTATGTTTATAGTCATATTTTCCCCACTTTTACTTTTAAATTGTGTTATGGTAGGAATTTTTATTTTATTTTCCCTACGAGGAACCTTTGGACTTTTCCAACAAAAATACGAGGAAAATGTTTTCTTAACTTATACCGCATGAATGAATTTTATATGGTTTCAAAATGCATAATTTTCATGAATATTTATCTACATGATTTAATGATTATTTTCAACAATTTTTTTTTAAAATTTAATATAATTTTGTGAAAAGAAAATGATTTTGAAGAATAAAGGATATTTTCCTCAAGAATTCATTTTATGTTTTTTCAGAACTATTTTCTATCTAAGATGACATTATTTTGTATGATTATGTTTCAAGTATAATGTATCTTTTATTTCCATGGTTTGATTCTTCTTATGTCGTTGCTCAAGATTTTGATGTTTAAAATTTTTGGTCATTTTTTTACGGTCAAATGTATATGGTTTGTTTTGTTTTCTCCATGCTCACCCTTATTGAGTATTTTATATCACCCTTTATACGTTTTATTTTCCCCAGGATATATAGAAATGTTTTAGTTAAGAAAACAAAAGGGGAAGATCTTTATGGGAGATGTTGATGATCTTTTCACCATGATTAGAAGATTATGTTCCGAGTTTCCAAAGAAAATAAACTATTACGGTCCTTGGGTGTCAATTTTTGTTATGTATTAAGTATTACACAAAAGTAATGTAATCTCCATGTACGTCATGCTTGGGTCTATATAGTTGGTATCAGAGGGAATGTTTAGTTAACCTTTGTAAACATGGATGTGAAAACATTAGTGAGACCCCTATAGATATTTCTAAGGTATATCTAGGGATGTACCTAAGGTTAAGTATATGTATAGGTTATAGTCCTAGAATTACGGTAACGATCTTAAAATTAAACATAAGATGTTATATATTAAAGGCAATCCCTCTTTATTATGTTGTTTTCCTAGAATAATTTTTCCCTCTCACAATATTCTTTTTGGGTTTTAGACAATGGTTGGAACCCGAAGGAACCATGTTGATAAATATAGTAGACAATGCAATTATTTTCCTCTTGAAAAAACCAATGTTATTGGATATTGAGTGAAAAATATTATTTCTATACTTACACTAGAAATGAATCATTTTTGACTTCCAAATGAGGAGAGAAGTGAATAATATCTTATTGAGTCCTTCATTAGGAAACATCCACCTTCTTTCAGTGGGTCTTCTAATCCACTTTTTGCTGAACAATAGATCAGTACCATTGGAAAGATATTTTCTATATTTCGCTGTTTGGAACATGAAAAAGTCATTCTGGCTATTTACCGTTTAAAAGGTGAAGCAAACTAGTGGTGGTCTCTAATTAAGAATATGAGTCCCCATGATAAAATGGAATCCATGAAATGGGATGAGTTCAAGAACTTATTTTTCAATAAGTAATTCCCTCGTATACTTAGAACAAAGATGGAAAAGGAGTTCCTTGAGCTTATGCAAAAGGATAATGAATCTGTTGCTATATATGAGGGAAATTTTATAAGGCTTGAAAGGTATGCATTTGGCTTTATCATCCAACCTGAAAGTAAAATTGATCGATTCTTCAGTGTCTTAAAACCAAGTCTTAGAAGGGAATTATCTATAAGAGACTTAAATAGCTATGAAGAAATTGCGCATTTTGATATCAAAGTAGAACTAGAATTTTGTTTTACATATCCATCTCATGGTTTTGACCAAAAACACAAGATGGGGTTCAAGGAAAAATCTCAGAACAATGGTGAAAATAAGGTGAATATTTCTTTATGCTCAATGTGTGGAAAGAATCATGGTGGAGATTGTCTAAATGGTACTACAAAATGTTTCAATTGTGGAAAAGAAGGTCATCAAGCAACTGAGTGCTTATGTAATGGGGAAAAAGATTCTAATGACGTGAATAGAGAAAAGGATACATAGAACGCTCCACCAACACTACAATGATTCAAGTGCAAGGAAACCGGGCATTATGCTAATCAATGCCCTAATACTATGGTTAATGATGATCGACGTGAGAAACCTCTTAAGGAAAATAAAAAAGGGAAGTCACATGCAATCACTATTTGTGATGTTTATTATAATAATGATTTTGTGGAATGATTAAGTGTTTATGTAATGGGATTCCACAATAGTGTCATGGAATCTCATTTATAGTATCGTGGAATTTTGGAGTATCTATGTATTGATTTTAAAATATTTTATGGTACTAGTAACCATGAAAATGATTGAAATATTTTTGGAAAGCATATGATATGTGTATAATGAAGGGATAAGGAGAAAATAATATGTTTGATATTATTAATGTGCTCATGACTGATATAATGACATAGTGACATCATGGTTTGAGTATAAAGAGTTTTTGGGATTTTGATATGTGGAAAGTGTTAACTTTTGGCAGCATTTATGTTTTTAATAAGGTTATATGGTAATTCATGTTGAAGATTAAGGTATTCATATGTTTGGAATGTGATCAACAAGATATATCTTATGATATTTGGGGGATAATTGATGGTATTTACATGCTTGGTTGATAACATTTCTAGTAATAGTTATCTTTATACCATGAGCTTGGATAGAAGTATTTTGGATAAGCCTAAAGATTTGAAATGGATTATTTTGGATATAATATAATATTGTTTAATGATAGAACATTTTTTCGATATTATTTCTGGAATGTTAGAATAGTGTAGTTTTAGAAAAAGGACAAACTCTAGGAAGGGCGAAAACCCATCGTGTTAGACAGGGTTGCGGGAATCGAACCCACAACCGATATGCGATAGGCCTTTATCGCCTACCACTAGCCTACAGGAAGTCCCTAGTTAACAGAAACTAGTTTTATTTTATTAAAAGGTATGATTGATGAAGTATAAGTCCATTTTTGGAACTATATACGATTTATCTCACCATAATATGGACTTATGTATATAACTTTTTCTAACCTTGTGTTTGAGATAGATGGAATGACCTATCATTCTATCGCATGATATGCTAACACTTCACAGAAGACAAATTCAACTTCATTTCTTTAAGAGATGAAGTTGAAGTTGTTCAAGGCACAAACAACAGTGAGATTGTGCCAAAATAAAATAAGTATTTCTATTAATTAAAAAATTCTTCCACAATATGGAAATGATCTTGAAAACGGAAACTTTTATCCTAATGCACTCATATCAGATGAATCAGATGGTACCTTAGACCATAAAAAATTTATGGCTTTGTGATTGTTGGATTTTTCATATCCATGTTCTCCACCAATCTTCAACCAAACCTGATGGTTAGATTTTTTCTTCCATATCCATATTTTTACCTATATTATTCTATGTGGAAACCCAGTGATGAGTTACATTGGGTATCTATTATGTTTCTAACATTCCCTTTTAAAATAATGATTTAGTATTCCTTTTTACAATGTGTGTTTCTATGAAAGAAACTTTCAAGTAGAAAACCATTTATAACCCTGACGAATTTCGAAGGCCAAATTCATTTTAAGGGGGGTAGAATGTAACAGCCCGAGATTTTATGAGAATTATTATTCTTATATTATTTGATATCTTTTTTTGTATGCTTAACTAAGATTATCTTGTGCTATACGCAACACTATATTAGCTTGTAGTATACACAACACTATTCATGGCTTGTGATGCACACAATTTCAAGTTCTTTCGATTAAAATTCATTTTACACAACACTAAGTATATATTTTGATCAATGTATAATTGAACTATATTTTTAGTATGTTATAAACAAAACCAAATGAAGCTTTCCCAACACGCAACCCTGACTTGCCTTGTATTACACACAAGAGTGACCTTCCTCAAAAGTGTGTGTTGTAGGCAATACCGAGTTTCACTAAACAATGATATATTGTTATAATATTATTATGAACTAGCCGTTATGAATAGTATTGAACTCATTTTGAATTTTATAGAATTATAGTTCATCTTACACATATTTTGTAATGAGTTATGAGAAAAAAATCAATTTTTCGAATAAAAGAAGTATTTTTCAAAAAATGCAGTTTGGCCACCTTTTGATGGCACACCCATTTTAAATATTATTTTTGAAAAGTTTATAAGTTTAATTTTACAAAATAAACTTTTTCATTTGAATCAATATATAAAATTTTACATTGGATAAAGTTTTTATATTTTTCTAACAATGTTCTTTTTTTGATGAATAGTAAAAATGCGCTAAATATTACTTAAAAATAACTTTTTTTCATAGTGAAAATTCATATGGATAAATTATAATAGTAAATTGTTTTAAATTATAAATAGAATATATTTCTACCATTAAATATAATTAATTTCTTTAGAATTAATTTTACATTGAATTCATGGGTTAAAACATTTCAATCTTTGACAATGTTTTAACTTTTAAAACCCATTTTCTTAACAAGGGGATTAATTTCAAATTAATTACTGCTACTTCTGTGTTTTGAATTTTTAAAAATGGATTCCATATTTGGATTTAGTGGGTCCAAATTATGTTAATAGGTTACTTTTTTTGATGTTATGAATAGTAACTACGATAATTTTTATTTATTACGGTTAAAGGTAAATCGAGTAATTAAGGGTAAAAATAAGATTATAAAATTACCTTAACACATGAAAAAATTCTATAGGACGAATTAAAGTCGACCCATATAATTTCAGGGTTGGAATAGATTTATTTCATGAACATTTAACCATGAAAATGATATAATTATTATTAAAACCAAAGAAAGTGACAACATGTCACTCTCTTATATCTGATAAGTGAAATAATTTTAATTTAGTGATAAAACTCATAAAACATCGAATATAAATAGTATCAAGAAAGATGATAAAATTATCTACATCATGAGAATTTATTTTGAATTTTTAGAGATTAAATAGTTTTCATTAAGGATGACACAATAGTGATGTATAAATTATTTTATTGATTGAAATATCAAATAAATGGGTTTTAAAAATGTTAAAAGAAATATTATATGAACTAATTAATGTTCTACAAAAATTTTCTAGATGAATATGACATGTTAGGATTCTATAAAATATTTTTGTACAAATATATCCTCTGTGAGAATTTTATTTAAATTCATATAAATGAATAATTTTAAAATTGATACTATAGTTATTTTATAAAAATAACATATTATAAAATTGTTAAAAATCACAAAAATATTTAAAAATTATAAATTGAAATTTATATTGTCTAAAATTTCATAAATTATTCAATTATTGACAATTAATAACACATAAGTAATTATTTATAACAATTTAAAATTTTGAATATCATTACCAAAAATAAAATTAAATAGATTAAATAAGGATAAATCAAGTTGATAAGCTTTAAAATTAAATACCAACATGTATAAATCTTATTGGTTGATTCGATTACAACCCTTTCTCATCTAATATTTGGATTTGTGTCTTTTTTTTGTGGTTTTTAAGTGGGGTTTGAGTTTATTATAAATTAATATTTTAGAGGTTTCCAAAAGTGTCCCTCTCCTCCCTTATAAAAGGGCACCTCCTCCGTCACCTCTTCACACCACCTTGAGCCTTCAAGCTCGTTCAAACCCTGACCATTCCTTTTCTCGACTTTCCTAGAAACATACTAGAGGTTCTGGTCTTCTTCAATGTCCAACTGTAGTGAACTAAGAGGAGGTTTATAAGAGGTGTGTCGAAGAAGAGGTAATATCCTTTACCGATTCATTCAAGTAATTTTCTTCTTCTACTTCCTCTTATTTTTTTGTTTCATAATAAAGTAATAACATCAGTATTACTAATATAATTATATGTTATTTTAAATATTAACCAACCCTATTTCACCATCTATCCATCCTACAATAAATGATATCACCACACGTTCGTACGTACGGAATACCATCTCCACACCGTGGTGTAATCTGTTTTTCCATTACCACCTTACATGGATGGGTATAATGGTGTAAAGAATATCTATATATGGTTATTATAACATGATAATAATTCTGAGATATTATATCATCCACTCTAATTCCATTCAATAATAAGGGAACAATATCATCGCTCGTGCGTACATAAGGATTACCGTCTCCACGACGCGATGAGATTTATTCTCCAAGTTAACCATTCAAGAATGATTATCAAGTATATATATTAAATAATAATTAAATATATGACATATTAATGATACTTTATTTATTTATATGTTATTTACTTACTTCCATTCAATTTAATAAGGAAATGAAAACAACGTTCATGCGTATGTATGACCTACTGTCTCCATGACCAGTTTATTTCATTCCATTTATCGATCTATTATATATATGTATATTATGAATATATATTATATATAAATAATTTTTTAAATCATTTAAGTAAGTAATCATGATATAAGTAATCATATGAATAATTACAAGTCAAAACAAGGACGATAAATGAAACGATTTTACCCAAAACGATGCTTTAACATGGAATTGACAAATGAATGGGTAATATAAAATCTTAAGTGAAGCATATATGATATCATAAATTTTATTATGGTTCTGTTATAAGTTAATAATATTTTTAAACCCACTATACAAGAGTTTTAGACACTTATAGAATAAATTGGACATAGGGTAAGGGATAATTTTTCAAATCTCATTTTTATCCGAGATTGCTTATATGTAAGTATTTACTGGGGTTATATTTTCATCCATGTCCATAAAAATGTTTCTCATAAAGTGTTTAATATTCTACCATGTATTCGTAACGTTATGTTTACCCCCATTTGACTTTAACATTGTGTTATGGAAGGAATCCATCTTTTATTTACCATACGAGGAATTTTTTGACTTTTCCAACAAATATACAAGGAGAATTTTTTTTCAACTTACATGGAATGAACATAATTTTTAAGGTTTCATAATACCTAAATATCATGAAGATTCCTCTATAAGATTTCATCATTATTTTCAAAAAAATACTTTTCTTTTGAAATTTAATGGAATTTAGTGAAAAGAAAATAATTTTGTATAAGAAATGATATTTTCTTCAAGAATTCATTTCAAGTGTTTTGTCAGAACTATTTTCTATCTAAGATGACATTATTTAGTATGATTATGTTTCAAGTATAATGTCTCTATTATTTCCATGGTTTTATTCTTCTTATTAGGAAATTATATCAATTTTTTTATATGGATTATGCTATGATGTGATGATGTTTATGAAACCCATTTTATTCTTTGGGTTATGGTGAATGATTTATGTTTATTTTGTGGCACAAGTAAGAATGATTACATTAGGAGAAGGTTTGGACCTATATCTCCCTCCAATGAATTGAGTAAAGATTTATATCTCATGAGATAGAGATGGATGTAATGGAAAGTGAATCTGGTTTAGTAATACAGGGCTAGAATGACAAGTAAACCCGTTTCAGTAAAGGACTTTGTCCACTCTGATGGCTTGGCAACAACGCATTGGCTACTACAGAAATAATAACATGTTCTTAATGGTTTCCACAATTACATGTTTTATTATCATGCTATTTTATCATGATTGATGTTCTTTTATGATCTATTCCTTACGTACTTCCATGTTTTATGTCATTGATCAAGATTTTGATGTTTAATCTTTATGTTCATGTTTTTAAGTTCAAATGTATATGGTTTGTTTTATTTTCTCCATGCTTACCCTTACTGATCATTTGAGATGAACCTTTATATGTTTTCTTTTCCCTAGGATATAAAGAAAGGTTTTAGGTAAGAAAACAAAAGGGGAGGATCTTTATGGGAGATGTTGAAGATCTTTTTACAATGATTAGAAGAATATGTTCCATGTTTCCAAAGACACTAAACTATTAAGGTCCTTTGGGGTGTAATTTTGTTATGTATTTAGTATTCCACAAGAGTAATGTAATTTCCATGTATTTCAAGCATGGGAATCTATAGTTGGTATCAGAGGGAAGGTTTATTTAAACTTTGTAATCTAGGATGTGAAAACATTAGTGAGATACCTAGAGATATTTCTAAGGTATATATAGGGATGTTCCTGAGATTAAGTATAAGTATTGGTTATAGTCCTAGAATTATGGTAACGATCTTAAAATTAATCCTAAGATGTTATATATTGAAGGAACTCTAACTTTATTATGTGGTTTTCCTTGCATGATTTTTTCTGCTCACACTATTCTTTTTGGGTTTTAGATGATGGTTGGAACCTGAAGGAACCATGCTGATAAATGTAATGGAAAATGTAATGATTTTTCTCCTGATCATACCAATTTTATGACAGATGGAGTGAAAAATCTTATTGCAATACTTACACAAGAAATGAATCATTCTGGACTTCCAAATGGGCAGAGAAGGGAACAATATTCTATTGAGTCCTTCATGAGGAAACACCCAACTTATTTTTTGAACAATGGATCAGTACCATTGAAAAGATATTTTCCATACTTCATTGTTCGGAACAAAAAAAAAGTCATTCTGGGTATTTACCATTTAGAAGGTGAAGCAGACAAGTGGTGGAATCTAATTAAGAATACGAGGCCCAAAGATGAAATTGAATCCATGAAATGGGATGAGTTCAAGAACATATTTTTCAATAAGTACTTCCCTCATATTATTTGAACAAATATGGAAAAGGAGTTCCATGAACTTAAGAAAAATGATGATGAATCTGTTGGTATATACGAGGTGAATTTTACAAGGCTTGAAAGGTATACATATGGATTTATCATCCAAACTAAAAGTAAAATTGATTGATTCTTCAGTGGCTTAAAACCAAGTCTTTGAAGGGCATTGGATATAAGAGACTTAAATAGCTATGAAGAAATTGTGAGTTGTGATATCAAGGTATAACTGAAAGTTGGTGATATATATCCATCTCGTTGTTTTGAAAAAAAACGAAAGATGGAGTTCACGGATGAATTTAAGAACAATGGTGAAAAGAAGGTGAATGTTTATTTATGATCAATGTGTGGAATGAGGCATGGTGGAGATTTTCTAAAAGGTACTAGAAAATTTTTCAAGTGTGGAAAATAGGTTCATTGAGTAGCTGAGTACCGAAGTAATGGTAAAAATGTTTCTAATGACGTGAATAGTGAATAGCCTACAGAGAATGATCCACCAACATTTCAATTCTTCAAGAGAAAGGAAATGGGGTTGTATGATAATCAATTCCATAATCCAAAGTTTAATGATACTCGACGTGAGAAACCTCTTAAGGAAAAGGAAAAAGGGAAGTCACATGAGATCACTATTTGGGATATTGAGTAAGACAATGATGTTGTGGAATGATTAAATGTTTATGTAATGTGATTTCAAAATAGTATCATGGAATCTCATTTATAGTATCATGGAATTTTGGAATATCTATGTATTTGTTTTCAATAATTATATGGTACCAGTAACCATGAAAAGTGATTGAAATATTATTGGAAAGAAAATGATATGTGCATAATGAAGGGATAAGAAGAAAATAATATGTTTGATATTATTAATGAGATCATGACTGATATAAGGGAAAAGTGACATCATGGTTTTAGTATAAAGAATTTTTGGGATTTTGATAGGTGGAAAGAGTTAACTTTTGACAACATTTATATTTTCAATAAGGTTCTATAGTAATTCATGTTTCAAGATTAAGGTATTCACATGTTTGGAATGAGATCAACAAGATATATCTTATGATATATGGGGGATACATGATGGTATTCACATGCTTGGTTGATGACATTTCCCGTAATAGTTTCCTTCATACTATGAGCTTGGATAGAAGTATTTTGGATAAGCCTAAAGATTTAAAATGGATTATGTTGGACATAAGATAATTTTTTTAAGGATAGAACGTTTTTTTCGATATTATTTATGGAATGTTATAGTAGTTTAGTTTTAGAAAAACGACAACCTATAGGACGGGAGACAACCCGTCATGTCAGAAAAGGTTGCGGGAATTGAACCCACAATCGAAGTGCGACAGGCCTTTATCGCCTACCACTGGCCAACATGAATTCCCTGGTTAGTTGAAACTAGTTTTATTTTATTAATATGTATGATAGATGAAGTATAATTCCATTTTTGGAACCATATACGATTAATCTCACCATAAGATGGAATTATGTTTTTAAATTTTTCTAACCTTATGTTTGAGATATATGGAATGACCTATCATTCTATCACATGATCTACTAACACTTCATGAAAGAACAATTCAACATCACTTCTTTAAGAGAAGAAGTGAAAATGGTTCAAGACACAAAAAACAGTGAGATTGTACCAAAGTCAAATAAGTATTTCATTTAATTCAAAAATTCTTCAACATTAGGAAATGATCTTGAAAACCAAAAATGTTATCTAGTTCCCTTATATCTAATGAATCATATGGTACCTTAGATCATCTCAAAATTATGCCTTTGTGATTTTTGGCTTTTTCATACCCATGTTCTCTACCCCTCTTCATCCAAACATGATGGTTATATTTCTCGTCCATATCAATATTTTCACCCATATTCTCCTATGTAGAAACCCAGTGATACGTTATTTTGGGTGTCCATTATGTTTCTAATGTTCCTTTTTTAAAATTATTCTTTAGTATTCCATTTTACGATGTGGGTTTCTATGAAAGAAACTTTCAAGTAGAAAACCATTTATAACCCTGTTGATTTTCGTAGTCGAAATTCATTTTAAGGGAGGTAGAATGTAACACCCAAAGATTTTATGAGAATTATAATTGTTAATTTATTTGATTTCTTTTGTTGTATTCTTTACCAAGATTAACTTTTACTATACGCAACACCATATTATCTTGTAGTATACGCAACACTTTTCTTGTCTTGTGATACAAACAATTTCAAGTTCCTTCAAATAAAATTTATTTTACACATGACTAAGTATAGATTTTGATCAATGTATAATTGAACTATATTTTGAGTATGTTATATAAAACACCAATGGAAGCTTTCCCTACACGCAACCCTTAATTTTCTTGCATTACACACAATAGCGACTTTCCTCAATAGTGTGTGTTGTACGCAATACCGAGTTTCACTAAACAAAGATATATTCTTATGATATTATTATTAACTATCCATTTTGAATAGTATTAAACACATTTTTAATTTCATAACATTATTGTTCATCTTAATTTTTTTTTGGAATGAGGTATGAGAACAAAATAAATTTTTCGAACAAAAGATATATTTTTCAAAAAATGAAGATTTGCCGCCTTTTGATGACACACACATTTTAAATCCAATTTTTAAAAAGTTTATAAGTTTAATTTTACAAAATAAACCTCTTGTTTTTAATGAAAACATAAAAATTTACAATGGATAAATTTTTGATATTTTTCTGACAACATTCTTATTTTGAGGAATAGTAAAAACACACAAAATATTACTTAAAATAAAAATTTTTTAATCGAGAAAATTTTTATGGTTAAATTATAATAGTAAATTATTTTAAATTATAAATAGAATATATTTTAACATTTAAAATAATTCATGTCATTAGCATTAATTTTACCTTGAATTCATGGGTAAAAACATTTCAATCTTTGACAATGTTTGAACTTTTAAAACTCATTTTCTTAACAATGGGATTAATTTTAAATTAATTACTACAACTTATATGTTTTGAATATTTAAAAATGGATTCCTTATTTGGATTCATTGGGTAAAAATCATTTTAATATGTTACTTTTATTTTTTTTATGTTCTTAATATTAACTACGTTAATTTTTATTTACTACGGATAAAGGAAATCAGTTAATTAAGGGTAGAAATAAGATTTTAAAATTATCCTAACACCTGAAAAAAATCCATTAGATGAATGAAAGACGTCCCATATAACATAAGGGCCGGAATAGATTCATTTCATGGACATTTGACAATGAAAATTTTATAATAATTATTAAAACCGAAGAAAGTGACAACATGTCACTCTCTTATATCTTATAAGTGTAATAATTTTTATTTAGTGATAAACCTTATAAATCATAGAATATAAATAGTATCCAGAAATCTAATAAAATTATCTACATCATGATAATTTATTTGTAATTTTTATAGATTATATAAGTATCATTAATGATGACACAATTGTGATGTATAAATTATTTTATTGATTAAAATATAAAATAAATAATTTTAAAAATATTAAAATAAATATTATATGAACTAATTAATGTTCTCCACAAATTATATAGAATAATATGACTTGTTATGAGTATATTAAATATTTTGGGTCTAATATATCATCTTTGTGGTTTTAATTTAAATTCAAATAAATGAACAGTGTTAAAATTTACACTATTGTTATCTTATAAAAATAACATATTATAAAATTGTTTAAAAATAAAAAATAGTTAAAATTATATATTTTAATTAATATGGTCTCAAATTTCTTAAATTAACCAATTATAAGCAATTAAAAACACATAAGTAATGCTTTATGACAATTTAAAATTTAGGATATTATTACCACAAATAAGATTAAATAGATTAAATAAAGATAAATCAAGTTGATAAGGTTTAAAATAAACTACCAACATGTCTAAATATTATTGGTTGATTCTATTACAACCCTATCACATCTAAGATTTGTATTTGAGTCATTTTTGGTGGTTGTTATGTGGGGTTGTTGTTTATTATAAATTTATATTTTAGAGGTTTCCAAAAATGCCGCTATCCTCCCTTATAAAGGGGAACCTCCTCCCTCTCCTACTCACACCACTTTGAGCCTTCAAGATCATCCAAACACTGCCCATTTATCCTCTCCACATTACTAGAAAAATACTAAAGGTCCTGGTCTTCTTCAAAGACCACATTTAGTGCTCTATGAGGAGGTTTAGAAGAGGTGCGTCGAAGAAGAGGTAATATCCTTTATCGATTCTTTCATGTTCATTTATTCTTATACTTCCTCTTCTTTTTTTTTAATAATAAAGTAATAAAATAATTATCAGTAATATACTGATATATTATTTTAAATATGATCCAATACTATTTCACCTTCTATCCATCCTATGGAAAATGAAATCACCGTGCGTGCGTGTGTACGGAATACTATCTCAACACCGTGGTGTAATCTGTTTTTCCACCACCACCTTACTTGGATGGATATGATGGTGCAAAGAATAACTATATTTGGTTATTATAGCATGATACTAATTATTATATATTATATCATCCACTCTAATTCCATTCAATAAATATGGGAATGATATCATCGCTCGTGCATACGTACGGATTACCATCTCCACGACACGATGAGATTCATTCTCCAAGTAAACCATTCTAGAATGATTATAAAGTATATATATTAAATAATCATGAAATTTAAGACATATTAATGATACTTTATTTATGTATTGTTATTTACTTACTTACATTCAATTTAATAAGGAAACGAAAACAGCGTTCATTCGTACGTACAACCTACTGTCTCCATGAACGATGTATTTCATTCCATTTATCGAACTATTATATATATGTATATTCTACCTATATATTATATGTAAATAACGTTTTACATTCTGTAAGTAAGAAATCATGATCTATGTAATCATATGAATAATTACAAGTCAAAACACAGACAATAAATGAAACGATTTCACCCCAAACGCTGCTTTAATAAGGAATTCACAAATAAACAGGTAATATAAAGTCTTAATTGAATCATATATGATATCATAAATATTATTATGGTTCTATTTCAAGTTAATAATATTTTTAAACCCAATACACACGAGTATCGAACACATATGGAAGAAATTGGACATAAGGTATGGGATAATTTTACAAATCTAATTTTTATCCGAGATTGCTTATACGTAAGTATTTACTAGGGTTATATCTTCATCCATACAAAAAAATGATTTTTATAAATTGTTTAATATTAATCCATGTATGTGTAAAGTCATGTTTAACCCTATTTTACATTTACATTGTGTTATGGAAGGAATCTTTCTTTTATTTACCTTACGAGGGACTTTTTGACTCTTCCGACAAAAATACGAGGAAAATGTTTTTTTAACTTATAAGGCATGAATGGATTTTTTACAGTTTCATAATGCGTAATTTTCATGAATCTTCCACTACATGATTTTAGGATTATTTTCAAGAAAACAATTTATTTTAAAATTTAATGGCATTTTGTGAAAATAAAATGATTTTGATGAAGAAAGGATATTTTCATCAAGAAATCATTTCACGTGTTTTGTCAAAAATATTTTCTATCTAAGATTACATTATTTATTATGATTATGTTTCATGTATAATGTCTCTATTATTTGCAGGGTTTAATTGTTCTTATGATGAAATGATATCCATTTGTTTTATGTGGATTATGTTATGATGGGAAGATGTTTATGAGACCCATTTTATTCTTACGGTTGTGATGAATGATTTATGTTTATTTTGTGGCACAATTAAGAATGATTTCATTATGAGATGGGTGGGATCTATATATCCCTCCAATTCATTGGGTAAGGATTTATATCTCATGAGATAGACATGGCCGGAATGGTAAGTGAATCCGGTTCAGAAATACCGGACTGGAACAACAAGTAAACTTGGTTCAGTAATGGACTTTGTCCACTATGGCGGTCTTGGAAACAATGCCTTGACTAATATGGAAATCATAACATGTGATTAATGGTTGACACAATTATATCTTTTATACCCATTCTATTTTATCATGATTGATGTTCTATTATGATCTATTCCTTATGTACTTCCATGTTTTATGTTATTGCTCAAGATTTTGATGTTTAAACTTTATGGTCATCTTTTTAAGTTCAAATGTATATGGTTTGTTTAATTTTCTCCATGATTACCCTTAATGATCATTTGAACTCACCCTTTATATGTTTTCTTTTCCCTAGGATATAAATAAAGGTTTTAGTTAAGAAAACAAAAGGGGAAGATCATTATGGGAGATATTGAATAACTTTTCACCATGATTAGAAGATTATGTACCGAGTTTCCAAAGACACTAAACTATTACAGTACTATGGTGTCTATTTTTGTTATGTAATAATTATTCCACAAAAGTAATGTAATTTCCATGTACTTCAAGCTTGGGTCTCTACACTTTCTCAATAAATATATAGTTATGTCTTTTGTGTCTATTACCCAAAAAATCAAAACATTATAATTATTGATCATTAATGAATTCTCTCATGAATACCCCTTATCTCTCCCTCTAAATAATGAGAAATGAAAGAGTTATTCATTTATGACTAAAGTATGAGAAATCAATACAAATAATTAATGAAAATCGATTCACTATTCTGGCAGTCGAAGATCTATTTGAAATGATTATAGATCAAAGGAACATGTGTAGATCACTACTAGAGGGATTCTATCTGTGGATGATCATAGCTAAATGATAGCATTCTAAAAGTGTGTTTTTGAATGATCAATATTCACATCAAAGAAATATCCTAAGCCCATATATTTTTTTCTCTTGATATTAAATAAATTAATTATAAATTTAAGTTGATACTGAAAACCTTGTCCATTTATGATATAAATGATGTGTATGTTGTGTACATTGTGTGTAGTTTATCAATTCCCATATTAAATACACACATTTATTCCTCAGTCTTGTTATCTATATTCAAGTCATTAGAGATACACGACATGTAGACAGATGCACATGTCATGTAGTCTCTCGCTAAAAAAAACACTGATTATATTGAAATGTTATATGGGATTGCGAAATTTGGATTACACACCATATAGCTACCCTGTTCATTCCATGTATTTTGCTGAAGCCCCAGGAGAGTATCTCAGTTACATGGAATGAAGATACATGATGTGTAGCTGGCATGTACACATTATACAGTCTAGACAAGTTAATATTCTAAAGCCCCATGCGTGTGACCCCAATACATGACAACAGAGGGACACATTTTGTAGTAGGATAGTATAAAATGTATAGGCTCACAAATATTGGAATAATTAATAACTTTAAATTGAAAATTGTAGGATTAAAATATTAATAATTTTATTGGAACTTTAAATTCTTGTAAATCAAATAGAGGGTTTAAATAATTTTAAATGAACGATTAATTTACTGTAATAAATATGATAATGATGGTTCTACTAATTATTTTACACTAATTCCATTATGATGGTTATCTTTAATGTAATCTAGATAATCATTTAGATTAAATGTAATTAATTTAATATTTAATGAAATCATGTTCATCATAATAGTAATGAATAGATAAATAAAGTAATATTATCCATTTAGTATTTTCTATATGTCGCATATATGATCTTTCATGAGATATACCATGTCCAATGTATGAGTTTAGAGTAATTTAAAGTAATTTATTTTATGGGTTTGACATTATTTGTTATTAAATTAAATTTGATGGCATGCAATTCATCCCTCCCTCCCTCATTATGCAGGACATGCGTGTCCAATGATATTTATCTAATCCCCCATTAACCAGTCCTTTTGACCCCCTTACTTTCTTGTGAGTTACAAATACTTATAATTAGTGGAGTTACCCTAGGTACATTGAGGAAATTATAGACATAACCATAATGATTCCAACCGATAAGATAAAAAAGTAGATAGGTGGAATGCTGCAACTCCTTCCATGACCAGCCTTATGAGTTATTTTTACAAGGTCATAGGTTGATTTAATGTAAGCTCATTAAATCAGCCATTAGATAAACCTCATGAATGGTTCATTTAATTGATTATTTGTTTATATCTATGTAATTATTTATTTTATGAAATAATAGACTTTAATAACATAAATAAATGAAATAATATCTAAATATGTAATTTAAATAAATGGATTATTCATAAATGTTTTATCATACATCGTTAATTATTTATGTAACACCATCTTATTTTTTAAAATAAATAAAAAGAAAAAAAACAAAATAATATTCATGCATGATAAATTCGAATCAATCAATTAAATATTAAATTATACTTGGGATTCCATTATTTGATTAGGAATGAAAGCCATAGAATTCAGTGCTTGACCAACCTTTGTTGAGACATGTAATTTTAATATGGAGTTGTTATGAAGGTTGTTAGATTAATTAACCATCTTACATCAAGAGAAGTATCCCTTACTAGACCTGATTTAACATGGAGGAAATTGTTGTGGAAATCCATATTAGGATCTGAGGATCATGGAGTCCACTAAACATATCAAGGATCTACAAGGATATTGTTGGAAAAGACTTTCCTAACAAAATAAATTCATGTATCTTGACCAACTCTCAATAAGGTTTTGCGAGGGTGATATGGATGCTATCCACTAGAAGTTATTTGAAACTAGACATTTTAAGTTAAATTGTGTGGGATATTGGGACATATAATAGTGTGAGATTTTTTATAAATCAAACAATTTATTATTTTTACATAATTTTTAATAAAAAAAACTTATAATAACAATAATTTATTTAATTACACAATAAAATGGAATGATCATCATCCACACTATCCATATAACCAATATTGGTGAACAAAATCCATCTAATTGGCTGTAACTTCCTAAAGTGGTTTAGATTCCTTTGGGTTATCATACGCTATGTAGAAAAATCTTATATTCTAGAATCCATAATGCGTGATATACATGCGAAGGGGGTGAGTGATGAAAAGTTCCTTATTCCTGAAAAAACATCAGTGATGGGTGGGACATTCAATGTTTGATGCATTCATCTATCTTTGGTGAACAAATCATGTCTTATGAAAACCTGGATTCATATAGAATGATAGAGAACATTCATGGTATCTTCCAAGAGATATCTATACTAGAAAAGTATGATATTTCTATGGTGCTATTTTAGAGGACACTTTGAGAGGGTTCCCCAAATGGGCCACATTTATTCATGATCATTGGATATATTGAGTTCGTAGAGGTTATAGGGTTCAAACATCCAAAATAACTAGATACCGGTATCATTGTTTCATCACTCCCTCATAGATTCTCTATCATTGTTATATATTTTGATATAAAAAACATTTAGAAGTCACTTATAGATCTTCCTGCTCACCTTCACCTTATAGATAAGGATACAAATTTTGAAAAGGATTATCTCTTTACGATGAACAAATGGAAAGGTAAATAAATGAGATCTATGTAAAAACCTTCTTCATTACATTCTAAGAATAAAAAGGTCAGGGGTAAAGTAAGTGAACAAGATGTTCTTTTTTTCATTTGTGTAAAGAAGGGCCAGTGAATGAAAAATATACCCTGCCAATGAAGTAAGTGGAAGCATCTGGTGCATTTTTCATTAATTATAATTTTTCTATTTCTATAGATTTTATATTTGATACAACCTATGGTGAAAAAATATGTATTAAAATATTAAAAACATATATATTTATAAAAATTTACCATGGGGAGGTGGATTTATCAGAAGACGATGGAGATAATGTTCATTCTATAGTAATTGGGGACTACCACCTCATATTGCCAACTAGAATGATATTGGTTTTTAAGGTTTGTTATTATGTTCCATGTGTTATCAAAAACATTATTTATGTTTCTAGACATGATAAAAAATAATTTATTTTCATGTGCAGAAGTTAATGTTTATTATTTTATAATGATATGATTTTCTATTTCAATACACATTTAACTAATTGTCTTTATATGTTGGATTACACAAACCATGTAATGAAGATCAATAACAAATCTTTTTGAGATGATCCATTCCACACCAAAATATGGATCACCAGATAGGTCTTGTAAATTAAAAGAGATTGAATAAATACTACAATGATGGATATTAAAATTATTTTTAACTACAACTACATGGTCTATGACATATGTGTTTACAAGGTAGAATGACCAAATCTCCATATAGTGGAAAAGGTGAAAGGGTCGAAGAGCTTCTTAAAGGATATGAAACAGATGTGTGTCGACCCTTTACTATTGAGGAAATGATTTGGTAGACATAATTCATTGAATTTACTTATGATTTTATTTTATATGGTTATGTATACATAATGAGGTATATGTTTAATTATTTTGATAAATTCAAGGAATACAACAATGAATTTTGGAACCAAAATTTTATGAAGATAATGAAACTCTAGTTGGTCTGTAGTGGAAAATATCTTAATCAATACTTAATTGATTACTTATAAGTTTATGGAATCCTATATAAACTCAATAATCCTTATACAAACTACAAATTAAAAGGCTTATACTAAAATATATTTATTGATAGATGATATATTTGTTGGTAAAAAGGAGCAATTCCCAAAGATAAAAACATTTATTGGTAGGGATTTAAAGTACCAACACTTGTTTTTAACTACACATATATATGTTTATATTCATCTTTCAACACCAACAAAACTTTTACCAATAGTTAAATCTATTACTTTATGATATCAACATTGACAGTTTTTTTTACCAACAAATGAACCTATTTATATTAATTATTATTTCCATTAAATGTTTTAGGATTATAAAAATTTGTTCTAATAAATTATTCAATAACATAAAATATATTACCAAAAAAAGAATATATATATATATATATATTATTTTAAATAAATGTTATAAATTATAAATAGTTTAATAAAATAATATAATCATATGGTTTCATCAACACATTATTTTTTTCGTGGTCATATATATATATATTATAAATTTTATGACAAATGATATAATTTTTAGAGACTTGAATAATATCTAATGTAGTAAAAATTAAGAAAGAAACTCAAAAATACATAAATTCATTATATGTGTACAACAAATTATTTTATTCAGAATATATATAAATTTATTTATTTTTCATTATATATATATTATATTTAAATTTATTATAAAGCATTATATTTTTTTAAATTATACCAATAATATGACACTCTCTTACCTAAATTAAAAGTCACCAGTTGTAGTGATCATATCACCATTATAATGTCTTACTTTATCACAACCGACCCAATTAATTTTATTTTATTGTTAAATTTATTATAATTATTATTATTAGTATTTTTTTTTACTTTTAATTTTTATCATTCCCTTATCCCTTTATTACCTATGTCTCCCCACACTTCCCAACTAGGATGAGCCCTAGCCAGAAGAAAACTTACTAGTACGCTTCCATCATCTTGGAACTTGCAGAGTTCTCTTGGTAGGGTTCCTTCTCTCACACTCTAGATCAGAGTTCTATTTTTCCCATATCCCTTGGTTTTATTCCAGATTTCTGTGAATGTTTGTTGGTTTCCTCCCCCTTTATTTTTGTCTTGATTTGTTTCAGTTCATGTGTTCTGGGCTTCCCTTCCCACTGTGCGAATCAGGTGATGTAAATCAACCATATCTATGCTTCTTATCTCATTCCATATTCGTTGGAAATTTCTTTGAATCAGCCTCCATTCTTAGTCTTCTCTTATGGTAATTTAGTTATTTGTATTCACAATCTCCTCTAAATGTTGATGGTGTTCTTCAACATTTTTTCCAATGATTATTTTATGGGAATGGATTTTTTTGCTGGTAAGGGTGGTTCCAGTGGAGATGAGGTCAATTTTGATGGTGGTGGCAGGCTTTTCAAAAATGGTTACAATAGATATAATATCAATGTTGATGGTGGTAGAAGGCTTTTCAATTATGGTTCTCACAAAGATTTTTTTTGAATTTTGAATTTCATATTCTGTAGAACTTTTGAATTCATATTCACTATATTCGTTATTGGTGATTCTATTTTTGGATTCTTTTTTATACCCACTAACATATTGTAAAAATAAAAATATCTTGATTAAAAGAGGAATCCATATAAAGAATAAAAATAGGAATTTACATTTTATCCTCAGGTTGTATTCCCTACCTTTTCTATGATTCATCAAGTCTTTTTGGGTTTATATACATGATTTGAGTCTTCTCGATGTAATTAAATGCTAATCGAAATCTATTATGGTGATGAGAATTCTTACCCAATTTTGTGTAGGCGTGGTTTCATCTCTTCAATAATTACCTCTTTTCATGAATTTTTTCTGGTCAAACATATAGTCTATGGATTGACTAGAATAGTGTAGTTTGTTGGATACTTTGAGTCATGTTTTGCTGGAGGATGGCTGTGATTCTTGGCTAAAATGGTTACCTTTCCCCCCAATATGATTTTTAATGTCATTTATACTTGAAATATATTTCAATTCATTGATAATTTAATTTCACCTTGTGTATTCATTGAATGTTTTATTTTCATTAATAAATTTTTAGGGGCATGGGGTGGGAAACCAACTCATGTCTTGTATGGGATGGACTAGATTTTAGAATATTGAATTATGTCTCATTATTAATTTAATTTAGTGTCATTCCAAATGGTTTGGGGTTACATGTTAGATAATATTATTGTTATTTTCATATATTGTGTTTTATTTTCATTGGTTATAGTTACTGGATATCTTTTTTTATTTAAGTCACATGTAATTGTTTTGCGTCAATCGCTGGTTCTTGTCATTTTTCTATGGTTTTTTTCACTAATTTTCTTTATATCACTCTGTATGGAAATTATTTTGGTATTAATTTTATATTATTATTGTGGTCAGGATGGATAATTTGATTATTTTTTTGGTATTTTTTTAGATTACCTTTTTGTTATTCTTTCCACTAGTTAGATTATCCTCTTTTTGTGACCATTGGATGATAGTTTTATATCATTTCTTATTATTTTTATATCATGAATTTAAATGAAAATTATTTTCCAATTTTTTTGAATGTTTGATCAGACCTTTTCTCATGATGATGCATGTCTAAAGTGTTGGGAGTTGGGATCAGTTATCCTTCAAGGATATATGGGTGGTCCACTATAATCAATGGGATGAGAGAGAAGTTGTGCATGTCTTGATAATAGCTCATGTAAAGTTATGAGGATTTTATGATAGTGACATTTTATGTTTATGAGAAATAGATTACAGAAGAAGTTTCATTTATTTACATGTAAATTATCTTAGTGTTTTAACATTTTTATACTCTTTGTAATATTTTTCTTGCAGCTTTTGTATTTTCATGAAGTATGAACATGTATTTAAATTATATTAGAACGTGTTTTTTCAAAGAAAGTATCAATTTTTTGGTGTTTTATATAAGGTAATTTTGAAATTATTATATAATAAATATAATAAAATATTATATATAATTATATTAATAAATATAATGTAAAATTTTATTAATAAATATTGGAATACCAACATTTACAATATAATTTACATACAAATTATAATTATTGATATTGTTTATAAATGTTAATAATATTAGAAACTAATATATTAGTCATGTTAATATGTTGATAAACATTTTTATTATCATATATATCATCTTTTGGAATTTTTACAATTACAACAGAATCATTTCATCTATCATAATAACATTTAGCGACCGAGTTTTTACCAACAATTTAGTGAAAGGACAATTTTTGTGGGTAATAAATTTTACCAAAAAAAATGAAATTTTACCAACAGATATACCCCTATTGGAAAAAAACTATTTATTTCTTAGTGACACATTAATGGAATGGTGTAAGTGAAAGGAGTAACTACACCTTGTTGGAAAACGTGAGATTAATTTTGAGTGAGAATAGTCTTCCATTATTATTTTGGGGATACATGATACAAAAAGTTGCATAAATAATAAACCAAGAGGAAACTAAATCCAAAAACAAAATACCATACCATTTATGGAATGGAACGAATCACATTTTTACATAATTACATGTATAGTGTGGAGAAATATTTGTAAGGGCCTCTTTAGGTAATAAACATTCACCCTGTGGAATAAAGTGTACCATTAAAAGAATCCACAATGAAACAAGGGAATATTACTTATATTTACCCTTAAAAAAGGTAATAGCAGAAATAAATTCCTTATTCCATGAGAGGGATCACATTTCTAATGTTATTGTGTGAGTGAGATAGACTTTGATGAAGTTAAGGATCAAAGAACACAATAGTTGGTAGAGGAATAGATTCCACAAGTCCCCGTGGAAGAAAAAATTGTTCAATATTTAGAAGTGGTCTATAAGAGTACATGCATAGTTAGAGAAATAGAATGGTATCATTTTATATTCCCAAAGGATGGTAAATAATTAATAGTTAATAATATTAATCCTCTATCCTAAAAGGAAGCAGTATGTGGCACAAATTTATAGATTTGGAAGGAATCCAGGAATCCGGAAATGGATTCCATGTACCAAAACCAAGTTTGGATTTGGGTATATCCTACAATGCATGTGAATCCCATTGGTTGAAAAAGGGTATTAAATAAGAAACTGAACATGAAAGGTATATTCAGTACCTATAAGGTAAAACTGGTTGGAAAAGGGTTTGAACAACATCAAGGCATTGACTATGAAAAACCCTTTTCACCAGTTTGATCACATTAGAATTTTACTTTCCATTGAGAATTTCTGTGAATATGTGATTCAGAAAATTGATTTCAAGACATACACAACAAGAAACTTTATGAATATGTCTGTATGAAATGACCCAAAACTTTATTAATGTAAATTCTCTTATAATTATGTCATATAGTATAATCACATAAAATATCATTTATTACCAAATATAAACTCTATAAATTAATATTGAATGAAATAATAGGTATTTATATAAGTTATGGAACCAATAACAATTTTATAGTAACTTGACCTTTGGAATAGTAATGTGACCCTTAGGAACAGTAAGTTGGCCAAAATATTAATATGATCACCTAATAAATTATATATAAAATATATCCATAATATAAATTAAAAGATTATATAATTATATCATACTATAAGCAAATAAACATTTTAGAAATTATCAATTATGTGCTGATATTTTTATTAAACATAAATGTTTAATTTAGATTTCATAATTAATATAATTATATAAAATAAAATTCATTTCCATAAAATTTATTTATAAATTATTTTTTTTGTTTTATTATTATAAGTTAACTTTATGGGACCTTAATTGACATTTCCATGAGTTATAAAACCATTTATAATTTTAAAATAAAAATTTTCTAGGTAAATGATTATTTTAATTAAATATAATAATTATCATATATAGATATTTATTTTCATAAAATGGATACCATTTTTTAATTCTATATGTTTATAAATACTTATGATAATTTTTCGGTATTTTTCTAAAATAGTCAAATTTTTGGTGAATGGTAAAATATGATAATTTAAAATATTTATACATTACTAGTTAAATATAGCATTCCTTGAGATATCATTGATTTCAAAAATATATTCTAAAAATTTCCTTAATTATTTTTTTATATTTGTTGATAATTATCTAACTATTCATATTCTTAATCCAAAATAATAAACTAGTGAACAAAATAATGAGAAACCATCCCTCCCCCAGTATAAATACCACTGCTAACTTTCTATTCTCATTACACCTATCAAGAATTGTAACTTGTCCAAATTATACCAAATACTCTCCAAAGCCCCTCCTTTACATCTTGGAGCTCTTTATCTCATCAATAGACCAAAACCTTTTCCCTAAGGGGGTTTTAAAGAAGGGGAAATTGAAGAGGTAAATTACTCTTCCCTTTTCTATTAATTTCTTTTCAAGTCATTTTCTATTCTTTCTTTTTTCCCTTGTCCAATTTTTATGTGAACTCTATTATCTAAAATATTCTACAATTTTATTATGTTTATGGAATATTCCTTTAGTAATTCTTACACTCATTTTTTGTTTAAAAAAAATGAAAACGTCGTCTGTGATGTGTTAATTTACCACATTCAGGGATGGGGTGTTTTCAATTTCTATTACCGTCCGCAATGATGATCATGAAACTATTTTTGTGGTTAATACAAATTATGATATATTCATTATATCTATGTTTATGTAATGTAACCATTATATACACATTATATTAAATAATAGAACAACCATAGTTTATGATTATCGAGAAATCACCAAATTAATATAAATGATTACAACTAACATCTTATTTAATTATTCATCCTCTTAAAAAAAGATTAATAAAATAGTATAATTTTATTTTTTTATTAATAACCTATAACATCAATTCTAGGAAGGTAAGGGATCCTTTCCGAACATTTGTATTTCCCTAAGTTTACATTTCCTTGATATTTTCCATATGTAAATCTTATTTTTTTATTTAGTTCTTCTAGATTCTTTTTATATATTCCAAAATCATGAATCCATATCATATTATCTTTATTTTATGGGTTAATACATGTTTTAATAAGGTACCCTTCTCATATATTCCAGAAAAGAAAACTCGATTGAGGGGAACTTCCTTATATATTAAGTGCCCTAAATAATTTATTTTAAGAAACCATTATATTTGTAATATCACTAATTTTATCAATAATATCTTTCCCATTTCATTTCTATTTTTATAAAAACAATTATTCTTTTTCCGGTTTAAATAGTCTTTAATATTTTTCTTAAAACTCACAACAATGTTTTATTTATAATGATTCTTAAACACTATTTTTTCATGTATTCACTATTATTTGACATCATTTACATTGATCTATACCAATTTTATCTTATTAATTTCCATGTATGATTTAAATACTTCCTTTCATGGTCACCATTATAAAATTCCATTTTGTTTTACCTTTTGACAAGATTATGATACACAATTATTTCCATGGGAAACCCTTATGTTCATGTTTGATTCATTATGTATCATTATTCATGTAAGATATATATTAATTAACATGTTATGATGGGTGTTCCTTGATAGTGATTAAATTCATTGGTTAATATTTAGTCTCATGAGATGTCACATGCAACGTTCTTACTAGTTAGCCAGGACTCATTCTCATTGAGAAACGGTAATAGAGGTTAGCCTTTACTGAAGATCCTACTTGTGAAATGAGACTAGATTCATGATAAATTCATGTTTTATGTCATTTACACATTAAAATTATTCCATGATTATATGATCCCATGTTTTATATGTTATGATTTCACATGTTTATTCATGATCTATTCCATTTTATATCAATAATTTATGCCTTCTCACCCATGTGATTAGCTTTATTCTTATGTTTATTTCATTACTGGGTGTTTTAGATCATCCATTTGTTCTTGTGTTCCCCCAAGTTTCCCTCTGTAGATATAGGGCCTCAAATGGAGTTAGGAGCTCATTATAAATATTTAATAAAAGATATTTTTATTTTGGTTTCATGAGGTTTAATTATATAGAAAATCTCCAAAAAATGAGTATTTGGGATCCATGGATTGCAATTTGAAGTTTAATTATAATTAACATCATTTTCCTGTATGTGTAAAGGGATAGGGTTTCTATAGTTGGAATCGGAGGAAAATGTTTGTTATTTTTGGGATTAGGATTAGTATAATAAAACTCTTGAAAAAAAATTTGGAATAAGACTAAGAAAACATCCCAAAATTTTAGTAAATATAGGGTAAGCAGTTTATCAAGAAAATATATCTATAGCTGGATACTACAAGTGGATATGGTTATAGCCAAGATGTACCTAGGAGTAAAAACTATTACAAGGTTTTCTAGGCTAGAATCCAGGTAACTTGGTATAGGATAATGAGCCTTACTATGCACTTGGTTTGAAACTCCTTGAGGATATGCATTGGTGTGTTCATAAGCTCATTAAAAACCATTATTAAGAGAAACAATTCCTATAAGTGTATAGGATAGTAAATAGATCTTGGATAACCTATATTGTATCCCAGGAATCACAATTTAGGATATATATTTCATTTAAAAGATTATCCTTTTAAGTTAAAAGTTTCTTTTTTTACATTCTTAATAGTTTAGTATTCAAGCTCCCTAATTGCACTTTATATTTCATAGTTAAAGGATGGAAATATAAAATAAATTCCAAAAATCAATGTGATTTGAAATGTAATGATTTTATTAATGAAATGAAAAATATTATTGGAATGGGAGCTCAAAATATTATTATAATATTGCTCAAATGGATCAAGTTATGAATAATAACATCAATCACGTGGAAGGAACTCCTTCCCTAAAGAGAGTGGAAGTTGTAGTCAAATCCTTTATGTGGGAAGGGCCTTCCAACTTTAGTGGATATTCTAATCCCCTACTTGAAAAAAATGTATTACCTCGATTGGGAATATATTCTCTATCATCGAGTGCTTAGAAGAATAGAAAGTTGTGTTGGGAGTTTATCATTTTGATTGGGAAGAAAATTAGTGGTGGAAACTAACCAAGAACAAAACGTCCAAGGTGGAAATTGATTTTATAGAATAGGAAGATCTCAAGATATTATTTTAAAATAAATATATTTCCTAAAACCTCTATCTCAAGATGGAAAGGGCATTCCTTGGACAAAAGTAGAATGAAGATGATTCTATCGTGGCGTATAAAGAAAATGTCACAAGGCTTTCATGAAATGCCTTTTTCTTTATCATAAACACTAGAAGCATGGTGGATTAATTCATTAGAAAACTAATGCTAAGTCTACAAAAATCATGGTTGATTATAGGCTTTGAAAGGTATGATAAGGTTGTCCATTGTACCCTTATGGTTGAAATGGATATCAGAGACTCTCAATGGTCTCATGGGCCAAGGGTAATGATGTAAAAAATAGAATTTAATATGGGTGAAAAATTCCATGATTGAAAGGAGACCCAACATCCCACATGTTAATTTTTTTTTGGAAGAAGCATCTTGGGAACTTCTTAAAGGGAACTAGTAAATGATTCAAATGCGGGACAATGGTTAATACAGAAAAAAAACTATCGAAGAGATATGAAGAATCACACTAATGTGGAAGAATAAGGGAAGGTTCAGATAAAAAATCAGCCTATAGTGTGTTGCTATAACTACAAGGAACACGAGAATTACGTGAAAAAAATTTCTAAGACAAGGGTTGTTGGAGGAAATCAACAACAATAACCTTAAAGGAAACAAGGAAGGAAATATTCTATTAATAATTCATAGGTGGAACCCAATAACGACGTGGTACCAACTATGCTAGTTATACATACAAGAATAATGAATGTACTATTAAATTTTAGTTCTAATCATTATTTCATATCTTGTAAGATTAGTATAACTATTCAGAAACCACCACCAAATATAGCAGTTCAGTTATCTATGAGAATATAAAATGGGGAAATTAATGAATCCAAAGTATATAACTCCACCCAAGTTAAAGTTTATGGACTCAACCTCCACAAAACTCTTGTCATACATTCTCTGGTAGAATTTGGTTCTATTTTTTTTACTAGATTGGATATCATTAAATAAAGGATAAATCAACTATCAAGAAATTGAGATCACTCTTCACATCCCGAAGCATCGTCTAATTCTATAAAAGTATAAGGAGGTGGAGGAATTTGCTTCAGAATCATTGTATAGAGTGTGGATATTGTTTCTTTATGGGAAAGAATTACTGGCTCAAATTATTGAGACAAAGGAGAGAATCATGCTTGAAGAAATTACAATTGTGAGAGACTACATTGATGTATTCCCCAAAGAGTTTCCTGATCTTCCTTATGATCAGGAGGTTGTGTTATCCATTCAAATTATTCCTAGATATTTTCCTATATCCATGAAACCTTAGAGAATGGCCACTATTGAGCTGGAAAAACTGAAGAATTGGTTATAGATAAATATGGAAAAGTGTTTTAGAGTCATGAGTGCTTCACCATGGGCTGATCCAGCCATCTTCATCAAAAATAATGATGGATCAATGATCCAATGTATTGATTATCGTGAGCTCAAAAAAATCATGATAAAGAACATGTATCCCCTACCATGTACAAATGAATTGTCTGATCATCTATGTGGGTATAGTTGTCTCTATAAGGTAGAAATTTAGTTGATATATGACAAGATAAAGGAGGAGGGGGAATATATTCCTGAGACTGCCTTTAAAATTAGGTATGGACACTATAATTTCATAGTGTCTACCCTAAAACTCATTAATGAAACATAAATATTGATGGACTTAATGAATTTAGTCTTTAGATATCACATTGAAATATTTTTGGTAGTCATTATTGATGATATTATGCTATACTCCAATAGTAAGGAGGAACATGAGGACCATTTGAATTCTGTGTTGAAGAGATTGTGAAGGGAGAAACAATATGTGAAGCAAAATAATTGTGAGTTATGAATAAAAGTACCTTTTTGGGGAATGTTATCACCAGCAAAGGGATATATATGATCCCTTCCCAGACAAAGGCAATCAATTAGTATCCAATGACAATATTTTCAATGCATATCTATATATTTTTTAGTATATCTAAGTCCTACTAAAAATTTTTGAGGAACATTTCATGATTTTAAAACCCACTTACTTAGCTGAATCAGATGGGAGTGAATTTTTTCTGGACCAATGAATGTCAAGACCACTATTAAGAGTTGATAAAGATGGTTATCACTACAATAGTTCTCAAACTAACAATTTGTGGTAAACTATTTTTGTTGTACAATGATTCTTCAAATTTGGGATTAGGATGTGTGAAAATGAGAAATGAGAAATTCATAGCTTATGCCATAAGGTAGTTGAAATTTCATGAGCACAACTATCCCATGAATGATCTAGAGTTGGCAACTGTCAACATTTCATTTAAAATCAAGAAGAATTATCTCTATCAAGATATTTGTGAGATAAATACCAATCACATAAGACTAAAATATATATTTACATTGAATGAGATTAATATGAACCAACTAATATGGTCATAGAAATTCTAGGATTATGATTGCTCCATTCACTGCCATCTTTATAAGGAAAATAAAGCGGTGGATGCTCTAACTTGAAAATATCATACATGTTTATCGATGATGAGTATTGAGAAAGATCCAATATTCTTAGACTTGAAAAGAATGGAAAAGGTAATCTCTAGATAAATAATATTGTTAATCATTTATCAAATGATTGTTCAACCATCCCTCATAGATAAACTAAAGGGTTCTCAAAAAATGACGCGGAAATTCATAAAAAAGTGGAAGCTATTAGAAATGGGAAAACCATAGACTTCCAAACGGATGGGGAAGGAGTCATGAGATTTGTGTAATGAATATGTATACCATCCAATAAAAAGATAACAAAAGTGCTTCTGAATGAGGCACATAACTCATCCTTATCTATTCACCGACAGAGTATAAAGATGTATCAATATCTCTGAGAGCACTATTTGCGGGAAAATATGAAGAATGTGATCACTAAATATAAATCAAAGCCCATTGTATGTCTGAAAGTGAATTTGGATGGGAAAAAGTCAAAATGGATGAGGCAACCATTATCCATACCAATATGGGGGTGATAAAAAAATCACCATGGACTTTGTGACTGGATATCCAAAGAAACCCCGTGGGAATAATGGTATATGGGTCATTTTGGATCCTTTTAAAAACACAACTCACTTTATCTTAATTAAATATGATTTCTCATTGGATCAACTGGAATGGATATAAATCGAATAACACTGGCGGAAATTCCTCATATACCAATGTTTTTTTCCCAATGGTTTTAAAAAACTATTGAGAAAAAGGCCTTATGCCAAAGGTTCATATGAACCGTTGACATATAGGTCATATGGACCAGTTTTCCCCAATGGTTCAAATGAATAGTTGGTATATGTCTATATAAAATCACTTCACCATCGGGATACTTCTCCTATCCCTAATCCGCAGTTATCCAAACCCTCGACGCCACTCACATACTCCTCTTGTCCTCACTGCCGCTCCCATACCAACCACCCCTCTCCGCCACTCCCATCCCGACCACCCTCACTACTTCTCGTTCGCCGACTACTTCTCACCACTCGCTGCTCCCCGCTCATCGACACTCATGCATCCCACTTCAAGCCATAGTTATGCAAACCCTACAGGGCCACTATGCTCATCCCTTCATTATCACCGCTCTCATCCCCCTTGAGTTTCCCTCCTCCCATTCTGACTCCCGCTCACCGCTCACAGCTCCCCGCTCATGGTTGCTCGTGAATCCCCCTTCTACTATGTAAGCATCAATTCTAACTCTCCGTAAGCTTGAATTCAAGTTAATTATGAGTTATTATTAGTATTTATATGATTCATTTAGGCTATATACTAGTCATTTCCAATGTTTTATATGATTTATTTTAGCTCTGTTAATGATTCATGCCTTTACAAAATTATCCAAAGGAGGGTGATTCAACAATACATCATTGAGTTCACCTGTACATTGAATCAATGTTTTTTGATTCGACATTTGCATACGTGAAACCCAATAACTATAGGAATATGTATTATAATCAGTATCTCAATTTGTTTGAGGGGTGATATTCCTTATTTAGATTCTTTTCTGGTTTCTTTTCTATTGATACAATGTGTTTTACTTTAGACTATTTTATTAGATCATTTCTCTTCTTCGATGTGATGCTTTTTAATAGATTTGACCTTTTTTTGTCACGAACCGAATCTGGTCACCACCAAAACCGGCACCAAACCCAGCCCGTGACATGACCCGAAGGGCGTTCCCTATCCCCATGGGCTGGCACAAGTGCCCGGGTATCATTAATTTTAGTTAGGGAACGATTTACCCGAGTATGAAAGCATAAAACATTAAAAACAGTCCATAATATGAATCTGAAATTTTTGAGCCAAACAAGACTTAAGTGAAAACCAGAACTGATTAAATTGGTTTAAAGATTATACAAGTGGTCCAAATAAAAATAATTATAGCATTAAGACAGCCCCAAGGACTCCACACAACTAGGGGTCATCGCCCCCAAGCTATCTCCACAACTCCTCACCAAGAATGGGAGCTAACACCATGAACTGCCATCACCCTTAGCCATTCCTTTACCTGAATCAAACATAACCAAGTATACTTACACCCAAGGGGTGTAAGTATGGTGTGAGCCTAAGCCCAGTAGGATACCACCCAATGATTCCAAAGAGTAAGAAATACAATGTGAAAAAGAAAACAGTTTTCAAACGCAAGGAAAAGTAGTGTTAAAATTTCAAGAAATGAAACCTCTAATTGAAAATAGTTTTCAATGCAAAATATTCATAATATTAAAAAATTAAAATAGAGATTTTAGATACTGTAATTTACTTCCAACCACACCCTAAGACATGGGTAGATACTACCAATCCAATGAGCAACAACATTGGGAACACCCCTAGGCACTAGGTTGTCTTGGGCCCTATGTACCTCGTAACTCGGTGTAAAGTAACCATAAAAAAATCATTTCTCATGCACGAGCCACTAGTAGGGAACACACCCATAACCTAGTGGTCCCCAATAATCATCCACATAGTTTAGTTAGAGTTGTCGTTATCCAAATGCTAAGTGAAACAGGGACAAAACCCATCCGGTCGACTAGTCGTACTAGTACAAATCCGCCCCACCTAGGTACTCGGGCTTCCCCTTTTTTGCTCAATCAATTCCAGCATGCATCATAAATAAATTTTCATATAAAACACCATTACTGGTCAAACACAACCAATACAGTAGCTATCACATTTTATACCACTTAAAACACGCAACAAAACACTTAGATTTTTCATAAAACATTTTCTCAAAATCTCGTAGTGTTTCGGACACAAAAGTCCTTATAGACCTCACTTGCATACTATGTGCACATATTTAAGCTTCCAAAACATAAAGGGAATCCTACTACATTTCAGTGAAAACACAAAATCAGTTTAAGGGCAACCCCATATGGTTCAAGAAACGACATCATTGCAAAGTCTCCATTTTTACACAACACAAATCTTAGAATTTCATGTGGTTCAAAAACACCATTAAAACCATATTTTTCAGTAACAAACAAAAGGTAAAATCATTAAAAACAGTATTTTTATCCCTATTATAGTTCAATAAAATCAACTAGTTACATTTAGGTTAGTCCCAATTAAACTAATAAAACATTTTATGAAAAACCCCCAATTTCACATGAAATTGGCCTTTAGGATTCATTTTAAATACAAACACCACTAAAACTATATTTTTCGGAAATAATAAAATTGAATAAGCATGAAAATACAATAAAAACAGTATCCAATTCACAAATATTTCATACACAATGCAATCACCTACCAAAACCAAGGAAACCCTTGAATCCTTTGTGCGAAAACTCAAACGCACCACCGCCGCACCTCAAGGAAGCTAAACCAGACCTAAAACCAGAATTTCAGACCATGAAACACAAGATAAAACCCTAATTTTTAAACCCTACTTCCTGGACATAAGGAACCTCAATGATAATGGAAGAAACCCTAAGTAAATTGGATGTAACCCTAAACAAATTAAAAGAAGAAATGAGAACAACTTACTTAAAATATCTTGTAGAAATCGCCCCCCAAAATACCAGTATCTGATTTCAAAAATACTCAAACCTTCCAGGGAAGTTTGAACATGAATAGGTAGATCATTTAGGAATTTTAATGGGGGATAAATAGTAAGAATCGAAGGAGTTATGAAGGAATCAAATTACCTTTATAAATCTGCCCGAAATTTGAGTTCTCCGGAAAGTTCGACCTAAACCGTGATTAAAATGAGATGAAAAGAGGGTAGGAGGATATTGGACGCGAGGATGGGTTAAAGGGGCGTGTTTGGGATTGGAATCACTGAAAAACCCTTAAAAATGTTTAAGTTATTAATTAATAAAATTTTATTTTTAAAAATGGACTTGGGCTTTCGGGCAGGCCCAATCCCTTAAATAAAGACCCATATACACCTTGGTTATGTATTTCCAAAGGCTCCAAATTTTAATTTTGGTGTTAATATATCAGGGGAGGACATTTAGGAGTTTGAATGACTGAAAAATATTAAAAAAGGAATAAGTTATAAAAGAAACAAAATTTATTTTTAAATCTGGAATTGAGCTCACGGTTTGGCCCAATTCATGAAAACTCACCTATTTTCCATAAAAACTTTGGAAACCCCCCAGAACAAAGAATTAATGGAAATTTAAATTAAAATACATTTAAAATAAGCTATTTATGTGACAATTCTCCCCACCATGAAAACTTCCCTCCCCGGAAAGTCACAGTAAGGCCAAAGCAACAACCAAACTCAACTGAGAAACCAAGAGGTACTCTCTTGCCAGGTTTCTCCCCCAAAGGCCATAACACCTCCGGTGATCAATGAAGGAAGGAATACTCTCAAAAACCTGACCTACACCACTTTCTTGAAAGAATCAAGCACATTCAAGCTTTATCCCGAATGAAAACTCCTCTAACACAATCTGAACAACACTCAATCAATTTACCCAAATAAACAACAACATCGAACAAGGTTACACTTTCCCTACTATAACTAAACCATTGGTCACTCTCCAATATCAATTTTTACCAAAGAAAGATGTAGGTAGTTATATATCTCCAAATTATAATACCTACTTCCCATAAAAAACCAAGGAAAAATATGAGTTACTCTTATGAAGAGACACAAATAGGATCCCCACCATAAGAGACAACTTAATTTTTTTTCCCGAGACAGAATCAAGAAACTAATAGGGGGAGGCCGAAATAGACTCCCTAGTACAAGGGGTATACATAAATTAGAAATTTACAAAATAATATACATGATACCCACATTGGGTCTTCCCACCACAAGAACCAACCATCTTAACCGACCGGCGTAGGCCGACACGAAAAGATCCCAAAATTATGGAGTTGGGATGGTCGCACGGTTAGTCTGCATAGATTGGAAAACTGTGCGATACTATGTAGATCCTTATATCTACATGGTTATTTATTTGTTCATGGTTAGAACTAACCATGTGAAAACCGTGTGCTCAACTTGTCTATCCAAATTTCCAACCATTCTCCAAAGACTCAATGGAAACCAAAGGGGGAGGGAATAACATTGTGTGATGACATGGGTACAAGACCCTGCACCTATTTCCACCGAATGGGAACAATAGAAGAAATATGATGACACCATAGGTTTAAACTGTTCCTATCTTTCATACTGAGGATAAGACTTTGTACAAGTGTTTAAATGACACTGGTTTTTCCCCTGACTATGCGCCAGCTTCTCTCCGGGACCTTTGGCTGGAGCTCAAAATATTGAAGCATCTTCGGCCACGCAGTTAGGCTGTTGAAACCCCTATGTGGAACTTCTTCATTCGGTGCCACAAACAACTACACTGCATACCCCGATGGGTTTATCAAGACATAACACACTCCATAACCCACTTTACCAAAACCATACATTTCATTGAAACAAGGGATCAGAAGATGCACAGACATTGTACCTTGTTTCATTGGGTGAGAAACAATAGAAGTGAAAGACATGTATAAACACCTTCCTCTAAGATAGAGGATTTGATGTTTTTTTCAAGGGAGACACAATCCCAACATAACATAGAACCATATAGGATTGTGTGACCTTCACCTTTATGGTCAAAAGAGCACACAACATCACAATGCGTCACTGAACATGACCCTGGCGATTGATAGAAACAATACATGGAACAGGACCATATTCAAAGTCCCTAAACAATAGATAAGTCCAAAAAAGTGGACACAATATCATATCATGACCTAAATCTCAAAATTGGTGGTTTAATAATAACTCTTTCTTCAAAGAAACTATAAAGAACCCAGAGGCCCTCTTAGACACCATCAAGACACTCATCCGTACTAACAACGAAAGAACACTCCCACCTTTGATGAATCAGGAAACTTAAGAAACTAAGGTCTCTTTCAACCTTCCACAAGCACTATCCCACTACAAGAGGATCCAAAAATCAGAAAAATTAATGAGTGTAGACTCAATAAAAAAAAGTTTGATAAAATATTCTTTATATTGATCAACTGGATGATTTTCCAATGGCGAAACAAAACGGGTTGCACTTCAGTTGTGCATTAACCCTTAATGGGGGCGTACCTTATCCAATGAGTGAACCCAAGGACCCAACCAAGCTGGTCTATTGGTCAAAACATGCCACAAACTAGATCCAAACACATGAAGGGAACCACTGTAAAGGCATCCCAAAAAAAATTCAAAAGAGACCACTAACCATCCCTGCGACACAGCTTACCGACCAAACACAAACCCAAAACACAGTTCAAATAGAAGGGGTTCTTGAACTCAAAACATCCCACAACATCAACATTTTCAAAAACCCATAATACAAACCATACCAAACTATTCATCAAGACATCATGTTTTTCTTTAAAACCAATTCTTTGAAAACAAATGGTTTAGCTGTAAGCGTATCCACCAATGGTACCTCATGGGCCTCACACATGCATGTTTTTGTGCCACACCGGGAACCCTCCTCATATCCATCCCAGCACTCATCCAGTCGTGCCATCAACCAGCCATCATCCCATATAACCCCATTCATGTGGTCAATCATGGAAATACCAAAGGGTAAAACAAAACTTCCTTCCACTTTTCAAAAACAAAATGGTCAACCAACCCAACCTTTTTCTCAAAACCGCTAACAATGAGATCGAAATCCCAATTCACATCTTACAAAACATTTCATAAGGACACAACCATTTAGAAAAGAACTCACTTTCATGTTATTCACATAAATTTCGAAACATATCATCCCATTAAAACACACTCTAATTGTTTAGAAAACTCTTTTGGAAACACTTTTCAAAACCAAATTCAATATAGTTCCTGCTTTCAAAGAGGTGTAAGCACACCATTTTACATTTCAAAACAATTCTGAAAATTCAGTTCCACCATTTCATAAGCCAAACCATTCCCTCTTTATTTGAAAATCATTTCATAAAAACTTTACGCTTCTTAAAACCAAGTCACCTTAAAACCAAAGTGCTAAGATTTCAAAACTAAAGCACAAAACAATGCAAGAGGAAACTAGTTTCGGTGGGTGACATGGACATATAGTTGGCAGCCATATTCCAATCACTTCGCCGTCACAGAGAGTATTCTAGGGAAATATCCATGGCTCCACATGGCTTTCCAGGCCCTGTGAGCTCACTGAGATTATTCTCCTAACTCCCTTTTCATTTCCCATAGTCATCATTAAACCAAGAAAACCAAAGGACTCATAAAAATCCATACTTCCCATGGATACTTGAATCCCTTCATGAGGTGTACTGGCCAGGCACACTACCCATGACTGAAATTTCAAGTCCCAAAAATCCTAGCTCCAGACTATGCTGACTCTTCCCCAAATAACATGACCCAAGTAGCGAACCTCCTTTGATACCATTTTGTCACGAACCGAATCTGGTCACCACCAAAACCGGCACCAAACCCAGCCCGTGACATGACCCGAAGGGCGTTCCCTATCCCCATGGGCTGGCACAAGTGCCCGGATATCATTAATTTTGGTTTGGGAACGATTTACCCGAGTATGAAAGCATAAAACATTAAAAACAGTCCATAATATGAATCTGAAATTTTTGAGCCAAACAAGACTTAAGTAAAAACAAGAACTGAGTACATTGGTTAAAGATTATACAAGTGGTCCAAATAAAAATAATTATAGCATTAAGACATCCCCAAGGACTCCACACAACTAGGGGTCATCGCCCCCAAGCTATCTCCACAACTCCGCACCAAGAATGGGAGCTAACACCATGAACCGCCATCACCCTTAGCCATTCCTTTACCTGAATCAAACATAACCAAGTCTACTTACACCAAAGGGGTGTAAGTAGGGTGTGAGCCTAAGCCCAGTAGGATACCACCCAATGATTCCAAAGAGTAAGAAAAACAATGTGAAAAAGCAAGCAGTTTTCAAACGCAAGGAAAAGTAGTGTTAAAATTTCATGAAATGAAACCTCTAATTGAAAATAGTTTTCAATCCAAAATTTTCAGAATATTAAAACATTAAAATAGAAATTTTAGATACTGTAATTTACTTCCAAACACACCCTAAGACATGGGTATATACTACCAATCCAATGAGCAACAACATTGGGAACACCCCTAGGCACTAGGTTGTCTTGGGCCCTATGTACCTCGTACCTCGGTGTAAAGTAAGCATAGAAAAATCCTTTATCGTGAACGAGCCACTAGTAGGGAACACACCCATAACCTATTGGTCCTCAATAATCAACCACCTAGTTTAGATAGAGTTGTCGTTATCCAAATGCTAAGTGAAACAGGGACAAAACCCATCTGTTCCACTAGTCGTACTAGTACAAATCCGCCCCACCTAGGTACTCGGGCTTCCCCTTTTGTGCTCAATCAATTACAGCATGCATCATAAATAAATTTTCATATAAAACACCATTACTGGTCAAACACAACCAATACAGTAGCTATCACATTTTATACCACTTAAAACACACAACAAAACACTTAGATTTTTCATAAAACAATTCCTCAAAATCTCGTAGTGTTTCGGACACAAAAGTCCTTATAGACCTCACTTGCATACTATGTGAACATATTTAAGCTTCCAAAACATAAAGGGAATCCTACTACATTTCAGTGAAAACACAAAATCAGTTTTAGGGCAACCCCATATGGTTCAAGAAACGACATCATTGCAAAGTCTCCATTTTTACACAACACAAATCTTAGAATTTCATGTGGTTCACAAACACCATTAAAACCATATTTTTCAGTAACAAACACAAGGTAAAATCATTAAAAACAGTATTTTTATCCCTATTATAGTTCAATAAAATCAACTAGTTACTTTTAGGTTAGTCCCAATTAAACTAATAAAACATTTCTATGAAAACCCCCCAATTTCACATGAAATTGGCCTTTGGGATTCATTTTAAATACAAACACCAATAAAACTATATTTTTCAGAAATAATAAAATTTAATAAGCATGAAAATACAATAAAAACATTATCCAATTCACAAAGATTTCATACATAATGCAATCACCTACCAAAACCAAGGAAACCCTTGAATCCTTTGTGCGAAAACTCAAACGCACCACCGCCGCACCTCAAGGAAGGTAAACCAGACCTAAAACCAGAATTTAAGACCATGCAACACAAGATAAAACCCTAATTTTAAACCCTACTTCCTGTACATAAGGAACCTCAATGATAATGGAATAAACCCTATGTAAATTGGATGTAACCCTAAACAAATTAAAAGAAGAAAGGAGAACAACTTACTTAAAATATCTTGTAGAAATCTCCCCCAAAAATACCAGTATCTGATTTCAAAAATACTCAAAACTTCGAGGGAAGTCTGAAAAAAAATAGGTAGATCATTTAGGAATTTGAATGGGGGAAAAATAGTAATAATCGAAGGCGTTATGAAGGAAACAAACTACCTTTATAAATCTGCCCGAAATTTGAGTTCTCCATAAAGTTCGACCTAAACCGTGATGAAAATGAGATGAAAAGAGGGTAGGAGGATATTGGACGCGAGGATGGGTTAAAGGGGCGTGTTTGGGATTTGGAATCACCGAAAAACACGTAAAAATGAATAATTTATTAATTAATAAAAGTTTATTTTTAAAACTGGACTTGGGCTTTCGGGCAGGCCCAATCCCTTAAATAAAGACCCATATACACCTTGGTTATGTATTTCCAAAGGATCCAAATTTTAATTTTGGTGTTAATATATCAGGGGAGGACATTTAGGAGTTGGAATTACTGAAAAATATTAAAAACTGAATAAGTTATAAAAGAAACAAAATTTATTTTTAAATCTGGAATTGTGCTCACGGTTTGGCCCAATTCATGAAAACTCACCTATTTTCCATAAAAACTTTGGAAACCCCCCAAAACAAAGCATTAATGGAAATTAAAATTAAAATACATTTAAAATAAGCTATGTATGTGACATTTTTGGAGAGGCATCTCAGATTAGAGTGTTTTTTTGGTTATTTAATGATGTTTCATGTTTATGAACCTTGTTCATATGATGTGATACTATGTTCATTATATAATGATATCCTTGGGAGTCATCTAATATGGTGTATGTTCAGGCCCCTTTCTCTCATTTTCATGTTTGTTTTAAATTATAAAGGACATTAATTGTTTGAGAGATATCTATTATAGGGTCCCAAATTTATAAAACACTTTGTGTTTTATGAGGGTTGTAGGTTTCAAGAGGGTGATTAGATCCTTTTACTTTTTCAAATTATAATTTTATTCATGGTGTCACTTATTTGATCATGAATTTGATTTCTTTTCCCTGTGGTAACTTGTCTGATTATTCAGTTACTAGTTTGTTTTTTGCACCCTTATTTGACTTTGAAATTTGTATTTTTTATCTTATGGTCAATTGGTTAGGTTTCTCACTTGTTTGTGTGAGGAAACACTGGAAGCTAGAGTAGCCTTCAGGTCTTCCATGAGATGTATTTTTTTCTTAAACATTATGCGAGGACATTTCTGGAGTATGTTAGAGTCATGAAAAAACCCCAAATGTCTCCATGAGATAGCATAAATAACCACAAGTGTCTCCATACATCATATCCTCCTCGCATGGGTTGGAAACATACCCAATCATATCAAACATATCATCTTCTATCCTATCAGTCAATAGTATAGGCTCATCTCTCGAGGATTATCCCATAATCCTCATCTCACACACTATAGTCTTCTCTCATCATGTCGACCATTCCTTAACTATATTTTCATGAATCTGGTCAAAGACCTCATTAAAATAATGTATTATAACCTAGTACCACAAACACACCAAGCCTATTGGAATTATAATGCCAATATGTCCGACAATACCCAATACTCACACTATCATCTCATCCTTGATCTTCTTAGTTGAAATTTTGAATCATTAATTGGAGAAAAACCTTTTTTAATACATTTTATAGACTCTGAGGGACCATCCCACTCTAAGAACCCACCAATATTCTAATCCATCCATATTAGTATTTCCTAATCAAACACTAGACGTATAATTGCCACATCTATGACCATAAGGCCCAATCCTCTTAGGAATATTTTATATGATCTAAACCCTCATCTAGCCCATACAAATATCATCTAAATTATAAGAAATATGTTAGACCAGTCATATCCCAATCGATATCTTATCCACTTGGAGACCTAGTGACAGGGTGATTTCATTTCCATAAAATCACTAATGAATTTTATCTAAACCTAGGAGGCTTCTGAACACCATATCTATAGGTCTTCTATGTTAATCTATTTACTTTCATTTACCGTCCTTAGACTACATGACTCAAATGGAACATAGTTATAATCAATACCTTGGAAATCTACGATCGAATAATCAAGTTAGTTTTTAAGGGTCTATCGAGGCTCTTAATACTCTATTTATATACAAAAAAATTGTTATTTAGAGAAACAATTAATTTAAGTAATGGTTGATCACCCATGGAGGTTCTTATAATTCATCTTCTAACTATTAATGATGTATTCCATCCACCTTAAAGAGGAATATAATAAATCCCTTTCCATGTTCATGTGAAACCAATATTTTCCAAAGACATCATACAAACCACAAATATATAGGTGAGAAAAATCAGAATACTGGTCCATGATCACATCAATAATCATAGATTCATCACAAATATTCATCCCTTAAGCCTTATATTGATCATATGATTTGACATATACTTACCAGTTTAGTGAATGTTGATTCATATTCAATAACTAAAATTGTTCCTACTCAATATCTAAGAGATCTCAAGATCTTGCTTGTTTAAGCTCATATAGGAAGTATTTCTCATTGAATATTAGTTAGAATCACATATAATAATGTTTTCATCCTTCCATTACATAATAACGTTACACCACAACCTATCTTGACCCTTTAGTAATGGTTTAACCATGTAATTTCCCAAACAAACTTGTATTGAACAAAACCATACTAAGATAAAACTCAATACAAAATAATTATATACCATTTATAGGAAGATTAATTTTTAATTAATAAGAATTTACTTTTTGATAGTATCATTTTGAGACATGGATTTGTTTCCCCCTTTCTTGCAAGAACATGATTTGACCCATGTGGCGTTGTGGTTCTTATATGTTGGGCAGTGACATGTATAGTCACAGGAGATAGTTATGATTTAGTTTAATTTTTATTTAATTTTCTATATCGCATTGGACATATAGGTCTTTTACTGATTTCTATGGACAAGGAGTAGTTATATTCTATGAAGGAGGCCAGAAATGGTTCAGGTTGTTTCAGTCCGCCAGCTTTGATCCGATGTAAGATTCTATGATTACTACTTGTCTCACACATCATATATTGTGTGAATTTCAATTTATTTGACTCCATATTATGTTTTTGGTAGGGCATTGGATCATTTTGTGTTGGTTCGTGTGGATTTGGTCCTCGCCAATCAAGTTAAGACTTTAATGATTTTGGTTGTTTTTTCACTAGTTATGTAGGGTCCTTTATGTGTTTTAAGGTTCTTAATATCTTTGGTGTAGTGTGTTGATCCCTGCTCATTGATTGTGAGACACCAAGTCAAGGTTGACTTGCCTGTGAGTGAATAGGCAAGTAAGTATATGTATGTGGGTTCCCCCGTTAAGTGTATAGTCAACCATGGCAATGATTATGCACGAATGGGTCTAGGTGTTACAATGTATATATATAAAAATGCATACACAGGTGAGTGGAGACTAGTATATGCATATAAGCATATGTGTAAGGATCACCTTGCACATGCTCATGGTCATGTGGGTGTGTGCATAGGGGATAGCTGTCCTTGCATGTGTGTGAAGGTGCATATACCCTATGGGGGAGCATCGGATTTTAGTTAGAAGGATCCAAGAGCTAAAGTGGACGGCTTGGTTCCACCTTAAGGAAGGGTCCCTCTCCAAGTCTCTTTAATTCAAGAATTCTTTTAATTGTATTTACCTTATTTCTTAATTATGCTTAATTATATTGACCTTCATATCTTGAATAGGTGTTCTTTTATATAATCATTTCATTTAATAAATAAAGTCATGTTTTTATAATAAAACCCCTCCAATGCAGGTGCGCTGTCTATGAAAACTCACAGTAATAGTTATGTTAATCTAGTTGCTTAACTTATTACATTTGATTTGTGCTAAATGAGTTTTTGAATAAATGTTAAATATAATTAAATGAATTTTGTGATAAATAAATTCCATGATTTTACAAAAAAACCCCTCTAACGGAGGTGCGCTGTCTTCTTAATCCAAAGAGTAGTGATAATTATTTGGATTATGTTTAGATTTGGTTTGAGTTTTCAATATTCCTATTGTTGGCGTTTGTTTTGTGGCTAGTTAGTTTTTGATTTCTTTGAATAATATAAATTGTCTTATCATACTCGTTTAGCTCAAATTACATTGGCCGAGTAGGCATATTCCTTATCATGTCACTTTTCTTTTCACCATTTGAATATTATAAATGAAATTGTCATGTTTAGGTGAAGTGAATGAATTTGTAAATGGGTTGTGTTGGGTGTATCATTCCTTGTCATTCTTTTCTGAATGAGTGCGTAGGATTCATTTCAGATCATCTCATACCTTTTAATGTTTCATCGTAGTGGTAATTATACCCTAAACATTCTCTCATTCCATTGGTTCTCCATTCGAAGATCCAATCATAATTTTCATGCACCTTATGAAGTTTTCATTGTACCTTATGAAATTTGCAAACATTACGAAGGAACCTTACGAGCTTCATTATCATTACAAAGTAATCCTACAAGGTCCAGTTTACCTTGAAATTCTGTTGTACCTTACGATGATCTACGCGTACCAAAGTAGGTTTCCATGCCTCTACCCAAAACATCATCAGGGTGTACCCTTTGAAATCCCATATCGGGGACCCTATGAAATCCAGTATTAGGGTGTACCCTACGAAGGTTTCCTTGAAATTTCAGCTCAAACATCAAAGCCTTCCAAATAACATCAAATCCTTCTCAAATAAACTCCAATCATATTAAACCTTTTCAACAACCTTTAAGTCATCTAGGACATCTTATTTTGAGTGAGTTGGAACATGATTTATGTATTGACAAAAAAAAACCAACACATTAACCACATAAACTTCAAAACTATCAATACCTTATTCTCTAGACAAATTCCACATGCTAGAGGGAACTTCTTGTCTCAACTATCTCCTTAACAACTCAACATATTCAAAACATCTCTTGAGCTCAAAAATCTACCCCTTTATATTTTATTTCCAATCAAGTAACATAAATAATTTTCAAACTCAAACCACTTAGCCATGAATCATCATTCAATAATTCTATGTCTACTTGAGCGAACTCGGTGTAGGTTGTCCATAAGATAGTGATTTACATTCATACCTTCACAAAATTTGAATCTCTTGATACCAATTTGAAATATCATGAGAGATGAGTAGGGAATCAATACTTCTTCAATCTCAAAATAATTCATTAATCCAGTAAATGAAATATTCATGAAACCATGCTTAGAATACTTTTGGAGTACTTCACAGCTTACAATAACAGTTAACAATTTTTTTTGATTTTGTAAACATATTTTATATTTTCTACAACCATGATCAAAAACGTTTTAGAGAATTTCACAGGTTATAAATGCAGTTAACATGTTATTTATTTTTTTAAACTGATTTCAGATTTCTTACAACAATGCTCTAAAAACCTTTAGAAAAGTTCACATGTTACAAAAATAGTTCACAAATTTCTGATTTTGTAAACATATTTCCGATTTTCATTTTTCTGTAAACAAATTCCAGATTTTGACAACCCAACACATTTATGAATTCACAGCTTATCCCTTTTAATAGCTCTTTCTAAATACATGCTTCCCTTTTAGAGATCACTCCCCAAAATTTTAGACACATATCAAACTCTAAACACACCTATCATTTCCAAAACCACACAATATATGTATCGTGAAACCTTAAGAACCCAAACTATGTGCTAAACTCAGTCATTCTATCCTCATTTGACTCATTCCCTAGCACCCATCTCTATTCGTCAGCATGTTTCCACCTCAATTCATTTCAATTCCTTCACTACCAAAGGCATTACACAACCCCCCAAACCCACCAATTGGAATCTATACCCAACCCTAGTGTAGTACAATAGTCAAATCCTCTACTAACTCAAAACCACATTTGTTTCCTACCGCACACAACGACTCACCTGGGATACCCACACCTCATATTTCTTTTCAAATACACCCCAATCACCTGCCCACAATCTGCTCAATCATATACTCTAAATGATTTTCTATTTTAACACCCTATGAAAATTAATTGCAGACATCAAGGATTCCTCACTAGAATCACAATGACACCCCATCCAATCCAATCACAATTCCATGCCAACCAATCCATAGTCAGCTCCACAAACCTATGAGCCTTCTAGAACAATGATTTTATCTTTGCAACAAATACATCACTCCCCACCATAGAAGTTTCATCATCATCAACTCACCCAAAAAACCTCAACAACTTTTTCTAACACTCCAACCACTATTAAAGACATAATTAGACATGTCTATATTTCCTACACCTGAGTAACCAAATGAAACATCAACTGTCACTCATTCCCTACATCCTTGAATGAAACCCAAGGTATTATTCAATATTTTATCCACTATGAGGAGCTCTACCATAAATAGTCAACGATGTATTTTCCACTATGTGGATTCACAAAAACTCTCCATTATCATAACCCCTAAGATTTTTCATATCTTTCCAAATGATAGTAGGGTATCTAGACATATAGCCATTCCCCCCCCCATTATTCTAGTGAAGATATTATTATTTTTGGAATGATCATCACTAAATTATTGTATGATATGATTTTATCGATGAATACCACCAACAATCATCTATTTAAGATGTCTCCAATCACTACATGGACATGTCAAAGTCATTTAAAAGTATTGGGAATCCCTATCAATAATAATACCATCACATCGAAATAATTCATCTTCCTACTCATAGTTTTCTTCCCTACTCAAGAAACTCACTTTATGCCCTCTAACCGGTCCTACCCCTAGTAACCACATGCACTAGAAAAACACCAAAACTCCAAGAGATTCTCATTTAATGAAAACTAGGAACCTTCATGTGCTTCCTACCAAAACCAAATCTCCCATGCATAGTTTCCACCGAAAGAAAAAGTTTTCACATAAAACCACATAAACCCACATTTACTTGAGCACCTATTATTCTCAAGATCAAATTTATTAGTATAAGGACCACCCATTTTAATATAAATTACAAGGGATAGGCACCCATACATGTTCATCCCTCTATAAGCCAACCACAAGGGTAAACCATAAGCACTCAAGTTCTCTTCTTCAAAACCAAATCCACCCTACATTCCAAAAACCATATCAGGTTTCACCATTCATGTACTACTTTCAAAGGTACAAAAAATACATCTTGATGTCACACAACCAAAATCACACCAATCCTACTTGACCTATCACATCTTATGATGCATTTATCTAAGACTAATTTTACTTCTGAAGTAATCACACATTTATTCTTTTCATTTTCTAATCTGCTTCTAGAGCCTTAAACACCACATTTTCTTCTTATTTCTTGAAATGTATTTTCAATTTAAAATTTCATAATTTCTTCCGGTGATTACTACACCATTTTTTCAATATTTGTTTTATTGAAACTCTCTTCATAAGGTGAAGTTAACCTTACATTTCTCAGGAATAAGTCTTACGGAATCAATATTAAGGACATTTTCAATTAGTTAAGGTGTTCTATTCTTTCAATCATTCTATTTTCTTTATTTTTTGATGACCATAGTTTCTCGGTATTTAGAAAACCTTCAAAAGTAAAGTGTGTGACTTCTAGTCAGTCTATTAACAAAAATCGTCCCGATTTTGGGACGATTTGAAGACGGCTGAAATCGTTGGGGAGAAATCTATTTGTCTACATTTTTGTGGAATATATTTCTCTCGGTGGTTTTGAACTCACCAAATAGATTAAATCCATTTATTTCGGTGGTCCAATGAATTTAACTAGAATCAAGATCCTCTGACTGGTTCACTTTGGATGTTTCGAAACCTCCTACCAGTTTTCTATAGCATGAGTTTGACCAGTGGGTTAGTGATATGGTCTATCATCTCTAACCAATAGATATGGTATTTTAGGCTTGGATATTGGGAAAAAAGAGGCATACCTTGTAGGTTCACAGAAAATAGAATAAGTAGAGTCCTAGCAGGAGGGTGGTGTTGGAAAAGCCATTTCCATGGGAGTTCCCCTTTAGAATAGATTCTTAGATTTAGGTAAAGGTCCTTCAGATGATGATGATTCATGGAGTGGAAAAGGGTTGGTAATAGAAATCCCAAGAAGGCCGGGAATTTTAAAAAGGAGAAATCTTCTGTTATTCAAGAAGGAGCAATTGAACCTTCAAAGAATTATCACTCATTATTAGAGTAAGAGGATGAGAAACCAACATATTTCTACTAGAATTGAATGAATAAAGGAAAAAAATGTCCATTGAATTTGATGATCACCTAGTTACTATTAACCAACTAGTTTATTTAATAAATCTCCAAAATTTCCTTTGGATTTAGAATCTCTATTAACTAACCAGTTTCATTAATATATCTCCCAAATTTTCTTTTGGATTTTCAATCTCTCAAACTACTGGCTTCTCAACATTTATCAACCCTTTTGTAAACAATTATCTTTAAACTATTAACACTTTGTATTTAACATAAAGATCAGTTTATTAACAATTTTGTATCTTGGAGAGGTGCAGGTTCTTAGTTTTATAGGTTTGGGTTTACAGGTTGGGAAATATATTGGAGATGTGCAGGTTTATAGTTTTAATGGTTGGGTTTACATCTTTGGAATCAGAGGCTTACATGCAGGCTATTTACATACAGGCTGTCCACATACATGATGCATGCTATTTACATGATGGCTGTCTAGTTTTGGGGATATAAGATGTATGCCAACCGTTCTAAAAACTGTTGGTATACAGAGTATACTAACAGTTCTAAAACCATTGGTATAAAGGATAGAGAATGCCAACAGTTCTGAAACCGTTGGTACAAAGGACAAAATATGACAACATTTTTGAAAACGTTGGTATACAGGTATGCCAACAGTTCTGAAACCATTGGTATACTATGGTTTGGAATAAAATGTATACCAATGGTCGGAAAACCATTGGTATAACCACCAGTACCAATAGTTCGTCAACCATTGGTACATATATATATCAATGGTTTAAGTATAACTGTTGGTATATATTAATTTCAGACCATATATGCCAATGGTTCTCTAGGAACAGTTGGTATAGAGATACTACCACGCCTCACATACCAATGGGTTGTGAAACAGTTGGGAAATATTATCCCAACAGTTTTAGTGGATATCTGAATAGTTTAAAACCACTGTGAAAGCCGGAATTTCCAGTAGTGTAAGTGGCAAAAATTCATGGAGTACCAATATGGATTATATCTGATCAAGATACAAAATTCACTTCCATGTTCTCTAGAAGACTATGAAATTCTATAAACAATATGTTGAGCTTCATTACTACATACCATATTCAAACTAAAACCCAATCTGGGAAAACTATTCAGACAGAGGAGGACATGTTCAGAGCATGTTCTATGGACTTCAAAGGATTATGGGACCAACATAATCCACTGGTAGAATTCTCCAACAATAATATTTTCCACTGTAGCATCCAAATGGCTCCATATGTATCCCTTTTTGGGAAAATATTCAACACACTGATGTGTGGGTATATGGTTTGTGAATGTAAGTTTCTAGTACCAGAAATGGTTGAAGAAATAGTTAGGAAGGTGAAAATCATTCAATAACACATCAAGTAATCCTAGAGTCGACATAAGTTCTATACAGACAATCATCGATGGGACCCTGAGTTTAAGGATGGAGACATAGGATTCCTCCACATATCTCCAATGAAGTGGATCACGATATTTTGGAATTAATGAAAGCTATGTCGGAGGTACATCAGCTCCTTTTAGATCCTTGACCATGTCAGAGTCATGGCCTATTTACTAGCACTTCCATTTACCATGTCTCAAGTACATGATGTTTTCAATGTATCCCTCACATGCACTAAATTTAACGGTGGTATAATTGGAGAATGGTCTCTATTTTTACAAGAATTATTTGAAGATCTTTGACTGCATTGATAATTTTCTATACAAAAAGACCGCCACTTGGTCAATGTACTATGGTAGAACCATAAGTAAAAAAGATTCAATATGGGAACCAGAAGAAGCAATGAAGGAGAAGTACCCTCACCTATTTCCCCCTATTTTTTAAAATAAAATTTGGGGGGTGAAATTTTCTAAGGGGAGAAGAATGTAACAACCCAAAATTTTATCAGTGTAAATTCCATTATTAAAATTATTTCATATAGTATAATTGTATAAAATCACATTAAGAACACAACATAATCTTTATAAATGAATATTAAATTAAATAAGATGTATTTATTCAAGTTATGTAACATATAATAATAGAATAGTAACATGACCTTAGGAATAGTAATGTGTCCCATTTAATAGTAAACCATCCAATAGAAGAGTAACCTCACCCAAGAATGTATTATTAAAATTTTCCCATCTTATAAAAGAAAATATGATGTAATTTTATCATAGTATATGTAAATAAATGTTTTTTAAATTTATTAATCAAGTGTTGATATTTTTTTAAACCACACATGTTTATTTCCAATTTGATAATTAATATAACTTTTTAAAAGAAAATATATTTCTATAAAATGTAATCACAAATTAATATTTTGTTGTCTTATGAGAATATGATTATTTTATGAGACCTTAATTAATATTTCATAGTGATATAAAGTTAATTTAATTTTAATGTTGGTATTTACCATGTAAATGATGATTTTAATTACAAATTAAATTTCTCATATTTTGAAAATTATTTTCATAAAATTAATTCATTTTTTTAATTCTTCATATTGAAAAAATTTAAGGTGAATTTTTAGGATTTTTCAAAATTGTTGAATTTTTGTTGAATATTAAGGTACTGTAATTAAAAGTATATATAGATTATAAGTTAAATAAACTATTACTTGGGTAATAAATGGTGTGGGAACCATAATATCAAATTTAACTTCATTATTTTATTAAATTTTGTGATAATTCTCAAACTATTCATAGTCTTGATCCAAAATAATAAACTAATGAATAAAATAATGAGAAAACACCCATATCCTCCTTTTTAAATACCACCCATCACATCCTCTTATCCTAAGACTTATCAAGAATTTAACATCGTTCAAATAATTACCAATACTCTACACCATATCTATTAGCTCCTTTTCTCTTTAAAATATCGGAAAAATTTCCTTATGGACGTTTGCAAGGAGGAGAAATTTTAAATTTACATTCCTCTTTCATTTTCTTTTAATTTATTGTCATATCTTTTTCATATAATATACTAACCTACCATTATATAATTGGAATGGTAAATCCAGTATCTCAAAAATACTTTAATTTTATTCTGTTTATGGAATTATCCATCATTAATTATTTCCCTCCCCTTTTGTTATAAAAAAACATTGTACGTGATGTGTTAATTAATCAAATTCAAGGATGACATGATTTTAATTTCTATTATCATCCTCAACAATGGTCAAGAAACAATTTTTATGGTTGATAAAGAGTATAATATATTTATAATATCTTATGTTATTTTCTATAACCACTATATAAACATGATATTAAATAATATAGCAGAACTAGTTCAAGATGATCGAGAAATTTCCAAATTAATCTAAACGATTATCACTAATGTTTTATTTAGTAATTTATCATCATAAAAATAAACGAATAATTTATAAGGAAATTTAATATTATTTATGCTCATTAATAAATATATAAAATCAATTCTGGAAAATGATTATCATTATGCATGTTTTTTAGAAAATTTATAAAGTAAACCGATCATGAAAATCAAGGAAGTGAACACTCTTGAACGATAAAATTGTATTTCATATCACTTAAAAAGGCCATCAATAAACACAATAAATTATAATAAATCTAATATAAGTTTAAAATGTTCTGAATTAATTAAATAAGGTAATTAATTTTATTATCCATGACATTACGATCAAGCATAGAACCATTTTAGACATAAGGTAAGGGTTGCATTCCAAACCTCCTTATTTACTTCAGGTTACATTTTCTCACAATTTACAGAAAGTAACTCTTCATTATTTTTATTTAATTCCTCTAAATTTATTTTATATGTTCTAGAATCATGTATTTATAATATATCATCTTTATTTGATGGCTAAATACATGTTTTAATAAGGTTCCCTTCTCAAATCTTCATAAATAGCAAACTCAATTCAAGGGAACTTTCTGATTTCTTAAACATTTTCAAGTGAAGGAAACAATATATTTTATGAAACCATTATTTTTTTAATATCAATAATTTTATCAAGAAAATCTAATTTGGTTCATTTCTAGTTTTATATAAACAATTACACCTTTTATGATTTATAAATATCTAATATTCTTCTTAAACCTCACAGTAATGTTTTGTTTATAAGGATTATTAAACACTGTTTTTACATATATTCACCTCTATTTGACATAATTTTTAATTATATACTCATATTTTGCCTTATTAATGTCCTTTTATTTTTTAAATCATTTCTTTTGTAGACACCATTACAATATTCTATTATGGTCTGCTTTTCGAAAAGATTATGATACACAATTATTTCCATAGGTAATATATATGTTCATATTTGATTCCCTATATAGAATTATTCATATAGAACACATTTTAATGAATATTTAATTATGGGTGTTACTTGATTTTTCTCCAATTCATTGCGTAATTTTTAGTCTCATGAGATTTCATGTGCAATGGTCTTGTTAGTCAGCCTTGACTCATGTTCTATGTGAAACAATCATGGTGGTTATCCTTAACCGATGATACTTCATGTGAAATGAGCCTAGAATCCTAAAAAATTCATGTTTTATGTTTCATCCTCATTAGAATTATTCCATGATTATATGATCCCATGTTTTATATGTTATGATTTTATATGTTTATTCATGATCTATGTCTTTTTATATCATTACTTTATGCCTTTTAACCCTTGTTATAAGCCTTTTTCTTTTGTTTATTTCTTATAGGATGATATATGTCCAACCATGGGCATCCTTGGGTCGATTTTGGGACCCCATGGAGCCACTTGGGATTGATAATAATACTTTTTATTAATTAATTTAAAGTAACGACAAAATTGACCAAAACATATATCTTTTAGTAAATCAATTTTTACATGAAGTTATGTAAGTTATATCTTTGACTAAAAATATTAATTACAAAGATAAAAATATTTACTACATCATTGTATTTTTATTATTATTTTTAGACCTCAAATAAATTAATGTAAATATGAAACAATTATTAAGTAATGATTACCTCATTAATGAATGTTTCAAATAAATGAGATTATAAAATATAAATAAATATCCAAAACCTATCTAATTATTATTAGATGATTTTATTTCCGACAATAGTGGTCCTATATTATAATTTAATGAGTTTTGGTCTTTTTTAATTGGAAAATAATTTTATAATAATATCATAGTTTCAGACTTTCCTAAAGAGACCTCCCCCATTATAAAAAGCCCTCACCAATAAACCATTACTCACAACTCTCAAGCCCCTTGGATTTTCCAAACTATACCTAAATAATCTCCCTACATCCCTATATTTCTCTTATAATCCTTCCCTTAGTCATAAGTTAGTTCAAGTAAACCTTTTGGTTCAAACCAAAAAGAGATAGCCAATTTAAAGGTAACGTCTTCTCTTAAGTTCATTGCTTTTATTTTACTTCTTCAACCCCCTAAACACTATTTATTAATATATTTTATATAAAACCCTTTATTTTATATATAATTGGTTTTTTTATGATAATTATTCGAAATACACTTCTACACACCTCCATCTAATTGATACGAACATATTGTTTCTGTGGATGACGAACTACTACCTCACAAAACAATGATTGTTTAAATATCTCCAAACACCTCTCATGATGGCCATTATGATAAAAATGTATTTATAAGTTATATATATTATATTTATATTGTCTCTTTACTTCTATATTCCTCATTTATATCATAACTTTATTGTTTCAATAATGGGTAATAACGATAATTTCATTTGAGGAAGTGCAGACTACCGCCCCCTCAAAGTAATGTGAATCCTTCATGCCATACGTGGGACATATAAAGAATAGAGTTAATGAAATTATATATGATAATAAACTGTAATTAAAATATACCTAGGTATAAATAATTTTTTTAATCCATTAAAATACTAAATAGAAATGAAAGTAGCGTTTATGCGTACGTACGGCTTACCGTCTCCATTAAAGGTGCATTTCATTTCATATCATAAAATGTTATGTACTATTAAAAATACATATAAATACTAGATATATATGATATATATGATATCTGAATCATTAATATAATTCTTTAGATAATGTAATTTTTACCTCATGGACAACTTGTAATTATAAGGAGTTCATTTTTTACTCAAGTACCAAATATCGACAAAACGACCATTATTAACATAAATGAATATATAATGTTTATAACAAGGTAATAAGTGATATAAAAAGAATAATAATCCTAAAAAGGTTATAAAGGATGTAAAAAATAATTTATGTTTTTTATTTAGGAAGAATAATGATCATACATGACAAGTAAAACTTGAGGTATGGGGTTTTAATTTCACTTTTTATTCCTGTGAGATTCATGATATAGTTTTCAATACTTCCTTTTTTGTGGTGTATTTACTTCCAATGACTGAATTATAAATGTAATATAATTTAATTATGGGTTTTTAAATCTTTATTTTATTATCCTTCTTTCATGGTATGTATGCTTTTTAAGTTACCAAATTGGTAAGGGAACTTTTCAACACACTCTTTTAGTCAAAGACTTCTTTTAGGTCATGTATTTTAATTTTAATTTTCATTTGTTGAGATATGTTATTATATATAATTATTGCTGTAAATTTTATATCCATGTGATGAGAGGCCCTTTTCCATCTCATCAACTCAATTTATTAATTTTTATGCGACGTCGTTCGACTGTCGAATTTCTATAAGAGAACTTATTATCCTGATTTCAATTATTTGGGATAAACATCTACTACTTGATTATGTAATGATATAAATTTGTTTGAATAACCTATGATTGTTTTAAACTTAATATGCATTTATATGGGGTGTATTTATATTTTTCACAAATAATTATTTCATTGATTTAACCTTAAATCTAATGGTATGATCTTTATAAGGAATTTCCTCTCAATTTACATTCTGTTGAGGCTTAATTGTTTTTATGCACCAATTAACTTTTATATGGAGAATATAATTCCCATTTAAATATTATATCATGAATATCCTTATTCTCCTGATATTATATGTTTTTTTATTTTATTCTTTATTATGTTTAGAAAATTGTTACTCAAGTGTTACAAGACTGTTTAACTAAAAAATCGTTTTAAAATATTTAATGATTTATTAATCTATATATTTATCAATAATGTCCATGTTTTTAACATGGTTTTAAATATTTATTTATATGGACAATGATGTTTTAAAAATATAATTTCATTAAATGCTTCAATGTGGTATGAGAGACTTTGCTTCAAAAATATCTTTATTAAATGTTATAAATGGTTTTGAAAATGGTTTTACAAAGCATTGATTATATCATTATCTTGAAATGATATATTTTGATTGCAATGTAAAAATTATATCCTTCGTTTATTATTGTTTTATGTGTTATGAATATGTTATGGTTATTGGGCATTGTTTACTCATATGGATGGTTCCGTGATAAACCTAGGGCGGGTGAGACTGAGATAGCTCTCAAATGCATTGGGTAACGTGATGGAGGAAAACATTGATGTTTATCCTACACGATTTAGGGAATATACTTCGATGGGTATTCCAAATGTAACTCCCTATGTAGCTGTGAATTCTACAATATAAGTATGTTATGAATGCCACAAGTTACCTTTATGATTTATGATTTCTCTGTGTTATTCATAAATCTTATGACTTCATAGGGTATGTTATGATTGAAAATCATGGTTTCATTATTATGTGTTTATTTATGGTCTAATATTTTCCTTCTTTATTTTACAACCCTTAATGAGATTTTTATGCTCATCCCATTTTTTGAAATTATTTCCAAAGGACTTAAAGATGAATAGGGTCAAGGATGGGATCATTGAAAATTAATGTTGCCTAAAATATGCAACTAGAAATCTCTCTTTTCAAAAGATTTTATTTTATAAAAAATGGATACTGATAAGTAGTATATACATGTATTATTCAAGTTGTTATTTTATAATTATGGCCTAAATTCTATAAAACACTGAACATGAAAATATTCTCAACGTGAATTATTGACATAATTCAGGATTATGTAATGTTTAATTATTGGTCCTTATAGTTGGTATCACAGGTCGGTCTATAAAATTTTAGGGAATAAGAGTTTTCGTTAAACACATGGTTAGTCCCTACATCTATTATTTTAGTTAAATACTTGTTTTATAACTTTTCAGATCAAGGAATGTCAGTTATAAATGGAAGGATGAGGATCTCAAACGACATTACAGTCTTTTTTTGATGACATGATTGAAATAATTATTGAAAAGTCAATTTCAAATGATTGTGAAACTTTTTATTGAAAAAAACTCACTTACAAGGAGTTTTTTGAGTTATCAAACAACTCCACTATACAAATATATCATCGTGAATCATGGATTGTATTTAAAAAAATAATTGCTTCTCAATACTCTCATATTTTTAAGAAAGGTCAATATTATCAAGGAATTTTAAAATATTTTTCCACATCACAATATTTTTCAAGCATATTTTGATTTTGAAAAAGGTTCTGAAGAAGGAGACCTTTGCACAACCTATTTATAATTTGTTTTTCAATATTTTCTCTCAGAAAATACTTATGGTATTTTAAAAGGACCATTGATTAAATGTATCAAATCAAACTCAGTCCAAATGTTTTATAAAAAACATGTTTTAACAGATGTTTTGAAATTATATATCATACATGATTATTTTCCAAAACTATTTTTCTACGAGCCCATATACGATCCAAGTCATACAAGGTGTATTTGGATGAAGGAAGCAAATTATTTTGGGGGATATCTAAATCATTATTTCAATTAATGGACCCTATACCTCCATTAAAAAGATGATGATGAAACCATGTGGACACCATAACCAAGGTGTACTGTTATTCTTATTTGGAATAGTTATATTTTATTATATGGAGGTAAAAATATGACAATGTATAAGCTGTTGAGGTCTTAATGTATTGGGATGAAAATGAAAGGTATAAAAAAACTATTAAGGTTAAAACATGTTAGGGTTATTTTTGAGTTTTATAAAAAGGCAACACACAGACCGTGTGAAAAACCTATCATGTCGAAGAAAATTGCGGGAAACAAACCCACAACTAAAGTGTGAATAGGATTTATTGCCTACCACTAGCCTACGTAAAGACCCTGGTTAGTACGAATTATTCATTTTAGTTAAATGATTTTATAGATCAATAATAAATTTATTTTTAGAAATTATGATTTATATAATGGATATCCTTAATAAAGGAAAACCATTTGGTGATTAAGTGATAAAGGTTATGTTAGAAGATGTTCTCTCTTTTGGGAAACATTATATGTTTAATGGAAATAGAATACTATGGGATCTCATTTGTGGAGTAATGGTTTAAATTTTATTTTGCAATAATATATGTTTTTATTATGGACATAGGGCAGTTTGGGTATTTGTGGAAATAATTAACCTATCATTGTAAATATGTGATTTGGTTAATTACATTTCAGTATGAGACTTTAAGAGTAATCGATCTTATTTGGAGATAAATGTTAAGATTTATTGTGGAAGACTATGGGATCAAATTCTTCTGAGTTTTGGGTTTCAATCTTTGATTAGGTTAATTTGAATAATTTTAAGGACAGTTGTGTATTGAATGGTCTTTTTTGAACTTTGGGTACTGTTTGTTGAATTTTAGAGATTAATATTAATATTTGTTTTTATGAAGGATTTTCTTTTTGGGGGATTATTTGATCTCTTACTAAACATTTTTGTTTGGGTTGTTGTCTAAAGACATGGGAAATATATAGTTTATCTTTTTTGGATCATGTGATACTCTATAAGTTGATTCTAGTGCTTTTGATGTGACCAAGTCTGTTTGGATACTCATCGTTTGGAGAAAATATGAGTTTGTGGTTGGAATTTAGTAAAGGATGAAAGTATAAATGAAAAGTAAGTATGTTTCCTTATGGTTTTAGTTAAGCTCATAAAGAAGTTCCTAAAATCTAGGAAAAGTAACTTAAAAGAAAAATGTTTTATGTTAACGTTTAATACCGTGGAATCAAAGACCATTTATCCCATCACATGTTTGTGATTTTCTAGTGGTTAACTTTCTTTTAATCATTTTTTCTATCACTCTCAATCCGAACTTGACACATAGTTTCTCCTCCATATCCATGTTTTCAAGAAATCCTAGTATGTGTTATCTTGGGTGACCAATGCACTTCTATTTATTTCTTTTAAATTTATAGTTTTATTTACAATTTTTTTGATGTGTGATATTTAATGAAGTTTCCTATCCCAATTTTAAAATTGAGAGGATGTAATTTCCAAATGGGGGAAGGATAGAACATTCTAGGTAAATAATGAATATGAAATTATTCATGTTGACCTCACCTGTTTGGATAATCCCAATCTTGTATTCATATGTTTTAACAATTCCAATTATGTTTTCATATATTATGATATTCACAATTATTGTTAATCTACACTTTAATACTTTCAAATCGATGATTAAGTTAATAATAATGTTAAAATAATTTCTGATTTATGTTAATCTCGATTATCCATGTTTATATAAGTTTTGAAATGATTCTAAGTGAATTAGATGTGTTTTGCATAAGACAGTCAAGTGTAGGTATCACTGACCTGAATAGAGCTACCGATATGCATAATAGCCAGAGCTACCGATGGACATAGAGAGCTACCAATGCACAGAGCTACCGATGGACACAGAGCTACCGATGCACAGATCTACCGATGCACAGTGCTACCGATGGACAGAGAGCTACCGATGCATATAGCTACCGATGGACACAGAGCTACCAATGCACAGAGCTACCGATGCACAGAGCTACCGATGCACAGAGCTACCGATAGACATCGAGCTACTGATAAGAGCTACCGATAAGAGCTACCGATAAGATCTACCGATAAGAGCTACCGATAAGAGCTACCGATAAGAGCCACCGATAAGAGTTTGAAGAGCTACCGACGAAAGATCCTACACCGAGTCAACCGTACACATCTACAAACAAACGACTACCTATAATGAACTGCGGAGTCAAATCCTATATCCTCGACACTATTTGTTTATTACACTAACAGTTACATTTGTTACTTTTGATGCATTTAATGTTATTAAATGATTTATGTTTCCATTTCAAGAAACCATACCAAGTACGATCTAAAAGCATAATCATTCCTTCTTCTCCAAAAAACAAAAGAAAAAGGGGCATAAAAAGTCATCGTGTATGTATCAATAAGAGAGCGAGACAAGAGAATTGAAGAGATCGAGAACATAGAACACACTGTCGATCAAGCTCAGAACGTGCCAAGAACAACTGGAGAACTTGCACTCACAAGATTACTACTACCAGACTCCAGATCACAGAGCATACATCGAGAAATCTATGCTAAAGAAGAACTACACAGAACAATTCCTTTTCTGAGCCGATAACCAAGCTGAACCTGGAAGCACTGAAAGAAGAAACGATACTCTGTTTTTCAGTCAAATACCAGAGAAGACTCAGAACCATTTCTGATCAAATCCAAAGGAGTCCAGAGTTGCACTGTAATCACCAGAGCCATTCTAAACTCTATATCTTGCTCTAAGTGATTTAGTATTTGAATTAGGAGTAGTGTGTGTAGCCTGTTAATTATTACACACACACACTGTCTCCTGAACCTTAACTGGAGGATTTGTAAATCCTCACTCACAATCTTTACATCCTTTTTTATTTATTCCCACTGTGGATAGTGGTAGAGGTCGAGTGTGACCTGGACAGCTTTGAGCTGTTGTTTGTTATACCACGTATAACTGTAGTATAGGTCTCTTGACCTGAACAGTGTGATCACTGTTTTTAACCCAGATCCAGGGTGTGGATTACTTTATATAAATTTTGAGAGGACTACGTCTCGGCTTGAGACAGAACCACTTGGTTAACTCTTGTGTTTTTAGTTACAACCTATATCCATACTATATACATTTATTTCATATTCCGATTCTATTACTTTGAAATATAATTTATTTTCAAAGCTACTTTGATAGTTAAACTCGCAAGTGTTTATATTTTTTATAAACCAGTAAGTTAGTTTCAAAAGTTAATCTAATCATCAGATTAAGTTAACAGAGAATTAATCAATCTTTGAGAAACTAATTGAACCTTTATAATCTGTATAAATTCACTACAGTTTAATTTGTTTTTGAAATAGAGGGATTTTAATAGAAATTTTTTTAGAATAAATTTTTATTGGAACTCAATTCACCCCCCTCTTGGGTGTCCACTCCGACCAACATTTGGTATCAGAGGTTATTTGTTTTGCAAAACATTCTATTTACTCTCTGCTTTTCAACTGTGATTTTATTTGTATTTTAATGTTCATAAAATTTCTATTATTTCTAAATTTTATCTCTTTAAATTTTGTTTATAATGGATAATAGACTTGAGGGTGCTGCTACTAACCGACCACCTTTCTTTAATGGAAATAACTATGCTTAGTGGAAACTTAAAATGAAAATTCATCTAGAAAGCATGAATTTTGATATTTGGACTGCTATTGAATCTGAATACAAAATTACCACTATTGATAGATCCACTTGGGATGAACCTACAAAGACTACTTACAATAATAATTGTAAAGCTATGAATTCTCTGTACTGTGCTCTAGGAGATGAAGAATTCAACAGAATTTCTGCATGCAAAACTGCTTTTGAAATTTGGGATACCTTGGCTGTTTCTCATGAAGGAAAAAATAATGTTAAAGAAATGAGATTGAACACTTATACTATTAAGTTTGATAATTTTAAAATGAAGTCTAATGAACCTATTTCTGACATGTATCTCAGGTTTAATGAGATAGTCAATATGATGAATTCACTCAGAAAAGATGTTCCACCAAAGGAACAAATTATGAGAATCTTGAGATGTCTACCAGACCGATGGAGAGGCACATCTGTCTCAATCAGAGAATCATGTGACATTTATGCTCTACCTATCAAAGAACTTTTTGGAAAATTGATTATGTATGAAGAAGAGCTCAAGGTAAACAAAGAGGAAGACGATGAACCGAAAAGAAAATCTGTAGCTTTCAAGTCTACTGCTTTGAAGAGTAAGGAGAAGGTAAAAATACAAATGGAGGATGGGAGTTCAACAAGTGAAAACTCAGAGTATGACAGTGATGCAGAAATGGCTCAGATAGCAAGGAGATTCAAGAAGTTTTAGAGGAAAAAGAAATTCTTTAGGAAAACAAATTTCAATGGAAAGTATGATCAACAAGGAAAATGGAAAAAGGATTGGAAGAAAGATGACAGGACTGATGAAGTTATCTGCTACGAATGCAAGCGAAAAGAACATATCAAAGTAGACTGTCCAAAGTTAAAATTCAAAAAGAAATATGATTACAAAGACAAGAAGTACAAGAAAGCCATGAAGTAAACCTAGAGTGCTTTAGAATACATCACCAGTGAAGCCGAATCTTTGGACTCGGAAAGGAATCGAGCCAACATGTGTTTCATGACAAATACTTCTGAGGTAACATCTGACACTCCTGTTTTAAATTCATATTATTCTGGAGATGATTCTGATTCGGAAAACATGTCAAAATCTGAACTAGTTGAGTACTCTGATATGTTAGAAGAAACCTGTAATGAGCTTAAAGACAAATACAAAGGTTTAAAGAAATAGTATGCTTTAAGTGTTAAGCATAAATCTTATCTTGATATAGAAAATGAAAAGAATGCTCAACTAATAAAGGAAAATACAGAACTGAAACTGTCAAATGAGCAACTCAGAAAGGACATAGAAAAATTCACAAATGGGATGGATGCTCTAACTCAAATGCCCGGAAAGCAAGTTGCAACAAGATATGCTACTGGATTAGGATACCAACCTGAACAGAGACAGTTCATTAGAACCCGATTCATTCCTAAGTCTAAAAAAATTATTGCTAGTTCCAGTTTTGGAAATTCATATGCTTCAACAGGATATTCATATGGTTATATACCAAATAAAGTTTATCTTTCAAAATCTGTTACTTCTGTTAATTGTATAAAAGCAATAAAACAAATCTGGTTACCTAAAGCCCTGATTGCTAACCTATCTGGACCCAAGAAAATCTAGGTACCAAAGTCATTTCCTGTTTAAATCTGTTTTATAGGAGACCTGCTTGAAGAGCTGTCACAAGAAGATGTGGTATTTAGACAGTGGGTGCTCAAGACACATGATTGGAGATTATTCTTGCTTCATGAGCTTAATAAAGGTTGATGGAGGTCATGTCACCATTGGTGACAACTCTAAAGGAAAAATCATCGGCCTAGGCCAGATTGGTAACACAGACTCAGTATTAATTTCTAATGTTTTATTCATTTATGGACATAAATATAACTTTCTTAGTAAATCTCAATTATGTGACGATGGTTTCAATGTCACGTTTGAAAATGATTCCTGTGATGTTTTTAACTCCAAAAATGCTTTAGTATTTTCTGCTCTAAGGAATGAAAATGTTTATGTTGTTGATTTAAATTCTTTAGCCAAACAAAATAATTCTTGTTTGAATGCTTTTCATAAAGAATCTTGGCTATGGCACAAAAGATTAGGACACTACAACATTCAATCACTTAGAAAAATGGCTAGGAAAAACTTAGTTAGAGACTTACCTAAATTAGAATTCCCAAAGGACAAAGTGTGTAATCCCTGTCAAAAGGGAAAACAACACAAGGTTTCTTTTAAAACAATGAAAGAAGTCTCAACTTCTCAACCACTTGAGTTGGTTCACATGGATTTGTTTGGACCATCAAGAGTTTATAGTTTAAATGGGAAGCACTATGTCTATGTTCTAGTAGATGATTTCTCTAGATATACATGGGTATATTTCTTAGCTCACAAAAGTGAAGCTTATTCTTCCTTTGTTAAATACTCCAAGTATGAAGAAAATCTTAGTGGACTCAAAATTAAGACCCTGAGATGTGATCATGGCCGTGAGTTTGAAAATCAAGACTTTGAATCTTATTTCTTACACAATGGATACACTCATAAATTTTCACCTCCTAGGACACCACAGCAGAATGGCGTAGTAGAAAGGAGAAACAGAATCCTTCAAGAAATAGCTAGAACCATGCTCAATGAATATGAACTGACTATTTACTTTTAGGCTAAAGCTGTAAATACAGCTTGTTATGTTATCAATCGAGTCTTGATCCGACCTATTCTTAAGAAAACACCATATGAGTTATGGAACAATAGGAAGCCTAAGGTTAATTACTTCAGAGTTTTCGGTTGCAAAGTCTTTATTCTTAACACAAAGGATAATCTGGACAAGTTTGCTTCTAAAAGTGATGAAGGAATTTTTCTGGGTTACTCTACATCAAGTAAATCTTATAGAGTGTTCAATAAGAAATCAAAATGTGTGGAAGAATCTGTTCACATCAAATTCGATGAAACCGATCCACATGAGCCTAAAACCTCTCATGAGAATCTTGAAGAAGATTTGTCTATTCTGGACCTTAATGATAAATCCAAAGAACCTGTTATAAAAACTTCCAGTTCAAGAATTTTTCCAGAATCTGTTTCGGTTTCACCCGAACCTACTGATGCACCTGAAGTGTCTAGTCCTACCTTTACTAGATCAACAAGAATTCTAAAGAATAATCCTTTGGATGCTGTTGTTGGTAATCTTCATAGATGAACACGGACTAGAGCTTCTCTAAGAAATCAGGTTGAACATCAAGATTTTCTCTCCCAGCTAGAACCCAAAAACATAAATGATGCTATCATTGATGAATTCAGGGTAATGGATATGCAAGAAGAGTTAAACTAATTTGAAAGAAACAAAGTCTGGGAATTAGTTGACAGACCTAAGGACACACTAACAATATGCACTAAATGGGTTTTTAGAAATAATGTTGATGAATCAGGAAACATAGTTAGAAACAAAGCTAGGCTAGTTTCACAAGGATATAGTCATGAAAAAGGCATAGACTATAAGGAGACCTTTGTACCTGTAGCTAGACTAGAAGCCATTAGGATTTTACTTGCATATGCTGCACATCTAAATTTCAAGTTATATCAAATGGATGTCAAAAGTGAATTTCTAAATGGTTTTATAATTGAAGATGTTTTTGTAGAACAACCTCCTGGATTTACAAACCCCCATTTTCCAAATCAAGTTTTTAAACTTTCTAAAGCTTTATATGGCTTAAAACAAGCTCCAAGAGCTTGGTATGATAGACTCATCAATTTTCTTTTTTCAAAAGGTTTTACTAATGGGATTGCTTATCCAAATATTTTTATTAAAAGAATTTATAAAGATTTTTTAGTTGTACAAATCTATGTTGATGATATTATTTTTGGGTCTTCTAAACATTCTTTATGTACTGATTTTTCAAAAAGTATGCAAAATTAATTTGAAATGAGTTTAATGGGAGAACTCAAATACTTTCTTGGATTTCAAGTATTTCAAAATGAAAATGGTATTATTTTGAATCAAATTAAATATACAAAGTATCTTTTAAAACGATTTGGTTTGGATAGTATTAAGGAGAGTGAAACTCCTATGAGTACAATCTGTAAATTGGATACAGATGAAACTGGGAAACCAGTGGATCAAACCAATTATAGGGGTATGATTGGTAGTTTACTTTATCTTACTACTAGTTGACCAGATATTATGTTCAGTGTATGTATGTGTGCAAGATTTCAAGCTAACCCGAATGAATCTCACTTTCTTGCTGTTAAAAGAATTTTCAAGTATCTCAAACATACGGTTAACCTTGGTTTATTTTATCCAAAAGGACAATCCTTGGATTTAATCAGTTATTCAGATGCCGACTTTCCTGGTTTCAAATTAGACAGAAAAATCACTTCAGGATTTATTAGGAAAATCCTTAGTATCTTGGTGTAGTAAAAAGAAGAATTCTGTAGCTCTATCCACTGCCGAAGCAGAGTATATAACTGCTGGTAGTTGCTGTGCACAAATTCTGTGGATGAAACACACTCTCTTGGACTATGGATATTATTTTAAGCATGTTTCGATTAACTGTGACAACGCTAGTGCAATAAAAATCTTGAAGAACCCTGTATCTCACTCAAGAACCAAACACATTGATGTAAGGCATCATTTTCTGAGAGATCATTATCAAAAGGGTGATATTTCTCTTGAATTTATCTGCACTGAACATCAATTGGCCGACATTTTCACAAAACCCTTAAGTGTGGATAGGTTATGTTACATTAGGCACGAGCTGGGGATGTTTAATCTTCACTGATAGAAATCCTCACAGATAGAAATCCTCACCGATAGAAATCCTCGCCGAGAGAAATCCTCACTGATAGAAATCCGCACCGATAGAAATCCTCACCGACAGAAATCCTCACCGATAGAAATCCTCACGGATAGAAATCCTCACCGATAGAAATCCTCACCGATAGAAATCCTCACTGATTGAAATCCTCACCGATAGAAATCCTCATCGATAAAAATCATCACCGATAAAGTGCTGTTTTAAATCTTTTGTCTGCCGTCAAGAATGTGAACCGTTTTCTTTTATTTTCTTTTATTTATTTAACTTATGATACCTAAATGATAAAACTATGTCTAAGCTGCTTCTCACTCCACCGAACCCAAAACCTTTTACCTTCGAACCTTAGAACCCGAACCCTCTGCAAACCTGAGATCCCTCGAACCAGCGATGGCAAAAACCAAAATTCCTGTCATCCGAGAAGACTCTGTTGAGCCTAAATCAAAAAGGCAGAAGTCCAAGCCAGAAGCGATTAGTGCTGTTAGAACTAGGTCAGGAAAAGACCAGTAAATCCTCATCTGCAAAATAGAGCTATTGTGGTCGAAAAAGAGCTGTGTGTAGACTGGTTGCTACCCAGCATGTCCTTGGTGCTCGAAGTTCTGGAAGCTCAGAGATGGGTAGACTTCTTTTCAAATAACAACGGTCCCTACTACCCAAAGTTGGTAAAGCAGTTTTACGAGTTCGTAAGCTTATAGAAGTTAGAGAATGAGAACTGAGTATCTTCGTCTGTAAATGGTAAAGTGCTATCATTTTCATCAGTAGAATGGGCTGATTGCTTAAAAGTTCCTCATAAAGGTGTGTCTGGATATGTATCAAGAGCAATGCCACCTACCAGTGACATTTTTGATCATGAGACCGCGTTGAAAGAACTGACTGGTGATGGAACTCCAAGGAAAGTGGTTGCTGCAGAAATGGATGGAGAGAACAGATTACTGTTCAAGTTTGTTCAACATGTATTGATACCAAGGAGAGGAGACTTTTCTAATTTGAGATATCAGGATATCTATCTCCTACATCTTTTGAGACATGATGTCAAAGTCAATTTATGCAGATTGGTGATGAGTCAAATGGATGATATGACAAGGCCGAAATCAAATACTAACGCCCTATTCTTTGCTGAGCTAATTTCTGTAATGATAAAAGTGAAAGGGATAGCTGAGTCTTAAGATGAGACAATTGTAGTGAAAAGAAACTTTTGTATCACTACTAAAATTTTCAAATATATGAAGATTAATTGGAATCCGTGGAGAGGAGAATTGGTCAATGATGACCAAAAGGTATATGATATGTTCAATCCTGTGGATTATCCTTCAAGGCCAAAGGATAAAAGAGATCCAGGTCTAGGACCTGATGAAGAGGAACCTGAGTATAGTGATGAGTCAGAAGAAGAAGGAGAAGAGGAAGAAACTCCTATGGATGAGGGAGGAGATCCTGACTTGCCTCCAAGCCCTATTTCTGAAGTTATGTCTTTAGAAAAGGATGTTCTAGCAGAAGTAGAGACACCTACTAATGAGGAAGAAAAGAATGTCTCTGAATTATCTGATTCTGCTGAATTGAGTCTAAGTCCAGTTATTGGAAGCTCAGTTGTACCTTCTATGGATGAAGAAAGAGAAAGAGGAGAAGCTGTACCTATTCCAGAAAATCATCCTACTGGTACAGAGATAGAAGTTGTTGTGGAAGATTCTGATGAAGAAAGACCATGAGAGAATGTAGTTGCTATATATGAGAATGAACCCATTAAGGGGGAGCATCACACCAAGTTTGGAAATGTTACAGTGACTATTGAGTCTAAAGACTGGGTAGAAGACCCATGTTTTATAGTTTTTGGCTTGGATTATCCTGATTCGGATAATGAAGTATCTTTGAATAGACCAAAGATCAGCTATGACATCAATTCTGAGTTATTACCTGCTGATGTGGTCAGAGTACATGATTTATATGTGCTGAAAGAAAATCTCAAAGTCATTTTTGTAGAAGAAGTAAAGACAATGGAATATTTTTTAGTATCCTCAATTCAATCTGTCATGGCTAACTCTGTAGTCAGTTTAGCTTCTGAAAGAGTATCTACTACAGTCTCTCCTACTGATTTTGTTATAAAGTCTGACCTCGAATCCCTAAAGCATGAGCTGAAGGAATCCTTCAGTGCCTCTGTTGCTGAGATAAAACACTATTTTGGTGAAGAAATGAAGATGTTAGAAAGGTCTTTTGAGATTTCTCTTGGTTGCAATCTGTCAACTTTTGTGGGTGAGCTAATGGAAGAAGTCAAGGAGTGCCAGACTCAAAATTCTAGGCTAGAAGCAGATCTTGAAGCTCTACGGATATCTGTTGTTGCCTTAGACTCTTTCATGAGTTCAAAATCTCAAGCTGATAAGGATTTAGCCTATGTGAAGAGTGTTTTAAGTCAGCTGGTATCGGTGATTGAAGATTTCAAAACATCTGTGAAGGATCATGTCAAAGATTAGGACTCTCAAATGCAAAATCTGAATAGTGGGTTGACCACAAGCTTCAAAGAAACTGTATCCTTCTCTCTTGGTCCTCTAGTTCCAAAACCTGCAATGGATCTGAATCAATTTCGTGCTCTGATGAAGGAGGAGCTTGGTTCTATGTCAACCAGTGGCTCTGTGGACTCATCAGATTTAAGTCGAGTTGTGCTGTCTACCAGGGATTCAGCCAGAGAAATAATGAAAATCGTCCCGGACTAGATGAGAGAGGCCTCTGCTTCTCAAGAAGCAATCAAGAATAAGGTGGATAATGATTTTGAAAAGTTTTATACCAAGAAACAACTGACCAACCATTTCAAACTTCTGCTTGAGAATCTAAAGTTACCTCTAGTGACTCAGGCCTTCATAGAGCAGGTTAGTAAGCTCAGGGAACTTACTCCTGCTTTGGATAAATTCATTGAAAATAGAGATGATTTTGTATCTGCAATGGTGAGAGGAGGAAGCATTATAATGGATTTCAGAAAGCTGTTGCTGCCCTTCCTGCATGTGGATGCCAGACTGGTCATTGTCTCTCCTGCTTTTCCTGCCTCTGCATCTACTACGTCTCCAGTTCAGATGACTCCTGCTCAAGCCATAAGAAGTCTCACACCTATGATCCCTCAAAGGACTTCCCATTACAGGCCCGGCACTATATCAGTTGCTCAGCCCCCTATGATCATTTTTGGAATTCCAAAGTCCTCCCCAGTATCCTCAACACCTGAATTCTCTTCTGATTCCAAAGGGAAAGCTCACTTTGAAGATGTGGATTGATAAAGTGGCAAGGATGTTTGATAGGAATCTTTTTGTTTTTTCTATTCTGTTTATGTATTTTTTTGTCTGATCTAATACAAATGCATTTTTTTTCTCCACTGTCTCAGTTTCTCAGTTTTCTATGTTTGGTTTCCCACTTTTTGATTATCACAAAGGGGGAGACAAGAAATATAAAAGGAGAAATATTTACATGCCTTTGATACTATTTCTTACATTTCCTTCTTTGGTACCAATTCTTTCAAACCTTATCTCTGATACTATTGTATTTAATTCTACTTATGATAATTTTTGATCTATATCTTTCTATTACTATTTCCTCTTTCCTCTGATATTGTCTTCTTTGAAAAAATTGAATATTAATGTTATACTATCTAATACTATATTCTCACTATCTTAAATTGGCCATATCATAAGTTGTGATTATCAAAAAGGGGGATATTGTTGACCTCACCTGTTTTGATAATCCCAATCTTGTATTCATATGTTTTAACAATCCCAATTATGTTTTCATATATTATGATATTCACAATTAATGTTGATCTACACTTTAATACTTTCAAATCGATGATTAAGTTAATAATAATGTTAAAAATAATTTCTGATTTATGTTAATCTCGCTTATCCATGTTTATATAAGTTTTGAAATGATTCTAAGTGAATTAGATGTGTTTTTCATAAGACCGTCAAGTGTACGTATCACTGACCTGGACAGAGCTACCGATATGCATAATAGCCAGAGCTACCGATGGACAGAGCGAGCTATCGATGCACAGAGCTACTGCTGGGCATAGAGCTACCGATGCACAGATCTACCGATGCACAGACCTACGGATGGACAGAGAGCTACCGATGCACAGAGCTACCGATGGACACAGAGCTACCAATGCACGGAGCTACCGATGCACAGAGCTACCGATGGACATCGAGCTACCGATGGACATCGAGCTACTGATAAGAGATACCGATAAGAGCTACCGATAAGAGCTACCGATAAGAGCTATCGATAAGAGCTACCGATAAGAGCCACCGATAAGAGTTTTAAGAGATACCGATGGAAGATCCTACATTGAGTCAACTGTACACGTCTACAAACAAATGGCTACCTATAATGAACTACGAAGTCAAATCCTATATCCTCGACACTGTTTGTTTATTACACTAACAGTTACATTTGTTACATTTGATGAATTTAATGTTATTAAATGATTTATGTTGCCATTTCAGGAAACCGTACCAAGTACAATTGAAAAGCATAATCATTCCTTATTCTCAGAAAAAACAAAAGAAAAAGGGGCATAAAAAAACATCGTGTATGTATCAATAAGAGAGCGAGACAAGAGATATGAAGAGATCGAACACATAGAACACACTGGCAATCAAGCTCAGAACGTGTCAAGAACAACTGGAGAACTTGCACTCACAAGACTACTACTACCAGACTCCAGAACAGAGAGCATACATCGAGCAATCTATGCTAAAGAAGAACTACACAAAACACTTCATTTTCTGAGCTGATAACCAAGCTGAACCTGGAAGCACTGAAAGAAGAAACGATAATCTGTTTTTCAGTCAAATACCAGAGAAGACTCAGAACCATTTCTGATCAAATTCAAAGGAGTCCAGAGCTACACTGCAATCCCCAGAGCCATTCTAAACTCTATATCTTGCTCTAAGTGATTTAGTATTTGCATTACGAGCAGTGTGTGTAGCCTGTTAATTATTACACACACTGTCTCCTGAACCTTAACTGGAGGATTTGTAAATCCTCACTCACAATCTTTACATCCTTTTTTCTTTCTTCCCACTGTGGATAGTGGTAGAGGACGAGTGTGACCTGGACAGCTTTGAGCTGTTGTTTGTTATCCCACGTATAACTGTGGTAGAGGTCTCTTGACCTGAACAGTGTGATCACTGTTGTTAACCCATATCCAGGGTGTGGATCACTTTATATAAATTTTGAGAGGAATAAGTCTCGTCTTGAGACTGAACCTCTTGGTTAACTCTTGTGTTTTTAGTTACAACCTATATCCATACTATATACATTTATTTCATATTCTACTGCTATTACTTTGAAATATAATTTATTTTCAAATCTACTTTGATAGTTAAACTCGCAATGTTTATATTTTTTATAAACCAGTAAGTTAGTTTCAAAAGTTAATCTAATCATCAGATTAAGTTAACTGATAATTAATCAATCTTTGAGAAACTAATTGAACCTTTATAATCTGTATAAATTCATTACAGTTTAATTTGTTTTTGAAATAGGGGGATTTTAATAGAAATTGTTTTTAGCAGAAATTTTTATTGGAACTCAATTCACCGCCTCTCGAGTGTCCAATCCGACCAACAATTCATATTTATTAATATTTTTTAATTAAATATTAATTTTACTTTAAAGGGGATTCTATGTTTGATGGTGTAGTTGATACACAATAACATTTTTCTTTGGAAACTTATGTTGCACACAACATTGAGTTATACCAAGAAATAATATAGTAATATTATTATTTTAAATACTAGTTAGTACCTAAAAATTGTATTCATGAGAATGAATAGAACTAACTAAAATATTTTTTTTAATTTTTTTAAATGTTTTAAAATTTATCGAACAAATTTTGGTGTCTTAAAATGTGAATGAATCCAATTTTAAGCACAAATACTCTAATATTCTTTAAAAGGTTGATTTACTTCCTTTTAATGGAGAAACCTTTTTAAATATAGTTATTTTGTCCATTTTATATATTATATTTTACAAAATAAAATTCTTCTTTCTAATTAGAACTTCAAAATTTACTTTGGGTAAATTTTTGGTATTTTTATGATAATGTTCATTTTTTAATGAATAGTGAAAAATACTGTATTTAAATTAAAAAATTCCTTCTAATAGTATTTATTTATATGGTTAGATTGTATTTTTAAATAGTTTTAAAGTTTAATTAGATTATTCTATTACCTTTTAATCCAACGTTTGTCATTGGAAGTAATTTCAATTTGAAATTGGATATAAACAATTGACATTCTTTTGATAGTTATTATTTCTTAAAAACAGGCTTTTGGTTTTGACAACGAGAATGAATTTTAAATTAATTTATACCCATTTTGTGTTATTAATATGGAAAAATGTATTTCATAATTGAAATCAGGAGTTCAATATTTTTTAAAAAGGTAACTTTTATTTTTAGTCATTATGAATATTTACTTCAGTAAATATTTTATTTACCATGGTTAAAAGATAAATCTTTTATATAATGGTAAACAAATAATATTATAAAAATATTAAATTACCCTAAAATATGTACTAATCCAATTGGATGATACATGGATAACAATGGTAATCCTTGGGTCGATTTCGGGACCCCTTGGAGCCACATGGGAGTGATAATGACACTATATATTCATTAATTTAAAGTAAAGGAAAAAATGATATAAACATATATATTATAGTAAAAATATTTTTACATTAGGTTATATAAGTTATATAATCGTATATAAATATTAATTTGAAATTTAAGAATATTTTCTAAATTATGGTTTTTTATTTTTAATTTTTATACATAAAAGAAATATAATTATTTATGAAAAAATAATGATGTAGTGTTCAGCTCATTAATGAATTATTTTAAAAAATAAGGTTATAAAAATTAAAACAATATATAAAACCTATAAAATTATTATTTTATTATTTTATTTCGAACACTAGTCATATTATCTTTGAAATTATTGCTTTTTGGTCCTTTTTTAACCCAAAATAAGTTTATAATAAAATAATACTTTCAAACTTCCCTAAAGAGCCCCTCCACCCCTTTATAAAAATCCCTCACCTCTACCCCATTACTCAAACCTCTCAAGCCCCTTGGCTCATGAAAACTATCCCCAATTAATATCCATACATCCCTATAGTCCTCTTAGTAGCCATCCCATAAGCATAATAAAATTTAAGTAAACCGTTTGTTTCAAACCAAAAAAAGATACCTGATTTAAAGGTTACATCTTCTCTTAAGTGATTTTCTTTTATTTTACTTCTCCAACCCCCTAAAATATCTTTATTACATTATTTTATAAAAAAAAAGTATCTTAAATGTACTAGTTTGTTTTTATGAGAATAATTCTATCTACTCTTACACACACCACAATCTAATGTATACGAACATACTGTTTCTCTACAAGGCAAACTACTGCCTCACGAAATGATGATTGTTCAATATTCGTCTTACCCATCTCATGGTGGCCACTATGATGGAAAACTAATTATATATGACATATATTTTATTTTATTTTATCAATATGATTATTTAATTTTCATTTAGAACATTCCTTTATGATTTTCATGTAGTATAAATATGATAATTTAATTTGAGGAAGTGCGGACTATCGCCCCCTCAACGTGATATGAATCATTCATACCACACACGGAACATATAAATTATGGTGTTTATGAAATTAAAAAACATATATAAAATATGATACTATTATGTAATTTTATTATACCTATGTATCAGTAATATTTCTTTTCATTTAAAATAAAAGAATAAATAAAAGTAGTGTTCATGCTTACGTACGGCTTATCGTCTCCATGAACGATGAATTTCATTTATTATGTACAAATGATAGGGACTATTATAAATAAATATATATTGGATTTATATTATGCATATGATATCTAAATCTTGAATATTATTTTGGAGATAATTTACTTTTGACCCCATGGAAAACTTGTAATTATAACATGTTCACTTTTTTTAATCAAGTTCCGAACATCAACAAAATGTCCGATATGATCTCAAATAATTAAATAATTATTATATAAAGAAAATAAGTGATATAAAAGGAATAATAAACTTGAAAAAGGTTCTTAAGAAAGTAGAAATTATCATTTTCTAATTATTCGAGAATAAAAAATAATCTTATAAGACAAGTCGAACTTGAGGTAAGAGGTTTTCATCTCACTTTTTTTTCTCGTGAGATTCATGATATAATTTTCACTACTTCCTTTTATGTGTAGTATGTAATACCCATTATTGTAATATTTTTGTAAAATAATTTAATTTATGGGTATTTACATATTCATTTTATTATTCTTCTTTCATGGTATGTATGGTTCGTAAGATTCCAAATCGGTAAGGGAACTTTTCACCACACTCTTTTAGTCAAACACTTCTTTTATGTAATGTGTTTAAATTTCCATTTTCATATGTTGGGATATGTTCTTATATATCCTTATTTCTGAAAAATTTATTTCCATGTGATTATAAATCCTTTTCTCTCTCATCAACTCATTTTTTGAATTTTAAAGGGACGTCATTAGGCTGTCGATTTTTTGTAGGATAATTTCGTAACCCAATTTCAATTATTTGGGTTAAACATCTATTTATTGATTATTTCATGCTATAAATATGTGTTAATGACCTATTATTTTTTTAAACATAATATCCATATATATGGTGTGTATTTATATTTGTCACACGTATTTATTTCATTAATTTATCCTTTAATCTAATGGTATGATCATTGTAAGATATTTTATCTCAATTTACATTCCATTGAGACTTAATTGTTGTTATGAACCAATTCACTTTTATATGGTGTACATACTTCCATTTGAAATATTATATCATGAATATCATTAGACTCTTGATATTATATGTGTTTTTGTTTTATTCTTTAATTAGGTTTAGTCAAGTGTTTCTTAAGTGTTAAGAGACTATTTAACTAAAAAATTATTTTAAAAGATTTTAAATATTTATTCATCTAAATATTTCTCATTAATTTCCATGTTTTAAAAATGTTTTTAGAGATTTATTTATATGGACATTAATGTTTTAAAATTTTAATTCTATTTAAAGCTTCAATGTGGTATGGGACACTTTGATTCAAAATTATCTTTATTAAATGTTTTAAATTGTTTTAAAAATGGATTCATAAAGAATTTATTGAATAAATATCTTGAAATGATATATTTTGATTGCAATGGGAAAATTTTATCTTTTATTTTATTCTTGTTTTATGTCTTATTAATTAGTTATGGTTATTGGGTATTGTTTATGCATATGACTGGTTCCGTGATAAACCTAGGGCGGGTGAGCCCAAGATAGCTCTCCAATTCATTAGGTAACATAAAAGAGGTAAAAATTAATGTTTAGCCTAATATATTTTAATAATATACTATGATGGGTATTCCAAGTGTCACTCCCTATATTTATGTGAAATCTACAATTTAATTATGCTATGAATTCCAAAATTTACTTTAATGATCTGTGATTTATGCATGTTATTCATAAATATTATGATTTCGTAAGGTATGTTATGATTGAATAGTATGGTTTCATTGAGTTGTATTTGTTGATGGGAAAATGTTTTCCTTACTTATTGTATAACCCTTACTAATATTTTTATTTCATACTATGTTTTTGAAATGTTGTCCATAGGACTTAAAGATGAATAGGGTCATGGATGGGATAATGGAAAATTCATGCTATATAAAACATGAAACTAGACATGTTTATTTTCAAGAGTTTTTATTTAAAAAAAAAATTGGATACTAAGTAGTATTGTGTATATATTATATTCAAGGTATTATGTAACAGTAATAACCAAATTCTCTAAAACTCTAAACTTGAAAACATACTCAATGGGAATTCGGGACACAATTTAGGATTATGTAATTTTTAAGGCTGTTTATTTATAAGGAGTCATGAGATTTGGGCCACGACTATATGTACCATCCGATATATAGTTTAAAAATATCTTATTAATGACACCAAATTCTAAACCTTATCTATTCACCCATAGATCACAAAGATATATCGATATCTTTGAGGACATTATTTGTGGGTTAATATGAAGAAGGAGATTGTTGAATATACATAAAAGTTCCTTTTATGTCGGCAAGTGATTTTTTGAAAGGAAAAACTATAAAGGGATAATTCCACTATTACCCATACCAACATGGTGGTGAGAAAAAAACCATGGAAATTTCCAATGGACATCCAAAGACATCTCGTGGGAACAATTATCTATGGGTCATTTTGGATGGTCTTAGAATGAAAACTCACTATATCATAATTTGAGAGGTTTTCTCACTAGATCAAATTGAGAATATATACATAAAATAAGTGGTAAGGCTACATAGATTACCACTATTAATTGTATCTGATTATGATCCAAGATTCACCTACTTGTTTAGGAAAAGTCTCTAATATTATTTGAAAACAAAGCCGATCTTCAGTACACCATATTATCCCCAAACTGATTTCCAATTTGAGAGAATTATTCAGAAATTGGAGGACATGTTGAGAGTGTGTTATATGGTCTTCAAAGGAGGATGAGACTAATATATTTCTATTGTCAAATTCTCCAACAACAACTGTTTTGACTACAACATCCAAATGGCTCCATTTGAAGCTCTTTATGGAAAAATATTCAGAACACTAGCATTCTAGGATGAAGTTTGTGAACATAAGCTACTAGGACCAGGAATGGTTGAAGAAATAGTGGAGAAGTTGAAAACCATTCAACTAAACATCAAGGAATGAAAAAGATGGAAATAGAGACATGTAGACAATTGTCGACGGGACCTTTAGTTTAAGGCTAGATACATAGAATTCCTCAACATATCTCCATGGAATAAGATCATTTGATTTGGGAATTATGGAAAGCTATGTCTGGGGTATATTGACCCCTTTCATATCGTTGGGCATTTTAGAGTAATGAAATATTTACTAGCACTTCTAGCAACCATGTCTCATGTTCCAGAATTATTCAATTTATCCCTCATAGGAACTGATTTTAGAGGAAGTACAATTGGAGAATGATCTCTCTTATGAGGAGAATCCAATGAGGATCTTAGATTTTAGAGATAAAGTACTACATCAAAAGAACACTCACCTGGTCAAAGTACTATAGATGAACCATAATTACAAGGAGGCAAAATTGGAACTTGATGAAGAAATAAAGGATAAATACCCTCTCCTATTTTCCCCATAGTTTGTAAAATGAACTTTCAAGGGGGAAATTTCATAAGGGGGAATAATTTAACAACACAAAATTTTATCAATGTAAATTCACTTATTATAATTATGTCATATAGTATAATCACATAAAATCACATTAATAACCCAATACAGTCTTTATAAATGAATATTGAATGAAATAAGATGTATTTAGAAATGTTAAGGAACCTGTACCAAGGGAATGCTAACATGACCATTGGAATATTAATGTGGCCCATATTAAGAGTTAATCTGCCAATATAACTATATCCTCACCCAAGAAGTTATAAATATATTTTTTCTATATTATAAATGAAAATATGGTATAATTTTCTCAATATATAAGTAAATAAATGTTTTTTTAAATTATTAATTAAGTGTTGATATTTTTATAAAACATACATGTTTATTTTCAATTTGATAATTAATATAATATTTTAAAAGAAAATTTATTTCCAAATTTGTTTTTAAATTTATATATTTTTTCTAATGATTATAATATAATTTTAGGATACCTTAATTAATTTTTCAAAGTGTTATAAATTCAATTTTATTATTAAAATATCTATTTTCTAGGTAAATGATGATTTCAATTAAAAAACAAATTTATATAATTTAGAAAATTATTTCCAAAAAATTGAGCCCATTTCTTAATTCTACACATCAAAAATGGGTAGGGTTAATTTTTCATATTTTTCTAAAATAGTTGAATTTTTTATGAATAGTAAGTTATGGTAATTGACAGTATATACACATTATAAGTAAAATAAGCTATTCCTTGAGTAATCACTGATGTAGGAACAATAATTTACTACTTACCTTCATTATTTTATTAAATTTGGTTATAGTTCACATATTATTTATTTCCTTGATCCAAAATAATAATCTAACGAATAAAATACTCAACACCCCTCTACTCCACTATAAATACCACCACTCAACTCCACTTCTCCTAACACCTCTCAAGATTATATCCATGTACAAATTATTTCAAATACTCTTCCAAATACCCTAACCCTCATCCATTATCTCTTGGTCTAAAAATGCATTTCCCTATGTAGGTTTCCAAGGGGGAGAAATTCAAATGGTAAATTCCACTTTCCTTTTCCATTAATTTATTTTTATGTTATTTTATTATTCTATATTTACCTCCCCTAATTGAATTTAAATTTTAACTTTAGTATTTCAAATATAATGTTATTTTATTATGTTAATGGAATAATCCATCCTCAATTCTTTCCTTCTTATTTTGTTCAAAAAAATGAAAACATCGTATGTGATGTGTTAATTTATCAGATTTAAGGATGAAAAGTTGTGAATTTCTATTATAGTCTTAAAATATGGTCATGAAACCATTTTTATGGTTAAAATAGTTTATTATTTATCTATTATTTATTATTTATTATTTTTTAACCATTATATATACATGAAATTAAATAATTGAACAAAACAAGTTCATGATGACTGAGAAATAGCTAAATTATTCTAAATAATTATAAATAATGTCTTATTTAATGATTCATCCTCATGAAAATAACCAAATTATTTATATGAATGTTTAATATTATTTATGTTCACTAATGAAATATAACATAAAATCTGGACAACCATTCTCATTATACAAGATTTTTCAAGCATGTAATCAAGTAAACCGATCATGAAAACCAAGGAAGCGAACACCCTTGAACAATAAAATTGTATCTTATAACTCCCAAAAAAGGACATAAATAAAAATAATAAAATTATAATAAATCTAACACATGTATAAAAGGTTATGTATTAATTAATTTACGCAATGTATTCGTTGTTTAGGACATTAAAATCAAGTACATAACCATTTCAGACATAATGTAGGTGATATTTTTTGAACATCCATATTTACTTCAGGTTACATTTTCCCTAATTTTAACCTTTGTAACTCATATTTTTTTTATTTAATTCTTATACTTTTTTTATATGTTCCATAATTATTTATCGATATCATATCAAAATTCTTTAATGGGTTAATACATGTCTTAATAAGGTTCCCTTCTTAAATATTCCTGAAAATCATAAAATCGGTGTGCCAAGATAGTTCTCTAATGCATTGGGTAATGTTTAATCTCTTGATATGTCATGTGGAATGGTCATTCTGGTTATATTTGACTCAAGCTCCATGTGAAATGGTCTTGGTGGTTTTCCATGACTTATGTTCCTCCATGTTCAATGGGCTAAGACTCATGATAAATTCATGTTTTATGTTTCTTCCACATTAAAATGTTTCCATGATTATATGATCCCATGTTTTATATGTTATTATTCCATATGTTTATTCTTGTTCTATGACTTTTATATCATTACATTGTGCATTATAACCCATTTGCTAATATTTATTATTATTTTTATTTCCTTACTAAGATTTCTAGCTTACCCCTTTGTTCGTGCGTTCCCCTAGGTTATTCTATGTACATATAAGGGATAAAATCGAGTTAGTAGATCTCTATGGAGATTAAATCAATGATATTTTAATTTTGGTTTAATATAGTTTAATTAAGTACCAAATCTCTAAGAAACTATGCTTTATTATCCTTGGATCGTAATTTTATGTTTAATTATGCTTAATATCATGTAGTAGTTTGGGTAAAATTATAGGGTTTCTATAGTTGATATCAGAGAAAAACGTTAGTTATTTTGTGATTAGGATTAAGGAACTATAGAAAAATCCATAGGGATAAGACTACAAAAACATATCTAGATTTTCTTAAGTATAGGGTAAGTTTTTTATCATGATAATACATCCATAGCTGGATACTACAAGTGGATGTGGTTTTAGACTAGATGTACCTAGGTTTAAAAACTTAAACAAGGTGTTATCTACTAGATTTAGGGTAACTTGGTACATGAAAATGGGTCTTACAATGCAAATAGTTTGACACTCTCATGGTATATTATTTTTAAAATTCATAATCTCACTAAGAACATTTATTAAATAAAAAAAGTCAATAAGTGTATATGATAGGAAATAGATATTGAATAACCTATATTGAAACCTAGGAATCACAAGCTAGGATATAATTGTCCTTTACAATCTTATCTTTTTATGTTCAATGTTTCTTTTTTTCATTCTTATTATCTAAGTATTGAAGCCCCTAATTGCCCTTTATTTTTCATAGTTAATGGATAGAAATAAAAGAATACATGCCAATAAAAAATGTAATTGGAAATGTGATGATTTCCCTAACGAATTGAAAAATATTATGGGAATGGGAGATCAAAAATTCATGTAAATTCTTACTCAATTAAATCAATTTATGAATAATAACATGAATAGGGTGAAAGGACCTCCTTCCCTAAGTAGATATCAAGTTTCCATAAAAACCTTTATAGAGAAAAGGCCTCCCATGTTTAGTAGATATTTTGATCCCCTCCTCACAGAACAATGTATTTAATCCATTGAGAATATATTCTTTATCCTCAAGTGATTAAAATAATTTAAAGATGTTACTATAGATTATCATTTTGATGAGGAAAGAAATCAGTGGTAGACACCAATGAAGAACAAAAAGTCCAAATAAGAAATTGATTTCATGGAATGGGAGGATTTCATGATTTGTTTTCAATCAATATGTTTTCAAAACCATCAATTTTAATATGGAAGGATAATTTATTGGACTAAAGAAGGAGGAAGTTGTCTCTATCGAGGATAATAAAGAAAACATCAAAAGGCTTGTAAGATATTCCTCTATTTGTTTCATAAAAATCGAAATCAATATGAATCATTTCTTTAGTGTACTAAAGATGAATTTATGAAAAGTATTGACAATTAAGGAATTATATAGCAATGAGAATATTGTCTCTTGTGACCATAAAATTTAATCATAGATTAGAGACTCTTAGTGGTCTTGTGTTATTGAAAAAAAGTAAAAAATGGATTTTAATATGGGTGATACATTCATTAATGGAATGAAGACCCAACATCACTTTTGACAAAATTGTGGGAAGAAGCATCCTGAGATCTATCTAAAGGCAACCATCAAATTCTTCAAATCTGTAAGTGTGGGGAATATGGATACAAAATAATTAAGGGATATGAAGAATCTCGCTAATGTGAATGAATAAGGGATGGTTCAGATAAACACTAAACCTATAGTGTAGTGTTATAATTAAAATTAACAATGGAATTTTGTGAATATACTATTTAATTTTGATTCTTTTCATTATTTAATATCATTCAATTTTAGTTGAAATTTTTTGAAACCACCTCAAAATATGGAGGTTGAGATATATATGAGAATAGAAAATTAAGAAATTAATGTACCCAAGGGATAAAACTCTACCTGAGTCAATGTTTGGGGGATGAACCTCCCAAAAAATATTTTCATACTCCCTTTTTTAGAGTTTGATTATATTTTTGGTATAGATTTTATATCATTATATAAAGTCAATATCAACTATAGGGAAAGGGAGGTCATTCTTCACATCCTGAAGAATACTATAATTATGTTCTACTATAGAGAGTAGGATTAATCTCCTTCAAAATTATTGTATCATGTGTTGATATTGTTTCCATATGAGAAAGAATACCTAGCTAAAACTATTGAGATAAATGAGAGAATCTTGGTCGAAGACATGCCCATTGTGAGGGGTTATGCTGATGTGTTCCCTATATAGTTTTTTAGTCTTCCTACTAGTAGAGAGGTTGAGTTCTCAATTGAAATTATTATTGGATATTTACCTATATCAAAGACATGTTATATAATTAATTCCACTAAGATAGAAGAGATAATTAAGCAGTTACAAAAATATTGAAAAGCATTTTATAGTTCAGAGTGCTTCACCATGGGGTTCTCTTGTCTTTTTCATCAAGAAAAAGGATGCATCAATGCTCTAATTTATTGGTTATTATGATCTCTAAAAAAATAATAAAGAACGAGAATCCCCTATCACTGCTAAATGACTTGTTTTATCTACTATGTGGGGCTAGTTATTTCTCTTACGTGGACCTTGTTCGGGAAATCACCAATTAATGTCGAGGAAGGTAGATATTCCCAAGGCGGCCTTTAAAATGATGTATGGACACTATTATTTCATATTGATTCCATTTATACTAATTAATTCTTCATAAATATTCATGGAATTAATTAATTATGTCTTTAGATATTACCTCGACAAATATTTTGTAGTCTTTATTGATGATATTCTGATATACTCCAAGATAAAGGTGGAATAAAGGGAGTATTTAAATAATCTTTTAAAGAGTTTGAAAATGAATGAAATTTGTTATAATTACAATAAATATGAGTTCAAGATGAAGGAATTACTTTTTTGGGGTATGTTATCACCATCGAAGGGATATATGTGAACCCTTCTAATAAACAGGAAAATGAAGATTTTCCTTGGCCAATATCTGATATGGAGATCCACAACATTCTTGGTCTATCTAGGTATTACTGATTATTTAGGAGGATCTTTTCCGGATTGTCAATCCCACTGAACAACCAAACTCAAAAGGGAGTGAAATTTTTCTGGACTAGTGAATGTGAAAACCCCATTAAAGTGTTTAAAAGGAGGCTTATCATTATAGTAGGTCTCAGACTAAGAATAGGGGCAGAACTCTGTGTGGTTCATAATGATGATTCAATAGTGGGATTTTATTGTGTGCTTATGAAAAGTGATCAATTGATATAATACACCTTATGGATGTGGAAAATCATGAGAAAAACTATCCCATGCATGATTTGGAGTGTGAAACTATTATCTTTGCACTAAAAATCAAGAAGAATTATCTCAATGGGGATAGGTGTGATATATATAATGATCACAATAGCCTCAAATATATATTAACATAGAATTATATTAATATTCCGAAACTAATATGGTTATATCTCATCATTGATTATGTTTTCTCAATCCACTACCATTCTGGTAAGGAAAATAAAGTCGTGGATGCTCTACGCTGAAAAGATAATGCATCATTAACAATGATTAGAATTTAGAAGAACCCAATATTCTTATACTTCCAAAGGATGGTCATGGGAATCACTATGTAAGGAACATTATCAATCCTTTTTCAAATTATTGTTCAACCATACCTTATAGAGAAAATAAAGGATGCTCAAAGAAATGATGTGGAAATTCATAAAAAGGAGAAAGCTATCATAAATGGGAAATATTTAGACATCCAAATGGATGAGGAAGGAGTCATAATATTTGGGTCATGACTATGTGTACTATCCAATATAGAGACATAGAAAGATCTTCAAAATGACCCACATAGCTCATCTTTATCTATTCACCCATGGAGCAAAAAAATATATCGAGATCTCTAAGAGCATAGTTTTTGGAAAATATGTAGAAGGAGATCAATGAATATGTATCAAATTACATTGTATGTCTACATGTAAAAGAAAAAAGGGAAAACTTCTAAAGGAATTATGCAACCATTTCCCATACCAACATGGAGGTGAGAAAAAATCACCATATAATTTTTCACTGGACATCCAATGTCATCACTTGAGGAAAATTTTATATTGGTCATTTTGTATATTCTTACAAAGACAAATCACATTATCATAATTAGATTGAAGTTATAACTAGCTAAAATTTCATAGATATTCATCAAATAAATGGTAAGGATATATATATTGCGACTACTGATTATATGTAATAAAGATCCAATACTCAACTCCAAGTTCTAGAAAAGTCATTTACATTCTCTGAACATTGAGTTAAGATTTAGTAAAACCTATCATCCTCAAACTGACGTCAATCTGAGATAACTATTCATACATTAGAGGAAATGTGGAGGGTGTGTTCTACGGACTTCAAAGGAGGATGAGACCAACAACATCCACTAGTCGAATTATCATACAATAATAGTTTTTACTATAGCGTCTAAATGACTCCATATGAAGCCCTTTATGGGAAAATATTCAGAACACTTGTGTGCTGGGATGAATTCGGTGAATGTAGGATACTAGGACTATAAATAGTTAATGAAATTGTGGAGAAGGTGAAAAACATTCTATAACACATCACGGTATCCCAAATTTGACAAAATATCTATATAGAAAATTGTCAATGGGACCTTGGGTTTAGAACTGGAGACAGTTAATTCTCCACATATCTACATTTAAGAGGATCAAGAGATTTGGGAATTAAGGAATGTTAGTTCCGTGGTACATCTGCCCCTTTGAGATCTATGACCATGTCAGAGTCATGGCCTATTGACTAGCACTTCCAGCTATAATTTCTAAAGTACGGGATGTATTCAATGTATCCCTCACATGAACTAAATACAAATGTGGTGCAATTTGAGAATGATCCCCCTTATCAGGAGAATCCTGTGAAGATATTGGATTGTACAGATAAATTTCTATGCAAAAGACTACTCATCTAGTCAATGTATTATGTTGGAACCACAAGTACAAAGAGGTAACATTGGTACCAGAGGAAACAATGTAGGAGATATACAATTACCTATTTTTTCTATAGATTGTAAGATGAAATATCTAGGGTGAAATTTCATAAGGGGGGAGAATTTAATGACCCAAAATTTTATCAATTTTAATTTTGTTATTATATTTATTTCATATAGTATAATCACATAAAACAACATTAAGAACAGAATACAATATTTATATATGAATATTGAATGAAATTAGATGTATTTCTTGAAGTTAAAAAATCTAAACCAATGGAATATTATCTTGACCTTTAGAATAGTAATGTGTCCCATATAAATAGTAAAACAAACAAATATAATAACCAAACCCAAGAAGTTATAATAAATTTTTTCTATCTTATAAATGAAAATATGAAAAAAATTATATCTTATTTTAAGTATAAAAATGTTTTTTAAAATTATTAATTAAGTGTTTCTATTTTTATAAAATATAAATGTTTATTTTCTATTTGAAAATTATTATATTTTTTAAAGAAAATTTATTTCCATAAAATGTACTCATAATTTTTTTACAATTATAAGATAATTTTATGAGACCTTAACAAAAATTTCAAAGTGTTATAAAGTCTGTTTAAATTTTAAATTTTTTTATTTCCAAGTAAATAATGATTTTAATTAAAAATTAAATTTCCCATATTTAGAATATTATTTTCATAAAATTAAGTCTTTTTTTAATCCTACACATATAAGAATAGTTATGGGAATTTTTTATTTTTTTCCAAAATAGTTAATTTTTTTGGTGAATAGTAAGGTATAGTAATTTATTATATATATATATATATATTATTTGTTAAATAAACTGTTACTTGGGTAATAAATGATGTAATAACCATAATATCTAACATAACTACATTATTTTTTTAAATTTGATGATAATTCTCCAAATATTTACATTATTTAGCCAAAATAATAAACTAAAGAATGAAATAATTAGAAAACATCCCTCTCCTCTACTATTAATACCACACCTCACCTCCTCTTCTTCTCACGCTTCTGTTGATTCTCTTTTTCATCATAGAGTCTAATGACTAAAAAAGGGGAATACCTTAGCACAAAGAGATTCATCCCTTGAAGAAACATAAAAAAATTGACAAAAGCATGAATGGGGATTTGTTTCCACATTGGTCACGCAAGTTTCATCATGGTCGTGCAAGTATACTTGCGCACCACATATTGGTCATGCAAGTTACTTGCGCACCCTTTTTGATTTTCACCCAAGGACTTTAGTAGCCTATAAATACCCTATGTAGGCCCCCATTTCGAGGAAGTAAAATTCCAAAAGTCATATTTAAGATATCGACGCCCTAGTCTCTACTTGAAGTCTTCAAGATACTTATAAGGTAATTTCTTACCTATAATGGAAGATCTAAAGAAGGGAAACAAGGCCTATGTTTTGGAATTCATCAACAGTTGCGTGCCTAAATGTCTAACCCTTAAGGGAAAATGGCTACACTTACACGCCGCCTTATCCCTTCAATAGAACTTGTGCGCCACTCTTTTGGAATCCTCTAGGGATAATACTAAGGTCTTGAGCCAATCCTCGCCCAAGTATTACAGTATGGGTTGACCGTCGCGCAAGTACACATGTGTCGCACAAGTATACTTTCTCGACCAGTACTTGCGCGCCCAAACAGGACTTGCGCGCCTACCTCTTTTTGGGCGCCTCTCCAACTTATTCAATTATTTTCTTCAAATCCACCTCTCATCTTCCAAATTTAGCCTTCAAACCCATCTTTAAAGTCATTTATGACATGGTTCCTTTGTTGGCTTCCTTATCTGAAATGAATTCTGTGGAATATCACTCAAAACCTTGTGATTTACATATCTTTATGTCAATAATGTTAGAGATTTACTCCATTCAAACTCATCCTCTAATATGAGAAGATCTTTAATATGGTCATCCTCCTTAAGAGTAATGCCCATGTCTTAAATTATTTTTATATGGGTCTTCTTCTCAGGAGTAAGTCCCAATCATAATTCCCTAATGTGTTCCACCTTTTAAAGAGTAATACCTAGTCCAATTTCCCAAATATGGACATCCTCCTTAGGAGTAAGCCCCAAATTCTCAAATTCTCTAACATATGCCTCCTTTTCAAGAAAAATCCCCAGCCATAATTCCCTTGAACTTGGGCCTCCTTTTTAGGAGTATTCCCCAGTTCTCAAGTCCCTTTAACCTGGGCCTCCTTCTCATGAATAAGCCCCAGTCATAATTTCTCTTAACCAGTCTTCATTTCTTTTGATATGGGATTCCTTCTCAGGAATAAAACCCAATCATAAATCCCCTCTAATTTGAGCATACTTCATAGGATTAAGTCCTAAGTTAAGTATCCAAATCTTCATTAAGCACATATACCTTTATAGACCTTGTTCTTGGGCTTCTCTCCTAAAGTAAGTCCCATTCTTTTTCTCTTTGGGCAGTCATACGTACGTAAGCCTCACATCATTTCCTGTGACTACATATTTCATGGCACAAATCATATGGTTTACTGATACCACTTTTTTATCACACCAAACATGACTCACATGTGCTTAGAGTGTAAAATTAACCACGACACATCTCTTTGGCCCATTAATCAGTCGTAAGCCCCACATTTCTTACTCGAACTACATGGACTTTGATCTCTGCCTTAGAAGCAGAGTATGTAGGAAGCCTTTATGAGGTTCAAGCCCATCACCCATTAATTATCATCTGTCCCATATGACGTTAAACTATATCTTAATTCCCGAACTACGTGGGTTCTGATTCTTTTTCTAAATAAGGATATGTAGGTAGCCCATCAATGGGTATGATCCCGACTCTGAAATAATCCATGTACTTCTAAATGACAATAAAATTCAACTGTCCCACTGAGTGGATTTAAAACCAGTATGGTTATCATAATGGCCCAGAGATTTATATATAATGTGTTGAAGGATACCATTGAATAAGAATATATAACAAATACAGATGACTCTCTATGGATGAAGAACCTCAAATACATAGAAAAGATTCTCTAAATCTCATACATATTAATGATTTATTTTCATATCTAAAGGAAATCTCATATTCATACTTGGTAATTTAATATGGATTCACAAATAGAACTTAAATATATAAAGAGAGTCCCAGAGTAGAAAATAATTCCCCCCAAAAAGGTGTGATGAGTCTGACATCCCATCCTCTTGACCAATGCAAATTCTTAAGCCTCATCGATTCAAAACTAATGAGAACTTACCTTTGGAAAGTAGCCCCAAATGGATATAGAATCATTGGATGTTTCTGGTTCTACGAACAAACCTGTTAGAAACCGATTGGAATGTTTGAACATTAAACAATCAAAGTCATCCCCATTTCCAGAGGAAATAAAAAATTGTGAACCTGACGTGAATTCTTAACCAAGTTAAATGATGTTTTAATTATTTGTTATGACCCTATTTAACTTAATTTGAGGGCCAATAAATAAATCAATAACATATGTACTCATCCAAAAGATGTGGTGGCTGAAATTAACTTGATTATGTCTATTATATCAAACAGGCACTCCTTTTCAAGATATCTCTATGTTATAGAAATAGCTTCGCTAAAGTTCACACCTATGAATGCATCTGCTGCTACTTCTGCTATATCCTCATCCACTCTAAGGATGAAATCACCTACTCAATGTCTTCAATGATGGGTCGCAAATGCATTGGTTAAGGAATACTATCAATATGGTACTATTTCGACTCTAGAGGATGCTCGACAAGCCCTCCAGGTCAATAATTCACCCTGGTTGTCTGGACAACGATGACTAGTGATCAAGAAACAGGTGGTTCTAACCATCGTCTCAAACCATTTTGGGTCATTATCCCCAGAATGCAATCACCAGTCTCTCCCATATTATGATGAGGTGAATTATAGGGTCACTCAAGGGCATTATTCAAGGAGATAAGAGTCATTCCTCAAGGATCCCATCATTAATCATCGCCAGACTCGTGCGGCAGTGCACCCTCAACATGATAAGGGTATCAACTTTAGGGGTTGAGATCATGTTCCTTAGACCCGAGCATGCAAGATGAACAGCATAGGTTAAATCTGGTCAATAGGGAGTAGGTTCTAACTTCTTCCCCCTCTAGAGAACTACATCAAGCCAATTTTATGGAAAATAACACGCCAATCCTGCCAGGCAATTTAAGTGAAGTATTATAGGCTAGCATATACACCAGTTTATAACTCATCAACCAGTAAGCTGGCTCGTCTGCCTACACCCAAAGAAGCTCTCCAATCTAAAATGGTGGCAACTGATAAGCAGGGACATATACGTGTTTACAATCAACAATTCTATCAGCAGTCTCGTATGCCAGTATTGAAGGAAACTCATTAACCATACTTGACGAATAATACACAACAGACACATACACCTACCAATGTTAATAAATCCTGCCAACAGTCTTGTTTGGTAGCATGCTGAGAAGTCAATCAGAAAGCCCCGATAACAAAATTGGAGCAGACTCAACTCTCTGCCCCCACATATGAGTACTGTCAGAATTCATTGGTATGAAAAAGGAGGACATGAGAAGGAACACACATCTAATCGAAGCACGGAATGGACGTATATTCTCATTCTAGAAGCAGAAGTCGCCAAAAACATTCTGATGATGATGAAAGAGCAGAATCAATTCCCTGCTCATATTCTGGATGCATGCTAGAATATTATAACAGCTTCAGCTGCATCTTAGGGAAATAAAAAAAAGGTGTCCTTACTAGTGGAGTGACACATCAACATATCACTTCGAAACAGATAGAAACCTCTATTCTATTCCAAGAGGGTTATGGTGAATACTCCCTCATATCATACGGATAGTCAAGTCAGGCACCTACACTGGATTTTAATAGAGATAATCAGCCGAACCTAACTATTTCTCCTAAGAAGGCACATACACCTGCCCATAATAACCATTTTCATCAATAAGTGGTTTTCAATGTCAGTAATAATGTGTCTAAGAAAAATACCCGTTCAACACAATCATAAAATCAAGAGCCAATTTGTGATAAGTCCTTGCTCGATGCCGGAGTTCTTGATGCCCTCAGACAATTACCTATTGGAACTCATGATTATACTTTATCTTTTCCCAATAGTGGGAACATTAATTCTGAAGGTTTGTATCAAAAACTTCCTCATGAAGGATTGCTTCATGAAAGTTTGGTCGATCTTGAAGTATCATCTTCATATGAGAGTCACGACAACCCTCTACGTGGCCAGAAGATCAAGGCGAAAAATGTTTCATCATTTTCTATAACCCACCATAGTGGTCCTCCCCATGATGATGAATTTAGCTGTGAAAGTCCTCTCTGCAGTAGTAATTCACATTTCCTAGAAATTTTTCAAAGGATAATGTAGTAACGAGAAAGCCCTAATATCTTGAGGAACTTTAAAATGTGAAGCCAGTCATGTCTGATGCTTTATAGATAGCAGGTGAAATACTTTCTCATCCAGAAGATAGCCCGGGGTGTAGGTCATTATCTGAACCACCCTTGAGTCATGCATCTTTTAATTTGGTAAATAAATTCTCTACCAATATTTTTGAATCTAATGAAGCAAAAAAGAAGAACCATCACTGGTCTAAGCAGGTAGAATAATATTCATCAAATGACAAAGAGGAAATGATGAATATGAGAAAACAACTGGAGAAAGGTGAAGTACCAGTCATGTTTTGGGCTTTGGCTGACTCTCATTATGACATTCCAGAAATGTTTACGGAAGATTTTATTCACGATATTCATCTCAACAAGTGGAAAACTATTTTTTAATTGAAAAATAAAATATTATCTTATGATGAATATGAAAATCATGTAAATATAATATAAGGGTTTCAATGACAAATTGATTTGTAATCTCTCTCAGTTTCTTGATATCTGAATGCTGAAAAGCAGCAGAGATCCCTTCAACGTTCATGGCTTGGTGCACTAAAAAGATTGAGCCAATTAATTTCCAATTCCCCATCTGGTATTCATATCATGGGATGGGGTGTTCATGGAGCACTGCATTTCACTGTACTCTCCAGTCAACAAAGCCCACCAAAGTTGGTCTCATGCAATGTTATTTCCCAGAACTGTCCATATCTATCTGATTTTGTGCCTAATCAAAGGCTTGCTCAAGAACATGCCTCAACTAGTTCTTCTCAAAGTCAGGCATATAGAGAAAAAGATGTCAAATTACACTTTCATCATGGAAATTAGAATATCAAACAAGATTCTCATTTAGAGTGCACACATCATCAGGTGAAAGAAGTGTCAGAAATCATCCAACAGCCTTTTGAGTCATGTGATTTGAGTGGATATAGGTTGATGCATCCAGCCAATTTTTTTACAAAAGTCTGCATGATCGGAAGGTCTTTTAAGAAAGTCTTAGATGTAGTAGCTCAAGAACCACACCATCGTTCCAAAGTGGGGACTCTTTCAGACCAACCCTCAGAATCAACAAATACGATTCGAGGACTTGAGCAGGAATATCCCTAGTCAATCGGACTGGGGACTTTTTCAAATCTCCAATCTCTTCCTCTGCAGAAGTCAGTCTTCTCTCGATTTGGGAAGAATCCCCAATAGGAACGTAGAGCCGAATTATAAATAGATTCCCTCCAAATTATGGTTCTTCAAGAAGTTCCTGAGGGATCAAATCAACAAAAGGCAATGTCTCATCAAGGACATAGAAGAAGAAAATATCACTGAAATGCCAATAGAAGGGATGCAATGTGTTATGCATCAATAAATGTCATCGATGCCATTATTGCTAATCCTCTAGAACATGAGGCTCACTCAGAGGGATTAGATAAGGAAGTTACTTCACAAGAGGTTGTGCACATAGGTGTAAATGAAGAATGTGTATGTAAATAAAATCAAATGCTTACCCGGAATCTAGGTATTATTTCAAATAACCAACTTCCCCCTTTCCGAAAAGCATCCAACAAGGGGAAAGGAAAAAAGTCAAGTTACATTCCACTCTTCCTTTGGAGAAGGCCAATCACTCTCAATAGAGAAAATGTTCACACAACAGGAGAATGAAAAGAAGGAATGAAGGAAGTTTAATGTAGAACTACTTCAAGGTAGTCTCCTCCTAAGCATGCTGGAGTCAGTCAACCAAAGGAATTTGTTTTAGCTACTAATATGGATCAAGATTATCCCTTTTTACTAGCACAACCTCACAGGTCTAATCTTATGGGTCATGTGAAACAAAAATCAGTGGTGCTTCCATCAGTTGTAGTACCAACCATCACACATGTCCATGCTCCAGTTATTGCACCTGCTCAGGTCCAAGCTCAACTGGGCATTTCTCAAAAGATAATAACTACCATTGTGTCATTAAAATCTCTATTGAATGATATAGAAGGAGATCATGCACAAATTCAACCAGAAAAGAGATCTTACCATGAATGGGTTGATGCAATTCCTCCCCCATCAAATTTTTCACGTACCATACTCCAAATATTTAATTGTCCGAGAGACCCATAAAAACACTTAACACATTTTTTTCTCCTTATGATCCTATGATGGGAACTCCTCATAAAAAAAGCAGTTAAGCTTAGGTGTTTTGTACATTCATTACAAGGGCCTGCTTTTGTATGGTATAAAAGCTTGAAATCCCAATCAATTACTGGGTGGGAGGATCTCTGTCAATGATTCCTTATTCAATTCAGCTCAACTTTTCCAAAGGCAATAGTTTTTTATCTTACAAATTGTAAGAAAAGGGAGAATGAAAGGGTTTCAGATTTCATTGCTCGCTGGAAGGGATTAACATATTACCTAAGCTTAGCACTCCCTTAAGATGAATTGTTGACAATCTGTGTGGAAAATTTATGTGATGAGTTACACATGCCATTGATCCATGTGAAATACACAGGAGGGTTTTGAGACCTTACTTCGATCACTCAGTAGATCGAAAACTCTCTTATAAAGACTAAGGATAAAACTGATGTAATTCCATCAGCTCTAGGAAAGATAATGGGTAAAATAGAGACTACTACAGTTATGCCTAAACAAGAACTTGTACCTTCTTCTACTTAAAAACCTTCATCTTATCGAAGGGCTCCTCCTCCTAAGCATCAACAACAGAGGCCGTTTCGTAAAGAGGATCAAAGATATCAAAGAACAAAACAATTTGAGGATATGAAGAGAAATGTTTATTCCTTATGAAATGAATAGGTTCCTGGTTACTTAATTTCGGCTCTGGAAAATAATTTGGTTCATTTTCCAAGGCCCAAAAGGATTTACAAGGAAGTAGATGAAGACCGTTCCAACTATTTCCCATTTCATCATATGTTGGGGCATCCCATTCAGGAGTGTTTTGTCTTCAAATACCTCCTGTAAAAGATGGTGGACTTGGGACAAGTCAAACTGAAAGGTTCTTCAGCTCAGGTAGCATGTGTTACTGCTACAAATCCAGAGGAAGAAGGCGAGTGGCAAGAATTAAAAAGCAAAAATGCTCAGTAATATGATGATTGGATGGTCAGAAAAATGATCAACCAAACTCATTCCATTTTATGGAAGCAATTTAAAAAACCAATTGTGTTTTCTGCTATGAATTCCACAGAAAAACCTCCTTCAGAAAAAGTAAACTCCACAAAGAAAAGGCATAATTAAAAGAAAGAGGAATAGTTAGAAGAAGATGAGATCATGTCAAATCCCAAGTTGTATTTGACTCTGGTAGATTTTATGCCATCTACTTCAAATCCAGTGGCACCATCCCACCAAACATCACAAACTAAAATGGCTAATCAGGCAGAGTCTTCATCAGATGAAGGGTTAATCATTGGTTCTGTTAATATGATTCAATTAATATATCCTTATGCAAGTCATAGTTTCGATTCTGATGAGCCTGAGTTCCCGGTATCAAACAGAGGAATTAGAGGGAGTTCCAGAGGCCTAGGATAAAAAGGAAGACGTGGATATCCTAGAAGATACTATTTCAATCCTACCCATGTTAAAACTGTATATGGAGTAGAAACTTGTGGCAGAGCCCTTCAGTACGCTCAACAAGAACAAGAAAGTTCTTCCACGCAAAGCAGATTCAGTCCTGGTACTGTTATTTTGGAGGATCGATTAGAGGTTACACCTTCTTCCTCTCAGCATGTAAATAGACATAGTCAGTCTAATCTTACAAATCCATGAGTATTTCTAACTCCTACCCGGATACAAGAATGATCTACTTCCAAAGCATCAACTTCTAAGCCCCTTGCAAAACCACATGTTTCTGTTGGAAAATGCAGACCTTTGGATCAAAAGTATGATGTCTTGAATCCTTTGGCCCAACTACCCGCCAGATTATCAATTCTGGATGCCGTGAATTTTTCAAAGGATCTTCGGGAGGCACTCATTGAGGCTTTGTCAAGTTCTCAGGAATTTGAAATGGAAATTGTTGCGGCTGAAATCTACCATGTTGAGAATAGTCCTGCAGAATTCCATGCAGTGATATCTTTTACAGATAAAGATGAAGATGATGTTTTTCATGGACATATTAAACCATTGTATTTATCTTTCAATGGAAATGATGTAGACATCCAAAAATATTTCATTGATAATGGTTCAAGATTCAAACTCATCCCCATTCATACACTTCATCGATTGGGACTCACTGATTCTGATTTATCTCTTTCAACATTGATGTATCAAGGATATGATAAAAATGAACACGAACCTCTGGGCAAGATCACACTCAGAAATCTGTTTAGAGATCTTGTATCCAATTTAGATTTCATGGTTGTTCGTCATGACACAACCTTCAATATTTTTCTTGGAAGCCCTTGTCTACATCAACATGCGGTTGTCCCTTCATCATACCATCAATGTCTCAAATATTGTTTCAATGGTCAAAATGGGACATTCTATGGTGATAAATCTCCATTCAAAAAATGTTAATCTCATTAAATTGAGGCGGAATTATATCACATGGAGGGAAAGGAGAAATCCACAAAAGGGAGGTTACTAAAGATAATTCTCCATATGGTTTGGAAAAGATTCCGGTAAACCCATTCATAGATGTGAGTAGATATTATGTGTTTCCTATCAGTCAAATTGATAGGATATACCCAAATACAAATACTCTTATGGAAACTTCCATAATTTCAATTACGACAATCATGCTAGATAGCATGGGAGAAATTGGTGATTCACCAAGAAATGATGAAAGCTCAAATGGAGATGTCTTCATTTCATCCGTTGAAATCCAGAAACTCAATACTTCGCTATCCAGGACAGAAGAAGATATAGAAATTTCAGAGATAAATGATGATATCGATTCTCAATCCATAATCTCTTATTTATTACCCAAGGAATACCCTTCATCATCAATAGGGTAAGAAATGGAAGCTTCTTCCTCAAGATGTTCAAATTTTAACATCTCTCCTAATCATGGAAATTATGATTCATCATCTACTATGCAAGTAGAAAAAGAAGTGATAACACATGTTGAAGAAGAAGAAGAAGATCTCAGAGATTCTCCTCCAACAATTGAAGTGGGTATCTCTACCACTATGGATGAACTGAAGGAAATATATATGGTTACAAAAGAAGATCCACGCCCCACTTTAATTAGTGTGTCCAACACTTTTAAAGAGAAAAAATGTATATTTCATTTTTAAAGAAAAATCGAGATATATTTTTATGGATGTATACAAAAATTCCAGGGCTTTATCTTCATGTTTCTACTCATCATTTGGGTTTTCTATAAGAATAATGAGGATTCAAGCAAGCCGTAAGAAGAACACACCCAACTTATGCTTCCAAAATTGAAGCTGAAGTGGATAATATTATCATGGATAACTTTTTTAGAGAAGTTAAATATACCATGTGGATGGCTAATATTGTCCCTATGAAAAAGTAGAATGGACAAATTAGAGTAAGCATTGATTTCAGAGATCTTAATCGGAATTGTCCCGAGGATGATTTCCCGGTTCCGATCAAAGAAATCTCAATTGATGCAACAGCTGGCTATGAAGAACTTTTCTTCATGGATGGATATTCTGGGTATAATGAAATCCAAATGGCTCCATAATATGAAGAATATAAAGCTTTCAGAGCCCCTTAGAGAGTGTTTTCTATTGAGTGATGGCCTTTGGCCTGAAAAATGTAGGTGCAACATATCGGCATGCCATACACCGTATCTTCAATCCCTTTTTAGGGAAATTTGTTGAATATTATGTGGATGATTTGGTGGTTAAATCTAGACAATGTTCTAATCACTTGGATGATTTGGAAGTCATATTCCACAATCTTTGACAACACAATTTGAAGATGAACCCCTTGAAATGTACATTTGGGGTAACCTCAGGAAAATTTCTCGGCTTTGTTGTACGCCATCGTGGTATTGAAATTGATCCTGAGAATACGAAGTAAATCCTTTGTATGTAACCTCCTTGAAATTTTAAATAATTGAGAGGACTTCAATGAAACTTGACCTATATTTGGCATTTCATGACGAATCTGGCAGGCAAAAGTTTACCCTTCACCAAATTGATGAAGAAGTGAGTCACTTACCAGTGGAATGAAGAATGTCAATAAGCATTCAATATTCTCCATAAATATCTCTTGAGTCCACTGGTATTAACACCGATTGTTGAATGAGGACCACTTATTCTTTACGTGACATCTTTAGAGCTATCATTGGGGGCCTTCCTTTCCCAGAATAATGATGCTGGGAATGTAAACAGCTATTACGATCTCAGTCAGACTATTCTTGAAGCAGAAAACTGATATTCAAGTATTAAAATGTTCTTCCTAGTGTTAATATATGCAGGTCAAAATTTGAGACACTACCTGCAACATCATATGGTCCAATTGGTATCTCGCAATAACCCGCAAAAATTCATCCTTAGTCGTCCAATGCTTACAGGACATCTGGAAAGGTGGGCAGTTATTTTGTAACAATTTGATATCCAGTATGTGTCTCAAAAAGCAATAAAGGGCCAAGCACTAACTGATTTCCTTGCTGGAAATCCATCAGTAGAAGATACATATTTAGATATTGAACTTCCTAATGAGGAAGTCTTCTCTATTCAAGACAGTCTTCAAACATGGGAAGATCGTAAATTCAACAAATTTGGATTGGGAGTTGTTCTTATTTCCCCAGAAAAGGCAGTGCTACATTATTCCCTCTTTTTGTGGGAAGGCGGTACAAATAATGAAGTAGAATATCAAGCTCTCATCGCAGTATTGGAGTTGGTGCTTCAGGCACAAGTGAATCACTTAAAGGTGAAAGGTAATTCAGACCTGGTAATCAAACAAGTCAATGGGGATTATGCCATCAGAAAAGAAGAGTTAATCCCTTTGTATGATTACTCTAGAGAGTTAATGGCAGAATTTCCTTTATAACTAACATTTACTTATTTCCTGCGATCACAAAATGCCCAAGCTGATGCACTGGCTAATATAGCCACAGCTCTGGCAGATCCAAATCAGGATGAGACAATCATTAGTATTTCCCACCGTCATACAATTTTACCTTATGTTCAAACCATAATATATGAAATCAATTAAATTAGTCCCATTTCTGATCCATATTGTCACACAATAAGATGGATGACTCCTATCAGGGAGTACTTCAAAATGGAACACTTACACCTGATAGAGATGGGAAAGAACAAGTCTGGCGGCGTGTGGTCAAATTTACCCTTTTTTATAGCCCAGGTCACCTAGAAAAAATTTTCTACAAAAGAGGTTTTTATGGAGTTCTGTTCAGATGCATTGATGGTGAAGAGACAATGGTTGTCATGAATGAAGTACATACAGGAGTTTGTGGTTCCCACTAGCCTGGACAGAGACTGTCTAGTCAAGTTCGAAGGCTTGGATACTTTTGGCGTTCAATGATACAAGATTGTGTTGATTTCACAAAGAAGTGTAATTATTTCCAGGTACATTCACACTTCATTCATCAACCCCCATAGTTGCTTCATACAGCTAAATACTCATGGCCATTTTCCCCATGGGGAATGGATGTAGTAGGAACTTATCCTTTGGCTGCATCCAAGCTGTTTTAGTATATTCTTAATGGTACTGACTTCTTTTCCAAATGGACTGAGTCAATACATCTCAAATAAGTTAGTTCTAAAATCATTGTTAGCTTCATCAATTCTATCATTATTACCAGATTTGGTGTCCCTTATTCTATACTGACGGACAATGACACCAACTACTGTTCATCTGAGGTAATGAATTTGTATGAAGATTACAACATCAAATCCATCCATTCATCTCGGTATCATGTAGCGGCCAATGGAAAAATAGAAGCCTTCAACAAGACTCTTTAAAATATACTACAAAATATGGTGGATAAAGATAAGAAGTCATGGCCTGATAAACGTTTTCATGCTTTATGAGCTTATCAGACCACCACCCGCACTGCAACGTGGTTAACTCCATATTCATTGGTATATGGAATGAAAGCAGTATTGCCGATTGAGGATCAATTACCCTCTCTCAGAGTAGCCATTTGTGATCAGGCATTTACATATGAACAATCTCAAAAGCGACTGGATGAATTGGAATGATTAGATGAAAAATGATTGTGCACCCTGCACCACTTGGAAGTCTATCAGAATCAAAAAACATGATCTTTCAACAGAAAATTTCATCTTCGTTAATTCATTTAGGGAGAATTGGTATTGGTTCTCAGAACTCCTATGATAATAGGAATAAAACCTCCTAATCCTGATCCAATATAGGAAGGAACTTATTCAATTCATAAGATCTACTCCAATGGAGCTTATTATTTAATCTCAATGGATGGAGAACTCATCACGACTCAAACCAATTCCTGATTTCCGAAGAAGTATTTTGTGTAACACAAATACCCTTATTTCCTACATGACATTAAACTGTGTCGTCCTTGCTATATGACATTAAAATATATAGCCCCTATTTTATCCTTATTGTATGACATTAAACTGCAAAGTCCCCCTTATGTCCAACATGATATTAAACTGTGATGTCATAGCTACATGGTGCTAAACAATACAACTCTCATTCATCCAAAATGATGTTAAACTGTATTTTTCTTCTTACGTCCAACAATACGTTAAAATGCATAACCATCTTCCGAGCTATGTGACGTTAAACTATGCACCTCTTCGCCCCACATGACGTTAAACTGTGAAAAACTCCCCAAACATCCATCATGATGTTAAACTGTGTCACTCTTGTCCTCACTACACGACATTAAACTGCATAGCCCCCTCTTCATCTAACATGACATTAAAATGTGCATCATTAAGGTTGTTGCTTCCTCTTGTTTCTCACACCGAGTATGACTCATGTGATCTTAGAATAAAATTCAACAATAACACCCTCTCTGGGCCTCTAACCATGTATAAGTCCTGACACAGTTTTTTAAGTCGTTTTCCTCAAGAACAACTTGATCACCAATCCATTCTTCTATAGAGCTACGCGGACTTTGATCCTTACCTTCATGGATGAGTACGTAGACAACCTCCTGAGGTTCAATCCCAAAACCAATCTCTTCACATCGGTTCACCTCCATCTCATACGATGTTGATCCGTGAAGACACCCCTAGAACCAATATTTTTTACATTGGTTGACCATCGTCCTTGTTATATGATGTTAAACTATTCGTGCTTTTTTTCCTGCAAGATAATAAACTAAAACATTTTTTGACAACCTCACCTGAGAGGGAATCATTATTTACAATGATCTCCAATAATTTTATATTCCAATGAATACGTGAATATATGGAAATGCCTGAACTTTTAATCTTGGGTCAAACCATCATTGCACTAAAGTCCCATTTCACCCCTCACTTATACAAACCAAATCTGTATAGATGGTATTTCTAGAACTACATGTAGCTTGATTCCTATCCTTATGGGATACGTAGGAATGTTCGAGCATCCCTCGAATGCAGCCCCAAGTATTTGGACCTAACCCCAAATTCCACTTTCAGTCCCTTAGCTAAAACGTCCCCTTGTGAAAACATTAAGGTGGTATGAAAACCTTGGTCTTCATTCACATAAAGTTTATAAAACACACATTGTGTATTCCTTATTATGGTCTAAGATCTATGATCTTAATCTAGGATGTCATACACTCTCATCCCACATGACGTTAAACTGTATTTCAAGAACTACGTATGGATCTATTCCAATCCTTATGGGATACGTGGTGAAGTCCATCACCTCAATTCAGGACCCAACCACAACATGATTATGGTTAGCATTCGTCTTTGTATCTACTTCATGCATTGGAAAATACTCATTTCCATGTCTCATACTTCTATCCTTAAATACTTCCAGATCTCCATAACCCTTTCCTTGAATTCTGGTCACAGAATATCGGATACTTGGGAGTTCTTTTTCCTGACTATGCAACACATTCCCTTAAGTGGCCTTGCATAAACAATATACATAACGGACTTGTCAGCCAAATGATACTATTATCTGACTATGAAGCCAATGCCCTTAGGTGGCCCTACATAATTCAACCCCCTAACGGGATTTTCAAATAGTGGTAACTTCATTGTTAGGAGGAAAACCTCTTTTGTCCTTATATGTCTTATTGAAAATATGTAGGGATCCACAAAATAGCCATCCATAACATATTTGTACCATACTCTGTTCTATGATCAGAAAGTATTTAAGTGTATGGTCTATATTTTCGTTCCCTTCTTCTTGGTCAGACCTTCGTAGGAGTGACGTTAATCCAATTCTTTGATAATATTGATTGGAAATATACTCTATATTCAGGAACCTCTCTCCATACAACAAACTATGTGCATTGGAAAATTTGAATCTCTATAAACATTCACTGGCTTTTTAGCAATAGAAAAGTAAAATTTCCGAGAGTTCTTTTTCCTGACTATACAGCACGTGCCCTTAGGCGGCCTTGCATAAGTAGTCTACATAATGGACCTATCAGCCAAAAGATGCTATTATTTGACTATGCATCCAATTCCCTTATGCGGCCCTCCATAATTCAACACCCTAACGGGTTTGTTAAATAGTGGTAACTTCACTTTTATGAAATACTTCTTCTAATGACTCTTAGCCCTTATTTCATATCATTCCTCATATTCAAAATTTCTTAAGTCATAGTTTACATGTTTTCCCCCATACATGAGTATGGTAATATGTTTTCAGATAAATTATCAAGTAATTGAGTCAATTTTAATCCATTTGGTCAAAGCTATTTCGACCTTAAACATTATCATTTTTATGTCTGACGTGGATGACTTTAAACTGCCAACAAAAGACAAGGGAACTCTGAACAAAAGTCAAGTCCCATCTCGCTAAACATACATGTTTTATGATTTAGGTAATATTGAGAAATTAAAATATTAAAAGTTTGTTGGGTTGTTTTTATAATCCTAGAAAAAATCAAACTATGCTTACTAGGCCCATTGGCTTATGTAAAAAAGATTTAAATCAGGTAGAAAAAGAATGTAGAACCAAATGATTGAAGATCAAAGTATCTTTCATCGATGCACAAGAATTATAAGGACATCCACAGAGTGGAGTCTCTTCTCTTTTTTAGGGATTACAAGAGGCTGTCAGAATAACTCTTTATTTGATTTATGGCATCTTCAGATTCATCAGCAACCACCTCAAGTTCATTCATTCAACTGGATATAATAAGAGATGCAGTGATACCAGCTCTTCATGGAACAATTGTAAAAAAATGTTCTTGAGTGCGGTTTGAGAAAATTTTCTGCTGATCAAACAGTGACTCTGTTTCTGTCTAAGAGACATGGAAGATGGATACATGGATTTGATAATGGATCATTGGAAGTAAAGATCCATTTGGAGAGAGTACTCTTTTCAGATATTGTTTCTAATGTCGTGATAGTCTTCTCTCCATCAACCGGTAGTGGAAATCATATCAACCCATGGTTTTCCATTTTCATAATTGCAAGGAAATTTCTTGAAGGAAAAATTTTAAAGTTTACACCATTGTTGTAACACACTGAGCTTCTATGGTACGCTTCTCTTTTTATAATGCAATAGCGTGTGTTGTACGCAACATCGAGTTCTAACACACCACAACCAATCAAACTAGCCGTTATGAATAGTAATACCTACTTTTTGAAATTATATATATATTATATTTCAAAATGGACTTCATTTTTTGTTTCGGAATATCAAAATTATCCTAAGATGATTTTTTTATATTTTTCTGAGAACTTCCAATTTTTATGAATAGTGAAAAATACTTAAAAACAACTTTTTTAATCAAAATAATTTAGAGTGATAAATTATATTATTGAGTGGTGTTAAAGTATAATTATAATATATTTTTACCATTTTATCCAATGGTGTTCATTATAATTAATTTCACTTTGAAATTGGACCTAAACAATTGTCAATTATTTGGTATATATTGTTTCTTAAAAACACGCTATTTGTTGTGACAGCGGGAATTAATTATAAAATTAATTAATGCAACTTATATGTTTGGAATTTTATAAAATAGACATCATTTTTGAATTCGGAATACCAATTATAGCTTAGGGTAAAATTTTGGCATTGTTCTGAAAAACTTCAATTTTTGATGAATAGTGAAACTACTAAGTGGTAGTTAAAAAAACTGAATTTTTCATAAAAATTAATTTTACCACTTCTGTGAATAGAATTTCAAAAATTTTAGAGACATGGTTAATATCAAAAGTGAAATGTGGTTCAATGAGATGAAAATAATTTTTGGTGAATAGAAATTTTTTACTTTTATTAACCACAGTTAAAAGTAAATATGGTAATTAAGGGTAAAAATGATATTAATATTACCCTAAAACATGTCCTAATTCTATTGGACTAGTTTATCTCGACCAAAAACAACCTTAATAATAAAATATTATCATTTAGGTCCACTTGAATTAGATTAGGACATTTATTATTATTTAATTCAATGAAGAGTTAAAAGAGTTAAAATCAAAGTTTATTTACTACAACATTTTTAATATAGGGTTATACATAAGATAAATTCGATTTTAAATATTCATTAGAAAGATAAAATTATTTCCTACATAAGTATATTTTATTTGTAATTTTTAGACATTAAATAATTTAATTTATTTATGACAAAATGATGATGCAGTAATTACCTAATTAATGAAAAATTAGAATAATTGATATTATAAATACCCAAATAAATATAATTTGAGACTTTTTATGAATTACAATAATTCAATAGGTTAATATGACATGTTAGGATTTCTTCAATTAACATTTTTCAAAGTAATCATTCTGTTATAAGTTTTACAAAAATCAATTATTGAATAGTGTCAAAATTGATACAAAAGAGTTTTTAAAACAAATATTATATTATTGATTGATATTAAAATCATAAAAATATAAGGTTCGGCCAAGAGTCTTATATCATGATAGTTTAATCATTAAAGGACCACTTGGGGGTCTCTTGGATGTATATGGTATGTTTATTAATCATATAATATAAAAATACAAAGAGGCATTGTAAAAGTGAAACTAATTAACTTAGAGTTAATACTTAAAGATAAGGTTAATATAATGACCCAAACCTATCTAAATTCTATTGGTTTAGTGGTTTTAGACCTATAACCTCCTTAAAATTTAAATAATCAACTTCATAGCCATTAGAAACCGAATATGAATTAATTATAAATTAATATTTCTAGTTTTTCCAAAGGTGCCCCTCACCCCTCTTATAAAAGGGCACTCCTCCTTCTCATTTCTTCACACCTTCAAAGCCTTTTGGTTTGGCAAAACTCTGCCCATGTACTCTACAAACTTCCCTCAATACATCCTAGAGGCCTTATATTGATCATAAATCCATCCTAAGGAGCCCTTTTGATCAAATCAAAAGGAAGAACCCGAAGAAGAGGTAATGATTTCACCACCCTTTTCCGTGTTCCTTTCTTCTTCCACTTCTTCTTCCTTTGTTATTACCATTATAAAATAATAACCCTAGTATCATATATATACTGTGATGTTATTATAAATATTGTACAACCATATTCAGTATTATATCCACCCTTTGAATAACATGTCACCATATGTGCATACGTACGGACTACCGTCTCCACGAACGCGTTGAGATTCATTATCCATCGTATCCATTAAAGTATAATTATCATTTTATGATTTAAAAATAATGTTTAAGGACATGATATAATTATTTATATGAATAATATAAATCCTATCCATAAAAAACATGTCTTATGTAACAAAACATATAAAATAAAACGAGTAAGTTAACACCCGAAACGACGATAATACTAAGATATTATTAACAAAGCAATGTTAAAAGATCATATATGATATCATATGAATGTATATGATTTTGTATAATTTAATAACAATTATTTCACTATTATACAGGAGGTTAACCTACCCCCAAACAAGGAAAAGTACAAGGTAAGGGTTATTTCATAATCTCTTCATTATCCGAGGTTGTTTATACGTAATAATCTACTGGGATAAGTACCCCCATTTATTCGATAAGTAAATAAATTGTGGGGACACAATTTTCTAAAGGGGGGAAGGATGTAAAATCCAAAGTAAGTAATGAATAATATATATTTTTATCTATGTCTATTAATGATTAAGATAGTGTTTTAGAGGCTAAAAATGAAAATAAATCCAATCTTAAGCATGGAATACACTAATATTCTTAAAAAAAATTTTTACTGCCTTATGATGGAAAACCCTTTTTAAATCTATCTTTTGATAATTTTATAAACTATGTTGGTAAAAATAAACTTATTCGTTATGATTGGGACATAAAAATTTACTTTTTGTGAATTTTTGGTATTTTTTTGACAATGTTCATTTTTTAATGAATAGTGAAAAATACTACATTTTACATCAAAACTACTTTTTAATCTAATTTATTTATAGGATTAGATTATCTTTTGAATTAGTTTTAAAGTTAAATTAGAATATATTTTTACCATTTTATCCAATGGTGGTCATTGGAATCAATTTCACTTTGAAATTAGACTTAAACTGGTGTCAATCTTTTGATACATATTGTTTTATAAAAACACGCTATTTGCTCTGGCAACGGGAATTAATTATTAAATTAATTAATTTGACTTATATGATTTGAATTTTGTAAAATAGACTTCATTTTTGAATTCGGAATATCAAATATTGCTTAGGGTAAATTTTTGGTAATTTTCTGAAAAACTTCAATTTTTGATGAATAGTGAAACCACTAAGTGGTACTTATAAAAACTGATTTTCTGTTTAAATGAAATTTTTCCATCATTGTGTTTTTAATTTAAAAAAATCAGACATACATGGTTGTCATTAAGAAAAAAAATGTGGTTCAATGATATTATAATAAGTTTTTGGTGAATAGTAACTTATTAAGTTTTAATTGCAATTAGTTGTAATTAGTGTAGTTTAAGGTAAAAATAATGCTTTAATAATATGAGATGAGCTTGACACATGTCCTACCCTCATTGGTTGTGTCATGGACGACCAATAAAAGCCATGGGTCAACTTGGGGACTCCATGGATCCACTTTGGTAGGTAAATGACATAAATAACATTTTATTTAATGTAAAAGCAAAAATGACACAAACGTAATATGTTTTACGAAAACACTTTTTACATGAGGTTATAAAGATAATATTTTTGATTATAAATAGTAATTGGAAAGATAAAAAGATTTCCTACATCATAGTATTTTTTTTATAATTTTTAGACATTAAATAAATTAAATTATTTATGAAATCATGATGATGCATCAATGACCTCATTATTTAACGATTTAAATATAATGGAATGATAATGAAAAATCTAAAACCTACACATGTCCAAAACCAATTGGATGAGTGGATTTCGAAGCCTTATCACCTTATCCTCGAATTATAGCAATGTGGGACCTTTTGAATCCGAAACTCTTTTTAAAATAAAGTAACTTATCTTTACTTTCCAAAAGTGCCCCTCATCTCCTCTTATAAAAGGCCCCCACCTCTACCTCATTTTACACACTCCTAAAGCCTTTGGCTCGGCCAAACCCTTCCCATTTACTCTCTCCACATCCCTCTACTCATCCTAGAGGATTCCCTTTTGGTAGAATCCTTTCAAATTAAGCCATTAGGCTCAAATAAAAAGGAGTTACACTTTTAAAGGTAATTCATTCTCTCATGTTCATTTGTTTTATTTTGCTTCTCCAACCCCATAAACTCTTTTTATTTACTTATTTTGTAACAAAACCAGTATATTCAATATACTAGGATGTTTTTATAAGATTTATTCGAGCTACACGCTCACACAACTACATCAAATGGTTAAAGAACATACGGTTTCCGTGGATGGCGAAATTCTGCCTCCCGAAACGATGATTGTTCAATACCCATTTAACACCTTCAAAGGTGGCCATTATGATGTCACTATTTTTATATATGATATATAATATGTTTATTCTTTCCTTAAGCTTATGTATTTTTCATTTATGGCAAACCATAATTGTTTCCATTATGGGTAAACACGATATCTTCCTTTTAGGAAGTGCTGACTACCGCCCCCTGAAAGTGATTTGATTCGTTAATACCATATGTGTGATGTGTAAAGGATAAAGTTAATGATATTATATATGTTATTATACTGGAATTATAATATACTCTTATATCATTATGATTCCATTCCAGAAAATACAAAATAGAAATGGAAGTAGCGTTCATGCGTACGTACGGTTTACCATCTCCATGAACGGTGCATTTCATTTCATACCTCTAAATGTGATGTAATATTATAAATACATGTATATGATGAATATATATGATATATATGTTATCCAAATCAATAATATCATTCTGGATATAACGAACCTTTGACCAAATCAACAACATGTAAGTGTAAGAAGTCAATTTTTTACTTAAGAACCAAATACCGACAAAATGAACATTATTAACTTAAATGATTACATGATGTTCATAACATGATATAAAAGGAATAATGAACTTGAAAAAGGTTCTTAAGAAAGTAGAGATTAACTCAAGTTTATTATTCAGGAGATTAAAGAACGGTCGGGTCAAGTCGGATACGAGGTATGGGACTTCGTCTCAATCTCCTTTCATTGAGGCATATTTTGTTTTATACACAACCTTCTTTTATACGATGTATAAACCCCTTTGACTTTTACGTTTAATCAAAAGGAATATTTTTTATACGAAGCGTTTACTAAACGACAAAAGGGAATGTTTTTTTCGTACGTATGCGGCGACAACGACTTCTCCGCCATCGTGACCGTTATTTGAGTTTCGGCATCCTCTACAAGCCATACCTTCTTTTTTAAAAGAAAAATAAATATCTTGTTTTACTTTTCTTTTATATTGGTATTGAAAATGGTTTTCATAATGTTTTTATATCAATGTGTTGTATTTATATCTTGTGATTGAAAGATGGGAATGTTATGTTTCCTTTATGCATGTTTTATGTGATATGATTATGTTGAGTTTCTTGGGAATTATTATGAAGAAGGGTGGTTCCGTGATAAACTAAGGGCGGGTGAGCCCGATATAGCTCTCCAATGCATTGGGTAACGCGAAGGAGTGAAAAGTGAAGGTTTCTCCGAAGAGATTTTAGGGAATATACTGTGATGGGTATTCCAAACGTAACCAAGAGGGTTACTCCCTACGTAAGAATGTTATGAATGCCTCAAGTTACCTTTATGTCTTATGATTTCTATGATTTATTCATGATTTGATGAGGTATGTTAAAGTGCATATGTTTTATGGGTAAAGTATGATCTCATCCTTATGTATATATGTACCCATGTTTCCTTTCCATATTTTTATATCCCTTACTGAGCTTTTTATGCTCATCCCAAGTTTTTTTTGAAATGTTTTTCACAGGTCAAGGGAAAAGTACATGATATGATGATAGTGTCAAGGAAGTGTCAAGAATGAATCCATGTTTTATTTTAAATATGATTCCATTGATAGAAATGAAGAATACTATCTTTATGTAACCACTTTGTTTAAATGTGGAATGTAATGCATGTTAAAGATCTAATTCTCTAAAACTCTAAACCCAAAAAGATCCTCAATGTGTAATCTTGTGATAACTCAAGATTAAGTAAGGTTTAAGGCTGGGGCCTTATATTTGGTATCAGAGGTCGGTTTAGATAACTTTACGAGTTATAATTCTATTAAATGATTATCCAAAAATATTTTTTATGGTAAAATTGAAAATGATATATCATTTAAAGATTACCATGTTGCTTCATCTAAGACATGTTTGTTCAGAATGGTTTTCCGCAGAGAAAACAGGGAAGCAGTGCTAGGAAGGCATACAGAAGGAAATAACCTTCTAAATCAGCATCCGGAAATGGTCGGAATTGGAACTGAATAGTTTGTTGTAGTAATGGCGCAGTTGGCTCAAGCGATAAATGGTGGTGGTATCCATGCATGAGATCAGCCAGATCAACCGTAGAGGAACATGTCAGTGGTGGAACATTTCATGAGGCAACATCCACCATCATTCAGAGGATCATCTGACCCTGTGTCAGCTGAAGGGTGGATTAAAGCACTGGAGAATATTTTTGATGTCATGGGGTGTTCAGAAAATTAGAAGGTTAGTCTTGCTATTTACTGTTTGGAGGGTGAAGCAGATCAGTGGTGGTCTATGTTTAAAAATATCAGGGATGCCGATGAGATTGATTCTCTTGACTGGGATGAATTCAAAGGTATGTTTCTTGAGAAGTATTTTCCTAAGGCTGTTCGACTTAGGATGGAAAAACAATTCTTGGAATTGAGGCAAGAGGAAGACTCAGTGGCTGCCTATGAAGAAAGGTTCACTCGATTGGCAAGGTATGCTCCAAATTTTATCTGAGACCTTGATAGTAAAATCAATCGTTTTACTCAAGATTAAAGCCAAAATATCGAAGGGCATTAGCTTCTCATGAGTTTAAAAGTTATGAAAAGCTTGTTCGATGTGCTGAGAAGGTGGAAATGGAGTTTTCTGATGACCAAGTGTTCTATAACAACCAGCAAAAGAAGAGACCGAGGTGGTAGGAGAAAGGTAAGAATTCTTCAAAAAAGTATGATGGTAAGAGAACTAAGTTTCCAGTTTGTGATAAATGTGGCAAAAGACATGCTGGGGAATGTCTTCTGAATTCTGGAAAGTGCTACCGATGTGGTAAGATGGGACATATGGCTCGTGATTGCACTGAAAAGGATCAAGGTGAAGGTAATAACAAATTTGATTTACAGTTAGTGAAATGTTATAAGTGCAATGAGATGGGTCACTATGCAAACGAGTGTCCAACAAAGAGCTTGAGTGATGGGAAGCAATTAGACTACAAGCAGAAAGGGGTGGTGAAATCCTTTGCAACTACTTCAGCAGATGTCGGGCCATCAAATGAAGTTCTATCAGGTACTTTGTTTGTTTTTTCAGATTATGCCAGTGTGTTGTTTGATTCGGGGTCTACACATTCTTTCATCTCTGAAACCTTTTCTAGTAAAATGGGAATACCATCTCAACAAATGACTCCTGAACTTTTGGTAAAAACACATGGGGGAAATGTTGAGGCAAAAAGAATTTATAAGAATTTTCCTATCCTTATCTCTAGAAAGAACCTACTTGCAAACCTTATTGTTCTACCTCTAGTAGAGTTTGATGTTATCCTGGGTATGGATTGGCTCTCTATTTACCATGCTAAGATTGACTGTAGAGCTAAAGAAGTTTCTTTTCAGAAAGACTTTCAGTTTGTTTACAAGAATGAACCCTTACTTTTGATAACATATCAAGAGGCCGAGAAACTTGTAAAATATGGAAATGAATGTTACCTTGCACACATCGTTGAAAATAAAGGGACTATTCAGATTAATGATGTGCCAATGGTAAATGAGTATCCTGATGTTTTTCCTGATGAGTTTCCTAGATTAATACCAGATCGGGAAGTTGAGTTTACTGTTGACTTAGTTCCTGATGCTAAGCCAATTTCAAAACCCCCTTATCGAATGGAACAAATTGAACTTTTAGAGTTGAAGGAGCAATTGCATGATTTATTAGAGAACGGTTTCATTAGACCTAGCACATCACCTTGGGGTGCTCCTGTTTTATTTGTTAAAAAGAAAGATGCTTCTATGAGACTTTGCATTGATTATAGAGCCTTGAATAACATCACTGTTAAGAACAAATATCCATTGCCTCATATCGATGATTTGTTTGATCAGCTCTAGGGAGCTCAGTTTTTTTCAAAGATTGACCTGAGATCGGGGTACCATCAGCTGGAGGTAAAGGAGGCAGATATTCCGAAGACCGCGTTCCGTATGAGATATTGCCATTATGAATTTGTAGTAATGCCTTTTGGTCTAACCAATACACCTGTTGTATTCATTGACTCAATGAATAGAATTTTTCATGAGTTCTTGGATAAGTTTGTGGTGGTTTTCATTGATGATATTTTGGTGTTTTCTAAAAGTAATGAGGAGCATGGAAGACATTTAAGGGTTATCTTGCAAACCTTAAAAGAAAAGAAACTGTATGGGAAATTCAGCAAGTGTGAGTTTTGGTTGCAATAAATTTATTTCCTTGGTCACATTGTTTCTAAATATGGAATAACTGTTGATCCTGCAAAAACAAAAGTTGTGGAAGAATGGCCAAGACCGAAAAATGTAACCATGATTCGTAGATTCCTTGGTTTTTCGGGATATTACCGAAGGATTGTTAAAAATTTTTCACGGTTATCTAGTCCAATGACTAAGCTAACTCGGAAGGGTGTTATGTTTATCTGGACAAAAGAATGTGATGATTGTTTTCAGGAATTGAAAAGAAGATTGGTGAATGCTCCAGTTTTTGCACTACCTTCCAGGAATGGTGACTTTGTTATCTACAGTGATGCTTCATTGAAAGGACTTGGTTGCGTCCTAATGCAGAATGATCAGGTAATTGATTATGCTTCAAGATAGTTGAAAACTCATGAGATTAATTACCCTACACATGATTTGGAATTAGCTGCTGTTTTTTTTGCTTTAAAATTTTGGAGGCATCATCTGTATGGAGTAAAGTGTGAAATATATACCTATCACAAAAGTTTAAAGTATATATTCACTCAGAAAGAGTTAAACATGAGACAGAGGAGATGGCTAGAATTAATCAAGAATTATGATTGTACAATTCATTACCATCCGGGAAAAGCAAATAAAGTGGTTGATGCTTTGAGTCGAAAATGTAATGCTTCATTAACAATGTTGCATTTGGAACGTGATCCTTTGGTTAAGGATTTGATGAAATTTGGAAAAGAATTTGTTGGTGCAGGAAGTCCTTCTGTTTTGTTTCAGGTATCAGTGAGATCTTCTCTATCAGATAGAATCAAGCAAGCACAGAAGCAAGACAGTGAGTTGCAGAAAAAGTTAGAGTTGGTTCAGAAAGGTAAGTTTCCTGAATTCAACATTGATAATGATTGTGTTTTGAGATTTGGGAAGAGATTGTGTTTGCCTTGTGATTCACAGTTGAAGGGAGAGTTGTTATGTGAAGCTCATAGTTCTCCGTTTTCAGTTCATCCAGGTAGTACTAAGATGTATAGTGATCTGTGGGAGTATTACTGGTGGGATGGAATGAAAATAGATATTGCTGATTTTACTGTGAAGTGTTTGACTTGTCAGTAGGTTAAAGCAGAGCAGCAGTTACCGAAAGGGATGCTTCAGCCTTTACCAGTGCCAGAGTGGAAATGGGAGAATATATCCATGGACTTTGTTGTGGGATTACCGAAGACATCTCGAGGTAATAATGCAATATGGGTTATTGTTGATCGCTTGACCAAGTCTGCTCATTTCCTTGCTATACGAGATACTTTTCCCTAGATCAACTTTCCCGTTTGTATCTTAATGATATAGTCAGGTTACATGGAGTTCCTCTATCCATTGTATCGGATCGTGATCCCATGTTTACTTCTATGTTTTGGAAAGGCCTTTAGAAGTCGTTGGGTACTGAATTAAATTTTAGTACAGCTTTTCATCCTCAATCAGATGGGTAGTCAGAACGAACAATTCAGACATTGGAGGATATGCTACAAGCTTGTTCTATGGATTATAAGGGATGTTGGGTCCAACATATTTATTTGGTTGAATTTTCATATAATAACAGTTTTCATTCCAGTATAAATATGGCACCATTTCAGGCATTATATGCGAAGCGGTGTCGAAATCCAGCTTTCTGGGATGAAGTGGGTGAAAGGAAGTTGATGGGACCAGAATTGGTAGAAGAGATGGCAGAAAAATTTGAGCTGATTCAGAAACACATGAGAACAGATCAGAGCAGGCAGAAGTGTTATGCGGATAACCGGAGGAAGGATCTATCTTTCGAGGTAGGTGATCATGTTTTTCTCAAGGTTTCTCCTTGGAAAAGTGTGATGAGATTTGGTAAGAAAGGAAAGTTGAGTCCATGGTTTATTGGACCATATGAAATTCTGGAGAGAGTTGCATCAGTTGCATACCAGGTGGCATTACCTCCGAGTTTATCTGAGGTACACAATGTTTTTCACGTTTCGATGTTGAGAAAGTATATGCCAGATCCATCTCATGTTTTGAGTCCAGAGGTAGTTCAGCTGGAAGAGAACCTATCTTATGAGGAACAACCAGTCCAGATTCTTGAACACAGGGAGAAAGTGTTACGAAATAAGGTGATTAAGCAGGTAAAGGTTTTGTGGAAAAACCACATGATGGAAGAGGCAACATGGGAATCTGAAAATGCAATGAGGGATAAGTACCCCCATTTATTTGATAAGTAAATAAATTGCGGGGACACGATTTTCTAAAGGGGGGAAGGATGTAACATCCCAAGTAAGTAATGAATAATATATATTTTTATCTATGTCTATTAATGATTAAGATAGTGTTTTAGAGGCTTAAAGTGAAAATAAATCCAATCTTAAGCATGGAATAGACTAATATTCTTAAAAGATTGTTTTACTGCCTTATGATGGAAAACCCTTTTTAAATATATCTTTTGACAATTTTATAAACTATGTTGGTAAAAATAAACTTATTCGTTATGATTGGGACATCAAAATTTACTTTGTGTGAATTTTTGGTATTTTTCTCACAATGTTCATTTTTTAATGAATAGTGAAAAATTCTGCATTTTACATCAAAACTGCTTTTTAATATAATTTATTTATATGATTATATTATATTTTGAATTAGTTTTAAAGTTAAATTAGAATATATTTTACCATTTTATCCAATGGTGGTCATTGGAATCAATTTCACTTTGAAATTAGACTTAAACTGGTGTCAATCTTTTGATACATATTATTTTATAAAAACACACTATTTGCTCTGGCAGTGGGAATTAATTATTAAATTAATTAATGTGACTTATATGATTTGAATTTTGTAAAATAGACTTCATTTTTGAATTCGGAATATCAAATATTGCTTAGGGTGAATTTTTGGTAATTTTCTGAAAAACTTCAATTTTTGAGAAATAGTGAAACCACTAAGTTGTACTTATAAAAACTGATTTTCTGTTTAAATGAAATTTTGCCATAATTGTGTTTTGAATTTCAAAAAATCCGACATACACGGTTTTAATTAAGAAGTAAAATGTGGTTCAATGAGATTATAATAATTTTTTGGTGAATAGTAACTTATTAAGTTTTAATTGCGATTAGTGGTAATTAGTGTAGTTTATGGTAAAAATAATGCTTTAATAATATGAGATGAGCTTGACACATGTCCTACCCTCATTGGTTGTGTCATGGACGACCAAAACAAGCCATGGGTCAAATTGTGGACCCCATGGATCCACTTTGGTTGGGAAATTACATAAATAACTTTTTATTTAATGTAAAAGCAAAAATGACACAAACATAATATGTTTTACGAAAACAATTTTTACATGGGGTTATAAAGATCAGATTTTTGATTATAAATAGTAATTGGAAAGATACAATTATTTCCTACATCATAGTATTTTTTTTATAATTTTTAGGCTTTAAATAAATTAAATTAATGATGACATCATGATGATGCAGCGATGACCTCATTATTTAACGATTTAAACAAAATGGAAAGATAATGAAAAATATAAAACCTACACATGGACAAAACCAATTGGATGAGTGGATTTCGAAGACTTATCACCTTATCCTCGAATTATATCAATGTGGGACCTTTTCAATCCGAAACTCTTTTTAAAATAAAGTAACTTATCTTTACTTTCCAAAAGTGCCCCTCCTCCTCTCTTATAAAAGGCCCCCACCTCTACCTCATTTCACACACTCCTCAAGCCTTTGTCTCGGCCAACCACTGACCATTTACTCTCTCCACATCCCTCTCCTCATCCTAGAGGATTCCCTTTGGGCATAATCCTTTAAAAGGAAGCCTTTAGGTGCAAATCAAAAGGAGTTACACTTTTAAAGGTAATTCATTCTCTCATGTTCATTTGTTTTATTTTGCTTCTCCAACCCCCTAAACCCTTTTTATTTACTTCTTTTGTAACAAAAACAGTATATTCAATATACTAGGATGTTGTTATAAGATTTATTTGAGCTACAGTCTCACACAACTACATCAAATGGTTAAAGAACATACGGTTTCCGTGGATGGCGAAATTCTGCCTCCCGAAACGTTGACTGTTCAATACTCATTTAACACCTTCAAAGGTGGCCATTATGATGTCAATATTTTTATATATTATATTTAATATGTTTATTCTATCTTTAAGATTCTGTATTTTTCATTTATGGCATACCATTATTGTTTCCATTATGGGTAAACACGATATCATCATTTTAGGAAGTGCGGACTACCGCCCCCTGAAAGTGATTTGATTCGTTAATACCATATGTGGGATGTGTAAAGGATAAAGATAATGATATTATTTATTTTATTATACTGTAATTATAATATACTCTTATATAATTATGATTCCATTCCAGAAAATACAAAATAGAAATGGAAGTAGCGTTCATGCGTACGTACGGCTTACCGTCTCCATGAATGGTGCATTTCATTTCTTACCTCTAAATGTGATGTAATATTATAAATACATGTATATGATGAATATATTTGATATATATGTTATCCAAATCATTAATATCATTCTGGATATAACGAACCATTGACCAAATTAACAACATGTAAGTGTAAGAAGTCTAATTTTGACTTAAGAACCAAATACCGACAAAATGAACATTATTAACTTAAATGATTACATGATGTTCATAACATGGTATAAAAGGAATAATGAACTTGAAAAAGGTTCTTATGCAAGTATAGATTAACTAATGTTTATTATTCAGGAGATTAAAGAACGGTCGGGTCAAGTCGGATATGAGGTATGGGACTTCGTCTCAATCTTCTATCATTGAGGCATATTTTATTTTATACACAACCTTCTTTTATAAGGTGTGTAAACCCCTTTGACTTTTACGTTTATTCAAAAGGAAACTTTTTTATATGAAGCGTTTACTAAACGACAAAAGGGAATGTTTTTGTCGTACGTATGCGGCGACAACGACTTCTCCGCCATCGTGACCGTTATTTGAGTTTCGGCTTCCTCTACAAGCCGTACCTTCTTTTTTAAAAGAAAAATAAATATCTTGTTTTAATTTTCTTTTATTTTGGTATTGAAAATGGTTTTCATAATGTTTTTATATCAATGTGTTGTATTTATATCTTGTGATTGAAGGATGGGAATGTTATGCTTCCTTTATGCATGTTTTATGTGATATGATTATGTTGAGGTTCTTGGGAATTATAATTAAGACGGGTGGTTCCGTGATAAACTAAGGGCGGGTGAGCCTGATATAGCTCTCCAATGCATTGGGTAATGCGAAGGAGTGAAAATTTAAGGTTTCTCTGAATAGATTTTAGGGAATATACTGTGATGGGTATTCCAAACGTAACCAAGAGGGTTACTCCCTACGTAAGAATGTTATGAATGCCTCAAGTTACCATTATGTCTTATGATTTCTATGATTTATTAATGGTTTGATGAGGTATGTTAAAGTGCTTATGTTTTATGGGTAAATTATGATCTCATCCTTATGTATATATGTACCCATGTTTCCTTTCCATATTTTTATATCCCTTACTAAACATTTTATGCTCATCCCATGTTTTTTTGAAATGTTTTTCACAGGTCAAGGGAAAGGTACATGATATGATGATAGTGTCAAGGAAGTGTCAAGAATGAATCCATGTTTTATTTTAAATATGTTTCCATTGTTGGGAATGAAGAATACTATCTTTATGTAACCACTTTGTTTAAATGTGGAATGTAATGCATGTTTTAAGATCTAATTCTCTAAAACTCTAAACCTGAAAAGATCATCAACCTATAATCTTGTGATAACTCAAGATTAAGTAAGGTTTAAGGCTGGGGCCTTATAGTTGGTATCAGAGGCCAGTTTAGATAACTTTAGGAGTTAGAATTCTATTAAATGATTATCCAAAAATATTTTTTTATGGTAAAATTGAAAATGATATAGCATTTGAAGATTACCATGTTGCTTCATCTAAGACATGTTTGTTCAGAATAGTTTTCCACAGAGGAAACAGGGAAGCAGTGCTAGGAAGGCATACATAAGGAAATAACCTTCCGAATCAACATCCAGAAATGGTCGGAATTGGAACTGAACAATTTTTTGCAGTAATGGCGCAGTTGGCTCAAGCGATAAATGGTGGTGGTATCCATGCATGAGATCATCCAGATCAACCACAGAGGAACATATCAGTGGTGGAACAATTCATGAGGCAACATCCCACATCATTCAGAGGATCATATGTCCCTGTGTTAGCTGAAGGGTGGATTAAAGCACTAGAGAAGATTTTTGATGTCATGGGGTGTTAAGACAATCAAAAGGTTAGTCTTTCTATTTACCGTTTGTAGGGTGAAGGAGATCAGTGGTGGTCTATGGTTAAAAATATCAGGGACGCCGATGAGATTGATGCTCTTGACTGGGATGAATTCAAAGGTATGTTTCTTGAGAAGTATTTTCCTAAGGCTGTTCGACTTAGGATGGAAAAAAAATTCTTGGAATTGAGGCAAGAGGAAGACTCAGTGGCTGCCTATGAAGAAATGTTCATTCGATTGGCAAGGTATGCTCCAAATTTTATCCGAGACCTTGATAGTAAAATCAATCGTTTTTACTCAGGATTAAAGCCAAAATAACAAAGGGAATTAGCTTCTCGTGAGTTTAAATGTTATGAAAATCTTGTTCGATGTGCTGAGAAGGTGGAAATGGAGTTTGCTGATGACCAAGTGTTCTATAACAACCAGCAAAAGAAGAGACCGAGGTGGCAGGAGAAAGGTAAGAATTCTTCAAAAAAGTCTGATGGTAAGAGAACTAAGTTTACAGTTTGTGATAAATGTGGCAAAAGGCATGCTGGGGAATGTCTTCTGAATTCTGGAAAGTGCTACCGATGTGGTAAGATGGGACATAAGGCTCGTGATTACACTGAAAATGATCAAGGTGAAGGTAAGAACAAATTTGATTTACATTTATTGAAATGTTATAAGTTCAATGAGATGGGTCACTATGAAAACGAGTGTCCGAAAAAGACCATGAGTGATGGGAAGCAGTTAGACTACAAGCAGAAAGGGGTGGTGAAATCCCTTGCAACTACTTCAGCAGATGTCGGGCCATAAAATGAAGTTGTATCAGGTACTTTGTTTGTTTTTTCAGATTATGTCAGTGTGTTGTTTGATTCGGGGTCTACAAATTCTTTCATCTCTGAAACCTTTTCTAGTAAAATGGGAATACCATCTCAAGAAATGAATCCTGAACTTTTGGTAAAAACACCTGGGGGAAATGTTGAGGCAAAAAGAATTTATAATAATCTTCCTATCCTTATCTGTGGAAAGAACCTACTTGCAAACCTTATTGTTCTACCTCTAGTAGAGTTTTATGTTATCCTGGGTATGGATTGGCTCTCTATTTACCATGATATGATTGACTGTAGAGATAAAGAAGTTTCTTTTCAGAAAGACTTTCAGTTTGTTTACAAGAATGAACCCTTACTTTTGATAACATATCAAGAGGCCGAGAAACGTGTAAAAGATGGAAATGAATGTTACCTTGCACACGTCGTTGAAAATAAAGGAACTGTTCAGATTAATGATGTGCCAGTGGTAAATGAGTATCCTGATGTTTTTCCTGATGAGTTTCCCGGAATAATACCAGATCGAGAAGTTGAGTTTACTATTGACTTAGTTCCTGATGCTATGCCAATTTCAAAACCCCTTATCGAATGGAAAAAATTGAACTTTTAGAGTTGAAGGAGCAATTGCAAGATTTATTAGAGAAAGGTTTCATTAGACCTAGCACATCACCTTGGGGTGCTCCTGTTTTATTTGTTAAAAATAAAGATGGTTCTATGAGACTTTTCATTGACTATAGAGCCTTGAATAACATCACTGTTAAGAACAAATATCCTTTGCCTCATATCGATGATTTGTTAGATCAGCTCCAGGGAGCTCAGTTTTTTTCAAAGATTGACCTGAAATCGGGGTACCATCAGCTGAAGGTAAAGGAGGCAGATATTCCGAAGACCGCGTTTCGTATGAGATATTGCCATTATGAATTTGTAGTAATGCCTTTTGGGCTAACCAATGCACCTGCTATATTCATGGACTTAATGAATAGAATTTTCCATGATTTCTTGGATAAGTTTGTGGTGGTTTTCATTGATGATATTTTGGTGTTTTCTAAAAGTAAAGAGGAGCATGAAAGACATTTAAGTGTTATCTTGAAAACCTTAAAAGAAATGAAACTGTATGGGAAATTCAGCAACTGTGAGTTTTGGTTGCAACAAATTTCTTTCCTTGGTCACATTGTTTCTAAATATGGAATAACTGTTGATTCTGCAAAAACAAAAGTTGTGGATGAATTGCCAAGACCCACAAATGTAACCGATATTCGTAGCTTCCTTGGTTTGGCGGGATATTATCGAAGGTTTGTTAGAAATGTTTCACAATTATCTAGTCCAATGACTAAGCTAACTCAGAAGGGTGTTAAGTATATCTGGACAAAAGAATGTGATGATTGTTTTCAGGAATTGAAAAGAAGATTGGTGAATGATCCAGTTTTTGCACTACCTTCCAGGAATGGTGATTTTGTTATCTATAGTGATGCTTCATTGAAAGGACTTGGTTGAGTCCTAATGCAGAATGATCAGCTAATTGCTTATGCTTCAAGACAGTTGAAAACTCATGAGGTAAATTACCCTACACATGATTTGGAATTTTCTGCTGTTGTTTTTTCTTTAAAAATTTGGAGGCATCATCTATATGGGGTAAAGTGTGAAATATATACCGATCACAAAAGATTAATGTATATATTCACTCAGAAAGAGTTAAACATGAGACAGAGGAGATGACAAGAATTAATCATGGATTATGATTGTAAAATTCATTACCATCCGGGAAAAGAAAATAAAGTGGCTGATGCTTTGAGTCGAAAACGTAATGCTTCATTAACAATGTTGCGTTTGGAATGTGATCCTTTGGTTAAGGATTTGATGAACTTTGGCATAGAAGTTGTTGGTGTAGGAAGTCCTTCGGTTTTGTTTCAGGTATCAGTGAGATCTTCTCTATCAGATAGAATCAAGCAAGCACAGAAGCAAGACAGTGAGTTGCAGAAAAAGGTAGAGCTGGTTCAGAAAGGAATGTTGCCTGAATTCAACATTGATAATGATTGTGTTTTGAGATTTGGGAAGAGATTGTGTGTTCCTTGTGATTCACAGTTGAAGAGAGAGTTGTTATGTGAAGCTCATAGTTCTTCGTTTTCAGTTCATCCGGGAAGTACTAAGATGTATAGTGATCTGCGAGAGTATTACTGGTGGGATTGAATGAAAAGAGATATTGCTGATTTTACTGTGAAGTGTTTGACTTGTCAGCAGGTTAAAGCAGAGCGGCAGTTACCGAAAGGGATGCTTCAGCCTTTACCAGTTCCAGAGTGGAAATGGGAGAATATATCCATGGACATTGTTGTGGGATTACCGAAGACATGTCGAGGTAATAATGCAATCTGTGTTATTGTTGATCGCTTGAACAATTCTGCTCATTTCCTTGCTATACGAGATACTTTTTCCCTAGATCAACTTTCCCGTTTGTATCTTAAAGAGATAGTCAGGTTACATGGAGTTCCTCTCTCCATTGTATCAGATCGTGATCCCAGGTTTACTTCTAACTTTTGGAAAGGCCTTCAGAAGTCGTTGGGTACTGAATTAAATTTTAGTACAGCTTTTCATCCTCAATCAGATGGGCAGTCAGAACGAACAATTCAGACATTGGATGATATGCTACAAGCTTGTTCTATGGATTATCAGGGAAGTTGGGACCAACATCTTTCTTTAGTTGAATTTTTATATAATAAAAGTTTTCATTCCAGTATACAGATGGCACCATTTCAGGCATTATATGGGAAGCAGTGTCGAACTCCAGCTTTTTGGGATGAAGTGGGTGAACGGAAGTTGATGGGACCATAATTGGTAGAAGAGATGGCAGAAAAAGTTCAGCTGATTCAGAAAGACATGAGAACAGCTCAGAGCAGGCATAAGAGTTATGCGGATAACCGGAGGAAGGATCTATCTTTCGAGGTAGGTCATCATGTTTTTCTCAAGGTTTCTCCTTGGAAAAGTGTGATGAGATTTGGTAAGAAAGGAAAGCTGAGTCCAAGGTTTATTGGACCATATGAAATTCTGAAGAGAGTTGGATCAGTTGCATACTGGGTGGCATTACCTCCGAGTTTATCTCAGGTACACAATGTTTTTCACATTTCGATGTTGAGAAAGTATATGCCAGATCTATCTCATGTTTTGAGTCCAGAGGTAGTTCATCTGGAAGAGAACCTATCTTATGAGGAACAACCGGTCCAGATTCTTGACCACAATGAGAAAGTGTTACGGAATAAGGTGGTTAAGCAGGTAACGGTTTTGTGGAAAAACCACATGATGGTAGAGGCAACATGGGAATCTGAAAATGCAATGAGGTATAAGTACCCCCATTTATTCGATATGTAAATAAATTGCGGGGATGAAATTTTCTAAAGGGGGGAAGGATGTATAATCCAAAGTAAGTAATGAATCATAGATATTTTTATCTATGTATATTAATGATTAAGATAGTGTTTTAGAGGCTTAAAATGAAAATAAATCCAATCTTAAGCATGGAATACACTAATATTCATAAAAGATTGTTTTACTGCCTTATGATGGAAAACCATTTTTAAATCTATTTTTTTACAATTTTATAAACTATGTTTGTAAAAATAAACTTATTCTTTATGATTGGGACATCAAAATTTACTTTGTGTGAATTTTTGGTATTTTTCTGACAATGTTCATTTTTTAATGAATAGTGAAAATTACTGCATTTTACATCAAAACTACTTTTTAATCTAATTTATTTATATGATTAGATTATCTTTTGAATTAGTTTTAAAGTTAAATTAGAATATATTTTTACCATTTTATCCAATGGTGGTCATTGGAATCAATTTCACTTTGAAATTAGACTTAAACTGGTGTCAATCTTTTGATACGTATTGTTTTATAAAAACATGCTATTTGCTCTGGAAGCGGGAATTAATTATTAAATTAATTAATGTGACTTATATGATTTTAATTTTGTAAAATAGACTTCATTTTTGAATTCGGAATATCAAATATAGCTTAGGGTGATTTTTTGGTAATTTTCTGAAAAACTTCAATTTTGGATGAATAGTGAAACCACTAAGTGGTACTTATAAAAACTGATTTTCTGTTTAAATGAAATTTTTCCAACATTGTGTTTTGAATTTCAAAAAATCTGACATACATGGTTGTCATTAAGAAGTGAAATGTGGTTCAATGAGATTATATTAATTTTTTGGTGAATAGTAACTTATTAAGTTTTAATTGGGATTAGTTGTAATTAGTGTAGTTTAAGGTAAAAATAATGCTTTAATAATATGAGATGAGCTTGACACATGTCCTAACCTCATTGGTTGTGTCATGGCCGACTAAGACAATCCATGGGTCAACTTGGGGACCCCATGGATCCACTTTGGTTGGGAAATGACATAAATAACTTTTTATTTAATGTAAAAGCAAAAATGACACAAACATAATATGTTTTACGAAAACAATTTTTACATGGGGTTATAAAGATCAGAGTTTTGATTATAAAAAGTCATTAGAAATCTAAAAAGTTTTCCCACATTATAGTAGTTTTTTTATAATTTTTAGACTTTAAATAAATTAAATTATTTATGACATCATGATGATGCAACGATGACCTCATTATTTAACGATTTAAATAAAATGGAAAGATAACGAAAAATCTAAAACCTACACATGTAAAAAACCAATTGGATGAGTTTATTTATAAGCCTTATCACAATATCCTAGAATTATTGCAATATGGGACCTTTTTAATCCGAAACTCTTTTTAAAATAAAGTAACTTATATTTACTTTCCAAAAGTGCCCCTCCTCTCCTCTTATAAATGGCCCCCACCCCTACCTCATTTCACACACTCCTCAAGCCTTTGGATCGGCCAAACCCTACCCATTTACTCTCTCCACATCCCTCTACTCATCCTAGAGGATTCTCTTTGGGAATAATCATTTCAAAGGAATCCCTTAGGCTCAAATCAAAAGGAGTTACACATTTAAAGGTAATTCATTCTCTCATGTTCATTTGTTTTATTTTGCTTCTCCAACCCCCTAAACTCTTTTTATTTCCTTCTTTTGTAACAACACCCGTATCTTAAACAAACTAGTATGTTGTTATAAGATTTATCCGAGCTAAAATCTCACACAACTACATCAAATGGTTAAAGAACATATGGTTTCCGTGGATGGCGAAATTCTGCCTCCCGAAACGACGATTGTTCAATACTCATTTAACACCTTCAAAGGTGGCCATTATGATGTCACTATTTTTATATATGATATATAATATGTTTATTCCTTCCTTAAGCTTCTATATTATTCATTTATGGCATACCATTATTTTTTCCATTATGGGTAACCACAATATCTTCATTTTAGGAAGTGCGGACTACCGCCCCCTGAAAGTGATTTGATTCGTTAATACCATATGTGGGATGTGTAAAGGATAAAGTTAATGATATTATATATGTTATTATACTGGAATTATAATATACTCTTATATCATTATTATTCCATTCCAGAAAATACGAAATAGAAATGGAATTAGCGTTCATGCATACGTACGGCTTACCATCTCCATGAACAATGCATTTCATTTCTTACCTCTAAATGTGATGTAATATTATAAATACATGTATATGAAGAATATATATGATATATATGTTATCCAAATCATTAATATCATTCTGGATATAACGAACCTTTGACCAAATTAACAACATGTAAGTGTAAGAAGTCTATTTTTGACTTAAGAACCAAATACCGACAAAATGAACATTATTAACTTAAATGATTACATGATGTTCATAACATGGTATAAAAGGAATAATGAACTTGAAAAAGGTTCTTAAGCAAGTAGAGATTAACTCAAGTTTATTATTCAGGAGATTAAAGAACGGCCGGGTCAAGTCAGAAACGAGGTATGGGACTTCGTCTCAATCTCCTTTCATTGAGGCATATTTTGTTTTATACACAACTTTCTTTTATATGGTGTATAAACCCCTTTGACTTTTACGTTTATTCAAAAGGAATCTTTTTTATACGAAGCGTTTACTAAACGACAGAAGGGAATGTTTTTGTCGTACGTATGCGGCGACAACGACTTCTCCTCCGTCGTGACCGTTATTTGAGTTTCGGTTTCCTCTACAAGCCATACCTTCTTTTTTAAAAGAAAAATAAATATCTTTTTTTACTTTTATTTTATTTTGGTATTTAAAATGGTTTTCATAATGTTTTTATATTAATGTGTTGTATTTATATCTTGTGATTGAAAGATGGGAATGTTATGTATCCTTTATGCATGTTTTATGTGATATGATTATGTTGAGGTTCTTGTTCATTATTATGAAGACGGTGGTTCCGTGATAAACTAAGGGCGGGTGAGCTCGATATAGATCTCCAATGCATTGGGTAACGCGAAGGAGTGAAACGTTAAGGATTATCCGAAGATATTTTAGGGAATATACTATGATGGGTATTCCAAGCGTAACCAAGAGGGTTACTCCCTACGTAAGAATGTTTGAATGCCTCAAGTTACCTTTAGGTCTTATGATTTCTATGATTTATTCATGATTTGATGAGATATGTTAAAGTGATTATGTTTTATTTGTAAATTATGATCTCATCCTTATGTATATATGTACCCATGTTTCCTTTCCATATTTTTATATCCCTTACTGAGCTTTTTATGCTCATCCGATGTTTTTTTGAAATGTTTTTCACAGGTCAAGGGAAAGGTACATGATATGATGATAGTGTCAAGGAAGTGTCAAGAATGAATCCATGTTTTATTTTAAATATGTTTCCATTGATGGGAATGAAGAATAATATCTTTATGTAACCACTTTGTTTAAATGTGGAATGTAATGCATGTTTTAAGATCTAATTCTCTAAAACTCTAAACCCGAAAAGATCCTCAACGTGTAATCTTGTGATAACTCAAGATTAAGTAAGGTTTAAGGCTAGGGCCTTATATTTTTACTATTTAAAAGAATATGGGTTAAGGTCATTTATACCCCTGTTTGACTTTTTATAAGAGTTTTATAAAGGAATCTTTCCGTCGTTTTCCAAACAAGGTGCTTTTTAACCTTTTCGACAGAATTAAGGTAAGAATGTTTTTTTAACTTATACGGCGGGTGCGGTTATTTTCCGCCGTTATGAAATCGTCGAAGCTTCCCTTACAAGATTATAAGAATATTTTCAAAGAAAATGTTTTATTTCAAAATAGAAAGAGATATTTCTCTAAAAAGAGTTTTGATTTCATCTATGTCAACATCATTTGATGGATTTTAAGCTTATTTGAAGTTTATTTATTATGATACAAAACATCTATATTGTATTGAAGGTTTTTTGATATTTTTGAATGTGGATGTTCTATTTTTATACCGTTCATAGTTTATGGTGAAAGTATTGACATTTCGCATGCTAGTGTTAATACGAATGTTTATGTTATGTTTAAACCTTTTCATTTGGGAATGCATTGGACTTAATATGTGATGGGTGGAGCCTGCTATAGCTCCTCGATGCATCGGTAGGTATCATGAGACAAACTAGTGTCTTGGCATAAGGCCTTGGAAAAATCTTATTTGTAGTCTTGGCACGAGGCCTTGTCTATGTGGTTATGATAGTCTGGCATTATGCATCCCATCATTATGAAAGTGGTTGTTGATATTGCATGTGATTATTCGATTAGTAGAATATCCATGTGAATAAGTATATGGCATAATTTCATTTTACTTTTGCCATACTATGTTGAAGTTCAAGTTTAAAAGGCTTTTGTTTTAGTTATACATTGCCTTAAATGTTTATGCTTATTTTTGAATGTTTCCGCTATATTTTTATCCTTACTGGGCATTTGAGCTCACCCCTTTTCTATGTTTTATTTTTCCCAGGATGTGAAGATATATGTTAAGAATGACCTGTAGGGATTTTATGAGGGGATAATAGTGTGGACTATGGAGACATAATGTTTTTGTAGTAGTTTTTCACATTATGATGTAATGTAAAACTTTATGAATATATCTAGTGGTTCCAAGGCTACTAAACCAATCGGTCTTTCGAGATTTGATCTTTCTTGTGATCATACCAATGTTATGTAATAATGCACCGACTATGGGTAACTAGGGTCAAGGCGTTACAGTTGGTATCAGAGGAAGTTTAGTACAAACCTTGGAAGCTAGATTTAGATAAACTCTGATTAGAGCACGTAGACCTAAGATTAACATTGAGGATTAATATAGAAGAACATCCTAGAATTTTGGTATTGTAGAGATTTTATGAGTTTTCTGAGAAATACATCCCTGTCTGGATACGAGAAGGTAGAGGCAGCTCTGGCACAGATGTACCTAGGGGTAAAACCCGATAACACCGCTTTGAGATAGACTCAAACAGGAACTGGTGCACGACAACGAGCCCTGCTGCACTCTTGGTTACGACACTCCCAGGGGATATGCTTAGGATAACTCTCATTTTCTTTACAAATCATTATTAAGGGTTTATGAGTATATACTTCCTCAAAGAAAACATTCTTATGATTATGGATTATATCCATAAATAGGTCAATTTATGTTAAGTGTTTTATAAGTATGGGATTATGTATTTTGATTCATAAACTGACCTAGTTTATGCCATTGTTTAGAAATGGCGCCTAGTGGAAGAAAATGGAACCCGTATAAATTCACGCACTCCATGTAGGTATTTCCCTCTGGCTCAAGATAATTATAGTGGAGCTGGTGATGCAACTAGTGTCGATCAGCTAATCACCTTACTGGGAAAACTCACTCAAGTTATAAATAATAACCTTACCTGTATGGAGCACCCTGATCCGCAGTGTGGAGGATCAATGTTAGATCGATTCATGAGGCAACAACCACCAATGTTCAATGGGAGTAAAAATTCTTTAGTAGCTGAGCAATGGATAAATTCCCTAGAGAAAATATTTTAGCCTTTGGGGAGTAGTGAAAGGGAAAAAGTTACCATGGCTGTTTACCGACTCACTGGAGATGATGATCAATGGTGGTCATTAATTCAAATTACGAATGAAGATGATGAAGTATCAAATATGTAATGGAGGGAGTTCAAAGATCTGTTTTTAGAAAAATACTTTCCTCGCGACCACCGAGCAGATATGGAAAGGCAGTTTCTGAGTCTAAGATAAAAGGAGGATGAGAATGTCGCAAAGTATGAGGCTAACTTCACAAGGTTAGCAAGGTATGCTGGAGATTATATAAGTAACCCAAGAAGTAAGATTGATCGTTTCTTTGATGGGTTAAAACCATTTCTCCGTCGAGCATTAGTATCACAATCTTTCTCGTCGTACGAAGACATTGTCTCAGGTGCTATCAAGACTAAAAAGGAATCCTCTAAGTCTTATGACTTTAAAGAAAATCAAGAGAAGAAGAGGCCTGCTGATCAATCTGGTAATGGAAATAAGGGTAAGAAGGGAAAGGTTGAATATACATCCTGTGGTAAATGTGGTAAGAAACACCCCGATACTTTCTTGAAGGGAACATGAGTCTGTTACAATTGTGGTGAAAAAGGCCACCAAGCTCGTGATTGCAAGGGGAAGAATGAAGCTACCAATGTTCAGTGCTAAAATTGCAGGGAGATGGGGCATTATGCAAATGAATGTCCTAAGCGTCATGATAACTTAACTCAGAAAAGACCAAGGGATCAAGGCCAAGCTTATGCTATCACTACTGCTGAGGTAGAAGCTCCGAAAGACATAGTGGCAGGTAATTTAATGGTTTCCTCAAGTTTAGAAAATACATTATTTGATTCTGGATCATCACATTGTTTCATATCTTCCCTGTTTGCTAAGAAAATTAGAAATTTCCAATTTGATTTAACAAGGGAGTTGTCAGTTAAAACTCCTAAGGGAAGTATCATTACAACAATGTTTTTCGAATCAGTCCCCATTAGAGCACATAAATGTTCATTATCTACTGATCTCATCGTCATACCTATGATTGAGTTTGATATAATCCTCGGTATGAACTAGCTTTTGGACTATGATTAGAAGATTTATTGTATGAAGTAAGAGGTTACGATTCTTGATGATGATGATAAGGAACACCTTATCTTTAGAGCAGAATCGTCACCACGTAATTCTAATCTAGATCCACCCCTAGTAGCTCAAATAAATTCAATTATTGGAGAGGAAGAGAATGAAATAACTATGGGTGAGGAAAGGAATGTTCAAATAGGGGATGCACCTGTTGTGAAAGAATTTTTAGATGTATTTTCGGAAGATTTACCTGGACATCCTCCAGAATGAGAAGTTGAGTTTTCCATTGATTTAATTCCTAGATCAAGGCCTATATCGATGGACCCTTATAGAATGGCCACTGTAGAATTATTTAAACTAAAGGAACAACTAGAGGAATTTAGTAATAAAGGATTTATTCGCCCTAGTATTTCTCCATGGGGAGCCCCTATTCTTTTTGTTAAAAAGAAGGATGGATCTATGAGGTTATGTATTGACTACAGGGAGATCAATGCTATAATGATAAAGAAGAAGTATCCCCTACCTCGCATTGATGATTTATTTTACCAACTTCATGGAGATCAATACTTTTCAAATATTGACCTTCGATCTGGATAATATCAGTTGTGTGTAAACAAGGAAGACATTCCAAAGACAACATTTCGAACCAGGTACGGACATTACGAGTTTACTGTAATGCCTTTTGGATTGACTAATGCACCCTCGGTATTCATAGATCTGATGAATAGAGTTTTCAAGGAGTATCTCGATGAATTTGTGGTGGTATTTATTGATGATATGTTGGTATACTCAAAAAGCTACGAAGATCATGAAAATCACTTGCGCATTATCTTGAAGACTCTGAGAAGACATGAATTATATGGGATGTTTAGCAAGTGTGAATTCTGGCTTCAAGAGATTTCTTTTCTTGGCCATATTGTCTCTAAAGATAGAATCTCTATTGATCCTTCTAAGACTAAGGAAATCCATGAATGGGCAGCACCGACGAGTATAACTGAGGTACATAGTTTTATTGGTTTAGCAGGTTATTATCAACATTTCGTCCAGAATGTTTCCCGATTGGCTAAGCCATTAATGAAGCTCACACGTAAAGGGGTTAAATTTGTTTGGAAAAAAGAGTGTGAAGAATGTTTCGAAGAACTGAATAGAATATTAGTCAATGCTCCTATATTGACTCTACCATCAGGGAATTATGGGTTTGTTATTCAAAGTAATGCATCGAAGAAAGGACTTGGTTGTGTCCTTATGCAGAATGATAGGGTTATTGCCTATGCATCATGACAGTTGAAAATTCAAGAACAAAACTATCCTACACATGATCTCGTGTTAGCATCCGTGATGATTTCTTAGAAGATATGGAGACACTACCTCTATGGTGAAAAATGTGAGATTTATACTGATCACAAGAGTTTGAAGTATATTTTCTCACAAAAAGAACTCAACATGAGGAAAAGGAGATGGCTTGAATTACTCAAGGATTATGATTGTACGATACACTACCACCCAGGGAAAGCAAACAAGGTGGAAGATGCTTTGAGCAGAAAAAACCATAGAGTTTTGAACGTGATGATAATTGAAAGGGATCCAATTTTGATGGATCTAGTGAAGATGGACATGGGAATAACCAGGGAAGGTGAAACATCAATGCTATTTCAAATGGTTGCCAAACCATCTTTACTAGAAATAATTAAGAGTTTTTAGACTAATGATGAATAATTAAAAAAGAAGATTAAAGCTGTGAATGATGGGAGATTGAGAGACTTTGAGTATGAAGATGTAATTTTGAAATTCGGGAAGAGGCTTTGTGTTCCCGATATACCTGATCTAAAAAAGGAATTGCTGGATGATGCTCATGTTCCAATTTCTCTATACACCCTAGGAGCACGAAAATGTATAGAGATTTGAAGGAACATTTTTGGTGGGACAACATGAAGAGGGAGATTGCGGATTTTGTGTCAAGATATATGGTTTGTCAACAAGTGAAAGCCAGAAGGCAACACCCTAGATGAGTCATGCAACCTCTTCCCATACCGTAGTTGAAATGGGACAATATTACGATGGAATTTGTCATGGGGCTACCAAAGACTCCTAGAAGGAATGATGCAATATGGGTTATTGTTGATCGTCTTACCATGTCATCACATTTTCATGCTATAAGAGAAGATCTACCACAAGAATGTCTAGCAAGACTATATATTAATGAATTTGTCAGACTTCATGGAGTACCCCTATCGATTGTTTCTGATCATGATCCCCATTTTACTTCAAGATTCTGGAAGAGTCTTTAGAAATACCTGGATACTGAACTTCATTTAAGCACTGCCTACCACCCTCAGACAGACGGGCAATCAGAACGGACTATTCAAACCTTAGAAGACATGTTGAGATCCTGCTCAATTGACTTTCAGGGTATGTGTGATCAGTATTTACCTCTGGTAGAATTTTCCTATAACAATAGCTTCTATTCGAGTATTCAGATGGCACCATATGAAGCATTATACGGAAATAGATGTTGCACACCAACTTTTTGGGATGACGTTGGTGAAAGAAAACTTGTAGGTCTAGAATTGGTGGAGGAAATGATAGAAAAGGTGAAGGTAATCCAAAATCACAACAAAGAAGCTCAAAGTAGGCAGAAGAGCTATGCCGATAATCGAAGGAAGGATTTGTAATTTCAAGTCGGTGATCATGTTTTCCTAAAGGTATCTCCATGTAAGGGAGTCATACGTTTTGGTAAGAAAGGTAAATTGAGTCCCAGGTACATCGGACCTTCCAAAATTCTAGAACGAATTGGTGCTATAACTTACCGATTGGCAATGCCGCCAAGTCTCTCCAAATTTCATGATGTGTTCCACATATCTCTGTTGAGGAAATACATGACTGGCCCAACGCATCTACTCACTTACGAGGAATTAGAACTGGAACCTGATCTGTCTTATTGCAAAGAGCCCGTCAGGATTCTTGATACGAGGGAACAAGTACTGAGAAACCGGACGATGCCTCTGGTAAAAGATTTGTGAAGAAACCATAAGATGGAAGAGGCAACGTGGGAACTCGAGGATCTTATGATGAAGAACCACCTGAGTCTTTTCATGTGGTAGTATTCTGGAAATTTTGAGGAGGAAATTATTTGAAGGAGGGGAGAATGTAACACCCCAAGCTTCTACGATACGCTTCTCTTAGAATAATGTGATAGCGTGTGTTGTACGCAACATCAATTTCTAACACACCACAACCAATCAAACTAGCCATTATGAATATCAATACCTACTTTTTGAAATTATATATATTTTAAATTTCAAAATGGACTTCATTTTTGGTTTCAGAATATCAAAATTATCCTAAGATGATTTTTTTGGTATTTTTTTGAGAACTTCCAATTTTTATGAATAGTGAAAAATACTTAAAAACAACTTTTTTAATCAAAATAATTTATAGTGATAAATTATATTATTGAGTGGTGGTAAAGTATAATTAGAATATATTTTTACCATTTTATCCAATGGTGTTCATTATATTTAATTTCACTTTGAAGTTGGACCTAAACAATTGTCAATCTTTTGGTATATATTGTTTCTTAAAAACACGCTATTTGTTGTGACAGCGGGAATTAATTATAAAATTAATTAATGTAACTTATATGTCTGGAATTTTATAAAATAGAAATTATTTTTGAATTTGGAATATCAATTATAGCTTACGGTGAAATTTTGGCATTGTTCTGAAAAACTTCAATTTTTGATGAATAGTGAAACTACTAAGTGGTAGTTAAAAAAATTGAATTTTTCATAAAACTTAATTTTACCACTTCTGTCAATGGAATTTCGAAAATACTAGAGACACGGTTAATATCAAGTAGTGAAATGTGGTTCAATGAGATGAAAATAATTTTTGGTGAATAGTAATTTTTTACTTTTATTTACCACGGTTAAAAGTAAATAGGGTAATTAATGGTAAAAATGATATTAATATTACCCTAAAACATGTTCTAATTCTATTGTAAAAGTGTATCTCGAGCAAAAACAACCTTATAAATAAAATATTATCATTTAGGTCCACTTGGATTAGATTAGGACATTTATTATTATTTAATTCAAAGAAGAGTTAAAAGAGTTAAAATCAAAGTTTATTTACTAAAACATTTTTAATATAGAGTTATACATAAGAGAAATTCCATTGTAAATATTCATTAGAAATCTAAAACGATTTACTACATAAGGATATTTTATTTATAATTTTTAGACATTAAATAATTTAATTTAGTTTTGAAACAATGATGATGCAGTAATTACCTAATTAATGGAAAATTAGAATAATTATAAATACCCAAATAAATATAATTTGAGACTTTTTATGAATTAAACAACATTTATAGGTTAATATGACATGTTAGGATTGCGTCAATTAACTCTTTTCAAAGTAATAATTCTGTTATAATTTTTTAAAAAATAAATTATTTAATAGTGTAAAAATTGATATAAAAGAGTTTTTAAAATAAATATTATATTATTAATTGATAATAAATTCCTAAAAATCTAAGGTTAGGACAATAGACTTATATCGTTATAGGTTCTTCATTAATGGACCTCTTGGGGGTCTCTTGGATGTATATTGTATGTTTATTAACCATATAATATAAAAATACAAAGAGACATTGTAAAAGTGAAACTAATTAACTTAGAGCTAATACTTAAAGATATGGTTAATATAATGACCCAAACCTATCTAAATTATATTGTTTTAGTGATTTTAGACCTATCCCCACCTTAAAGTTTAAATAATCAACTTTGGAGCCATTACAAACAGAATATTAATTTATTATAAATTAATATTTCTAGTTTTTCCAAAGGTGCCCCTCACCCCTCATATAAAAAGGCACTCCTCCTTCTCATTTATTCACACCTTCAAAGCCTTTTGACTCGGCCAAAATATTACCAAGTACTCACCCAACATCCCTAAATACAACCAAGAAGCCTTAGTTTGATCAGAAAGCCATCCTAATGAGCCCTTTTGATCAAATCAAAAGGAAGAACCCGAAGAAGAGGTCATGATTTCACCACCATTTTCCATGCTCCTTTCTTCATCCAATTATTCTTCTTTTGTTATTAACATTATAAAATAATAACTCCAGTATCATATATATACTTTGATTTTATTATAAATATGGTACAACCATATTCAGTATTCTATCAACCCATTGACTAACATGTCACCATACGTGCGTACGTACGACTTACTGTCTCCATGTCGTGGTGTAATTTTTATTCAATATATTATTATTTGGATGGGTATAATAATGATGTGTAACTCATGTAAATAATAAATATAAAATGTTAATTATTATGTATATATGATATAACATCCATTTATATATTATTTTAATATCAAAAGAATGATATTGTCGCTCGTGCGTACGTACGGACTACCGTCTCCACGAACGCGATGAGATTCATTCTCCATCGTATCCATTAAAGTATAATTATCATTTCCTGATTTAAAAATATTGTTTAAGGACTTTATATCATTATGTATATTAATAATATACAAACTATCCATGAAAAACATGGCTTATTTAAAAAAACATATGAAAGAAAACGAGTAAGTTAACACCCGAAACGACGGTAATACTAAGATATTATTAACAAAGCAATGTTAAAAGATCATATATGATATAATATGGATGTATATGATTCTTGTATACTTTAATAACAATTATTACACTATTATATAGAAGGTTAACCTACCCCCATCCAATGAAGAGTACAAGGTAAGGGTTATTTCACAATCTCTTCATTATCCGAGGTTGTTTATACATAATAATCTACTGGGATCTCTTTATCATCCACATCCTTATTTCTTAAAAATGTATTTCAAGACATTTTTACTATTTAAAAGAATAGGGGTTAAGGTCATTTATTCCCTTTTTTGAATTTTTATAAGAGTTTTATAAAGGAATCCTTCTGTCGTTTTCCAAACAAGGTGCTTTTTAACCTTTTCGACCGAATTAAGGTAAGAATGTTTTTTTAACTTATACGGCGGGTGCGATTATTTTCCGCCGTTATAAAATCGTCGAAGCTTCCCTTACAATCTTATAAAAATATTTTCAAAGAAAATATTTTATTTCAAAATAGAAATAGATATTTCTCTAAAAAGAGTTTTTATTTCATCTATGTCAACATCATTTGATGGATTTTATGCTTATTTGAAGTTGATTTATTATGATACAAAACTTCTATATTATATTGAATGTTTTGTGATATGTTTGACTGTGGATGTGCTATTTTTATACCGTTCATAGTTTATGGTGAATGTATTGACATTTCGTATTCTATTGTTAATACGAATGTTTATGTTATGTTTAAACCTTTTCATATGGGAATGCATTGGACTTAATACGTGACGGGTGGAGCCCGCTATAGCTCCTCGATGCATCCGTAGGTCTCATGAGACAAACTAGTGTCTTGGCACAAGGCCTTGGAAAAATCTTATTTGTAGTCTTGGCACGAGGCCTTGGCTATGTGGGTATGATAGTCTGACATTATGCATTCCATCATTATGAAAGTGGTTATTGATATTTCATGTGATTATTCTATTAGTAGAATATCCATGTGAATAAGTAAATGACATTATTTCATTTTACTTTTTCCATACTATGTTGAAGTTCAAGTTTAAAAGGATTTTGTTTTAGTTATACATTGCCTTAAATGTTTATGCTTATTTTTGAATGTTTCCGCTTTATTTTTATCCTTACTGGGCATTTGATCTCACCCCTTTTCTATGTTTTATTTTTCCCAGGATGTGAAGAAGTAAGTTACGAATGACCTATAGGGATTTTATGAGGGGATAATAGTGTGGACTATGGAGACATTATGTTTTTGTAGTAGTTTTTCACTTTATGATGTAATGTAAAACTTTATGAATATATCTAGTGGTTCTAAGGCTACTAAACCAATAGGTCTTTTGAGATTTGATCATTCTTGTGATCATTTCAATGTTATGTAATAATGCACCGACTCTTGGTAACTAGGGTCGGGGTGTTACAATTGTTGTTACTCTTAATGCACAACATAACTGAAATATAGGATTAGCAGTGTGGTTGCATCTTGGGTATATAATTATTTGCATCTGGAATGTTGACTTCTTGCAGATGACCATGACCATACATAGGCAAGTTGATGCTCTTTGGAAAATTAAGATGATACTTCTTCAAGTACTTGGCCAGATCCGGGGGACACTTCCGTGATAAGAGAAAATTGTACGATGAGAGTGGAAAGGTTTGAGACCCAGGTGATTTGTGTGAGAATGACTTCATATTTATAGGCAAATGCTGCACCCAGCGCGCCGTAGCTTGCGCGACTTACACTTGCGCACCGAGACCTGTGCACTTAGAACATGCGCACCGAAGATCCTTGGTTTTCTCCTTTACCTTAGAGTCAAATCCTTCTTCCTTTCGAATACAACTCTGAGGGGAGACTTTAGTTGATGCTCCTTTTCATCTTAGAGTCTAATGACTAAAAAAGGAGAAAACCTTTGCAAAAAGATTTTCATCCGTTGAAGAAACATCAAAAAATTGGAAAACACATGAATAAGGACTTGTTTGCAGATAGGTCGTGATAGTTTCATCATGGTTGCACAGGTATACTTGCGCGCAACATATAGGTCGTGCAGGTGACTTACACGCCCTGTTTTATTTTTTCCCAAGGCCTTCAGTAGCCTATAAATACCCCCTGTGGGCCCCCCATTTTGAGGACGGAAAACTCCAAAAGTCATATTTAAGCTCTCGGCGCCCTAGCCTCTACTTGAAGTCTTCCACACACATCTAAGACAATTTTTTACATAGAATAGAAGATCTAAAGAGGGGAAACAATGCCTAGGTGTTGGAATTCATCAACACTTGGGTGCCTAAAGGTCTAACCCTAAGGGAAAATGGCCACACCTATGCTCCGACTTATCCCTTCAACAGAACATATGAGCCACTCCTTTGGAAGCCTCTGGGGATAATACTAAGGGCTTGAGCCAAGAATCTCCCAATTATTACCCTATGGGTTGACCATTTCACATGTACACATGTGTTACGTAAGTATACTTGTGCAACCAGTACTTGAGCGCCCAAATAGGACTTGCACACCTACTAATTTTTGGGTGCCTCTCCCACTTATTCAATTCTTTTTTTCAAATCCACCTCTCCTCTTCAAGATTTATCCTTCAAACCCATCTTCAAAGTCATTTATAACATGGTTCCTTTATTGGATTCCTTATCTGAAAGGAATTATGTGGAAAATCTCTCAAAACCTTGTGATTTTTATATCTTTATGTCACTAAGGTCAGAGATTTCCTCCATTTAACCTCATCCTCTAAGATGAGATGTTCTATAATATGGGAATCCTCCTTAGGATTAAGCCCCAAGTCTAATTTTTTTTGATATGGGTCTCCTTATCAGGAGTAAGTTCCAATCATAATTCCCTAACCTGGGCCTCCTTTTCCGGAGTAAGCCCAAGTCCAAGATCCCAAATATGGGATCCTCCTTAGTAGTAAGCCCCAAATTCTCAAATTCTCTAACCTTGGCCTCCTTTTCAGAAATAATCCCCAACCATAATTCACCTTTATCTGGGCCTCCTTTTTAAGAGTAAGCCCCAGTTCTCAAGTCCCTTTAACCTGGCCCTCCTTCTCAGGAATAATCCCCAATCATAATTTCTCTTAACCAGTCTTAATTTATTTTGATCTGGGCTTCCATCTCAAGAATAAAACCCAATCATAAATCCCCTATAATTTGGGCATCCTTCTCAGGATTAAGTCCTAAGTTATTATACAAATATTCATAAAGAACATATAGCTTTATGGACCTTGTTATCGGGATTATCCCCTAAAGTAAGTCCCAATCTTCATCTCTTTGGGCAGCCATACGTAAGTAAGCCCAACATTTTTTCTTGTGACTACATCATCCATGGCACAAATTGTCTGGTTTATTGATACCTCTTGTTTCTCAAACCGAGCATGACACACGTGATCTTAGAATGTAAAAGTAACCACACCACATCTCTTTGGGACATTAATCATACATAAGCCTCATATTTTTACTCTAACTACATGGACTTTGATCTCTGCCTTAAAATTAGATTATGTAGGAAGCCTTTCTGAGGTTCAAGCCCATCACCCATTAATTCTCATCTGTCCCATATGACGTTAAACTATATCTTAATTCCCTAGCTAAGTGGGTTTTGATTCCTTTTCTAAACAATGATACGTAGGTATCCCATATGCGGGTACGATCCCAACTCTAATGTAATCCATGTCCTTCTGAATGATAATAAAATTAAAGTTCCCCACTTAGTGGATTTCAAACTTGTATGGTTATCATAATGACCAAGAGATTTATGTATAATGTGTTGAAGGATACCATTGACTAAGAATCTCTAACAAATATAGATGCTTCTCTATCGATGAAGAACCTCAAATAAAAACAAAATATTATCAAAATCACATACATATTAATCATTGATTGTTTTATCTAAAGGAAAGATCATTTTTATACTTCGTATATTAATGAGGATTTACGGACATAACATAAATCTATAAAGATAGTCCTGGAGTAGACAATAATTCCCACCCAAAAGGTGTGATGATTCCGAACTCTCATCCTCTCGACCAATGAAAATTATTAAGCCTCATAGGTTCATAAATAATGAGCACGTACATTTTAAAATTTTGTACAAATGGATATAGAATTATTGGATGTTTCCAGTTCTACGAACAAACCCGTCAGAAATCGATAGGAATTTTTCAACCTTAAACAAACAAGGTCATCCCCATTTACAGAGGAAACAACTTCTCAATATTTTACCCTTGTAAAATTTCTTCCCGATACTATTTAAAATCCCGTACCCCCCATTCACGAGCTATTGGTCTCATAAAAAAACAAGACCTTTTCCCTAAGGAGGTTTCCAAGGAGGATAAATTCAAAAGGTAAATTGCCCTCTCATTTTTTTTGATTTATTTTCAACTTCTTTTTTTATTCCATCCTCACCTTCACTTGTCCAATAATAATAGTAACTCTAGTATATCAAATATTATTAATTTTTTTAGAATAGTCCATATTCAATTATTTCTCTCTCCCATTGTTCTAAAAATGAAAACATTGTCTGTGATGTCTTAAGTTATCACATTTAGGGATTACGGGTTTTAAATTTATATTACCTTATTCATGTCTGGTCATTAAACCATTTTTATGATTTAAAAATATTATAATATTTTTATTTTGTCATATTTATTCTTTTATTAACCATTATATATACATGATATTAAATAATAGAACAAAACTAGTTCATAAAGATCGACAAACAGTGAAATTAATCTAAACGATTACCACAAACATTTTATTTAATGATTCATCCGCATACCATATAAAGAATGGTTTATATGATAATTTAGTGTTATTTATTTTCATAAAAAAACTATAAAATCAATTTTGGAAAACCATTATCATTATATAATATTTATTATACAAGTAAACAGATCATGAAAACCACAGACACAAGCACTCTTGAACGATAAAAATTTATCATATAACTCAAAAAAGGCCATTAATGAAGATAATAAAATTATAATAAATAAAATTAATCTATAAAAGGTTGTGATTGAATTAATTAATTGAATTATTTTTATTATCTAGGACATTAAGAATAAGCACAATACAATTTTATACATAAGGTAAGAGATCCTTCATGAACCTCCATATTTCTTTTTGGGTTACATTTTCTCACTATTTACCCAATGAAACACTTTTTTATTTTTATTTAATTCTTATAAATTTTTGTATATATTCTAAACTAATTTATCCAAATAATATCATCCTTTCTTTATGTGGTAATACAAGTTTTAATAACTTTATTTTTTGAAATCTTCCCAAAAAGAATACTCTAATCAAGGGAACTTTTGGATTTCATTCCTATTTCCAAGTGAAAATGATAATCTATTTTAGGCCATCATTATTATTCTAAAATAAAAAAATTTATCTACAAAATATATTTTGGTTCATTTATGTTTTATACAAACAATTATTCCTTATCTATTTTAAAGAATCTTTAATATTTTCCTTAAACCACACCAAAATGTTTTATTTCTAACATTTCTTAAACAATATTTTTACATGTATTCACTTCAGTTTTCAATCAATAATCATGATATATGTATATTTTACATTATTAATTTTCATGTATGATTTAAATCCTTTCTTTCATGGACACCATTATAATATTCCCTTATATTATTCCTTTTGATATGATTATGATACACAATTCATTCCATGGGTAATCCTTATGTTCATGTTCTGATTACTAATGTATGATTCTTCATGTGGCACACAAATTCATGAACACTATATATTGGGAGTTCCTAGATATTACTATAATGAATGGGGTAATTTTTATTCTCATGCTATGTCATTTTCAACGGACTTGGTCGTTTTCCTTGACTCGTGCTCTATGTGCAACGGTCTAGGTCATTAGCCTTACTTCGTTCTCCCCCATGTTCAATGAGCATGGACTCATGATAAATTATTTCTTCATATTGTTGCCACATTAATATGATTGTATGATTATATGATCCAATATTATATATGTTTTTAACACATTTTTTTATTCATATTCCATGCCTTTTTATATCATTAGATTATTCCTTCTAACCCATGTTGTATGCTTTATTCTTTTGTTTATTTCATTACTTGGATTTTTAGTTCATCCCATTATTCTTGTGTTAACCTAGGTTAGCGGATGTAGATATAAGGGATAAAATGGTGTTAGGAGCTCAATTTCAATATTGAATAAAATATATATTTATTTTGGTTTTATGGTGTTTAATTATGTACATAATCTCCTAGAGAAATGACTTTACAATCATTGTCTTGAAACTTGAGGTTAAATTATGCATAAAATCATGTAATAGTATGTCCAAAAGGTTAGGGTCTCTATACTAAATGACACAATCCATAGGGTTTGTTACTCTAAAGGATTTCAAAAATGTATGAAAATTTTAAAAAATCATTTTATATATTAAATATATCATCTAGGTCATGGAAAATTAATTTTCATTGAATCTATAATGGAATTTGGTTTCATAAAGAATGTGTGTGGTGAGTTTGTCTATAAATGGTCTTATAAGAGTGAAGTCATTTTATTAAAAGAAAATTTTGTTGACAGATTACTCATTGGAAATGAAATAACAGTCTTATAGAATGTTAAGGAATGGTTGGATAAATTCATCTCAATGAAGGACTTATGAGAGGGATCATATATTCACGGTGTCAATATTCATTGTAAAATATTCAAGAGGTTGATAATTCTAAATAAGATTACACACATTGACAAGATACTGATGTGATTCATTATGGAACAATCCATGGGTGGACTATTTCTAGTGTCACATAGAATTAATATTTCTAGGAAAATGTGTCCTCAGATACATGGGGGAAAAATATAATGGAAAACAATCCATATGCATAAACAATTGGGAAAACCATGTATGCTGTTATCTTTACTAGTCTAGATATAAAAAATTTATTCACAGCAGTATGAAGATATTTAGATGACCCAAGTGACTGCAATTGGATGGAAGTCCAGAATAACATTATGTATCAGAGGATTATTAAGTACATGTTCATAATTTTTAGAGATGTTGAGATACTAGTTATTAGAGGATACATAGATGCTAGTTTCCAAACTGACCGAGATGACATGAAGTTAAAAATGCGATGCATCATGACTTTAAATGGATGTTTTGTGAGTGGGAAGAGCTCAATGTACGATGTGTTCACATATTATATTGAAGAGTGTGAGTACATTATAACTTTTGAGGAACCTAAATAAGATGTAAGGATGTGTAACTTCATCCATGATCTTGACATGGTACCTTGAAGTAGATATCCTAGAACATCTACTATAATAATACTACAATGGAAGATCTCACAAAAGATATATGGTCACATTAGCAGAATAATAACATACTTCAGAAGTATTATCTCCTAAGGTATTTTTCTCAAAGAAGTGAGGTAGCAGTGAATATTATTTCTTTGGAAAAAATGTGCAGAGAAACTTTACTAAATCATTGACTCATCAAGAACATGATTATCAATCGAGGTCTAGAAAACTAAATGTCATACTCATTTTTCAATAGTCAATGTATGGATTCGTTGGATTTTTTGTCCTAGAACCAACTATTTATATTTTTATTACATGAATATTCGATGTATTGAATATTAATATACTTAATTATATATTTGTGAATTATTTTTAATGACTCTAATGTAATAATTTCCTATAGTATACATTGAATTGATAAGGTCATAGAAGTTACCACAATGATAAGAACCTTGAAGTGATGTAATGATATCCTTAAATATAGTTCTACAATTGGATAAAATATTATCATATGAAACATAGTACATAGACTATCAGGTGTGAGTTCTCATATGCGGATGAGGATACTTATTAGGTTGTTCACACTTGGTATTCTCTAAGATAAGAGATTATGAGAAAAGACTCACCAGTATGAGTTCCATAAGTTTTGGTGTCATCATATATTCTTCTGTATGAGCGTGTGTAACCATCCTCAGACTTTAAGATTATCATTAATGCATGTCATGAATCAGGCACTTAAATTTCCTGAAGAAAACAATGAAGAGATATGTTCACGGTGTGGTAGGGTAAGTTGGGTGCATCATTATTGACATTTCATTAACGGATATGTCAAGGAGGGATTTGTCCCTTCCATATTTATATATGTTGATATATCAACTATTTGATTAAAATAGAACTGTCACATTAAATTCCATGACCATGATGTAATGACATAGTTATTTCAAATTTTGAAAGAAATATGTATCAAGCATATATATTGGTGACATGGACGTGAAACCTATTTAATGCGATACTGTGATAAAAGGATTATATTACATAGTGAACATTCATATGTGGTTTCTGTCATTGGGACATTGATTTCTTTATCTGGTTTTCCTTAACCAATTTTTATAAAGTTATTTTGGACATTAGTCAATCCCACATTATGTTAATGAGAGAAAATCCTAGAGGGTTTACACACTAATTATTTCTTAGGATCTTAATTAAATTCTATTTGAAATTAATTAATTAAATAATTTTAATTCATAAGATCAAAGGATAATTTTATTCATGTTTTATCAATTAAGAATGTTTATTGATAAAATATTTTAATAAAATATTTATTCAGGAGTTTAATAAATTCTAGAGGAGTTTGAAAGAACCAAGATGATGACCATTGAAAAATATTAACTAATAAGAAAGTCAAATTATATTTGTTTTTTCTTAGTATGGTGCAAAAAACAAAATTATAATAATAATAATTTTATTATTATTATGTGACCTTGGTTTTATTACAGATTATAACATTATTTAATGGATGACATGAAATTTAATAATATTTTAACCTAAACCCCAGCTCAATAATTAGAGGGTTATGTCTATTATGTATATTAAGAGAAAATCAAAACATCAGAATTGTATCCCACAATAAACCCTATCACAAATCCCCCTAATTTCTCCCTCTCAATAATGATATATGTAAGAGAGATTCATTCAAGAATTAATGATGACCGAAGAAAAAAAATAATGAAAGTTAATTTATTTTATGCTCTAGAAACCAATGATTAATTGATATTGTTTGGAGATTAGGGGAGTATCTATAGATCACTATTACATGGATTCTATCCTCGGATCCCCACATCGTAATGTAGTCATCCGAATGGTTTTTATGAGACACTCAACATTCAAATCAAAGAAAGAGCCTAAGATTGGGTATTGATTTATTCTGGTACTAAATAAATTAATTTTTAATTTGAAATTTAGGACCCTTGATAAGGGTTTTAGAAAGCTCAATATTAAAATAAATTTGAATATATATCCCACCAATACATTATTCTGATATTCTTAGAACCAATATTTCCCCAAATTTATTTGAAACTCACTTCCCACAATCTTTAATAAATTTTAATATCATTCATGATTTTTGAAAAATGTACTATTGAAATAGAGTCAATCCCCCAAGTGTCATAAACTATATCAACCACATTTTGTTCAAAAAAACTAAATAGATTGAAATAAAATTATTTTCAATCTATTTTTTTAATATTTTAGAAGGCCTTTACCTGTATTCAACTTTTTTTTATAGGGGAAACACATGATTTCCATATTAGTGTTAGTATAGGGTAGAAAAGTTTTTCACCATTTTTACAATATTGTAGTTTTGCATGATATTTTACATGATATTTTTTTGTGCATTCCTAACGTACTGGTTTTTTCAATTCAACCAAAAGATTTTATTCATCATGAACATAAATGGTTATTAATGAATTATTCAAACATTTATCCTTATGTGTATTTTATGGTATTTTAAATGGTCAATATTTATGTGGTAGCATATTGAAAATATAATTTACCAAAAGAATTAAGACATGTCAACCTCAAGATTATTTAGTTGAGCCATTATATCCTTCATTTTCATAATGTTATTTTACAAAAATTTCATTTTGGTCAGTCCCATTGATGAAAAATTCATCATTTTGTTACTTGTTAATTATTTATTTGAAGAGATGAACTGAACATTTATAGCTTTAAATTAGGTAGATACATTATTATCTTCCTCAACTAAACCCCATATACTAACACATAGTTTAGTTTTTATAAACACCACACTGAGATAGTTTTACCTCTCCCAATGTTCCTAAAATGTAATTGATAAATTATTCCACCATTAAAAACAATTGGATGTTTTTATTTTGGAATGGAATAATCAATGTCCATCCATAAATAATAAATGATAATTCTATCCTTCCAAATTTTATAATTGTCACTCTATATCAGGAAGATAACCACATATATTAGGAAATGAAGGTGGTAAATCTGAAAATTAAGTATATGATTATAAATAAAGAACCCAATTTTCATAGTAATTTATGAAAATATTAAGCTAAAATTTAAAATTACCTATGGGAAAAATTCTAAATTTAATATATTTAAAAATATAATTATGTAATAATGAAATATTAATTTTAGTTTGATAATAAAATATAATATATAGAAAATTTTAAATTTTATTCATAATCTTTTTGGGAAAATTATGAAAATATAGTTTAATATTTTATCAAATGAAATTGTAATAAAATTCCTATTGGATAAATTTTATTATATTTTTTAAATACAATATTTACTATGATTTAATTTATGTTTAGTTTTTAGTTAATTTGGAATGTTGTGAAAAAACTAAAATGAATGAAATTTAAAAAATCATTATTCAATCAATACAGTAATAATTAAAAAATGTATTTAATATATATTTACAATATATATAATATATATTAATGTTATATCATTAAAAAGAATTTATATTGGTAATGTTTGATTTTATGGATGTTTCCCCTTCCAAAACCTACAAAATGCATTTTTTTATGATAATAAAAAAAAATATATTATTTATAATAACTTGTATTAATTTTATCTTATTCTAGTAAAACAATCTTCTTTCAACATTTTCGGTTTTGGGTTACACCTAGATAATGTTTTTATTGTGTAATATTGTTTTACAAAAAAATATATTTTGAATAAAATATAATAGAGTCTAATATGTTATATACACTACTTATAAGTCTTGGGAACCCAATGTACAATAAAATATACAACAAATATAAAAATGAGGAATCCAAAACCCCTTGTATAGTTAATTATTTAACCATTAATGTAATTAATTGAACATAATATATATAATATTAAAATAATATAATTTTAAATTAAATTAAAAGAAAAAAACATGTAATTTATGTCACTAGTAATAATAGTAAATAAAATTTATTTCATTTATTAACTAAAATAATTAAAATAATATATACAAGGGAAACAATTTAGGGACCTCTGTTCCTGATATTTACAATGAATCCATTAAACTAATATTTTTCATCTCATATATATGGTGTAATATAACAATAACTAAATTAATAATAATAATAATTTTACATAGGTGTTCTAAATTATACAGTAATGAAAATTAAAATCAATAACATAGATAAAAATTTCCCAAGATCATGATACAACACTTAAAATTTGAGCATGTTCATATATTGATCACCTTACATATATTGTGATTTATTATATGACCCCTTAGTTAAAATCATCTTTTAATGTGTTTTAGAATCATGTGCATCACCCCTAGTCATCTATGATAGGTACCTATATTGTCCTCCCCATCAATGATAGTCTTGTTATCCAAAACTAAAGGTGCTTCCTTCAATAGAACTAGAATTACAATTCCAAAATCGCAACACTCAAGTACCCCTCATTAATCTATAATAAAATTAGTGTACAATCAATCTCACAACCACTATAGAACCCATAATTCCATTCCAAACTCTGTATATAGATTCTTCAATAAAACATAAATATTCAATCACTTATGTAGGTATTGAAAATATGTGCATCCATGTTTCCAAACTAGACCTTCTGATCAAGCTCAAAATAGGGCTACTATATCCATCCTCCTAACCCTATAATATCTAATAATATAAACATATAACGTTTTTGGTATTTCCTTATACTTATTCTAAATCACCAACAAATCCTCAATAATTATTAAAATATGAGTGAAAGTAAATAACAATTGACATATAAGGGCCAATACTCGTCAATAAAATAATCATGCCATCACCAACCAATCATCGACCTACCAGGACTAGCTCCATTGTGTTTGTATTCATATGGTTGTTCTCGTTGGAGTTTGAAAATGACATTACCATAAAGGGATAATAAGTTGACACTAACTAAGTATATGAATATATTAATACCTCTTCAAGTTTCGACATTTCAAATAACTACCCACCTATACGGGGTACTACTTAGAAAATCTATGAATATAACATGTCTGAAATGGTCAAGTAACATCACCTAACATGCCTAGGTACATGGATCATAATTATAAAACATTCTTATAATACATGGGATGTACATTAACAAGGATGGACCCTATTTTTAGAGAAGGAATCATCTTTTGAAACTATAATTATGCCTTAATGGTAACTAAGCTCTACCTGCCAAACCATAAGGTTCATGAAATTATGGAAAAGAAGTCGACATAGACTCAATGAAAACATCTAAGTTCCCAATAAGGATAAATCCAGTTAATTAAAAAATAAAACCATTATATTATGGTTCGAGATATTAACACCAAAAATTGTTTTACATAATCCATTACCTCAATTCATATTTATTATAAACATTTAAGTCTCTCATAAATAGGCATGATAACTACTAGTTATATTGGAACATGTCTCAAAAATATTACATAGTTTTTTACATTAATGATTTCTATAATAACCCTTATTTTTGAAATGGATGAAAATAAAAAGGAATTTTAATTGTGGGATTTAATGGATGTTTCATTATATAAATTGAGCATCAAAACATAATTTCGAGAGTTGGAAAACTTCACCGTGTGGTTTTTAGACGTGGGATAGGGCCTGAGGTGTTAGCAGGGTGTCTCATTGAGTTTCTAATGTGTCAGGGTCTAAAAAGGTCATGTTTTTATGGTCTTCACTTGGAAAAAATGTTTTTCTAAAACCTTGAAACCTTAGTAGAAAACTATACAGACTGTTTTAGATGTGTGTATGTGCCCTTCATGGGTTACACATTGTTTTCCCAAACCATGAACTTTTCTATCATAGTAAGGTCCACATAAGTAGTCCCCTCAAAAAATTCATCGCATGGTTGGAACACAGTTAGGGTAACCATGATGGTCAAACCATACTAGGTGGTTTCTTATAGAATGGGTGATGTGTGGTGGGTGCATGGTTTGTCCAAATCATGCGACCCAAATTTTAGGTGTAAAATGACTATTTACCCCTAATGAAACCATTTATTTGTTTCCATATTTTCCTTATTTTTCCTCATACGCCACTCGTGTAAGGATTCTCCTAGGCTCCATGGATTCCTCCATCAATACAAATCTTGGATTATCAATAACATCTATGTCCATCATTAGAATCCATCAGCATCAGTATCTATGGATCTCCATCAGTACGTTTTACATTCATATTAGGTTGTTATTCTCTTAGTTTGGTATAAGCTATTCTATTTTCGGGTGAGCTCATTTGAACTATTCCTAGGGTGGATATGCGTTTCATAGATTTCTTCGAAACAAAATACAATTATACCTTGGTATTGGATGATTGTAACTTCCTAAAAATGAGGTATTTGGTCTATATATTTTTTCAATACATTTATTCATTTTATGAAAAGTGAATTTTTTCTGCACACCGTCCTTTTCCACACATTGAATTATATTTGCTTCCCTCATATTGAACTGATCAACACACATAGTATCACTCTAAATTACCCTTTTTTGTTGTTATATGATGTTAATCTTGATCAAGTACACCTATTGGGTGTTACAACTGGTTTTCCACTTTTTAATTAAATGAATTAAATTCTTCATATGCCTTCTAAGCGTCCATATAGGATTAATATTAGGTTTTCCCCTTGAATGAATTTATTCAATTCATTGTGGAACCTTCTAAGATCCATGTGGAGTTACATTTTTTATTTTCCTTACATTGTATATTTTCTAAATATTATTCGTTAAGTTGAATTGAGATGAAATTATTTTATTTAATTATTAATGGACTAAATGAATTGTTTGAATAGAAATTTCATTTTTTTAAATAATAACCCTGGAGGTGTGTTATAGTTTAAACTAGTGGATTTGTGATATAAATCGTGCTTAGGTAGTTTCATTGGTTGTGCTCTATGTTTTGATGTCCTTTATAGATAAATGGTATGTTTGAGTAGATAACCAGAATTCATGCTAAATTGAATTTTATCACCTTTAATATTAATATTAAATACACTGAGGAACCTTCTATGTGGTTGGTACATATATTAATTGTAATTAACTTTTTAGGTAAGTTACACTTTACAATGACAACTCTTATGTTCTTTTTGATCTTTATAAATTGGGTTGACTTATTTTAATACATTAAACAACATGTCTTAGTGTTTTAACATGTTCATGATTTCATTCCCTGACTGAGGTAAACATTTAATTAGAAATGGAATGGGATAGTTTGGTATGAACCTACCACTTATTAATTTAAGAAGAATGACTTATGTGAATTCAATAGATTAAATGGTCGACATATATTGAAATGTTAAACCGGGACATTTTTTTATTACATATAAATTATTATTTCAATTTTAATTCTTGAAACTAAATGTATAAGAGGTTGTCCCTTATGTATTATATTATAAATGTGATGATGTATTTATTAAGGATTGATAATTATAAGTCATGGGAGGTGTTTCCTCATGTACCATTATTATAAATATGATGATCTTGTATACATATGTTGTGTAATGATGGTAAGGGTTCTATTGATCATGGAACATCAGGTTCCCATACATTGGGTGTTGAGCATGACATCTCATACCAGTGACACTATATCGGTGTTGGGATGGGGCACCACTTTCCATGACAAGAGTGTATCCATGGAATATCACTCTCTATCTCGAGTGTTGTAGCATGAAATGTTTAACTATATTGGGATGTAGGTCATGTAACCTATTTCTAGATATTTTCGCATCGTTTAAACTGGTTATGGATGTTTGAGTTATGCCCTGGTCCAGACAAAAACAATTATTCAAGGTATATGGCCATTATGTTTCAGCAGACACTTGGTTCATATTGGTGGATGGAATATATACCCCAACTATAGATATTATTATTATTATTATATGTATATACTATTCTAAAATATCATTATAGTTGAGAGATGATGTAGGTATAGCCACCAGGAGCCCATAGAAACCTAGGTGGGTTGATGTTTTTTGATTCAGCACTGGTAGTTTATCTTTCTTCATATACATACACATGCTATTAAATTTTATTTTAGATAATTGATTCATTCATAAACAACGTGTGTGGGAACCTACTTGAATAATTATATGACACCCTACTCGAGCTGCATTGCACTGGGGTACCTGAGAAGAAAATATATTTGAAGGACCTTGGTTTATTGTTTTGTTGTTCAGCTCGTACCTAGGATTTAAGAGGATTGGATTTAAAAAGAGCTGGAGATACTCATGGAGATTGACCTTGGGTCAATACTTTACTATCTTTATTAATCTGTAATATATCTTGTAGCATGATTTATGGTTGTTGTTCTCATTATATATCATCATCTAGATAACCATGTATCAGTTTTATATTGGCATTGGATATCTTTTATATTCATTTAATTTTATTCTTTTTATGATTTTTAATTTATTTATTTACTATTTCCACTATCTTATGTTTAATACATATACTATAGCTGGGTGATAATCTGATATGAGTGTAAATTCCACCCACCATCACCTCGTTAGAACATTGTTGCTGGTTGAGAGCCTCTCACATATCAGGGGGCCCACTTGGGGACAAATGACCCACTAGTCCGGCCACTATCTTAGTGGCGAGTTAGGTCAAGATGTTACAAAGTTATATAAGAGGCTTATTTTTCCTTTGTCTAAATCTTTTGGGCTGGTAGTTATGAGATAAGGAATGTGTTATTGTTTGGTAAATTTTCATTCTTGGGAATGATCACCCCAATCATAGGGAAAAGTCCATGTGGGTAGGGATGGGATAATAATTCATGTTTGTTTATAGTTGATTTGATTTCACCTGAATTGATTGGTGTAATTTATTCTAATTATTTATTTATGGAGTTTATGGAATTTTTCCCCTATCTTACTATTGAAATGATGAATTATTATATGCATCATTATAGGAACATAGAAAATTCACCTTCCATGCATATTTCATGACATGTAGTTTCAATTGTAGGTTTCGTAATGATTCTAAATTTGTTCCCTAACTTTTATTCTATGTTTAGTTGTGTACATGTTTAGTTTTTCCATTAGCATGACTTTACTATTTATATTCCATTATTATGTTCTTATTAGAGCCTTTTTTAACTTATTATTATAAAATACCTGTAATAATTTGTAATATTGTTTGTTTCATGTGATAAATTTATGGGATTTTATTGAACAAGAAATAGTTTTCATTTTTAATGTTTATCCACACCCTATAATTGGGAAAGGTAATTGGTATACTTTAACCATCATTATGCTTATTTATTATTTAAAAACCTTTATTAAAATGAAAAAGTATACTAAAGATCAAATTTTAAAGAAAATTTGTTTTGATTAAAGGGACAAAAATTCCAAATTTTATTGTGTATGGGAACATTATGGATTAGTAGGTAGAAACCCATATAATAGAACCATTAAAGGAATAAAAATTCCAAATTTTAATGTTTGGGTGTTTGTAATTTAAATATATAACAAACTACTATTGTGTAACATTATAAAGAACAATGGTTTGATTAATTGGAAACTCATAGGTCACCTTATCTTATAAAAGAGAAGATGTTTGATAACATCCTATTAAAGATGAAATATCAATAAATGTTAAATGTTAAAAAAAGATGTTTGGTAAGGCTTTCCTGTTTTTCTTTAAGATGTTGGTAAAAACTGGTACCCAGTGTTTTTGTTTTATAATTATCACCTGATGTTCTATTGTAATTCTCTAAATAAATTAATGGATAAAAGTGAATCAGGTAAGTGACTTAAAAATATAACATGTAGTGGTGACCTTCATTTAAACCCTCATGTAAGGGTCGTTTAATTTTCTATTGATCAACATTCGAATGGAAACAAAAGCATTCTTCAAAGGTCTTCTCCTTTTTAGAAATGGTCAGGATGGTAGTATCTCGAGCTAGTAAATTCTATGAGGCATTACCTAGTAATAGGGTTGACACATTTTCTTCAAAATGGGTTAGCCTATGGTTGGTAGAATTCTTTGAGCTTAAAATACTTATTGAATTTAATCAATTCTGACATTTGTTTTTGTTGTCCATAGTAAGAATTATTTCTTCAAAATGACACCATTGTTCGGATGGGAGGTCACGGTATCCATGAACATGTTATGGGGTTGGGCATCTGGTAATGCTCAAACTCAGCTGGTTAGACATGCCTAGGACATGGTCAGTCCCTCCATGGGTTTTGTGACCCTCTCTTCTTCAACATTGATGGAAAACTTGGTATGTCTTCATCTTGGTTAGTGTTCATATTGGGTAATATAACTATGCGTTAAACCACTTGTATGGGACTTATGAAACTTGATTTCAAAGGTCTACGAAGCCTATTCATTGTATTCAGGATGTTTCATATGCTTTGTACATCTTAGGATAGTATGCATTGATATATGCATTAACCATCAATTTTCAAAATGGTAATGAACCGATTGATAGTGTTGTTATCATTGAGATTTGAGATGTTTAGTATTTCCTCAGGACTTATCTAGAGTTGAGTGACCTAACCATTAAAAGATACAATTTTTTTCAATGCTCGGGTTCACATTCAAATAGGATTGAGTGTTTTGAGAAGTCTATTAGATTATTCCTCGCCCTTTTGCCAAATGTTATGATGTACATGAGAATGGATTATAGGAGCATCACATGTGTGTCTATGGTAATTTTTTCTTATCATTGTTATGATTGGTTGGTCTGTCTACTCATCAATGGATAAGAAAATCCTATGGTGGGAGTGTCGTGTCAGTTCTGGTGATTACATTCCCTTCTATGTTGATGGAATTTAACTAAAGAGGAATACAGGGAAATAGTCGATGTAACATAAATTTCTACGAGTCTATTAGGACTTAATCCTGTTGTATATTTATGAGCCTCACAAAAACTAAATGGTTGGTTGTGTATGAAACCATTGAGATACATTATTGGTCTTGGGTGGACATCAGTGGTTATGATTGAATGATCACGAAATTCCTCATGTGGTAGAGGCATCATGGATTGGATATAGATGTGTTGGAAAGTGAACCTGAGCTTTTTCAAAGAAGTTAACCAGGTGTTTTGTGACTATTATTATTTTGGTTTTCATGGTTTTTTGGGAACCATTAAAATCATCTCAATATATTCATCTAATAAATGTTCATTTACCCTATCTAGACATCATCTTTGATGCACTATGAGGGTGATGTTCTTATGTCATGCTAATGTTTCAATGACATTGGGATTGAGATGTGATCTCTATATGGTTTCATGCTAGAACTGTGGTTTTATTTGAGGTTTGGTTAGACTATACCGGACCTAGGATCTCGTTTATGAATGACTTGGATGGACTCTTATACACTAATCATTATTTCCTTTCACTCAACATCTAGATGAATATTGTTTTGGGGTCAGCCAATGATATGAAGTGGAAATTTTGGCATTGTACTAACATATCACTTTTAATAATAGAGTATGGACTACCTTGGGTTAGTTCCTTGAAATCTATCTTAACGGATCTAAGACTACCCAAGAATTGTTGTCAGGATTAGTGGTGGTTTCTAAAAATGTAAATGATTCTAGTGGGATGGGTCTAGATTTGGACCTTGTACAAGATGAGGCATGAATAATTAATTGGTGAGGTGATTTTTTGACCAAGGAATGTCACCGGAAGTCAGTTTTGGACTTTAGTGGATGTGGTTGTGGTTTATGAGATATACCTTAGAAGAAGGTATTATAGTCTAGTTTGAAATGCCGTAGTCTTCAATGCCAGATGATTTGAGAGTAGTTAGCTAAAGGTTGATTTAATCATTATTATCCTTTTATGACATTTGTGGTTAAAGTAAACTATTATAAATCATGTCACCAGATTATGGTACGTGTGGTGTAAGGATATATATTGTCTTTCAAGGAAGCCATCTTCAACTGGTTCTATTTGGTAGATTGGGATTCAATTGTTTCTTTAAAGTGAGGTTTTAGTGATGGCCTAGGATTTAATCTTGTTCACCAAATTAAATTAATAATGCTAAGAGAACTGGAAAAATCCTTAGGCATTCCTTGTGTGAAATTCTAGTGGTGGTGGTATATAGATTAGAATTTTCCCTCTCTAAGGATAATACCTAAGGCAGGAAAACCTATTTCTAGATGACTAATGAATTGATGAAGTGACCATGTATACATCTAAGAGAGACTAAGTAAGCCTTATTTCAGTGTTTCATTTGGAAAATAATCATTGGGTCTGGTGTTAATGGCTTTGGTTCTATTTTCTTACGTAGATGCTTTGATGTGTGTTAGGTATTAAGAAACACAATGCAACATTTTGAACAAAACATCACAACACCAGTAGGTCATTTTTTGTTTTCATTATTCCCAATGGATTTTTAGGGATGATAAGTTCTAATGTAGGGAGGCTATAAGGACCTATTTTTTTTTTAACATACAAAAATTCAATGGAATGGGAATTTTTTCATTTACTAGATGGGTTGTTTTACAAACTCAGCTTCCAAAAACAATTCTGATAGTTGGAACACTTAAATGTGTTGTTTTAAAATGTGGGTAATCACCTTAGAGGTTCTCGGGGTGTCTCATTGAGTTTCGAAAGAAACAGGTTCCGAAAATCTCAGGATTTTAAGGTATGAACATGTCATATGGTATTTTAGAAACCATCCATCTCTCAGTAGAAAAAATAATGACCTGTCTTAGAGGAGAAGATGTGACCCACATAGGCAACACACAACTTTCCCTAACCATGATCCTATCTCACATGTTCAGTTCCAATTAGGAAGTACACAATGACTATTCATTTCATAGTTGGCACACAATTATGGTAACCATGTAGATTAAACCATGTGATGTGGTTTCATAAAGAATTGGTGTAGGACGGTTTGGCCATACCGTGAGAGAAAACTATGCCACACGAATTTTGGGGGTAAACTGACAATTTTACCATTAAGGAAAACTTATATTATTTTACATCCTTTTCTTACTTATTTCAACCTCTATCACCCACATTAGGCTCCTCCTAGGAACCATAGCTTACTCCTTCATGCCTAATCAAGGATTCTTGATATCTCCTTGGTCTTTCATCACAATCAATCACAAGTGGTCCCTATGGACCAACATTAGTATGGCAAAAATTCATTTTGTGTTGTTCTTAATTTACATTGGTATCATCCAATCTATTTTGGGTTGAGATCATTTTCCTAATTTTTTTGGAGGATATTTTTTTTCTTAGATTTACTACAAAACATATCTAATAAGACCTTGGTATTTCAAGAGCGGAACATCCTATGCATGATTTAGCTTATATATAACTTATCCCTTGACTTTATATCATTTTAAAAATAGAGTTCTTTTGCCAGAAACTATCATTTTCCGCACTTTTCTTTATATTTGGTTCCTTCATATTAAACTAATAAAAACACCTAGTATAACACCCATTGACACTTTTTTGTAGTTAGTTTATGTTAATCTCGATAACGGATACCCTATGGGTGAGACAACCTGTTTTGACCCTTTTAATTAAATGAATTTAATGACCATGATGCATTCTAAGTGTTCTTCTGGGATTAATATAGGGTTTCCCCATGTACTATTCTGTTAAATTCATTGTGGAACCTTCTAAGTTCCTTGTAGAGATATGTTAATGGTTATCCTTTCTTAGTATATTTTCTCAAAATGATTCATTAAGTTGAATTGAGATATTCTTCTAGTATTTAATGTTTAAAGGACGAAATGAATTGTTTGGAGAGAAAAGTCATGTTTTTGTAATAAAACCCCTCGATATATGTTTGTAGACTTCAAAACAATTTTTTTTATTTTATATATAAATAATTCTTAGGTAGTTGCTTTGGTATTCATGTATGGTTTGATATATTTGATATATAAATGAAATTTTTTTTGTATATATCCTTCATTCAAAATCAAATGGTGTTTCCCTCCATTTCAATAAATGAAAAATTAATAGTGGAACCCTCCAAGGGCTTGGTCAAGATCATATTTGAAATTACCCATTTAGGTAATTTCCCATTTCCAATAAAACCTCTTATGTTCTCATTAAAATTTTCTAATTTTTTGGTCCAGCTTTAGAAAACTAAATTTCATGTATTTATGGTTTAGTATGTTCATGATTTATTTCTTCCCTTGAGTGTGTTAAATTGTAAATTTGAAATGGATTTTAATAGGGTGGAACGAAAATGAATATTATTAATTTTATATGAACATGTTACATGAATTAAATGGATTAAATGGTTCACATAAATAGGATGGTTAAACCGTGCCTTTTTTTATGCCTTATAAATGATTATTTAAATTTTTATGGTTTAAATGAATGAAAAAATAAGTATTTCCTTTTGTATTATATAATAAATGTTATGATTCCTTTATATGGGCCTGATAAATATATGTAATTAGAGGTATTTACTCATGGAAATTTATTATAAATAATATTACATCTTATACATAGGTTGTGGAATGATAGTAAGGGTTCTGTTGAGAATAGAGAATCATACTCCCTTACAATGGGTGTTGTGCATTATTTATTACTCTAGTGATACTATATGGGTGTTGTGCTGAGATGTAACATACCATGATTATAGTGTTTCTATGTCCTCTCTCTCACCCTTCTTATTATTTTAGAATGATGTCTCTGAATCTATATGGATTTTGGGCATGTACCCTATTGATTCATATTTTAGGCTCATTTAGTATTTTAATGGACGTTTTGGATACACCCTAGTCTAGCTAGAAATTAGTATTATATGTATGTGGAAATTATGCATCAACACAGACATAGTTCTTATAGGTGGATAATATACATAACCCAACAATAAATATAATTATTAATATATATAGTTACTGGTCAGACATCTTATTCCAATTGAGATCTGACGTAGGTAAAGCCTCCAGGTGTCACTTAGGAACCTGTACGAGTCGAGGTATATTTATTCATCACTTCTTCTATATCATTCATCTTATATATTCAATATTCTTTACACGGTTCTATATCTTTCACTATAGAATTGTGATGCATTGATATAAGGGATTAGTCTCCCCACTATCAATCTCTGAGAACCATACTATTAGTCAGAAGCCTATGATGTACGGGGAGTAAATCTTGAAGAAATCAGACCCACAAGTCTTGAAGTAGTCTTATTGGTGTATCGGGTCGGGACGTTTCAACATCTTATAGTATATTTGGAAAATTATCTCAAATTTATTACAATCATAATTCCATTGGGTTTAGAATCAAGAATTAAAAAAAATAAAGGGGGCCTATAACGGTTCCATCACTCTGACTTGGTTCCATTTATGTTAGACCCAATTTTAGTTATCACACCCTTAGTAGGGTTATCACATTAACATAAGAAACATTAACTCACCAAAAATGGATGAGTCTATCATATAATAATTAAATTATATTTATCATCACCCCAATTTTATAAAGGTAGTATATTTTATAATTTATGATTGACACTCCAATAAACTGAACATGTTCCATCATATATATATATATATATTCCCAAACACACACAGAAACACACACACATATATGTACAAATGATTATGGTGAGGTACAGATGCATACAACTAAGTTTTCCATATATAGTGATCATTGAGAATGTTCCATAATTTCCTAGATTTCAAGTTAAATTTACACCCTTTCGTACATTAATAACATAATTTAAATCCAATTATGTTCTTTTACTGGGTAGACTCATCATTTAATCAGTTTAAATTTTGATCCATCCAATTCATTAATTATATGTATTCTAGGCATCTCTAAAAAAATCCACTAACCTATAGGCTCGTCCCAGGAATCCCATATCCAATTAGCAATATCACCCATGATTGGGTATAACTATAACTTCACTTCCATCCCATTAATGTAATTCCATGTAAGGGTTTTTATATATCCAATATCTCAACATAAACTCTTATTCTTAGTGATTTCATACATGATTTTCCTTGTAGGAATTCATATATCACCCCGCACATGGTACAATGAAATTTATCATTAATTTAGTTCAAAAATGCTCGGGGAAAATGGAATTCAACATTAGAACCCATGTATCACACATGTGCACATGAGCCTTAGCCCAGTTGGCATGGTCTCTATTTGTGCATCCATGTGACCAAGGATAAAATCCAGGCAGAGGCAGAATTTCAGGGTACTATAGCAGTGTTGTAGCAGTACTATAGCAGTACTGTAGTAGGTAATGTTTGGCGCTGTAGCAGTCGGTAATAAGCCCCTGTTTGGGCCTTCGGCCCCCCGATTTTTTCCCCGAGTCCTTCATAGGCCTTCGAGCATCCAAGCCTTCGAGTAAGTTGGGCCTTCGAGCCATTCCAAGGACTTTGGGCCACCTTTGTGCAGATGCAAACTAGAAAAATATACAAGGAACAAGCTCCAAAAGGAGGATGAGTAAGGAGCCTTCACCACAATAGAAGCTAAATGGATTGCAAGAATGAGAGGGTTTGACTACTACCATCGGGACAAGTTTGTGCATGCACGAGAATGCCTAGCCGAACATCCATGTGAAGGTGGATAGCTGATTTCAAGATGAAGATGCTGGGGAGGAGCAGTTCCAAGTTGTTATTATAGGTTTTATGTAATGTTTGTGCCTACAGGAAATGAATTCCTATATGGCCTACGAGCATTTAATCATTTCACCTACGGGCATTGTAGGGTTCCACCTCATCCCTTGAAAGTTGGATTATCAAAAATCAAAAAAAATGATGTCCTTTGGGCCTTTGGAGGATTGAGTATCACACATGTCATAGTATGAGTCTCCTAAATTCATTTAACTAATTTTCTCCATTTTAGTTTAAGTCCTAACTCAAGAATAAATTAAGGAGTTTATGGTCTAGGTGAACTGTCTAAAATAGTAGGCATCATCCATAATGAATTTATATCATAGGCCAAGAGATTTTTCGATGCCAAAATTAACATGATTCATCACCATATTTACATTTTTAAATTAAATTATAAGTTATAAAATTTCAATTAATGTATACATTCAATGTAAAAATATAATAAATTTATTCTTTTATTGAAAGCACTCAATGGTTTTGATAATGTCTGGGTAATTAGTGAATGCCCTGATATAGTTCATTTAAATCAAATTATCTACCATATTTATAATGGATAAGTAATTGAACCATAAAAATAGATTTAATAAAATATAAATTAAATAGAGATAATGGTAATAAAGAAAAAAATTCAAAGGGGTGGATTTGGTCGAGGTACACATCACCCAATTATTCAATTTGGGGGAAGTAGAGTTTGTGATTTAAGTCACTAGAATTTCCATAATTAATATAACGGTTTAGTGGAAACAAAAAGAGGATATGATTCTTATAACTATGAACAACTTTATAATTTATGAAAGAATATATTTAAATCATCTAGATCAAAAAACTTAATCCATGTACTCTTCACTCACCAATTTATTAGGATTTGATCTATGCTGGATTTAGATAAATCAGAACAATTAACACACAGCCTAAAAATATGTCACGTGAGAAAATATGGAATTAAAATCCAAACCTGAATAAAAAATAGAAAATAATAAGGGGTGATAATATGAATAATGTGTTCTATCAATCATAAACAATAGAGTTCGATTCCATGTTTGGATGGAAGAGAACCATGGAATCCAAGAGGAGGAGTGGGAAGATATAATTGCTTTCTATAATGGGAAAATGATGGAGGACAAAGGGTGGATGAAGAGATAAGGTATATATATATACATAAAGTAAATATTAGACGATTGATAACACATGTTATTTTTTGATATTTTTTGAAAACCATGAACCAATCGTATTAGCTCACTATACAATATCCCCTCAATCCCACACAGTTGAAACACACTGTGAGAGAAACCATTCACCAACCATATGACTACCCTTTCCCCTGGAAATCATTACACATGGTTTAATTGAATCCCTCTCATGTTTTAAAAAAATCTCATTAACAAAAATATGATTCATAGTTTCTGAAATATAGGTAGAACTATACTTTCACCAATCATGTTTAAAATATACCTTTTAAAAAAAATTATATTTCAGGTTCTAATCCAATTGGTCAATTTTGAAACCTCTAAGGCACAATCAGTGCCTCATACATGTACTATAAAATGTTTTTTTCTACATCATATAGTTTCAATTTTATTCTAAAATATAAAAACAACATGTCTTCCAAATGTTAAAATCAATCTTGTTCATATTTTCAACATGTTCCAAAACAAAGTAAATTAAATTGATCAAAAGTCAATGATAGAAAGACCTCCCCCCCACACAAGATCCACTAAATGGAGAAAAAAAGTAATCAATTCTTAGAAACAAGTTCCTATTCTTCCCCTTTACTAAATTCAACTTTATATTGCCCATAAACAGGTAAGTGATTCTATCCACCTTCATAATGAAGGTAACCGAAGCACCCTAAAGAGATGTACTTGGTTGGATAAATCCTTTTTCCTCAAGATCCTCTAGAAGAACCATGAATTCCTTAAACATGATAGGTAACCTTTTATATGTATATATTTATCTATGATTTCTTCATATGCTGAGTTTTATCACAAATTAGATTGTTATATTAAGAGGGAGTCCTTATAAATTGTTTTCGAAGAGATCCTAATAACATTCCACCATTGAAGGAAAATAGAAGGAAGCTACTGCCTGATCTGTCACAAGAGCATGGAGAATAGTAAGAACAATAAAATATAGAACCAAACATTAGTATGGTTTTATAAATCCTTCCCCAATATAATATTCCCTAATTAAAACAAACATATCCCAATTATGCCTAGTAAAGGAATATAGTCTCATATACTATTCGATGTTTGAAAATAACTAATCAATTAGACCAATGGGAAAAAGAAATTAATTCTTGTATTATCTAAGATCATAAAATCACATAAATTTCATTATCCAAAAAATTTTCAAAAAAATAAACAATGACATTTAAGCCTCCTTTGATAAAAAAATGTATTTTTTAGTAGGGTTATATGATAATATGGGGGTTAATTTTACTTTAAGAATCATAGGAAATAATTAATGTGTTAAAGACTAATTACATAATTTAGTGAAATTGAAATAATTTTGATGAAAATATATAAATTAATTGAAATAAATAAATAAATTTTAACGTTAAATTACATATTAATATATGTTAATAAAACATTAAGATTAAAAGAAAGGTAAATTCATTAATTAAATGAATAAACATTATGATCGATTAAACAATATATTAATTTAATGAAATAATACTTTAAATAAATAAATAATAGTTATGTAAATGAATAGCATAATTTGGTAAAAAAGATCATAAATATCTTAAGAAGATTCCCTGCATCTTCCACCTCAATGTATTCAATATTTAATGTATTGGTACATTTTATTCAAGGATATCTAGGATACCAAAATAAATTGTATTTTTATATTTTCCCAAGAAAATGAAATTAAATTTGACCCTAGTTTTAAAGTGGGTTTAAAATACATCAAATAGAATAACCTCTTTCCTTTTAATATTTATGAAATTAAAACCAAAGACACACACTTTAATGTTAATGAACACTTATAATAAAAGAAATTTAATAATGTTAAAATTCATAGTGGAAATAAAGTTTAATATAGTCTCTATTCCATAAAAAGGATTTGAAGAAAGACCATGAGACAAAGAGAGAAAAGGATAAGAGTGTAATGATTTTTATAATATTCATACTCTATAGATTGGAGAAAGAAGAGATATGGAAAATGGATAACTTAAGTGAAATATGAATGTTGTAGCACATTGGAATTGGAGAATGGTTGAGAAACTAAGATTATAAGGCTAATATGAGTATATTTCTATCCTAAAAAATATTTAGGAACCATATATAATTCTCTACTAGTAGTTCGTACAAATGAGACCACACTAATGGTATTTTTGACATAATTAATGTTGGGTTTTAACTAATGGATCAACATAACTAGATACCTTGTATCCTCCAATGGGTATCCAATAGATCACATAGAACTCCATGCTCCATGCCAACTAACACTGGGTAGATGAATCTTCTTTAGAAGTTGGTCGATGGAAATATGAATCTTGTAGAGATTATTCCCAACTACATTGATTTTTTAGTACTCCACCATCTGGTAGATAGTGTAGGTCAACTGCTCAAGGAGACAAAATATTTCACCACTAAATATCTGGTGGATATGTAATAACTTTATGTTTTTTTCTTTCTAATAACCTCCATGGCCTCCTATATTTCTGTCATTCCTTTTAAATATCAAATCACTTCACTCCATGTGTTCAAAAATAATATTAATGTTTCTTCAAGAATATTTCTTGGTTATGAAAAGATTATAGCATTATTTTTTCATGTTTTCGATGACCAACAACTTAATATAAATCATTAAAAGCATCAAAGTGTGTTTATGATCGTTAAAAAGCATGGAGAAAAGAAAAATATCACTCTCTTTTATGATCAAAATAACATAAAAATAGAAATATAAAAAGGTATGATAATAAATATTTTTCTTAGAAAAGAAAAAATGATATATAAAGGAAATATCCCCTACCCCATAATTATATCAATAATATTTATCCCCCAATATTTATTTCCAGTCCAAAACAATCAAAATATAACTATAAGTATAATTACATTTATTCTTCCACCAGACATTATATAATTATAGTTAACTTTAATTTCAAAAAATATTCACATCCCTACCCCATTTCATATTATCCATAACTTTTCATAGATAGGCATAGAGTAAAAAAGAAAAATAAAATGTTAAAGATGAATTTATTAACATTAATGATATTATAATAGTGGAAAACCCAGGTTAAGGAAATTTAAAAAAAAAATGATTTTGAAAGGGGAATTTTTAATTAAGTAAAAGGTTGAAGGAAAAAAAGTTCCCTTAAAAAAACCTAATGAGATAATTTAAACGTTGATAATAGTTTTTTTAGAAAATTAATAGTTGAGATAAAATTTTGAAAATTATTTTATACAAATGATATCTCCACTAAAAACATTTTTGTATCAACAATATTATGTCATACTAAAATTATGAATATAATTAGATAAAGAGATCATATCAAGTGAAAATAAAAAAATGAATTTAATATTGTAAAATATTATAAAAAATACATGATTAAGGGATATTAAATATTTTTTCCATAAACCATGGATTCTTCAAAATGACTGTCAAATGAGTTTGGCAGTAAAGGCCCACTACTGATACCCACTATTAGGAAAGAAATAAATATCTGACCAACCATTATGGTGGAAATAATCTCTATGTACATCTACACAAAAAATACACTTGTTAGTATCAGATAATGAATTTTCTAGTCAAAGTATTACATTCACTTTACTTTTCCAATATTATGAAATGAATGAAACCATTTTTTAAAAAAAAACTAATAAAACACTTGATTATAGAAAAAAATTGTAAATTTTGAAAAGAAAATTGAAAACCTTTTATATTTTTTGGACTTATGTTATATGTAACACAATATAATTATATTGAAATCTCCATTAATGGAGTCAATGTGATCAAGATGAATAGGTGTAAAGAATATATCTACATGTCGATTGTTGGTAAAAGAAAATTCAAAAATGATATTAGTTTTTTGAAATTGATCTAATTAAATATAGTGTATCGAAACAATGTGGGTGTTCTATATGGTTTTTGATGATTCTAATCTCATTAGTTTTATAACATACGATATAAATATAAAAATATATAAGAAAAAAATTCTAGGATAGTATGTTTCATAAATATAATTTGACCATAGAAAATCCTAGGGGATATATATTATTATTTGGATGTGGAGACTAAAATAGTGTTTTGACACGTACTACTCCATAAGTCCAATGCTTTTCCATGTAGGTGTCATATATCACCATTACATTTCTTATATAGTTTTTTTCATCCAAAATTATCATTGAAAAAACTTATAAGTTCAAAATTTGTTTCCATTGAATAGAATAATCCAATATGTTTAGTTATTTCCAAAAATATAAAATTCTTTTGAGACAGTTTAAATTAAATTCCATTGTATTTGATTAAAACTATTTACAAAGGAATACAATAAATATGATTTACATCCAGATATCTATATGGTAATGAATACATCCATTCATACTTATATAAATTTTATTATAAATGGGTTTTCCGATTCATCCAATGTTATATTATAATTTATACTCATGGGTGTTCTACTTTTATTAGCATGATCTATTGTACAATCATTAAAATATCATTATTTTATTTACTTAACAAAATTAGAATTTTATAAAAATTAAAAACCAATTTATATTTTATTTAAATACCTTTCCATAGAATTCCAAATCCAATTTATTCTTTATTAAATTGTAATTAGATACAAGTCATCATATTCTGAATGGATGAATAGTTGTTCAATCTTGATAAAGATGATATATAATTGAAATTTAAATTATATTTTAAAAAATAACAATCAAATGGTTTTCTTTAATAACACCATTATTCCCCTTAGAATATCCATACATATTAATTAGAAAATATTTTTGGTATACTGGGTAATATAAAACCTAAGAAATAGGTGAGCTAAGATGAATAGTAAGGGAATCAATATAATGGTACATATCATGAATAAAAAAGAATATTCATTATGAAAAGGTATATAACTAAAATGAATACAATTTAAATAATAACTTGAGCATTTTATCATAGCAATTAAATATGATTAAATAAATAAATATAAATAATCACATTATCTTGAATCATATTGATGGATATTCTAAATATTTAAACAAACTATAGAAATAAACAACTAATCTCAGAATGTGAGAATATATAACTATGAAAATTGTAAATATACATTCAATATCATTTACAAGACTATTTAAAAATATGGTTTAAATCAATTTTATGTGGCTATGTAATTTGTCTCATGAGACCTACTGATGCGTCGAGGGGCTATAAGATTTTTGGGCTCACCCATCACTTAATATTTCCAAAACATTCCCCATATGAATGGTTTGAAACATAATCAATAGAAACAATTTATTTTAAAAAATGACATATGATATTTTAATACTTACCCCATTCAATAATCTTAAATAATCCATAGTTATATGGTGAATGGTAAAAAAATAGTACATCCCCATTCAAAATTATCATAAACCATCTATAGAAATAATAAGTATATATTCATTAAAACATATCCTCATTAGATCATAATTAGGTTACGATTTGTTGTCATTGATGAATATTAATTCCATGAAAAGATACATAAATATAGTCTTTTGGAAAATAAACATTAAAATTTGGAAATAAATTTTTAAAAATAAATGTTCAAAAAAATTTAAAATAATTTTCTATGAAAAATTACCATTGAAACATGAAAAATAATCTTTAAAACATTACCATTTTAGGGTTGCAGTAACTTCTATACTTGAAATATATGTTAAAAAACACTCACTGTGAGTGGTTGTAAAAAGGGTAACAAGTACCTCATTAAGAAAAAAAATTAGATCAATTTCAAAATATTTTGTAAAAATTAAAGCATGGTTAAAAATTTAATTATAAATAATTTTATAAATGTAATTTTTTTTTAAAAAAAATATACGAATACATTATTTTGGAAGAAAATTGACTTTTGATAGAATAAAGAAATAATGTCATCTTGACTTCAAAAAAATTTCTCCGTCATTTAACAATAAAATAGATGAAAATTTTAATATTAATTTAAAATTTAATTTTTAAAAATTGGATAAGTGTATATTTTTCTATATAGATATACAATATAATACCTTAATAGAGACTTAAATGTAAAAAATACAGAATAATGACGAGATACTGAAATATGTATTTTACACTTTTGTAACTTTTGAATCATAACCCCCATGAGAAAATAAAATTAAAATAATAAAATAAATAAAATAAATATAAATTGATTAATTTTTTAAAAAATAAAAAGGGTTAGTATATACACAACACAAATGAAGAAGTGGTGAATATTAAATTTATCTCATATAAGTAAAAGTTAGATGAAAATCCTTTAACTCTAGTTCGAATTCTGTAGTATGTTACCTAACATCCTACAAAATAAATATAAGTTTATTATCAATAAATTACAGAATCATACCCAAATATCGCATATAGTGTATTAATTAATTTTATTTTTTATCACATATTTATTAATAGTTATTCGTTATAATCATTGTTTAAGTTGATAATTAATTCATTCTTCTTGTTTGTTTTTGTTCAACATTTATTTCCTTTTACTTTAAAAATGGTTAAATAATATCCATAATAGTAACCATAATATTATTATCCTATGTATTCTTTATATATTAAATTATATTCAACTATAAAATTAAGGTATTTAAAATAGATTACACCCTTCATGGATATGGAATGCCAAACTTATACATCCAAAATGTTTCCGTTTTTCTCAATGGATGGAATGAAAGGATGTAAAATAGTATATAAACATTTCCCTAAGTAATTTTGATTTATTATATATATAAATTATTAAAAAAATTTATCCTTATTACCATCCGTGTAATGCATTAGTGAAAAATGAGTCACACCGCATCATGAGGAGATAGTTCCACGTACACACAAGCGACACTATCGTATCCCCCACTAAATGGAATATAAGAAGGCGTACATGATATATAACTTTGATAGGTATAATTATGTAAATATAACATATATATTTATTTAATATTTTCTTATTACTATCAATGTAAATTGGAATTGGGAAAAACAAATCACATTGATTCACTAGGAAATAGTTAGTCATAAAAATGAATGATATATTGTTTTTCAAATGGCATGATGGTTAGAGGTTAGATATGATATAATAATTCTAGAAGATTTTTAATATCATAAATATTATATGAATTTTCTATGTTTATCAATATATGAAACTGTGATAGGTGGTGTTGGAATGTGAATTTCATCAGGTCACGAAGTTGTAGTCCTCTACACACATGATCGAAGGATTCATTTTCTAATTTAATAGAAGAAAAGATAGATATAGGCCATTAACAGAACATAATAACATATTAGAATATGTAATTTACTGAATTTATCTTATAATCATGGTTTAATAATATTTTAATGACGTGGAAGAAGAAATAAAATAAAAACACAAATTTGAGAATGTTACCTATTCTTTAGAGAACTTCTACAAGGTAGCAACAAAATCCTTCCTATGTTGGATTTATAATCGAAAAATAACACTATGATGTTTGGAATGATTTAAGAAATATATTCGGGTAGTTATATTCTGATACAATTAGATTTGGGAGTGTTAATAGGAGAGGAGAGTGCATAAAAATTTGTAAGTATGGGAGAGAACATAAATTGGAATTTTAGAAATGAAAAAGTGATACTCATATTTTTATCATAACTGAAGCCTATAAATTGGTGATTATAGAAACATGGAATATATCAGTTTTAAATATTTCTATAAAATAGGATTTCGGAAAATTTTATGTCATTTTATCAATTAACTTTTAATTTCACCCCATAGAACCCCATGTTATCCATAAATGCAATTAATAAATTTTACGATTTTTACAATTCGTTATTAAAAAAATAAGTTGAACATATTATATAATAAAAAAATTTCTGATTCCAAATATGGAATAAATTTTTCCAAATTAAATACATATAAGTGGTAGAATTAAATTTAAAATTGTACATATAGATGTGTCGAAAAAATGGTTTTCTAATGAAAAACAATCAGAAGTTTAAAACAATTATATAAAAAATTTAATATGATATTGAATCCAATGACCTAAATTAGTTAAATCGTAATATAATTGAACTAATAGTACTTTAAAACTAATAAAAATATAATTTTACTTTGTAAATAATGTAAAACATAAGTTTTCGATGAAAATAAAATAATTTCACTATTCATAAAAAATTAATATTTATTAAAATCTATAAAAAATTCAACCAAATATAATTTTGAATTGTATATTTCAAAAATAAATTTTATTTTTTCTATTAATGTTTCTAAAAATTCTAAAAATTAATTTGAAATTATTTGAAAAAATCCTGACTGAACCTCATTTTATAAAAATACAATTTTTTATAAAAAATTTATTTTCTTTGTGGTTTTTATTTTATTTATATCCAATACATAAACATAAATGTTTTTTTACATTTTTAAACCACATAAGTTTCATAATTTTTTATTAATGTTCATACCCACTAGTAAAACTTCTTGGTTAAAATGGTCACATTCAAATAATAATATTTTAATAGATAATTGTGTTTTGATTAAACATGATGTTGTATACATCATGTGTTACTGAATATATTAAATTTATTTAAATATAAATTTAATTTTAACTCTAAGGGTGTTATGTGCTCTTTTATGATTTGTTTCTCTCATATGTGTTATAAAATAAGATGTTCCTCTTTTAATATTTATGGGTCTTACATCTTACATAGTTAAGTAAATTGTGTTAGTGTAATTTAATCTTCATCATGGTAATTAGGTGTATAACATTTGAAAATACCCTTGTTTGAAATCCACAACATAAAAGATTTTAAAAAATATTTTTCTTGATATAATAGAAATTTTAATACTACGGTCATATATAATAACAAATTAGTAGTTTTATAAGTAGGAAAACATAGGTGGGAAGTCCATATTTAGACATAAAAGGAATATTAAATAATTATGGAGAGAGATAGAGATAATTGATGACAATAAAGTGAAGGATTTATAAAATTTAATAAACCAAAAACTATAAAGCATCAATGAGTTAAAATACCATTACATCAATTGAAAATGAATGGAATGTGACACATTATTTCTTTGATGATACTTTTTCATTTGTTTTCAACTTCCATTTCCATCAAGATTGATAAAATAAGAAAATGTACTTAATTGGTATCTTTCTTTTGAATAAGTAAAATTTAGTCCTTTTTTGATTTTATCAATTACCAGATCATTTAATACTCTAAAAATTAATATTAAAAAATGACTTCATTTTTTGAATCACAAAAATTAACTCATAAAGGACCATAGAATGAATTAAATTTCATTCCCCCTATCTCTGGATATCTTCTAATAAAAAAATAGTTATAATAATTTATAAAGTAATATATTAATTTCAAAAACCACAAAAATAACACAAAATTTCAACTAAAACATTTCATAAATAATGAAACTTAAGCTTAATTGAAAACTTTAACTTAAAAATTCAATGTCCTAAAATTTATATGTAAGGTCAAAAAAATTCTAAAATCAATATAAAATTAGTTAACACAAATAATGTAATGTTTATCTTGATTTCACATACCAAATAAGTGAATAACTTGATCACATTAATACCATAATGAAAAAATTCATGCATAAAAAAATTAATTTTCTTCTTATTCATTAAATAAATTATCAAATTCTCAAATGTATTCCATAATTTAAAAAATATAGCCATAAATATCTAAGATAACATAAACCATAAAATCACTCAATAATTTCATGTTCATGAATAATATCACATGAAAATATATTTGTCATTGTTATTTCAACATCACATTTATATTAATGTTTGTCCTCACGCATTCAAGTGTTTTGGAAAAAGATCAATAGTCAACAATATAAATTTTCATGGTCATCGGTATCATTCATCGTGTATTAAAATCCGTATAGAAAAAAAACTATAGTATAACAATTATATGTTTTATGAATATTATAATTGTATTATAATTGATTAAATACTTCTACAACATAACTCTTGATTTAAAATACACAATCACTTTCATAATTCTACTTCTACTGTAGTAATAACATAAGATTGACCATTATCCCATTGCTTCTTCTGAGGTATATTCTATTGATGCTTTGGAAATTAATTTTTGTAGTGACCCATATCCTTATTCATATACCATTTATATTTTAAAACTTCTTTCATTCCGTTTAAATCATGAGCATGGTGGCCTTTATTTCCATTCATATATCAAACTCTCATTCCCTTCAAGAAAGTACTGGAGTGTTTCATTCCAAAATTATCACATAGAGAAATACCTATTTCTCTTATTCCCTCTATCCTTATTTTAATCTATCCTTGTCATGTTCTCCATTTTCCCAGAAAACCATAATGTTTGTATATTTATTTCATTATCTTGATTCCACATGATATTAAGTTCTTTTTTATGATAATTGTTTAGAGACTATTAACATTCGAAGAATTGGCTTAATCACATTAATGAAATCGTTAATATTTTCCATTGGATTTAATAAATTTATAGTAGATGGTCAAAATGAACATGAATAGTTTTCTTCATACAACGAAACATTTATAAATTATTTTTTCATAGAATCCAAAATCATCTCTCAATATTCACTCATTTACCATGAGGACAATAATTTTCCAAGAAGAGTAACATAAAATACTTCTATTCCATGTTTTATATTTCTTCTTCATCCTTAGTGTTTTGAATTAATGAAAACCATTAATCCTAATCCCCTAATAGATGATTAGATATCTTGAAAACATTCACCCTTTCATTAATTCCCAATGGTATAAATATATTCTCTATAGAAAATATCCATTACTATTCTACAAATGAATTTTCATTCCCATTAAATTAAAGAGGTTGTTGATGTATAAAGAAGACTAACACTGATACATTATGTGGGAGATCATTTTTATTTTCCACACTGGTAAATTTATTTTCCATAACCAGTGTATGCTACCCCAATATGGTTATAATTTAATCAGTTCTAGATGTACCTCCTATTCTGGATTCATTGTCTTTCATTGTAGGTAAATCCCAAAATGGGGTGTGTGAATTGGTATGATTTCAATTCCTTATTCTAGGTTCCATTTCTAAAAAAATTCCTACACTATATTAGATAAAATCATTATGAAACCTAATTTATAATAAAAAATAACTGAAACACTTAATAAAATGTTAAATAATTATGCAATTCTAACATCATAATCATAAACATTATTTATTTATGATTTTTTCAAATCATAATAGTATTTTAAAATTCTTCTTAATGATTTTTAAGTAATATGATAATTATTCAAAGCATATTACTTGGGAGTGATAAACTAGGTGTGATGTAAGGTTAATTTTCATAAACTAGTTAATTCCCAAGTCTATACTGACATGCATCTTTTGGATTTATTATATCTAGGTATATCTATTCCCCACCCAAATACACTAGTATTCTCTGAAAAAAGGATGTATTTCTCGAAGAAACTATATAATATCTTCCTTAACAAAAAATTACAATGTTAATCAATACTTATCCACATATTATATTATAGATTCATGATCCTTAATATATTTTTTCCTTACTGTAGTTACAATGGCTTCTACTAAATATTCTCTAATAACAACTATAAAGATATAAAACCTAGAATCCTATAGTCAGAAGTAAATTTAAAACATTTGCACTAGATATAATAAAACATATCCCAAAGAACAGAATAGTGTGGTTATCATGAATGAATATACACATACATGAAACACACAGTATATTTTAAAAACATAAAATAACACTCTATTTTATTTAAGAACTCTATTATTACCCTTATAATATCACAACATATCAATAAAAAAATAATTACTTGTAATAGGGGATAATAAAACAAAATAAAGGGGTGAGATAAAATGACCGGTAAGGGTATCTATACCAGTGGAGATACCATGAATAAATAATAATAGCCATTATTGTATATTAATTACCTAAATCACATTGAATTTAACAAATATCTTGAGAATAATATTGCTAGAATAAAGGATGATAAAAGAAATACATATAAATAATCAAATGATATTAAAACATATCCATGGATATTTTAACTAATTGAAAAATCACATGAAAATTAATAAATAATATCATAATGAGTTAATTCATACTATAATAAAAACCAAACAAAATATCATGTCATTTTAAAAGATAATTTAGAAACATTGGTAAAAAAATTTAATTTTTCTATCTTATTTGTGTTCTGAGACATGTTAATTCATCGAGGGGATATATAATTCTAAGCCCCATCCATCACCTAATATGTCCAATTATTTCCATATATTAAATAGTATAAAAATAATAAACATGAACATTCATATTGGAAAAATCACATATAAATTGTTAATATTTAACCAAATCAATAATCATAAACCATATGGAGTAATATGGTCAACCGTAACATAATTGTACATCCAAAGCTGAAAATAACATAAATAATCTACCTAAATAATAAGTATGCGTTCTTTACAATATATCCTTAGTGTAGAATACTAATAATAATGTTTTTTGTCGTTTATGAATAGATATACCATGAAAAGATCCTTAAAAAATTCTTGAGGAAAATTAACAATGTAATTTAAAAATAAATATCTAAACTAAATGATCAAAAAAATTTCATAAATAATATTCTTTGAAAATAACCATTTAATCTAGTTATATATTTTTTTAAATTTCATTAGTAATGATGGTGAGAAATTTTGTACATGTCGTATAATTTTAAAAGCATTCCATTCAGACTTTTGAAAAAAGGTAAAAAGCACCACAATTGGAAAATATAAATAATATTTATTAAAAACAATTGAAAATTAAAAAATGGAAAATTTTTACATAATAATTTATTTTTATCAAGATAAAATCATTTTGGAAAATAGTTTTATAAAACATTCTTTTGGTATAAAAATTATTTTCATCCAAAGAGAGAAATAAAGTTATTTTTTCTTAAAAACCATTTCTCAACCAGTTTAAGTACAAAACAGCGGGAAAGTGGGACTATTACCAGAAAAATTCAATATTTTTTTATTATAATGAAATATATTGGTTTTAATTTATAAATAAAAAATAATTACCCAAAGGGTTAAAAAACATATATAATCCCCACCAATTCTGAGATTGTATAATAAGCCCTTACTACAATGGTAAATTTTGAATGATAATACCTATTGAATAAATATCATAAAATGAAACAATAAATTCCAGAAAGATAAATATTTTCATGAAATAAAATATTCAAATTTTTTATAAAGACACTACATAATGAAATAAGTGCTGAATATCGCATATGTCTCATGCATGTAACAGTGAGTCATGAAACCCTTCCCTCAGGTTTAACTTCCTCCATCTCTGTATGAACCTCTAATATAATAAATTGATTAATTTTATAAATATTTAGATAAATATAATATTATATATCATAACATAAAAGTTTACCATTAGTATTTTACCACTCGCTTGTTAACATCTGTTTTTAAAAATCACTATTTTGGTTGATAATTGCTTCATTTTTTATTTATATTTTGGTTCGATAATTTCATTCCATTTAATTTGATCATAGATAGATAATAACATGAATTTTAATCATGATATAAAAATAAATTATTATCATTATACATTTATTTATATTAATCTTTAAGATTTTTATATATAAAATGGATTGCACAGTTCTTTGACATGGTATGCCATGTGTAAGTATGCACCGTGTTACCATTATTCCAGATTGATGGTCCAGACAGATGGTAGATAATATATCACCTTTTATAAAGACATTTTTATTTCATAAATGTCATGTTAATAAATTAAATTTATTATTATTATTTTCCATGTAAAGCATTCATGATACATGATTCACATCACTTCGGGAGGCGATAGTCCATAGTATACATGACCTATTTTATTATATCAACAACAAAATGGAAAGTAATAAGTAATAGGTAATAAAACAATTTAAGAGGTATAATTATTTATGAAATGTAATATATAATCATTTAACCTATCTTTATAACCATCCATGTAAAATGGAAATTGAAAAAACACATCACATCGGTTCGTGAGATTGTAATCCACCGTACACAAGACCGATGTTATTATTTTCCAATGAGTTGGAAGGTAAGAAGGTAAATGTTAAATTATAATTAAAAAAATTATTATTTTATTAAAAATCATATATATATGATAAATTCATCATTATAAATAATGTTATAGGAGTTGGAGGAAAATGAATTAAATTTATTCGCAAGTTGGTAGTCGATCATACAAAGGATCAATGGTTATATTTCCTATTTGAGGGAAGAGTATGTGGATATAGTTCATTTAAATAACATAATAAAATATAATTATATGTAACAGAATGAATTTATTTCTAATTAGGGTTTAAAAATATTTTATGGAGGTGGAAAAAATGATCGTTTTAGAGCATTACTTCTTCTTCAGTCAACTTCTTTTGAGTTTCCTAAACATCACTTATATGTTTTCTAAATAAAAAATATATTGGATATAGGATATCATAAGGTATGAAAGTAATATATTTGTTCAGGTATTAGACTAGCAAAAAAATTTTATGTGTTAAGAGGATAGGGTAGTTCTGGTCAATTATAAGTGTGAAAGAGGATACTCTTAGACTATTTAAAATGAAAAATTTATTCCCCTGATTTTATCATTCCATATGCCTTTAAAATGGGCGATTATCAATTCACAGAATTTATATGATCCTAATATATCTATAAAATATGATTTATAATTTTTTTCTTTTCATTCATATTCCTTATCATTTAGTTTATCCCCAAAGTAAACTAATTTTAACCTTAATCGTAGTCTATAATTTTTTTGTTTGTTTTTTAAGATTCAATATGAAAAAAAATTAATATCACAGTATTATATAATATATATTATCATGATTCAAAATTTGAAATCCATTTTTAAAAATTCATTTCATAAAATTTAAAGAATTAAATTAAAATTTGAACCCATACGTGGATATAAAAAAGCTTCATATAATTAAAACATTCAAAAGATTTAAAAAAGTATGTCATAATTCTATATAAAAATGATTAAAATTCCATAAATTAGATAAATTTTAATATAATGGAAATATTTTTTTTCATTAAAACCAATTTAAACTATAATTTATATTTTATATAATTTTAATAATTTTTTTAATTAAAATAAATATTTTTAATATTCAAAAAAATTAATCTTTTTTGAAAATTATAAAAAATTCACCAAAATATAATTTCGAAATGAATATTTAAAAAATTAAGAATACATTGTAAAATAAATTTCATTAAATTGTTCTACATTAATTTTAAATTAAGTGAGGAGAGAGTGACTGAAACACCATTTAGGAAAAAAAAAATGTTCACAAAAAAATTATTTTTATTTCAAATAGTACTTAATTTATTTATTATTAATATATAAGAATATAATTTATTTTATAAATTTTGAAAACATATAATTTTCATAATTTATTTATTCCAATTAATACCCTCTAACTAAATAGCTTAGTTAAAATCGTCATGTATAAATAATAATATATTGATAGGGTATTATGTTTCTTTTAAACCTGGTGTTGTGTGTATCAAAAGCTACCAAAAATATTGATTTAATTTAAAAAGGTATATATCATAAATTCTTATCATGTCAAATTGTCTTATAATTTTAGTTCTTTATTCCATATATGTTATCGAGTAAATTTTTTCTCTTTTAAAATCATTGGGTGTTACATTTTAGTTCTCTCATAAAACACATTTTGAAATATATAATGGTTTTATTTCATTTATCATAAAAGAAAATTATAAATATTATAATGAAGAATTAATAAATTATTTGAAAAAAATTTAAAAAGGGAGGAATCAAATTTTCATATTTTAAAATCAATCAACCATTATAATTTAGAAGACCTCTCAAACCAAGAGTAAGGGGATTTTTTAAAATTTTCAAGATCATTAGATAAAATTAAAATAACATTTTGAATTTTAGGATTTTTAAAACCAAGTGGTTTATCATAAAATTAAATTATAAATAAAACTATTTTGTAAATCACTTTTTAACATCTATTTGAATAATATTAAATTTAAAATGATCAATTAATTCTGACAAGATTCAAATTGATTTTTTTCACGATACATGGGGAAATATTTCAAAATAATTAACAAAATATTATTGATTAGACCATGTAGTAATAATTTCAGGCCCATTATGTTTTTAAATAATTTATTTATGAGATATTTTTTTTCGAAATACCCATACACAAATAAATTAATTGAATGATTATTATAAGTTCATTTCATGAGAGTCCAAGTGTTGTTCATTTAAAATTGGTTATACTAATATTTTTAGAAAATTATCACATTATAATCATTATTAGAATAATTACAGAATAGATGTTCATGGTGAGTGCTAGAATCTTAATGTTCAGCCTCATATATGTTTGACAATCTAGAAAATGCTCTAAATTATAATTCACTTATAGAATTTTCAAGGGGGTTGTCTTTGGATTCGACCCATTCCTTTGGTATTGTAGAAGATGGTTTTACTTGAACATATTCAATTAAATAAGATGATTTTGCTTTACATAAGGTTAAACTATCTTGGTCAATATTATCAACAATTTTATGGCATTATATATGAATATTCTCATTAAATTTAATGTCAATTGAAACTTATAAGTTATTGGTCCTATTATTCAAGACTTGTTATGATATACAATATTTTGAGTAAAAAATAACGACAATTTTATATGATTTAAGATCAAATATTCCTATATGATCCTTACTATTATTGATAATGCCTTTAAAACCAAAAACATTATTAAAGTTGAGTTTATAAAACATTCCATTCCAAAATCCATAGGATTAACTTCCTAATATAGACCGTATAATAATATTATTAATGGTAAAATAATTGGTTTTAACTAACTAATCCATAAATTATTGAGTGTAGTTAATTTCATTCAATAGAGTCTTAAAAATTTCTTGGCGGATCCAATTTTATTTTTCAACAACCTCATTTTATTGTGGGGTTCTAAAACTAAAGAAAAAGTTATGTTAACCTTTAGACAAAAACCCCATTGAATTCTTCTCTATCAAATTGTCCACCGTGGAAACTTATATGGTAAATGATTTGGTGAATTTTTCATTTTTGACACTACTTGATTTTTGTATAAATATATTATAATGTTCATTGTTATGATCTAATTATAAAAACAGACATTTCTAGTGTAGTCATCAATAATTATAAAGGTGTGATATTTACCTATGATACATGTAACTAATTTTGGTCAAAAATTGTCATGGTGAACTAGTTATAAGGATTTATAAGAATAACAAATCATTTTGGATTTAAGATAATATTTTTGTTTATAGCCGAACTATAAAGGTTCACGAACTAAGATTAATTTTAATGAAATGTTTTATAAATATCATAAAAGTGAATTAAATTTGAGATTAACATGGGATTGAATGTTATAATGACCTAGAAGAATATTCTAAAGCCAAGAATCGTAATAATTTTCATGTTTACATTATGACATGAAATTAATTTTTAATATATAGAATAAATTTTTTAAAAACGAAATATGGAAAATAAAACATTCTTAGACAATTAAAAACATTATAGAAAACATTGTAAAATATAATTTTAAAATTAATTTCATACAATTAACTAATATTTAGTAAATAATGATTTATCCCATTAATAGATCGAACTTATTTTTATAAAATTAGAGTATGTGATTTTATTCTTACCAGTACTGTTTATTTTTTCTTTCAAAACATCTACAAATATATTTTGTCCTCTATTACTATTTTTGAGATGAAGGAATTCGAAAGGATCACCACACATTAGAATAAATAATCCAATATCAGTATGAAAATTAGATTATGGTTTTTATCATTAAACCCATGTCATACAAAATATTATGATCATATTATTTTGGTATTCATATATTTGGATCACATAAATTTTCAAATATTGACATTGGAATATAATTTTTTGAAAACTTTTTTTTTCAGTATGAAAAAGTGAGATGAAATAAAAATTCTCTTTGATCTACGATGTCAATAATTTTAAATTTTAATTCCATATACATGAAGAGAAAATTTATTAAAACAATTTAAATATTACTTTACAAATTTATTAGTTTTATAATTATCGGGAAAACTAGATTTGTTTAAAAACCCAATCATAGAACTAATTTTAATAATATTATGAGACCCTGAAATTTTATCCATGATTTATTTCAGATTCACTAAATTAGAAATGGAATTTTTAATTTCTTTTAATGGAAATTTAAAAATTATCAATATATCTTTGTTCTTTTAGATTTAAGAGGAAACCATATTTTTTCATAAATAGCACATATTTTAAAAAAAATTGTTTTTAATTCATTTTAATATTTTAAATTTTAACATAATTTCACAAAAACCATTTGAATTGGACCAATGGAATATATACTATCTTCATCTCTTAAATAAAAGGCACAATAAGTAGAAGATTTAGGATTATAACATGAATAATTTAATTTTTTACACCAAGATATTGTGCATGAGGATCTCAAGAATTATGACGCCCGATTTATTTATTAAAATAAATCCCTCTCTTCACTCCAAGATGAAAATTTTAATGTTTTTGACCTTTATTTTTTTATTTATAATTTTTATTATTTATGTTAAAATTTATCATCATGTGGCCTTGATTGTTTCAAAAAAAATAAGTTTATTTCTCTTTTTTCATTGAAGAAATGATATTTTATTTTTTATAAACTTCTTCACCCTATTAGATTTATGAAAAATATCATATTCTATTTCAGATGATTCATTATTTATTACATTATAATACATTGTCATTTTAGGTTTATTGACCAACTTTGCATCATTTTTAGATTGTCTTTCTGTAGAAATCTCATATGTCATGAGTGATCCAATAATCTTCTCAATGGTGATATACTTTATGTCTATAGATTCTTAGATTGAGGTGACATTTGATGCCAAATTTATTAGTAAAACCTAATGTGTTTCTAACTAATGTTTTCATATAAAGGTAAAAACGAATGTCCATTTAACCATTATGATTTCAAAAAACTAGATATCTAACCAATAAATAAATTAAATCCTCCTTTGATTCCAAATATATGATGACGTATCGTTAAAAGGAAAAAGGAGGTAAATTTTTCATTAAAATATAAAATGAAATAAATATTTTCTAAAATACTAAAAACCAATTTTAGAGAAATTGAAATACTTTTCACGGATTTTAATAGATTAATTTAAATTAGAATACAAATTTTATAGTGCAATGATATTACAACATAATTATATAAATTAAATTGAATAAAATAAATTGTGTTTCATAAATTAAATGTTTTAGCTTGTAGTTGGATCAAAAATTTTATTAAATGAAATTAATAAAATAATAAATAAATAAAAATTTATAAAGTAATTATAACACACAATTTCTTAAGGATATTCAAAAACATTTCAAAAACCTTGGTCTTAAAACTCTATTGCTTGTGTATTTAATTTATTTGTCCATCTAATTTAATGGTAGCCAAGAAACCAAAACTCCATTAATTTTAAGGTTGTAAAAATAATCCCATATTACAATCAAAATAGATATATGACGTGTATAGATAGTAACCTCAAATAGAATAATCCATTTTAGTTTATCGATTATGGCCTAAAAACCCATGTCTCTCACTATAAAGGTAGTGATCACTGATAATAAAATAAATAGGATTAAGGGAGGATTTGTATATGAAATCAAAATTTTGTGAAGTCTTCCTTCTATAAAAAGAATATGTATAAAAACTTGTAGATAATGAAAAAAATGTTGAGTGTGAGAATATTTTTCAAACAAGAAGACACCCTTGATTGGATAAAGAAACACATCAAGAAAGATATAAATTTAGAGAAATTTGATGATCATAAAATGTTGTAATTAGATAATGGTTCAAAAAGATAGTTCTTATGGAAACCAAGACATTTATTTATTATCCTTTATAAATTTTATTAACCATATACAATTTATTAGGGTTGATTAATATGATGTAAAAAACATAAATAGACATTTTCTACATAGTAAATGCAATATTTGAATTACTGGATCGAAACCAATAGATACCTCGTAGGCTACACTAAGTTGGTAGTGGACCAACTGGAACATGATGCATAGTGCTTACTTCCAAAAATCAGTGGCCTCACCTATGCTAACTTGTTGGTGTACATTTGAATAATTATTAAATTCTTCCCAACAAAAATAATGGGCTAGTCCTCCTCGACTTGGTAGCTGGTACACATCTGCTTCCCATCGAGTACAATTTATTCACTAATGGAAACTCATGTCTATGAACCAATAAGATGGTACTACATAATAGTTTCAAATAAAATTAATAGACTCCTATATTTCTTCCCTTTTAAATATTTGGTATCTTTAATCCATGAGTTAAATAATTATATCTATACTTATTCAAGGATAATTTATGGATATTTCAAGATTATGAAATAATTCCATTTAGTTTCAAACTATAAATATTTTAATATAACTCATTAAACAAATTAAAAAGTGTTTATTATCTTTAAAAATAATTTGTGGGGAGAAAAATATTTTTTATCATTAATAAAACCATAAAATTTCCACTTTATCGAAATTTTATGATGTCATTCTATACATAGATTTACCCCTAATGTATTCACTGATATTTCATTAAATAACACCCAAAACACATAAAATACAATAATAATAATTAAACACACCTATAATACCATCTTAAGAATCCGAATATAAACCTGACTTAAAAAATACATTAATTTTTTAATTTATATAATACATCTCACAAACACTCTTACAACTTGATAACCAAAAGGTATGGTATCTTATATATTCATTATATAATATTTTTATTTTACAAAAAATACAAAAAATAATCCACAATCACAATAAATTAGACCATTTTTTATAAATCTCACACGATATAATCAACTTTATAACCCAGAGAATGGAAATATAAGAAAGGTGTGAGGTGAAATAGTCAGTAAGAGAGAAAAATATCACGATGTGTCAGATAATAAACATGACAGAGAACACGAGGATGGGATAAGTATATTAATAAGAGATCATGTGACCATTTATTATTATCATAAAACATTATATGAACATAATATCACATAACTACTTGTATGGGTCCATAAAAATTTTGGTATGTATAAAAATACATATCAATTCTCATAAAACATGTGAGCATGACACAATTTTTTGGCATAATTTAAGAGTTAGTTGTATCATGAAAACACAGAATAAGATTAAAATTAAATGCATATTTTAATATGTAATATCTTGGTAAATATCATAAAATTGTTTCACAACCATATTCATTGGGAGACCATTGTCATAAGAAACATTATATCGCACAAACTCATTATGTCCATGCTTGAAATTGGGAAATAAATCATTACACTCATAACTAAGTTAAAAAAAGAATTATGTTCACACCTGGATATATCATTAGATATAAAATTAAACAGATTAATTGAAGGCTACTATAGAATCCCACCTGTCATCATCCATACATATGGGTGCCTCCCCAAATCTACCGTCACCATATCTTAAATAACCCCTATAAAATAGAATGGGTTTCTTAAGTTATCATGAAAATAACATAGAAAAAAATTTAAGAGAACATAGTATACAAAAATCCCATTTTAAAAGATGAATATAATCTTAATAACATATTTAGGGTGATCAATATCTCTCTTCATGAAAGCTAAATCAGGGAAAAAATATAGAAGTGAAAATACAAATGTTTTCACAGAACATTTTAAATTTATAATAAAAAAATGTTAATTAAATTAAATAAATTTCATGAATGAAAAAATAATACTTTTTTATAATCCTTTTCATATATATATTAAAATATAACATTATTAATAAAAAAAATAAAACTGATAAATATATAATGTTAAAAAATGAAAAAATGATATTATTAAATTTTTTGTATTTTTTAACGAAAAAACATACAGAAAACATTATAAGAATTAAATTTAAAAAAATATATAAGAAATATAAAAAATACTTTTGATTCATTAAATAATACACATTCGTTAATGAAAACATGACCATCAAAGAGAAGATTCATCTTTATGAATGAGAGTTATTTTTTCCAAAAATATAATTTTATTTCACAACACATATAATCAAAGAAGTGGTAATTAATGATAGGATTTATATTACCTAGAGAATATAATAAAATAATAATTAATAATAGTGTAGTGGAAGGAAAAAATAATAATTAAAAGTATATTCAAGTATGAAATACTATGAAATAATGAATTAGAAATTTTGTTGATGAAACCCTTACTATTGTCCTGATTTATTCTTCACTCAAATTAAATTTCTTGAATAATAATTTTTTTATTTAATTCATTATTTAGAGCCTAATTAATATATATATATATTCAATTTAGAAAAGTCTATTTATTATCATATGTGTGTCACCCAGTGAATCATGATGTCACCCTGAGGGGGGGGGGGGGGTTAATCAGTGGTGAAAAAGTTTTTACAGAATATATTTTAAATAATATTTTAATTTATTTAATTTGATTGAACCTATATAAATTTTTATGTTGTATGATTATTTTGTTAAACATTTTCAGCAATTTTTCCTTAGGTCATCTAGATTATGTAAATTATAAAAATATACATGTATTTTTATAAGGTTCATACCCCATGTTGGTACCTACTCCTTATTCGGTTTGGAATCACATGTGATATATATTTTATAATAAAATATCTATCAAAAATTATAATTTGTATGTGAAGGAATCATATATAAATATAATAATGGTGGTAAGTAATCATATTTAACCCAATAATAGTTTATACAGATTCATCTAGTTTACAAATGTCTCTTTCTAAACATACTGGTGAATGAAACTCATACTCTGGTATATATGAATTTTTGTCAATCCTAATCTAGTAAATTATACTTCTGGAAACATAAACATTTAAAATTACATGGCTCATAACTTTTATATATTTTTGATTAGTGTTTCTATGAATTCTCAACATTCCTCAAATCCTAATGTTCCTATTTTCTCAAAAACTCAACCCAAATAAATATTACTTGAATGCTTAGATAAGAAAATTTTTCTATTTTTCATCCTCTCAATTCTACTCATCTTAATCATCTTCTAAATAAGTGATCATCTTTTTTATATGAACATCATTCTTCAAAAAGTATAGGATAAATACTGGCTCCCTAAATGAATTTCCCCCCTCAAATTTTCCTTTATTTGACCTCCGTAAAAACATTCTAAATAATAAAAGAGATGTTTCCTCGTCTACTCTTATATAAATTTAAAATTTAATAGAAATTACAAACAATCCTCAAATCTTATTGGGAATCATGATATTTTTTTATAACAGGTGAATTTTGAAATTCAAGCTCTTCATTACCACAAAGTAAGACTATAATAGTTTCATAATTCTCCTCAACCTCCATATAATCGAAAAACATTATCCATGAGTTCATAACTCAAATTTTTACATGTTATATTTATAAAAAAATCTTTTTACATAACTACTTTGTAACTCAACATTTTAAAATCTTAACTTTATAACTCAATCAATGTAAATCTTAACTATATAAGACGAAATTTAAGCAGGTCAACTTAAAAACTCAATATTTATATATCTCAACATTTTAAATCATTATGATTATACAACTACATTTTGAATTAAACATTTTATAACTAAACATTATATTACTTTGATAATACATTATTAAACATTATTTGATGAACTGAGTAATTATTTTGTGAACAATATTTTTTTGATTTTCACATATTTCTCCATTTTATAAACACAAAAAACATATTAAATTTATATATCTATTAAATATATAAATCTTATAATACTTATCTATCCAGAATAGGTTTGTTTCATCCAGTAAAACATTTAATTTTTCTGTATTTGTTAAAACATTGTATTTTATCCATCTAATTTTTTTTTTGTGTTTTTATTTATTATGTACATTAACAATATTTTCTAACATGAATCTCTAGAATAATTTTCTATTAAAACTTGTTGAATAAACCCATATTGAACCATGAAAACTCTTAGAAATAACGATGCTAGACTTATGGAGGAAAATAAATGCATCATCAATAAAAAAAGGAAACTTCATAGGATACTCTTTAGTAAACTATAGAGGAATTTCTATTGGGAAAATCCAACGAAAATACAATAGAAAATCCATAGAAAAAACTATAGGAAACACCATCTGAAACTCATTAGGAAATGTCCCTAATATAATTAATGACATTTTCATTAAATATTGAATAAATTTATAATACTTCCAAAATCATCGTTCAATGAGAAATTTAATCTCTCCCACACTATTTCATTATAATAGATAATTCCCCGTAATGTCAATGAGTTATCTATCCCCAATGTTGATAAAATATTCAAAGATTATCCTATGATTAAATTAATTTTTACTCCCCCGTATAAAAAATTGAATAGGAATCCCCCATATTTACACCATGGTCTATGTAATCCTTCTTAATACATTTCCCCCATGTTCATCTATTATCTTGAATGTTCAAGTGAATTATGGAATATATTTTATTAATTAAATGAGATAAAAATCAACCAACTTAATGTTAATGTGGGTAATTCTTGATGTATAAAATAAGAGTGAATAACACATACCTGTTAGTTATCCAAAAAAATCAAATTGTGATATGATATTCTAAAAAATACATTTCATAGTGTATGTTCACCAATTTTTTATTAAAATTACTAACCAAAATCCATAAAAATGAAAGTATAAAAATCATTAAAGAATTTAAAAATAGGTTCCTTCAACTTTCAAAAACATTTTATCACATTTTCAAGAAAAATAAAAATTCTCCCAATAAATCTTAGAATTTATTTTTATACAAAGATTTAAGTAAATGAATCAAATAACAATTTTACTCAAGATGATAAAATCATCAACTCCCTATATTTTGTTTCTGTAACTTCATCATCATCATAGTTATATTCATTCTTTGGGCTTCCCAAAGTTTGGACTCAATACATATCTTTATTATATCTTCATTTAGTAATCATAAACAACTTATTTATTAAGTGAATTTTCCAAACACTTAAATTTTTTCAATAGAAAATGGTTCACTAATTTTTTTTAATACTAGATCAATTCCAGATTCCTTCTTACCAACATCACACATAAAGAAATGGTTCATAATTATTTGTATGATACTATATATCCAAATGAAAATATCTTGTCTGTTAGTATGTTTTATTTTTTGTTCACCCATTAAGTATTTTATAAAACATTTAAAAATACCCATATTATTCTTCTTCTAGTATATCAACATCATCACAACTACTTGATTTTGTTTTTTCCCCAAATTGCTTGAATCTTTTTAACTCTATACTACTATATGTTTTTTATTATCTCCAACCATGAAATGATCTTCATTTGATCTCAATGTTCTTTATATTATAATTTGAAAATATTATTCATAGTAGGCCATTATTCATCTTCATATAGAGACATCATCTATAAATGTATCATCATATGATAAAAAGAAACAACTTATTCTATTATTTTTATAATGTTCTATATCTGATATGATGAGTTATGAACTCCTAATTGGACTTTATAAACTCCTTGAAGATATTTTGAGAACCATTAAAAAATCTGTGTTCTACTTTTCTCTCCTTCTTTTTATCTCACACATTAACTTATTTTACAGTTATACATTTTATGACAATCTATTGTATTAATCACAAGTTAATGATTTTATTTTTTTATGATGGAATCATTCAATCATGAGGTGATAATGTGAAGTTCATCAGTCTATAAGAATAAGAATCTTGAGAACACCATTTTGTTGAACCTCAACCAACCTCACATATATCTTGATCCATGTCATTTTTTATTGTAGTATCGCACCAACGAGTGAGAAAACATTTTATACTTGTAATACCATACAATCTAGTGATACACCTTCTCATGTATTTGTATCAGACCATCAGATTGTTATCCTTCCATAATTTAGCATAATGTTACATCACCAATTATTTTCATTCCATAAGTGAGTAGTTATTTGATTAAAAAACTAAATATATATTTATTTTGATGAACTCTATAGTTTTCATCACATACTGACCACTTCATTCAATTTTAGCATGATGCATTGCGTCTCATCATCATTAATGTTTGATAATATCATCATCATATTTTTTCTAGTCAAATCACATGGTTTTCTTGAATATTAGTATTCAACCACCTTCTTTTATAAATTCTTATTAGTTACTTCTCTATTTCTCATTCATTCTAGATACCTATGTGTTTCATCAGTGCCAAATTTTACTAGAATACCAAAATTTCTAGAATTTAATTTTTATAAATCCTCATAAAACTAGTGTTTTTGTATATTATTTCTCTCTCATTCTTCTTCAACATCATTGGCCTAATCATGATGTATTTAAAATAAACACCACTATAGTCTTTGTCCACTTAACATATTCCTTCCATCGCTCTTTAGTATGAATACATGTCCTCTATTTTTTTTATTTAACCATACATTCCTTCTTGAAATTTTCATTATCAAACAGATATTACCTAGGATTCATAGTATCATATCGTGTTCCTTACAGTCATGAATGTCCTCAATATTTAACCTAACACATTCCTTCCTCCTCTTACATAACCTTATATCATTAGTAACTTTTTAAATTTACATAATTTGTGTTATATTGGGTTGGGATGTTCCTCTTCTATTTTTAAAGACAAACACCACATTTTATCTTTATATGCATCTCATTTATAACCAATTTTTGGAATCAATATTTACTGAACAGGGTACTTTGATATGTTTTTTTCTCTATTTTTGTACATTATAAAATTCCTCATTTGTTATATTGGTAAAAATTCAGGTTATCTTACCTATTTCATTAATGGTCATGAATTTGCATATCACATTCATTACCTGCAATCTGTGCTAGTTTTTACACTACTATTGATTATACACAGTAGTTATTTTGTTCATTTTTTAATCCAAATTTACACATTATTTCCCAATACTAAAAAAATCATTTTTTAGATCAAATAAGCTAATAATAACATGTTTCTTCTTTATATGATTCTTCATATTCCAAAAAATATGCATATTCTAAAACAATGTTTATATACACACCATTCTGTAAGACATGCACAACAAGTTCACATCTCAACCATTATTAGAGTATATGAATATTACACATTCTTATGGATTCATATATAATATAAATGTAATATTTAACTTCTAATAAACTATATAAACCATTTAATTATGTTCCTCTCCCTATCCTAAAAAAGATTTTCTAGTACTAAATTTGTTGGGTTTATAATTCCACAATATTAACACTCCTTATGTTCAACGTCAACATAATATATATTCAATATATACTTAAACAACTCCCTTCAATCAAGATCATGTTCATCCATCCATAGGTCTTCTAGACCCAACACATAAGCCCTTGCGGTCTTCTATATTATAATACATGGGTGATAGGTAAAATTTATCTTCGAACATATATGTGAGACACTATCCTTTGATGGGTCTGAGGTTGGACATGGGTTTGTAAAAAAATTTCCTCCCCTGAAACCAAAGACCCCAAAATTAGGTCTCTTATTCAATTATAATCTCTAATTTCCAACCATCATTCAGTATTATTTTTTCATCACCAGGACTCGCTGCCTAAAAATTATTTTTAGGAATACTTTAGATATAAGGAACCATAGACACACTACCTTAAAATGTGCCATAATTATTGTTTTCAATCTATTTGTGAAATAATCCATCCAATAACACACAAGGGATACATCATTGCTCTGATACCTTTTTCTAGGGGATATTTCTTATTACACCAAGCCTTCAAGGCCTAAAACATAATGGATTCGGGGGTCCCATCCAAAAACCAATCAGCGATTTTAGGAGTATTCCTTCCAAACTTGTATATTAGCCACCACTACTAGTTTTTGTTGATGTGGGATTGGATTTAAACACCCCATATTCTAGTTTTTTAAAAATAAAATTTACCCTTCCATATAATTTCATGTGTTTTATATAAATTCCATAGTTTCTATTCTATTTTTATGGTATTGAGCTTCCCCCTAATATCACAATTCAAATGGTTTTAGCATGTCATTGAATTTCACCTTCTAAAAAAGTGTTCAATTCACTTATTTTGTTAAATTTCAACCATGTAAATCCGCCATTAGCTCATTATGGTCCATGTTTTTTACTACAAATGTAATAAAGATTCTTATAATACACATCTGAAATGCACTGTGTTGCATTTGTTGTCAATGAGGAATGATGTTGTCATGGAATGAATGGATTTCAGTGAATGTCAAGATGTGAATAACAAAGGATGTGATGGTGATGGTGATGAAGGAGAATGGCCATGGTACTTAGAGGCATTTCACTTAGGAGATTCACTAAGTGACATAGGATGTTGTGGTTGAAACATTATCTATGAATATCAGACGATTGTAGAACTGATCTTAATGTTTCAATACTTGTATCAAGATGATACTAAGTTACACCACTCGAAGAATGGATGATGATGGAGCATCATCATAACATCTGACGATTGTTGAACTGGTGTTTAAGTTCAAAGAACTTGTATCAACTAGATACAATGTCATAACAATGTTAGAAGACCATGAATTGTATTGACAATGCATGAGGAGTTTAAGATTATCCATCCACAATCTCTAAGTGGATGAAGTGGATTAATGAAGTCCATGCACTATCACTTAGTGCATGTGAATTAGAAGAAGTTCCAATTTGATCTCTGATTAGATCAACAAAGAGAATTGGAGATTTTATGTGATTCAGGATCTCAGTTGATGAAGAACCTTTGGAATTCCCTTTTAAGTGAAGATTATATGTTGTGGAGGAATTCTAATGAACAAGAAAGGGAGAATAGAAGAAATCGAGAAGGGAGAAGTGGCTTGGAATTTGGCATTTTAAATATGGGATACTTTGTTATTTTTAACAAAGTGTATATACATTACTTAGCCAACAAATTGGACAACCAAGGACACCTTGAGGGTTCAACCCCAAGGAACATGTGGGCCTAAGGCGCCACACCCAAGGGGGAACCCGTGGGGAAAACCCAAGGCGGAAGAAGCCACGCATGGGAGTCAAACCTGCGCAGCATGGGCGCCGGGATGCGCGCCCGAGGATGCATAGTGGGCGCCAGTGGCGCGCCCGAGTGGCAGGGGTGGGCGCAAGAGCGCGCCCGCAGAGAGAACACGGTGCGGGGCGGCACCGTGGAGGGAGAAGATTCAATTGTGGTGAAGGGGGGAGCGCGAGGTTGATAAGTCGCGGAAAAACCGCGCTCCGTTTCGATGTGGGACGCGGAAAAATCTCCAGGAGTGGATCCTGGCCGCACGATTGATTGCGCGCCCGATCTCGGCCGCACATATCATCGCGCCGCTCCCGTTCAGATCCAGGCCATTGATGATATTTTCAACGCCGCATCCGACGGCTCTGAGGCATCTCCTTCTTCGAGCTTGAGCGGAGGACACCCCGTGCCACCCGCTTGCCGTCGCTGAACCAGAGCCTCCCCGAGGATGGTTTTGAAGCTCCCAACCACCATTGTCGAAGATAAAGGCACCATGGAGCTCGTCTGGCCCTTCTGAACCCATCCATTCACGAAAATGAGTTTGCATGCAAAGAGAGGAATATTTCGGTCGAAGCCGAAGCAAACCGAAGGTGCGAGGCGTTGAAGAATTCATGTTTTTCATGGGATGGCCAAAACAGAGGCCGTGCATGCGTTCTAAGTCGCATGCACGAGGAGGAAAGAAAGAGGAAGATAAAGCTGCATGAAACAGCGAAGGAAAACAAGATTTGGAGAAAATCTTGAAGATCTGAAATCTTCGGTGATTTGAGATTTATCACGCGGATGGACAGAGGCATCCCTCTGCATATATAAGGAGAGCTCGAGGCTCTCATTGAGCTTGCTGAAGTTTTATTGAAAACCCGAAGTCCCGCGGAGCACTTTATGCCTCGCGAATTTGAAGCCCCGCGCAACCCACTTGCACGGATATGTTCCTTTTGTGCATACCAGCACGAAAGAGGTTGGAGGAGTCCCTTGCGTGCTAAACCTTTGCGGGACAAGAAGAAGAGGTTGGGCAGCGTGACCTTGCGCGCCCCCTCTGAGCATCGCGCCCCCTTGCGCGGTAGCACCTTGCGCGCCATGCCCCGTGTGGCTTGCGCGACCCACGGCTAGTGGAACCTTGCGCGGTGAGGCAGTGGAGAAGATCCTTGCTTGTGACCCTACGTGGAAGTGGAGGTGTTGGTATTCGGGTATGAGCAAGAGGAGGAAGACCCGAGGCCATGTGTGTGCACAAGGAACAACACCAAGTGGTTTGTGCCAAGTTAAGTGGAAGACCACACTTTGTGTGTGTGTAAGAATTGAATAATCCATATCCTTGGTTGTGCATTTGAACAAAGAAGAACACACTTTAAGTGTGTGCATTTGAAGAGGCCGAGGGTTGTGACCGTGTGTGTGCAAAGTGGGAGAACACCCTACGGGCAGTGGGTGTGCAAAGGAGGAAGGCCGTAGCCTTGTGTGTGCACACTTTTAAGAACAAACTAAAAGAACACTAAAGTGTGTGTGTGCAATAAGAAGAGGAGGAGGCCAACTCATGTGTGTGCAAAAGTGAAAAAAGTGTGTGCAAAGAGACACTAAGGCCGAACCTAGTGTGTACACTAAAAGTGTAAACACTTAGAAGAAGAAGAAGACATCCACACAAAGAAGAACACACATTTATGTGTGTAAGCAAATTGAATTAATTGTGTGAAGTTCAAAGAAGGTGTGTGCTTAAAGAGACTATACCCGTTGTGGGTTTATTGCACCGAGAAGAAGAAGGGGAGTGCATTCTTACATGCATGCACGTGCACACGTGAACAAAGCCAAATCTGGTTGTGTGCATCTGAGTTGACCAAGACCAGGAGCTCTTGAAGAGTTTAAGTCAGACTGAAGCCAGACTGAAGTTAGAGATATCAGTTGTCTGAGTTTTCAGTAATTGAGAACAGCCTGATCAACTGAAGTGATCAGAAGTGCTGAGCAAGACCAACAGACCTTTTCAAGTACTATTGAAGATTCTTGAAGAGAGAGGTCGGGTCATCCTCAGAAGAAGGTGATAAAGCCCGAGCAAGACGAGAAGACCTGTTCATCACAAGTGAGCAGAGGTACAGAGCAAGGCCAGCAGTCTTTATCCCAGACTACTGAAGATACTTGAAGAACATAAAGAGAAGAAGAGCTACTCGTGTGACTCGAGGAGCCAGGAGAAGCCCCCTGTGAGGCTCAGGGCGGAAGAAGTCTCCAGTGGGATTCTAGAGCAGGCCAGTGGGACTCTGGTAACACTGTGGGACGCAGTATAAAGACCCTCCTGTGGGACTCAGGAGAGATACAGTGGGACTCTGTATCGACCATTGTAATACTGACAGATTATAATGGAAGAAACCATGTTGGGGTGTATAACCAACATGGCAAGGACGTAAGACTTTGGTGCCAAACCTTGTAAATCCTTGTGTCCTGTGCCTTTACATTTACTGCATCATTCGAGGAAAGGCTGAGAGATACAAGAAGAGTGTATCGAGGCCTTAACAAGCCATAGAGGTTTAATAGATAATGAATCAATTAGTAAAAAGTTTTAAAGGATCACTGATTCACCCCCTCCCCCTCTCAGTGATTCACACTGATCTGAGAACTTCAATTGGTATCAGAGCGAGGTTACCTCTAAAAGATCCAAGAGAGTCTATATGGAGTGCAGATTTGAGGAAATGAAAGAACAACCTCAAATGGAGATATCTGCCAAGACTCTGAAAAACAGAATGAAGAAACAGGAAAAGAAGATGAGGAAGAAGGTTGTTGCAATCAGAGAAACTCCTTCTATGGAAAGAAATGTGAAAGTCACATCAGATGACAATTCCTTTTATAATTCTTCTGATGAAGCCTTCTCTAGCTGTGATGAATATGGAAGGAACAATGATCTTCTAAATGCAATCAAATATCTTCAGAAGACAGTCCCCAAGGAAGTGACAATGTGTATAGCTATAGGCATCCTTGATCTTCAAGAAGATAAATTACAGCTAGAAGATGAAGCCAATTCTATGTAAGTCCAATTGGCTAAAAGGGTTGGCATAACCAACACTCTCAGAAAGCTGGTGAAGGCTAAAGATGAAACAATATCGCTTTGCAATGAATGATATGAAGACACTACTGAAGAATTGAAAAGAAGCTCTTCTGAGAAAGAAATCTTTATGATAATAATCAAAGATGTGTTTCATGCACTGGAGAAGTTGAACAAAGTGTCAATGAATGTCAGAGATGCTCAAATTGAAGACAAAGTCAAAATGGTGAAGGAGCTTGACAACTCATTGCATGAAATAAAGAAGGTGCATGATGACCAAATGGAAAAGCTGAAACAGAATTGGGAAGGTAGGCTAATATTGGTTGAGGATGAGAAGAACTCCCTCAACATTAAATGCTTTGAACTGGAGGTGATATTGAAAATCTGCAATCACCCAAAGCTGAAGCCTCCCAGTCAGCTGAAAGAAGAAATGTTGCTACTCAAGTGAGCTTTGAGAAGGATGATTCTAAGAGAAAGACATCCTCTATTGAAAGGGAAACATCTTCTAAAAAGAAGGTACCATCCATCCCATCATGTATTAATGCTTCTAATTGTGTTTCCACAAGAAGTGAAGGATGGAAGAATAATTCCAAACAAGTATGGATGAAGACAATGGAGAAAGAAAGCTCTCCTGAAGCAGCACAACAATTCAAGACAAGTACCCTACAATCAGAAGGAATCAAAAAGTCAAGATTTGTGGGTCAATGTTGGTGTTGTAACAAGTATGGGCATTGTGCAAAGGATTGTTGGTACGATTCACTGAATTCCAAAGCACAGAGGAAGCCCATGCCTAGGTGGAGCAAGCCAGAAGAAAAGAAGCATCATCCACAGGTCCAGAGTCATCTGTTTACTACAAATAGATTTGGATTACTTGACAACATCTGGGATGATAGCAAAAGTGGTCAAAAAGATACATGTAAATCTCCAACTGTATCCAGAGCTAAAAAGAAGAAAATATCACAGAACCTGGCTCAGAAAGAATCCTTGGGAAGCAAGCATAATAAAGTGGAAGATGCTCCCAAGAAGATTATGAAAAAGGAAGAGAATACCTTGGAGTCTAAATCCAAGAAGGGTGATGCATCCAAAAGGACCACCAAGAATAAATTCTTCTACTGTGTAAAGAAAGGACATATGATCGATCTTTGTAAAGAATCCATGAAATTCAATAGAGGCAGACTGGAATCAAACAGACGATCAATCCAAAAGAAGCTGAAGGGATTGATTGAAAAAAAGTTTCCTAAGAAAGGTAGCTTGAAGGCATCGAAGGAACCATGTGGAATATCTAGAACTGAGGCCACACTTCCAAGTGACTTACTAGTCATATGGCCAAATCAGTTGCAACTTTCCAAAGATCTGCAAAGAGCTGAAGATAAAGTTCTGGAAATTGCTAAGGTAAAATGAAAGAAAAAGATTTCACATGAAGATCAAGTTCTGTGTGTGAGGTGCAATCAAGCTGGACATACTAGTGATAAATGCATGATATTCATTCCAGCTCAGAAGGGATTCTTCAAAAGAATGAAGATTGCACCAGGAGACTCTAGTGCTCAGAAGGCACCTAGAAATACAGGAGTCACACACAAAGAAGTTAAAGAGGTGCTGAGATCCACACCAGCAAAAACATCATTGAAGATCAAATGTGCAAGTGTGAAGAATGGTGAAAATGGGACATATCGGTTGAGAGAATCCTCTCAACCTTGTTGTTCACATTGATGAACCAAGGAGGTTCCATCTTATTCCCTAACAACTTGTATTTACATGTGCTAACATTTCAGGGAATTGAAGATGATGATCATTCTCATCTAGAGAGTGGTTTGGACAGAATGGTGTGCACCCCTTGAGGGGGAGCCAATCTGAAGAAGATGGGATTCTGAGATTAATACCATCTTGAGAAAAGTGAAGGTATTCCAATCATACTTTCATCCCTTGTTTCTTAATTGAGTTTATCTTGTCAATTAAGGGGGAGTATGGATTGAAGACAAATGGATGAAAGGGGGAGCTTTATCTTTTCACGTGAACTTTCTAATGAGTTTTGTGAAGTTGTGCAGGATTTAGCAAATTCATTGTTATATCTGAAAAATTTGAAACCCCTAAAGCATGATCTCACAAGTACAGTGAATGATGGATAGCATTGAGTTCCTTGGTTACATGACTCTTGTTTTCTACACCGGGTTAGCCCAAGTAGACTTAGAGATGATTTACTAAAGGTTCTTTGCTAAAGAAGAACATGTGACATCATCCCTCTCTTAGTGATTTTTAAGAAGATGTTATTCAAAGGGAGGAAGAAATATTTTGAATAGAACCACACCACACCATTGAATTTGATTTCCAATAAGGGGGAGAAAATATTGGCACACATATTGACCCATTCATATGTGCTGAAGAGGTGTATTGACAATAAATACAAAGGGGGAGATTGAAATGCACTGTGTTGCATTTGTTGTCAATGAGGAATGATGTTGTCATGGAATGAATGGATGTCAATAAATGTCAATATTTGAATGACAAAGGATGTGATGGTGATGGTGATGAAGGAGAATGGCCATGGTACTTAGAGGCATGTCACTTAGGAGATTCACTAGGTGACATAGGATGCAGTGGTTGAAACATTCTCCTATGAATATCAGACGATTGTAGAACTGATCTTAATGTTTCAATACTTGTATCAAGATGATACTAAGTTACACCACTCGAAGAATGGATGATGATGGAGCATCATCATAACATCTGACGATTTTTGAACTGGTCTTTAAGTTCAAATAACTTGTATCAACTAGATACAATGTCATAACAATGTTAGAAGACCATGCATTGTATTGACAATGCATGAGGAGTTGAAGATGATCCATCCCCAATCTCTATGTGGATGAAGTGGATTAATGAAGTCCATGCACTATCACTTAGTGCATGTGAATTAGAAGAAGTTCCAATTTGATCTCTGATTAGATCAACAAAGAGAATTGGAGATTTTATGTGATTCAGGAGCTCAGTTGATGAAGAACCTTTGGAATTCCCTTTTAAGTGAAGATTATATGTTGTGGAGGAATTCTAATGAACAAGAAAGGGAGAATAGAAGAAATGAAGAAGGGAGAAGTGGCTTGGAATTTGGCATTTTAAATATGGGATACTTTGTTTTTTTTAACAAAGTGTTTATACATTACTTAGCCAAAAAATTGGCCAGCCAAGGACACCTTGAGGGTTCAACCCCAAGGCACATGTGGGCCTAAGGCGCCACGCCCAAGGGGGAACCCGTGGGGCAAACCCAAGGCGGAAGAACCCACGCAGGGGAGTCAAGGCTGCGCAGCATGGGCGCCAGGATGCGCACTCGAGGATGCATAGTGGGCGCCAGTGGCGCGCCCGAGTGGAAGGGGTGGGCGCAACAGTGCGCCCGCAGAGAGAACACGGTGCAGGGCGGCACCATGGAGGGAGAAGATTCAATTACGGTGAAGGGGGGAGCGCGAGGTTGATAAGCTGCTGAAAAACCGTGCTCCGTTTCGATGTGGGACACGAAAAAATCTCCAGGAGCGGATCCTGGCCGTACGATTGATCGCGCGCCCGATCTCGGCTGCACATCTCATCGAGCCGCTCCCATTCAGATCCAGGCCGTTGATGATCTTTTCAACGCCGCATCCGACGGCTCCGAGGCATCTCCTTTCTCGAGCTTGAGCCGAGGACACCCTGTGCCACCCGCTTGCCGCCGCTGAACCAGAGCCTCCCTGAGGATGGTTTTGAAGTTCCCAACCACCATTGTCGATGATAAAGGAACCATGGAGCTCATCTGGCCCTTCTGAACCCATCCATGCACGAAAATGAGTTTGCATGCAACGAGAGGAATATTTTGGTCGAAGCCGAAGCAAACCGAAGGTGCGAGGCGTTGAAGAATTCGTGTTTTGCATGGGATGGCCAAAACAGAGGCCGTGCATGCGTTCTAAGTCGCATGCACGAGGAGGAAAGAAAGAGGAAGATAAAGCCACATGAAACAGCGAAGGAAAAAAAGATTTGGAGAAAATCATGAAGATCTGAAATCTTTGGTGATTTGAGACTTATCACGCGGATGGACAGAGGCATCCCTCTGCCTATATTAGGAGAGCTCGAGGCTCTCATTGAGCTTACTGAAGTTTTATTGAAAACCCGAAGTCCCGCGGAGCACTTTGTGCCTCGCGAAGCTGAAGCCCCGAGCAACCCACTTGCGCGGCTGTGTTCCTTTTGTGCATACCTGCACGAAAGAGGTTGGAGGAGTCCCTTGCGTGCTAAACCTTTTCGCGACAAGAAGAAGAGGTTGGGCAGCGTGACCTTGCGCGCCCCCTCTATGAATCACGCCCCCATGCGCGGTAGCACCTTGCGCGCCATGCCCTGTGTGGCTTGCGCGACCCACGGCCAGTGGCACCTTGCACGGTGAGGCAGTGGAGAAGATCCTTGCTTGTGACCCTACGTGGAAGTGGAGGTGTTGGTATTCGGGTATGAGCAAGAGGAGGAAGACCCGAGGCCATGTGTGTGCACAAAGAACAACACCATGTGGTGTGTGCCAAGTGATGTGGAAGACCACACTTTGTGTGTGTGTAAGAATTGAATAAGCCATAGCCTTGGTTGTGCATTTGAACAAAGAAGAACACACTTTAAGTGTGTGCATTTGAAGAGGCTGAGGGTTGTGACCGTGTGTGTGCAAAGTGGGAGAACACCCTACGGGCAGTGGGTGTGCAAAGGAGGAAGGCCGTAGCCTTGTGTGTGCACACGTTGAAGAACAAACTAAGAGAACACTAAAGTGTGTGTGTGCAACAAGAAGATAATGAGGCCAACTCATGTGTGTGCAAAAGTGAATCAAGTGTGTGAAAATAGACACTAAGGCCGAACCTAGTGTGTGCACTAAAAGTGTAAACACTTAGAAGAAGAAGAAGACATCCACACAAAGAAGAACACACATTTATGCGTGTAAGAAAATTTAATTAATTGTGTGAAGTTCAAAGAAGGTGTGTGCTTAAAGAGACTATACCCTTTGTGGGTTTATTTCACCGAGAAGAAGAAGGGGAGTGAATGCTTACATGCATGCACGTGCACACGTGAACAAAGACAAATCTGGTTGTGTGCATCTGAGTTGACCAAGACCAGGAGATCTTGAAGAGTTTAAGTCAGACTGAAGCCAGACTGAAGTTAGAGATATCAGTTGTCTGAGTTTTCAGTAATTGAGAAGAGCCTGATCAACTGAAGTGATCAGAAGTGCTGAGCAAGACCAACAGACCTTTTCAGAGGCTGTTGAAGATTCTTGAAGAGAGAGGCCGGGTCATCCTTAGAAGAAGGTGATAAAGCCCGAGCAAGACGAGAAGACCTATTCATCACAAGTGAGCAGAGGTACAGACAAAGGCTAGCAGTCTTTATCCCATACTGCTGAAGATACTTGAAGAACATAAAAAGAAGAAGAGATACTCGTGTGACTCGAGGAGCCAGGAGAAGCCCCCTGTGAGACTCAGGGCGGAAGAAGTCTTCAGTGGGATTCTGGAGCAGGCCAGTGGGACTCTGGTAACACTGTGGGACGCAGTATAAAGACCATCCTGCGGGACTCAGGAGAGATACAGTGGGACTCTGTATCGACCATTGTAATACTAACAGATTATAATGGAAGAAACCATGTTGGGGTGTATAACCAACATGGCAAGGACTTAGGCCTTTGGTGCCGAACCTTGTAAATCCTTGTGTCATGTGCCTTTACATTTACTGCATTATTCGAGGAAAGGCTGAGAGATACAAGAAGAGTGGATCGAGGCCTTAACAAGCCATAGAGGTTTAATTGATAAATAATCAATTAGTAAAAAGTTTTAAAGGATCACTGATTCACCCCCTCCCCCTCTCAGTGATTCACACTGATCTGAGCACTTCAACATCATATACCATCTAAATTCATTTTACTTCCTATATTCCATGTTATTTTATCATATTCATCTATAGTATACTTTTAGTGTTCTAGTTACTTTCATTTCAATTTTTTATTATCTTCATAGGGGAAAACCACAAGAATTACAACACCTTCATTTCTATTATTCATTTAATTTTTTCACAACATATAATGGAATAAGGTGGATCTTACATTCCTTAACTTTTATAGAGACAAGGGTCGGAATATTTACAAAACCTAGAAACTCCATTCATGTCCACATTATTTTTCTTCAATAAATCCACTTTCATTTCTAAATAGTTTTCTTAGGCTCCATGGATTTCTTATTCTTAAATACATAATTCACTATCTATGTATAAATATTCATATCTTTCTATAGAAAGGTACAATAATTTTTTATTTCGTATATTACCAAATTCCTCATTTCTTTTAATTTATTAGGCCTTAAAACCATTAAAAACATCGAAATGTATTCAAATTTATTTTTATGCTAATAGTTCTTCCCAAAAGAATTATTTATTGTAATGTTTGTTTATATCAATTTTTTAGTTTCTTCTCTATAGGAAACATTATCAATAATTTTTCAGGAGTGTGGCTAAATTTCTTAAATCAACCCCACAAATTATTTTATTTCACTAAGTTTCCCTTCTATGGTATCATATAGTGAGACCCATATGGATGTAAATTACCTTTTTTAATTCCCCATAATTTTGGATATTTCTTTTTTATAAAATATAAAAAATTATTTGAATTATCGGTGGCTTGGTATTTTAACTTTCCAAGAGTCTAATAGTTTTCAATAAGATTAAGCCTCTTCCACTATGATGAATTTTGGATTTTGAATTATATTTCTAGTAGTCTAATCTTAGATATATTATCATTGCACTTATGAACATCTTTGTTGGTCGGAATATTTCCATTTAATTTTCTAACATTAACATTTATAAAATAGGTGGGATTATCTCTTTTACTCTCCCATTATTATCGAAAACTAAAACCAATACAATTGAATGTATAGGATTTGGTGCATAAAAATTCATTAAAATGAGGGTAACCATTTTCATTAACTAATCATAAGATATTTATTCATATGATTTCAAATGCAGCACCTTCCTTATTATATTTAACAGTATTACTTTTCTTATCATTGTATAAAGATTCAACATGAGTGGATTCCATGTTTTAAATATTTATTTCCAAATCAGGACACTTTAAATGTGAAATGTTTTTTTTGGTTTTCAAGGAACTACACTTTCTCGTAACATTATTCTTTAATATTTTCAATATTTTTATTATGTATATTACATTTTTCATGTAATGTTTTATCAATATATTTGATCACTCTTGGTTTTATCTTCAATTAATATTTCTTGATATTTATAATTTATTCTGATGCATTTAATATTTCCTTACTAATTTCAGGTAAAATTGTTTTTTCCAAAAAAGTTATTTTTAATAATTCTTCATTATGGTTGAAATTTTCATGATAATAAAATACTTTTTAATAATTTAAATTAGTTATTTTATCGGGATTTTTTCACTCAGTTAATTTCTATAATAAAAATTTCTCAAATACATTAGTTTCTTTATTAATCTATGAATTATAATAATAGAGTCCGATGATGAAAAAATTATATATTATATAACATCAGTTGGTAAATAAAACAGGTAATACTTATCATTATTATAGAATTCACCAATTTATTCCACATAAATGAAATTAGCACAACATTATCTTTCTTCTTAGTCAAGAGGATTTATTATAATTTATTTTTCACTTAAACTTTTACTAATTTTATCTTCTGATAATAATGAATCCCCATTCTACTCATTTTGAGTTAATATATTAAGTTTCCTCTGATATTTACTTTTCAACCAATTTTTTATAGTTGGGGTTATATATAAATATTTCTATGTACTAGAGATTCTTATATTAGTTCCATATCTATAATAACATCCTTATCTTCCAAAAAAATATTTCATCAACATACATAAATATACACATCATGTAAATTAGTGAATAAATTCAAGGAAACAAATTATTTATCCAACATAGTGATAAAATTTCTCAGATACAAATGTTAGAGCCTAATGGATATTTCAATAACACCAGGGAGGTTCAATCAGGGGCGGTCACCATTTTATGGAATATATTTCACTTAATATTTTTTACATTCCTTTTGTTTTTCATTCATATATAATCAGTTAGGATGTATTGTTCTATTATTATAAATTCTCACCAGTTTTCCCTTGTGTTATATAAATTATGTAATGTATAAAACAATTTGGGATTTATACATGGTTTTATTCCAATGATTCTACCAACTACTTATTGCATTAATAATCACTAGTGTCATTGCTTCTCCACTATAATATTCATAAAAAATTATAAGTGGTGTGTAAATAAATCAACCTTAATCATAATTATATTGCGATATAAATAACCTTAAACCAAGAGATTTTTTATATGGGTTTATCATTTTTTAGAATTTAACTCCCCATATTTTTAAATGAGAACACTATGTTTGATACTTTATTTGATACGTAACACCAGACACAAAAAATAGTTATTTAAATATGATACTTTTATATATTCCATTAAATTTATGGATATGTGTGGGATGATGTAATTTTTGAAATATATATTTTTTCTAAATATATTAATAAGTTCTTTGTAATAAATAAATAAAATTTTGGAAAAGAATTTTTGTTCTCTAAATTATATTTTCTTCCAAAATGATTTTGATTCACTGTTACGAAAAAGAAATTCTAATTATTTTCTATATAATTTATAAAATATTTTTTATAAAATTAACTCCATTTTTTATATCATCATATCAAAATTATCCATGTTTAATATTTGGGATTTTTTGGAAAATATAATTTTCTAATGAATAAAGAAAAATAAAATTATTATGTAAAATTTCCATTACTTTACATATATTAAGTAATATAAAAGAATAAATATGTATTTTGTTTTATTTCATATTAGATTAGGTATTATTTATTTAAATTAATTATATTTATTAAATTTTAATTATCTTAATTACATATTTTAGTATAAGTATATTTTTAGGATAAAAAATCTTTTCCTAAAAACTATTTTTAAAATGCATAATGTTTCTCCATTTAAGTTAATTAAAAAATCCATTAAAAAGGTATTATATAAATTAACTATTTAAATTTTATATAAAAATTTATGAATGTAAATTCAGAAAATAAATATTACAATTTATAGAGTTAATGTAAAATCATCATTTCCATTAAAATTAGATATTTTAGAAAACTGCTTTCTATCGTACTTGTGGGTTTTATAAGAAATTAAATGCATCCACCTCTACAAATTTATTTTTATAATATTGAATAAATATTTTTAAAGATAATAATTAATATTAGGTAATAATTTCACCATATTTTTTTAGCAATATGAATAGTAACTGTAGTAAATATTTTTTACCACGGTTGAAGGAAAATATGTTAGTTAAGGGTAAAAATAATTCAAAAAATACTAGAAACAAAGTGAAAAATATTATCAATATTTATATTTCATTTTCATTTATATGGTTGTTTAATTTATTCATTATTTTTTAAATTTAAAAATTATTTTGCAATCAATTTGAAAAAAACAATATATTAATATAATAAAATTTGAATTGTATTTTTAAGTAATATTTTAATTTCATTAAAAAAATTATAATCCTTAATTATTTTTTCTTTTGAATAATTATTTTTTTAGTTATATATTATTATTAACTTTTTAATATTAAATATAAATGAGCATATATTTTTTGGAGAAGTCAAATGTAATTTTTATCTGGGTTTGAAAACCATTATTGTCACAAAAAAACACTAAATTACTCAACAAATTTCAATTCTCATTTTAAAAGTGAAATTAAAAATATGTAGAAAAATATTGACAAAAATGATTATTATTTTTCTGAATCATAACATCTAAATTATCCAGTGGTTAATTTTTCATAATTTTTTTGTGCAATCAATTTTTTGGGTATAATATAAATACTGTATAAATATACAGTGTGTTTGATGCCAAAATAATGAATGAAAATGATGCAATAAATAATATGAATTTTATCCAAGAACAAATATATAATTTCCTTTTAATATAAATTTATTTTATGTTAATTTTATTAATTTTATAAATCTATTATGATTACTCCAAAACCATAAATATATTTTAGGGTTTTAAAATATTTCGTTACAAGTGCGAATCACCGCCAAATCATGAATGGTAATATTTTAAAAATTTATACCAATGGACATATAAAATAATTAAAACCACTCCCATGTGGATGAATCCATTTTCAAAACAAGAGGAATATTTGTGGTTTTGTTTTTGTTTTTATGTAGTGTCCAAAACAAATGTTTGAGAAATAGTAATGAATTTCCAATTCATTTATTAAATTAAACTACCCAAGATACCATTCTTCTTCTCTAAAAATTCCTGGAGTGTGTAATTAATCCATTTTAACCTTTATAGATTCCTCCCAAGGTTCTCATATTCTTCTAATAAACACATCCCAACTATTTGGATTCGCACTCTCAAGGTAATGGATCCTCAACTTCTCTTCATTATTAATGTTTCTTTATTATTTTATTCCTTATATTTATAATTCATAATGCTGGGATATGAATTTACAAGTCCCTATTACGATTAATTTTATTTACAAATAATTAGAGATGAATTTCACTCTAATATACCTATTTTATTGACTTTTATACGATGAAGATATGCTTCTGAAATTTCACTACGATTTTGCATGCCTAAATAATTATGTATTTAATACCATAAATATCTAATATCAAGGGTGTTCACCTTTAAAATTTTATACATATTTAAATTTGGACTCAAATTTATATATTCCATGCTCCTTGATCAGGGAATAATATATGATGATTAATGAATCCATGTTGTATGATTTATTTGGAATACTTAACAATGGGAATGAAATAAAAGTGATGGATGTGCATGGAATTATATAGTGCTCAAACGAATTGGGTAATGTTTAGTTTCCTGGGAATTAATGTTGGGAAAATTGTTAAAACTATGTACTTTTATACATTTTCCATCATTATTTCTTTTATGTTATTTGTGATCTATGTTTATGATGCATTTTTGTTGTTGTTGCCACCTTTCCCATGTTGCCGAAATAATTATCATTCTATATCAGGTCTCATTGTTCATGTTTATGATTCCGTGTATTTTAATATGATATATATATAACTATTTTATTACATTTATTATTCTATTTATGTTATTTCATATGTATTCCATTTTGGGGATTTATACATCACCCATTTCTTATGTATGTCTTTCGGTTATCCCATAATGTTTTATGTGTGAGAAAGTTATGGTAGCTTCAAATAAAGAATATGTTTTCCCTTTTTTAAATTATTATGTAATGTACTAAATTCTCAACGATAGTAAACATATTGAACATCAGAGTTTTATTAAGTGTAACTTTATATAATATATCAGGTATTAATGTGTAGTATGTTATGGGGTTGTCATAGTTGATATCAATGGAAAAGTTTAATAATTTTTTGGAAAAGGATTGGAAAGATCTATTTAATGACTTAAGGAAAATATTATTAACAATAAAACAACCATAAATTTTGGTAAGGATGGAGTAAGTGGTTTATTAAGAAAATACATCCCTGATGGTATAATATAAGTGGATTTTGATTAAGAACATATTTACATAGGGGTAAAAGTTGAAAACACTGCATTGGGATAGACTTAATTAGGAATTGGTGAATGACAACAAGCCTAGTTAAACACATACTTTGACACTCATGGGGGTATGTTTTAGTAAATTTGTAATCTAATTATATACTATTATTAAAGGAATAATAAGGCTCATAAGTTTCTATCCAAGGTAATAAATATCTAATAACATTGATTGAATCACAAGAAATTCGTATGTTAAGGAATACATATTATTTACAAGTTATCCCTTTAATGTTAATTGGCTTCTCTTTTTTTATTGAATAGTATTAAATTACTCATCATTTTGATAAAATATGACATTATATTATAATTGATTAAATTATGATATTATACATTTTCTGAAACTATATCTCCTTATAATCTTATTTACAATGAAAAAGGAATTATTTAACACTAGGAAAATAATCTTGAATGATTTTTTTCTCATATTATAATCATTTAGGATGAATTAATGGTCATTTTATCCATCATATATTTATGATTTTGTAGACAATTAATTTATCTAGACCATATTCTATATCTAACTCAATTAGTAATTTATTTTTATGTTTCATTTCTATTTTTTTGCATCCACTTCCAGCAAAATTTAACCTAATAGGAAACCTAGTTACGTGATTACCTTTAAACATTTATTCCACTCTTTACAAGAGGATATTTTATTAACATTTTTTATGATGGGGGTTTTCAATAAATATATTTTTGAGTGTTGAAACAACTCTTAACAAGATCATGGTTAAATTTTAAGGATTGATTTTCTTAAAAGGGGAAGAATATAACTCCCCATGTTTCTAAAATATAAAATTATGTTCGAAAATATATGAAATACTTAACACTGAACCCAAATAGAAAATGATTATTTAAAAATGAACAATTAAAAATTTCCATTAAATTTATGGATATGAGTAGTATTAACAATTTTATGATTTATATATATATATATATGTCTTAAATATATTGATACATGTCTCGTAAACAATCAATCAAATCTCGGTAATGACTATTTGTTCTTAAAAATATGTTTTCTTTAGAAATGTTTAAATTTTCCTCTATAAATAGATATTATAATCATTTTCTATAATATTTATAAAATTTATTTGAAAGATCTAAATCAGTTTTCAATATCATCTTATCAAAGTTAACTTAGGGAGGATATTTAAAATTTTTCAGAAAAATATAATTTTCTCTATTAATAGTGAAAAATATTATTGTTAAGTGAAATTGTCATTTCTATTGATAAAATAACTTATATAAAAGTTTTAATATTAAATTAATTTGATTTAAAAGTAGTGTAGGTATTATATTGTCATATTAATTCAATTAATTGCATTTAAAGTATCTTTATACTTGATTCTAGTGTAAATTTTATTTTTAGGATTAAAATTTATTTTTCTAAAAATAGTTTTAAAATTCAAAATTTTTATCCATTTCAATTTATTAAAATTTCCAGTAATGGGAAATTGTTTAAATTATGTTTTTATATTATATATCAATATTTATTAATTGAAAATCATATAATAAATATTACTAGTTATAGAGTTAAAGTAGAATCATATTTTCCATAGTGAATATATTTTTCGAATAACCGCTTTCTATCATACTTATAGGATTTATATTAGAATAAATTATTCCACCTCTATGAATTAATTATGATAAATGTAATCCATATTTTAAATCATAATAATTAATTTTAGGTAATAATGTTAACTTAATTTTTCAGTAATATAACTTATAATTGGAGTAAATATTTTCTCTCCATGCTAAAATAAATATAGGTAAATTAATGGTAAAAATAATTAAACAAATACTAGAAATAAATTAAAAAAAATATTATGAATATTTATATTTAATTGTCTTTTAAATATTTATTTTATTTATTTCATATTCTTTTTAATTTAAAAGTTTTTAATTAATCATTTTGGTAAAAATTATATTCTGATACAACAAAATTTAAATTGTGTTTTTGGGTAGTATTCAAATTCAATTAAGGAATTTATTCTGATGAATTAATGTATTTTTTAAATAATATATTTATTATTAAAATAATATTATTAATTAATTATTAATAAATATAAATGATCATATAAATATTTATGATTGAAAATTTAATTTTAAAAAGAGTTTGAAAAATGATATTATCAAAAAAACCAAGTATTTGAAAAAAAATTCGATTCTTATTTTAAAAAGTCAAAATACACATATTTGGGAAACAATTGATAAAATGAATATTATTTTTGCAATAATAATTTCTAAATTATCAAATAGTGGATTTTTCATATTTTTATCATGTAATGGAATTTTCATGTACATGTTAAATAGGGTATAAAAATATGGTGTGTATTACGACGTCATAATGACCAAAAATGATGTAATAAATTTTATAAATGGTGTCAGTGTCAAAAAAAATGTTGCCAATTTTCATTAATGTGATTTTATATTTATTTTATTAATTTTATATGACTTTATAAATCCTCCAAAACCATTAATATATTTTAGGGTTTTAAAATCAATTCCTCACGAGTGCGAATACCATCCACACCACCAAGGGTATTATTTTTATTAGTTTTAACATCGTCCTTATAAAATTATTAAATCCACTCCAATTTATTAGAAACTATGTCAAATTTCCAATTTTAGGTTTTTGGTTTTGGTTATTTTTTATATAGAGTCGTAAACTTTTGTTTGAGATATATTCAAGATTTTCTCAATCATTTTCAATATAAACCGACCCAATATCCCATTTCTATTAACTGGAAATGCTTTTATAATCTCTTAAATATTACCCATTCCACCCACAACCCCTCTATATCTTCATCACAAGGTGCACTTATGCTCTTAAGAGGATCCTCCCAAGCATTTTCAGTCACACTTTCAATGTATGTTATTCTCACTTTCTCTTCATTATTCATGTTTTTTTATTATATTATGCCTTCTAATTAAAATTAATAAGGATGTTGTATGTATATATAAGTCCATATTACATCCCATTTTATTTAAAAATAATGTTGGACCAATTTTACACTAATAATCCAATTTTATGAATTTTTAAATGATGTCGTTATGCAGTAGAAATTTCTCTGTGATTTTCATTGATAAAGAATTATATAGTGAATACCATAACCACTTAATATAAAGGGTGTTCAAATTTATACACATATACTTATTTGAATATGGGATTACTTTTATGTATTCCACCATCCATGGTCATGGATGGAAATGTGATGATGAATGAATCTTTGTAGTATGATCTATTTGGAAGAATTAAACAATAGAATGAAATAAAAGTGACGAGTGCACCAAAAATTATATAGTACTCAAATGAATTAGGTAATGTTTTGTCTCATGAGATATCATGTTGGGATAATTGGTAAACTATATTCCTTTATGGGACTTTTCTGTCATGATTTCTTGGCAGTTAGAGTTGACCTATATTTATGCTATAGTGTTTAATGTCGCTACATTTCTCATGTTTCCTTTATGATTGTCATGTCATATCATGTGTTGTTGTTCATATTTAGGATTCATACTATTTTTATATCCCATTGTTATTTTCTAAAATTTATTATTCTCTTAATTTTATAATAACTATGTTATAAACATTTAAGAATTGTAAGGAATCATCTTACTTCCATCGCACACTCTATATGAAACACTATAGAAAACTCCATGGGAAAATCCATATGAAAATTTAAAGGGACCTCAATAGAAAACTCCTTATGAAACTATATAGAATAGTTTTTGGAATATTATTAACCAAAATCATTAACTATTCATTAATTTTATAAAAAATATTGAAAATTATTCCATAATCACCATCCAATGTGATCATTGATATTCAATTTGTTTATTATATACTTTTTCTTATATATTTGTGAATATGGAATTAGTGTCAATTTATTTATGTAATTTTTGTAATCAAATATGATATTTTAAATATAATTATAATAAAAAATATTTACTTTCTAAAATCCTATACCATTCATTATTGTTTTTTCAAATTATAATTTATCGAATAGCTATGTTCCCATACTAATATATTATAGTGTTTTATAGAATGTTTCAAACAGGTCGTTATACTAACTTAAACATGAACATACAATAATTCGATCGATGAATATCATTAATAAAATTTTTATTTTGACTTAATATACTCATATAAGATTTATAATAAAATTATTTTTATGGTTTTATGGGTTTTAAGAAGCATTAATTATTATTAAAAATAATTAAAATTAATATAAAACATGAAAAATGTTACTTAATAGGGGAGGTAGTTTATACATTGCATGATCAGTGATACATTGTTTTTCTATATACATAGTAGGGAATAAATAATTCTTTTTTCCATTAATATAATAATAATTATGTAAGATATTGATAATAATTTTATTATATAATTTTTGTTCATATTGGTTTGAAAATAAATACTATGAATAAAACTATAACGTTTATGTAATACTAATAATGGGACCATGGACTATATTCTAAAAATATCCTTGGAAACAATGTTATTATTATAATTTATGGTGAATATATGATAATGACCACAATATAGGTTTATAGAAGCAACAATTGGTTGTGTTTTGAAAAAATATTTGAAGGGTAGATTGTAAAATCAACTGGTGGAAGGATCCCCTTTCATAATTGAATAGGAGGGAAATTTTGTAAGAACAATTTATATTTTCAATAATATAAAGTTATTATTCAAATATAAAATGATCAAAATGGAAAAAATAGGGGCAAAAGATTTTGTTTTGATCGCACCTCATCTATCCATTTTAAAATATATATTTTACATTATTTGTATTATCTCATCTATGTTAATAAATTTCTACCGTTTTATCTTTTACAGTGGATTTTAATCATTAAATTTTGTAATTTAATTTTAAGGAATAAATTAAAATTATCATCTTATATAATTTTAACCATCTCTTTTAAAATTTTATATTAAAATTTTCAAATAATTTTTTTTATATTCTGAATCGATGATTTAAAAAAACACACATATTGTATAAAATAATTTTACGAAAAATATTGTTTTCATACAAAAAAATTATGTGTGAGACATAATTATCAACATTATAAATCTTTATGACATTTATTTATTGGTTATAAAATTTAAAAATATGTATCATTCAATGAAAGCTATAAAAATCACAATTAAAATAAATTATTAAAATACATGATTTAAAATAAAATTTATGAGAAATAAAATATTACTTTTGTGTTATAAATATAAATATAGGTTTTATAAATTTATCAAATATAACAATACAATTAATGAAATTATTCATTAAATAGATATTTTATTAACCTAAAAAATATATTTATTTTTTGTTATTTTGACTCAGGAGGCGGGGGTCCAACATTTAGATTCTGTGAAGGGCCGTGCAAGCTATGCAATCCTCAAGATGGGCCACTTCTCCTATCTCAAACAATTTCCAAAATGATTTATTCATTGAAATAAAAACACCCAATTGTTCTCAAATTTTCATTGAGTAATGGGACTACATTCTAATGGTTGGAAATCAATGTGATTCCTTGCCAATGAAACATATAATCTCACATTGGTCGAGAGGGTGGGAGATCAGTCTCATCAACCCATATTGGGGTGAATTATTATATAATTTAGGACTCCTTAATAAATTTATGTCATGGTTTTTATTTTTTACACAAATCTGAATATGTGCATATTTAATATAAAATTAATAATATTTTTGTTGACCTGAATATATATAAATTAATGCACAAATCACAGTTCACCTATCGATGTAACCATTGGTATGTATAAAATGGTCATCATACTATTACAAATTATAATTTCATGAGACGTTTGTGGATAACTATATTTTTTAATCTATACATCTCGGTTTTATAAATTTTATCACTATCTAAGAAGGTGATACATTTTTATGTTTTCAACATAATGCTCATAAAGGAGGATTCCTACATGTTATTGTGAAATTAATCAAAAGTATTGTTGTTTAATGCCACATAGTGGGACTTGATGTTTCTTTTTATAATATATGATAAGGATCAATCCATTCATTTTAATCCTATGTGGTATATATTAATAGGAAAAAGGATCCTAGAAATTTTCGGTGTTTGACTTAATCAAGAGTATCCATTTGTGGGTGGTTTTGAAAAAAATACATCCCTATGATATTTGATTGATCTTATAAAGAATGATTCCTTCATGAAAGGGTTCACAGTAATAATATGGATTGATGAGGATGAGATGATAGGTCCATGACAGAGTATAGAACTCTGAGTGTGGGTGTAATCCTATTAGTAATAAATCATGATAGAGATGGTATTATATTGATCATGTTGGTTTTGATCCTTAGGTAGCCATATTATGCATCCCATAAAGATATGACTTAAATCCCATATATTTTGTGTAACCCAGTTTAGTGTCATGTGACTAGACCAAAAGATGTTGTTTAATTTCACTAGGTAAGGACATATATGGGGACAATTGAATATGTGATATTGGGGCTTTAGACATTGAGTGGAGATTATGAATATGAGGCTATCTTAAGATATTTCATAGGGATTATTTACCTTTTATGGAAAATGGAGATATAGTTCGGACATAATACTAATGAAGAGCGCCAAATTAGAGGAATTTTTACCATCTTAATGTAATGATCATAGAATATTAATAATACCAAATGACTCATTTTTGTGTGAGATATATGCTATAACGGAGGATTATATGAATTACATGAGAACATTAGATTGAAACTGCATGATCCATTCAAACTGAAGTCTCCTGGATATGATTCGTTAGGGGTATGGATATTTGATGAAAAAAAGATATATTTGGGGCTTATACAAAATGAGAATTCCTATAATGGGGGTATTTTTTATTCTAACAACATGATTACTAAAATTATCTAAGACAACATGACTCATGGTTATTTTGAGAAAGAAGATATGGTAAACGCGAAGTCACATTGTAAGAGAGTGTAATATTGTATTAGTACATGTCTTACACTCTTGTTATTCCATTAGAGAAAAATGGTAATGAATCTCATGGAGGATATAGATCTAAGAGATGAAATGATCATTCATAAATATTATTATAATTTTAAACCAACATGGTGATATTAAATATTTAAGGAAATATATTAGATATAGAGACTGAGCCTTAAAAAGTAACCCATGTATCATGATTATAATTGCAATTAGATTCATCATAGTTCATAAGTTCCTCGCTTACTATTGTGTATGTATAGAAAAGTGAAATCATAAATATTTTTTCACCATGAATTCATTATTTATTCCTATATTAGGTGCACACGCCAAGGTGGACGACCAATGAATAGTCTATGAATACACCTAGGAGGATTCCCATTCCTGATTTACCATAAATGATCATCTGAATTTGGACTAATGAAGTTTGATAAATCTAGAAGGATAAATCTCAACAAAATATATCTACACTATGTCATGTGGATAGATCTCGCCATGGGACCATATAAAAATAATTCCATAAGGGGGAATATCAAAATGAGGAAATATGAATAAACAAAAAGGGGGAATCCTAAGCTAAGGTGTTTGGTGGAACAATTGTGGCTTACTCCATAGACGATTCCCATGTATGGGCCAATTCCTCTTATACAGTGGAAAAGGAAGGATGTTTAGTCTGAGGGGATTTTTTTTACTATGAGATAGAAAAATGATGGGATTACACCATAGTGGAATTCCATACCATGTATTCATTCCTTATCCTCTAAAACATAAAGAAGTGTGACCACAAAAGGTCTTTACGCGTGTAGATTAATAGAATATACTCCCTCGGGGAGTATTTCATATTTCCCTTTTGAGGGAATTATATAAGAGAACCCCCCATATTCCACAATGGTTAGGGGATCATAATACCAACTATAATTTATGAAATCACATGAATAATAGGGGGTCATTCACAAATAAGTGAGAATATTATATATAATTAATGATATAGAATCACGACCAAGGCTTACAAAACCAATGTGCATAGACAAGTCACATTCCTAAGAGCTCATGCGTAGGGGAACATGACCAAACCAATCAGATGACATGAGAGAACATGACCCTAGACGACTTCTCCCATGAAAGAATCTTTGAACCGAGGGTTCTCATTATTAATAGAAAGCACACGAATTATCCATCATTGATAGACTTTTAAAACCTATGGCATGTCTAGAGTCAAAAATATGAGGATGAAAGAATGTTTCCTATAACTGGTACATTGTAGGAGGGTATTTCATGAATTTTTTGGATTCATATAATCATGTAAGGGAAATGATGCCACATTTTTATAAGGAGATCAGGGGAGTATCACAAAGAGTGGATGCCTTTTTATCCAACATATCCATTTCTAAGGTATGTGTTCTTCTATAATTATCCTCACCAGTCTCCCTTATATGTTTATAATTTTTTTATATAATGGTTTTTTATTATCAAATGGGTCTGAGATCATTTCCTCTTTTTAAAGTAATTGAAATGTCGTAATTGTTCAATATAGTGGTGGGATAATGAACATGTTAGGCCCATCACATGTCACTAATCAATAACGTGGTTTGTAACCTATAAATAGTCATAGGTTCATGTATCGCATCCATTATCAAGCATGTATCCCCTATTCATCGCATGATCCAATACAAGAACAAAGGGGTTCTCAATAAAATATATTTAAACACTTATCAAAAGATCAGGGTGGGTGGAATAATAATCTGTTAACGTGAATCTCATAAATCGAATGAATCCTCCCCAATGTGCATCATATGATGTAATCAAATACTCTCATTCATATTTCCACTTCTGAATAAATAATTATTTTATTTATCTCAGGGCCTTGAATCATTCTTTTGGCCAAACCATGCTTGGGAAATGTATATTTCAAGCATTGTGGTTCATCCATCGATCGTTAATCATTCTTGTATAATATATAATAGAGATGGTTGGATCAATGTATGTTGATCTTCATAGTAAATCCTAATCGAGATTTTTACAAAAATGATTTAATTTCATGGATTGTTTTCATCATGAAATTGGTGTTAGGTCAGTGTTTCTATGTTTTGGAGGAAGAGTTTCATGAGTACATATTTCCCACATCGATGTAGCAATAATGATTTTTAGGGTTTATCATCCAATTTTATGATCATTCTAGATAGAAGAGAGAAACAAGGTCTACTCTGGGATTATTCTAAAACCACCTTATGCTAGAACACCTCTGTATTACCAACCCAGGGTATGACTCTTCTTCCTCAATTCATAGAAATGTGTTCCCCCCATCATGAAACCATGACTATCCATCCATGTTGGTTCCACTACATGGTAAACGAGAGTCTCATATGTTGGTTTGGGCTAGATATATTTCCTTCATGGTTATATAAATTTTTATTCAAACACACTCAAGTTACAAAGAATAAAATATACATAACCTGGATGATAAGATTGTATCATAAAATAGGCCATTAATTACAAAATTACATATTCGAGAATTCGTCAAATATTTTTAAAATCCTTCAAGGGAATAAAAGTTTTTCTTAGTATTAATTAAATTTAATATCTCCCATAAAAAATTTCATTGAAAGGATTTATGAGTTCCAAAATTCCTCACCCAATAATTAGATTCATTTAGATTCAAATTAATTTAATTCAAAGGTAAATGTATATCACATTACAAAATTCCAGAATATCTGAAGTGATTTTTCAGTGGATCCAATGATAAGATTGACCAAAATGTGTTGATTCATGACCTATGGTAATCCACAAGTGTATAATCTAATGTTTTGGTGTTTGGGATTCTGTGATGAAAAATCTATGTGTTTCTAAGATGAATCATCTTCTCAAGGAACAATTATACGAAATTAGTAATGATATAAATTATAATATGGGATAGAGATTGTAATGGAATTTAATTTTCATTTGTATCCAAAATAATTGATTTGAATTTTTACATGTATCTTAATGTAATGTTAATTAAGCCACAGAGAGGTATTAGAAAGGTAATAATATATATATCAAACACGTGAATAGAGGTAAAAATTACCAACATAGGTTAATTCTTGAAGAACTATATGATAAAAGATATTTTTTATAATAATAATATATATGGGAGAGAGGATATCATGAGTTTACCATGAATTCTTCTATAGTTATCCATATTTCAATAGGGGAGTTACAATGATATAATTCTCATGCCCTGATTTCAAGACACATATGGTATGACACTAAGGTAGTTTTTTATCCTCTAGGATAGACCATGTATCATGTAGTTTCCTGTCACAATATGACTAGTCACCCTCATATAGTTCCTAGGGAATTGTGGTTTGATCTAATTTTTTCTGAGGTTAGTGGACCTAGTGTGAAAAGATTCAGTTTTTATAGGGCCAAGTAATTGTCCCCCTAAGTTTTTTACCTTTTATTTTAAACGTCATTTTTTCATTATCTTGTGATGAAATGTATTGGTTCGAAAAAAATGAGTATTTTTTCATCCAACACTTTATAGGGATTCATCGTGATACTTTTTGTTCCCTTTTCCATTTTTTAACATTCATTTTTTCATAGATTACACAATTTTCTTGTCTAGAGAGTAGAGACACACATTTCTTCCAGACCACCCTATATAGGATTTCAATCCAAATTGTGTTATGTCTATTTCAGTAGGTGGTTTATGTTTAGAAAATTTAGAGAAATGAGTTAATGATGTTTAAACTCATATATATTTGACTTTGTATTTCAACATTTTAAGGTCGGACAGCTTGAAAAATTTTCTATAATTAAATTAATATAGCTTAGAACTTATGTTGTTGTATATTAGGGTTATATATCTTAGACCATTTATTGATGTAGTTTATGTTCATATATCATTGACATTATTTAATTGTGTTTTAAGGTCATATATCTTGGACCTTTTGTTTTTTAGATTAAGGTAATATATCATTGACCTCATCTCGATGTAGTTTAATGTAATATAGCTTGGAAATTATGTTTTTTTAATTTTTCTTAATATATATTAAACCTAAAATTGATATAAAATTTCCATTCCCTGTGTGATAGAATTGTGGGATGTGGAATTATGTCCCAAAGGTATTTTATTTGGGTATTGAGATGGGAAAAACGTTTTTGGGATTCATATGAATCACACTAGGGTGAAATAAGCCTTTTCTAAGTATCTAGGGCTCATTAGGATCAAATGTTCTATTGACATGGTAATGATGCCTCTAGTTGGCTCACAAATATTTATACACATGTCTATCTCATGAATAGTTAAGAAAAGTGGTTCCTTGATACCACACTTACTCCTCATAAAATAATATTGAAAATTCATGGGGATTCAATCACTACAAATAATGAAATTGTAAATTGGAAATTAGTATTGAATAAGGTTTATAGAACCGTGGATGATATATAATCCACCTAAATATTTAGATTATGTGATATTTAAATAAATAAATTAGTGTTTGAAATGAGGATTATAATATGGGAAAATTGGTCATGGATTCTTACAAATCACATTGGAGTGTTGACCTCGTATACAATGTTGTCAGGGATCAATTTGTAGCAAAATGGTTTTTTCATACATAGATATCACATATTTGTATGTGATTATTCATTACATAAAATATTTTTCCATGATATAATTGTACATGACTAGTTACATTGGATCATAGAAAAATAAACAATTATTTCTTAAAATATTTACATTATCTTCCCTTAAATTCATCATTATTATAAACCTTGTATTACATATCATACATAGATACATTCTTGATAAATTTTGAATGGAAACATAAGTAAGGGTATTACCATATTCTCAGAAATATTGAACAAGAGAGATCTCAACAATTATATAATCATAACATGAACATTATGATTTGAAAACATGATTAAATCATTTACAAATCATACCCTTCATATCATAGATCTTAATATTGAGTTATATAATAAATCCTAGAAGTTCAAAAGACATGAATCATATAGTAATTAAATAACTTGATCCTTTAGATAATTACATTAGAATAATAAATGCAATTTTTTAATAAACCCAAACATATAACTTCTTTTCCTTTGTAGTCAAGTTCAACCTCAAATACAATCATAGTAGAATCAGTTCACTCTCCATACCATCATAGTAGTAATGGTTCACTCCCAATACTATCAAAATGGGTAGACTCCCTTTCTAAACTGGTTTTACTCCCATTTTAATCATTCTTATCTCATGAGATATTAAAATTTACCCAATTAATTTGAGTGAGGTATGTTTCCCCCCATCACATAATTAAAATCATATATATTTATGTCACGATATCTTTAAAAAATAATTATATTATATCAAATGGAAGGAAATGGGTTTCAGAATAATTTCATTTTTTCAACACCAATGGAAATGTAATGGTTTTCATAATCATTTCACTAATTCATCCTAGAATAACACATGGTAAAATAATATATTTCAAAAACATATTTACATAATAAATATAAACCATCATGATAAATCATAAGGATGGGATTCTTGAATCATATTTCCAAAAAAGAAAAATTAAAATCATGTGCTATTGTCTTTAATAAATATAAATACCATTAAAATATCATTAAAAATTAATGTGGAGAATATCCTTTCAATTTTGAAATAACTCCTTTAAAATATTATACTTTGGAAGATATTATGGAAAACATTTTATTAAAAAATAAATATAAATGCTTTTATTTGAAGATTCAAATCCCTGGACAGTCTTGCTGATAGGAATTAACCAATGAATAAATTTCTTTTGATTCTTCTGATATAGATAATTATATTTCATTATTAGAATCTTCATCATAAAAAATCATGACAATCAATGAGATTGTAACATAAAACTGATACCATGAGTTCCCCTTGTTTCAAAATCACTCAAAACTCATCTTTGAAAAATTTAATTTTATTATACTTCTATAAAATAATCATCAATAAAAGAATATTATCATACATTTTCCCTTGATCACATTTAAAAATTCCTTTTTATTAATAATTCATTAAAATCAAAATTATATACTACTAAATATTTATTTTATCATTTGAAATTAAGTTCATTAGTTCCATTCAATATTATTTGATCATAGTGATTTCATCCTAAATATGTTAATAATGAAAATGGCATACATAATCACTATATAAATATTTATATTAATCGATAAATGTTAGTTAAATAAAAATGGATTATGCCATTCATGGAGTCAGTAGGTCATATGTATACATGGATTTTTTTTACTTTTCAACAGATTAAAAAAAATAAAGATCAATAATAACTCACCATTACATAATCATTTTCATGCTATATGTATATTATATATTCACTAAATATTTACTTCTAAACATTCATTTAAAATGGAAACAAAAAATGAATCACATCACTTCGTGGAGGTGGTAGTCCAGACAAAAACACGAGCGACGTTAACATTTTCTAACATATATGATGGTATGAAGGTATATATTATATTATAATTATAGAAGTTTAATTATTTCATAAGTATCATATATAAACATTAAACCGATCATAATATTCACCCATATAATATGGTGTTGAAAACAAATAGTATCACTACGTGGAGGAGGTATTTTGTATATAAGGCAAAGAAATACTTTCACTTCACATATGATAGTAAATAGGGTGAATTATTGTGGTTACACAAACATAATAACATTAAATTTAATCTAGGATACCCAATTTATCATTTTATTACAAATTTTATATATTTATATGTCATAAAGAAGAAATATAAAATAAAGTGATTGGTGAAAGCCTATACCTCTTTGAAATAAAATCATTATATATCCTCTCAATGAAACTATATTAAGCCTTTTGAGAAGACCCACACCTTTAGAATGTGTCTATGGATGTTTAAAATGGATTTTCGATGTATAGTTTTGACTATGATGCTCAAAGTGGTGAAAATAAATGAGGGAGGAATTCCCTTTTATAATAGACGTGAGGGCTCTATTTTAATTTCTCAAGATATTTTATTATAAAAATGACATTATAAAAGAAAATATCTCTAAATGGATAGGTGTTTGAATAAAATATAGTATAGGGTTATAATCCCATCATTTAATATAATTTAGACAAATTTTTGTGTAATTTTAAAACTAAATATTAGGATTGACCATTTGTTAACCAGTTTTAATGTTAATGATGGAGATAATTTTTTTCAACATTAATGGGTTTTAATTTTTAATTATGGTAACAATTCATCCGTAAATGTAAAATTTATTAAAATTTACACTATAACGTATACAAAATTTCTTATTTAAATATATATATTTTAATTTTTAAATAATTATAAAATAAAAAAATGGGAAAACGTCCTTATTTTTAGTTTGAAACTATTCATTTAATTTCACTTAATGGATATAAAGAAAAAGTTTATATTAGAATTTAAACATATATAACGACAATAATGTTTCATATTGACCTATAAAAATTGATTAACATTAGAACTTTTTTAAAATATACCAATTTTTAATATTGTCAATGACATTTTTTATTTTCCATTAATTGAATAAATAATATTTTTGAGTTGTGTAATAGTTTAATGTAATAATTTAATGACAAAAAATAGAAATAAATCACCATTATTTATATAATTTCAATATTAATGAAATATATATTATTATTCTTTATTAAAAAAAATATTACGTGTGAGCAAAAAAATGTATATTTAAAACTAAGAGAGATTCATTTTGTAACTTTATTTTATTTAAATGACTTATAAGTCAATTTAATAGAAAAGTTCACATTAAATAACTCTTTTTTATTCTTTTGTGATATGGTTCTGATTAATTTCATTCAAAAATAATTAGGATGAAATTTTTTTGGCCTTGTCACTTTGTCTTAGACTATATTTACCTGATTTACACTTTACTAAGGTGATATATTTTATCATGGTTACTATTCACATTAATAAAAAATAAGTGACTAATGTCCCATATATGAACATATTTATTCCAAATTTGGAAAAATATTATAAAATTCAACACATATACATGGTCAAAATTAGTTTTAAAAAATCACGAAAAATATAAAGAAAATCACATTTTAAAAATTTTCCTTTTAAAGAAAAAAGTTGGTTTATTCTTATCCCATTGTTAGGAATATGTTAAATGAATGTGAATGAATTTTAATTAATATTAAATATATTAATATAATTAAAATAATTGACCTAATGTAAATAATTTATTTTATTAAGAATGAAATAAATTGTGTTTAGAGAAACAGTTTGTATAAAAATAATCCATTAATAACCAATGAATTATTTTAATACATATATAACCATAACATTTTTGTAATTTTTTCACTACTAATAATTACCATGATTTTAATGGCTATGAGATAATTGACGCTATATATAGTAATAATTTTATATTATATCATGGTTTGTTTAAACTAGGTGTTGTGTGTAACGCAAGTTATCAAAAAATCAAATTTTTTAGAAAAAACTATTTCATAAAATCTTGTGGTGTTACATTCTATCCATTTAAAATAACATTTACCCCAAAATTCATCACTATGATACTAAAAAGTGGGTATAATCATTTCATTACACCCTCAAGCTCCCATGTAGTGTTACACCAAGATAGTTTGTGATTTGTTTTCAAAAAAATTTAATATTTTTGATATTTTTATTAAATGAAACACTAAAATTAACTTGAGTTACATGAAATAATAAGCTTAAATGAAAAATGAAATACTAATTTAATATTATTATTTAAAATGTTAGTTATATTCTAGAATATTTAATGGTAGGTATGTGTAGTATTAACTAAATTATAAATGAATATCGTTTACAGATGTATATAAAATTATTTATTTACTGTCCAATTAATTATAAATAAAAATTAAATCCATTTGAAAATAATCAATTTTTTTTTCTGAAAAATGCTTATTAAAAAAACACACATTTTATATTAATAAATTAAAAAAACTTATTTGATTAATGATTTTAATGAAATATATATATTATACAGTTAATCAACCATTTAATATTCTTCTTATGTGTTTTATAAATAGAAGATAAGAATTTTCAAAATTTTATGATTAAAACTATATTTTTCAAGAAGGAATTTTTTGTCAATTATTTGTGTACTTATTTTATGATTAATACCTAATTTTATTTGGAAAATTATCTGGAAAACAATTTTAATTTTTTATGTCATAGTATCAAAATTATCTTAGGATAAATTTGTAATGTCCCAATTTCGGGTACCACCCAGAGGTGGCCCATACTCGTTTGGTCACATGGCCTCAATTTCATTTCCCGAAACACTGGAGCCTGTTGAATAGTAGTGAGGGCCTTGAGGGTGATAGTGGGGAAACCATTCCCTCATTGGCATAGTAACATAGTGGAAAAAACAATTAATAATAGAAAAATTAGTAATAATACCATACAATAGTAAACAACGGATGACAGTAAGTAAATAAAAAACTACAACTTGTATATATATCAATAATGGTGCATTTCACATGTATCTAAGAAAGTATCCAAGTAAATCAAAGTACTAGAATATAGTAATAAACCAAATTACAGGGAAAAGAAGTAAATAAATTTAGATGCATCGCAAGGTCTAGTTTGGTCTCATGCTCCCCATCTCCACGACAATCATGTACCGGATGTAGAAGAGAGCTTTCCTTTATTTATACTTGTTGCAATATAATCTATTTGGGACCAAAAAGCATGACGCAAATAGGGTGTGAGATGATTCCTAGTAGGCAACCACACATTGATTTATGCCTAACAGTCAGTGAATATATATGGCAGGCAATAAGAAATGTGAAGTAGTAAACAAGGAAGTACTCAAAAGTAAACAATCCTACAGTTTCAATTGAATTCATTTTAATTTATCATGAAAGTAGTAAATAGAAACACAAGTAACCCTCTGGGTAGTACTCATAGCCTAACCCCTCTAGTTTTACCAAAACAAACACAAGAAACCATCTGGGAAGTAATCCCAGACTATCCCCTCTGGTATAGCTCTAGTAAAGATTCTCCGAGGAAGCACTCACTGTCAATTCCCCCTGTGGTATTTTATCAGTAAAATGAAAACACTATGAGGGAGAACTCAATGCCAATTCCCCCTAAGGTCATGCAACATAGAACTACAGATACTCTGAGGGAGTACAAAGTCCATCCCCCAAGGGTCTTGCAAAGTAAAATTAAATAGATGCTCTGGAGAAGCCCTCAATATCCATTCTCCCTATGGTCTACTACAATAGGTTCGCACAACCCTATGTAATTCAATCATGCACACTGATATATGGTAGAAAAATTAATCCTCATGAACTATTTGGAAAAACATTTTTCCTCATATCAAAACATTTTTGATAAAATCACTTCATCCTAACAATTCTATGTATCGAAAACAAACTAGCCTAATTTCCAATGATAGAACAAACGGTCAATATCTAGAAAACATGGTCAAACATATCCATAACAAGGTAATTAACCCTATATAAAATCATATATATGCTACTCAATCACACACGGCATAACAGACAATAACTTGGAAAAAAACCCTAAACACACAATAACCTAAACAAGGGTATTGGGAACTTTGGCACATATAACTCAAAGACTAAGTAAGGAAAGACAAAAACCACATACCTCGGCATTGTATGATCGATATATGTGAAACTCATGCCTTTAATCTCCCAAGAACACTGTAGTTTTACAAAAACAATAAAAATTTTCAAATAAGAAAATCTAATGAAGGATGAGAAATCAGTAATGAGGCTCTAGAATATGGTATATCTTACCGTGACGATTCCAATGCAATTGACGATGGTAGAATCAGATAAAGGATGGAGAGTCGAGGGCTCAGAGAAGAATCCCCATCTATTAACACTCTTGGATGTGACCGGTCATGAAGTAGGGAGTTATAAAGATTAGATGTAACCTTGATCTGTTTAGTGAAATAAAAATAAACTAAATAAAGTGTTCTTCAAAAGTAAAAAGCCTTTACTTTCTCTATTCGGCCTCCACTTTAGGTGGTCTCCATGTCTCCCCACATGACCATGTCCTCGACCATTACACAGCTAGCATAGTGCTTTGCGTGGCAACCGGGTACACTGTGTGTTCTTCTAAAATTTCCAGAATATCTTATTTTTCTAAAAAGAACTAGAAATAAAAGACATACCTAAAAAAAGATCCAAATTTTTACAAACGTCCACACTTAAATAAATTTTTCCCCAAATTTCCTAGCAAGGCGGCGTAGAAGAATAATTCCCAAAAAACTCCTTCCATTGTGATCATACATCAGACTCCCTCTCCTAGGTCTCATCTTATACTCACTGATACATCCATATCACTTGTACTAGGGGAAGATACTAGACATGGAGAACCTTCTCACTTCGATCAACAATGTGTGTAAGATTCACCTCAAACGAGGTGTCCACCTCTAATTGAACCTTCTTGGGTTTGATAATATGAGATGAGACTGAGAAGTAACATCATTGCAGAGAAATGTGGAAGACAACATACATAGCTTAGTACGTCTGAGGTAACTACAACTGATAGGAAACTATCCCAACTCCCCCCAAAACCTCAAACGGCCTGACTTATCTCAAAGAAATATTACACTATATTCTAATCCTTATGTGTCCCAACTTCGGTGTGATAGGTATGAAAACAATATATCTAACCTCGAACTTCAGAGGTCATCTTTGTCGATCATCATAGTACTTCTATCGTGACTATGATGTAGCCATCCTCTTCTGAATCAACATCACTAACTCTATGGTCTCCTGAAAAAGACGAAGTCATAGAATAGCTACCTCTTGTGATTCCAGCCAACATAGGGGTGATTTTCATGGACTAACATACAAATCCTCATAAGGTTCTATCTGAATAGATGCTTGAAAACTATTACTATAGTAAAAATCTACCAGTGTTATGTGCCTCCCCCAAGAACCTCCAAAATCTAGGACGCATTCCCCCAACTTTTCCTCTGGAACTGGAACTGTACACTTAGACTGGACATCTTTCCGGGGATGGTAAGCTATACTCAGAAAAACCTGTGTTCCCAATGCCCTATATAATCCATGCCAAAACCGAGAAGTAAAATGTGCATCCCTTTCAGAAACAGTGGATTTTGGAACCCCATGTAAACATAAAATTTCTTGGATATAAAACCTTACTATATCATCAACACTAAAGTTCTACTTGATCAGCATGAAGTGAGAAGCCTTGTTGGTCACTGATTCTCCCCCTTCACCTGCTGATAGGTGGAACACCTCATGAAAAAACTAGAAACATCTCTCTTTATACATGGACACCAGTATTTACGGTGTAAATCATGATACATCATGGTAAAACCAGGATTAACTTCCCAAACCAATTAATGAAAGTCCTACATTATCTCTTCACATATGTCTGCTGACACCCATACGCACCCATGAATTTTCAAGATCTCATCCTCGCTACAGACCAACCATGAATAGGGTCCTCTCCTGACACACTTTACCGTATGAATAGGCCTTTAGAATATGATAGATACCTCATTAACACTCATTCAAGAAGAGTAGAGGAAAAATATATTGAAGAAATAATGGTCTTCCCTTGTCTATCTTTCCCATGTAAACACATCTCAAAGAATAGATCCATAATATTCCACTCACTACTAGCCTTTAGGACTACATGTATATGTGTCCTCATGCTCAAAGCATCAGCCACAATGGTTCCCTAACTAGGGGTATTGGCAAGCTCAAAGTCAAAATAATGAAGGTAATTAAACCACATCCATTGTCTTAAATTTAGATCGAACTGAGTAAATATATATTTGAGACTTTTGTGGTTGGTGAAATCAAAAAAAATCTCTCACAGAAGATAAGGTCTCCAACAACATAAGGCATGAACAACTACAACCTTCTCGATATTCTGTGTAGGGTAATTCCTCTCATGTGGCCTCAACTGTAGAGACCTGAATGCAATGACTCCTTCCCCCTACATTATCACTACTCCCAACCTGATACCTTGCGAATCACAGTAAATAGTATACATCTTGCTCAGATCTGAAAAAACTAGTATCATTGCTTATTTCAACCTCCCTTTCAGCTTCTAAAAGGCTAACTCACATGAATCTGACCACAAGTACTTCACACCCATCTAAGTAAACCCCATCAGTGGTGCTGTGATGCATGAAATGTATTGTGTGAAACATCTTAAGTATCTATTCATCCCTAGAAAACTTCATACCTCATTGCTGTTCTTCGACTGGTCTAGTAAACTACAACCCTCACTTTCTTTGGGATTGTTGATACTCCTATCTTTGATATAACATGACCCAATAAGTTATTATGGTCCCTCCAAAAGTGGAAGTTGGAGAGCTTATCATATAACTGATGCTCTCTCAATGTAACCAAAATGATCTCAATATGTGTGTAATGGTCATGTCTAGTGTGAGATAATACCAATATATCATCCCCAAAGAGTACCACGAAATAATCCAAGTATGGATGGAACACTTATTTCATTACTGCCATGAAAACTACAGGGGAATTCATGAGACTGAATGACATAACCACATATTCTTATAGACAATACATACTCTAAAAGGTTGTAAGAGGCATATTAGAAGGTATAACATGCAACAGATGAAAATTGGGTCTCAATTAAATCTTCAAGAACACTCGAGCTCCTCGAAGTTGATCAAAGAGGATATAAATACTTGGCAAGGGATATCAGTTCTCAACTAATAACCAGTTCAACATCCAATAATACACACAATGTTGAAGGGTACCATCCACCTTCAGCACAAACAGGACAAGAAAACCCCAAATAGAAGTACTGGGTCAGATGAAACCCTTATCCAATAACTCCTCTAACTACTTCTTGAGCTCCAGTAACTCGGGCGTAGCCATCCTACAAGGAGGAATAGACACCAGTTGTACTCCTAGCACAAGATCAATAAAAAATTATACCCCTCTTTCTAGAGTAAAACATGAAAATTTATCTCGAAATAAATCTTTGAAACTGTCCACCTCTAGAGGAAAGTCCATATGTGAAGTCCCCTATTCATCTAAGTTGTAACTCCTCCCAACCCGTGATGCTTGGGTGCTGGTCTGCTCGATTGGACCTCCCATTCACCCTTTTATAAATTTTATCTCCCCTCTGGTGATGTGAAACTCACACTACAGTGATAGAAATTGACAACTTCCTGAAAGGAAACTAACCATCCCATTTCAATAATGAAATAATTCATTGTTATCTCTAAGACATAAAGGTCCCAAAAGAAGTGACACCCACCAACCTAAAGAGGGAAATCCTTTTACTGACGTACAATAGTTGTTCTAGTCCATAATGGTGTGTCTAGCATCAATATATCAGTAGATGACAAGATAGAGAGCCCAAGGATCTCCACTATAGTAATATATATGAAACTACCGGAAACCCTTGTATCGAATAGTGCAGAACCTAGAACTGAGGAAACAAGAATCGTTCCTCGAATTGTAGAGGGTCTGAGATCCTTCACTTGTTGGGTCTGCACCACTACCAATGTCTGGTTTGTACCACATCGATGTGACCATCCCTGACCAACCTAAGATGAACCATCATGTTTTCACTGAAAGCCATCCAATTGACCACCATGGCTTTGACCTCCACCTCGGCCTGAATGGGCAGAAGGACTACAGTTCCCATACTGGTGGGAAGCTGGTGGTGCTGCTACTAAACAATTAGTTATATAAGAACCCCTATATCCAGCTGCTAGGGAGAATAGCTGACTGAAGCACTGAAGATTACCCATTTTGTTGCACAATTGGATCTCCATTGGGTCTCTCAGTCAATGTGGTTTCATATGGCCAACTATCCCACATGGGTAGCATACTACCTAGTTACTTGAAGGTGCATCCTACCTAGTCATACATGAACGTGTAGACTCCCTTTGGCGCTTCCTACTATCAGTTGAAGAAGCACCAACAATGAATACTGAACTACCCTGTCCCACAGCTCAAGAATCTCTTATGTTGTGCTCTGTGATCGGCACCTAATTGATGATTGATTATAAAGTAGTCAGTCGGAAGATGTTCACCTGAGCTCTAATGTCTTTCCTGAGACCATCTGTAAACTTCATCACATAGAATAACTCATCTCCCAATAGAATGGGTGTGAAGCACTGCATCTCTATGAAGTGTGATGAGTACTCCAAGACTGAGATAGTACCTTGTTCCAGACTCATGAACTCTCGGGCTCGATCAGCCCTCTAGGTCTCCGGGTAGAAGTAACCATAGATGGTATGCTGGAAATCAAAACAAGACATACCTTGTGGGCATTATTCCTGTGAGATAACATCCCACCATATCATCCCAGAATCATGAAGCATATATATAGAGATCTTGACCGTACTCTCTAGATGAATTTTGAGATGCTCAAATATTGAAATCATAACTTCTAGCTAGGATTATGTAGCCTTGGGTCCTCCATCCCCTTCAAAAGTGGGAGTATACAGTTACTAAAGGATCTATGTCGTATCTACCACTGACGGGGTAGGATGCAGTGCTCCCTAGATGTTTGACATCATCATCATAACACCCTCTCAGAATAGTGCCACGACACCAGAATTTGGTATAATGGTTGGTACCGAGATAGGCCCAACTGGAAGATCTGTTAGTGGTCCCTAAACATCCATGTTCGGTGTCTAATCACTTCCATGTAACTGGCATACAACTGGAGGATGTCTCAATGGCATGAATCTGCAATGTCAAATGCACACCTTAGATCAATATTATCAAGTAATGAAACATAAAAGGGTAATAAAAGAACATGATAAGGAAAGCGTTCATGTTTTTTGAAACATGGATACATGGTGTGTATAACCCCTACACGGTGTGTTCCCTCAAGCCTTAAAATTGGCATGTACTCATGCCATCCCGGGCCATGTGACACTCGATGCACACGGTGTGTTTTTCCAAGACACAGCATGTACTTGAATCATGTTCCCCTACTCGAGTCCTTATACATGAATAATCCACATGATTTTCCTAGGAAAATAATACATGATGTGTTTGTCCAATACACGACATATAGTAGAAAGAACTTCACCAACTCATGTTGTTAGTCACACGAACAGTTACAGAGATGACTCAAAAGAGTATTTTTCTGCCATACACGTCATGTACTAACTACCCATCATCCACTCATGTTGTTAGTCACACGACCATACACATAGTCTAAACACACGAAGTGTACATCTAGTACATGGCGTGTTCCACCATGGACTTCCCTACCCCGTGTCTCTGCCCGCACAACCAATGAAATGGTTTCAAACTACACAACGTTTACATGTAGTACACATTGTGTACTTAAGAGAAACAGATCCTTCTTAAACATAAGGAAACATGGCATGTATTTATCAATACATGTTGTGTAATCTTGGTTGTCTGGATAGTGTGCCTCAGAAACTACTCTGGAACCAAGAAAAACACTACAAAAACATAAAAGTTTCAAATTTCAATTTGTGAGGGCTCGTAATACCTGGTAATTAAATCTTGGAAATTTATAAATTTTATATACAAGGAATAACAAGGAAATGATTTACCAAATTTCAATCCATGTGGGCCCATAACCCACTTGAAGGATGATTAAAACCTCCCTATGATACCAATTTTTAATGTCCTCATTCAGGGTCCCTCCTAGAGGTTCCCTGAACCCGGTTGGTCCCATGGCCTCATGAACATTTCCCCAAACTCTAGAGACTTCCGACTAGTAGCTATGGCCTTGGGTGTCATAGTGGGGAAACTATTCCCCCATTGGCAGAGTAACACATCAGAAATATACAAATAAAAATCAAGGAAGCAGTGATAATACCATACAACTGTAAAAAGCGAAAGAATGGAAATAAATAAACAACTACATCATGTATATATATCTATAATGTTGCATGTCACAAGTATCTTGGTAAGCAGCCATAAAATCAAAATGCTATAATATAGTACTAAACTAATGTATAAGGAAAATAAATAAATAATTTCAGCAGTATCGCAAGACTCAACTTGGTCCCATCCTCCCTATCACTACATTGATCAAGTACCAAAAGTATAAGGGTTATTTCCATTGTCTATACATGTACTAATATAATCTATTTGGGCCCAAAAGCATGAACCAAATAGGGCGTGAGGAAAATCCTAGTAGGGAACCACCCAATGATCTGTGCCTAACAGTTAGTGAATATATATGGTAGGCAATAATAAAAATGAATTAGTAAATAAGAAAGTACTCAGAAGTAAATAAACATACAATTTAATTGCATTCATTTTCATTTATCAAGAAAGAAGAAAATTAAAACACAAGTAACCCCCAAGGTAGTTCTCACATCCTTACACATCTGGTTCAACTAAAACAAACACAAGAAACCCTATAGGAAATAATCACAGTCTATCCCATTTGGTTCAACTTTTGAAAAGACTCTCTAAAGAAGAACTCACCATCAGTTCCCCCTATGGTATTTTATTGGTAAAATACAAACATGCTGGGTAATCAATAAACATCTAATTCCACCTATAGTCTAGTAATGTAGAAATACAGACACTCTGAGGGAACACTAAGTCCATCCCACCCCCTCTATGGTCTCACAACGTAAAATTAATCATACACCTGGGATAAGCCCTCAACATCAATTCTCTCGATGGTCTACCACACTAGGTTCCCATAGACTAATGTCTGTCAATTATGCACAATTATATATGGAAGCCAATGTAGACCTCATGAACTACTTGGCTAAATATTTCACAACATATCACATCATGTTAGATAAAATCACACCATCCTAACAATATTTGGCATGGAAAACAATGCAACCTAATTGGAAAAGTTAGACTAAATGGTCAATATCAAGAAAGCATGGGAAAACACATCCAAAGAAAATTAATTAACCCTATTTACAATCATAAATCCTCTACTCAAGCACACAAGGTATAGCAGAAAATAAAATGGATAAAAACCATAGACATGTAATTCCCCAAATATGGATATTGGGAATTTTTTCACATATAACTCAAAGACTAACTAATGAAAGAATGAAACCACCTACCTCCACATTGAATGATCGATATATTTGATCCTTAGGCCATGAATCTCTCCAGAAGAATGTATATCTAGAAAAATGCTAAAAAAATAAATTGATAAAATCTCATGAAACATGAGAGATCAGGAAACAAATATCTAGAAGAAGGAAGAGCTTATTATGGTAATTCCCACACAATTTATAGTGGCAAATTGGAGAATAGATGGAGAGTCAAGGTCTCAGAATAGAATCCTCATCTATGGATGCTCCTAGACGAGACAAGTCGAGAAGAAGGGGGTTTGGTCGATTAGATGCGTCCGTAGTCCGTTTAATGAAATATAATGAAATTAGACATCATGTTCATTAAAAGTACATGGTGTGTACTTTCCTTAACCAGACTCTGCATTAGGCGGTCTCTAGGTCACCCCACACAGCCTTGTGCTTGGCCTTTTCATAGCCATCACATCACTACCTGTGGAAACCAGGTACACGTCATGTACTTATAAGTACACGGCATGTACTCTTGAAATTTTTATAAGCTCATCTTCTTTTTCCAAAACAAGCATTAATGAAAGAGATACCTAAAAATAATATCCGAGTTCTTATATAATTTTTGAAAATTTGGTGAATATATTAATTTTTTTGGTGAACAGTTTAAAATACTAAATTTTGTATGAAAATTCTGTATTTGATTAAAATATTTATAAAGATAAATTATATATCTATTAAGAAAATTTATATAATTTAAATCTCTTTAATATTGAATTTTTATATAAATATATTATAATATTTTGAACATCATCTCTTCCAAAACCTGTTCTCTCATCTCGTCTACTGGAGTAATTGTAAATTAAATATTTCAAATTATTTGAATGGAATTATTTTTTATAGATTATATATTTTGAATTATAATAGTATATATATTAAATAATAATAATAGTATATATTAAATAATAATGTAATTTTAATTTTCTACTAAAATTAATAGTAAAAAATTCCAAAGATAATTAAAGAGTTAATGCGCTTTTTTTACTAGGGGTTAAAAAAGTAATATAATGTTTAAGATGACCTAAAACTTGTTTCAAATGTGTTTTATGGACATATTTAAACCATATAATGTATGAATCTAAATAATAATCCATTTTCACCAATTTTCATTTGAAAAATATTGGTACACCATTTTATTTTAAAAAGGATTACATGTGTGCCGTTCACCTAGCTTATAAAAGGCCACCACTCACATATCCTCTTCACACATTCAATACCATTAGTATTGGTCATTATATTTTGAATTAATTTCTATAATTCTATATTATCATCCTATAAGTCATATTTCTAAAATAAATTCAAAATAGGATGGCTTTTGATGAAAACCAAAGGAGGATACCTGAAGAGGAAATAATGTTCTTCCATGAACATGTTTTTTATTTATTCCTCTACATCATTAAAAAATTATGAAAACATGATTATATAAATAAACTAAGTATATTACATATAATTGAAATTATTATGTTATTTTATTGTCCAAAAACCTTATTCAGTTTCATCAAATGTGTTATGAAATCATCATTCGTGAGTATGATGTACTACATCCCCACGAACTGATGTTAATCATTTTTCCATTACCACATATCACGGATGGGTATGGTGATATATATAGAGTATATATATCATATTTATAAAATAAATATATTTATGTATTAATTATATAGTATATAAAACATTTTTAGTTTCCATTCCATATTTAATAAGATAACATCACTCCTGTGTACAACGGACTATCGTCTCACAAAACAATGTGATTTGTTTTCACTAATGATTTATATCGAAGATAATAAGGATAAATATAATAAATATATTTAATTTAAATTCCCTGAATATATAATTCATGATATATTAATCATTTTTAAAATATAATATATCATTTTAATTATACTTTTTAACTCAATGAAAGAAGATAATGCCATTTGTGTATCTGTGGAATATCACCATCATAAAGCGATATCACTCTCCCTTTTCCAAATACCAACATATGGATGATATCTATAAGTATATTTAAATAAATAATATTTAATATATGATATTATTATAATTATATAATGGATAATTATTAGTTTACTCAGTTCAATACTGATTGTTGAATAATGGTCTTTTTACACATGCATTCATATATTCTACTGTGTTTGAGATCATAATGTACTTCATTAATAAAAATCATATTAAATGATTGGTATTAGAATTATAATCAGGTTATAAACATTATAATTATTACATTATTATTATTATTGATATTATGGAATGATGATCAAATTAAGGGTAACAAAAACAAAGAATCAAAACACATAATAAATAAAGTGGTTATTACCCAAAACGTGATTTTAACAAGGAATTATTATAGAATGGGAAATAAATGATCATAAGTAAATACGATATGTAAAAATATATATAATTAGGGTTATAAAATTGATTTATAATAAACTTATATTTATTATACATGAGTCTTTATTGTGTGTGAAGGAATTTGAGAATTAAGGTAAGGTATTTTCATCTTACTTTTTACTTTCATGATACACATGCCATATTCAAAAAAATTTTCTTTTATATGATGTGTATAATTCCCATGAATTTATTTTATGATTTCTCTTATAAAATTAATTGTGATTTAAATATCTATTTTAGGACCACCTCTATCATGATTTCGATGATAAAAAATATACAAAATTAGTAATGGACTATTGTATAAATTTTCCTTCCTCATGATTTATGATATGTTATGAACCCATTTAATATTGTGAGGTATATATATATATAATTTGACATGTATTATCATGAATTTATATATTATCAACGAATTTTATGTCACAATTAATATTATTCATTCATGTGTATTTTGAATCAATGTTACCAAAATTGTATGGGTTTTATGTTACAATCTCGTTGTTTATCGGAATTGTTCATGATTTTTCTTCCCATGATCACATATTATAATTTATATCTCAATAAACTCATTTATTTTATTATTATACAATTAATATTTCATTACAATAATTTTTTCCTTTATTTTCCTCACATTATATACTCAATATTTAAGATTTTTTTTTAACAAATTTTTTTTCAATTCTCTCTTCATCTGAAAACCATTTTTCATCCAAAACGATGTTATCTAAAGAAGTATTAAAATATTATTTTCAAATTATCTAAATTAATTATTAAATAAATATTTACCCATGTTTGACTTTTTATTAAAAAAAGTTAATGTAATGTTCATGTCATTTTCCAAACAATGATTATTTGAATATTAGCGAAATAGTGGAAGCGATATTTTTTTAACATGTACAACAAAAATAAGATTATTCAATATCAAGACCATTATTTTATTTGAATATTTGTTTATATAATTAAATTAATATTTTGAATAAAATAATTTTCAATATGTTTTATTTTTTATAACATATTTTTTAGTGTAGAATGCAAATTTTATTGAAGAGATATATTAAAATATTTTTACATCGTCATTTATATGTTTTTCGGGTAATTATTTAAAAATTATTTCCAAAATGTTTTATGTTCTCAAATAAGTGTTTTTCAAAAACAATCCATTTAATAAATATATTGAGATATTTATCTTTCCAAATAAATATTTATTTAACATGACAACCTTTAATATAATGTATTCCTTACTTGGGATATGAACCAAAGATATAATTGTATTTCTTACTGAATGGTTTACAATGAATAGATATTTATTTAACCCATATTTATTCCAATGTTTATACAATGATAAACTTTTTATGAAACATGATTCATTTAATGGGATCTTTAATGATGAAGTGGTTAAAAGCTTATGAAACGTGAATCTTTTCCACATGTTATTTTATGATGAATTGTTTATTAAACCCATTTCATTTCATGAGTTATGATATATATATATATATATATATATATAATGATATATGATCTTATGACAGAGTTATATATGATTATAATTATGTGGTGGGTGGGACCCATTTTGTAACGCCCCGACCCCAGCTACCCAGAGTCGGTGCATTACTTCGTAACATTGGCATGATCACAAATGATCAAGTCTCGAAAGACCGATTATTTTAGTAGCCTTGGAAACACTAGATACATTCATAAGTCTTAAATTACATCATAATGTGAAAAACTAATAACAAAGTCTTCATAACCCACACTCATATCCTCTTCTGACTATCCCTGCAGGTCATTCATAAAATACTTCTTCACATCCTGGAAAATATAAAAACATTGAAAGGGGTGAGCTCAGATGCTCAGTAAGGATAACAATATTGCGGAAACATTCATAAATAAACATAAACATTTAAGGAAATGTATGACTAAAACAAAAGCCTTTTTTAACTTGAACTTTATCATAATATGGAAAAATAAAATTAAATAATTCCATTTACTTACTCACATGGATATTCTACTAATAGAATAATCCCATTCAATATCAATAACCACTTTCATAATGATGGAATGCATAATGCCAGACTATCATAACCACGTAGCCAAGGCCTCGTGCCAGGACCACAAATAAGATTTTGTCAAGGCCTCGTGCCAAGACACTAGTTTGTTTCATGAGACCTGCCAATGCATCGAGGAGCTATAGCGGGCTCCACCCGTCACTTATTAAGTCCAATTCATTCCTCATATGAATAGGTTTAAACATATCATAAACCATAACATAATCGTATCACATAAAACATGCATAAAGGAAACATAACATTTCCACATTTCAATCACAAGATATCAATACAACACATTGATATAATAAAAACTCTTTAAAAACCATTTTCAATACCAAAATAAAAGAAAGTTAAAACTTTGTATTTATTTTTCATTAAAAAAATGATGGCTTGTAGAGGAAGATAAAACTCAAATAATGGTCACGGCGGCGGAGAATTCATTGTCTCCGCATATGTATGGAATGAAAAACATTCCTTTTTTGTCATTTAGTAAAATGCTTCATATAAAAATATTCCTTTTAAATAAAGGTAAAGGTCAAAGGGGTTTATACACCATATAAAAGAAAGTTGTGTATAAAACCAAATATGCTTCAATGAAAGGAGATTGAGACGAAGTCCTTAAAAAGATCATTTTTAAAATAAAATAGATCTATTGTGTGTACTCACTATAGGTAAACATAAAGAAAGTAAAAATACAAAATAATACATAATAATATCATGACATAATTTGAAAGTGGAGATTAACCCAAAGAATTGAAGTTGGGTTAAGAAGTTCCCTTACCTCGTGTCCAAATTCACCCGACCATTGTTTGATCTCCTGAATAATAAACTAGAGTTAATCTCTACCTTCTTAAGAACCTTTTTCCAGTTCATTATTCCTTTTATATCACTTATTACCATGTCATGAACATTACGTAATTATTTAAGTTTATAATGGTCGTTTTGTCGATCTTAGGTACTTGAGCCAAAAATAAACTTCTTATAATTACAAGTTGGTCATGTGGTGAAATATTCATTATATACAGAATTATATTCATTATTTAGATATCATATATCTCATATATATCCAGTATATACATGCATTTATAATTTTCCATAACGTTTAGAGGTAAGAAATGAAATGCATCGTTCATGGAGACGGTAAGTCGTACGTACGCATGAACGCTACTTTCATTTCTATTTCGTATTTAATGAAATCATAATTATATAATGGTATATTATAATTCCAGTATAATATCATATATAATATCATTTACTCCATCATTTATACATCCCACATATGGTATTAACGATTCAAATCACTTTGAGGGGGCAGTAGTCCGCACTTCCTAAAATGAAAATAGAACGTTTACCCATAATGGAAATAATAAAGGTATTCAATAAATGAAAAATACAGAACCTTAAGTAAAACATAAACATATTATATATCATTTATAAATATAGTTAAATCTTAATGGCCACCTTTGAAGGTGTTTTATGAGTGTTGAACAGTCATCGTTTCGTGAGGCAGAAATTCTCAATCCACAGAAACAATATGTTCTTTAACCATTAGATGTAGGTGTGTGTAAGTGTAGCTCTAATACTTCTTATAATAGCATCCTATTATATTTAGGATACTGGTGTTGTTACAAAAGAAATGAACAAAAATTGTTTAGGGGGTTGGAGAAGAAAAATAATACAAAACAACATTAGAGAAGACATTACCTTAAAATCGGGTAACTCTTTTTGATTTGAGCCAAAGGCTTCCTTGGGAGGAGTTCTGCCCAATGTGAGGCTTCTAGAAGTAATAGGGGGATGTTGGGAGAGTATTTGGGCAGAGGTTGGCCGAGCCAAATGGCTTGAAAGTTTGAATAAGGTGGTATAGGTGGGGGCCTTTTATAAGAGGAGAGGAGGGGCACTCTTGGAAAGTAAGGAAATTTTACATTATTATACAATTCTTTTCAGATTCTAAAGGTCCCACAATTATATAATTCGTGGATATGGTGATAAGGGTTCGAAATATACCCATCCAATAGTCTTTGGACATGTGTAAGCCTTGGATTTTACATTATCTTTTCATTTTATTAAAATCGTTAAATAATGAGGTCATCGCTGCATCATAATGATGTCATAAATAATTTAATTTATTTAATGTCTAAAAATTATAAAAAAATACTATGATGTAGAAAATATTTTTAGCTTTCCAATTACTATTTATAGTCAAAAAAATGACCTGTATAACCCCATGTAAAAATTGTTCTAGTAAAACATTTCATGTTTGTGTCAATTTTTTTTATTTAACATTAAATAAAAGGTATTTATGTCATTTTCCAACTAAAGTGGCCCCATGGGGTCCCCAAGTTGACCCATGGATTGTCTTGGTCGGCCATTACTCATCCAATAGGGGTAGGACAAGTGTAAGGGTATTTTAATATTTTTATAATATCATTTTTACCTTAAATTTCACTAATTACCTTTAATCGCGATTAATTAATCTTAAAAGTTACTATTCACCAAAAAATTATTTTAATCCCATTGAACCACATTTTACATCCCAATGACAACCATGTATGTCGGATTTTTGAAATTCAAAACACAGAAGTGGTAATATTTCATTTAAAGGAAAAATCAGTTATTTAACTACCACTTAGTGGTTTCACTATTCATCAAAAATTGAAGTTTTTCAGAACAATGCCAAAATTTCACCCGAAGCTATAATTGATATTCCAAATTCAAAAATGATGTCTATTTTAAAAAATTCCAAACATATAAGTTTCATTAATTAATTTTATAACTAATTCCCGCTGTCACAACAAATAGCGTGTTTTTAAGAAACAATTTATATCAAAAGATTGACAATTGTTTATGTCCAATTTCAAAGTGAAATTAATTCTAATGACCACCATTGGAAAAAATGGTAAAAATATATTCTAATTATACTCTAAAAAAACTCAATAGTATAATTTATCACTATAAATTTTTTTTATTAAAAAAGTTGTTTTTAAGTACTTTTCACTATTCATAAAAAATTGAAAGTTCTCAGAAAATTACAAAAAACTCAACTTAGGATAATTTCTATATTCCGAATAAAAAAATGGATTCCATTTTGAAATATAAAATTTATATAATTTCAAAAGGTGGGTATTACTATTCATAATGGCTACTTTGATTAGTTGCGGTGTGTTAGAACTCGAAGTTGCGTACAATGAAAGTTATTGCATTATTGAAAGAGAGGCGTATCGTGAAAGCTCGGGGTGTTACATTCTCCCCTCCTTCAATAAATTGCGTTCTCGCAATTTGAAAATTTTCTTTGAAAATAAAAGTTTGAAAATAAAAAATACCTTTGTGGAAAACCCACATCTGAAATAAGATTAATAAAATTTAGCCTTAATAAGAGGGAAAGGGAAATGAAAAAGTCACCACCCAATTATGATCTCGATTATGAGAACATTGGTGGAAATTAGAGACATATAATTGGAGGAAAAATGTAAATATTTGTAGGGAGTGATTGAGGTCATCAATCACAAACAAGTGTCAAATTGAGGGCCTCAAAGCCTTCAATCTATGTTGATTTAAAATATTATCAGTTCAATAAGACAGAAGGTATTAGGATAACACATTTTTGTTTTAATATCCCTTTAATAAAGTTTAAGAATTTATTCATATAATAAGAGATAGGTATATATATATTTATGCCTGACAAGTAGAGTTTCATCCTTCAACTAATTTCTACCACAAACTCATCTTTCACTCAAAAAGATAATAGCAGTCAAAAATATTATACTTATCCTAATTATATAAGGTTCCAAATGTTAACACATACCATTTAGATTAGTAAAATTAAATTTGTAACAACCAGGGACTTCCTGTAGGCTAGTGGTAGGAAATAAAGGCTTGTCGCACTATGGTTGTGGGTTCGATTCCTGCAGCTTTGTCCGACGCGATGTGTTTTGCCCCACCTTGCAGGTTGTCCTTTTCCTAAAACTATAGTATTATAATATTCCAAAAATAATCTTGATAAATTTTTTAACCTTAAACAATACTATCCAAAGATCAACTTAATCCACTCCATCCTTTATATTTATCCAACATACCTCTGTCCAAACTTTCTCTAAAAGGTCTCTTAATTCCAAAAGCAATTTATCAGATTCCCCAAACAAAGTAAAGTTTCTCTTATTGTCACATACTAAAAATATGATTACCTTCATCATATTAAAACCTTACTGAAACAAAAAGTACTGCAGTACAATCCTTATATATATATCACATTATTCTAATAACCAGAATATAATCCATGAGTCCAAAAGCACCAATACATTAATTATTCCGCTTCAACTGTAATAACAACATAAGATTGTCCTTGATCCCTTGGACTTTTCTGAGGTTTGTTTCCCTGACTCTTAGGACATTAATTTACATAATACCCCATTTCCCTACAATTGTAGCATTCAACATTGATAGCCTCTTTCTTTCCCTTGCAATCACGCGCCTGGTGACCTTTTTCCCCACATTTATAACTAACTCCCATTCCTTTTAGGCATGTACCAGGGTGATTCTTCCCACAATTATCACATAATGAAAAATCCTTCTTTCCCTTTTTCTATTTATCTATCTCTTGTTCCACCGTTCTCTTCTTCTCTTGCTTTACCTTGTTGTCATAAGACTTAGAGAATTCCTTTTCTGTCTTGATAGCACATGAGACAATATCTTCATATGTTGAGAAAAATTGTGATACTAAATCTCTATAGAGAAATGGTTTTAACCCATCAAAGAAACGATCAATCTTACTTCTTGGGTTACATATATAATCTGCAGCATGCCTCGCTAACCTTGTAAAGTTAGCCTCATACTTTGTGACATTCTCATCCTCCTTCTGCCTCAGACATAGAAATTGCCTTTCCATATCTGCTCGATGGTCATGAGGAAAGTATTTTTCTAAGAAAAGCTCTTTGAACTCCCTCCATTCCATATTCGATACATCATCATCTTCCTTTGTATTTTGAATCAATTACCACCATTGATCGGCATCTCCAGTGAGGCAGTAAACTGCCATGATAACCTTCTCCCTTTCGCTACTCCCCAAGGCGTGGAATATTTTCTCTAAGGAGTTTATCCATTGCTCAACTACTAATGGATTTGTACCACCATTAAATTTTGGTGGGTGTTGCCTCATGAAGCGATCTAACATTGATCCTCCACGTTGCGGACCAGGGTGATCCATACGAGTAAGGTTATTATTCATAACCTGAGTGAGTTGTCCTAGTATGGTAATAAGTTGATCAGCACCAATTGTATCTCCAGATCCACAATAATTATCTTGATTAGGAGGGAAATCCCTACACAGAGTGAGTGCATTGATACAGTTTCCATTCCTTCCACTAGGCGCCATTTCTATACAATGGCATAAACTATATTAGTTTATGAATTAAAATACATAATTCCATATTTGTAAAACACTTTACATAAATTGAACTATTTATGGATATAATCCATAATCATAAAAGGGAATGTTTTCTTTGAGGAAGTATATAATAATAACCCTTCACAGTGGTTTGTAAAGAAAATGAGAATTATCCTAAGCATATCCCATGGAGGTGTCGTAACCAAGAGTGCAGCAAGGCCCATTGTCGTGCACCAGTTCTCGTTCGAGTCTAGCTGAAAGCGGTGTTTTCGGGTTTTACCCCTCGGTAGATCTGTTCCAGAGCCGCCTCTACCTGCTCGTATCCAGACAGGGATTTATTGCTCGGAAAACTCACAAAATCTCTATAATACCAAAATTCTAGGAAGTTATTCTATACTAATCCTTAAAGACTATCTTCGGGCTATGTGCTGTAATCAGAGTTTATCTAAATCTAGTTTCCAAGGTTAGTACTAAACTGCCTCTGATACCAACTGTAACGCCCCGACCCCAGTTACCTAGTGTAAAACTCATAAAACACCTTCAAATGTGGCCATTAAGATGTCACTCTATTTATAAATGATATATAATATGTTTATGTTTTACTTAAGGTTCTGTATTTTTCATTTATTTCATACCTTTATTATTTCCATTATGGGTAAATGTGATATTTTCATTTTAGGAAGTGTGGACTACCGCCCCCTCAAAGTGATTTGAATCGTTAATACCATATGTGGGATTTATAAAGGATTGAGTAAATGATATTATATATGATATTATACTGGAATTATAATATACCTTTATATCATTATGATTTCATTAAATACGAAATAGAAATGAAAGTAGCGTTCATGCGTACGTACGGCTTACCGTCTCCATGAACGGTGCATTTCATTTCTTACCTCTAAACGTTATGGAATATTATAAATTCATGTATATACTGGATAAATATGGGATATATGATATCTAAATCATGAATATAATTCTGGATATAATGGATATTTCACCACATGACCAACTTGTAATTATAAGAAGTTTATTTTTGACTCAAGTAACTAAGATCGACAAAACGACCGTTATAAACATAAATAATTACATAATGTTCATGACATGGTAATATGTGATATAATAGGAATAATGAACTTGAAAAAGGTTCTTAAGAAGGTAGAGATTATCTCTAGTTTATTATTATGGAGATCAAAGAACGGTCGAGTGAATTTGGACACGAGGTAAGGGAACTTCTTAACCCAACTTCCATTCTTTGGGTTAATCTCCTACTTTCAAATTATGTCGTGATATTATTATGTATTATTTTGTATTTTTACTTTCTTTATGTGTACCTATTGTGAGTACACACAATAGATATATTTTATTTTAAAAAATGACCTTTTTAAGGACTTCATCTCAATCTCCTTTCATTGAGGCATATTTGGTTTTATACACATCTTTCTTTTATACGGTGTATAAACCACTTTGACTTTTACGTTTATTCAAAAGGAATCTTTTTATACAAAGCATTTTACTAAATTATAAAAAGGGAATGTTTTTCTTTCCGTACATATGTGGCGATAATGACTTCTCCGCCGCCATGACCATTATTTGAGTTTCGGATTCCTCTACAAGCCATCATTTTTTTAATGAAAGATAAATACAAAGTTTTAACTTTCTTTTATTTCGGTATTGAAAATTGTTTTTAAAGAGTTTTTATTATATCAATGTGTTGTATTGATATCTTGTGATTGAAATGTGGAAATGTTATGTTTCCTTTATGCATGTTTTATGTGATACGATTATGTTATGGTTTATGATATGTTTAAACTTATTCATATGAGGAATGCATTGGACATAATAAGTGACGGGTGGAGCCCTCTATAGCTTCTCGATGCATCGGCAGGTCTCATGAGACAAACTAGTGTCTTGGCATGAGGCCTTGACAAAATCTTATTTGTGGTCCTCGCACGAGGCCTTGGCTACGCGGTTATAATAGTCTGGCATTATGCATTCCATCATTATGAAAGCGGTTATTGATATTGCATGGGATTATTCAATTAGTAGAATATCCATGTGAGTAAGTAAATGGCATCATTTAATTTTATTTTTCCATATTATGCTAAAGTTCAAGTTAAAAAAGGCTTTTGTTTTAGTCATACATTGCCTTAAATGTTTATGTTTATTTATGAAATCTTCCGCAATATTGTTATCCTTACTGAGCATCTGAGCTCACCCCTTTTAGTGTTTTAATATTTTGCAGGATGTGAAGAAGTATTTTATGAATTACCTGTAGGGATAGTCAGAAGAGGATATCAGTGTGAACTATGAAGACTTTGTTATTAGTTTTTCACTTTATGATGTAATGTAATGTTGTCAAATGTATCTAGTGTTTTCAAGGCTACTAAACTAATCGGTCTTTCGAGACTTGATCTTTTGTGATCATTCCAATGTTATGTAATAATGCACCGACTCTAGGTAACTAGGGTCGGGGCGTTACACATATCTCCCTCTAATGAATTGGGTGGAGATTTATATCTCATGAAATACGTAGTAATGGAATACGGATTTAACCCGGTTCAGTAAGGGACTTTTTCCAGTATGATAGTCTTCGGAGTGAACCTTGACTACTATGATAGTTTTTGGAGTAACCCCATTAAACAATAATAGCCATTTGATTTATCATTGAATTTTATAGAAGTTAATTTATATATATATGTGTATTCAACAATTACATGTCTTACGCAAATGTTATGCTCACTTGGAACATGTTCTTTGAATTATATATGATTCATATCTTATGAACTATAAATATATATTACATTACTCAAGATTCAAATATTTGATATCTAGGGTATGGTTTTCATGTGTTATTTTCAGGTTCTCATACCCTTATGTTCATGTTATGCTTAAGTATAACCCTTTTTACCCATTCTATGCATTTGAGCTCACCCTTTTTTATGCTCCCTTTCCCCATGTTTTAAATCATGGTTTTAAGTAAGGTAATTTTGTGAAGAGTAGTAAGGGAAAAGATCATTGTGTGGTATATTGAAAATATTTCACTAAATTATAATATTTTGTATCTATATTCTAAAGAAAAAAATCCTATAATGGTCCTCAGTCTTTTATTCTATATTTTATTGAATGCTCATTTAAAATATGTAATATCGAGGTATGAAAACATAGGGCCACTATAGATATTATTAGATGAAGGATTAGATTAACATTGGAAACTAGGATGAGAAAAATTTAGTGATTTCCTTATATATATTTATATTAATATTTTTAGGTATGTCTTAAAGTATAATTCTAATGAAGAGTCAAATTATAGGAATATATAATGAAATTATGGTGAAGGATAATGAATGTGGTTTCCACACAATTACACATCGTTATGGACTATAAAAGTGGAAGTGGATATGTATAATAGGTACCTAGGGGTAATAACTCTGAAATTGGTGTATTGATATGGAGTCTATTATCCCCTATTATATGAAAACAGTCCTTACTTCAATCTAGGTATGGAAATTCTATGGTATTTTCTTTGGATATTCAGAAACTCTTTAAAAATCATCATAAAGGATTTAAATTGATGATAAGTGTGAATTTTCCCAGATAAAAAATGGTTTAGAAAACCAAAATAAATGTGTCATGATATATACATCATATAATTGACTTTAATGATAATTTGGCTTCAAATAATAATTGTCTTTCACAACACTATACTTTTTGATTTTAGTAAATTGTATGAACTAGAAATAACTAGGTTTACATTTAATGGAAAAAAATTCAAATTAGATTAAAATTGGAATGGTGAAAATATTGAAGGATATTGTGATTATTCCTATTCATTTTCCACACAAAATGAATAAAAATTTGAACATTAACCATCTCCTAGAATCACCAACAAAGAGAAGGAAATAGGTCACTAGATTATAGGTATTGGACACCCTAAAGGAAAACGATTATGTTTCTTATATATTGGGAATAGGGGAAGAATCACTCATGATAATGTCTTAGAGGGTTGAAAATATGTTTTGGGTTTGGGAGAAAATGAGACAAATAATGTAACTACATGTGAAAAATAAAAATTTTAGTTTACACATTGGATTATAATAATGGTCTCCCTAAAGTATCATCGACTATTGAATTTTTTCAATGTGAAAATAATGGGAATTTATTAAATCAATGTCATTTGGGGAATTATCATGAAGATAATTAGAAAGGTTGTATGTGTAATGGTTATGTTGCTAATGTTGAAGAGATGAAAAATGAAAAATGAAAGATAATATGAGATAAAGAATAATATAATTAATCTTAGTTAATGATTTTAGAAGTGGGATGATTGAGGTGATTATGTATTGTAATTTAAGAATTATTTTTTATGAATGGTGGAATATATATGTATAATCAGTATAAGTTTTTAATTAAGGATATATAAAATATTTCAAAGAGTACAAATATCTTGACAAATTTATTTAATGATAATGTAATATTTTATTGAAAGATAATGATTACGGGAATATAACAATTCATATGTCCCTAAGGTTGACAGAATTGGTGTTTAGTTTGTATAATTATATTTTTTATATGGATAATTTAAATTAAATAGTATTGATGACCTCATAAATCATAATGTATTTGATGGAAACATGGTCTATGTTATAATTAAGTAATTTTAGAACATTATTGGATCAATATAATATGATCAATAATCAATTGTTTTATACAAATAATGTAAAAGAATGCATAGTAGTATTTGGCTTCAAAATAATGGTTTCATAGTAATTATGGTTATTACCAAGCTTCAAAAGAATATGTTACCAAGGTATTCAAATATTTGTCTGGAAACCAATAATATCTCCTTAGTGATATTTAGAGGATTAATGTTGAGTTTGGGTGATTTAGTGACCCTATTTATAAATTTTTTATTTTGGAATATACATAAGGTTAACCATTTATGTAATGTTTATGCTAAACATAGTATGAGGTTTAATAGATTAATTTATTAGATAATCATATGATGATTTATCCATATTGGAAAACTATTATTAACCATGTGTAAATAGAGATGTAATGAATTACCCATTATTATTTTATGGATTTAATTTATTTATTTGGAAATGATAAAACATCTCTTATAGTAATAGATAATGTTAAGATTTATCTGGGAACAACCAATGGATTAAATATTTCTTATTAAAAAAAATATCATGTCAGTAAATTATCATATGTTCTCAATATAAATGAAAAATTAATTCACTAACATTAGGAAATTCATTTTGAAAAAAGTACAATAATCATAATTTTTTTATGATATCATTGACCTTTCGCATACCTATTTATTTATAGTACTAGGGTTTTTTACCTTCTCAGTATCACCCACATTCTTGTGATTAATGATCATTATCACTCTTTATAATCATTACACAGTTCTTCTAGGATAATATCCTAAATTACTCACTATGATATCCATTTTGGAATTTGATTATGTTTTATTATAGATTACCTTTACACATCCCTTTAAATTTTTCAATAGGGTGCTTTATAGAACCTTTTTATGATGTGGGTTTCTAGTAAGTAATTTTAATATTTTAAAACATTAATGAACGAGATGAATTTTATTGTAAACAATCATGTTAAGGTGGTATAATAGAATAGCATTATATTTTGTGAAGTTTTTTTTTCAAATATATATTTTTTCCAGTATTTTTCATTACACACAACTCTAATTTTAGCTGTATTATACAGAATAATAATTTTAAATAAGTTATGATGTACTATTAAAATGTTATTATAAAAAATGCCAGTTGTCCCCTAAATGGTGGAATTGAGTTTAGGAATATGATTCACTCAATTGTGAAAATATTTGGCTTATACATATATAGAAAATTATTTCTTTTTTGAAAAATTAATTAAAAATAAAAATAAAAACCATTTGAAAATACAGGAAAACATTTCCTAAAAAACTATTTTTATGCAAGAAAACAAGTCTATCATCAATAAACAAAAAAAATTATGAGTTACTGTAAATAAATTTATATAGTATATATTTAATAAAAAATTAAAAATTCATTTTATGTCTTTTCTAGAAAATATATAAAAAAAATCAAATTGTAAGCATAAAAAAAATATTTTTTAAAAAAGTAGTTTTGTCACAATTTATGCACATATTTTAAATTTTAAAAATTTATGAAAATATAATTGAAAAATTAATTTCATTTTTATATCCATATATGAAAATTATCATCATGTGAATTTTTGATAATTTTTTTAATATATTAATTTCGTGATAAATAGTGAACAATAAGGAATTATAATTGAAAACATCATTTTTTGATTAAATTATTTATAAATTTGTATTATAGTTTACATATTTTTCTTAAAGTTTAAATAGTTAAATTATATATAAATTAAGACAAATTGTTTCATATTGAGTTTTGATTTAAAACCATTATAATTTTTGAAACATTTTGTCTTTGAAACCCCTCTTTCTCATCGGTGTGTGGTATTAATTTGAAATTGAATTTTTAAACTTATGTAAATTTAATTTCAAAAAATGGTTTCCATATTTTAAATACTAATAATTCTTCATATCTAATCATTTGATTTTTTTTTTAAAAATTAACACTAAAATGAGTAAAATTAATTATCATGATTAAGGTAGAAATGGATTTACCGGGGCTTAATCTAAAAATATATAATCCCAATTGAACTAAAGAATTGTATAAAACCAATTTCATGGAAATATTTCTTCCATATGATTTCTATGTCTCAATAATAGTAAAACTTTTAGATCCTATTAACTTGTGAAAAATGTGGCTACACTGTTTTCGTTTCAAAAAATTACAAGAATGCTAGTCACCTCACTTATAAGAAGCCACCCCATATCATCTCCTCTTTACACCATAAAAAACATCTGGTTCAAACTAGAATATCATTAATAAAATTTAGAATCCCTCATATAATATTATAATCCTAATTTTTTGTATAAATCTAATCATAAAGGATTTAGTTAAAAACCTAAAGTGGAAATCTGAAGAAGAGGTAGTGTACTTAAATAAGCATTTTTATTTTATTTATTCATCCAAATATGTAAATTATTATTATACTCTGATGATATAATAACCAAATTTCATTTAATATATTTTGATATTATTGTGTTAATTTAATTACATAAAATAGTATACACCTTCATCAAATGAGTTACGAAAGCATCATTCTTGCGTATGGAAAACTACCGCCTCTTTAACTGATATTATTAGTTTTTAATTTACCACCTATCAAGGTTAGGTATGATGATGGATATAAAGAATATGTATGATATTTTTAGAATAATTTTACCTTTTTAGTCATTATAAAATATATAAATTTTTATATTTTCATTCAGTAGTGGATGTTATAACATCACTCATGTGTTCGACAGAATACAGCCACACGAAGAGATATGATTCATTCTCACTAACACAGTACATAGATGATATTTAGGATAAATTAAATAAATTTATCTATTATAAATGACATATTTATTATATTAATTACATATTTATCATTATAATGAGATAATATATCATTTTATTTATTACCCTTCCAGTCACTAAAAGATGAAAACATTGTTTGTGTATGTGTGGACTACCTCCTTCACGAAGTGATGACACTCCTTATTTGAACACTGAACCACCAGGTGTATATCTATAATAATATTTAAAAAATAATATTTTATTTATTATATAATTTAAATTGTTCAAATAAAAAATATTCCTTACCTTGTTTCCAAAAGGATCATTGAAAAATATAAACATTAGTCATGTGTACGTACGTCACATCATCTTCATGATCATAACATACTTCATTTCATAATAACAGATTTCAATATAAGTATTAAAATTATAATTGATGTGGAAATATTATAAATATTTAATGATTTATATTATTTATATAATTTAACAATAATAAATTTCATTGGATCAAAAATAACAAATCTAAAAATATATAAAAAATAAAGTAGTTATTGAATGAAAAGTTGTTTTAACAAGGAATTTTTTGTAAGGAGATTGTAAATCGTTATATGTAAATCATATATGGTATAATATATATATATATATATATATATAATAATAGTTCCAAAATATATTTATAATAAACTTATTTTTACCGCATAGGTGTTTCAAACATGTACGATGGAATATGAGACTAAAGTTAATGTTTTGTGTCACCGTTTTTACTTATTTGTTTTAATGTGTGCATTATGGATGAAATTGTTTACTATCATGAACATTTTTTTACAAACATGATTCTATAAAAATTTTCAATGTTAATTAAAAAATAAAATTATATTCAAAATATTTTATGTTTTTAAAATTATATTTCAAACATGAAAGGATATTTTCCATAAGAAATGTTTTAAAGGGGTTTTAATGATATTTTATAATTTTCATGGCTCTTTTAAAATAAAAGGATTTAAAAAAAATTTTATGTTTAAAAAATATTTTTTTTAAAGAAAATATATTTTTCTCATGAAATTTCTAGGTTATTTATATTTTAAATACATTCCCTATCTATTATTATATCCATTGATATAATTTATAATTTTTTAGGGATATAAACTAAGGTAACCATTCATATTTTTACTCTTAGTGGTTTATCATGAAAATATGATTATGAAAACCATATATTTTCCATGGTTTACAGAATTATAAACTTGTTATGAAAATCAATTCTTTCCATGGGTTAATGTATGATGAGTTGTTGAAATGATTATGAAACATGTCATTTTTCCACATGTTATGATATGACAAAATATTCAAAAAAACCACTTCATTTCAAGGGATATTATATAATGATTGTTTTGTTATCTTTTGTCACACATATGTATTAATTTTATTATGTGATTAACAGAACCCATATATCCTTGAAATTAATTAGGTAATGATTTATATATAATGATATCGCACCTTAATAACAATAATTGTGTTGAGAGGGAACCTTGAATACTATGTTGGTTTTGGGGGTGAACTGAGTCAATTGTGATATCCTTGGTAGTGATCTTTGACTAATATGGAAATGATTTTCTACAATTGTTTTTGTCAAAATTTCATTTATTATGGAAATTTTATTCTTTCATAGAACTTGTTCTTGTATTTCCTTACTATTAATTTCAAATGAAGTGCTAATCATTCATCCATTACTCAAGACTGTGATATTATATATTCAGTTCATAGTTATCATATGTTACGATCATGTTATTGTACCCTTAGGTTCATGTTATGCTTATGTATCTCCCTTGTTTACCCTTTTTGAACATATGAGATTACCCTTTCTTATGTTTCCTTTACCCAAATTATGATGAAATGGTTTAAGTATGGTATTTTTTCATTAGTGTTAGAAAAGAATATATTTATGGAAGATGTTAAATATCTTCAACCAAATTAGAAAATGGTGTTCCTAGTCTCTAAATATGCTAAAATATTACAATAAATAATATTTTTTTAATGTATTGATTATTCATCTAAATAATGTGATATATATATATATATATATATTTAAAACCTAGTTTTCTATATATAGATGTTTTCAATTTTTGGTTTCATTATAGAATATTCACCAGGTGAGAAGTCTTGTTCCACATCACATTATCTCTTTGATCCACAATTTGTAAAAGTTTTTTCTCATTCAAAATTTAATGTTTTAGTGGTATGTCCCCAAATTTTAGTACATGTGATGGATCAGGTCTGTATTTCTAGACAAGAGATACATGGAAAACATCTTTAAATTGAGAGATATTCGGTGGAAGTTCCATGTGATAAGCTACCATGCCTACTCGATCCGGAATGTGAAAATTTCCAAAATTCATGGGTATCCTATTTCCTATATTTATTGATCTCATAAACTTATTCCATTGTAAAATTAATATAAAATCAATCTCACCATCATCAAATTCCATGTCAGGGAGAATATTGTTAGCATAACCTTTCTATCGACTCTGAGCTGTCTTTATGTGCTACTGATTGGATCTAACTTTCTCTTCCATGTCAATATCAAACTCAAGTCATAATAGATTTGTTTAACCAATTTCTACACTAATTATTTTAGTTATGCACTTCTTTCCATATAATGCTTCATGAGGATCCATCTAAATTCCCAAGTGAAATTTATTATTTTTAATAAAATTAAACTAGTGAAAGGTTTTGATCATAACCACCTTTGAAATCCATAAAAAATGTTCTCAGCATATCATTTGGTGTTTAAAAAATTCTCTCAAAGAGGCCATCTATCTGGGGTTGATACACCATACAAAAATTAAACTCTATTTCCAAATACTGCTGAAGACTTAAGCAATGATTCATGGTAAACCTCAGATCCCAATAAAATACAATATAATGTGGTACCCCATTAATCCTTATCAATTAATTAATATAATTTATTGAATTTTGTTCGAGATAGAATTATTATCAATTGGAAATTATGTTTGTCAACATTATAATATGATTGACTACAACCCATATATAATTGTTCCCTGTTTTTGTTTTATGGATTCAATTGACACTATCCATAGTGATGGTTTCCCATTTTCATTCTGGTATGGATAATGGATGTAAGATCCCCTTAGAATTATTCATATTAGCCTTAACATTTTTACACATAGAGAACTATTATATAAAATAAAAAATACATCCCTTCATATTTTTCCAATAGAAACATTTTTTTAAATCTCTATACATCTTTATACTTATATGATTAATAAGGGATGGTGAACTATGATCTTTATCCAATATAAATTTGTTTCAAAATTCTATGCATGGAACACATAAATAGTTCTTAGACCATATAATTTCGTTACATTAATTAATAAACTGAGAAAATTTTCTAAAATTCCTCTTTATTTCTATATCATCCTTATGTTCCACTTTAATCATCACTTGGATAGATGGTTAAACAGTCATTTTAGGAAGATAATATTCAGCTCTTACTTCATGATTTCACTTTCCATCTATTTAAAATATAGAAATAATATATATTTTGTGATCCTCATCATAGGTTAGATAACACGATTATTTTGTCATATATCATTTTCTTCCTTTTTCAATTTCCCATGGTGGTAATGTATTGAGAATTCATAACCTTTAATCATCTCCAAAAATCCACTCTACCATATATTAAACACCTTTTATTTGAGAATATACATTAAAATTTTATGATCAGTATATATATAATTCAAAACATTATCCTTAAAGATAATTCATCCATATCTTTAATGAAAAAATCATCATAATTAACACCACATTATGAGTAGGGAATCTTAATCCTGCCCCTTCAATTAACAAGAGGAATAATCTATCACTATATTGATTTACAAGATAATTCATCCAAATAATTTATTTGATGAATCACTATATTTTGATAACTATTATCCACTATAAAGTAACGTAGTCAAATGTTCACTGAATGAAATTCTATTATGTTACATGAAATTTTCTTCACATTCATATATACAAAGGCACATAGCCTCCTTCAATGTAAACTTGGTGACTATATAATAAAGAAATAATAAATTATATACAATGAATAAATAATATATGGTCTAACCAAGATATATATGGGTCTTAGTCACATTTTTATGTATTGGAAAATATTAAATAACTTAAATCCTTGAATTAGCTACTAGTATACCCTCACTCGAGATTATATAACCCAATAATGAATCTTTTTGAATCAATAATTCACACTTAGTAAATTTTTCATAAATTCTCTCCTACCTTCTGGTCTTTAGTAAAATTATCAACTGATCTTCATTCACTTATTTAATTATAGAATATATAATAATATAATCTATAAATATTACCAGAAATGTATTGAGGTAATATCTAAAGGCTCTATTTATTAAATCTATAAAGATAGTGGGGAAATTAGTTAGACCAAATAGCATCACTATAAATTCATAGTGTCCATATCTTGTATGGAATAATGTATTAGAAGTATCTTCTTTCTTATCCCTCAATTGATGATATATAAGATAAAGATAAATATTAGAAGGGTATTTACCTTCGTGATGTTAATGAAACTAGTCAACAATATGGTGTAGAGATACTCATTCTTGATAGTGATCTTTCTATGTTCTCGATAATTAAAAATGAGTCCTCTTGGTCTATCATTATTTTTAACAAAAATAATTTGTGCACCACATGGTGACACATTTGGAAGAATGAATCCCTTTTAAATATTATATTTGGGTTACTTCTTCACTTCATGCATCTCAATCTGGGCGATTCTATATAGTGAGTTTGACATTTTTGTAGAATAATGTATATGTTTTTTCAAGACCTTGACATCATGGTTTTTTGGAAACGTGATAATTACTCTATAAATACATCCACAAAATCCCAAAAATAAGAATATCATTGATTTTATGTTTCTCACCAACCATTTGGGGTAATCAACCCTTTTTAATATAAATCATGACCCATACAATGATAGTTATTTTCATTGGAATTTCACGTTTTTAAACTCACAGATAGATGATCATAGGTTGTTTTGGAATATAAAGTTTAACATCCCATCCTCAACAATCATTGTGGAAATTATATAACTAAATTCCATCCATTCCCAAAATAACATCATATTCCACTCTAGGAAGAATGAAGAGATTTATAGGAACATAATTCCAAAAAATTTTAATTAGATGTGAATTATAGATTTGCGATGTGATCATCACACCATTGGAGTTTTTAATCAAAATTTAATATCTAATAATTGAGGGGGTATTGTGATACCCTTAAAATTCATTAGCTATAAAATAGTAGATAGATCCATAATCAAATAAGACATTAATAGTTTTGGAATGGTTGGTAAGTATACCATTCACCACTTCTATATTATACTATACATTGAAAATAATTATCACATGATACTTTTATTTATCTCTTGGTTTAAGAGGTTTCTAACGTCAATCATCATCATTAAGCATTATAAAATAGAAAAGAATATCTATTAGAATTTTTTAGAAAAATTTCAACTATATTAGACATATTATTTATGAAAAATTTAAATGTTTTTATGCAGTTTCATAAAATAATTTTCAAAATTTATGAATACGGTGAAAAATGATAATTGAAAACAAATAAAAAATAATGTAATGTTTTTCGAAAAAACAAATACATAATTTTGAGTACCTAAGAGGGGTGAAATATAAATAATACTTTAAAAATAAAAATAAATAATGGATTAGATGAATATATATGGGGTTTAATAGATAAAAAACATATAATTACCCATTTTGGTAATCAAAACATAAATAATCCAAATAAAAATGATATTACAACATAATACCATACCTCAATTACTAACATAATTAATATACACATTAACCTCTTATATAGTAAGTTTGGATTTATTAATCAACAATAAGAGAACCATATTCATACTTCCCTTACAATACATTATTATATTATAATTTAAAATTATCCTATTTATGATGAACATACCATTATAATATATATTTCATTCCCCCATAAATATAGTCTTAATTTATTTATTGTTGGTCAGAGTAGAGTAATCAAGAGAGGGGTGAATTGAGTATCTATAAAATTTTCTGTTTGAAAAGTATTTTAAAAGGTTCCCAAATAAATACAGCCCAGTTAAAAAAAGTAATATGGTTATAAAAGGTTTACTGTTTAAATAACTTATCAGAATATTGGTTAATTATCAGTAATTGTAATATCAGTTATTGATATTACTTTTGAATCTATTCTAATAAGGTAAAGTACTTATTAATTCATTCGAAGAATAACTATCAAATAGAATCTAGTGATTTATGAATTATGCAGAAAACCAGAGAATACTAAACTAAATAACACAGAGGATATAAAAAAAAGGTTCAGTCTGAAGCCATGATCCAATCCACTCCACCTGGGTATCAATTTCCACCAAGTAGTTTATATTAATAACGTTGATCCACACATAGGATTGGGGTAAACAATAGTACACAAGACTGTCCAGGCCACACGACCTCTTCCATAGTTATTCATTGGTTCAAAATATCAGGTAAAATATGGTCATATTCCATACTTATATATGTCAATAGACAAGTGAAAAAAGATGTTTGAGAGAGGGAATCTTCTATCCTCTATTTTAATATAGGACACAGTGCGTGTTTTTATACACACACACACACACTACTTGAATGCTAAAAATAATACACAATAAAGAAAAATGATGAGGTAAGGTTAGAAGTGCTCTGAGTGTTAGTCTATGTAGCTCTGGACTTCTAGGATAAAGCAGATGTAGGAATCAAGTCCTCTTGAGGAAAACAGAGTATCGTAAGTCAGTTATCTCGGACTCATGTTCTTCGAGGTATTTCCAGTGCGAAGATGTCCTCGACTTCGATCAATGCTATGCTAGATTATTGGATTTGATAATTATTTGTTTTCTATTCAGATGTTGGGTTTCATGTGTTGGTTCTCTTCTAATGAATTCTCATTATTCTTTATTTTCGAGAAACACTATTTCTTTATCCACACGTTCTTTTTTATTCTTGGAATGAATGTGTTGGAGCTGACAGGATGAAAGTATTCTTCACCTCATACCTTGTACTATATGGTTACATTTCTACAAAGAGACATTAATTATTTCAGTGCATTAAAAGCATCAAATATGACCGTTAGAGATTAAATTGATAAAATGTCCTAAAAATATTAAGAAATAGTGTCACAGTCTGTCTGGAAATGTTGTCTTCATTAAATGGTGTCTCCTTGAAATAGTGTCTTCTTGAAATGGTGTCCTCTTGATTACCTTTGGGTGATGAGATAGTCATGATGGAACAATTGTATACGGATCATGAACCAATATCAAAGATGTGGTGTTTGATCATAGTGTCTAGTCATGGTGTCTGGGTCCTTTTTGAGAAAAACATAACTAGTTGCAGAGTCACTATTTATCAGACTCATCCAAATATTTATACACAAACATAAACAGAGATATTCATAGAATCGATTAGAATCAATCATTTATCAAGGATATCCATTATAAAAAAACCATTTTCTATCATTAAACATAGCACTTAAAATCTTGTATATGTTTATTTAATGTATAAAAAAACGAATCATATGTACACATGACTTTAGATGTATTAAACAGGATTAATAAGTTTTAAAGAGTGTATTGTATTGGTTATCATTAAAACATGATTAACACATGAGGAGTCCAACAATTTCCCTCTTTTAATGATGAAAAATCTTGTGAGTGAAATATCTGTTCTTATGGAATGTGCCTCTTCCATAGTGTGCATATAAAATGAATAGTTTCTCACCCTTTGGGATTATCCAAAAGAGTAAAGAAGTAAGGAAGTTTACAGATAATAAGAGATCATAATAAATGAGATAAAAAGAGTTATTACAAATTGTAAGAAAAAAGAATACATAAATCACCCCTATAAAAAGATAGCAGTCACTCTTCTTCGGCACTGTCTTGTCTTCTATTTTCCCTCCATAGTTACATCAGTAGAGGAAGCCATAGGAGAAGTGGTGGAATTTGAAGAAGGTAGTTAACTAGTCTATAGAGAAGGTAATGGGAGGCCTTCAAAGATAGAAGGGGCCAAGGTAGGTGCAGTGGAGGACTGGGGAAACTGTTGATCATGGATAACAGGTCTGATCTGACCAGATCCTAAGTGACAAAAATAGATGTAGAGGCAAGGGTAGAGGATGATAAGGCAGGCAAACAAGATCTCATGGGTGCAGCTCCAGGAGACACAATATCAGTACAATTTACATAAAGATAAGGGCCCAAAATCATGATGAACTCAGCAATAATACCACTACCTTACTGCATGGCTTTCTTAAAAGTCATCCTTTTTTGCCATATACATGTCCAAAGAAGAGTTAATTCTTGGAGATTTTGGACATGAGTTTTGAAATCATGAGTGACAAGAGGGATTATTAGATTCTATACAAGGTAATTGATGTGGTCGGTCATGTCATGATTTGAGAATAACTTATTTAAATATAATTAAACCATCTTAGTAATCTCTTCATGAACATCATTTTCTATTTTGGAATAAATTATCACAAAATCAAGAACTCTGTCAGTATTCTAGACAACTACAAATAGAGACTCTTTGTCAAATCCAATGAACACATATTGAAGTTCTTCTTTGACAACTGATCTAAGAAGATCATTAGCCAACGTGGGTTGAAATGATATTATAGAGGCACGAGAATCAATAACAGTTGGAGTAAGGGAGTTTAGTTGATTTAGAACTTTCTGGAGACATCATTTATACTTGTAAATCAACTTGTTATGACTAATAACAAGCTTACACATCTATGGAACAATTTCCATGTATCATCCAGAATCCTTGTTAGCCAATGATATTATATTTGGTTGAATTGGTGAGGCTACATCCTATATAATCCCAGTACCAACATCTTCAATAGGATATGAAACAGGTTCTGGTCTTGATTTCTGCACTCTTTTCACATCTTTGACCATACCTCTAAGAGACTTCACTTCATCACATAACCATTTTTTCTCAATTTTTGTCTCTTGAAAATCATGAACCATATTGGGTTGAATCTTCCATATGTTCTATTCTAACAACAGGTAAGCATCTTGTTCACTAAAATTGGTTACATGAACTGGTTGGTTATTCACGAGTTTTCAACTCCAGCCAATAGGGTTTCTCCAAAAGCTTCTGAATCATATTTCCTAACCAAGTATAAATGTTCTTGTGAGGGCTCAGAAATAGGAGCTGAGGCAGGCTCAGGTTAATTGGCAGCTATAAATTCATCAACATAAGAATGTTTTAATTGAAACATAGTAGAAATATCTATGCCTTTAACTAAGACTTCTAATAAATCATTCTCATCAAAATAACTACGAAATTTATACCTTGTATCCACTGAGCTTGGATCATCTGTATTAGGTGCTTCGACACTTTCTAGACTGGGGGGTTTCTCCCCCTCAACAGATTAATCTTTCTCTGGATTATGAGATTTGTATCCTTGATTTATTTCCAAAATTTCATCCCTGATATACTCGCCCATTTCCTTTTGGTCCAACTAAAAGGATTGATCCATTCTATCATCAATAGATGGAATAATTTCAGGAAGAAATTGTTCCTATGGGTGTTCCTCAAGAGAATCTTCCTATATAAGATAAATATCTTCTATTATATGCTCTTTTACAATATCATTTTCTTTTACCTTAGCAATAAATTCTTCTTCAGTATAAGTTTGTTATTCCAAATCAGAAAAATCTTTAAGAACATGAATTTCCTTCTTAGTTATGTATTAGAGAACGGGTTCACTTTAATTTTCATCCTGAACAGTTACCACTATAAGTACAATAGCCGGTTCCTCTTCTTCCTCATGATAATACTAAAAAAATTAATATGGTTACAATCAAACCCTTTTGCATGAATCTTAACTGATATTAATAGTGAGTAAGATAGAGATGTTTACATGGAGGATTTATTTATCAATACAAACATATGGTGTAATAAATTTTCATGGGTTAATCTTGTGACCATTCATTATGAGATTTATCAAAAATACATTCTAATACACGATTGTGAAAAAATATCCTTTTTATGGATAATCCTATTTCTATCAAAACATAATCAAATGTTTGGTTCCCCCATCTAGATAAAAATTTAGGGCTCTTCGCTTTGATTCTTTTATAGTTAAGCTTCCTAATGCTTCATCCAAAACAAATATCTCACATTGGGTTGGAGGGGCTCTCAGGTTGTCCTTAAAAATACCCTCATAAGTTATCCTATGGAATACATCCCATCACCTCGAAGGAAAGGTACATCTCTGACCATTTATTCAACTTCTCACAACGTAGCCATCTTTTGTATCAAAAGAAAACATAACGTAATAATAAAACTATGCAACTAGCTTCAGGTAAATAGGACTAGCCTCTTTTGTGAACCAATACATCTATCCATGTTTTTTACATCATTAAATACAAAATACATATATGATAGAAGCCACTTAGGGAATATTAAGTTTCATGCACCACTATTCTGTCTACCAGACTCAGATTGAGAGGACCTTCCGACACAAATTTCATTGCAACTTTAATCTTATTCTTTGATCTTTGATTTTCAAGAGTTTATGATTACAACCATTTCATTCAAGGAATTAAAAAATTTTTGAGAGAGAGAAGGGTTGAAATATGGGTTACAGTATGAGAGAAGAGAGATTCAAAACCAAGAAAGAATATTAGTTCTCCCATTAAACTCATTTCAAATTCATTTTTTATTATCTCATAGAGTTTAACACATAAAGAATTTTTGTAAGATCCAAAAATAATGTCAACAACATAGATTTGAACTACTAAAACGTCATTGGAAACTCGTTTTATAAAAATAGTATGATCATCTATTCCATTTTTAAAACCTTTGGAAGTAAAAAAGTACTTAATCTATCAAACCAAGATCTTGGATCATGTTTTAAACCATATAAAGCATTTGATAATTTAAAAATATGATTTGTAAAATGATGATTTGTAATACCAGGGGGTTTCTAAACAAATACATCCTCATCTATATACACATTTAGGAATTCACTCTTAACATCTATTTGAAATAGTTTGAAATTCAGATGTGTAGAATAAGCAAGCCGAATTTTTCTTACTTTAAGCCTAGCTACTGTTGAAAATTTCTCTTCATAATAAATTAATTCCTCTTGACTATAGCCTTGTGAAACCACTCTATACTTTTTTCTAACTACATTACTAGCTTCATCTATCTTATTTCTAAACACCCATTTAGTGCCTATGGTAAATGTGTCTTTAGGACTATCCAAAAGTTTCCAAAATTTATTCCTTTAAAACTAATTAAGTTATTCTTGCATAGCCATCTCCCAAAATTCATAATTGATATCATCATTAATGTTTTTAAGTTTATGTTGTGACAAGAAGACTAGATGTTCAATATAATTTCTAATAGAATCTCTAGTTTCAGTTACTTCATCTAAATCTCTCACAACAACATCTAAAGGATGCTTCATAAGAGTTATAACATATCTAGAAAAAGGACTAGTGATTTTAGGTTCTTCTACAGGTTTAGGTTCATAGTGACTTGAATCTAAAGAATTTCTAGAACTGGATGTTTTCACAGATTACTTCACAAAGTGGTTGGAGGATTTTTAATTAATGTCTAAATTTGATACATCATCTTTCGGGTTATCTAGAGTGGTATTAAGATCATGTGGATCTATTTTATCAAATTTGACATGGATAGATTCTTTAACACATTTAGTTATTTTATTAAACACTCTACAAGATTTACTAGAAATTTATTATCCTAAAAATTTTCCTTCATCACTCCTGGATGTGAATTTGTCAATATTGATCTTAGTATTAAGGATTTAGACATTTCAACCAAAAAAATTGAAGTAACATACATGGAGGTTTTTATTATTCCACAACTCATATGATGTTCTTTTAAGAATAGGTATAATCAACATTATATTAATAGTATAGCATGATTTATTTATAGATCCAGCCCAAAAATAAATTGGTAAGTCATATTCACTCAGCATGGTTCTAGAAATTTATTTCAAGGTTCTATTTCTTCTTTAAATAACTCCATTTTATTGAGGTGTTATCGGGAATGGGAATTTATGACTATAGCCATTTTGTGAGAAAAAGGATTCAAACTCATGATTTTCAAACTAACATCCATGATCACTTCTAAAGTATTTAATTATAAGTCCACTATGATTTTCTATAGTTTTGGAATATTTGGTAATATTAGAGTAGGCTTCACTTTTGTGAGCCAAAAAGAAACTCCATGTGTATCTAGAAACGTAAACCATAAGAACATAAACACATTGCTTCTCATTTAAACTAGAAACACTAGATGGTCGAAAAAAATCCATGTTAACCAATTATAGAGGTTGAGAAGTTGAGACTACTTTCTCTGTTTTGATGGAAATTATGTGTTGCTTTCCCTTATGGAAAGTTGTATACACTTTATCATTTGGAAACTCACGTTTGTGTAGGTCTTTGACTAAATTTTTTCTAGTTAACTTTCTAAGGGAGTGAATATTACATTGTAATGATCTCCTATGACAATTCCATGACTCTTTTTGAAAGAAACTTAAACATGAAGCATTTTGAGAGACTAAGGAATCTATGTAAACAGAGTATAAATTTTCATTTCTTAATACAGAAAACACTAATTCATTTTTAGAATTGAAAACATTACAAGAATTGTTTTCAAATTTTATATGAAATCCATCATCACATAGTTCTGAAATACTCAGCATATTATATTACAATCAATGAATAAAAAGAACATTTAAAAATTAAAACTGATTTAGGGATACTGATTTGGAAAAGGCCAGTGATATTTCCTTTGGCATTTTCACCAAAGGTGACATATCCTCCATTAATGTTTATTAAATTCTTGAATCATCAATAGACTCATGTCATATGTCTCGAACACCCCATGTCCAAGTACCATTAGCTTCTACAAGATCTCATTAAGCAGGTTTCCTACAAAATAGTCAGATAGAAACATAATTTGGTATTCATACCTATTTGGTTCATGTAAAATTAGGGACTAGTGCTTTAGAAACCCATATAGGCCTCATAGGTTTCCTATAAGAATTATATAATTTAGTTGAAAAATAATCTCTATTTGGTCCAAAAAATATTGAAATAGTAGTGAGTTTATCATAACATGAACTAGCTGAATGTTTTCCCAAACTAAGAGTAAATATGAATGTATTAAACATGGAAACAAAATTAGTTTTTCTATAATTTCTTTTAACAGGTTGATAGCCAATACAAGTAATATATTAATGAGAAATATATTTACCTATAATTTGTACCAAAGTATCTTTACCATTAGTAAAAGTTTCAAGATACTTTTTCAATTTCTCATTAGATAGCTTTAGTTCATTGTTTTCTTTGAGTAATTGAGAATTTTATCCCTTTATACAGTGAGTTCAGTTTTAACAGTTGAGGTAGGTGCGCGATGTTTCTTTAATAATTTGTATTTATCTTTGAGTTCATTAAATCAATATTTAAGAACATTATCGTATTCAAACATTTATTCATTAAATATATTTTCAGAGTCACATTCATCCCCATAATAATATAAATTGTGTACAGGAGATTCCAGTGCCACCCCAGGTGTGTTTTTCATAAAAAACATAATGGCTTTGTTATCCTATTCATCATGTGAAGATTCTGAGTTACATGAACTGTGCTTAGAAGCACTCCATATTGATTTCACTGAATTTTTATAATTCTTATAAGTTTCCTCATAATTTGTTTTGTAATTGGGTTTGGGATTCTAGGCCTTTATATGTCCCTTTCATTTAAACTCATAGCAAACTATCTCATTAGACTTGTCAATTTTTTCCAATCTTTCCTCCAACTTCCCTTTTGATCATATCATCCATTGAAGTTTGGAATTCTGAAAAATTTATTCATCTTGTAAGATATCTTAAACCTTCTGGCTAATTGAGTCATCTCCTCATCACTGTCAGGTGCTGATTTTTCACTAATGGAACATTCTACAGAGGCTTCAAACTCCCCTTACTCTTTGTGTTTAGATTTGGTGGTTTTAAATAAAACAGATTTTTTGTTGGGTCCATCCTCCTCTTCCTTGTTGACATTTAACTCCTCTCCATACATCATCAATTTTCCAATGACTTCTTTTACAGGTAACATTATTATGGCATATGACTCTCCAACATAGATAGAGGTTCCTCTCCATCTGTCAGGTAGGTATCTGAGAATCCTCATAATTTTTTCTCTACCAGTGACTTCTTTTCGAAGAGAAATGATTGTGTTGACAATTTCATTGACCCAAATATACATGTTTGATATAGGCTCATCTGGTTACATTTTAAGATATCATATTTTATAGTATAATTATTAATTCGAATTTCTTTCACACAATATGTTCCTTTATGTGAAACAAACAAAGTATCCCAGATTCATGGGTAGTTTTACATGAAGAAATTCAATCAATCTCATCATCTTATAATGAAAAATATCAAACAATTAGGGAATTTACATTTTTATTGAATGTAGTCTTGGTAGGGTCATCCTAAGTGATTATATTAGTAGCAAGAGTCTTATACTCATCTATAATGGATGACTAAATTTCAAAACTCGTACTTTTTAAATGAATTTTCATTTTAAGTTTTCATTGACAATAATTGGTTCCATTAAAGAATTGTAGTATGTATGTTGCAGTACCATCCAATATATTATACATGATAAATAATTACTTTGAAAGAGATATAAATTTAGAATTATCATAAATTTATAGATCCTTAATGTACACAAAAATCACTACTGAATAGAGTCATAAATAGAGTCTTAAAACAACCTCTGATACCAAATGTTGGTCGGAGCAGAGTACTCATGTGGGGGGGGGGGGGGGTGAATTGAGTATCTATAAAAATTTCTATTTAAAAAGTGCATTTAAATTTTCTCCATCAAAAAAAGCCCAGTTAATCAAAGTAATACAATTATAAAAGTGTTACGATTTAAATAACTTCTCAGAAGATTGATTAATTCCCTGTAATATTAATATAAGTTATTAATATAACTTTCGATTCTATTATAATAATGTAAATATATTATAACATCATTCCAAGAATAAATATCAAAGTGAATATAGTGAATTTTTGAATTATTTAGTAAAATAAAGATAAATAAATTAAATAACACAATAGATATAAAGCACGTGGCCCGTCTAAATCCTAGACCTAATCCATTCCACTTTGTTATCGCCTGCCACTAAGAAGTTTATACTAACGAAGATGATCCACACCCAAGATCGGGGTAAATAACAGTACACCAGACTGTCCAGGTCACATGGCCTCTTCCATAGTTTTTCATGGGTAAGAACTATCAGTTCACACATGAACCTCTTCCACACTTATCAGTAGGAATAAACAAGTGTAAAAAGATGTATGAGGGTGGATATCATCTATCCTCCAGTTTAATGCAGGAGACACTGCATGTTTTTATACAAACACACACACACACACTGCTCAAAAGAAAAAAAAATACACAACAGGGAAAAAATGATGAGATATTCTATGTAGCTCCATACTTCTAGGATGATGCAGATGCAAGAATAGATTCCTCTTGTGGAAAATAAAGTATCACAAAAAAATTGGATTTGGCTCAAGTTCTTCATGGTATTGATAGTGAAAAGATGTCCATGACTCTAATCAATGGCATACCAAATATTTGGATCTGGGAATTCTCTGTGTGTTCATCAGAAGTTGAGTTGCATGTGTTGGTTCTATTCACAAGAATGTTAGTTCTTCTTCATTATCGCACACATTTTTCCTCTATCAACTGTTTTTTTATCCTTGGAATGCATGTGTTGGAGCCGATAAGATTCTTGTATTCTGCACCTCATACCTCGTACAGTCAGGTGAAACGCCTACAAAAAATCATTAATTGTTTAAGTTCATTAAAAGCTTTTAATACGATCGTAAGAGATTAAATTGAAAAATAACAAAATAGATTTAGTAACGGTGTCACAGTCTGTCTGGAAATGGTATCTTCATAAAATAGTGTCTCCTTGAAACAATGTATTATTGAAATGGTATATCCTTCTTTTCATTTGAGTGATGAGACAATAATGATGGAACAGTTATATAGGGACTAGGAACCGGTAGCACAAATGTGGTTTTTGATCACAGTTTCTGGTCATGGTGTCTGGTCACGATGTCTGGGTCCTTTTCCATAAAAACACAACTGGTGGTAGACTCGAAGTTTCTAAAACATAGAAAAATATATGTAAACAGACATAAAAAATGATATTAATAGAATGGATTAGAATTAATCATTTACAATGTAAATCTATTAAACATAGCACTTAATATCTTGGATAGGTTTATTTATTGAATAAAAACACTAATCATATCTACAGATGATTTTAGATAGATTAAATAGGATTAACAAGATTTAAAGAGTGTATATGATTTGTGATCATTAAAACATGATTAATACATGAGCAGTTCAATATTTATTATTCACAAATTTTAAACCCTTCATGTAATGAGATGATGAAAATGAATAACATAAATTTTTTGAGGTGTTAGTTGGGACATACACTCGAGTGATGTATGCTTTTTTCATTGTAAATAATGAATGAAAGTTAAATAATAATCTATATATGAAAACCATAATTATATTATAAATATCATATATATTCAAATAATCTATATATATAACTAGGCATGTGAGGTTTAATGAAAAATAAAATACATACCTTCATGGGGGTGTTATTTTGCATGTACACAAGATTGATATTTTTATTTTCCATTAGAAAATAATATATAAGGAGTAGTTTTTATATGAAAAGATTAACTTTATAGAATTTTTAATAAACTAATGAAATTATATTAGTATGGAAATAATACATTTAAATTAGGTGTACAAATAATTAAACGTGAAATAAAATGGTTAAAACATATACCCGTTCCTTGAATATCTTCTTTTATCTTAGACGTTAACCGATTTATGATTTGAATTTTCGTGAGACCATGACCACTAATATATTGTGAGGAGTGTTAGGGTTTGATTTGGGTAGATCTTAGTCAGGATATGGGGATTTATGTTTTTGGATAAGTGAGGATAGAAGGTTCCATTTTATAAGTGATGGACGGTGCACCCTTATAGATACCCATAAATTTGAAAGAATATAAAGTCACTCATTTGGGAAGTGGCCCCATATAATCTAAATTTAGATGAATATATGATTATAGGATGATGTAAACTCAACCAATCCTAAAAAATATGTGTTTTTGTGATATTATATGTCTTACACCTTATATTAATTCTTTTTAACCCTTACCATGATAACTTAACTTTTAACAATGGTAATTTATTTTTATGACCAAAAATGAAATTGTCATTATATATATTTTTTGATATAATAATTCAAAATATATAATCCATTATATTTGATTCAAATTTCAAATTTTTTAGATATTAATTCTAATATCTACACACATAGTGCTTAATATCCATTATTAGGAAAAATTTATATTTAGTCATAAAATAGATTTAATCTTCATTCCATGGATAGTAACAACCATTAAAATATTGTTAATTAAATCAATTTAATATATTATATAAATATTAAATTGAAATTATTTATAAATATTGATTAATATAATTTATTAAGATAAAATACATTACACTCATAAATAATAGTTTATTCAAAATATATGTTTTTACATCAAATGTTTTTATCTTCATTTATAACAAATTTATAATAATAACATGAGTGACCATTAATTTTTATAAATGTATAATTAATATTTTTACATAATTTAAATTCTCTATATAATATTAAATTTCTTTAGAATGATTTTTTTTAATAAAATAGTGTTTGTAAAATTTTTTTATTTATCCAAGAATTAATATACTATTCTTCAGCATCAATACTTAGCCATTTCCAAAATGTCATTAATTTTTTTATTAGTTATTATGTCAATAATTTTAATAGATTTTATTTAATCCGTTCCATAAGAGTATTAAACATAGAAAAAATTTATCATTCAAAAAAATAATTCAATAGAGTTCCTCAAGAAATAATGGCATTTCTTGAATATAATTTGAACCATTTTTAGTAGTCATTTATTTTATCAAATTCTTTTAAATATCTAATAACATATTTCATTATTGATTTTAATAAATAATTATTAACTTATGTTCTCTGTTTTATTCATCATTAGATATCAAACACATCCATTTTTTTAAAGAGGTAATATTTTAAAATCTCAATGAGTTATATTATACCACTTACCTTAAAGAATTATCTCATTGAAATTTCATTAGTCTAATGGAAATATATCATAATTATACCTCATTATATCATTTGGTTCACATTACACTCCATAAAAGAATATGTTTTCTTTATAAAACTTGAACCAGGTGACTAGCCTCATTCTTTATCACCACATCTCTTTAATACAAAAATTCTAGTGATTATTAATCATTTGAATGATCCTAACTCCATTGTACAAAATCCGTGATTAGTATATTTGAATTATTAGGTACGTACATACTAAGAGGTTATATATATATATATATAAACATCATCTTAAATTAAAATTTCACAAAATTCTTATTAGAAGATAGTTTTTTAGAATATATTTTAACTAAATCCAATCTTAAGATCTCCACATTGACTGTAAGCATGAATTTTATATAAAATCATAGATGATATGGTGTGATGATAAATGGATGTAAAATTCTATTCTATTTCATTATCTATATCAGGTCGTAAAAGATTTCAATCTCACACTATATCTCAATATATAGGAGTTCTAATGTTATTATAATATTTTCATTCATAATTCTCTATTTTAATACTCAATTGATAGTTTTTCTTATAACAAAATTAAACTATAATAAGGTGTTAATCACTACCACAATATAAAATCATAGAGAAATATATCAATATATTCTATAATATTAAAATGTTTCTCCCAAATTTTACATCTATATCAGGAAGATATACAATGCTAAAGTTAAAGATCCTATTCAATGTATGCAGAAGGATTCTTAATAACTCCAAGGTAAAACTTGAATCTTGACCAAATATTTTTTACTGTGGTAATGCATGAAACTTTACCACATCCTAAAATAATATATTCCAATGATGATCAAGATGAAAATGTTCCCTGGTATAAATGAAAAGTGTTACCTTCATATGGTAATCAATAACAACACAAATGGATTTTTTTCATTTAGATATCATGGATTTTTCTATGATGAAAAGAATAGTGATTTTTTATATAACTATATTAGTATGGGTAATGGTTTCATAAAAAACATGTAATTTTTATGTTCATCATTAACATCCCGATATACCTGGCTTCAAGATGTATACTCTCCAATGTCCTTTTTTATATTGTCTCATTGGAAATTATCTTTGAGATTTTTATATATCTTTTTTACTTCAGGGATGGAGAATGAATGGTGGGGAATTTTCTTCATAAAATATATCATTATTTAATTATTCTACTAAAGGTACACATATATTGTTCCTAAATAATTTCATCCCCTCATGGTTATGATTTATCTCTGGAGAATTCCTTAACATATTTTGTAGTTTTAAATCATTATTTTGTGCCTTGTTAATCATCACATAGATAAATGGGTGTACAATAAATTGAGAAATATATAATTTATCAACTTCCCCCATTACATCACATAATATCCAATTCATATACATAATTAATGAATATCTTTTAATCCTAATATTGAATAAATTAGTATCTTCCTTTGGAATCAGAGTATCATTCACCATGTTTTCCTTCCAATGGGGGAAAACTACTAAGCAGTGATAATCATTAATAAAATAGAACCATATCCATCGGTGAATATTGATCTCTTTATAAGTGAATATATACTTCAATATTTTATGATTATCACATTTATCATAGAAGTCAATATGAATATAAGGCCTTGATATTTTCAAATTTCAATTTAAATTTTTTAACTACAAATCATTAGTATTGTAATTTTTCTTACAGACCATCAATTATTGATTGATATGAACACTATAATTTCACTCTATGTGATAATACATATCAGTCCCATCATTGATCCATCACTGTATATAAAAAACTATTCTCTACTCTAGGGTGGTGTAAGAACAATTTCATTTTCCAACATTCCCTTCAGCTCCTTCAAATTATATTAATGTTAATATATCCAAAGGAACATGTCTTTTTGAGTCAACTTGGATATTGGATTTAATTGATATGATAATTTCTCAAAACTCATCTATAGAGTCCTCCAAATCCACGAAAACTATAATTCTTTGTCATAGTGGATGGTATAGTCCATTTATTAATGACATATAACTTTGAAGGATCCGCCAATATATCATGACTTGTAATTTTATGACCCAATAGTGATACTTTTTGTAGTAATAAATCACAATATATATTTTTTGGACATTTTTATGTCCTGGAGACAATTTACTATGAACCAAAATAGGATCAGAGATCCATGGTATCATAGGCAACCGTCCCCATATATAGGATTCATCCAACTAACTGTTAGGGGGTTTTGGGTGATAGTTGGGAGATAATACATGTTGGTGATAATAGAAATAAAAATTGAAAAACAAAAGAAGAATTATCTCTAAACTAATTTAATCAATAATAAACAATGTTCATAATAATAAAACACACACATTCTAATAACCTAATAATATATACAAGCCATGCCATCCATACAAGGTATGTAAGATTACACGTGGTCCAATCCAAGATGTGTATAACCATAAATAATAATAAATATCATTAGTTTGACACTAAGGTACCACCCGTCCTATCTTCCAAAAAACATATAATCGTGACCATGAACCCTTTGTAAAACCATTTCCAATTATCTTTAGATCTCGAGCCTGATCACTTTCATATACTCAAAACCACAAACTCTTCATGCAATCTGGTGGTTTAGTGAAGGGTGTGAGTATGATCATAGTGGTCCAACACCAATGGTGGCCATAGTTTATATCCATATATATACCACTGTGTGATAAAATAAAAATTAATAATAGTTACACGTTGCACATAATTTGTTCCACTCATGCTCTACAAGACCTAAGTAAGACTTAACCTACCCTGTCTAGTGGTGAAGTGGAATTATATATACATGTTCAAATAATAATTTATAATCACACAACATTCAAAACCTTTCCATATCACATAGAGTTCCAATAAAACAACCATTACCCACTACATGGCATCTCCTTCCAACATTCCCACATATTTATTTCAAGTCAACCTGACATCCCAATGTCCTATCAACAAGATGTATCAGAATTTCCATGGACTTGTATACACTCAACCACTCTCAGATCAAGAGAATTATATCCTAATAAATAGTGTGATAAATCATTCCTTATCTAACCCATTATCCCCAACATAGTGGTGAGCCTTAGTCCATATATGATGTTCCCATACATCATCAATGTTTTCTCCATTGATGAGAACCTCCTTCATATAGATGGTCTACACCATCCCCTATATTGTTTTATTTGTGATAGACTCCACCAACAACGATTGGTCAAAACCACTTCAATGGGTCCTATGTTGTGTACAAATTATCCCAAAGGCCCTCTCATCAATCCACAGTGAGTGGAATTTCCAAAAATTCATAGTCACACAATCAGGGAACCTTAATCTCTATTGTGAAACACTTATCAGAACCATAATAGTTTTAAACTCAATCTTCATCATATTGATGAAAAATTTTACCTTTAAAATGGTTAAAAAAGCTCCCATAGTCACATTGGACATTATTAATGCATTCCCATAAATAAATCTTATCCATTGAATCATGAAACAATTTCCACACTAGATGTCCTCAAACACAACTGGACAAAGTATCACAAATTACACCAATAGTTCTATAAAAATAATAGCCATTCCATTTCATAAATGATATTACATTTTTGTATCCAATAAAAATCAATTATACACAATGTGACACATATATGGTCACACCTAGACCACCCCTCTCATACCCATTTACCATGAATCACATAAAACATGTATACAATTTCTTGAAAAGTGGGAACTGTTAGGAACATTTTGAGATGTACTCAACATAAAGCGTGGTAAGTGAATCATTATTTAGGTCTTTTTAGATCATTTTAAGAAAATTATACCTTAACCTATTAGAATATTAGAGATATTGATTCTCTCATACTTTGACCTATCAATTTTCATCATCAATAAAAAAGGGAGTGCACACGATATTTACATTGTTAACCCTTCAAAAAGAACATTCAATCCATTATATAATTAGAAAAAAATCCATAATCACAATGGAAAATATAATGGTATAGTAGCTATAGTGTTATATATAGAAGACAATCATAAGAAAGAATTGTATTGTTCTACACTCAATAGGGGTGATCGAAAATAATTTTGAGTCCTTAAACTGGTGATAACCTAGTCCAAAAAGCGTCCTACCACTATAACTTTCTACCACTTCTGTAGGTAGTTTTAAAATTCTTCATGTCTTTTCTAACATCAATAGATGACTTCACCCAAATGAATTTATTAAAAGTCATCATGTTTCCACCTTCTTCTCCTCCTATTTTTATTATTTCCATTTCAATATCATCCAAGATTCTTCTTCTATATATTTTTATTATCTTTCTCTAATTGTATGTCCCTTATTTATCTATAGAAACTAGAATAAAAAAGGCCTTATTATTCTTGGGAACATCATTCCAAACTTATACAATTCATTTTCCAATGCATCCTATGCAACATAACTGCATAACAATATTATCAATTAATTTATTTTTTATTTCTTATTTTAGTGAAAACAGATATGCATAGTACATTATTCTCTTCATGTTTATCCATTTGTATTCTCTTCTCTTCATAACATTCAGTACATATAACCTAAAGTGGTTCTTCTTCTTCTAATTTTCCCTAGAACTCAATAATTCTTCATAATATCATGATGTCGATTCTTCTCACTCATGAAACAAATATAATACTCTAAGAATAATTATGTCATTCATCTACACATTCTTTTTATTCATCCTGAAATATAAAATATAATATCTATAAATATCATTAAACTATTATATTCCTTATATATATAAAAAGTATCATTAAAAAATATTTTTAATTAGCATGTTTTATGAAAATTCAAATCCAGTTGTATCTTTGGTAACCACTTATAGATAAACCCACATTTATTCAGACTTTCTATATTATCCAAGTCTTTAATATTATTCAAAAATTCACTAAAGACATATTAAAAGTCATGATTCATTTTTTATTGTTATATTTTGTTAATATATTAAAATATCATGGAATCTATATACCACAATTCATTATATTCAAATTATATCCATGCATGTATATTATATATTTAATAGTTTCAGTTGCGACTCTCATTCTTCAAAAAACACAGCTCGATATTATTTATTCCTCATCCTATAATATTTGGAATTATTTATGACTTTAATATCATGATATCAACTCCTTGATTTTCAATTTACAAATTCTCCATGGTTTATAAATAATAATTATATTATTGATCATGATGTTCCATACATTGATCATCATCATCTTTGAGGCTTCAAATACTAATTTTCTTCTTCTCCCACTATTTTTAGTAATCATCATGATAATTATTTTCATGATATATATATCATTGAAGAAAAAATAATTTTTCATAAAATGAGTCACTAATATCATTCTCCTTATCTTTTATCATGTAAAATAGTGACAATTGAATGTCACTATCTTCAAAAGGATTGTCAAGATTTACCATACTTCTCATTTTCTAATAGTATACAAAATAATGAACCAATATATTGATATTATTCTTCCAAGATCCGTGTACCTTGAATAATCACATTAAAACTAATTTACATTGATAAAATTAATAAAAAAATCGTTTTTGGCTAACTCAATAATGATTTTTACTCATGAACGGTTCATGTTAACTGTTCGTGCTCATACATATAAAAGGCCTATCAAGTTTTCTCATGTAAGATATAAAATCACCATATGCTCAAATCATTTACTTCATTAAATTCTATGCAATTGATCATATAGTTAGTCAACCCATTATATGGTTCCATGGTCACTTGACCGACCATATAGTATATAATCAATCAATCATTTGGTGGGTCTTTACTTCTCAATTAGATTTTTTTCACATTTATGTATGTGGTCACCTTCTCAGCAAAGAATCACAAACTATGTAAAGATCATGGTAATTCATTTATTTCATGTGTTCAATACATTAAAACTAAATTCTCACTACATGTGGTTGGTATTAGTTCTTTATGTGGTTAGTACATTGACCATTACATCACACATGATGTGGTTTCTCGAAAATTACCCACAGAATCACACTTAATGGATTCTCAAGGAACAAGATATTATTCCATGTATGGTCAATTATATTTTTTTAGAAATAAATTTTATTATTCTAAAAAACTCCACTCATATAGATGAAATTGTTATAATATCCACCAACATGTTTAATAAATTTCTTTAATAAAAGTACATCAATCATCGCTTGCATTCATCATATAGAGAAATTATCTATCGGACTCTTCAAATATTCAAAATATATTTTTCCTATAAATAGGAAGGATAAGAATTGTAGGCATTTATAAGAAATATCCAACACTAATTTCATGATATTTGATAAACATGTATAATCATCTCAAGTTACCCACTCCTTCAACATGCTTCTTCTTAACATAATATTGATATCTCTAAAACAACAAATACAACTCACATATAGTTGTACAAACAATCCCCCTTTTAATTTTTTAGAAATACATTATAAATTCTGTATCAATATGTATTGTCTATATTTCTACTTCACCCCCATTTTCATTAATATTTTATTTAACATTCCCCAATTTATAATAATTACAACGTTATTTATAAAGTGGGAAAAATTAATAGATTTAAAATTATCTTCGAAAATTCAATTCTAAGCCTACTGATCCACTATCGATTTAAAAAATATAGGGTTTTATTTACATAAATGAGTTTTGTTTTATAAAATAAAATGATTACAAATAAAATAAGAAACTCACAATTTCTCCTTTATAGTTGTTCAAACTGAATGATTTAGTGAAAACGATAAATAATTATTAATATAAAAAAGTTCTCATGAATATCGACCTAATTTCCTTGTACTAGCTTTAACCCATTGATTAGAACATTAAACAAATAATGATTCTACAATATCCTTGGAACATCACTAACCATAATTTTTAATGTCTTTTTTAAGTCAATCTATACTCATTTATGATAGATATTATTTAAATACTAGGGAAAAGAAATTAATAAAATACACCTTGTTAAGGAAATTTCATTGAATTCATTTCAGAATAATTTGGAACTAAATTATATATTGATTAAAGTAACTTCTTCTTCATTCTCCGATCATCATAATATAATGTAAATACTACATGAAATATATATCACGGTGATTGTCATTATGGAAATGATCATTTAATGTTCAATGTCAGGAATACAGAACATATGAATCTTCATTACGTGGTTGTCCATATTTGAACGCATCCACATATTCATCATGGATGATCTTCTTGAACACATGTTCTTTGTAATTAAAATAATAGAGATATAACAATAATGGTATCTTCTTTACTTCTCGATCATGTGATAACAACGAACACTTATTTTAACATCATTAAATCTAATCCAATAGTCAAATAATTTTTAATTCCAATTGAATGATTAATCATAGATGGTGATATCTTCATTTAGGCTATCCATAATGGATATCCATCTGTCTTACATATGTTCTCCCTAATGAAAATTTATAACATTCAATTCCCAACATTGAAATCATAAATACTAATTATGAATTTGAAGTTGATAATGGGGGTATTATTATTCCTTAATGTGAAAGTAAAGGTTCATAGATTTTTCCCAACTGTGTTTATCCTTTAGATTTTTCATTTATTCATAAAACTATATTATTTCACCGAGAATCATCATACTCATTATTTATTCCATTTCTTGTTGTTTTAATTTTCTCTCCTCAAGATACTCTAAGGAACATATTACACTGGGTTCAATTTCCATCTTCTTTAGAAACTCTTACATGATTGAATTATGGTAGAGAAATATCATGGAGTTTGTTCAACCATGATTCACCTCACACATAGTAAATCATTATCATTAGAGTTGTTTTTTTACAACCTCTCTTAAAAATAAAAATCTTCATATGGGGTCTCCTCTTTTCCTTTTTCACTAGACCTTTTGTTCTTCTATATTCTTTTATATTTCAAATTCTATTTTACAAATTACAAGTAAATAATTTGGAATGTTTATAGATTATTTTTAGTTTCTATGTGGTTTTGTATGACTGAAATTATTAATATATGAAATTATAAAATTTTATCCGTTTTGGATCTTATTGGACTTTTTTGTACATTTTTTTTTCAATCTGACATTCATTCATATTGTTTTATAAGGGTCTCTCAATTGTCTTCTCTAATAGCTTCTTAGGATTATCCTAATTTCAAACATCAAAATTATCATATTCCTTTACCAAGGATTCATCTTCTTCCATTTACAACTTTCAAGGATATGTTTTCTTATATTTTTTTCATACATGTTTTCATGAGTAACCAATGTTTCTTTGCAAAATATTTTTACAACATGAATAAATTTTTAATGTTCATTGAATCATTTAGAACAAGAAAAAATCTTCATCGTATTTTAATATTTCTTCATTATAACTTTATCTACATGAAAATTTTATTTCATTTTGCATCTGTATTAACATAATTAGAACAAAATTATATTGTATAATGCTCAGTTCTATTTAAAATACAACCAATACCAAAAAAAATTGTTCTTAATTACCCAATTTCTTTCTATATAGAATTTAGAAACTTTAGAGAATTATATTTTTGGGATTTCTCCACCATTGTTTGAGATATTTTTAGGGAACTAAAATCCATAGTCTTATTAATCATGGACATTGTAGTAGGGTTATCATTATTTTTCTACATCTATACTGGAAAATATTTGGTTTTCATATATGAAATATCTATAAAAATATATTTAAGAAAAGTATTAAAATTATATTTGGAAAGAAACCCTATATTCAATTCTGATTTTGAATGATATTCTAATATTTATTCCACTTAATAATTTCCTTTATAACTTTGAAACCTCTTTTGTACAGACTACTCTACAAACATATCTTTTTTAATTACTTATATAGATATGGATTGAATTATTCTAAAATATTTTTCTCTGATCTGAAGAAATATATTTTTTATTTTTAGAATATTACCTTCACCATCAATCACATTTAATCTATGTTGACACTTATTCATCATTATTCAAACATCTTAAACATGATTTTTATTATTTTTAACACTTTTTGTATCAAGATCCTTGGTTTTATTATATTTAATATCAAATTGTAAATTTTTGACATTATTTTTGTTTTTTAATTTTTTTATAAATGCATGGATCTTATTATCAAATTATTCAATAGCCACATCCTTTTCATGGATTATATTAATCCATTATTCCTCATATCTAGGGTTCTTTTCATCAAGTTACATATTTTTTACATATGTGGATCTTGAATTTTAAGTGAGCCTTATCAAAGAAAAAACCTTTTCTTGAAAACACATCACCATGATACCGGGATCCTACCTAAAAAAATTAATATCATATTCTATTCATTAAAAAAATATCACGTATAATTGAGACATGTTCATTAAGAATCCCATGAAACAATTCTATTAATGAATCAATTGAGTAATCAATTTTCATGTCATCACTCCAAATAGATTGCAGATAAAATTTTAAAAAATTATAAATAATTACTATATAACTATTAATCACTTTAGTTTCTTTAACAAGTTATAGTATAATTAGTTTCCAACATATTTGTAGTTATATCTTTAACCTTTCATTTTCTCTCCAGAAGAGATATGAAATCTTTCGTATCCTGGTATGGATTACCTGAATCATTATATTCTCTAGAAAATTGGATAAAAATTTGTAATATTCCTTTATATTTATTTATCATATTTATTAAATCCTTAGAGAAGATAAATTATAATCATAAATGTATAGTTCTTCTCTAAATATATTCATCATTATAATTTAAGAAATAAAAAATATATTCATAAGCGAAAAACATCTACTATATGGAATATAATCATATATTAACCTATCCTATGATACTAATTCTTAGAATCCCTTTTGTAAATACACAATAATTAGAGGGGGTAAATCATTTTCGCTTTCATATTAGGTTAATTAAATCCTTATAATACCTTTGTATAATAGGAAATTTAAGACATGTATTATCATCTTCTCTGACCTTCATTTCATTGATCTGCACATTCAAAATGTTGATATGGTATTTAAAAGGTTAACCATTTAATTAAAAATGTAATTCCACAGTGTAATCATGAAATACTCAATGATCACATAGAAAACTATAAGGAGCTAGTAGTTATAGTGTGTTGACTTGAAAAAGTATTTGTAACACCTCGAGATTTTATGAAAAATATTATTTCAATTTCATTGAGGTGTTGTGTTTTACACTATACCAAAATTAGCTTGTTCTATATGCAACATCGTATTAGCTTTTATTATAAGAAAACACTATTCTTGGCTTCTGGTGCAGGCAAGAGAAACCTTCCTCAATAGTGTGTGTTGTACGAAATATTGAGTTTCACTAATCAATGATATATAGATATAATATTACTAAGAACTATCCCTTATGAATATTAGTAACTACATTTTTAGTTTTATGACATTGTAATATATCTTACACATTTTATAGAACATGGTATGAGAACAAAATATATATTTCATGTAAAATAAGTATTTTAAAAAAAATGAAGTTTTGTTGCCTTCTGATGACACACACACATTAATTCATGTTTTTGACATGTTTATTAGTTGAATTTGACAAAATAAAATTATTCTTTGGAATCAAGATATAAAAATTTAATTTGGATAAATTTTTGATATTTTTATGATATGTTTCTTATTTTGATGAATTGTTAAAATACGCTAAATTTTAAATAAAAACATCTTTTTTCATGAAGATAATTTATATAGTTAAATTATAATAACGAATGATTTTAAAGTATAAGTAGAATAGATTTTTACCATTTAATATAATTTAAGTCATTATAATTAGTTTTACATTCAATTCATAGGTAAAAACATTTCAATCTTGAACAATGTTTTAACTTTTAAAACCCGTTTTCTTAACAACAAGATTGATTTTAAATTAATTACTGAAACTTCTATATTTTTAATGTTGAAAAATGGATTCAATATTAGGTTTTAGTGGGTCCAAGTTATGTTAATAGGTTACTTCTATTATTTTTATATTATGAATAGTAACTACAGTAATTTTTATTTAGTACAGTTAATGGTAAATCGGGGAATTAAGTGTAAAAATAAGATTATAAGATTAACCTAACACCTGAAAAAAAATTATTGGATGAATAAAAGTCAACCTATATAACCTATGGGTCGTAATATATTCATTTCTGAGACTTTGGAACATAAAAATTATATAATTATTAATAAAACTATAGAGAAGTGACAACATGTCACTCTCTTGTATCTTATAAATGTAATAATTTTAATTTAGTGATAAACATCATAAAAATTAATACATGAATAATATCCAAGAAATAAAATAAAATTATCTACATAATTATAATTTATATATAATTTTTAGGGATTAGATAAGTATTATTAATTATGACACAATATTGATGTTGAAATAATTTTATTGATTGAAATATCAAATAAATGGATTTAAAAATATTAATATAAATATTATATAAACTAATTAATATTATCAAGAAATTTTGTAGATTAATACTATTTGTTAGTAATATATTAATATTTTTTTTTGATTATTTTCTCTGTGTGAAATTTATTTATATATAAATAATTGAATGGTGTCAAAATTGACACTATTGTTATTTTATAAAAATAACATATTATAAAATTGTTGAAAATTCAAAAAAAAATTAACAATTATAAATTAAAATTTATATGGTCTAAATTTTCATAAATTTTATAATTATGGAAAATCCAAAACACATATGTAATTATTTATAACAATTTAAAATTTGTAATATTATTATGACAATTAAAATTAAATAGATTAAATAAAGATAAATCAAGTGATAAGGTTTAAAATAAATACCCAAAATGTCTAAATTTTATTGGTTGAAAAGAGTAAAAACATATATCTTCTAATAATCGTATTTGAGTCGTTTTTTGATGTTTTTATGTGGTTTTTTAATTTATTATAAATTAATATTTCTTATTTTTCCAATGGTGCGCCTCTCCTCCCTTATAAAAGGGAACCTCCTCCCTCATCTCCTCACACCATTTTGATCCTTCATTCTCAGAAAAACCCTACCAAATTATCTTATCCACTTACCTAGAAACATAATAGAGGTCATGGACTTCTTCAAATACCCACTTTATTTACATAAGAGGAGGATTAGAAGAGGCGCGTTGAAGAAGAGGTAATATCCTTTACCGATTCTTTCAATTTTATTTCTTCTTCTACTTCCTCTTATTTATTAGTTTCATTATAAAATATTAAAATAAGTATCACTATTATACTGATATGTTATTATAAATATTAAACAAACCTATTTCACCTTCTATCCATGCTACGGAAAATGAAATCACCACGCGTGCGTACATTCAGAATATCGTCTCCACGCTGTGGTGTAAGCTGTTTTCCACCACCACCTTAACTTGATGGTATAATGGTGTAAATATTAACTATATATGATTATTATAACATGATAATATTTATGATAGATTCAATCATACTCTCCAATACTATACAATAATTTTGGGAACGATATCATCGCTCGTGCGTACATCCGGATTACCATCTCCACGATGCGATTAGATTTATTCTCCATGTTAACCATTCAAGGATGATTATAATGTATATATATAATAAATAACATTGAACTATATGACATAATAATTCTACTGGATATATATATATATATTTCATCTACTTACTTCCATTCAATTCAATAAATGAAAACAGTGTTCATGCGTACGTCCGTTCTACCGTCTCCATGAACAGTGTATTTCATTTCATTTATCAATATTACATATATATATATATATATATTGAATATATATGATATATAAATCATTTGTTACATTTTTTATGTAATTAAATTATGATATAAGTAATAATAATATCAAGAACAACAAGTCCAAACACATACGAAAAATGAAACGATTTTACCCAAAACACAGATTTAACATGAAATTGACAAATGAACGGATAATATTAAGAAAAAAAACAATCATATATGATATTATAAATATTTTTATGGTTATTTTTCAAGTTTATAATATGTTTAAACCCACTATATAAGAGTCTCGGACACATAGGGAAGAAATTAGACATAAGGTGAAGGAAAATATCGCAATTTTATTTTTATCTAAGGTTGTTTATACTTCAGAATTTACTGGGGGATATTTATCATCCACATCCATGATTCCAAAATATGTAAAATTATTTATATCCTACTACAATAGTTTAAATCCAATTTTACCTATTGGTTAATTTTTAGTAAATGATATGAAATGAATCATTTTTCATTTTCAGTACGAGCTACTTTATGACTTTTCCGGCCAAAGTCTGAGAAGAATGTTTTTTTAAACTTATATGGCATGAATGAATATTTTTTATTTCATAGAACATTATTTACATGAAGCATTTTTTACAATTTCTCAAGTGTATTTTCAATTAACTTTTTTTAGTTTAAATTTTTTTGACATGTTGAGAATGGAAAATGCTTTTTGAAGTACGAAGCATATTTTCCTCAAGAATGGATTTTAAGTGTTTTATCCAAACTATTTTCCATCTATGATTATATAGGGTTATATATATATCCCTATTATTACAATTATTTGATTATGTTATGATGGAATTATTTTTATGAAGTCCTTTTATCATATATGTATTATGTTATGATGACATGATGTTTAAGAATCCCATTTTTATTAAATGGGTGATGATATGATGTATGATTTATTATTTTGTGTCACACATAAGAATGGTTTCATTAGTAGATGGGTGGGACCTATATTCCCCTCCAATTCATTGGGTAAATATTTATATCTCATGAGATAGACATGGCTGGAACGACAAGTAAACCCGATTTAGTAACGGACTTTCTCCACTATGATGGTATTGGCAACAATGCCTTGTCTACTATGGAAATAATATCATGTGCATAATGGTTTCCATAATTACATGTTTTATTCACATGTTATTTTCATGATTCATGTTCCACTATGATATATTCCTTTCATACTGCCATGTTTTATGTTATTGCTCAAGATTTTGATATTTAAACATTATGTTCATGTTTTAAAATTCAAATGTATATGGTTTGTTTTATTTTATCCATGCTTACCCTTACTGAGAATTTGATCTCACCCTTTATATTTTTCCTTTTACAAAGGATTAAAAAAAGGTTTTAGGTAGAAAAATAAATAGGGAAAATCATTATGGGAGATGTTGAAAATCTTTCGCCATGACTAAAAGATGTTGTTCCATGTTTCCAAAGACACTAAACTATTATGGTCCTTGGGTGTCTATTTTTTTATGTAATAAGTATTCTGAAAAAGTAATTTAATGTCCATCTATGTCATGCTTGGGTCATTATAGTTGGTATCAGAGGAATTATTTAGTTTACATTTGGAAACTAGTATGCCAAATCTTTAGTGAAATCCCTAGAGATATTTCTAAGGTATGTCTAGGGATGTCCCTAAGTATAAGTATACATATAGGTTATAGTCCTAGAATTATGGTAAAGATGTTAGAATTAAACCTAAGAAGATTTATATTGAAGGTAAACCCCCTTTATTATGTTGTTTTCATAGCATGATTTTACCCTCTCACACTGTTCTTTTTGGGTTTCAGATGATAACTGGAACCCAAAGGAACCGTGTTGATCAATGTAATGGAAAATGAAATTATTATCCTCCAGAACAACCAAATTTAGTGGGATATGGAGTGAAAAATGTTATGTCTGTACTTTCACAAGCTATGAATCATTCTTGACTTCCAAGTGAGCAAAGAAAGAAACAATATTCTATTGAGTCCTTCATGAGGCATCATCCACCTTCATTCAGTGGGTCTTCTAATACACTTGTTGTTGAAAAATAGATCAATACCAATGAAAAGATATTTTATATACTTAGTTGTATAGAGCATGTAAAAGTCATTTTGGATGTTTACCGGTTAGAAGGTGAAGCAGACTTTTGGTGGACTCTAATTAAGAATAAAAGGCTCAAAGATGAAATCGAATCAATGGAATGGGACGAGTTCAAGATCATATTTTTCTGTAAGTACATCCCTCGTATTCTTAAAAACAATTACGGAAAAGGAGTTCCTTGAGCTTAAGAAAAAGGATGATGAATCTTTTGGTATATAAGAAGTGAATTTTATATGGCTTGCAAGGTATGCCTCTAGCTTTATCATCTAACCTATAAGTAATGTTGATCAATTTTTCAGTGGCTTAAAACCAAGTCTTCGAAGAGCAATATCTATAAGAGACTTCAGTAACTATGACAAAATTGTTCTTTTTGCTATCAAGGTAGAACTGAAAGTTGGTGTCACATATCCATCTCATGGTTTTTAATAGAAATGAAAGATGGAGTTCAAGAAAAAATCTCAAAACATTGGTGAAAAGAAGGTGAATATTTACTTATGCTAAAAGTGTGGAAAGAAGCATGGTGGAGATTGTATAAATGGTAATTGAATATGTTTAAAGTGTGTAAAAGAAGGTTTTCGAGTAGATGAGTGCCGATGTAATGTGAAAAAGGTTTCTAATGACATGAATAGAGAAAAGACTACAGAGAACGCTCCACAAACACTTCAATGCTAAAAGTGCAAGGAAATGGGGTATTATGCAAAACAATTACCTAATACAAGGGTTAATGATGATTGACATCAACAACCACTTAAGGAAAAAGAAAAGTAATGTCGCATGCGATCACTATTGGTGATGTTTTGTATAAAAACAATTTTGTGGAATGATTAATTGTTTATGTAATTGGATTCCAAAATAATGTTGTGGTATCCCATTTATAGTATCGTGGAATACTGGAATATCTATTTAGTCACTTATTGTGGTTTTCAATAAAATTATGGTACCAGTAACCCTGAAAAGTGATTGAAATATTTTTGGAAAGAAGGTAATATGGGCATAATGAAGGGATACTGAGAAAATAATATGTTTGATAGTATTCATGAGCTCATGACTGATAAAAGGACAATGTGATATCATGATTTGAGTAAATAGATTTTTTTTGGATTTTGGTATGTGTAAAGAGTTATCTTTTGATAGAATTAATGTTTTCAATAAGGTTAAATGGGTATTTATTTTTGGATAGAATAAATGATTAAGGTATTCACATGTTTGGAATGTGACCAACAAGATATATCATATGATAAATGATGGTATTCACATACTCAGTAGATGACATTTCTAGTAATCGTTTACTTTACAATATGAGATGGGATAAAAGTATTTTGGATAAGACTAAATGTTAGAATGGATTAAGTTGGACATAAGATTGTATTGTTTAAGGCTAGAATCGTTTTTCAATATTATTTCTGGAATGTTATAATGGTGAATTTTTAGAAAAAGGACAACATGCAGGATAGACTACAACCCGTTGCATCAGACAAGGTTGTGGTAATTCAACCCACAACTGAAGTCCAACATGCCTTTAACGCCTACCACTGGCAAACAGAAAGTCTCTGGTTATTAGAAATTAGTTTTATTTTATTAAGCGGTATGATAGTTGATGTATAGGTCCATTTTTTGAATCATATACGATTAATCTCACCATAGATGGACTTATGTATATTTAATAACTTTTTCTAACTTTTTAAGACAGATAAAATAATCTATCATTCGATTTCATGATCTGCTAACATTTCAAGAAGTACAAATTCAAAATCATTTCTATAAATAATTGATGAAGTGGAAATTGTTCATGGAACGATTTATGATGACATTACATTGAAATCATGTAAAAATTTATCCTTATGCAAAAATTACTCATCTTTAAGTAAATGATCTAGAAAACCAAAAATGTTATCCCAGTACCGTCATATTCAATGAATTAGATGGTACCGTAGAATATCACAAATTTATGGCTTTGTGATTGTTGTATTTTTCATATCCATGTTCTCAACCACTCTCCATCAGAAAATGATGGTCAGATTTCTCTTCCATATCCATATTTTTACCTATGTTCTCTTATGTGGAAACCCAGTGATGAGTTAATTTGGGTAAATGTTACATTTCCCATTATGTTTTGGTATTCCTATTTAAAATGTGGTTTTATATGAAAGGGACTTTCATGTAGTAAACCATTAATATCCTTGATGAATTTTGAGGGCAAAATTCATTTTAAGAGGGGTAGAATGTAACACCCCAAGATTTTATGAAAAATTTTATTTTAATTTCGTCGATGTCTTGTGTTTTACGCCACACCAAAATTATCTTGTCCTATACACAACACCGTATTAGCTTGTATTATATGCAAACACTATTCTTGGCTTGTGGTGCACGCAAGAGCAACCTTCCTCAATAGTGTGTGTTGTACGCAATTATAAGTTTCACTAAAAAATGATATATTGTAATAATATTACTATAAACTAGCCGTTAAGAATATTCATAACTAATTTTTTAATTTTATGATATTATAATTTATCTTACACATAATATATAACATGGTATGAGAACAAAATAAATTTTTTGGGTGAAATAAGTATTTTTCAGAAAATGCAGTTTTACCGCCTTTTGATGGAGAACCCACTTTAAATATTTTTTTGACATGTTAATAAGTTAAATTTGAAAAAATAAAATTCTTTTTTGGAATTGGGATATAAAAATTTACTTTGGATAAATTTTTTATATTTTTCTGAAATGTTTGTTATTTTGATGAATAGAAAAAATACGCTAAATTTTAATTCAAAACATATTTTTTCATCAAGATAATTTATATGGTTAAATTATAATATTGAATGTTATTAAAGTAAAAAATAATATATAATATTACCATTTAATATAATTTGTCTCATTAGTATTATGTTTAAATTGAATTCATAGGTAAAAAAATTTCAATTGTGAACAATGTTTTAACTTTAAAACCCGTTTTCTTAACAAAGAAATAAATTTTAAATTAATTACTACAACTTGTTTATTTTTAATTTATAAAAACAGATTCCATATTTGGTTTTAGTGAGTCCAAATTATGTTAATCGGTTACTTTTAATTTATTTTTTGATATTATAATAAGTAACTACGGTAATTTGTATTTACTATAGTTGAAGGTAAATTGGGTAATTAAGGGTAAAAATAAGATTATAAAATTAACCTAACACCTGAAAAAGTTTTATTGGATGAATAAAAGTTGACCCATATCATTTAAGGGTCGGAATAAATTCATTTCATGGACTTTGGACCATGAAAATTATATAATTATTATTAAAACCAATGAAAGTGACAACATGTCACTCTATAATATCTTATAAGTGTAATAATTTTAATTTAGTGATTATCTTCATAAACCATAGAACATGAATATTATACATAATGATAACAAAATTATCTACATAATGTGAATTTATTTATAATTTTTAGGTATTAAATAATTATCATTGATTATGACACAATAGTGATGATGAAATTATTTTTTGATTGAAATATCAAATAAATGGTTTTAAAAATATTAAAATAAATGTTATATGAACAAATTAATGTTCTCCAAAACTCTAATAGATAAATATGATATTTTAAGAATATATTAAATAGTTTGGTCTGATTATTTTCTTTGTTTGGATTTTATTTAATTACAAATAAATGAATAGTGTCAAAATTCACACTATTGTTATTTTATAAAAATAAAATATTATAATTTTTTTTAAAAATTATAAATTGAGATTTATATGGTATAAAATTTCAGAAGTTACCAATTATGGAAAATTCACAATACAAATGTAATTATTTATAACAATTTAAAATTTGGAATATTATTACCACAAATAAAATTAAATAGATTAAATAAGGATAAATCAAGTTGATAAGGTTTAAAATAAATTCCCAACATGTCTAAATTTTATTGGGTTATGATAATACAACCCTATAGAATCTATGATTATCATTGGAGTCATATGTAGAGGTTTTTAATTGGGTCTGAATTTATTATAAATTAACATTTCGGGTGTTTCCAAAGGTTCCCCTCTCTTCCCTTATAAAAGGGCACCTCCTCCCTCTCATCCTCACACAATATTGTGCCTTAAATCTCATAAAAACACATAAAATTTCACATATCCACTTTACTAGAAAAAAACTATAGGTCTTGGGCTTCTTCAAAGATCAACGTTAGTGCCATAAGAGTAGATTTAGAAGAGGCGCGTCGAAGAAGATGTAATATCCTTTACCGATTCTTTCGTAGTTAGTTATTATTCTAATTCCTCTTATTTATTGGTTTCGTTATAAATTAATAACATCAGTATATCTCATATAATTGTATGTTATTATAAATATCAAACAAACCTATTTCACCTTCTATCCATCCTATGGAAAATGAAATCACCACACGTGTGTACGCATGAAATACCATCTCCACACTGTGGTGTAATCTGGTTTCCATCACCACCTTACGTGGATGGGTATAATGGTGTAAATAGAAACTATATGTGATTATTATAACATGATACTACTTATGAGAGATTCTATCATCCTCTCCAATACAATCCATTAATTATGGGAAAAATATCATTGCTCGTGCGTACGTAAGGATTACCGTGTCCACGACGCGATGCGATTCATTCTCTATGTTAACAATTAAAGAATGATTATAAAGTATATATATAATAAATAATCCTGAAATATATGACATAATAATTCTACTATATATATAAATATATATTTCACTAACATACTTCCATTCAATTAAATAATGAAATGAAAATAGCATTCATGCGTACGTACGGTCTACCGTCTCTATGAACGGTGTATTTAATTTCATTTATTTTTCTATTATATATATATATATATATACATAATATATTCGATATATAAATAATTTTTTATATTCTGGATGTATGAAAATCATGATATAATTAGTAATAATATCAAGAACAATAATTCCAAACAAGTACGATAAATGAAATGATATTACCCAAAACGCGGCTTTAACATGAAATTAACAAATTAAAGGGAAAGATAAAGTCATAAGTTACTAATATATGATATTATAAATATTATTATGGGTATTTTATAAGTAAATAATTTTATTAAACCCATTATATATTTGTCTTGGACACTTATCAAAGAAATTGGACATAAGGTAAAGGAAAATCTACAATCTCATTTTTATCCGAGATTGTTTATACTTCAGAATTTACTGGGGATTATTTATCATCCACATCCATGATTCCAAAATATGTAATATTATTACTATCCTACTAAATTTTTTTAAATCCAATTTTACCTATTGGTGAATTTTTAGTAAAATATATTAAATTAATCTTTTGTCGTTTTCAGTACGTTATACATTTTGACTTTTCCGGCCAAAGAATTAGAAGAATGTTTTTTTAACATATACGACATGAATGGATTTTTATTATTTCATAGAACATTATTTCCATGATGCTTCCTTTACAAGTTTTCATGTTTATTTTCAATTAACTTCTTTTAGTTTAAAATTGAATGACATTTTGAGAATGGAAAAATGTTTTGGAAGTAGAAATGATATTTTCTTTAAGAATACAGTTCAGGTGTTTTATCAAAATTATTTTCCATGTAATATAATATAGGGTTATGTTTCTATCACTATTATTACATTGATTTTAATATTTTATGATGGAATTATTTTAATGATATAATTTTATATTATATAGATTATTTTATGATGTCTTGATGTTTAAGAATCATATTTTTATTACATGGGTGATGCAATGATGTATGATTTTTTATTTTGTGGCAGACATAAGAATGGTTTTATTATGAGATGTGTGGGACCTATTTTTCCCTCCAATGCATTAGGTAAATAATTGTATCTCATGAGATAGACCTGGCTGGAATGACAAGTAAACATGGATTGTTAATGGACATTGTCCACTATGATGGTCTTGTCAACAATGCCTTGGCTACTATGGAAATCAAATCATGTTCTTAATGGTTTCCATAATTACATGTTTTGTTCCCATGTTATTTTATCATGATTGATGTTCCAATATGATATATTCCTTACCTACTTCCATGTTTTATGTCATTTCTCAATATGTTGATTTTTAATCATTATGTTCATATTTTTTAAATTCAAATGTATATGGTTTGTGTTATTTTCTCCATGCTTACCCTTACTGGGAATTTGAGCTCACCCTTTATATGTTTACTTTTCCCTATGATTTATAGAAAGGTTTTAGGTAAGAAAATAAATAGGGAATACCTTTGTGGGTGATTTTGATGATCTTTCACATTGACGAGAAGATGTTGTTTTGAGTTTGCAAAGACACTAAACTATTACAGTCCTTGGTTGACTATTTATGTTATGTAATAAGTATTCTGCAAAAGTAAGGTAATATTCATATATGTAAAGCTTGGGTATCTATAGTATTTATCCTTAAGTGTTTTACACATCAATTGTGTGGGGGATATTGAAATATAGTTCCTATTTATAATGGTTATATAATGGTCCAACATGCATCTTCCCTATAGATATTTATAATAATCATATCAAAAATATTTGAATTAGTCATGTATTTTGTAATATCAATAGTTTCCTTCACTAGATGTGACTTCTCTTGAATTCCATAGCATTACTTCATTAATTATTTCGTCCTATTTTATTGGTGAGTTCTCTACACCATGAAAGTACATTATTCCTTCTATTATTATTTTCTTTTATTGACTAAAAGTATTTTCTTTCTCTTTATAAACTGGACTACACAGAGCCTTATTCTTCTTGTGAATTTCATAGAAAATTTGGCCACTTATTCTAATTTTTCATCAAAGGATACTAAAAAACTAACTCTTATCCTCTTCTCCATTCTTTATATAAAAAATGTTTCCTATAAAAAAGATATGCATAGTAAATTCGTCATTTATCTCTCTCATTCCAAATTCTCTATGATTTTTCTTCATCAAACATTTTATCAACACTAATTATTAGTCTACTATTTTTCATGGACGCTCAATAATTCATCAAGATATCACGATGTTTGTTATTCTCTCTCTGGTCTCATAGAGTATACTTTATAAGAAAACATATGCTAAATATCCATTAATCTTTTCTTTTTCAACCTACCATATATATTATGATACTTAGTAGGGTCAGTCAATTATTATCTTTTTTATATATTCACAATATAGTATGAAAAAATAATTGTAATTATAATGTTTTATGGAAATTATAATCCTCCAAGATCATCTGTAACCACTTTCAGTAAAATACAAATTAATCGAGCTTTCTGTATTTTTTATTTCATTAGTACTATTCAAATATTATTTAAAGATATGACAAAATACAAAATACATTCATTTTCATTTCTTTTTTTGCTATGTGAAAATAGAACAAACTCATCACTCCAAACAATTTGTCTATCTAGACTATATTCGAGCCTAAAAATTAAATATAATTAACCAGTGGTCATGTATTATTTTTTCAAAGAGAATGGCTCATGAATCATAATTCGTCTTCTTAGAGTCTTTTTTATTATTCATGTAATAACTATTTTTATTTACTCTCATCAATTTTTGGACTAACATTTCTCTAAATTTATTAATGTGTGATCTATTTGTTCATGTTAGTAATCCTTAAATTGATCATCATCAACCATGAATCATCAAATACCATTTCTATTCTTCTCATTCTCTATTTTTCAATCATCATGATATTTTTTTCTGATATATCCACATTCCAGAACAAATCAATTTTCATCGAATTAATAACCAATATTGTTCTCCTCATATTTATTCATATATGTAGTTACAACTAAATTTTTTTGTCTTCATACTCAGCTTTGAGACTTACCAACCATCTCATTTTCTTGTAGTATGTATCAAGATGGGCCAATATCATGATATGATTCTATGATTATCAGTGTACAATGAATCATCATATTTCAACAAATTTTCATGAATGTAAGAGATAATGAAATCATATATGTTTAAATCTAATAAGGTTCTTACTCATGAAAGGTCCATGTATATTGTTAATTCTAAAATTCTAGGAATTTTTATGATAGATTTTAATGGAAGCTATATGATCATAATGTTCCCATATTATCCACTTTGTGGTCTTACATATGGTTGATTGTGTAGTTTCTAAACCTACCATATGGATCCATGGTCACTTGACCTATTATCCATTTCCATTGTCATACGACCTACCATTTAGGAGATATGTAACAATTCTTTTCATGGGTATATATTTATTCATGATCCAGGTTCTCATTTAATCATGTAATCACATTCCCACAAAACATTCACCTAATATGTAAATCTCATAATAATTCATTGCCTTTATTTAATAATTATATTGAAGAAGAATATATACCACACACATTCGATATTGGTTCTTCATGTGGTCAGTACATCACCATGATTTCAAACTTCTTGTGATTTCTCTAGATTTACTAATGAATACTCATTACATGAAAGCTCACTTCATGGATTATTATTCTATAGAAACTTCTCCCATGAAAGATTAGTTATATATAAGAATAAGGGAAAAAAACTCTTCTAAAAAACTCCACTCTTATATCTGACAGAGCTACAATATCCATCAACACGTGAGATAATTTTCGTGAATAACAATAAATAAATCATGACATGTATTGATCATAGAGATAAATTATCTATGGGAATCTACCAAAAATGAAATAAAATTATTCCCCAAAAATGCTTAGAACTATATTTTTCAGTACAACAAGAAACATCCAACATTGCTTCCATGATATTTAATAAGCATGAAGTTACATATTATGTTTATCTATTCATAAACAAGGTTCAACATTAAATCATAATGACATCTCTCTTTCAAAAATATAATTAATAAAGTGTTCTAAACTATCACTACATACCATATTCCATATACTCTTACTCATTAAAAAATGAATTCTTTTTTGATCTCAAGTAATGTGAATCAGAAAAGAAGATAAAATCCACTAAAATAGTTTAGAACAGATATAAACAGAGCGAAAATACTCGATAGTGAAATAAATAGAGAAAGGTTACCAGTACACTATTTTCCATTCCCATGAGTACCAAATATGATGATAAATAGTTGAATCCAAAAAACAACAAAAGAGAAAGATCCTAGAAAAAGATAAAAAAAAAAGTTTATGTGTCTCCTGCGTACTAAATTAATGGGCATCCCCCTCTCTATTTTTCATTTTAGAAAACATTTTATACATTTTTTTTCTATTTTTTTCCTTATAATTGTTCATGGTGCGAACTGTATGTTAAATCCATGACCTATAAAAAATGGGAGACCCCCCAACCCCACCCCCTCATGTTTATCTCTTTCACACCGTGACATATAGTTTCATCGTGTTAATTAAAAGAGACTAGTATGATTTTCCAAAAATGATCCATGGGTCACTCCTGACCCCCAAAACATTTTAAAATAGATAAAATATCCATAAGATAGAAACACTATGATATTCTATCTCTTAAAATGACGTTTGAGGCTTTATAATCTCTCCATAATATTATATATCATCCTAGGTTATTCCATCCCAACATTTACCCATCCACACATCCATCATGAGAATCAATCTCTAAAAAATCCTAAAAAATGAGATGACATAGAATACATCAATCACCTTTCAAAAAATCCCAGACTAACCCACTTACGGAATATAGATAAATAATTTCTTCTATGGGAACTCACCATCATAGGAATTGCCTACCTGGTCACTTCCCAACCCAATTTCCCAGATTCTTTGATGGCTCCAAACCAATCATCATCCCATAAAACAAACCTACTAACAAACATGCACTATAACCCCCACATAAAAATATATTTTTATCTCAAAATCATATCATAAATGATTTCAATAAATTCCTTCTTTACTATTGATGATCACACAAAACATGCATCAAACTAATTGCCTATAAAAGTCCTACATCACTTCTAATTCTAATATAAATCCTGCATCACACACAATACCCAAAAATATACTGTCACTAGGTTGATTAAATTTTCAGACATGCACTTAATTAAAAAGTACAAATCTTAAAAAAATCAAAATCTCTATTCACATGCTCAAAGAATACCTCTTACTATCATTCACTCCATAACATTCTATATATATATGTGTGTATATATATATATTGTTGACCGCATGATATAGTCTCAAATCCCAATTATCTAATTCTTATCCTCCATATAGTTCCATACTAACTATTGACCACTTCTCCCACTACTGGGTATCTCTCTCTGTACCACATTTATCACATGTAGTTGGATCACAGCTACCATATCCTGGTCCTAGTTGCAATCCAACAAAAAAATCATTGAATATATCCTAATATATGACTCCCAAAAATATATAAGGTTATTTAGAAAACCTCTCCAAATTTTCCCATTTAGCTGCATGACTAATAATACTTTAGTTTCTAACCACACAAATCACAAATATTCCATGTCAACCAAAACTAAAAACATACCATTGATGATTTACTCTATGGTGAAAACCTTGAGTCTTGACTCTATCAACCATGTTGGGTCTCCTTGTATCCCCAATTCCAGTAACTTATAGCCACACTTCATGTCTATAACTTAACCACTATTCATATTTGTATAGTCTCATTAATCAAGATCATCATAGAAATTAATTACTAATTCCCTACATACAAACCTGAGGAAAATCTATGTATTTTCAACAAAAATCAGATAGAATATCAAAACCCATCCTCAAACAATCAAACCAAGGATATTTCATACCCTCCCATAGTCTCTCTAAAAAAAATAGTGCTATGAACCTCCAAAATAAATCATTACTAAGTCATCAGCATTTTATAAGATCATAAACTAACATTCTTTATCCTCTATTACTTTTTTATGAAAAAATTTCTTGAAAAACATTCCCTCGAAGTACTCCCACATCATCCCCTCATTCATGTCAGCCTTTAAAAGTGAATCCCACCATTTATTTGATAGTACCCTAAGAATATATTTTCCCAACATAGTGTCATGTTATGAATGGATACATACCTACTTATTTCTCCTGAAACACACCACAGGTTAGATAAAACCCAATAAACATTTAATGCAAGAGTAAATATATAGGTTTCATGAAAATAAAACTACTTTTTCACCTCAGAAATAGTCTGGTTCTTTATAAATAGTTTCTCCTTTTAGAAATAATTCAACACAATCCCCAAATTATATTTAATTCCTTACTTTTTTTATAATATATGAGAGTATAGTTTATAAATAATACCAAAAAATAATATTGATAATTTTTAAATACACTATTATTTAGATCAATGAAGATGGTTTGGGAATTGGTACATCCCAATGGCATCATAATAAATTCACAAAGTTTATACCACATACAACAGGTTGTCTTGGGTATAATATACCTTTTGACACTTAACTAGTGATATATTAATTGGAGATTAATATTTGAAAATTATTTATCTCTACATATTTGATCAAACAAATCATCAATATAGGGTATATATAGTTTTTATCTATATTGATATTGTTATGTTTCTGATAATTAATAAAAAGATGCATTGCCCCATTCATCATTATTAATAAAATGAAATGTTTCATGACATGGTGATGTAATAGTGTGTATAAATCCATTTTATAGATTCTCTAGTATTTTAGTCTTAAAATCATGTAACTCAATTTTGGCCACTCAATAAGGATTATTTGAAATATGTGTATCACCATTGGTGACTTCTTTTAAAAAAAGCACCATCACTATTTCTGGGGAAACTAGGAAACTATTCAATAATTACATAAATATATACCTAAATAATATTTATATATTCAACGTTGAGCCTCTATCCAACCATTTTATTAAAAAATTACACATAATATGTATTAAGACCCAAATAATTGATGAAATTCCCATTATATTATCTTGTTCATATTCACATCGATGAATGATCATATGATGATTCAGAATATCAATTCTGACATAGATTATTCAAATATTGATATAGGTTATATAGGGGAGGAGAGTCATTATATTCCCAAAATTGTATCAAATTCATTAAATATGAGAAGATAATGATTTTAAGGAATCACATACCCATAATCACTTATCAGACCAGAGCAATGAGTATAGGATGAAATCATCAAACCATTTTGTGTTTCCCTCATATATCAATAACAAACCCTTAATCTTGTGATATGAAACACACACTAAATTCCTCAAATATAAATGGGTGGATAATAACAAAATAAAATAATTCATTTTTAGTTTTAGAGACGTTGATGAGTATAACTTTCACAATATCAATTTCATATCCAAATTTCATAGTTTTGATTATATAAGCCTTCACTCATTCTTTAGTTGCGGAGTTTTCAGATGTATATTGTTATCACTAAGCCATAGTTTGGTATAATTTTTACCATATTTATCATACTCTTTAGAATAATAACATTTATGTGTGGGCGGTATATTCATCCTATCATTATTTTCAACCATATCACCCCCGCATTTATTTATTTGGTGAAATTATCATCCACACTTGAAGAATTTACCTATACCTTAAAGTAAATTTTGGCTATTCTTCTTCCAACATTTTTTTCATAAATAAAAATTAATTTTATTTCCACCATGGGTTTTATTATATGAAATTACATGATAATATATTATTCATTTCGTTCCAAAACCATGAAAATAGTAAAATTCTCTACACTCCATTTTTTCCTTGAGGGAAGATAAATTCATTTATTCAAAACTACAAAAGTATCTAATATACAATTCAATTCAGATACATGGCTTATTATTCAATACCAAATAACTGTAAATTATTATTTTTTATTGAGATAAGATAAATAGTAAATTTAATTCTTGAAATATATTCTAAAAAACCCTTAATTTTCTTATCACATTGTACCCTTAGAATAAATTCAAACTTATAAACCTTCTTCATAACATAGGAAAATTGAAGAATAAGAAAAAGTGAGTTCAAATTATTAGTGAGGATAAACATGGGACATTTCAATCATTGATCATAAGTGACCGTATTCCAATACTAATCGTTTAGGAACATGATCATAATATAGATGTTCATACCCAACATGTCAGAAAACATAAAACTTTATCGAATAAGGCTTTTCTATAATAAAATACATGAATCATAAGAGTATTAAAACATCAATAATGAAATATAATCTATAAGGGAATATCATGTAAATTTATAATATGTTTTTGGAATTTTCATGAATATCAAAATGAAAGGTCAAGTCAACTGTCCATGTAATTTCTCAGATAATAGGCTTTGGCTAACCACCAGTCCACCTTCTAGGGCTTTGGATACTTTCCTATGTATTCTCTTGGAAATGGGATAGTCGGTCTTGTACCCATTAATGTCATGAGATATCAAACCTTGGTTAATTAATTTCAATTATTTAATGGATCCACCCGTCATTTAATAATAAATAATTTATATATATTCCAAAAAAATATAATATCATTCATCTTTCCTTATTAGTATAACTAACATTTGAGAAAGAAATAAGATTCTTGAAACACAATTAAAACCCAGTTATCATAATCCATACATGAAATGTAACTAAATAATATCATATGATCATATCCTAAGTGAATAAAAAGGTATTTAATAGAAATTTACATAGTTGAAAAATATTATTTCAAAATAATTTTAAATATGATATTAAATATAATAATAAAGGACACATTTTTTTGAACATTAAAAACTAATAACTAATAATAAATGGGAATTTAATTATATTTGTAAAATAATGAAAACATGTATAGTAATAATCATAATGAATAATGTACATGATGATAGAATATCTATCCATACAATGAACATTGAAATAACATTTTTTTCACACTTTTGAAAAGAAATTCAAAAATTACCCATTAAGAAAATGAAAAAAATATTTTATTTAAAAAATTTCTAAAAATAGAAAAATATATTATAAAAATAGGTATAGAAATCATTTAATATTTTTTAATAACATTCATAAAATAATTTATAAAAACATAGAGATGGAGGAAAAATCATCCCAACCAAAAAAAGAGAAATATTGTTGGATATTCTTAAAAATATACTTTCATTATATTTTATTATCAAATAATTGGAAATATAAATATTACCTTAAAACCCCATAAATAAACATATGATATAAAATGTAATAGGTAAAATGAGATATAAAACATATAATCTACCAAATGAAAATTGAAACATAAACAAACCTGATAAAAGTGATATTGTGACATAAACCCTTACCACAAGTCCCCACTTTCTTCGTATTAAATTTAAATTCCTATAAAATACATATATACTTATAATAAATATATCCAAAAATATATTTTTACCTATTAAAAAATATATCATTCACTTAAAATCTATAATTACACATTTAATAAAAATCCTTTAATATAATCAATATCTAGGTGTTAAATATTTTGTTTTCCATATATGTTTTGGTTTGGGGAATCTATCCCTTACACCTTTTCCATTGTTAAATAATATAAATACTCTCAAAAATTTATTTAATAGAACATTTATTCATGAAATAAACTTTTATAATCATCCATGTAAGGTAGATATGAAAATGAGTTAAATCACTTTGTAGAGGAAGTAGTTTGCACATATGCGAGGACGACATTTAAATTTTTTAATGGATATAAATAAAGGGAGGATAACAATAATATATATTTATATAATAATAAATATATCATATATATTCATTTAATATTTTTATATAACCATCCATGTATGGCGCCAAGGAAAAACAAAATACATCGCTTCATGGAGGTGGTATTACGCACATTCAAACAAGCAATTTTCTCATTTTTTATTGAATTAAATGGGTGTATAAAATTATTATTAAATAAACATAATGAATTTAGGTACATTAAAAATACTTATTTCATTATATATTGATGGTTCTAATATATTTTTAATGAATTATAACAAAGGATATGAATTAACAAATTCTGTTAAGAATTATACTTCCTCCTTTGATTTCATTCTCTAGATTACACATTAAACATTATTGGATTGGTCTTTTGGTAATACCATGACATATAAGAATTGTTTAGGAAAACTTTTTAGTGTTTTGGATAGATATGTTTTGTGGTTACTTTCATAAAGTGTTTGGGTAAGTGGGAATAGGAAGTAACCTTTAATAAATTATGGGAGTGAAACCTTTAGAAAAACCATTAACATTAAATTAATTTAAACTCACCTTCATGGGAAAGTAGTACCAAATGAGAATATTTTTAATTATAAGGTTATTACAGGTATAAATAAACAAATTCAGATAAAGATATATCTTTTTATCTATTATAATTATTATCCTTTATTTTAATCCCTATAAACCAATTTTAACCCTTACAATGACAACTCATCATTACAAAATGGTCAATTTTTTTACGAAAAAATTGTAATTTGACATTATTAAAAAAACATTTACATGATCATTATAAATATTGAATCCATTTTATCATCTTATGTTTCTTATATTGGTGTAAACGCATTCTAATATCTTAACACTAAATGGGTAAAATCCATTTAAAAAAGGTATCTTTATGATTGATTTTTTTTATTATCATTAATTTTATTGAAATAACAATTACGTGAATGTGTATTTATTTTTGTAATATATGTTTGTCATATTTAATTTAAATAAAATTTATATAAATTGTATTTCTATTTATTAATAAAAAATGTATTTAAAATATAAAAAATAGATTTTCCAAAAATATCTCATTTTTCTATAAAATGACTTTTTATTTATTCATAACCAATAGATAATCAATGTATTAATGTTAACTAATCATTATATATATATAAAATAATTTTCCTAAATTTTAATACACTACATAAGAGTAATTTTGTTTTAAATAAAATTTATCTAATCAGACAATTTTTATAAATAAAACATTTATGTTTGATAAATAATTATTTTCTTATTATTCATTGTCATTTCACAACCATTTCACAGATGTAATTAATTTATTTTATTAATTATATTTAAAATTTATCAATAAATATTATTTATATCATTATTTAAATGTGTTAAATATTAAAAATATATATAATTTAATAGAACATTTAGAAAAATGTCATGAATTTATCATATTTCATTAAGTTAATTTTCACCTTACTAGAATGTCATTTATTTAATAAATTTAATTTAATTATCAAATAATTTGTTTCATTATATATTTAAATATATCATTCTTCACATAAATTTATTTTTTTGTGGTTTAAAAGATATCAAATATATGAAATTTATGAAAGATAAATTTTTCGAAAATATCTAGGTAATTTAATATATTTAGGACAATAAGAATAATTCTTCGGAAAAATTTGAAGAACATATAGAAACCAAAACATATGGTGAAAATTTGGATTCTTATTATTCCATTGATAAATAGTTTTATCACGAAGGTTATAAATAGATGTTTAAGATGTTAAATTAGCATGTAAAGGTAGAAAATGTTATTTTAAATAGGACTATTCTCGTTCAAACTAGAAGTCTGAGATGTGAGAATCAATTGTTTTAATTTCTAAGAATGATCTAAATTATAAGGTCGAAGAAATAAATTATGATGAATGGATTAAATATATGAATGAGGTATTTGGCTAAGTAAAGAAAAATGTAACTTGGTATATTGTATCCTATCCAAATTACCAAAATTTTATTAGGACCTAGTATGGGTTTAGAAATAAATTTAATCATAGTGGAGATGTCACAAGGGAAAAGTACATGCAAGTTTTCCATGTTATCTTTCAATTTTAGTTGGTTAAGATTGAAAAAACCTTTACACTGATTGAAATATTAGATGTTATAATTGTGTTCTTAGTAGTTACAAGGCATACCAATTATAAAATCTATTATATGAGTATCAAATATTCATTATTTAATGGTGAATAGAAAAAACTGTACATTGAGAAGTCTAATGATTTTTTAATTTATAATGATGGTATTTTGGTATGATAGCTAAATAACTATTTATATGGTTTTAATTATCACCTAGATCCAAGTATTCTAAGTTGTATTGCTGCTTGAAAGGCAAGTATTTTATAAAATGAAATATAGGAATAAATTGTTATATGACATAAATTTATATTGGTACTATAATTGTCATTTTATATATTGATGAAAGTATTTTTTATTTTTATTGAGCGAGTAAAATCAAAGAGTTTTCTATATATGTAAAAAAAATTGTAAAAATTTCTATACTGGGAAAATCGAGATGTTTTTTAGGATTGAAAGAGATGTATTAAGAAAATATTTTTTTCTATCCCAAGAGATTTATACAATAAGTGTATTGAAATATATTAAGGTGTATGAATCAAATAAAGAATCCAAAACTATAGAAGTTATTATAAGGATTTCACAATATTTTGATAATGAGATAATAAATCAAAATAAATTTAGAATATTGGTTATAGGATTACATTACATCACTACATCTACACAATATATTTATTATTTATGTGCTAAATATAAAATTAATCCTACAGAATGAAATTTTATGGCTTCTTAAATAGTATTTAAATATTTAAATTGTATTTTGATATATGGTAACATATACATAAAAATAAATACCCAAAATATACCAAGTTATCTTGATTCAAGTTGGTAAAGGTATTTTTTTGATAAAAATATCGAATTTAGGAAGAATTTTTCTCCTTGTAGAACCTTGTGTTATTTGAAACATTAAGAAGAAAAAATATTTTTCCTTGAATACCATAGAAAATAAATGGTAGAATGTACTATTAATATTATTGAACAAAATGCAATAAAAAATAATTTTTAGAGATTTTGTTTTTAAGCATAAAAATGGAGTTACACCACTATAAATGAGAATATTTATTCCTAAGTAATTAGGTATAATATTCTTAATCAAGTATATATTATTTATTTTAAAACCAATTTTAAATGTTGATTGGTAATTTGAAATTACTTGATTTAAAGAAAAGTAATGGTAGTTTTCCAAAAATCATTATTTTCATTGTTAACTCAAAATTCATTTTTATAAAAAACCCAAAACAAATTAATCATAAAATATTATTACATGATTAATTGAAAAATTATGTCCATTTATTCATGTTAAATTTCTAATATAGGAAAAATGTATTTATAAAATTCATTAAAAAAATTCAATAAATACGTTTTTTGAAAAAGAAATGTGTTTTTGAACCATAAAATGAATATATTCTCATTCGTATCCAAATACCCATAATTTAATGACTGTTGAAAAAAAAATTAATAAATAATATAGTTAATAGATTAATATCATTGTTAAAGAAGGATTAATATAATCAATTAAAATAAAAAAAAATTGTTCAAAATAATAGAATTATGAAAAATATATATTTTACCTTCAAAGAATTTTATCTTTATTTCAAATAAATTGATAATAAATATAATATTTAATATTAATGTTATTAAAAAAATATAAAAAAATATTTTTAATATTATAATTACTAATCATACACACCATACCAAGGGCTAGGTTATAACGATTATATATAAATAATAATAAATCTATAGTATATAATGATTTCTTTAAGATCAATATTTTGTATCCAAAATGGAATAGAAAATTTTTTTAACGGAATAAATTGTATAAAATTAGGTTGTAACTAGATTCTTCCCCAATTTAATGAAATTATTTACTCAAAATTTTATCTTATATGACTAAAAGTGTATAAAATTTGTATTAAAAAGAAAATCCAAGGAGAGGAACTTAAAAGATACGATCATAAAAGGAGAAAAGTTTTTAATATTTAATAATACCTTTATTGAAACCGAATAGTTAAAATAGAAAAAACTAGAATTTTCAATATAAAATATAAAAAATATAATGGTCACCTTGAATAATACATAATTAATTTCCCACATTAGAACACGGGTGGGATGTTAAAATATGGACATGGGGGAGAAAAGTAACATCTAATGAATGATATGGAGTTTAATGGAACATGATTCTGATAAAGATAATGACATAAAACCATATATCAATTATGTATATTTTGTGCCATCAATTCAACATAAATGAAGCTAAAAAGATAACATTTTTATTTTAGGACCCTTTTTAAAAATTTAGGGATTGTTTTACTATCAAGATAGAGGGAATGAGAAAATATACTTATGTAATTCCATTCCATTTCATAATAACAATTTCATACATTGGTTTTTATTCAATCAATTTACACTTATAACTCATATATTAATCAAAGAGATGAATATTAAAGAAGAAATTTTCATGGTTGATCCACTAAAATTAACTTTTAACAAGATCCAAAAAATGTGAAAAATTATTTCTGATATTTATATCCATTGACAAAAACAAAATATCATTTTAGATGGATAAGATAACATCAAATATTAATAAACCATAAATTTAAGAAATACTCCATTTATCTCAAAATACTCAACAACAAAAAAGAATGTTCAATTATAAAAAAAGAAATAAATAACCAAAAATAATACTATTCAGAATATTCTTTCAAAAATATGAAACAAAAAAATTAGATAGATTTATTCAAAAATTATTCAGTAATAAACTTAAAATATTTCTGCAGACAATTTTTATTAGTCATCAAGTTATGTTCCAAAAAGTATAACCATAAAATTAAATTTATATCCTCAAATATAATATCATTCTTCCAAAAATTACTATCAAACTTAATTACATGTTAAACACAGTAGGTATTTTAAACTAACCAAATATCCTTCAAGATATAATTAATCACCTAGAAATTGCAATTACATAATGCCTCAAAATGGGTATCTATACATTAGAGATTATGATTATTCATAATCTTATTAACCATTATATAAGATGTTACTACATCAAAACTCTTAAAAAATATTGGTAAACACTTCAATAATTTTACTTTCTTCATGACCATTTAGCTACAATTTTATATCTTATTTACAAATATGAAATTCTTTGAAAAAATTATAAATTATGTCTAAATATTAATCAATATTAATATATTAATATATCCTAATTTAGTCACAAGTATCTCATACCTTTTAAATATAGATAATCATTCATTATAATCCCATTTTTCAAGATTCATACCCTATTATCTATCATACTGGTTCTATACAATGTCAAAATGTGTCAAAATATTTCCTAGGTTTCAATGATTATTTTATCCATTCCCATTTATTATATCTTTATTAAAATGTATGTTCAAATAGATTGAAATATATAAAAAATCCTTAATTTATAAAATATATCTTTGATACATCATCTAGAATATGTCTCTTATAATACTTTAGGATGATGTTTTACTAAATTTTCACAAATAACGCTTTGTTTTTACAATAATAAAAAATTAAGTGAAATAAACATGACTTCGGAAGGTCACCCAACATTTTATCTGATTAGAGGGTTATAAGTACTTTTTAAAATCCATCCATTTTAAAAACGTGATAATATCCAATAAGGTATTTTCCAAAATGATATTAATGAGATATTTGTTTTTTAAAAACATTATGAAATTAATTTCATTTTTTTAATGATATTGAAGAAAATAATATCATGGGATACATTAAAATTTTTTTTCAGGTATGTTGAACATTTTATAAGGGATTTAAATTAGATGAGAGTTATTTTTAAATTATTATTTCACTTTAATCCTTTATAAGATAAACTTGGTTTGTGTTTGAATTCTACCCATCCATATTGAAAAAGATTGTGTTTCTTGATATAAGAAATTTGTTAGTGAAAAACAAATAACTTATTAGATAAATTATATTAAAAAATAAATAAATTTTAGTATACTATCATGTGGATGTGCTAATCAAAGACACCTTTCCCTTAGTCTTGGGAATTTATCATTCACCAAAAGTTCATAAAAGGATACCTTAATTTTTGTAAAATTATACATCTTATGTTAATAAAAAAATAACCATAATTTGTATTACCAAACTAACCATTAATGTTATATAATACTTATAAATTATGATCCCAAGTCAATATATTAACCAAAGATGTTTTCTCCTAAAAAATAATAACCTCTCATGTGATTTAAACCATTCATTTGATAAAAACTATAACACCAAGTAACATAAAAATCTAATAGTTACAATATTTATTATAAGGGTTACAATTTTTATGTTTAAAGTAGCCCTAGGTTTATAGATTTTTTGAATTTGGTAAAACATTAGTTAATAAAGTGGAAAATTCCATATTGTATCCATTTTCCCAAAAAATTATCTCTTTATAAAGACACACTTAGTTAATTCATGGTAACACCCATATCAAGAAATCTCACTTAATTATAATTTCTACACATCCTTAATCCCTTTAAAATACCTTTTAAAACATGGGATGAGTATAACAAATCTCATTAATTGATATAAAATAATGTAATTTCAGTCCATTTGTAAAATTGAGAAATCTATATGAAGGTTTAAATTTTTCACAATTAAAATTTCTCTTCATATATTTTATTAATATTATATGAAAACATCTTTATTTATTATTATATTTCATAAAAACTTACATATGAAATCATAAAGGAAAAAATCAAAATCATAATAATTTTTTTGAATATATAAAAACTCATGAATACCATTTTTTGAAAAAAATCCTTTCACTATTACTTGAAGAAAATCATAATTTTCCTTAAACACAAAAGTTAAATTTCATAACTTTTTATGTTAAAATATTAAATTTACAAATTATCACAACAACATAATGTAGGTATCATGGGAAAGTATCCGTACAATCACCGTTTTAATAACCCTTATAACGGAATCACCTAACTATATAATTCTCATATCTCATAAGAGTAAGCCATCACCAGAAAACTCTGCCACATTACCCAATGTAATAGAGAGTTGTATCCAGTTTTCCCATCATAAGAGCTATATCACGATCACCCATAATTAATATAAAATGTACAAGAACAACAAAATTAATAAAATATAAATATATTTCACTATAATCAAAACCCCCATTTTATTTGGCATTCAATCCAATATGTTATTACCAATTCACTTATCTGATGATGAGGATAAAAAGGTTTTCCTATGTAAAAGCATATAAAAAAATCTAGGAATACTTATAGAAATATTTCCATTTAAAATACCTATAGAAACTTTTTTATTAATATTCATAATTATAAATGGTTGTATTGGTGGGAAAAAGTGGTGAAGTTGTATTTTTAATTTTTTTTATAATTTGGTAAAAAACATAAAAATGAATTATATGATAAATTTTTAAAAGTATAATTTTTTAAAAAAAAATTTAATAAAAGATATATTTTTTTGGAAATTTTTTATGTATAAATAATAACATTAATTAAACATTTTGAATAATATGGATAGATAGGAGATATATTTGAAAGGAATACTTTAAAATATGGTTTAATGAAAAATCATATAACTTAAACCCCATCTAGATTCATATGTTCTTTAAATCTAGATAATATCATTATACAGATATATAAAATCCTAATAAAAATGTTAAAAATGATTAAATTATTATTATTCAGTTTATTTTTTTTTTCCGTGACTTATTTAGTTAGAAAAAATATATAAGTTTACATTGGACATTTCTGGGGTCGTTTGATTTATAACATCAAAACAACATCAGTCGGCTGACCAGTATCAAAGGGTTATAACTATATTAAATGAATAATAATAAAAGTGTTTGTATTTTTCAAAATTATAAATTATATAAACTTTTAAAACCAACCATGTAAGTCAGTATTAAAAAATTAACCATGTTGTTTCATGAAGATGATAGTTCATACATGTGCATTAAAGACATTTTCTTTTTTCTTATCGGTAGAAAATAGATAAATTATATAATATATTATATTTCAAGAATAATAAATTTTTTATAAATTTCATATTTAATCATTAGTTCCACACTTATAACTAAACATGTAAGGTGGAGATGATAAATTAATCACATTGTTTCATAAAGGTGGTGTTACATACATACACATGAGTGACATTATCAATTTCTTATGAATAGAACGGGTGACAAGGAAAGTAATATATTATCTTTATATTATCATAATAATTCCATAAATAGCAGATATACTAATTATTTCAATCATTTTAACCATTCATATAATCTAGTAATGAAAAAAATACACATCGTTTCATGGATGCGGTAGTCTACATGTACACATACGTGATGTTTTAATTTCCTTCATAATTGAAAATTATATTAAAATGGGATACAATTTTATCATAATAATATTTAAATATACAATGGATACTAGTTTTTTTATAAAATTTTGGTTTATAAATATTTTAAGGAGGTTATAGGAGAAATAAAATTGAAATATACCATTAAATAGATATACATTGTCCTTGGATATCTTTAATTGGATTAAACTATAATCCTTCTAAATTTGGTTTTCCATAAGGCCAAGAAAAATATTTTATGGGGTACATCTTATGAATATATTTTTTATTTTATTATCCAAATTATAGAGTTCAAAATGTTTGACGAATTGAAGATATATGGTTCCCATTTATAAGTGATGGGAGTGGAAAACATTTAATTTTTCAAAACATTTAAATATTACATGTCTTAATAATTCGAGTGTAGCTCCAAAATTATCCTATTTAAAAGACTAAGTGATATGTTTTTAATTAACATCATCCAATAAGATTTAACTTGAAGTTATTTGGTATTATCACAAAGTATTATCCTTAATTATCATTATTTATCATTTTCCATGGTGACACATTTTTACCATGGTTACAATTCAAAATGGATAAAAATGAAATTGATCACACTAATAAATTTTAACATCCTAATTAAAAATATGTAATATATTTTACAAGATTCAAATTTTTTATGTGGGGAAATAATAAATATAAATCCAAAAAAAACCAATTTTTATAAAAAAATTTACTTTTAAGAAAAGAAAATAAACATATAACAAAAAAATATAATATTGAATATTATAGAAATATTTATATTTTATTTAATAAAATTTATCTTATGTAACATTGTAATAAAATAAAAAATAGAATGGGTGTAACATATCATTATGCTTTTATGGTAATCCTTTTTTCATGATTTGTTTATCATCCTTATTAGGGTACCTTTGTGGGTTTCTTAGAGATAGATAAACATTTCTTGGGAATATGAACAAAAGATTGGGGATGTGTGTTTTTTTAATTAATGGAGTTCTAGAATAAATTATCTACGTTATTTTTGGGGTTATTCTAGAGTTTAGGGAATGTCCAAGGTGGTTTTGAGTTTTTTTTTCTAAAATCTGTTATTTTCATTCCCTACTTGGCTTTAAAAATTCTTGTAAACTAGTTACACACTATGTATTAGTTTCTGGAAATATAACATGAATTTGGTTCTGGGTGTGATAGGGTTAAATTCCATTAAAAGGGTTTCCTTAATTTTATGTTAAAAGTGTGAATTTTAATTAAAGGAGACATTTGTTTCAAAATAATTGGGTTCTATGAATTACATGATGTGTGATGGGATTACACACCATATAAATCATAAATGATATGTTTTTAGAGAAAAATTTGAGTGAATTTAATTTAATTTAACCATGAAGCCTTTTTATCTCAACCAAGAGCTCCCCATTCAATTTTTGAGATCTCTTCTCCTTTCATATCACTCATTCAACAATCAAATATCAGGGTTGCCAAAGTGTTCCTCATTAGGTATGTGTTCTTTTATTCCTTCAATTTTATAAATCGTGAAAATGATGTAGGACACATTTAGGATTCAGATTCATGATTCGAAAATTCTTTCTATGGTTATTTTCTATCATTTTTATATTCATTATTTTGTTAAGGATTATTTTGTGGCATGAAATCATTATTCTCAAAGCTGTCCAGGTTTGTGCTATTTGAAGAATATGTTTTTATATAACAGGTTAATTAAATGAATTTCATTACATTCATGATATATTAAATTTTTTCATAAAATTGAGTTGATTTATTGTTTCATTTGATTTATTACAATGATAAGTTATTTTAATGGTGTTTTCCATGAAAATGGTTTTTTATTTCAGAAATGCATTTTCCAAACCCCGAAGAAGTTCTATTTACATCTAAAAAAATATTTATAAAGAGAGAGAATGATTTTGAAATTTAATTTTAAAAGAATGGAACAATGGGAAACATGGATTTGTTAGACAATATATATAGGAAATCCTATTGTGTGTGGAAGAAATAGTGATTGTTTTTGTGATTTCAAAAGACTGTGGTCAAACATGATATCAGTTTGAACTAATGCTTGGCCTGATTTTGGTATCTCTTTATGCCTACTGTGTAATTTCCCATAGGCTAGATCCAAAATGATATGATTATTTTCCATTTATATATTTTTATCTCATGATGTTTTTATCAGTTATTATTGTTAACATGTTTTATACAATTTTGTATCACAATGCATCACATGCTGTTTTTATATCATAGATTGTTGATCACGTGTTTTATATAGGGGTTTAGTATATGGATATCCATGATGATGTTTGATGGATATCTTTTTACCTATTTTCATTATTATTCATGCATATATATTACTTATTTTATCACTTCTTCTTGAAATAAGTTTGAATTTTAGAATATCCAAGGCATCTATGAAACACGAAGGGAAAATTGTTTACAAATGAGTATGGATTTATGAAAATTATTTTTAAAACTTTTTTTGTTTTAAAATATTAAACTACTATTTTCCTAATATTAGACACTGAATAGACACTATGGTGGTATCCTACTAGGTTTAGTTCCCACACAATACTTTTTCATTTTGGGCGATTATAGATGTTTTATCACAAAATTCAGGTGATGGTAATAATATTTTGTGGCATGATTAATTCTTTTATTTTCATTTCCAGTTGTTCGAGCTGGTTAGAGGTGTTTTTTCTCACCCTACATTTTTATATAATTTTTTTGTGATTTTTTTTGGGCATCAGGTAGTTCAGGTTGAAGCCTGACTTAATTTTTTTAGTTCTTATTTAAAAAATGCATATTTTGGCCTTGACTATGTCCATGGCACCATGGTCGGTGCCACACGACCACACCTGGGTAAGTGTGTGACCTCACCTAGTATACCACACGCCCTGCCCAGAGTTTAAGGCTATCAAAAAAAATGTAGTGAATAGTTAAATGGAAATAAAATAAAAAACCGAAGTCTAATAAAAATTTATGGAATTATTTTAATGATGATAAAAATAATATTGTTTGAAGATTTTATTATTAATATTAATATTGCTAATAATTTAAATTTTAATATGTTCTCATTAATATTATAATAATTAATATCGTTTTTAATATTATATTATGTTACTATAACATTATTATAAATTTTTCATTGAAATATTCATATTGAGATTTCAGATGAGTCCTAGTTGAATTTTGAGTTTTTGTCGATAAATGAGTTTTTATGGCTTGACAACGTCTGATGCTTGGGAAAAACATGATTTGGAAACTGTGCAGCTTCACCTCGGCCACCATGTGACCTTTTGTTGTTCAATTAATTAAATAAAATTAATAAATAAATAAATACAATTAAAAGTGTGATAAAATAAAAATAAGATTAAATTAAAAAAATGGTAATTAACATTAATGAATTTTTCTAATGGTGATAATAATAACATTATATTTGGGTATATAATTATTTTTATCACTATTGTTAAAGATAAAAACATTATTAAGTTATTATTATTATTATTGGTTTTGTTTTTAGTTTTATTTTTATTTATTTATTTATTTCCTTTTGATGTCTGGGTTTCACCCTCTCCCCCTCCATTTCGGCACACCCCTACCTCAACCCATACTCTGGTCTTGACCTACCTCCTTTGTTTCTCCATGTTGTGCACATCCTCCCACGGCTGGCCAACTCCGTCCCCCTTCTCTTGCTCCCTTCCATATTTGTGCCAACCATCTCAATGTCTTCCCTAGACACCCTCCATCGTGCTCAAATCCATCCTACTCGGGTCGTGCTTCTCTGACATAGAAACCATCCCTGTCGCATCACCCCCGCCTTCCATCCAGCAGCCTCACGAGCTTCGACTCTCCCACTGGTTCCTTTCCCTCCTTCCTTGTGAGAAACCCCACCAGTTTAATCTCTTTTCCTTATTCTTTTTTTCTTGAGTTCTTGGTTGTATAGCAGGAATGTGTCCATTTTTGGGGTTAATTTTGAATCATTCGTTTTGTTTTAATTCTTGTTTTGGGTCAAATTATGTTCATTGTTGTGAGAATGTGGTGAAAATATGTTCTAAAATCATTTTCTAAAAGATTCACTAAGTGAGGTAGGAGGTTCCATGTTAAACCATTATTTTATGAATTAACATTCATATTAAATTAATTTAGTATATTTCATTATTAATTGTTTTAGCAAGAATCTAGTTTTTTATTAATGTTTGATATATATATGTGACAGAGGTGTGTTTTTGGTGAAAACCCATGTTGAACTATTTATTATAATTTTATAAACTATAAAGATTATGTTTTGGTTTAACATCAATGTGCGTTGAGTCATAGAGGAATATTTGGTTGGATTTTTAGTACATTGAGTCATGCAGCATATTTTTCAAATTGTTTCATAAATTTTCTTATGGTTTGATCAAAATTGGGAACAGTCTTTCAAAATATGAAGTTGATTTATTTTATTGTTCATTTGAAACAGATAATGTTTTAAAAAGAATTATTTTGTTATGAAATTGTTTTTTAGAATCAATTTTCATGTGGAAGAAGGTTATTCTACAAATAAGCGTTATTTGATAAATCAAATTGATTATTTAATTAATGTAGCATAATTATTAATTTTTCAGTATGCTGCAAATTTGATTCTATTTGAAATTTATTTTTACAAAACATTTCAGTGGTGTTTATGTGAAATGTGAGTTTGTTTCTCTATAAAAACCCATATTATGCTATTTATCAGTGTTTTAGGAACTATTTATTTTGTTTTTTCAATGTAAAATAGCTACAATGTGGGATTTTGGTGTGGAATCATGATGAATTATTTCATAAAATAAGTTTTTAGTGCGTCCTTGGGGTTTAACGTCTTGTGACACATTTTTCAAATTTCTATAAAAACATTATTGGTGTCTGTTTAATTGTAAAACTGTTTTCATGAAAATTTAAATTGGTTTAATTGATGGTGTAAGTGATTCATATTCATTTCTAAAAGTATTTTGGTGTGTGATTAATTCAAAATGGGCATCTTGAGTGTGTTTTTTGGTGTAAATCTGAGTGATACTCTTTTAGAATTGTTTTATAAAAATTTTAAAGGGTTTATCGAATTATATCAATGGTGTGAAACATGCATGGACAAGGTTTTGGTGTGCATAATATTTCAAAATAGCACTTGGGTGTGAATATTGTGGTTTTGTGTGTGTAAGTACCCTATTTAGATTTTACGCATAAATGTGACATGTGACACGACCATGAGAAGTTGGAGGTGTAAATGGTATTTTTGCATGAGTGGTGTTTTTTCTTGGCTTGTTTAGGTGATGTACACCCTTTATGAACTTGAAATTTGTTTGAGTGAAAGCGGGAATCCTAGTTAGCTAGGATGGTGGAATAGACTAGTGGGATAGTTATCTGAGGGTTTCCTTCGGCCCTGTTTCACTAAGCATGATCAATGACTATAACACTAACTAAACATATTAATGACTAAGAGTCATTTGTTCTATGCCACATTTTTTGAGTGTCTTTGTTTAAAAACTATGTTTTCTGAGGGTTATTGTTTTTAAAACACATTTCACCAAGACATTAGTATCAAGGGACCCATGATAGCTAACACCCACAAGGTCTCTCCTATATTTGGTGCACCTTATTTACATTTCGATCAGCGGTGTAACACTTGGGTAATCTTAAAAGTAACAGTTTGTGGGTGTTTTAATTTAAATTTTTTTATTTAAAATTATTTTCATTGAAAAACCTTCCAACATTTACATTCTTTTTATTTATTTACCTATAAAATATTTTTTACATTTAATGGTTAAGCGTGGAATCTTTTTTCTTTCAGTGGAATCCTACTGGACCTATTCCTCACAACCTACATACACCATTGATAGTATGCAGAACTTTTTCTTTGTGTCTTCTTGGTTGAGGTATCATTCTTAGTAATGGTGGTTCTGGTTTTTTATATTTTTCTCATGTTTTTTGTTGTTGGTAGCTTGAGGATGTTTTTATTCATGTTTCAAAGAGGATGGAATTGGAGTTTTAGTTTTTTATTTTTGTTGTAGTTCACTTTGGGTTTTTAGTTGAATTATGTCTTTAAATCTATTTATAGTTTAATGGCATGTTTGGTTGTTTGTTTCTAGTTTGAGTTTATTTATCTTGATAGTGTTTTTTTTGTTTATTATTTTTGGTAAATTTTGTACATGTATTGTTTTCGATACATGGGAACTTCTGCTAGCTCATGGGGATTGGGAACACCCTTTAGGCCATGTCATGGACCAGGTCAGGTATCAGGTTGGATGGCGACCCGATTGGTTCATGAAATGATTATAGGTCATAAAGATATTTGTGTTATTTTATGATTCAAACATTTATACATTGGATGGATTGGATTATATTTTATTGTTTTTTGTATCTCATTTGTTTCTTATTTTTACTCTAGTTGTATGTTTTATTTAGGTTATATACAAGACTTATTTTGGTTATCCTATTGTACATATTTATGGGATTGTCCATAATTTTTGGATTCTATAAATATCTCATGTTGGTTCATTAAAAAATAGAATCATAGGTATTCTTTACCAAAATTTTGTTTAAACATCTTAAGTCTTGTTGTTTTTCTTTGGTAAATAAGAGTTAAGACTATAATAATTATAATTGTAATTACAGAAATTCAGATTGTGCAGCTCACTTATGTTATTGAACCCAAGTCACCATGAGTGTTTAGATACTTTTACTTGGTTTTAGACTTTGAGATTATTGTAATTATAATGAACTATTGGTTAAATTTATTTAAATTGTCCCATTCCTTTTTAAGTACAACCTTCCTTTGGTCAAATTCATAATTCCGTGAAAATATTGTTATTTTATAGAATAGGTTTGAATTATAAAAGTGGTCTAAATATTTTTAAACGTGCTGATGATCTAATGGATTTTTTACTTGTTTATTATATAATTCCTCTAGGAATAGATTTCACAAATTTGAGAAATGAAGCTAAGATATAGGTTCTATAAGTGAATCCTCTTGAGAACTATTACTTTGTTGAAGATGTAATTTGTACTATTCACAATAATGGTGAAGTGGGTGCTGATAACTTTGGATCTGAATAGGATCATGGCTCTAAATTTACAAAGAATCATCCAATAGTCATCCATGGTGATAAGGAAACCGAATATTTCAAGGAGTTTTTTTGAGAGAATTGTGAGGATCTTCAAGTTCTTGAATACTTCTGATGACTCTAAGGTGGGTTTTAATTCATACATTCTTGATGATCTGGGAAAGAGATTATGAGACTCTATTTTTCAGGCTATCTATCATGGGGATATTACCTTAGAATATTTTTATAAAATTCGTAATATAATGTTTTACCTTGATAAATCCCATGTGGTGAGGAATCGAGAGTTTTTAACCTTGCATTAAGGATAACGTATCATTATTTGGTATTCCATATATTTTTCTATGCTAGTGCATCTGGAACTGAAGCATGTCACGAATGATTACATAAAGGATCATATGTTTGATATGGGATTGAGGTATAATATTAAGTCGATGTTGATTATATTATTCCTTATAACCATTATCGATAAAGATTACAATTAAAATTTGGGTGAGGAAGATAAAACTAGAAGGATAGTTATGGGTGGACCGTCATTCGGTTCAGTTGTTAGCCACAATGTATCATGTGGCCATAAAAGGGAATAATAGAGTGTTTAGTTCAACTAATTATTGTTTTGAAGGTATTTGTCAGTGTAGTAGTAGGTTTTATACTATCAATGTGTAAGGTGAGGTCAGACCAAGACTAACTGTGTGGTGGTTCAAAAAACTTTTCATCTTTGTGGATGATATATCCGTCTAAAACCTTTTGGTGACCTGATATTCCAGGGAAGTAAGGAATGATCTACATTCCCCATGTGCTTTCAGGTTTGTTCATATGCTCCCAAGGGTGGTGGGTCAAATTCTTAGGCTAATGGGGATGCTCAAGTGTCTATTAAATCTTGTGGAGGTGCTGATACTAGATATATTTATTCATAGAAGTATGCACTAGAGGAATATGAAGCAGGGTATGCTACAGTCAGAGGTACAATGTTTATTTCACCTTTTATAGTTCTATATTTGTATGATATAGGTGATACTTGTTATTTTATATCTTCAAATCCAATTATCATATTTGGATTGAATTTGGAGATTATTTCATACATTTTTTATTTTTAAAAACATTTAGAAAAGGGGTTTGAACAAGGTTTCAAGTATCCCATTTGTCGGATAATGATAACAGACGAAGTGGTGAAGTTGGAAATCTTAATTCTTGACAATGAAATATTCTTCTTGATTATTGGCTTTGATTGTATGATCATCATTAAGGATCATATATATTGTTATCACTTTAGGGTTCATTTTTTATCTACCAATAGGGTCACTCGGGTTTTTCAGGGTGACAATGAATATTTAATATAATGGTAGGCCATATTTTTCATTCAATTATTGTAATGTTGTGATAGTTTTATAAGATGTTTCTTGATGATGTGGACCATTGTATGGGATGTTAGCTACCTGTAGTGGTGTGTTCATTCCCAAAGGTATCTTTATATACCTTTTATATTTTTCTTCCCTAGATGTAGGTTGAGTTTACTATTGACCAACTCCTTTCTAAGATGACCATTTCTATGCCATATTACCATATAGAACCTACAATGTTGGAGGATGTTAATGACTATCTTGAGTGTTTAGAGTTAAAGGGATTTACTTATCCTTGTGTTCCAATGTGGGCTTCACCATTCCTCTTTTATAAGAGAGAAGACGGGACCCTTGGACATTGTATTGACTATAAAATGTTAAATTATGATACCATTAACAATAAATATCCCTTTCCTAGGATTAAAGATCTCTTTGATCTATTTAGAGGGGATCATTGGTTTTATATGTTGGAATTGTGGTCAGGGTACCAATAGTAGATATTACATGACGATTATATACCTTTGATTGTGCTTAGAAGTCGATATAGGAATATAATGTTTTTGTTTATTCCATTTGTTCTAAATAATTATCATATGATGTTTATGGATTTTATGAACATGATATTTCATCATTTCTTGGACACTTTTTCTAGATTTCATGGATGTTAATTTGGATTAATCCAAATCAGATAAAGAGCATAAGGTCCATTTGGAAATCATTATTATAACTGTTATGGAACATATTCTATATGGTAGGCTTTCTAAATGTTATTTCCTATCTAGAAAGTTAATTTTTTTGGGAAAGTGACATCTAAAGGGGAGTATTAGTTTATCCTAAAAATGTACAAGTATTTTTATCCTAGGAGTATCCTAGAAATTTGTTTGATACCTATAGATTTTGGGGTTTCTCTATTTACTATATATGGTATATTCATAATTTCACCACACTATAATCATTTATGAAAACATTAAAACATAAGGGTTTAATTTTTGAATGGAATTAAAAAATTTGGATATATTTAGAGGAGATAATAATGAGATTGAATTTATCATTAGATTTGATTATTCTAGAACCTTTTCTTGGTTATGATGTTTTCTACAATGATTATGGTACATGTTTGGTATGTTTATTAATGAAGTGTAAATTTGTGATGGACTATGCCTCTCAACAATTATTCCCCCCTGAGAGTGATTATCCTACCTAGGATATTGAGTTGGAATCAGTTCACATGAACTTGATATGTGGAATCGCTGAATATTTGGGATCGTTTTATAATATATTCTTATAATTGGTTCCTAAAATATATATTCACTCATAAGGATATTAACCCGTTACAATGATATTGGGTGGATTATATTAAGACTCTTTATTTTCATATTGACTTTACTCTTTGGATAGAAAATGCGGATACTAATGAATTGTCAAGGAATTTACCAACACAAGTAATGAAGAAATACATTGGATATTTTACCATAATATGTTTTTTGATGAGATGATCATGGGAGTGGAATAGGTGAATGTAAAAGTGATCCTAACATTGATGAAATTTAGCTCATTTTTTATGAGTGGGTTCATCTTGAGGAGGTGACATACATCAAATTCCAATTCTTGGGTAAAATCCTTCATGGTGGGGAGACCTTGGATAAGTGGTCATAGTCACCTAGTGAATCATTATAATTCTGTAGTAGGTTGGTTGTTTCTTTTTTCCTGAGGCCTGAGTTAATGTATAGTGAAAATAATTATTATACGTTTATGAGTATGGTTACTATCAAGATGTATCATGATTTGAGATGTTTATATTGGTCGAAAGGGATGAGATAGTAAATTCTGGATTTTGTATCGTGGTGCCTTTCTTATATGAGAATTAAGGTAGAACTTCAGAGATCTACTTTTCTTTTAAAACCCTTACCCATTCTTGTATGAATGTGGGATGATATTTTAATGGATTTCATTATTTATTTACCATGTAATCATAGTGAGAAGTGTGTGATTTGGGTTATCATTGGTAGAATTATAAAATCAATGCATTTATTATCGATAAAGAAGATAGTTAATGTGGAATATTTTAGGGACTTGTAGGTATAAGAGATTGTAAGGCTTCATGGGGTTCGATATGATGTATTTTTTTTGAAAAATATATTAGGATCAAATCAAGGTTTTGGAATATTTTATAGGTTTCGATGGGTTCCCATATGAAATTTATCACAACTTATCATTCACATGCATATAGATAAAAAAAGGGATATCCATGTTCTTTTAGATATGATTCATTCTTGTGTGATTGATATTTGATGATCTTGGGAAAATAATTTAAATACGAAGAGTTTTCCTATAAAAATAGTTTTTAGGCCTTTATTAAGAAGGTTCACATTGATTCTTTGTATGGAAGTCCATATAGATCTCGTTTAAACTGGGAAGAGTGTAGAGGGTCATCCATGGTAAGGAATAGTCTTGTTTAGGAGAAAATAGAGACATTTTAGTTGATTCGTATGAGATAAATCATGGTACTGAGTTGTCATAAATATTGTGTAAACTATCAATAGTATCCACTATAGTTGGTGGTTAGTGATCAAGTATTTCTCAGTGTTTGACCTTACATGGGATATTGTTAGTTGGACAAGAAGTGTATGTTAGCATCGTTGTTTGGGAGTACATTGAGATACTTTTATGATTGGGGAAGGTGTCCTATCAATTAGAATTAGTATCATGTTTTAGTTCTATCTATTACATGTTTCGTGTTTCGTGTTTTCTGATAGAGGAAGTATATACAATATCCTTACCAAGTGATTAGATTAAAGAATGTATATGTTTTTCCTTTCACCACTATAGTTAAACAGTCAGTTCAAAATATTGATATCCATGATAAGGTATTGTATGTTAAAATAATCTTATAGTCCGGGTATAGTGGCAATTAATATGAGATAGCCAGGAGTTGTGGGAGTAGGAATCATTGATGAGGAAGCCATGGTATTCTCTTTTTGTGGATCTAAGAACCTAAGGAATCCGTGGGGATGGAAATAATTTTAGATGGGGATATTGTAACACCCCATTATGATTTTCAAGTACACCCTTATTTTTTATGTTTTTATCATCATTATTTGGGGTTTTTTTAGGATTCTCGGGGATGGAGGGACTTTACTAGGAAAAATTAATTTATATTCTGATATGGATGTGTATTTTAATTAATGGAATATTTTTATAAATGTGTTATTTTCATTATAGGGTTCCCCCTGAGTTTGGAGAATGTCTAATCTAGTTTGTATTATTTTTCTGAAATATGTTGTTTTTGGCATCTGTATGATTTTTAGTCCTTATATAATCTGTTTACACATTATGTATTAGTCTTTGGGTAATGTTTTCAAATATAGTTTAGGGTGTGCGTGTTTTACATAACATGAAAATGTTGTACATTGTGTAATGGTCGAATATTATATTTTGATAATGTTTAATGTGTTTTTTAATGTTTTGGGTTTTTCTGATTACATGACATGTAATGGGATTACATAACCTATAAATATCACAAGTTTTGGGTTTTATTTAACTATACAAGTGAATCTAATATTATAAAACCATGAAACATCTCTCTATTGATCCATAGATCACCTTGGGTGATTTTTGATATCGTCTCTCCTTCTAGATTTCTTGTTTGATGATCGACAATTAAAGTCGATGAAGTGAAATTATATTAGAATGTCTTACTTTTTTTTATTATAATGTATTCAAAAACAATGTTAGACAATATTAATTATCAAATTAATGATCAGAGAGTGTTTTAAATTTATCCTTTTCATTTTATTCTTATTTCTTCTCTTTTCAATGTTGTTATTATGGTTTCTAATTATAATTATCTAATGCGACTATGTTTATATTGTTTTGAGGAATTTGTTTCTTTAGAATATCTTTATTCCGTTATTTCATTATTGTTTTTGATAAATTAATTTTTTTCTCATTGAATTGATGTTAATTTTGGATTAAATATATTAACTGTAAATATAAATTTTTAAAAATGATTTTTCTTTGAAAATTAAATATTCTGTGTCTCAAAAATGGATTCTTCAAATTATGAAGTGGTTTGGATTGACTTTGAAAAATGTTTTTTAAATTTGGAGAATTGTTTTTAAATGATCTTTATCAATATTTACACTTTTTGTACCTTGGATACATCCGATATAAACATATGCCACTGTATTATAGGTGGTACAACTAGTGGTTGTTTTATTGATATCGACAGACTGTGGAAGGACTTGATATAGGTTTTATCCAATGTTTTTTTTGGGTTTAGGTCTTCATATATTTCTAGTACATATTTTCCCATAGTCTATAGCCTAAATGATAGTTTTCTATTTCATTTATGTAATTTTATCATGTGATTATTTTTATCATGGATTATTACTCACATGTTTTATAAGAGGCTGTAGAAAATGGCTACACATGATGGTTTTTATCAGGGATTTTTTATCACATGTTTTTTATGTTATATCACATGTATTTGAGTGACTTCATTTCATAGATATTATTTTACTTTAAAATTATATGATGCAAAGATATATATTCCTGGTCTTATCACTTCTACTTGTTAGATTTTTTTATTTGAGAATATGAAACAGTTTTATGAAAACTGAAGGTATAATGATTTGAAAATCGGGTTGTACTTATAAAAATTAATTATAAAATTGTTTATATTTTAAAATATATAACTATTTCATTGATAATATAAGAACTTGTTTATAATTTGTGGTGGTATACTAATATACATTGTTATCACACATATTTTTTTTGTGGTTGTAGATGTTGTATTGAAGGATTTAGGTAAGGAGAATGGAATCTTATGTTATATTGTGTTATCTTGTTGTTAATTCCTATGGATTGAGTTAATTTTGATGTAAATATTGGACATTAGAATACTTTTGGTCTAATAATATTTATACCTTTTTGGTTTGTATGGTTTGGTATGGATTATATGATTTTTATTTTTCCTTATTTGTTTATTATTTTTATTTGGATTATATATCTATATTTGTTATATAAAATAGTTTTTTGTTACCATTTTATACATCTTTATGTGATGGGGTGTCTTCGGTGGATTTTCTAGTTGACCCTGGTTGGTCTACTATATTGGTTCTTATATAGTGATTGATCTAAATAAATAAAATGAACGTTTTTTTGAAATATATAATTTGTTAAATTCAATCAAAAATAAAACATTCTAGAGAAATCGAAAAAAATCATCCTTTGACTATTATTAAATTTCGATTTCAGAAACAATTTCTATATTTCCAAATATAATTTCCAAATGTGGTAGAATTTATCTTTAATGTTCACACAAAAAATGAAATAAAAATAAATTTTGTAAAAAATTTATTTTAAAATCATAAAATGGAATTATTATTATTCATTTCTAAATAACCATAATTTATTAAATCATAATTCATTATATATAATATATAACTAATTAATTTCAAAAAAATAATTATCACAATGTGATTAATTTAATCGGTTAAAATAAAAAATATATTGGGGAAAACGATTTTTCTGATAAATAGCTCTTTTACCTTCAAATGATTTTATCTTTAATTACAACCATTGGATAAGGAATCTAAATTTTTTTAGTATATTTACAATGTAAAAAAATTATAATTCTATTTTTTAATATTTTTATTCATATTCATTTGATCCAAACCATGGTAAAGGTCATTACACACATATTTGAATAATAATATTTATGTAGTATAAAATGGTTTTTTAAGCTCAATATTTCTTATACCAAATACAATAAAATTTATATTTTAGAAGAAAATAAAGTCTATAATATTTATATTTTATAATAAATATGTACATGTAAAGAAAACTATATTAATATGAAGAAATAAAAAATAATGTGTATTGAAACACTCATTAGAATTTATTTTTTCTCTCCTCGAATGTCTCTACGGCCTTCATTTTTTATTGATTTTGATAATTCACCTTTCAAGGGGTGAGGTGGAACCCTTACAAGGCCCATAGGTGAAAGTATTACATGGAATGTAGGCCTTAGAGGAATTCTGTGCCCGTAGGCTTCAAAGATTACATACAACACAGACTAAGTACTTGGAACTGCTCCTCCCCAGCATCTTCATCGTGAAATCATCTCTCCACCTTCGCATGGCTGTTCGTCTTGGAATTCTTATGCTTGCACAGGCTTGTCCTGATGGCAGGTGCCATACCCTCTCATTCTTGTAATCTGTTTAGCTTCGGCTATTTGATGGGATTCATATATTATAAGGGGACATGATTGAATAATTTCTTGAAAATTTATTTTAAGGTTAATTAATTTTATATAAAATTAAACCCTTATATATTTAGAATAGCTTTTTATTCAAGTTCTACCCACCAAATCAAATCTACAAAATTAACTTGAAAGAGATTCATGATAAAATAAATTTTCATTCTTGATGGTTTGAAAAATTATAATTTTTATATACATATAGTGATAATAAATTTTAAAATTAATATTTTACTCTATTTAATATTCTACTGAGTTATATTTACATGTTATTACATGAAATATTTGTTCTAATTGACTCATGGATCAGTTATTGTGGTTAAAAAAATTAACATGAGATGAGAAAATAAGGGGAAAATGTTACTTAAAAATGTGAAAATGATTTTTATTTTCGTGAATTATATGATAATATTTAAATTTTAATTATTATATGAAATTTATATTTGTTAAATATTGTTTCTTAGTGTTGAGAAAATATGTGATTTGTAGTTATGAGTGCTTAATTTTCATAAGTTTTTACTGTATATCAATGAATTAAATACCTAGAAATTAACTAATTAGAATTAATAATAAAAATGATAACATTCGGATTTTAATTAATTTAATATTTTCCAAATTATTTTTGACTAACCATATTTATTTTGAGTGTAAAATTGAATTTGGATCAAATACATGTGATTACATTTAGTTTTTTGTGATTAAAATGAAACCATTCCATTTTTTGTAGGAGTTACTCAAATTTAAATTTTTTACATCTGTGTAACTCAAATTGGGAGATTACTTCTAAGATTAAATTAGCCAAAATAATAATTGTTTTATAAAATATATCATGGTATACAAGTACATTGGATTATACAAGTCACTATCTATGACACAATTCACCATGTTAGATTAACTCCCCCAAGTAAGAAATTATGTAAGTGTAACCCTTGTCGTTACATAACAATATTTTATTTAGTAACAAATTCAAAAGGATTCATTTGATAAACCCAATGTATAATTATAAATCATATTAAAATAAAATCCTATGCACATTATATGATTAACAAGGCTCACATATGATGTTTCTTTGTTATATTAACTAATTGTTTCAAAGGATTAATGATATTAACCTAGAACCTACATAATATTAATAGCATACTCCCACTAGATATGTAATGTTTTTTGGGAATAATGTGATATTAATTAAAATGTATGGACATATTTCATATCACCACCAATAACTAATACACATCAATAATCACTCCCTTAATTCTATATCAACCAATAATGAATAATTATAATTACTATGAGCCACTTCTATAAATTAACATTTTAGTAGAGAATTACATTATAAAAACTCAAATATTTTAACTATCGTGAATTATTAATCATTATTATTATCATTCAACCATGTGAACAAGCATTCAAGAATTACACTAAAACTCAATTTACCTATTAGAAGATCAATAGTGACCATGGATGTGATCTAAATGACAAATTTATTTTATAGAAATAACTCTTTGTAATTTTTAATATTCTCATTTTATTAAATTTCCAAAATAATGAAAAAAAATAAGTTGTCATCATGCATGTTTCTCATTCATGAAAATAAATTTACAATGTATTATGGTTGAATTTTTGAACTAAATATGATTTTGGAAGTTTCCACCAAAGAATAATCAAACCATTTTACCCGTACTATGTGGAAATCATCCAATAAACATAGATTACTATTTAATAATTCCTCATATATATTTTAAATGGATTTAACCAAGTAATCTTAGATACGGAAATAAATTATATTATGTTTTTATATTTTCTTTCACATAATTTATTATAGTAATGCTTTTTCTCTTCAGGAGGTGTTTTTTCATTACAAGCCATACCCCTTTCATGATATATATTGATGGAGTATCTTACCTAAGGCTGTGATAATTAAGGAAAAATTATGTCACTCATAAATCCCTATTCTTAATTCTATAATTTTTGTTTCATTTTTTAATGTGGTAGCTACATGGAATGTGTTGGTGAGGTTAGAGACCATTCTCACTTTTCATTTCATATAGTTTCATATTGATCCTTACCATGTAACACACCAAGGATTTACAATATTTTTTATTTTAAAATAAATTTAGTTTATTTCTTTTATTCTTATATACAACATCATGTTAGGATTACCCTACCCACCACACTAGGTTAGTTTGCATTATACGAAAATTGAGTTTTATCGCCTTTTAATGTCGCATCTATTTATAAACTAAATTTTGAAAACACTATAAATATTATTTTGAAATATAAAATTAATTTTTAAAATCATAATGTAAATATTAGATAATAGTGAATTTATGATACTTTTCAAAGTAGTTTCATTTTATGATGAATAGTGAAAAATACTACATTTTAATTAAAAATGGAATTTTCATTTAAATAATTATTTGGGATAAATAGTATATTAAATTTGTTTTTGAAGTCACAATAGATAAATTATATATATATTAATCCAATTTATGTCATTGGTAATTTTTTTTAATTTCGATAAAACAAAGTATTGAACTTTTGAATGTTTTTTCATTAAAAACCCTCGTTATCACCGTATATATCAGATTATCATTAATCATAACTATCAAAATTATTTGGTTTATATAATTAAAAATGGAAATGCATATTTTTAATAATTATAACATCTTTGTTCTTATAATATTAACTAATATTTTGAGAAAAATGATTACTGAATGTTATTAAAATTAATTACGGTGATTAAGGAAAAATTAAACATAATATCGGACTAAACCCTAATCATAATGGTCTAAATGACCTGATAACGTGTCCAAAAAACATTGTAAGGACATATTTAAACAACTAACCCTCATAATTTTAATTTGATGGGTTATTGGGATGCTATTAAATGGAAGTGCACTATATAAAAGGTTATGTGAAGAAATATAAAAAATATAACTTTATTTCCTATAACTATTATAAGACATTGAGGTATGTAAATGAATAATATTTTAGACTATAAATATCCATTTGAAATATTAAATGGTTAATTTTATCATAAGTATTTATCATTAAATTTTAATGATTATTTAGTTACTTAAGAGACTTAAGAAACGCAACGTAGTGATTATTTAGTTAATAATTGACTAAAATAAATAATACTACAAATATTAAAAGTGAAGTAGATTTATTGAATTATTGTTTTAAATTAAATTTCATGTTGAATATACCATGTTACATAGATTTATAATTAACATATTTGATTACCAATATTTTTTTGATTTCGTAAAATTAAAATTAAATATATAATGTCTAAATTAACATTGTTGTTCTTTTACAGTAAATGATATTTTATTAAATTACATAAAATTAATAAAACTCCAATATTCGTCCATGTGATTTTTAATGGTAATAAATATTAAATTTTGTCTATTAATGTGGCAGTTTTTCTTTGATAATTAACATATTGACTAATATATTTTAAAAACATTGTTAACACAGACCAGGTTTAAGCAGTGTTTTAGCGTGTCACATATGGTTGATTTATAATAACATTCCAAAAAACATGGGATTATTATTTTATAAATTATAAATTATATTAATAGTTCAATGTCTTTATATTTTAAATTAAATCTCACTTTATTTTAGTCTTAATGGTTAAATAAAATTTGTTAGAAAACTAGAATCTTTTACAAAAAATAAAAATGATAAAATTTGTGAATCTTATATGTTAAGGAACTAATTTATGAAAATGACATTATTTTTTTGAGGTGGATTTTATAGAAACATCCAACCTTTTAATAAATTTTCCCCCATTTTTGGAATATTAGTAATCTTATAACTCAAATTAATTAATACCTTTTTCTATTTACAAGGGTGTAACTCCCTCTCCACTATAAAAATGAAAGAACTCTATCACTTACTCATATCTGGAAATCCAAATAGGCTCTTCCAAACACTAAAAAAATTCTCCCAAAATCCCCCCTTTGGTAATATATTTTCTCAATTAATGCATTTTTTATAAACCAAAAGGAGTTACCTGATTAAGAGGCAACATCTTCCCTCAAACTCTTTTAATTTCTTTGTTCCTCCAAGACTTAATTTATTATTTATATATTATTATATAATAAAACTAATATTAATAATATAATTATATGTTTTTATAAAATAATTTGGACCTAAAATTACACACACTTCAATATAATTGGTAACGAACCTATTGTTTATGTGTACGGTGAAGTACTGCCTCACAAATGATGATTGTTCAATTTTCCCATACCGGCTCTCATGGTGGCCATTATTGTAAACAATATAATTATTCATGATATTTATGATATTTATTAAGACTTTATTTTTCTGTAATTATTAAATAACTCATACCACTATACATTCTATTATGTATAAATATTATAACATCATTTGTGGAAATGCAGATTATCATCTCCTCAAAGCGATGTGGTATTTTGACACACTACATAGAATGTATTAAGGATGAATTTAATTTAAATTTTTTAAGTAAAAACCATGTATATGATATTAATTACATAATTTACTTTTTTTAAGATATAATATATCATTTTATATGTTACTCATTTCGCACTCCCAAAAAGTGATAACGTCGATCGTGGACGCATAAACTACCACCTCCTCGACACGATTTGATTCCTTCTACATGAATTTAGTAATATATAAAAGTATATATGATTCCATTATATTTTATTCATTATATAATTATAATTATGTAAAGATATATATTTTTACCTTATTTCCATAATGATCATTGAAAAATGGGAATGTTAGTATTGTATACGCACGCGCTACATCTCAATTATTATAACGCTGGTTAATTTTTCACAATTGACATTTATGATTGAATTTAAAATTATAATAGATATATAGGTATGAAAATTCTTTCATGAATATTTTTCTAGATATGTTTTTATAATAACCCCTTTGACCATATTTTACCTACCATAGTTATTTTTGACACATGAAACGAATTTTATCAAAACACCTGACATTAACTTAATTGCTTCAGTAGTCGTATAAAACATTGTAATATGTTATATAATAGTAAAATTAATCTTGATAAATATTCTGAAGAAAAAAACAATTCACATAAATTTATTATTCTAGAATACAAAGAAACATGTCACAATTCGGATTCAAGGTAAGGTAATTTCCTCTCAATTTATATTACATTGAGACTTATTTGTTATTATGCACCAATTAACAGTTATTTGTTGTATATAATGGCCTTTGGAATTTTATATCATGAATATGGTTACTCTCATGATATTCTTTTTTTTTCATTTAATAAAATTTCTTCATATGGATTACGAATCAATTTTGTCAAAGCTGTATTATACACTTTTGAATGTTTAGTGATTATTTTCCTTAAAACTGTTTTAATGATCTTCAAACGGTATTTTCATTCATGAACAACAACAACCCTTTTTTTCAATTTTCATTCACTAGGGAATTATTGATAATTTTTTATCCTTTATTCAATATTAATATTTAATGATAAGACACATTAAGTAACTCCATTATTTGATAGATGATGACTGATTTAGACATGAAGACCTAGGGGGCTGGTTATAGATAGGCCCTTGATGTATCGGTAGTCTCATGAGATGAATAAGTATCCAAATTAGAATAGATTAAACTGTCATGGGAATATATCCTAACTATATAGTGTTTTAAAGGACTAGATACATGATTTACAAAATTAAATTATTTCCTTCATTATAGTTATCATTTTTATACATGATATTTTTCATCTATATATCTATGGATGAAATTAATTGTTAATTCATCAATTAAATAAAATCTTTTTTTAGTTTATTACAATTCTATATTTACATTTTATTTTCTAGTTATTTGAATTAAATTGTTAATCAATTATTTACCTTTCTATTTATTCCCATTGATTAATTATTTATTCTTTTTCACTTTCCCTTACAGATAATTTGAGCTCACACTTATTGTGTTTTCTTTTCCAAATGTTATATAGAAGAAATTTATGATAAACAGTTCAAGGATGAAGATGATTTCATATTATTATCTATCATGTTTTAATTTTTTTTTTCACAACGAATTATGGGTACCATGTATGAAATCTATATTTAGTACACTGGAAAACTAATATATTCATCAAGATATGTTTCTTTATAATAATTTTAAGGTAATAGAATAATTCACCAACTTTGGGATTCTGGGGTCAGGGCATTACAATTGGTATAAATGGATGTTAACCAACAACCATTGAATATAGATTTAGAAAACATAAAATATGGAATATAACCCTTTGATAGAATTTAATGATAAGTATAGAAGAATAAGCTATACTTTAGGTAAGGTAGATATTATATATGTATTCCTAATAATACAACCCTCTCTGGATACGACAACGGGATCTGGTTCCATCACAGATATACCTAAGAGTAATAACACTAATATGGTGTGCTCATCCTAACATAGTGTATTATGGTTCATGACAATGGGCCTTACTACGAACCTGAATTGACATTCCATTGGGAAACACTAATGATAATTCAAATTTTTTCATTATAAACTATCATGAAAGATTAAAGTATAAGATTATTTTGAACAAACTAGGAAAAACCAATGGTTTAATAGAATAAAGAAATGAGAGCCATCATTTATCAATCCAATAAGTAATTTTTCATCTCTATATGGTTTTCTAATCTGATAAGTGTTTTTCTCACTATGTATTCTGGTTTTAATCAATGGTGGGAACCAAAACGAACTAGGCTAATGTTGAATGTCATTGAAAATCTGTTGATGAGCAGTTAAATATTATTATCACTAGATTGAAGGATGTTTTGGACATTCCTAATCAGTTTTTATGAACATGATTAACAATGTGCGCCTTAAAAACTATTGGACCTACAAAGGATGATACATAATAAGTTTTTTGAGATTTTGTTTTATGGAGACCATGGATAATGTAGATTCAACTCCCTATATGTCAATAATGTGGAAGAAATCACCCAAATTAATGTATTAAAGGAACAATAATATATTTTGACTATCGTACATAAGGACATAGAGAAAGTAACTACAAATGAGAAATGAAGAGCCCAGTTAATGTAATGGATGAGAATATTAACATACCTAATATATCATTGAAGATTTAATTCTTTACGTGTGTAATGAATGGTCATTTTGAAAATTGATGTTTTATATGGGAATCTCAGGATTAGAAATAGCAAGGTTACACAAGTAATGGTTATATTTCTGATGATGATCATACTAGGGGTGAAATTTGAAATGAATAAGGTATTAAGAAATAGTATAAGGTAGGTTTGTTAATTTATGGAGGATGATATAGATTATTCAATGTTGTTATGTATTTTTGTTTAATAATTATGATTTATGAAATATGTAAGTATAGTATTGTATTACTATATCATTAAGGATTTGAGAATATATGTTGAGTGGTACTAAGAAAAATTATTCAATAAAAGTATAACATTTTTTAAAACACATGGTTATGGGAATGAAAATGATTTATATTCTTCTAATGTTATGATAATAATTATTAGATAGTGAAATTATTGATTTGTAAAAGTGATGACTACCTTGGAATTGATTAATGACTTGTCGAAAAGTGGTCTATACTATCATTTATTGAGTTTAAAATGTTTGTTTTTAGGAATATATCCAATAACACGTTTCTTACATAAGAAATAAGTAGAATGAAATTTTACAATAAATTCTTCATGGGGGTTGGGGTAATTACCATATTTCAAAATGGTACATGATGAAGTTATTCAAATGTTTGGAGTGAAAAAATTAGATTTTTGTCATGTTGATTGAAGGATAATGATAAAATCATTTTATAAATTCGGTGAAAATCCATTCAATATATTGGATCATAATATGTTATAAAATTTAACCTATTATAAAATGGTTTAATTTAATTATTGGATGATATTTTAGAGGATAAATTTTTACATGGTCATATGATGCATCTTGTTATAAGAGATGAAGTAGAAATTGGTCAATTCATAATCAAAGGAAAACATTGTGTTTATAGAAACTTATATTACAATATATACACATAGAGTTAATGAATTCATCAACTCTAGTAAAATAGTATTTAAAAAATATAATTATCATCATTTTAGATGATGTCAATGACATTTATTTACACTTATTTATTATGGTTTTGTTTCCAATAAATATCATCTAAACTATTTCTTTACCAACCTCTATCAGAACATGATTTTTTCGATTTGATTTCCATATCCATGTTTCCATTTCCCCCAATATTTCCTCTTACAAGGTAACATAGTTATGTTACCATTGTAAATCACTTTCTCTTTTATTAATATGATTTTTTTATGAACTGTATTTATGATATGTGTTTTACAACAACATTGTTTTCAATTATCAATCCCTTAGTTACTGAGATCATGTTTAAATTACAACTATGCAATTTAATTAAGGTGGGGAGAATTTAAAACCTAAATACATTAAAATATTTTTGGTTTTCAAATGAATATAATTTTGTGTTGGAATTATTATATACAATAGCATGTTAATATTAATCTAGCCACAATAGTGAGTTAGTTTGTGTTATATGTAAAACTAAGTTTTATCACTTTTTAATAGTGTGCCAATTTTAAAACTATTTTTTACAATTTTATAAATATTATTTATCAAAATAAATATAATAACTTAATTAGTAATGTCAAAATTAGATAATGGTGAATTTTTTTTATTTTTATGAGAAGTTTTTTTAAGATGAATAGTTAAAAATACTGCATTTTAATTAAAAATGACAATTTCATTAAAATAATTACTAGTGTCAAATTATTCTCTAATTATTTTTAAAAGTTAAAATAGATAATATATATATATATATTAGTTCAATTTAGGATATTTTAATCACATTTATATTGAAATTAGACATTAAAACATATTGAACTTTTGAACATTTTTACATTAAAAACATTTTTTCTCACCACTTCCGTGGGATTGGAATTAATCATAATTTTCCTACATATGTGAATTGAATTTAAAAAAATGACATAAATGTTTCCAATGAGTATAATATTTGTGTTATAATAAGCTCAAATTAATTTTTTACCACAAATATTACTGAATATGATTACCATTACTTATGTTGATTAATGTAAAATGAAGATTAACAAGGGACTAAACCCTAATCTGAAGGGCCTAAATGAGCAGGAAACTTGTATAAAATCTGTTGGATATCAATAGTTCAATCACATGACCTCTTGGTTCTAATTTTTTGGGTTATTGATATTTTATTAAATAGAATTTCCTAATATATATTATTTTGTATGGAAATAGAAAAAAGGGAACATTGCTTAACTTTAGCACTTATAAAACATTTATATATGTACAAAACATAAAATTATAGAATATACATATCCTTTTAAATATAAATGGAAAACATTTATCATAAAAATATATCATTAATTTTTAATGATGATTTAGTTACATAAGATTCTAAAGAAATGGCAATGTAGTGATTATTTACTTAATAATTTTCTAAAATAAAGGACACTATAAATTATAAAAGTCATGTAGATTGGTTGAATTATTAATTTTAATTATTTTTTGAGATGAATATATCATGTTTCACTGATTTAAATTTAGTAAATTTTAATTCAAATATTATTTATTTATTTTTTTTAAAAAATTAAATTATTTTGTCAAACATGACATTATTATTATATTTTAATAAATTATTTTTTATTAAATGAAAAAATATTTAAAAAAACATATTTTTTGAAAAGTGATTTTAATGTTTTAATGAATGTTGTACATGTTTTATTAATGTATAAATTGATATTTTAGAATAAATATATTAACCCATATATTGTAAAAACATTGTTAACACGGTCTGGGTTTAAGTAGTGTTTTATCCCGTCACATGCACTTATTTTAAATTTAATTTTCCAAACACATGAGATTGTAATTTTATAAATTATATATTATATTAATAAATTTGTGGATATATATTTTCTAATAAATCTAAATTTATTTTATTCTAAATTGTTAAATTAAATATTTTATAAAACTATATTCTTTATAAAAAAGTTTATAAAATTGGGGAATCTTAGAATCTAAGGAACCAAATTATAAATATGAACTTATTTTTGTGTGGTGGAGATTTTTATCAACCAGTATTCCCATTTAATCCATTTTTTACAATTTTTTTGGCAGGTTAGGTAAATTATAATCCCCATTAATGAATACCTTTTTGTATTGAAAAGAGTGTCACTCCCCCTCCAATATTAAAAGGAAAACACTCTATCCCTTCCCCACACCTCTCAAGATACTTTTCCCATAAAAACTCTACCCAAATAGTCTCCAAAAATACCTCCCATCAACGTAGAATCCCCAATTTTGGAAGAAAACTACCTATGAAAGACATGTGGTCCTAACTAATAGGAGTTACCCGATTAAGAGGTAACATCTTCCCTCAGGATCTTTTATTTTATTTGATTCTATACCTCATCATTTAATATTATTCCATGGTTATATAACAGCACCAGTATCCTAACTATACATAGATGTTTTCAAAATATGTTTTCGGTATGCACTTACAGACACGTCCACCTAATGGGTAATTAACATACTATTCAAAAATATGGGGAACTACCGCTTCCTGAAATGATCATTCTTTATTTTTCTTATAACACCCCCTTGGTGGCCATTATGTTAAAAAAATGTTTTTATATATGATAAATATGATATATATTTTTTTATTCTTAATTAATTATTTTATAACTCATACCTCTATAAATTCCATTATTTATAAATACAATACAATGTTTATGGATGTGTGGCCAACCTTTTCATAAAACTGATGTGACACGTTCACAAACTACATAGAATGAATTAAAGATAGTTTTAATTTAAAATTTGTGAAATAAAACAAATATATAATATATTAATGATATAAATAAATTTATTTATTTTATAATATATAACTTTCTTTATTACTGTTTTCCCTCGTACAAAAATGATAACGTCGATCATGGACATGTAGACTACCACCACTTGACATGACGTAATTCAGTTTACATCACATTAATTATATATTAAATTGTATATGTTTAAACTAAATTTTATTCATGATATAATAATCATTATGGAATGTTTTATTTTTTCTTACCTTTTTTCTATAAATATCATTTAAAAATGGGAACATTGATCTTGCATACACATGGCCTACTATCTCCATAATTGTATCTTTGTTTCATTTTTCGTAACCAACTATATGTATTGGTTCTATAATTATAATTTTTGTTTAAATATGATAAGTATTTCTTGAATATGATTTCTCACATGTTTATAAAATAACAACATTTTCAATAGTTTACCAACCATAGTTGTTTTTGACCCATAATCCCAGTTTGGTCAAAACACCCGACATAAACTTAATTTCTCAAGTAGTTGAATAAAACATTGTAATAAGTTATGTAAAATTAATATAAATCCAGAATAATGACCTAAAGTAAGTAAATAATTAACATAAAATTATTATTCTAGAATAAAAATTCACATGTAACAAGTTGGATTCAAGGAAAGGTAATTTTTCCTCAATTTACATTCTATTGAGAATTATTTTTTATTATGCACCTCAATAACTACAACAACCCTTGTTGTAACATTCCTCCACTATGAAGTTATTGATAAATCTGTATCCTTTATAAAACATGTATATTGGTCAATAAAGAGAAATTTTTTTAATTAAATTAAATATTAGAATGATGAGTAATGTTATGGTCTAACAAACATGGGTGGTGCCCGATTATAGATAGTTCCTCGATGCATCAGTATTCTCATGAGACAAATCAGTTGACCAAATTAGAATAGTTTAAATTATCTCTAGAATTTATCATAATGGTATATTAGTTCATGTGCTTGATACATATAAACAAATATTAAAACATTTCCTTCATTTTATTAATCATTTTAATCTATGATAATTTTCATCAACATATCTGTAGATGAATTTCATTTTTAGTTCATTGATAAAAGGGAATGTGTTTTCTATTTCTTACTTTTAATATTGATATTTTCGTATATAGTTGTTTGAATGGAAGTGATATCAGTTAGTTTCATTGCATTTATTTTAATTGATTAATTATTAATTCTATTTTACTTACCCTTACTAAGAATTTGAGTCCTTCCTTATTATGTTTCCTTTCCTCAGGTTATGATGAAGAGATATTTAATCAATAATTAAAGGATGTAGTTCATTTCATTTTTTATATCATGTTTTTATGTTCTATTTCCTATTGTATTGTGTGTATCATGTATTTAATTGGATTTACAAGATTTATAAACTAATCATTCCATCGATATTTGATGCCACGTAATCAATCAAATGTAATAAAATAATACATTGAATCTGGGATTCTGGGGTCAGGGTGTTAAATATAAAATTTATTTCACCTATTTTAAAATAAATAAACCCACATATAGAGTAATTAGGTGTTTAATGTGTTGAAATTTTGATATTAATCAGACCCACATACCAAATATTTGTGCCATAAATATATACATTACATACTAGCATTGATACGTAATCTAGATTCACACAAATAATAACCCCAAAATTAAATCATTTAAAGAAATAATTATATTAAATACATTCCCAACACTATTTAGGTTTAGAGATTTAGATAATAAAAGAAATCATAATCTAATTAATCCATTTTTCTTGTTATCCGATAAATATTTTTTCCACTATATGAGACTCTACAATATCTATAAGAGGTCTTCAACACGTCCACCAATTTATTCCACACATGTTTTCAACCAAAACATATCATGTTTACAACATTTCATAATAACCTATTGAATAGTTAAATAATGAAATATTTATCCCATTATCTAAGTTAGGGAAACATATAATTGAATATATCAAAAAATAAGTATTGAATTCATGAAATCAAAGTGTAAATAATCAGAATAATTTCATAATCAACTAAAATTGAGAGCATGATATATACATGGTACGAAATGAAATTGAAGATAACAATAATTATTAGTTTTATAATAATAAAATTCATAATCATGGATATCAAAAAAAATTAAGTCCATGTTCAAAAAATCATACTGATGTGTGGATTTGTATGCACCAAGACACAAGTTTTTTTCTAATGAGAATGTTTAATGCATTTTTGCTCTATTTTAAGTCATGCCTAACCTGGGACTTTTTTAAGTCCAATTAATTCACCATAAAAGTCAAGGAAATATTTAAAACCATTATTTAAGGTACATATGGATGAATAAATATATGGTTTTCCATAAAATCAAAAAATTTGAATGTCAATAAAAATCAACAAGTATATAATAATCATTAATAATTTAAGTACTACCTCATCTAATAAATAAATTCCCTTTCTATGTGAACATCCTCCAATCGTAAATTTTTGAAATGAGATGTTCACAACATATAGGTTAATGAGTAAATGGTTATGACAATACTAGAATAAAATGATTATAATCTATTTGTAGAAAGAGGTTGGATGATTGAAAATTAATATCTCCCTTGTGAAATATAGGAAACATTGATGTTTTTTTACATAAATGAAAAACATCATCACAAGAAGAATGCATTGAATGATTGAAAAATAAAAAGGATCAAAATTGTTTTTTTGATACTATGTGTTAAATCTTAAAAATGATATGTATATATATATATATTAGTCGATAAACCATGAAACATAAACCCATTTAGTGTAAATACTTTTGAAAATGATAAGAAAAATGGATATGAGAACATGAAAGATATTTTACAAAATATTTTTTACATTGATTTAAAATATAGACTTACATGTCACATTAAAATGTAACGTTAGAAAAGGTGATGTGAAAACCTATACATTTAAAAATAATTATCAATAATGGATCCTTGGAAAAATAAATTGCATATTCGATAATTTAGGTTAAAAATAAAAAACATAATGAAGTTATAGGAAAACTCCTTTTTATTTATTTCAAAATACCGTTATTAAAAATTCCCATTGTAAGAAGAGTAGAAAAATTAATTTTTATTAAAAAATATAATTTCCCCATGTAGGTGGATAAATTATTATTTAATAAAATATTATGTTTGAATAACCCATGAATGGATAGAAGAAGTTCATAATGAAACATCATAACTTAAAGAACAGAGGCTTCAATTTCTAATATCCCTTATAAGAATCATACTCTATGAAATAAGAAATATTTTAAAAAATATTATTAGGTATTATGAATTTAAATTCATAGGAAAAAGAAAAAAATACCACCTAATATAATCAATTGGTATATGTTATTGAAATTTTCAATATTAAAGGATGATCATAACACATTTAATGAAAATTAGGATACCAAAATCGTTACAACTAGGTTAATGAGGGATTAAAATAAATTTCATGAAAAATAATTGGTATGGATTAGTGTTTTCAACAAATAAGAAATTTATATAAAAAATATTCTTCTAGTGGTAGTTAATGCACCATTAAAATGTAAATCGAGTGCATAACATAAACTTCTCTCAAGGAATTAATGTTGGTGACAAAGAACCCTTCCGGCTTGTGTAACATTTCTTTCGAAACAAACTCTGTGATTGGGAATATAATTAAAATATAAATTATATTATAAAAATATAATTCAGGATATGATATCTATAATTGGAATTATATACACCCCATAATATTTAATTTAGTGCATAATAAAAAACATTTCTCAAAACATAGATTCAGATGTGAATACCCTCACTTTGTTCAAGATTCATTTACACTACTACACTAATGGCCATTAGCGACCGCCAAAAGCGGTCGCTAAAGGCCTATTGAGACCGCCTAGCGACCGCTTTTGGCGGTCGCTGTTGCTTCGTCGGTAAAGAGCAATAGCGACCGCCAATGGCAGTCGCTAAAGCCTCTATCGAAATACATCATTTTTTTTGCGCTGTATGGAACCAGTGGACACAGCATTGGCGATGGGGGATGATGAAGCTTCACCCGCCGGTCATGGCGGATCTACAGTGGTCGGAGGTATGTGAGGTATGTTGATGGCGCATGTGGATGGTGGTTGTTGATGTGGGGGATGACGGGGATTAACCTACAAGGGGGAAGGGGGAAGCGAGGGCCGACATAGGTGTTGGAAGGGGTGACCGAATGTGGCGGCACGCGTCGGGGAGATGGCCTGAAGTTGCAGCGGCGGGTGATGAAACAATTGGGAATGACAGGGCGGGAAAAATACCGCGTTTTTTAGACGGGATTAGCGACCGCCATTGGCGGTCGCAAATAGTTTTAATAGCGACCGCCAATGGCGGTCGCCCGTGTGCAGGGGCGCAGATACTCAAAATTCTAGTAGTGTTAGTGCATGCACCTAAATTCCAAAATAAGAAAAATAGGATTATTATATATCTAAATAGTAAATTTATTCTTCTATATGTAAATAAAAATGGTGCACTTACTATTATATAAAATTTATTTATGATATTGTTTTTTGGCCTATGTTGGTTACATGAGGTTATTCTGTCAATTATTTTGTATCTCTTTGTATATGTGGACCATGGTAGAAATAATTTAAAAATAGTTTCATAGTTTCTATAATAATAATATTTTTATGGAAATTATTTTTTATATATCAAAAATATTTTTTAATCTATCCTTGATGGGGGTGATGAAAATTTAAACTCATGGGTCATGGAGGGGGTAGTCAGTGAATATGCACGATTAATGATCCCGTTTATAATATAATGATAAAGAAAAAAATGTATTTTATAATTTTACATTTAAAAATACAATTTATATTTTTGGTACCATAATTTTTCATAAATATCAACATTATAATCAACCATGATAATTTTTTATGATAAATAGAAGACATCAATTCGTGGCAGGGCAAGTCAAGGAACATGCTATAACGACTTTTATTTTCTTTAGTGGACTGTGGGGAATAAATTATTGTTATTCCATTAATATAATAACATATCAATATTTTAATGATATTTATTTATATATATTGGTATGTATATTTCATGTTTTTAATAGTAATTTTAAGGAGACAATATTAAAAATTAGGTCATACTTACGTTCAAGACTCGATCTTCTATTGGAAATCTCTTTGGAGATGAAGGACTTGAGGTAAATTTTATATATATGGGGTTTATGTATGAAACAATTTAATAAAGGGGAAATAAATTTGTCATATTTTTATGGTAAATTCTAAGTTAATTTTTAAAATGGAATGGGTGGAAGTGATCCCCTTTTATAACTGCAGAAAAAGAAAATTTTGTGAGTGACCTTTAATTTTCAAAAATATCATTACAATATTCAAGGGATAAATAATAATTTTTTTTATAAATATGAGTTTTTGGGGAGATATTTTTTATATAAATTCACATCCAATTATTTATACACATGTTATAATCATGTGAGAATTTATTTATTATTAGGTTTTTACATTTCCCTTATCTTATCTAGGTAACATGTTTTTAACTATATAATTTTTGGTTTAATAAAAATCCCAAATAAAAAGTTTAGTTATTTTGAAACTAATATTAATATAAATTTAACCTAATATAATTTATAAATAATATAAATTTATCATTTAAATTAAAACATTTGATATATTGAAAAACAATTTTTTATAGAAAAAGTGTGTTTTAACCATTATGTGTTCTTAATGTTATTTAGTATTGGTTAAATTTTAATTTTTTTTAATATAATTATATTTGTATTTAAAAATAATATTATTTTTATAATTTAAAATATATTAGTTCAACTTACAAGATAAAAAATTTCACAATATTAGTAAAACTATTCTATGAAAATAATCATTTTCTCATTATCATGGCCATTAACATTGATCATAGTGATCATAATTTTATTCCCAACATTGAAATTTACCTCAATAAAAAATATGACCTTTTGGATATAAATTATGAAACCTATTTTAATATTTTTAATATCTATAAGTGAGGAAAAGTAATTTTTAATATAGGTGAACAAAAGTAGTTTTTAGAGTAAAATACTACTTAAGATTTAAAAACTATATACATGGGTTTTATAAAATAATATAGTAATTTTGAATCATTTATTTTACATATAATATATTTATTATGGAAAAAACATTCAAAAAAAATTATATCATTATTTTCTAATGGTAATCTTATAAAAGTGATAATTTTTTTCAAAATCAGTATTTTTCAACTTTCATATAAAAATCAGTTTTTTTAAAAAATAACAAAAATTAATCTTAATATAATTATATTATTATAAATAAAAAATTATAATCTTATTTTTATAATAAGTCAATAACATTTAAGTTGTCTATTTTTTAATAAAATCCATAAAAATAATGAAAAACAATTTTTATTACAAAATGTTATTTTTAAAATATTAACTATTTTTATTCTAATTTTATATAATTTAAAATAAAAAATTGTTATTAACTAATTTTTAATATTAAAAATATTATCATCAATAATCCTTGGTTTTTTGAAATAGAACTACATATCACATTAAAAGAAAATATTCAGAAAAATCTATTTTAAAACAATAAATGATCTTATAACTCATTTTAGATAAACTAATTAAATTCCATTGATATCAAAAGAACCCTTTATTTTTTCATTATACATATATTTAATAAATATTTTACACTTATTCCATATCAATAATTCAATGTATATCTTTTAATTGTCATACTTAAATATTTATATTTTTTGATAATATAATGTGGTTTTGTTAAGGTTTGGGGTCGCATGTAGAGAATGATATAAAAAACATACTGAGGGTCAAAATTATAGTTTTTAATGTTATTGAATTATTTTTTATATTAAATTAATAAATGGATGTAAATAAAAAAATTGGGTAATGAAGAAGTGATTGGACATACCATAAGATCACTTCCCCTTCCCCTATAACATTCATTTTCCTTTTTCTCTCCATTGATTCATTTCCAACCAGTATTATTTTTTTCACATTCATTAGTTGTTTTAATTATTTATTAATGAAATATAAATAATTTTTTAATAAGTGATTAAATTTCAACTACCATGTGTGAATTCTGAAGCGAGACAACCCTTGTCAATAATTATGTTATATCCTAATTTTTTAAATTTTTATTGAATAGAAACCTATAATAGCTCCCACATAATTGATAATAACAAGATAAGTATTAGTGAGAGGATTTTGAGAGTAGTTTGAATTATATAGTTATCAATAATATATAAATGATGCATGGTGGTGATGAAATAGTTTGAGGAGTGGATATTCCTTGATGGTGGAAACCTGTAAATAGAATGAGTATCTCTTATGGTGGATATCATTGCAACCATTATAGTTTTTATTTTACAAATTCCCGAGGTTTGGAAACCCAAGAAACAAAGTAATTTCTATTCAGGTGGATGGAGTCTCATCCAAAAATATATAAGTGATAATGAGGTCCTATTGTGTTAATAACGACATAGTGATAGATATGTTTTTATGAGATCCCCATGAGTAGAAAAATACTTTTTGATGAAGATATAATGATTTCTATAATGGTTTATAGATACATAGTGGTGTTAAAAATTTTACTAGGCCTCTGTGGCTGTATAAATTTTTGAGTATATTATTGTATGGTTCTTGTGAGTGGAAAATTATATAATTCATAGATTTCAATTGATGGTGGTTAGTGTTATTGTGTTTGTTATGTGATATCATGTGATGTGGTATATAAAGTGAGATGATTATATGGTATGGAATAGAGTTTTATGAATTTTTGAATCTTTAGATATAATTGTTAATTTATTTTATTGTTTTATTTATTCCAAATATGGATATATTAGTATAATTCTTTCACATACACACATGAAAATAATGAATAGAAACCTATAAAGTATATTTATATTCATACCCATACTATATATATATTTATACTTTTCTTATATTATCATGATATAGTCAGTGGTGGTGTCATAAGACTTTAGATATCAACAATGAAGATATATTGGATGAGTTGGATAACATTATACCAAGAGTATATTTAGAAGAGTTGATATACTCATTTTTTCTCTATTTTTGTAGTAATTTTAATGAAATATAATGTCTTGTTATACATTATTTATATATTTTTGTTTATAAATGATTTATATTAATCATGGTGATGTGGATTTTTAATTTATAATTGTCTAATGCCTTTTATATAGGCAGCGTGATATACACATAGTGTTAGTCACCAAGACATTCTTGATTGATGTTGGGATTCAGGGGTCATAATAAAATTCATTAATGGATAATTTTGGATTCCTGTAAGGGGTGGATCATGACACAATAGTATATTAGTGGGTGTTTTCATGATGGAGTTTGGCTTTTTAACTAATAAATATTTCGTGGGTTGTAAGGTAGTATTCGAATTACTTAAACATGGTTTGTGATGTATACAAAAGAAACCACATTGAGACATAAAATTAGATTTTTATCTAAGATAGGATTTCAAACATTATTAATAAATAAATTGTGAATAGTATATTGAATTCAGATCATCATGGTTATTTTGGATTCGTGTATTAAGTATTTTCAAGAAATGATGATTGGTTAGGTATTATACATGGGTGTATATCTATGTGGGTGGTGAATGATGTGGTATTCTATTTTACCATTCCTTATAGATATATATATCAGTTGTTTGATGTTAGTTTATCTATTTTTAGTTATTTTAGATATGTGATTCCACTATACAGGTTTAAAAGACGATATGAAGAAAGAACCTAAGGATTTGAATCAAAGTGTAGACTCAGAGTTATGATAGGCTTGAAAAATAACCTTGTGTGAGTTAAAGAATATAAATTTACTAATTCATGAAGGTCATATTAATAGTTACTCGACTAAGTGTTGGTTGGAGGAGGTTTATATAGATTTTATGCTCTTCTCGGTAAAAAAAAGAATTATATTCCTTTAACAATGAGGTTCAACACATTAGGTATGAACACTACAATTGATAGATTATGATTTTTTCATAAGAAACTAAAATTTATTTCAATTGTATTTTAGGATGGATTTCTTATGAGATACTATTATACATGATAAGTAGAAGGAACTATTGGTGTTAAAGAAGAAAAATTCTTTTTTCTAGAGTTTTATTTGTAAATTATATTGATGATTCAAAATTCAATATATTTTATGACCAATAAATATTTTATAGGAAATATTTTGAAAAGATTGTTTAGGAATAAGATAATTATGAAACATTGAACCATTTCATTTAGTTCCTTTATGACGATATTTAAAAAGTATGAGATACTGGAGAATTTTCTAAGAAGGGATCATTCTTGGAGAGTACGCAACATGTTATTGTCCTGAGGGGAGATAATGGTGGAATCCCTAAATATTAAAATCAATTTCATTTCAATCTATTCTATGGGAGTTCTCTATGATTTCAATCCCATTTCTCTTTTTTGGGTACTACATAGCTAGTTTATAGAGCCTATGAAATTCAATGTTTATCTTACGGTTGTATGGGTAATATTCAGGCAATGTACCCATCCTTTTAGGGAATTAAAAGAATTTATTAGATGAGGGTTATAGTTGATAGTCCACATTATCAATTTTTTCAACTTACATGGATGTCTTTTATATAAAACCAATAGTAAATATGTCTATTTTTATGACTAGGTACTGGTTGTTCTAGAAGATGAAATATTGGAAGAGCTTATCAAATAGCTAGTTAGAGAGTAGATAGAAGTTGTCTGTATGGATGATGAGGAGGAGGACATAGAGTAATTAAACAATAAATTGTATTTTTTATTGAACCAGAAGTTCTAATGGATGTTCAAGGTATGATTTTATTTTAGTCCACTATTTCCTCAATATTTATAGGTATTAGTTACCCACATCAATTTTTTCCTCATTCCATAGTTTTGGGTTATAGATTTCATTAGAATGTTATTATATTCCATTCAAGCTACATATTGAAGTGGTATAGTGGATGAGGTGTGTAGTTGTTAGTTATTGTTTGGACAATATAGATTCACATGAAAACTAGACTTCTTACGAAGAAAACCATATAAATTATTTTTATTGTATATATGTTTATGTTGATTATTATTTATGTAGGGGGATTTTCACTAGTTTGTAAGAAGATAATTTTGTGTTTTTTCAGAGAAATAAATTTAGGATTTAGTTTTAAATTAATTTTATATTATAGTTTTACATCTCAGTTAGGGTGCCTAATGATTTTTCAACATTATCTGAATTTGGATATGTTTCTTCATGTTGTGAGGGATTGTGCTAATGTATTTCAATTGGAGGTTATACGTTTACCTCCAATTAAGGAGATAATGTTTGGTATTAATCTATATCCAGTTGTTTCTTCCATTACTATTGTATATTATCATATTAAACTGTAAGAGAATCGATAATTGAAAATTCATATTGATGAGTTATTTCAGTGGGTTTTATTAATAATTTTGTATCTCAAGGGGCTCTTATATTGTTGTTTTTTGGAAAAGGAATTTGAGGGGTTGAGTTTTTGTATATATAACCAATGGTTGAATTCTGTGAAAGAAAATAATTGATATATTATTCATAAAATATATGTGTTTTAACCAAAAAAGATAGAGATTTGTTTTTCCATTATTTATTTATAATCTAGATAACACCATATAACAGTTAAAGATAAATATGCTCCTAAAAACTATTTTGGGGTTGGTATAGGAATTTCAAGTTTATAACGATTTCATTTTCATGTTATAAATACATAAGTTTAATTTATGGGGGTTATGAAATAATTTTTTAATATTATCTTCATGATTTTTTTATTGTCTTAATTGGTGATATTTTAGTTTACTCAAATATCAATAAAGGACACCCAAATATTATCAGGATAGTGTTAGGGTTTCTCAAAGGTCATCGGTTGAATGAGAAGATGTCCAAGTTCTTATTTATTACATGTGAGTTTAATTTTCTATGTCATTTCATTTTATAACATGGTGTAGTATTGGACTTATTAATGATTTAAATTTTTTTGGAAAGGAATATATTGAAAAATATTTCAAAATTGAAATTTTTTAGGTTTATCTATATAGTCTAGAAAGTTATTTCCCATGTTTTCATTATTATGAGTTTATTTTAAAAATTTTCTCAGAAATATAATGTTTATTTATATATAAAGGGATTTGGATCAAAATTTTATATTTTAATGTATAAATTAATGGTTAGTCTAATCCATTAATTAACTAAGTTGGATGTTCCTTATAAAGTTTATTATGATTCCTCTAATCTTCGTCTTGGATGTTTTTTGATGGATGAGATATAAACAATTTCTTATGGGTATTCATGATTATATCCTAATGATTCTAATTATACTAACCATGAATTGAATATTTCTTCATTGATTTTGATTCTTTACAATTAAAGGTATTATTTCCTTTGGGAAGTATTTGGGGTTTATTTAGATTATATGAGTTTAAGAAAGGTTTTTTCCTAAAAGGTTTTTAATTTTATATAAGAAATGTGGGTTAAAAATCTCTAAGATTATTGTTTTCATATCATATGTAATATTAAAAAGGGTAATGTGGTGAAAAAATCATTGATATGAAAGTCTTATAGTGAGGATTTTGGATGGATGAGGGATAAAATTAAAGTGATGATGTTATTATAAATTTTTATCTAGATTATGATGAGAATGATAATAGAGAATTTATTTATCATATATCGTGGTAATATTCATCATTGTGGTAATTAAATTATACTCAATTATGATACCCTAATGTAAATGTTTGAAGACATCATATTGTAAATGAATATGAATGGGATGACTAGAAAAATGATAATGATCATCATGTGTTCGTCCATAAAAAGTTTTGTGTTCATTATTTTATATAGGAACTGGTTTTTCCTGAATTCCATTGACTATCTTTATAATTCAATCTAGGAGTTCCAAATATTTATCATTCTATAAAGAAAATGTATCTATGACTTGGGATAAAGGAATTAGTAGATAAGTTTGTTTCTCAATATCTTGTGTGCCAGTAGATGAAAGTTGAATATCACGTAAGGGTAGAGTTGTTACATAATTTAGAGGATCCCCAATTTAGTGGGATGATATTTCTACATAAATTTTTTAAGGATTATCTAAAAAAATATATAGGATTTAATGATATATGTGTTTTCATGGACCAATCGGTGAAGTTGGCTGATTTATTTTAGATTAATGAATCTATCGCAATGGATAGTATATATTGTTATGGTAGAGGTGATGGAGTTTCATGATTTTCCAAAGATGATATAATCTAACCCTGATATAAGGGTTACATCGTGAATGTTATTGGGATTTAAGTGTTACCTTAGTATCCTTTTATTCCATAGCCTTACATTCTACCTAAAAATCAATGATTTAATTTAAAAATAGATATTTAGAATGAATGTTATTTTGAGAGTTTTAATTTTGGATTTTAGATGAACATTGGACGATCATATATTTTTGGGGTACTTTTCTATAATAATATATTTTTAATCCTCCCTTGATATTAATACTTATAAGTCTTTATATGAGTAACCATGTCATTCATCGTTATATCATATTGATGTTAGCTATTCAATATAGTTAAGTCAATGATGGTGTAGGATATGATAGAGAATTTTAAAGCCCATTAAAGATTTACTAAGACTAATAATCATAGAATGTATCATATATATATATATATATATTATAAAGTAGGTCCATTAGTGTCTAAAATTTGATATAATGTGTTTTTTAGATTATCTATTTGGTGTGGGAAATGAATTTTAAAAAAGTTTAGAATGTTTTCACCTATAATTATTTGATATTTAAATGTATTTGAGTGGTTTTAAAAATTAAACTATCAATTGGAACAAACTACATTGTTAAAAAAATTATAATGTGTTCTATGTGTCTCAAATTTGGAAGAATTATTAATATTCTACATATGTGATTGATTTGAGTTCTTTAGATATATCTAATGATATGAATTTTGATTACTATTCAATAGAAATTAGAGATCATAGATAGAAATTTATTCATGGTTTACTTAATACCTTAGTGTGAGTTTATTGGTGGAAATGATCTATAGAGGAGAGAAACTAGGAAATGGAATCAAAATGTGTGTTAAAGAAACTATTTTTTGGAATTTTTTTTTATTATGAGTAATGTGTAATTTTGATGTTATAATGAATGTGTAAAGACATTGATGATGTGGTTTTTTATCCTCATTTTTGATTTTGTAAAATCCATTAGGATATAAAAATTAAATAAGTGTGTAATGTAGAGACCTAGAAATTTTAAATTTCATTGTTTAGGAGATTTTATGTTTTTTTTGTAAAGAAGAGAAAAATGTTAACTTTACAGTTCTTGGAATGACATTTTGGGTCTCCTATTGTTTTTAGCATTTGATGTTTACCTTAGTGTGGAAATTTTTTATTTTTATGAGGTGGTTTTTTTCCTACAATTATAAGGTTATAATTGTAACTTAGATTATTATATTAGTTTATGTAATGAATTTTATATGGATTACTTTTATATATTAAAGATTATTATTATTTTAGATAGTTTTTAAGGTGTAAGTAATGTAGAAGTCTTAGTGGATCATGAGATAGATATATTATACTAATGGCATGTAATGTTATTAAACTAATGATATAAATTTAATGGGAGAATTCAATGGATGGTAAATAAAAAAATTTAGTTTATGTTATGCGTGGAATTGATATTGTAAATGATGGGAGAGTTATAGAAAGGATTCAATGGAGTTCAATTTTTATCATCATCCATATTACTCTTCATTTTTTATCACAAAAAATCATTTTGGAGATCGGTGTGTTATGCAAAATAGAATAGTGGAAAACCAAGATTAGGTTTTCATAAATGATCCATGGTGTTCATTATAGGATTTTAGGATAGAATTCATCATGGAATCAATGTATGTGGCTAAATTTTATCTTCCCTTTTATTAGTACTCGAGAATTTATCATGCATTTAATTTTCCATGTTGAGTAGATAAATCATAATAATTTGTGATAAATAATATATATTAAATGGAAATTGGAAATTATTGATAAAAATAAAAATACAGAAATAATTATTCTGATTTAATAATAAAAATATGATTACATTTGAATTCATGGATTGTTGATAATGGAAATAAATACATTATATTATTCTAATATTAAATTCATTTTATTCACTTATAATTTTCAGTTAAATAATTTATAAAATGTTTTGGAATTAAATAATCAATTCAATAAATTTTATGAATTTTTTTTTTAAAATGGATTTTTTTTGAGTCTGAATGATTTATTTAATTTCTTGAATAAATGGATGTCTAGATTTTTATTTTCCATTTTTTTCATTTGATTTGAAATAAATTTAGTTTCATCCGTAGAGTAAAATTTAGTTAATTGTTACTTAATAAAGGTCAGTCACAACAATATAAGATACATTACCGATTTTAATAAGTGTTAATCCATACTTTTATGCATATTTTTACCCCTAAATGACAAATTTGAAAATAAAGTATGTGTCTAGAAGAGTGATGTAGTAAATAAAGATATTTAACTGGGACGTAAGATTAGTAATATGAATCTTTAAAAGGGTCCTAGGTGAATTTAAAACAGTGAAATTCCACTTCATATAGTTAAATAAAAGTATAGAAGAGTCATGCAGTTTTTGAATTTTTACTATCAAAAGGAATCATTGGGTGATTGTGGAAGACAAAAACCTGGACATCATAAGGGTCATTTATGATATGAACTGAATCTCTATAGAGTCACATTATAATTCATTATAACCATTAATAGGAATTCATGTCGATTATGATGAATAATATCAATCGTAATACATGATTTAATGTTCATTCAAAACAAATAAATTAAATGCACTAATGTTTTGGAATACTAGACCCTGAATCTCAAGGGAGATTTAGAGGAAGATGGAAATATTCTAAATAAATAATGATAAGGGAACCCGTGGTATTTATATAATTATAAACAAGATGTAATTAAGAGACTACAAAAAGGAGGATAAGTATGACGATAAGGATCCTTGATATCACTATATCTATTTTAAAGTTCCCTTTTTAATTTCAGGTATTCTTATACATTGTAATTCCTTTTTTCTTTGTCTTTGAAACTATTAAAACTCATAAATTAGAGAATAACCTAGACTAATTAGGTAATGCAAGGATCTAAAATTATAATTCAGGATCTTATGAATCTTAGTGAAAAAATATAGTTCATATGTTAATTGGTTTTACTGTTTATGGTAATTACATTTATAATGTTTCAATGTTTGATTTGTATTTATTAACTCTTTTCTAATGTAGTAAATGATCCCATCTCTTTCTCTAATTTTTCCAGTATATATAAAATGGAATAGAATATCCTGAGTGGTTAAGTGTATAGATATTTATGGTACCTGTGTGAAAGAAAAGGGTATCTCTTTGGGGGCTTAAAAAATAAAAAAACATTATAGGGCATTTCTAGATTAATTTAAGAGTGATTAATTATATAGTGTCATTGACCCAATTTTAGACACATATAAAGAAGACAATAACAAAATATATTTCTACAAAATAAATTATATCCCAATTCATTCATCAAAGCATAATAGATAAATATGTTTTGAAACCTCTCATTCAAGGGTTAGAAATAAGAATGTTCAACTGTTATGATCTGTGATATCATTATAATTTGATAACATACCTTAAACCATTAATTTTAATTTTAAGAAATTTTATCCTATTGTTTCATCTAATTTATTTGTTATTAAAGTATATGAAACCAAAATACCGCATTTTTTAAATAAACGTGGAAATTAATTTTGAGGACCCATCTCTGTATCTAATCCTAGGTCTCGACAATACAAATTTTTTATTCTAAAAATTAATTGCATTTTTTTCAAATCCAGGGTATTTTTTTGGATTTATGGATTCATTTCTAAGGAGATAGTACAAAAACACTATCTTTAAAATTATATGACCACTTTTTCAAATAAATAAAATTTCTATAATCATCCAAAAATTGATAGAAACTTACTAAAAAATTAATAAAATTAAATTTATAAATAGAATTTGAAGATATTTGTTCATGAGAAATAGGTGAGACTCGAAGTATTCAATGTGACCATAACACCAAGGTAGGAAATTGAAATTAATATTAGAATGATTTATGTATACCCCACTCTATTAATCAGAATAAAAAAAATTATACACCAACATTACTAACTTATTTTGAACTAAAAACTAGTTTAATATAATTATTTCTAAGATTCTCTGGGATTTTATGTGCAAACCCTAATAAAGATATTGATTATTTCCCCGTAGATTATGAAACACTCAATCAATGGGGGGGAAGATCAAGATAAATGGAGATATTTCCTTATTTCTCTAGAATATGTAGAAAATGAGTGCTTTTATGGTCTATAACCTAGAATAGTGAATGATTGGGGTGACCATTAGAGGAGATTTCTTCACAGATTATTCATTAACTAAAAACCATAGTAATTAAGAAAAAAAAATTATCATTTATAAATCTTCATCTGAGAATCACATGAAGTACTTAGCGATATTCAAGAATATAATGTTATTTTCCCACCTTAAGATATTATTGATCATCCGTTTTTTTATTTTTTATCAAGAATTAATTAGTAGTTTTAATAATATTTTACAAGAATTCTTAAGAGGTTATCTCACAAATAATTCTTCTGTTTAATAAATTCCATTGATTGAAAAGGCAACCCAAAACACTAAATAATTGGGTAAAATATATATTGATACCAAAGGGATACATAAGAGAATATCTATGTACCCAACCCCTTACTATAATCTTCGTTATAGGAACTAATAACTCTGGTAATACAAATGGATTTGAAATATTCATGTGAATAAAAATCATTGGAAAAGGTTTTTCTCTATATTCTTCACTCAATAATTTTACTGAACAATGTGTTAATGTGATGGGACACAATATTTTTACACTTATCTAACAACTACGATAATTTCTGATGACAACTAAAATATTGAGAGATAATTTCCAAATTAGTTATGGATTTGAGATCAAATAAAACTAGACAATACCCTCTACAAATAGGTATATCAGTATGTACCACAACTTTAACAACTAAAAAAACCCTATAACGAATCATATGACCAAAAACCACATATTTACCAGTAAAGGTAAACATTTTAAAGAACTCTCAACTACTATAAAATACTTAGTATATCATAAATAATCATCATAGATTGTGGATTTATGGAAGGAAGTGAAGGATTTGAAGAACTAACATGGAATTCATATAGATATTGTTTCTACAAATATAGGGAAAGTACTATCGCAATAAATCCCAAATAATAAGTTAAATATATTTATATTTAATATTTGACGTGAAAAAATACATCATTTAGAAATACTTGATCACATGAAAAATCATTCCATTTCTTATGAAAATAGAGGAAGAGTAGTTAACAAATATACTAGGGAGATTTCAGAAGAAAAATAATGAAATAAATATCAAGAATAACATATAAGAAAAAATTTAAGAGACATACTTATATAAATATAAAAGGAGTAAAAAATATATTTCACTATAATTATCATCTATGATGATCTATTAAAAGATGATAAAATATGTATAAATTCAAATATATATTCTATAAACTCTCTCTAAATTTAAAATCAACATTAAACATCTCTAATATCTTAACAAATACAAAAGTGTGAGATGTTTATTAAATAAATTTCCATTAAAAAGAGGACATGTCAATGGAATGATGTACTAAATATTGGAATAATTATTTAAACCATAATTAAACAATAATTGGTACAGAATGGAATATCTATTGCCATTTTATATCCCTTAAACAAATTTTTCCATGACTTATTATAATTATTTATGTTATTTATGTGCTTCTATGAATGTAATGTACAATTATATTTATTTCATTGTAGAAATAAGAATATAATCCTCCAAGAGTGGTTGTGACACATAAAAGTAGGCCTATTTATATTTTAATAAGTGTCCAAGAGGATTTATTATTTGGAGTAAAAAACATCTCTTTCCAACTATAATTTATTTTATGAACATGGAGAATTATAGGACCCCAAAACAGCCACCCATAAATTTTGATAAAACCATCTTAATGGTTCCAATACCATAATCAATGGCCCTGAGGGAACCCTCGCTATGGATTTGGTATGTGAATTGACCATTTATCTATCTTGGACTAAATTAAATGACATCAGGAGGATCATAACCTCATTACACTATCACACATAGGGATGGATGAGTTATGTGAAACCCCAGTTTTGTTTCATATGATTTTTCCCTCCGAAAAAATTCAATGAATGAAATTATTTTGAGAAATGATGTATAAAAATATTGAAAATTATTTTATGGGATGCAAAAAAAATGTTACATATGAATTAATTAATTTATTTTATTTTTTATTTAATTATTAAGAAGATGATATTCCATTATAAGTGTATTACATTAAAACATTTGAGTTAGGACCCCAAGACTAGATCTATTTTTTGGGTAGCCCCAAAATATAGAATTAAAACCCATACCCACTGAACATAATTAGGTGAACCTTGTGGAAAAGGATAGATTTCTAAAATCATTAATATTAACTTATCCTTGGATTAAGAAGAAAATATGAATTTTACTTTTAAGGGAAAATGTTTAGGAAAAAAGTATTTATTTTAAAAGATATACATAGAATAAATCCCAAAATTTTGCATGCATATATTTCTACATAAAGAAAATCCAAAACCTATTATGTGGTCATAAGTAAGGATAATCATAACCTTGATAAAGGTAGTGAAGAAATTAATATATATGTATCTATAGGCCTAAAAATATACCCCATGTCTAACACATATTGGGTATGTCCCATTCAAATAGTTTTTAAAAAATAAGAATTTCCATAGTGAGAATTTAACAATATAAATTCATCCTTGTTAGAATTCAGATTTGTAAGATATTGTATATAGGAAATAGAAAATTGAATCAGCTCACTAGGATGGATCATTTCCCCGTTCCCTTTATTGACTGAATGTTATAAATATTGGTAGCAAGGGCACATTATTGTTTCTTAGATAGACTTTAATGTTACATCTAGGTGCATATTTCTGCTAAATATCAGGAAAAATATACATTAAGTGTACTAATAGTAAATTTTTATTATATAATGATTCCATTTAGATTGTTTAATACCGCATCTATAATATAGGTATGCTTGGTAAGTATCTATTATACTCACATTAATGATTTCATAGAAGTATTTCAGGATTAATTCTCTATTTTTTGAGACTCTTTTAATCATTTTATAAAAAATAATGGTATATTATTTAAACCATGCATTGAGAATATCTTTATTTTAAATTTTCTAAATTTTTATTTCATTTTGGAATGAGTGATATTCAATAGGAATGTTAATTAATGAATATTAATTGATGTAAAATATTCCAAAATTAAAGTGATAAATTCAGTACCTTATCCATCTTGTGTGAATTATTTTATATCTTTTTTGGGAAATATATGATTTTATTAGAGACTGGTCAATGAATTCAGAAATATTTATCTTCTACTTTCTAGGGTACTATTAAAATATGATTAATTAATTTTTTATAATAATTATAGGGAATATTTTAATAAACAAAATAATAATATGAAAAAAAACCTCAGTGATGTATCCACAAAATTGGGAACACCAATTTGTCCTATTGTGTGATGCATCATATCATTTTGTTGTATAAATTTAGTCAAAAATAGATGAATAAAAACCTCAAGTCATAGCATATATATCAATAATATTGGATGAGACCAATATTAATTACAAAAAAACAGAAAAATAATTATTTGTGGTTTTAATTTATTTTGGTTTATTTAGATGTTAATTCATTATAATTTAAGTCATTATATTTATGATAATGTTTCTCATAGATACATTATTAAGAAGGTACAATCCAGGACCATGGTTTTTAGTTTGGTGTTGCTACATCATGTTTTCAATTTAGAGATCAAGGATTAGAGGGGAGCTAAGAACCAAGTAGAAAATCATATAAGATAACAACCCAATAATGTTAAAGTAGAAATTATGGACAAGGAAACCTAAAATGAATTAATGCTAGTAAGTATGTTATATTATATTGAATTATGTGTGTATTGGTATACTAATATAGTCAATTCATTGTTAATTTATCATGTTACAGCTCACTCAAACCCATAAATACTTCTATACAACAAAATCTGACTCAAAATTTCATATTTTCTATTATTCATATCTTTGGAAATTTGGTATTGATCAAATGATAATAATATGTTCACCCAATAGTGAGAAAGAATTACTTTATGAATTCATCCTTAATATAGATTTTAAAAGACACATTTGACTTCAAATGACTACTAATAACGTTTTTTAGTATAAAATATATCATCACACATATTTTAAGAGGGCCAATGCTCTTTTTAAAAGATATTATAAATGTAAATTTATTAGAAATATATCATAAATGAAAAAAAGTGTCGCAAAAACATAAAATATTTTTTAAATAATATTACATTTGGGGAATATAATTCATTGGAAACTTTCCAATGTCTTTTGGGAACTCTTATATTCTATTAGTATTTGGTTATATATATATATTGGAGGAATTTGAAGACACAAAAAGTATTGATACTAATTTTTTATTTATGTTTTCATGTTTATTATTTTTTGTAGGTTTGAAATTATAATAGTTAATATATGTTATCAAGGAACCCATTTCTATAGTAAGATCTTGAAAGATTTATTGAGTAACTATGGAATGAATTTAAATAAATGAACACCCAACTATCGCCAAAACAGTGGTCAAGATAAAATACCAAACCATTAAATTTTCAGAATTATATGGAAATTTTCATGAGAAGTTGGAATGATTGGAGATGAAGGATAGGGGACACATTATTCTCTTATTGGTTTATGTATGGGAGGAGCTACAAGATATCTATGGATATTGAACACAATTAATAATAGTTTGTTAAGAATATGAATCCAGACATAGACAAGGTTGTTCAAAAAATAAAACTTTGGCACCAAGATCAAAAATAAATTAACATTGTAGATTTTACGAAGTCAAAGATTTGAAAATAAAGAACATGAGGAGATCATGACAAGTTAATTAAATATTAATATTTATTTTTTGGGGGCCACGTTTTAAATTAAAATTCAAGAATCAAGATGATTAAATGATTCATTCACTATGGGAAAGACCTTTTATTGTCACTAATGTGTACTAATTTTGTGTTCAGTATATACTTAAATAAGTTTAAAATAACCCATTAACATATAAGGGGAATAGTATGAAAGAATAATCTTTAAATATATTATAATTACTAGTAGATGAGATCAAAATCCTCCATCCTATCCATCAATGCGAACTATCCGGTAATGTAATTACATAACACTTGATTGACGATTTCAATTTACATAAGATTTATTTAAAATACTGAATCTATTATATTTAATTGAGGTTGCTACATCATTTCTTTGTGGGAGATAAAACATTTTTAGATTTATTAATTTCCAAATTTTGGTTTTTCTTTTTCATATTCTTGTGACATTTTCAAATATTTGTGTTCCTTTTACATTTTTATCATGTTCAATTCCTCGTGATTTCAATTTCAATACCCATAAAATATTTGAAACTCTAACAATGAGGATAAATTTATTTAACAAATTATCTCAACATTTATCAATGTTGATATAAAATTTCTATCAAAATCTATGGGTGGTAAATTCAATAAAAAACTCTAGATTTTTAAATTTCATGTCATGACATACTATCATATATTTAACTCAAAACAATTGAGAGGCCTCTAAACCCATCATTATATCAACAAAAAATTACCTTATTTCTATAAAGATTTAATGTATTTTTGAAAAAATAGAATTTTCTCACTAATGTAGTCAAAATAATTGATCATTGAGAATCCTGGGTTAAAAATGATTGAGCCTTTATATTAAAAAAATATTTTTTAAAATGAATTATATTTTGTCTTACCTTGACATTTAAAAATTATATCACATAGTATCTATAAATGAAAAAGTTATATAGACACATTTTAATAAAAAAATCCCTATATACATTCTCTAGAACTTAAAACACCATTTAGTTTAATTCAAGGGTGTATGGGGGATGTGTTTTCTATTCATAAATAATGTATATTAAAACTATAAACCACTACATATGAGATATTATTGAGGTTATTATTGGAATAATAATTAAATATATTTGGATAAAGGACCTTAAAAATAGAAAAATGTGAGAAAAATATCTCCCTATATGGGGAATAGAATTTTACACACCAACTCAGTAATTTAAATTACCTCTTGAACATCAACAAAAATTCTAAGTAAAATAAAAAAATTAAAACCACTAAAGAAAAAACTAAAATTTTATGTATTTTGGTACTGACTGTTTATGTTTTGAATAATCTTTTCAAAACATTAAGGGGTGGAGCTGAGTTAAGGTGGAGATGAAGCATATGATATTTTCAATCTGTTTGATCAATCAATTAAAGATTTATTTTACAAATAATATTTTATAGTAAGAAAGAAAATCCAAAATTGATAAGAGTAATACTAAAAAAATATTCAAAACTAGTGTGTGATTTCATCACTTTTTTAGGATCAATCCTTCCCCCAACCCCCCGAACACAAAATTCTGGACTGAAATTTTATATATGAATTGTAGTGAAGCTGTACTACTAAAATGAGGGTATAGAAATAAAAAATAATCCTAAACCTGAAATGATAAAAATTGTACTACCTAAGAGAATATGTAGATTTTTAGAGAATTTTATTTTCATTTTTGGGTGGTGAGAACACTATAATTAATGTAAAATATAATTCATGTATTATAAACTAAAATTGAGAAAAATCATATAGTCTTTCTCTGAAGTTTTTCACAATAGAACCTACCATAACTAAAACCCACAAACCCCCAAAAATTTATCACTACATGAATGAATACTTTAATCATTTGGTTGATATGTATAAATTTGTCAAAACAATAGTAACCCTATAGGTGGTGAAAAAAATTATATAAAATCTATAATTTAGTGTTGAGTGGAATATTTATAGAATATTAGGAATAAATAATAATTATTGTATAATATAATATAAATTGAATTTTATTTACCAAATGTTGAAAATGGAATGTAATGAATAATGGATACATATTATTATTGAAAACCATGGGGTTGAAAAAGGGACTCACATTGGAAAAGTAATTGGATGTTTTCATTGGTATTCTTTTTGATACCAAATTTTCTGATCGTAAAAGTATTAAGTTAATGGAAATTAACCTAGGTAATGAATACATTAAATTTTATCAATATTAAATTCATTATATTCCATTATATTTATCTATTTAATAATTTCTAATTATTTTGGGAATGAAAGAGTCAATTCATTATATTTTTTTAATACTATTTAAATATGATAAATTGTAAATATATATATATATAATAAATTTAATTTATTTATTAAATGTAAGGATTAATTTTAATTTTACATTGTTTTTATCTTAAGAGTGGAAAAATGTTATGATTCAGCCTCTTATAAGAACGCAACTATGTTTTTATTTGAATGGTTTAATGTGAACAATGGAAGATTCATTCCCCAGTGTTATAAGAGTGAATCTTAGGTTCATAAGAATTATATTTCTCCTGAATAATTAATTAAAAATTAAATATGAATTTTCAAGATACTTTTACCAATTATAAATAATAAAAATTTACTTAAAAATAGTAAACCTCACCTTTCGATGAGTCCTAGATGACATTAAAAGAGTGAGGTTCCACCTTGGAAGTATAAATCTATATTCAGAATAGTGGAATACTTTGTGAATTTCAAGTATCAAAATGATTCATGGATGTCTATGAATAAGTAAAAAAATGAGACCATATTGGTCATTTATGCCAAAAACCAATAATTTGGGGTGTTATATCAATATTCATGAATCCCAATAATAGTAATCTACAAGAATTATTTTGAATTATTTCAATTATAATACCATATTGATAATCTAGTCAAACAAATAAAAATTGTCATAGATTTTAAAAAAGTTTATACTATGACTCTGAATGGATATTTTTAGAAATAAAGAAACATCCTAAAAATTGATGGATCAATGATATTATGGGGTTTATAGAAGTTGGTGTAAGTGGGATGTAATACCATATTAAAATAAAAATGTGTCTGATGAAAAAGAGTTAGACGTGTTCTATTTTAGGTTTCATGTTTTCTTTGTTTTATTTCCTATATTATTCTACACATTAATTCCTTTATACATTTTCAATGTTATCCCTCAAATAAAGGTGTACAACCAAGGGAGATCACGGAAGAGAAGGATGTTCAACAACAATACATTGATTTATAGAACATAAAAAAGGAATAAATTTTGTTAATTTCATTCTTTGTTCAATGGTAATTTTATTTTTGAATATTATTTTGTTTTATTTTATTATGGTTATTTATTTCCTCCATATCCAATGATAAAAACTTACACTCTACTATTCATATTCTATATATAATAGAAGATACTAGTTATGATGTTATTGTATATTATTCTCACATATATGATGTTATAGGAGAACACTTTAGTGGATTTGGAAACTTAGAATCCAATTGGGTATTTATTGACTCATTTATTGTGGTTTACACTTTTGTTTCATTGATGCCACATTAAATATATAATACTAAAAAAGACCTGGTACATATTTATATTAATTTTATTTTCACCATATTCATTCTGAAAAAAGAAGAGAGGTAAAGGGATTTGGGGACCTATCATTCATCACCTAGAAATAATAAGATTCCACTAGTTTAGGAACTATAGTAGTATTATAATTGGATAACAAACCCAAATCCATTACATTACATTTAATTACTTTTATCTTTTTATTTTATTTCTATTCATTTGTTTCCATAATCAGATAAACCAAATTAACCCCCACCACCAATTTTCTAATTACAATGCGACAACTAATTTTGAGAACCCATCTTAGGATAAAACCATAGAGTTACACTATAATGACTTTTTACCCTTGGAATTAATTAGATTTTTACATCCACATTACTTATTTTAATTATTTTTTAAATTGAAAAATGGTGTAATTGATATGTAATTTTTTTGAAATATAATTTAATTATTATATAATTTATAATTGAGAGTAAAAGTAGTATTTAAACAATTTAGAATGACGAATGGTGTGCATGAATTTAATTTATAGAATTTACATTTCTTAATGTTTATAATTCATTTGTGGTTTTTTGTATAATTATTATTGTGTAAATTGATATCAATAAATTTTTATATATTATTAAAAAATATTTATTAATTTCTTTTACAGAACATTAACTCAAAATATTGAATTATATTGTAATTTTTTAAAAAGGGAAGAGGGTGAAATTTGAAGTAATATTATGGGTGATAAAAAAATCAAGAGACATTTTTTACACTCACTAGTAAAATCTGTAAAAGCATTAGTGATGAAAGGGGATGAAGTGGAAGTAAGTTACATGGGGGTTAGGCCACATTTTATGGTTAATGAACCATTTTAGAAGTGACTTATATGGGGTAATTTTATTTTTATATGGGATTTTTAACCTTATCATGAGTTATCAACATATTCTGTATGGTGCATTCCACCATGTAGAAAAATATAGAGAAGCATTTATAAGGAAAGGAGAAATGTTCAAGAAAGGTACATGAGGTTGTTGTTATATTCTGGGGACAAGATCCTTTGTAGGAATTCGTGTTTGTGTATATGGAAATAGTTAATAGTGTAATAATTAATGGTAATGGTGGAAAATGAATACAGCATGAAACCCATTATTAAACCTCTATAGTGTTAATAAATAATGGTGTGGATATTAAAAGGTGTGTATGAAAATTATTATACATAAACAAAGTTTATTTTATATGTTTTTATCACATGATGATATTAAAAAACCAGGTATGCCTAGGGTATATGGTATATTAAAAATGTGGTGAATCTCGCCCAAGGATCCAGTGTTGTTAAACCTAGTTGGGAACTTGGATATTATATGCAGTGTGATTATATTCCCTACAGACTTTGTATATGTGACAGACTAAGAGGGATTATAAATGGATAATATATATTTGATTATATTTTTTGTTTATGATAGTGATGTGGTAGTGGTTTTTGAATCATGTCGATTATGATGTAAAGGAAGAAGAGGTAATGGATAATGTTAAATGTGTGGATTTTTTCTATGGGGGATAAATTATGTGTGTTGGTGATGAGTTTGGTTTAATAGAGTATATTTCTTGGGTGTGAAACATATATAATATAATTATAGTCCCTAATAGTGGACATCAACCTAGAAGTTTTTCATTGTGATTGGTATAGTCCTTGAGGGTAGACACCCAAAAAATAATGAGAGTCCTTCTGAGTGGATTACACCCAAACCAATATATGAAGATGTGATAGTTATTTACTTATAGGTGGTTAGATACTTGGGAAATACTAAATTGATGATAAATCTTCATATTAGGACAACTACTTGGTCATGTGGCAATGATAGTGGGTTCTCATTGATTAGATGTAAACATAGTGGTGGTGATATTATTCCAAAGTTCCTATGGCTGAAATATATATAATAATATTATAGTGATGTCCCTATGGGTGGAAAATTTCATTGTTCATGGATGTGGATTGGTGTTGGTTAGTGTTATAACATTGGTTTTCTTATTATGTATGAGGGAAACGTTTACATGGTTTGGAAAGTGAGATGATTATTTCGTATGTAATTTATGTTTTTGGATGGTTAAACCTTGGAAGAATATTTATTATTTAATGTATTTTTTAATTATCCCATATATTTAATTTTTTTGTGCTTCAATTATATGGGAACATTGTATTTTTTAGGAAGAATTTACTATGTATTTTTATAATATAATCCCTTGCCTAAATATATTATTTTTTAGATTATATTAATATAGTTAGTTTTCATGTTGGGAGAATATTTCTCTATTCATAAGAGACATTTTCTGTAAAAAATAATGGTATTATTACTTTCTTATGTTATATAATATTAAATATAATATTTTTAATTTTTTAATTTCTTCCTTGACTTAGTATGACATGACATGCATAAACATACCTTATCCAAGTATTGTGGTTAGAAAATATATTATATTCTTCATAGTGATCTAGATTTATCATTTATAATATTTTAATGTATTTTATATATTTTTGATCACCCTTGGTTCCTGTTTTCAACCCATGGCTTATTGAATACTTGAATCATGGATCCCACGCTATCTCATTTTCGGATCAGGCGGAGCCCCATCAGTGTAATGAATAACAATGATGACTGAAAAAGTGAATTTTAATAATTAAAATTGACATTTTATTATTCAAACATTTGTTATGAATAATGTGTATATTAATTACATGGTCATGATAATAATTAAATATCAATAAATTATTTTAACAATGGAAAATTTTAGAACAGGTTAGAGGACATTAGAGAGGAAACATTTTCAAGTAATATTGAATTTTTTATTTTTGATAAGGACTATGATTCTAATGTAGTGGAAAGATGTTGTGAGATACTAGATTTTGAAAAATAAAAAACTAGAACCCAATTTGAATTAGGATAATTATGTAATATATATTTTTGGGAGAAATTATTAAAATCCCATGACAAATTAAATTTATTGATTTTAAATGAGAATTTGGGTGAAATAAAAATGAAAATGATATTTTTTAGATATAAAATTTTCTTGTTTACTCATTGTTTCGCAAAAATTGTGTACTAATTATAATGAAATATACTGTCATGTAAAGGATATTATTACATTTGGTTAAGTCATGACATTTTTTATATATGAACAACTATAATTATGCATAATAAAATTATTGATGGCTTTACTATATGTATATAATTAACAATGACTTTTATATGAAAACTCTAAAAGGATATAAACTAAAATATCATTGTCTAAAATTTATGATCTTTGTTTAATGAAGAAGAATAAATATTCATAAAGAATAAAGTTCTTAGGGTGTATGCGGTATAAACGTTTTAGTGATTTGATGAAATAGGGTTATAAAATTGTAAAATTTTCCAATTCTGTACATAAAGATAACTTTATATAAATCCTTCATTATAGAAGTATATTTGAGTGATTTATATATTATTTATACTCTTTAATAACATTACATTTTAATTAAATATTTAATGGAAACAATTAAAAGAAATAAATTGGTAAGGAAACATTTTTCTATGGGATACAGATTTAATATATCGAAGGTGAATTTTTGTTCATCAATTAAAATATATATCAGTAAAACTACAGAATTTTTGTTTGGATAAGTTCTATTAGATATGTAAAAAATGGTAATAAGATATATTAACAAATATAAATATCATTGTCGATCATGAAAGGATAATTTAGAGATTATTGTTCTTGATGTACACTATATTAGTGGAAGACCATTATATCTCACAAATAATATATTAAAATATATATTATTTTATATAAAATTATTAGTAAGGTGTAGTAATTATATAATTTTATGATATAAGAATTGTAATAACCGTTGTTTTTATAATTAAATAAAATATTTTTTATGAATTTGAAGTGGCGATTGAGTAAATAATTTTGTTAATTGATATTAAGATGTTAAATTTTTAATTTTAAAGGTTTTTATGATGAATTTATAATAATTTTTTATTTATGATTTTAGTTAAAGAGGGTTCAGGTGGATTTTATCGATGGATAGGTTTGAAATATAATATATGGTAATACATCGTTTGGTGTACAGTTTGTAAATCATGCAACAAAATTTTCATATTTCTATTAATGATATAGTGAGTAAAACATTATTATCCATGTAGACCAAAAATATTTTATATTTACATTTTAATTAGGTTATGCCTCTTAAAATTTAAATTAATTTTTAACACCACCCACATTACCCATACAAACCTGTGTAAACATTATAAGGAATTAGTGTTCTAAATCCATCACTATATGTCTTCCATATTATTATAGGATCCTAGAGTAAGTTTGGAGAAATTAAAGAGGTGATATGGGAGTTTCTATGAATCTCCAAGGACACCAAAATATTTTTGTGGATTCATTACTAGTTATGGTGATCATTTGAGAGGCTTAGTCATGGAGTACACTATTTAAAATTGTCTATATTAGGGTCTAGGTATTTTGGAGAGTGTTGTGTGTTTCTTGGTGCACCGCAATGAGTGACCCAGATTAGCATAAATCTTTTTAACATTGTTTCCATCAGTGTTTCCCTTATTATAAATGGGAAAGGACACCCCACCATAGTAGAGGTTGTGGTGTCTGTGGGGTCCACTAAGTTTTTACCTACTGAAAATTGGAACCTCTGAAAATCATGTTTGTTTGGGTATAGTGAAATTATAGGGATACATGTAATAAATAGGGAGTGTTGAAAAATACAGGTTCTTAGCATGGTGATTCTCTTCCAAGGCACGTTGGAGTTAAGGATGAGGTGGGATAAAATGAAGAGTCAGAGCTTCCCACACTATAATTCATAGTAAGGTGGTTCAAAATAGATATTGTTTTTCCCTACATGGTATTAAAGGATTTAGAAATGTTTTGGGAATATAAAATATGTTGAAACAAATGTGGAATAATTAATGGTGGAAATCAAGTATTTTAAATGTTGTTTTTAAAATGCATGGGATTCTGGTAGAAGTGGTACTTCAAATATTGGGAAGACCATATCACCATTGAACGAAGGGAACTATAATAATTTTTAATGCTACTATATTATAGTGGAGGCCTTTATAAATTCTTTTATAAATATATTTTCATCATTTCCCTTGTTTTTATTTTTATATTATCTTTTTATACTTATCTAGCCCATAGCCTTCTCACCACTCTCCAACCACTTCCTTGAGAGTCTTAAAACCATAGATACTTGGATAAAAGTCTTGTGGATCATGGTACTCTCTCTTAATCTCTAATATTAATTTTATAATTTTCTTATATCTTCATTACTATTTATTTTATTTTATTTTCACTATTTGGGGTTCATATTTAAGCTTGTTTTTGTGGTGAATTGATGTGTATAGGTTTTGAGGTGGGTTCTATTGATTTTAGTGGTGGTCAGTCCTTTTTCATCTATTATTTATAAGGGAAATTTTAAATTATAATCACGGTAGGGAATTTGAAACGTATATTTTATTACATGAAAGTATTAGATTATCATGCTTTGGATCCATAGGTAAATGGCCGAATCAACCTAATGATGATAATAATCAAAATCCAAATTATTTTGGAATGGATAGTGTGATCTCATGTGTTGATTCTTTATTAAAGATGCTTCCTATTATTTTATAGATTGAGTCTTATATACCTTACATTTTATTCATTTTTTTCATAGTCCATATTCTTCAAATTATATATACAATTCAACGATAGTAGTGATGAAATGAATAATGCATGTGTCATGTAAATTTAATTATTATCCTTTCTAAATTTTTTGGAATATGTATGTACTTCATGAAGCATGTCCTTTATTTTTTTCCATATAATTACAGTAATTCGGTTTTTGGTTCCATTTTCTTAATACAATGATTAATAAATTTGTTGATTATATATGTTAATGAAGTAGTTGTTTGTTAAAGAAATATTTTTAGGGATAAGGAATACAATTATTTTTTACTAAAATTTTTATGCTATGGAGTTATGAAATCAGATTCCAGGTGAGTTGTCATTACTAAAAATGATTTATTTTAATTATATTATTCATATAGGATTGTAGATCCTTGTATTTATTTATCATGTACTATGAATGGTTGTTATATTAATTAAAGAATTGTATGTGTTTCCTAGGTTTTCATATTGGATTTATATTGGTGATTATGGGATGGAATATATTTTTTAAAATTATATCAAAAAGGTCACTGGGGTGGATATAAAGGGTTTAGATTATAGATTTATCCATTATTGTTTCTTGTTGATTTATTTTAAATGTTTTATTTTTTAGATAATTTTTTTATAATTTCCATCATCTTGAAGAAGTTAAGCTCTACCCATGATAAGTGCATATTTGGTCGAGGAAACATAGGTTGAGTCCTAGAGTACCTAAAAATTATGCAATTATAAATAAAATAATAATAAATTCATACTATGGGTGTTTTTTTGATTTAAATGATATACGTTAAATAATCGGAAAATTAGATAGTTGAAAAAAATTCTATGAGGGCATTGAATGGAATATTAAAATTATAATTTGGATTATAAAGCATGTTGAATTTGTAATAAATTAGTTTTTTAAGACAAGATAAATTTCTAATGAAGAATGAAAATTAATTTCTAATTAATATAAAAATATAGTTAATAATGATTAATCTTTTTTCTTGTTAGTATTTGTGTTATATGGTTTTTGGAGACTTAGTGGAAGTATTTGGATGCCTTATGGGATGATAGATATGGATTGAGACAATGGGTATATGTTTATAGTGTGTTTGGGAATGATATATTATTATATTTTATATCTTTATAATCTACACCTCATGATTTGTTAACTGAACAACTTCCAAATATTTTCATGGGTGTTTCCCCCAACATCCTGGTTGGAAAAGAAACATATGGTTGACTTCTTCCTCACTCAAAGTCTTCCTTAAGCTATATTACCATGTTTAGGTGTATCTAGAATTTTATGTTTTAAGTTATAGAGATAGGGTCTACAAAATAAATAATGCCTCTCAGCTTTACTGTAAATTTATTTGTGACATATAACAACTTAAGGTTATAAGACATACTTGTATCTGGTAAAGGTTGATATGTCTTATCATGAATATAAATCCATGGGTTATAGTGGATTGAAGAATAATATATGATAACTTAGATTTAATGGATTTTTGACCAACTATTTGATTGGATGAGGCACTAATGAGATGCATCAGATGTATGATGATACATATCTATGTTGTTTATACATGAGGTTTAGGATGGCTTACTGAATGAATTATATCATAAGATTATTTTCATTGGGGTGTGAGAGTGTAGATCGAATAAGGAAGTTAATGTGTGGTACCTTAATCTATATATATATATATATTAATATGTATATGATTTATTATATGTATTACGAGGTGAATGAGCCATAGTGAGGATATGAAATAGAATTACATACAAAGTTAATGAGTTTGTTTTATTTTCATATTCAATGGGATTTATTAATATTCCTTCACATTTTTCACATAAGGTTCTTGGGTGTATCCTACATTTTGTACTCATATGATCACCATGCATATGTATAAATTATATTTAAGGTCTGTAGAAGCTATTTTGTGATCAATGTGGGAAGTAATATCTCATGGGTCTATTCATGAATTTCTGGAGTTCATGGTCATTTACTATGATTATTTTGGTATTTTATTTATCTTAGAATATGTATGAAATTTAACTTATGTATTGGTATTGATTATTTATTCACATAATTATTTAATTTGTGGTTTCCATCTTGTCTCATATTCTATAAATTTATATAATGTGATAAATTCCTCCCACTTTGACTATATTCCCTTGGTGTTAGTCATATACCCAAAGCCTATTAAAGGTAGGATTCATAGTTCCTCACATTCTATTCAATGTAATCATTAATGGGGTTTTTGATAGAGTGGTTTTAGAGTTGATGGTTGAGATATGTGATGGGGTTAAGTGATAGGAACTAATGAGGATTTCATGGGTTAGTTGATAAAGAGTATTATCTGGACATAGAATATGACGTAATAAAGGGAGATCATCAAGAATGTTGGAATATAAGGTGCTTGGTGATTTGATGCAAAGACATTTTTTTATTGAGCATGCTGATAAGTGTAATGATTCTTTTGGGGTAGATACCTATGGAAGAATAATACATCCTGATTGTTTATTTTTGTGTTTGAATTTGGGTATAGAATGAGAAATAGTTTGAAAATGGATTAATTAATTAACCATTAAATCTTTATATTCCCATTTTAATTAGTTCATGTTGCCTTTTATTCATAATGGCTCTAGGTAAAAGTCACTATCATGTTTTCACCAAAAATTTTATACTGGAAAAGATAGAAGATCATCAATGAGTGGAGTTTTATCATCATGAATATTATTTGTGTACACAATAGAAGTTTTAATTGCCAACTCTATATATGAATGTGTTGTCTATTTTAGATCACGAGACTTAGGATTGGATAGAGGATGTAAGGATTTCATTCAGTAATATTTTTTCTCAGAGGGAGAACTAGGGTTCATTAGAATTGAAGAAGCTTTGTGGGGAATCTTGGTAATGGTGGTTATTTTTCATTGTGGGTTTTGAGGAGTTATATTTTTCATGCGGGAAATTCATTGATCAGTTTCCAGCCAATTTTTTACCTTGGACCATGAATGAGGCTTGGGAGTAGGAATTTTTTAAACTCCATCAGCGGAATTCCATCATGAGGTAGTTTAGTATATAATATAATAAATTTTTTCATTGTACTTCAGTCATTTTACCTTATGATGTGGATAAGGAAATTCCTTTCAAGAGGATTTTCAATCTATGATCTGGAATTAGACTATCAAATTTATGTTGATGTCATACCTTGAGGTGTCAGTGAGGGTAGAGGTCATTGAGAAGAATCCTGCTAGAACCAAAAATAATTAGGAATTAATTAATCAACAATACTCATAGATTAGATCTATAAATATAATGGATCATCCTACTTTCTATGTGAAATAGCATTATATTGTATGGATTTAGATATAGAATTATTCATCTTGATTTTCTAGAGCAGGTAGTTCTCAAACCCCTACTAGTGGATTAACCATGGTTCGTTATGCATGTAGAGTTCATGGTCATTATAATAGAGAGTGTGTTGACTTAATCAATAGCCATCATAGTGTTATTTTCTCAATTTTTGTCCATTTATTTTAGAAATATCTTTTAAGATAATAGTTGTAATAGGTTGACCCATCTTTTGAACAATATAGAGTCAATGGGGTAGGCTTATGATAGCATTATAATGCCCCTAATAAATAGATATAGTTAGTAGATAATGGAATCATTGGTGGTCTCTATCAAGATTAGAGAGTCCATTGATCAAACATAGTAAGATTGATGTATTTGAGTCTTGACTGTTGGGTATTCCAAATATTATATGACATACATTATTTTTATTGTTTTCTTCATTTTAATCCTTGTTTGATTCATGAATTGTTCCCTCCTTCATTGTACTCTCCCTAGTCTATACTTTATAATATTAGGTGGAGAGATGTGTAGTTCCATTTTAGTGATCTATATTGGTTGGGTTTTGATCTATGTTGTATTTGTGTGTAGAAAATTTTATATAATTTTATGGAAACATAAATCTTGGGGTGATATCCTATGTTTATGGATAACCCCATGTGATGTCATTCCTGATATGGATTGGATATATTTAGTGCCAGATTTTGTGGCTTGCTTCAAAAAACTCATAATATTATTTTTTTATGGATACCATGATGTTTTTTGGAAATTTAGTACCTATTATGTGTTATAATTGTTTATAGTATCTAACCTCCAAAGTAGATGAGTTGATGATTCTTTCATTTGAACATAATTCAGTATTGTTTCCCAGATTTTTCAACGAGTAGTTATATTTCATTCAAAAATAATCTTTTTCACTAGGGCCCTTGACATTAAATCATTTAAGGATTGAATTTTAAATGTTTATGAATTTTTAATCAACATATCCAAATAGTACAGCCCCATCAGTGTTTCGAGATCTATGGATTTATATTGGTTATCTTTCAAAGAGAGGATTCATTCATCCTAGTGTGTAATATTGGGGTGCTTTAATTAATTTTGTGATGAAATATTATTATATCATACATTTATCTATTAAATATAAATCGTTAATTAGATGATTCTGGTGAACCATTATCCAATCTCATGGATTGATGATTTATTCAATCAGTTGATGGATGAAAGCTTATTCTTGATGATCAATTTATAGTATGGATATCATCAAATGTGTGTGAAGGATAAGGATACATAAAATACAAACTTAATAAGTTTTATTAGGAAATTAAGAGTGTTTTTATGTAATTTAGTGTGATGATAAATCCATTCATATTTAGAGGATTTATTAATATAGTGTTCTAGTATTTTTATATTGGATTTTGGTAGTTTTATCCATAAAATCCATGTGTTTTTAGAGTAAGAAGTTGGTCATGTAGATCTCCAATGGGATGTTTTGAGATTTTTTAATTTCAAATCACTATTAAAAGATATTTATAATGTTTTTTTACAGTCCTTTGATGTCTGTTTATTAAAAAATGTTGAGTATCTGTGTGGAGCAGTCATGTATACATTATATATTGTAGTGTTGTTTCTTAGGTGGGCCAAAAGATCATTATATAGAGGAAGAGTTTCTTTGATCTTATAAGACATTATAAGGGGTTCAAACATGGAATCTACTATATTGTGACTTCTATTAAATATATTAATAAAAGGGGCTTATAATTTTTATGGGTTGACCAGTGATAAGCAACTTTTAAGTATTTGAATTAGAAGTTATTTATTGATACGATTCTTTTGTATCCAGAGCAGGGAATTTAATTAAAGGCTCATTGTGATGATTAGTGTCTTTGATTGGGTTATTTTTTGATGATGTAATGGGATTTTACCACAAATTTATATCTATTCTTCTATCCTAAATAATGTAACTATGCTACTCATGATCTTGATCTTATTGAGGTTGTTTCCTCTCTGAAGGTGTGGTGGTGGTACCTTATTAGTGATGACTTTTTAGTCTTCACAAATCATGAGAGTCTCGAGAATGTCTTCTCCCAATGTGATCTAAACCAATATATATGGTTTTGGAAGTAATTCATGCATTATTATGAATTATATATTTCCCACACACTAGTGAAGGGGAATATTGTAGTATATTTTCTGAGTAGTAAGTCACATCATAGTTTTTTCATGAGAATAGAGACTCCTGGAGAGTTATGGGGGAGATGTTTGGGATACACCTTGAAATGGTAGTAGTAAATAGTAAAGGGTGTGTTATAAGATTATGGTGCACATATATTTGGTGAAACATTTATATGAGTTCCAACAAGAGGATTTCAAGGTGGAGGACTTGTAGGATCATGTTTTTTGTGAAGCCCCAAAGGGGTAGTCAGATGATTATCGACATCAGATTTTATCCCCGTGTTTATCTTCATACATTTCAAAATTCATTATGTTATTATTATTTTTCTCTATAGTTCTCCCTTACCAGTACATAATAGTGTGGATAATATGTATCATACTCTGTGGGTTTATATTTTGGGGTTAGGCATGAGGAGATCAACTGTATATTTTTTCTCTTTCTGTTTCATTTAGTAGAGGTTAATGGTTGAGCATCGTACCCTTGGTGGGTTACATCATTAGATTAATGTTCCCCAATGTATGTGGGGGTAGAAATTGATTTATTTCATCCCTGGGTTTTATTTATCATAGGTTTTTTTGTTATTTTAAATGGGTTATCAAGGACCACTTGATGTAGTCATCTCACTTCTTAATGATTAATGATTTTATCTTGGTGGAGTTTTTTGAATGGTTGCTCCTAGATAATGTATTGAATCTTCATGAAGTTATGAAGACAATCATCTTTAATCATGGACCTCATTTAACATAAAGGGTTTGAAAATATCCTAATTATTATTTTGGCTCACAGTTATACCTTATCAATGATATTCATCCACAAATGACTGTTTTGATGGAGAGGACTATCTAAAAATTGAAGGATATTTTGTGTGAATGTATTATAGATTTTAAAGGTACATGATTGAGGCTCATAAACCTGGTGAAGTTTTCCTACAATAATAGTACCCACACACCCAATGGTATGGATCTTTTTAAAGGATGACCTGAAAAAACATTCATATCTACACTTTTTTGGAGAAATTTTGTGGTTTCAATGGTTCAAATACTATAATTGTTTTTTAAAATATGATAGAAAGGTGTTGGAAATCCTTGATCGAATTTAGGTGGTATAGAATGATCATATGTTTTTTTATTCTTATTTTATGAGGAAATAAATGTTTTACAACATATATCATATGTTTTTAAATGCATCTTATCATCATGGGATGTAATGCTTTAGTCTTTGAAATAATAGTTCTCCCTGATTTTTTAACCGTTTGAATGTGTTAGAACATGTTGGAGTTGTGGATTATCAGTTAGATCTTTCCCCAAAGATAATTTGGATTCAAAATATATTTATTGTGTTGTAGATTCATTAGTAACTTCACAGGTATTTTCATGTTATCGACTAGGGAGAGCTGGTAGATGATGATAATGAGTCCTTTGAGGAGCATCTGATTGAGATTCAAGACCATCAAATCATGATTTTGTGTTTTCATTATATTCTATTGGATGATTTCCCATGGTGTAATTATATATTAGTGGATATATCGTGGGAGTGGAATCCATAGATGCAAGCTCAAAATCACTTTCGTCTTGATTTTTAATAATGGTTGAGATTTATTTTTGGGACATTTGATGTTTTATGAGATAATTGATGGTGTTTTTTTATTTATGTTCTCTTGTATCATGATGAATTGATGGTGTTATATTCTAATGCTACCATTGACATGTATCTTAGGGGTGGTTGTTTTTTATCCATTTTTCATCCCCTGTCTTGGTATTAAATCTTCAAGGATGAGAATTGTTATATAAGTATCTAGTGTAAGGATTATGTTTTCCAAATCCACCCATTTGGGGTATTTTTAGTGCTTATATCTGTTTAGAGGTAGTTTCAAGGAATTGTAGAGGTGATATTGGAGTTTCTATCCATCTTAAAGGACAAAAAATCAAGGTAATGGGAGAGCCACTAACAGTGGGGAGGGTTTTGGAGGCTTGGTCATGTTGCCTAACAGTTTGAGCTAGTTGTTTTGTGTCTTGGTAATTTTATAGTTGGATATGCGGTTCTTAGTGAACCATGGTAAGACAAATGACTTTTCTAGGAATTTTAAAAGGATTTTTATCTTCATTGTTTCCAGTCTAGAAAAAGGGAATGGCACTATGACATACAAGAGTTAATGTTACCACTAATGGCTTTGGGGGTTCTCCCTATTATAAATGAGGACCAGTAAAAAGCCAGATTAGTGTGTGTGATGTTTGTTGAAATATTCCTATAAAAATTGAGTTGTATATAAATGACCATGGGTCATGTTTAGTGGTTCTTATCCAAGGAAAATTGGAGGTATTAATGAGGGATGATAAAATGGAATATTTGATCTCACCATGCCATGATTCATGACATGGTGCGTCAAAATGGATGGGAAGTTATTTTATATCATGGTAATTGTCGTGGTGGACTTCTAGGAATTTGAAACACCTTGAACAATGATATGGTGCAATTAATGAGGTGTTAAATGATTTAAAATATTTCTTTTAAAACATTATTTTTTTGCGGATATGTTGGGATTCAAACACTAAGAAAAACCGAAGTCATTTGACAATAGGGAACCATGGGAGTTTTTTATGCCACTATGACATGGTGGAATCCCTTTTGGATTCATATATAAATAAGGGGTCAGATTACCCTTCTATTATATTTTTATATTTACTCTCAATACTTATCCAACACTTATCCCACTCACCACTCTACTACCAATTACTTTAGAGTGAAAACACCTCGGATCATCGGATCAAAGAGTTTTATACCAAGGTACTCTCTCATCTCTTTTTATCATCATCTTACATTATACTTATTTATTTATTGATGCTTTTTCTGTAGTTTTATTATACTGGGTTGATATTAAATAATTTATTAATGGTGGTTTTATATAGAAAAGTTTAAGGGTTCTTTATTCTGAGTTTAGTAGTGGTTGATCATTGTTCGTCTGTGGTTTATATAAGATATTTGAGCTTCTAATTAGGGTTTCATGCATTTATTATTCTATTTTTCTATTTGAATGTGTGGAATTATAATACCAATGTTATGAGGGTAAATTTTATATTCAAACTAATAAATATAATAACTAGAATCAGGTATGGGTTGGAAAGGATTATTTGATTTCATGTGTGTATGACTTATTGATGATACCACATGTTATTTTCTAGATAATGTGTTTTAAAATTAATATGGGGGTTGTTTTTTGATTATAATGGTCTATGTGCAAGAAATTAAACCAACTATTTGAATATAGTAATTATGAAAATACTAATTAATGGGTTATGTGGATTTATTAATTACCTTTCCTAAAAATCATTGAATATGAAGGTATTAATTGAATAATTAAATTTTTCAATTCCTAGCTAATGATATTTGTTTATTATAGATTATTTTTTGTGACCTATGCATTATAATTTTTTTAATTATATATGGTAATGAAATTATTTTATAGTGAACCAATATTTCATACACATACTATTACATTATTATTGACGTAATAATCCATTTAACATAAAACATGGTTCGAAAGGCCTTGTGTCTTTGAAGTGATAGGTATATAAAAAAAATTAAAAAATTGAATGTATTTTTTTAATTTAAATACTAATATGCTAAATTACATTGTTCTATAAAAAATATGTGATATAACCAAGGGAATACATAAACACAATGGATGATCAGAAACCACAGTAAGGAAAAAACATGATAGGAATCATAACGTGTGGGTCAAAAGTATTACATGATTTCAAAAAATATATGTATCGTGAGTAATCACATCGGAGAATAACATAAATAAAATGGTAACATAATATCATGGAAACATAGAAAATGTGGAAACAAAGAAAAACATGACATAAGAATATGTCAGGGAAAACTACCAAGACAACATCACATGTTGGACAGTGTCATATCATGGATTAGGATTATTCTTTCAACTTATAAATAACCTCTCAATAGAAAAACAATTACCCAATGTATTGAAAATATATATAATAACACCAATCATCACATGTCTATAATTATGTCTACTAAAAAATTAATTCAATAATAAGGAATAATAAAAGGAATTACCTATAGAAATAAATGGTTTGTATAATCTTTACTCATATCATAATCAAAGAACCTTTTATTAACATTAGAAATAGTAGAATAAATTAAATATTAAGGATGTTCAGATTTGAGTACATAATAATGGGTGTCAAAAAAAATTATCATTGGATAATAATAACATTAAAATAATGTTATATGAAAGGATGAAGGGATATAAAATTTCCCCTTAATTTTGGTTAGATTTTAATTAAGGAATTTGAGAAATGAAAATATGAAATATATTATCCCAAAAATTGAAGTTATAATGAGATATTTGTGTATCTAAGATATGTATATTTAATTTATAATCAATTAATATTTTCATAGGGATATAGAAAATTAATTAGAGATAGAATGGTAATAATCCAATGAAAAAGGGTGGTTCAAGGATATCCCTTACCTTAAGTCTTGTCATCCATCAAACACGTTAGAAAAACCTATATAATAAATCTATATTTAATATAAATATATTTAAAAATTCATAATAATTTTTATAATACCATATATTAATTTTTTTATTACTTCATTCCACTAGTTTGATACCAATTATTTATTCAAATCATAGTTCAGGGTGAAAGCTGATTTATTTTTCATGCATGTTATGGTTAAGAAATCATGAAATTTATACACTAAACATGGTTAAATAGTCTCAAAAATATTATAAATTATTTTAATATCACATATATTCATTATATATAGATATATCCATCTATAATATTTGTATATAAAAAATAAATTACATCATTCAAGGAGACGGTAGGTCGTACATACACATAAAAGTATTTTCCTTTTTGAAGGGATTGAATGATGGAAAGATAAAAGGAAAAATACCTTTCTAAAATCATATTAATATCCTAAATATCATTAATATTTATGGATTTCCTAATTATAACTAGTAGTGATAGGTGATAAAGGAAAACAAATTATGATGGTTTGTGAGGAGGTAGTCCGACATAAACACAAACAACACTTTTTACCCATTTGATAGAAGGGGAGTTGTATGTATGTAATGTTATTAAAATAATAATATCTCATTATAAATAATATACCATTGTTATTATTTTATATTATTTTAAAAATATATTAATGAGATAGAAGAATAAATAAAACTAAAACATTTTGTTAAAGATTTTACATCTTCTTTAGACAACTTCATTTACTTGACACTTTTGACGCACTATGGTTGGTATTCATAAAATACTAAGACCTTTAGAACATGTTTATGGATGTGGGATGGGTACTTTTATAGATATCTTCCAAATATAATGTATTTTTATGTGGGAATAATAGAGGATTAGAAGTTCTATTTTTTATAAGTGAGGGAAAGGGCTCTCTTGGAATTACATAAAATATTAAATTAATATAAATTAATTTTTATGTAAAATATTATAAAAAATGATATAATTAAATTACAATAAGAGTATTGGTCTAAATAATAAAATCCAATAAAATATTTACAGTTTTAGATTATGTTTTTACACATATATCTTTGTTTTAAACCCCATTAACAAGTTTTTACTATTACCGCAATAATAAATTTTTCACCCTTTTGGGGTCTATATATGTACTATAAAAGGGTAAATAGCCAAAAAATGAATCATAGATGATATTTATAAATATATAAAATTTATTATGGGAAAAGATATATTTTTTTGGAATATTAAATCTTGTAATAATATACTGTTCCTCATGAAATAACATTAATGGATTATTTGTTACTATCCATTTAATTTAACTTTCAAAACAACATGAAAGAGATGAAATTAGAATATAATCCATTAAAAACTATATAATATATTATTTATGTAGATATAATTCATTTAAAACAATAATTAATTCGAATTATATTAGTATTTTAAATATTTCAAATTATTTATTTTATTTTTCTATTAATTCAATAGATATTGTGTTGGCATTGCATAAGCATATGAGCTAACTATATAATCGGTAAAAATTTAAGAAAAATTACCATGAAAAAAAATTATCTTTATAATTATTATTGACAATAAAATATAATTTTTATTTCTCCCTATCAAAAAATATTATCAAAATTAAAAGAAAGTGACATTTTTAATTAATCATTTACATAAATAGTATAAAAGTAAAAAATCAAACAAAAAATGGAAGAAAGTAGCAATAATTTATAAAAATGGATGTAAATGTTAAAAATAAACTCATATAATTAAATAAATTCAAGTTTTATGGTCATTTTTTAGTTCTTATACTATTATTTTTTACCACAATTACATGATTTACTCTTACTGTATGGTAAATTATTTACAATGGTTACTATTTATAATGAAAAAAGATACCATTTTATCAAATTTGGGCCTTTTAATTCAAAATATGTATTTTCTTTCAATATTTATTTTATATAAGTTGGTGAAATAAATGTAATATCAAAACGATAGTTGAAATAAAACGTACTTTTTTGGAAAAATGATTTTCTTGTTTAAAAATGATTTTATAACAAATTAATGAATAAAATTTGTTATAAAACAATAATTTTATAATTTTAAGTCAAAAGGAACTAATGAAAATTTTAAGAAAAATCTAAAAAATTAGTTTAGTATATAAATAATTGAAATGAAAATAATAATTGAAATAAAAATTAGTAATTTTCACTTTTCATTGAAAAAGAAATATTTTTATAGAAATCCCAAAAATTTACTCTCATTTAATGTAAAATAATGTTTTAGAAAATTTATTTCATAAAATTAAATAAATTTTCAATAAAATATAAAAATATATTATATTATTTTCTCAAAAAATTATAAAAAACATTTTTGAAATAAAACTTATTTTTTGAATACTAAACTGATATTACTAAAAATACAGTGTTTATTTTCTACAAATTTATCAATATTTTTTGAGGAGAAATATATATATAAATATATTTTATAATATATTTAATATAAATCATACCCCCAAAATTTAATGTTATTTTATAACTATAATACTATTTTGTGGTTATATTATGGTCGGTGTTGCATGTTTCATATTCCATCGAACATAGTATTTTTTAAAAAAATCCAGGTATGATATTATCCCCCCCTAAAAATTTCTCCATAAATATTTCAAATTACATAATAAGGTGGAAATAGGTGGGGGGTTTTAACTTCCTAGATTCCTCTAATTCCCAAATTTTCACCTCGTATTTATAGTCTCACCAAAGTACATTGATTATGTGTGTTTACTTATTGTGTAGAAAATTATCTCTAAAGTCCAAGACCATCACTAGATGGCCCTAATAAGAGAAATAATTTTCCTATAATACTAACTTTTCATTAATACATTTTGGATATATAGTATTTACTTTCACAAGATATATACATGGATTTTTTTGTGAACATAAGATAGGGTTAGTGGGAGTGTTAGTAGATAAGCCATAGCTCCAATGCGATTGATATTTTCAAAGGGATCTATATATCAAAGAATTAAATTACCATTGTTTTAAAATATAATGATTCCCATCCAAATAAATATTCAAAAAAACCCTTCATTTCTATAACACCCTATCATTTAGATATTAATTATTATTATTTTATTTATTATTTTTATCCTCACTTTTGAGTTCCGGTATTCAGCGGTTTGAAATTTATTTTTTTGGGACTTTTAATTTATTTAACAATTATCTTTCTTTGTTAGTATTAATCATTTGGTGCCCAATTTAGTGCCCAAGTGCGTAACTAGTGTGGCTAATGGAAAGCACATGATCTATCGAACCATGAAGAAAGTGTGTGGTCTCGATCTGTGAGCTGGCAGTGCCCTTTAGCATGGATGGAGTACATTTTTCCAAAATTTGTGACTCGTCTATGGGTAATTGTGTGGATCCTCATGATTATATAATAGGAGTAGAAAGTTTGGTTCAATATTTTGTAAACCATGCACAAACTATGAATAATTTCTAGCTTTTAGAAATTTTGGTTTGTTTCAATTTTCTTTTTCTTTTTATTTACATTTTTTCTCCTCTCATTTTCTTTAATTTTTTTTCCTCCATGGGAAATGGATGATCCCCCTATTTCTAACCTACATCATCTGATATCCCCCTCGACATAAGACCCATAGTGACTGACCTCCATACCCATTTCCTTCATCGGTGCGGTGATCAACCAGATGCTTTCCAATTTTGCAGTGGATCCTTTGAGGTGAACAAATCAAATCCATCAACTTCCTCTTTTTGGAGTTTTTCATTTCCATGTCTCCCATATTACTTTTCCAAACTATAGCTCTTGTTTTAACCCTTTATTTGTTGGTTTCTTCAATCGTTATGGTGTGCAGCGAGTCTCTCTATTTAGTTTTGGGCTTGTTTCATCATCTCTCGTCAAAGGAAAATAATTGTTGGCAATTTCAGTTTGTATTCTATCATCTTCGGGTAGGTTTTAACAGGATATTAATTTTTTATGAATTCATAATTGTGTATTTTTGTGTTTACGAGTTTTTGGTAATTTAATTTAGTACATTTTGGACTTCAATTCATGAGGGATACCTACACGCAAGTACATGTGTAAGAAATATATATATATATATATATATATATTATTTATACATATCTCATTATGGAATTGGGAATATATAAAATAAATCAAGGGTTATATATATATATATATATATATATATATTTGTATAAATTCAGGTTCGTGTAATAGGAAATAGAAGATTTAAGATGATGTCTTCTAAAGAAATGTACCTTGAGTTTGAGGTAGGATCCCTTTGCCCAAATCCTTAATTTTATTTCCACAATTGCTTGGTTGTTTTAAAACTATGATTTCATTGTTATATATAAATTATATTTTTGAAAATTTTCTTTTGTTTCTCAGCAATTCGAATTATATATTTTTCATATAATTGACCAAAACATTCAATTTGATTTTTTTTCATTTTATTATATGCCTTCGAGCTTGTATTAGAAAATATAAAGTAGTTTCAATATTCAATTATATTATTAAATGGTGTTTCATTAAAATAGGTGAGGCCCATTTTGATTTATTAAGTATTTCATGTAATTTTTGTTGAGATAATATGATGTGTAGGATCATTTAGAATCATCTTTACATGATTGATATAATCACCTTGGTTTTTGAATTTGTTTTTGTAATGAGTTGGTTTTGGAATGTTTGAGGCCTGGTTTTCAATTTTTGATGTATTTTAAAATATATTTGAAACTCATGTAATGTGAAGGCCTGGTTTGCATATGTGTGAGGCTATATATGTTATAGGAACATATATGGTAGTCCCTTTTAGGAGAGGGTAATCACATAGGTTGTGTCATTTTTTGGTCTAGGAAGGCATAATGGTTGTGGGTTTTAGTTTGAGTCACGTGTGTGGGGACCTCCCCAATCAACACATACTATTATAGTGGGATTACAGGGCCTTATTTAGAGGGTTGAGTGATGGTTTCTTATTTTCCCTAATAAAAAGGGTCGGTACCCCTTGGACATACTGAGATTCCATGTGTGATGTTCCACTGGTGAGGTTATCTTTTGAAATCCAGTCGGTTATAGATTAATGAGTTGAAACATATTCTAGTTGGTAACTCCAAACAGAGTATGTCTAGGGATTTATTCTAGATTTGTTTTTAAAATACCTATTATTTTATATTTGTATGCTCTTGTTTCATTTTTTGCAATTTTTCTATTTGATAAGATGGCATCATTACTTTATATTTAATATTAAAATACCTAATATTCTACATTTTTCATTTAAATAAATTTATTCAAATGTCTTTTTGTTATTTTTAAATAACATTAGAAATGAAATGAGAAATGGTTTTTCATAAAATTCAATCCTTTTTCCTAATTTTTAAAAGAATAGAAAACCATATTTTTTTTATACATTCTATTTTCTTACTATAAAGAATGGATTTCACTTCAAAAGTGAGGCACATGGAATCAATTATCATTGGAATCCCTACTGAGAATAATTGTGCTCACACCTAATCTATCTTTTCATTTTATAGTTATTCATGTTTCGGATCATTGTTATGGAGAAAATGGTAATCTATTTAGTGGTGACCCATGAGGTCCATCGAGATATTTTAAGTCCTTTAGTTTTTTTATTTTTCCATAACATCATTCCCTATTTTATTCTTGTTTACCTATATATCATATATGGGATAAATACATCCCTATTGAATATAATTGATACTTGGATGTTGTTTTCTAATTGGGGGGACTGTAAATTCCTCTCAACCCTTGTTGCAGGCTGTCTTGGGTGACCGGTTCAGGGTCGACCTTGGTTGGTTCTTGAAAAAATTTATCAATGGAGGACCTTTTTATTTGGGATTTCAATTAGAATCGATATAGGGTTTTCAGGGGTCAAGAGGTAGTTCATGGGTCGATTCATGATCACCACCACTCGTGAAATGGCTTAATTTTCTAGGGATGGTTGGGTTTCAAATCATAATATTTGGTTTTGGGTTATGTTGTTGGGGTTTTTTTAGTTTAATGAGATTCTGTATATTGGGGGATAACACTATGTGTGAGATAGTTTTATTGGGTGAGCTTACATGGAATATAAAACCATGTGGATCCCATGGGCATTGTTTAATATTCATCATGTGGTCAGTTTATGCTTAATTAATTTCCTTCTAAACCATGTGGATGGGTTATATATGACTGCTAGTAAATTTTTCCAGTTATTTTTGTATCGGTGATGTTTTGGTCTGATTTGTGTTAGTGTGAGTAAAATTTTTCAGGGAAAATGATTTCAATAAATGGGTTTTGAATTTATTAAAATGGGTTAGAATTGAAACTAATTTCGAATTTTGAGAAGTTTGGGAAAACGTGGAGTAAAAGTGAATTCATAATTTGGTAAATGTTTTAGCTTGATGATAAAATTGTGTGTATGATTCTTGGAATTCTTTATAAAAGATCATATATATGTGTGTGGGTATACATGTAGTGTGAATGTTGATATTTATTTTTTAGAGGATATAAGAGTATGTGGGGATGAGAAAAAATGTGATGGCTCATAGGATAACATGGGTGAATATTTAATATCAACGATTTTAATTAGTTTTTCCAATTTTGTTTATGAAAATAAAAAAGGGTTTTATTTAAAAGGGGATTCATTTTTATAGGATTTTTTGGTTGTAAAGAAAAATATGTGGTTGTTTTTTTAAATTTTATGTGAATGTTCTAAATTTTTTTATAAATGGAATAGTTATTTTTATTTTTAAAGAGGGAGTTGAATTTAGAAATGTGTTATTTTGAAAATGGTGGTTTCTAAAAGATGGTTTATGTATTATTATTTTGACATGTTGTGTTTTTTTGTTGATATTTGATTTTTACTTAATTTTTTTCCAATATTTTGGTTAATGATCTTTGTATTTTGATTGAAATTTTAATTGGTCAATTTCTAGTTCTATGTTGATCAGGTTTTGTGCCATATGTTGTTGAGAGTATTCCACTTAGAAAGAACCAGAAAGAATCTGAGGATTCTCTTCAGTCATCATCCATTTCCAAACTGTTTGTGGAGTGGTGGACTTGAGATATTCTCAATAGTTGTCTATTTTATATATTTATCAAGGACTATTTAGGGTTTTGAAGTTTTATTAGAAGTTGAGGGTGTAATTGGGTAATTTGGAACAACAATTGCCATGAGAGTGTGAGTTGCACTTTGTATGTTTCTAGAACTGGGATTTGACTAGTATATGGTGATCGTTCTATCCTCGTTGAGAGTTGGGATTTCATGGGAGGTCTTTAATACAGCTTTCACCCAATTTTCTATTCCTGAGGAAGTGAATGAGATTAATTTTTTATAGGAAATTTAGGTTTTGAAAGGTGAACTGACGGTTAGAGAGTATATTGATCATTTTAATTATCTCGTTTCTTTATCTTCAATGATAATGTTGAGAGATTAGTAAGAATAACTCTATTTCATATGGGATCTACATCTAGGGTCGAAGAAATGGTCTCATAGGGTTCAGAAATAGTTTCCCATCTTCTGTGGAGTGTGAATTTGAGTAACCTATTCTAAAAATGTCTCCTTGTTAGTTTATTTTTTTTATTTTTCGGACCAATAAATTCATTATTTATAGTATAGATGGGTAGGAATTATAATTCGTCTTTCCATAATTCCCCAGGTTCATGTTGACTATATGGATGGTCATGAAACCACAAGAAGATTAAATGATAGGGGATTATAATCTCTTAACTATGGTTCATCAGATGCTTCAAGACTTCATGGCTCCAACCATAGGTCTTGGGGTGAATCTCTTCACGTGGTTTGTGATCACTGATAGTCTTGGGAAACATGGTTTAACTCTTGTATCCATCAATGGGGTAAAGGTAGTTTAAATGTTCTTTTTGTGGTTTTAGATTTCATTTTACATTTATCCTTGTTGTAAAAATCATGGTTATCTTATATGCATGAAATTCTAGAGGTTCTACCATTATGGATGTAAGTCTCCGATCAGTGGTTCATTCATGTGCTCTTGGAATTTTATGGAATTGTTTTGGTTTCAGCCTATTCTCTCTTTTAATATGACCTTATCTTGTAGAGAAGATGAATTTTGGGTTGGTCATATGATTTTTTGAGTTTCTTTTATTAGATTTCCCTTGTGTTAAGGGTTTTTTGTTGGGATTACATAATTTCAATGTTGTCTTGTTCTAGATAGTCTCTTATGGTGGAAAGATCAACCATGGATCCCCTTCATTGTGGTTTTTCTTAGAGCTTTTCAGGTGTGACTATGGTTATAGCATCCCACCATTTTATAACATAAACTTTCATTACATTACACAAAACTTAGGATCTTTAAGGTCTAGTGTCTTGGAAACCAGGAACATAATACATGAAAAAAACATAAAACATTCTTCTTAATCACTTGAAAGGCGTCTCCTTAAGTTCATCCTAGGTTCATTACTGCATCTCATAACCTGGGGACATACATCAAAAGAAAGGGTGAGCAGAAGGCCCAGTAAGGGAAACAAGGGAAACATTTAACATGTGAACTTGAGATACATCAACTATTTCATGAACAAGAACTTTAAGGCATGATAAAAAAATCATGTGGCATATCATAATAAAAATAACATTTTCATAACTTGAATATGTGGCTACATAATTTAACATAGACAATCATGAACATATCACCAAGGTCCATCCCCAAGGTGTCATTTGAAAATTACCAAGGTTATTCACCGAGGTATCGTGAAAATTGTAATCTCTAGTGGTTACATCATTATCCAATGCATTGGAGCGCTATCAGGGCGCACCCTTAAATTTTCCTTTATTATCATGTGAGCCACATATATCATCATCAAACATTTCATAAATAACCCATATAGCATAAAGGAAATGGGTTTCATTTCATAATCATAACTTTTTAAAAACTGCTTTAAAGACATGATCTTTATATCACTTTAAAACCCACAGAAAAGGAAGGTGGGTCTCATGTATGTAAATACCAGAATTTAAAATAGAACATTTTGGTATATATGTGAATACCCTTGTAGAAATAGGAGCTTTGAGTATTCACTTTATAACATAAAATAATTTTGAGAAAAGAGAGAGGCATTTTGAGACCAAAAATTCTGCAGCATAACGACTATGTTTCGGGGTTTTAGAAAACATTGAAAAGAGAGGGGATATGGGTCACCCACTCATAAATGATCCATAAAACAGTAGGGGAACTGAATAAGAAGGATATATGGAAATGGTAATGATATTTGGAGGACATACCATTTGAAATGAAAAACATGGAAGGAAGACAAAAATTAGATTTCTCTTATGAAAATTCGGCAGCCTAACGGCGTCACTTAAACTTCAATAAAAATGAATTGACAAGATCAAATAGGGTCTCTCATCATATGATAATAAGAGATCAGTATGATAGATATAGAGATCATACCCCAACATAATAAAAAAGGAACTTTAAAGACTTGATATGAAAATCGAACTTGAAAAATGAGAAGGGTGAAAGGATCCCTCAAAATTTCGGCAGCCTAACGGCGTCACTTAAACTTTCATAAAATGAAATGATGAGAGTAAGAGGGGATCTCTCATCATATAAACATGAAAAGGGCAGTAAGAGTAATATAAAAGAACATCCTCTCACATAAGAACATGTAGCATAAAAGGAATGACATAAAAGAGATTACATGAAAAGAAAGAGAGAGGTCGGATCCCTTACCTTAAAATGTAACTCTTAAACCTCAATGGTTTGGACCTTGAGGGCTTGGGGGTACCTTGGGAGGACTCCTTGGGAGGTAATGAGACCAGAACCTCGTTGGGGAAGAGTGGGGAGTCGAATGGATGAGAGTAGGGCTTGGTATTTATAGGGAAAGTGAGGGGACAAGGCATTAATGGCCAAGGGACACCTCACATGTGCTTTTCTCAAACCCATGTGCTCTCCCTTGGCATTTATCATGGAGTTAGGCCACATGGGGCCCCCAAAAAAATAATTCATCACCCTTGGCCGGACAACCCTAAAAATATCTCATGACATCATCATGACACCGTTATGATGTCATTAAACATACCGAATCCCTAAAACTGTATTTTTACTATTCACTAAAAATTCAACATTCTCAGAAAAATATCAAAAATTACCATAACATAATATCGATGCTCTGAGTTCAAAAATGAAGTCATTTTTATAAAAATAATTTTCTAATTATTTTTAATTAAATTTTTAATTAAAAAACACTATTCACCCGAAAAAACTAATACTTGAATAATAATTTATGAAACCGTTATTTACCCATTTTATTGAATCACATTACTTAATCTAGGTGTCTAAATTATATTAATACTTTCCTTAAGTGAGATTACTAATCCATTTGGACACATTACTAATCCTAATCATAAAATCACTATTCATAATTTACTATTCATCAAAAATTATGTTGATCTTATTAGTCTCTAAATTTCGTACTGAACATAATTGTAGAAGACCATTTTTCGAAAATCATTACACATTTTTAATTATTTAAGGTTTACACAACCATTTTTAAAATATCATTTTTCTAAAATTCATAAAAAATATGCATATTATATTTATCCGGTCATTTGAAAATTCATAAACTTCATCATAAGAAGAAATCCCAATTTTTATTTAAAACAAAGGATTACACAAGGCAGTTACGGTCTCCTTACATAGCCCCTTATCACACCAGCATAGGACCTAAGTGTATGGTGTGCTAAGGTGAGAGATTCCGAGGGAGGCTCGGCCAACATCGCACGAGTAGTAATTTCTATTAGTTTGAACTTCTCGCGAAGGCGATCCCGTTCTAGCTTCACACGATGAAGTTCAGCTTGGGTTTGGTCCAGAGAAAAGCCCAGTGGTGCTACCTCCTTCCCATGTTCTGTTAGATGGGCTTCGATCGGTCCAAGACTACTGGGTGAGGCCATCGAATCTTCTTTCTATATTAATTATCCAAGATTGCTTGTATTTAGAGACAATGGTCAAAAAGTTTAGTTTCTAGTGGTCATATTGACCAATGGTCAAATAACAATCAAAACCCAACAATCTCATTTTAATTATACTCATGTTATCAAATGAAACATTTTTGTTGAGTATAAAAATAAAATAAAATAACACATAAAATTAGGAAACAAGATTTGTTCAAAATTTCGGGCCGTTACAATCTTCCCCCCTTAAGAAATTGCGTCCTCGCAATTTTTAAAATTGGGTTTTGAAATTCCATTGAATGTCCCACATCGGAAAAAGAGTCAGTAACACCATTACTTTAAAAGAAAGAAAAAGAAGTACAAAGGCCATCCGAGTTTACTCATACTAGGATTCCATGTAGGAAACATGGACATGGAGGAGAAAACAAAGGGTCACGTCTTAAAGGAGAGTGATAGAAAACATGATTAGGAGGAAGTTAACCACCAGAAAATCCCAAAATTATGATGTGTGTAAGTGGTCTTTGATTACCTAGTAGGAAACATAAACCAACAACATTTTTGTTTTACGTTTCATTTCATAACTTTGAGGAATTCATTTACAACATAGAACAAAAACATAAGGAAATATATCTACCTTCATGTAGAGTTTTACCTTTTAATAAGTTTCTACCAAAACTAATCTTTTCTCCCAAACGATGAGCACTCAAAACTACTTGGTCTCATCAAAACACAAGAATAATCTTCTAGATAATCACATAATCCACAAAATATCAACTATATATTTCTTTTATCTTTAAACATTATCCCAAAAATAGAAAGGGTAAGGTAAAACAACTCTCCAAAAAGAATCCCATAGGAATGGAAACTAATTTTAAATCTTCAAAGTTCCATGGTACTACCCAAAGTTCATCATAGTCTATTCCATACATAATGGTCCTTAAGATTCCTCAAAATAAACAAAACTAAGATTAAAACCCAAATAAAAGAAGGATTTGATAACGTAGTCTTCCAAAATAAACTTCACTGTTCATCTCCAAACAACATCAACCACTCCTAACATATTATAATAAAAGTATCTAACCTAAACATATTTTACCCAAGATAGGTTAATTATTCCCATAAGTAACCTAAATTACTATAAGTCCACCTTAAATTCATCGAATCATCAAAATATAAGTCAACCTTACTCCTCAATGAAAACACCGTAGTAATCTATTTACCTCGATCATATAGGGTCCCCAAAATAGTGAACGTCTTCCAAAATAATAATCATATTTTAATCCCCTAATCATCCCTATCATATTAATACGACAATCATCGCATTTCCTATCACATTGGTTGTTGGGACATGTTCTTCCATTTCCCACCATTAACTAAGAAGAGAAAGCATAATTAGGGGCTTAAATACTTAACCAATAATCATTAAAAAGAGCTTAAATCATATAAGGATAACTTGTAGAAGAAAAGTATACCCTAACTTGTGATCCCCTAGGTTCCAATCTAGGTTATCCATGATCATATATTCTTACTTGAATCTTTGTTCCTTTAACAATGGTTCATACTAAGCTTATGAACTTACCAAATCATATCCCCCGGGAGTGTCGTAACCAAGAGTGCAGCAAGGACTGTTGTCGTGTACCAGTTCCCGTTCGAGTCTAGATCAAAGAGGTGTTTTCAGGTTTTACCCCTATGTACATCTGTGCCAGAGCCACCTCTACCTGCTCGTACCCAGACAGAGATGTATTTGCTTGATAAACCACTTACTCAATACTTACCAAAATACCAGGAAGTTTTCCTATATTTAAACTTTTCTATAGGGCTCTTCCTAAAGTTTTTATATCATAATTTACACAAATAACTAAACCATCCTTTGATACCAACTATAGCATCCCGCCATTTTATAACATAAACTTTCATTACATTACACAAAACTGAGGATCTTTAAGGTCTACTGTCTTGGAAACCAGGAACATAATACATGAAAACAACATAAAACATTCTTCTTAAACACTTGAAAGGCGTCTCCTTAAGTTCATCCTAGGTTCATTACTGCATCTCATAACCTGAGGACATACATCAAAAGAAAGGGTGAGCAGAAGGCCCAGTAAGGGAAACAAGGGAAACATTTAACATGTGAACTTGAGATACATCAACTATGTCATGAACAAGAACTTTAAGGCATGATAAAAAAAATCATGTGGCATATCATAATAAAAATAACATTTTCATAACTTGAAGATGTGGCTACATCATTTAACATAGACAATCATGAACATATCACCAAGGTCCATCCCCAAGGTGTCATTTGAAAATTACCATGGTTATTCACCGAGGTATCGTGAAAATTGTAATATCTAGTGGTTACATCATTACCCAATGCATTGGAGCGCTATCAGGGCGCACCCTTAAATTTGCCTTTATTATCATTTGAGACACATATATCATCATCAAACATTTCATAAATAACCCATATAGAATAAAGGAAATGGGTTTCATTTCATAATCATAACTTTTTAAAAACTGCTTTAAAGACATGATCTTTATATCTTTTTAAAACCCACAGAAAAGGAAGGTGGGTCTCATGTATGTAAATCCCAGAATTTAAAATAGAACATTTTGGTATATATGTGAATACCCTTGTAGAAATAGGAGCTTTGAGTATTCACTTTATAAAATAAAATAATTTTGAGAAAAGAGAGAGGCATTTTGAGACCAAAAATTCTGCAGCATAACGACTATGTTTCGGGGTTTTAGAAAACATTGAAAAGAGAGGGGATATGGGTCACCCACTCATAAGTGATCCATAAAACAGTAGGGGAACGGAATAATAAGGATATATGGAAATGG